>OY728163.1:963216659-965716659 GCA_963277665.1 Viscum album | reverse complement strand
AACCAGATTCAGAATTTCAAAAGGTTTTATAAGGGACATAGATTAAATATATAACCTTAATTATTTATATGATTTATAGTTACATAATACAATGTTTTTGATATAATTATGATGAATTATATTAACATAGATGGTATGTTATGGTTGATGGGTGTTCCTCCCTTTCCCATTGGAAGCTTCCGTGGTCCCTTTATGGGGAATATTATATGGGATAAATCTCATACTGAAAACCATAGGGTGGATATCAATTGACAAATCTCTCCAAATCATGAGTAGTTTCTCGTAATGTCCAACAGACTTTTTTCTGGTGTAGCATTTTTGGGATCATGAAGCATACTTTTATGGAGGAACCAATGATCTATAGCTCATAAAGGTCACATATATAGGGGTTTCCATGTTTTTATCTCTCAATATAGTGGTAAAATATAATTATTTGTTATTGGATATATGTTATATATAGATTATTCAATGTTAATGGGGTTACAAACATTGGCATCAAGAGTGAAGGAAATTGATGCAGTGGATGAGTATCTAGTGGGAACTAATATTGGTCTTGTGAAAGTATGAGGTTCCATTATAATTGTGTCAACATTATTGACCAGTTTATTTGATACTAGTGAATATCATTATTTAATATGTACCTAGACTATGGACATGTTGATTCTTACAACATTTATTATACATTGTATGATAGAAATTTCAAATACTCTATGGATGGACAGAGAGAAGTGTAATTGAAACCCCTCTTGTACAATCTCTTTATCTAAAATTAATCTCATGTATGACTTTTTTCATCTTCATATAAAAGCTCTATATTTTATTCATATAATGGTTTGGTTGGTTGCTCGAAATTTATGAATTTATTGTTAACTTTTGTTGGTTTCCTTTAATAACATTGGTGGGTAGCTTCATGTTTTCTAACGATAATGGGGTTGAGGTCTAGTGGATATGAAAGTCCTATTTCAGCACTGTTTAGGATGATATACATGTAATATTTTGAACTATAGTATGAATTTTCATTTGTTGAACTTACTCCTATTTGAAATGAGTTTCTGAGTGTTTTTCATTATACATTTCAAGCTTTACACCATAGAGGGTGATAGAGTTATCTATCAATTTGGAATTGGGTCCTCAACATATATCTATTCCCTCTTATAGTATGGAACCAGTTTAAAAAAATTATTTAATGGATCTATTATATAACATAATTTCTAATGGATTCATTTGAACTAGCCAATGACTTAATGTAGTGCCTATATTATTTCCCAATAATATCTATGGAACACATTTCTTGTTTCTTGACTACCAAAATATCAATTGGGTTATGCAAATGAACAAGTTTCTATTTCCCTAAATTGATGATTTTTTTATCAGTTGAAAGGTGTAAAGTGGTTATATAAGATTGATCATCATTCAGGTTATCACCAACATAGGAATAAGAAGTCTAATATCTCAAATAGCTCATTCAATAAATGTTTTTACCATTATGACTGTCATATTATTCTATTTATTCAAAACAGTACTCCTATTATGTTCATGGATTTAATGAAAATGATTTTCCTCAAATATCATGAGAATTTAATTATGTTATTCATGGAAAACATCTTTCTATAATCTAAAACAGATGAGGATCATGTGTTAATTCGAGAAAATATTTGAACACCTTGAGGAATCATTGTCATTATACGATGCAATCAAAGTAAAACTTTTGGATATAAAATGAGAGAATATGGGAGAAAATATTATATAAAAAATTTGTCCTAGTTGATCATAAAATGAGAAAAAGTTTATTTCATGGGATAAACCACATAATATAATTGAGACACAATTATTTTTTTTGGTAGTGTATTATCTCCATTTTGTAAATGATTTATTAAAGTTGTCTTCTCTATGAACTACACTCACTAAAAAGGGACTGAAGATAATTTGGGATTAAAAATGTCATACTTATTTTGAAAAGTTCAATAATAGTTAGAATTTGGATCTGGTGTTGAATATTCAATAGTTTGGGCAAGTATATACTTTATATTTTGATGCTTTATGTTTGAGATTGAGTTGCAGTTACATTAAGGGTCATAATGTGGTGGCTTCTGTTTCTCAGTAGATTTAGCCGCATGAGATGATTAATACAACACATTATCTTAAACTCATAATTTTTATGTATTCTCTTATGTGTATTTAGTACCATATTTTTATAGAATGGTTTACCATTTACTCTAATAACAAAACCTTGAGTTATATATTCTTGAAAAAATGATTGAATATTATTCAGAGTTGATTGTTGAAATACCTAAAATATTTTGACATTGATATTGCATAAACCCCTAGAAATGGGTACATTGTTACTTATTCTTTATGTTTGATACTACTATCTAAGATTGGGAAAGAACCGTTAGAGGAGTGGGAGCTCATATCACTCTTTACAATATTGAACTTTTGAATCTGTGAGGATGAGATCAAGAATTTTTCCAATATTTAATTTAATAAAATATCTTATTTGGTTTGTTCTCCAGGAACGACATCATGATGGTGAATTACTAGGCATTATATATATATTATATATTAGAGAGACTATAGATGTACAATCTCTATATTATAAGGGTATTCTTTACTTCAGGAACCATTATGTCATTCTATTTCTTATTAGAGAGGGTGGGATGTGGGATTGTAACCGTTAATAGTGGGACACTTACCCACACATGAATAATATGTTTTATGATATTAGTCTTTAATCATGGTTACCTCTTATGAAAAGAGACATTGTTGATTTATTTGGTCATTATACATGTCAGCATATCGAGTTTGATCATCAGAAGCCTTCATGTTTTCTTTAGTCCCTAATATTGTTAACATTGAAGTAGGATGATATATATATAAACATTATTATTGGTTTCATGCTTAAATATCAAATAAATAATGTATTTTTTGGGGAGACTAACTAATTGACCCAATCAGATCACTTTATTCCCATTCATGATACCTCTAATGTTGAGGAGTAATTTATTTTTTATGTATATGATATTATCTTGTTTCATGGAGTTCATTATTCCATCACCTATTATAGATATCCCTATTTCAAATCTCATTTTTAGAGATTCCATTAGGAGTTGATGAGATCATAAATATTTTTTTCCCAACATACAATACTTAGACATATGGTTAGATGAAATGTGTTATACAAGTTCTTGAGAAAATGTTTCATGCTTGTTTCCTTGACATGGAGGAGCATAGAATTTACATAGGGACTTGTTGAGTTTTCATATAAAAATGATAGAATTATTATAATAATATTGAACTCTTTTAGGCCTTGTATGGCTGACCTATTACATCTCCACTCTATTGGTAAGATATTGGTGAAGCTTACCTTATGGGACCTATTTTGGTATAGGAGACGGTGGAAAAAATATTATATATTTGAAAGATATTGGTAATAAAATAGAACTTGTATAAATATTATTTGGATCGTAATCAATGATGTATGGAATAATTAGTTTCAGACTATCTATTTTTTCGATTTTTTCCTCAGTTGCGTCATTGACGATTTAAAAAACATGGGACGTAGGCACTAAGATATGTGGGACTCTTTGAGGTTGTTGAGAATAGTGGAAAGGAAGCTTATCATTGGGATTTTCCACATATAACAACTTCACCTAAAAAATCTAATAATTTAGCTAAAGACATATATTTAAAATGTATATCGTGTTTTAAATTTGGAGGTAATGACGGAGAACCTCATAAGAGCATAACAGAGTAGTTAGTTCATGTTCTTTATTCATAGAAGAATAATCATTGTGGAAAGTCCGTAAAATTGGTTTAGAAAATATAGGAGCATGGTTATGATTATGAGACTTGTTAAAATTATATATTGATGAGAGATAAGTGAAATCATATTTTTTGGATGTATATTATTCATGAGTCTTTTTAGGGGAAAATTACATTTACGGTGGGGCGGGGAATAAAAAATTCTAAGTCAATATTTCATATAACAACATTCCCTTATTTTCAGCATATTAAATTTGGGACTTTTCGTGGGTTATTTTTGGTGACTTATGGTATGTTTTGGAGTTTTGGGCCTATTTATAATTAAATCATGGTTAAGGAAAACCAGAAATGTATTTCCAAGAAACCATGCACAAGTAGTTGGATTTCCAATGGTGGGTGCACAGTTAGGTTCATAGATAGGAAAATATTTGTATCCATACCTTCATTAAATAAAAAACATGATATAGTAATGTTTCATAGTTGGTGTATTTCTACATAAATTGTGTGTAAAAACCGTGTGGATACTCTAGTATCTCATAAATGGGTACATGATTAGCGAACTGTCTAGAAAACTGTGTAGAAAACCATAGAACACAAATTAATTCTTTTTATTTTTCTATTTTAATTCATAATACCACATGTATTGACTAAATACTCATCTCCTTCATACCTCATTCAATCCATTCGACTTTGGAGGTGCTCTCACGGGGATTTCGGCCCTTCGAAAAATGAATATTTATTGATGGAAGTGGATATTTAATCATAGAATGACATTTGATAAGAATAAATTAGATCTATTTTGATGTCCATTTTCGCCATCTATCTCTTTCATTGATAGAAATGGATTTAAAATTTTTTATCGATCCATTGATTTATTTTATGAATTTTGGTTCTAGGATTCTCCATTATCGGTTTTATCCCTTCAAATATCCATTTGAGAATTTTTTTAATGGGTGTTTGATGAGATAGTGTTTGAGGTATGTGTTTTTATAATATTTTCTTATAAGATGAAATATTTGATAATTTTATTATTATAAATGTATTTCCAATTAATTTACAAAGAATTACATTAGAATTTTTATTAATGTTTTGAAATGTGACGCTGTGTGTGTGTGATGAAATATATCTGATAGTGTTTTTTTAATAATGTGTTGATTTCCATAAAATGATATTGAATTAAAATGAGTGATTCCAATAATGAATTTCATGATGATAATTTATAATATTTTTAGTGAATTTTTTTATGAATTTGAAATGATATGAATTATTTTATGTGAAATGAGTTTCAATGAAAACCAATTAATGATAATTTTTAAATTGAAATTCAATGTTTTGAAATAGAAAGTTTGGTCAAATTGAAATTATTTGAGATTGAGAGAAATGAATGATTTCCCCTTGAATGAATGATAGACTTCAAGCACATGGGAGACTATGTATTTCGGTGAATAGTCTTTTATAAGCAATTTGGGAAGGTATTATCCCTACCTATCCATGTAATGGTAATGAAAATAATAATAAAAGTGATTTTATTTGGGTGTTCATTAATTAGGGTGGTCTCTTGTTCAACATAGACCTTACATCCAGGGCAGTGAGCACACCTAGAGTCTTATTTCTCTGAGATATGTGAGTATCATTTATCCTTTAACTAATCAACCATATGTGCTAATATAATTTTTCTATGATTGAAAATTATTAATAAATGCAAGTGTTTACAAAATGAGTTACTCATGCCAATTTTATTAAAAATATTTATCAATTCAAATTTTGATGGAAATTTACTTTTGTATATATTATAAACTTCCCATTGAAATGATTTAAAATGATTTATTTTTTATTAAATTTTAATATATTACTATTTTAATGTTTTATTTTAAATTTAGAATATTTTTTTTACTTTATGTTTCTCTTTTTATGGAATGTTTGGTGGAATTGAACAAGTATAGTGTTCCTCACACCCGACTTTTACATTTTGGAATTTTTTGGCTTTATTATGCCATGTCTATGAAAAGAGAAATAACTTATTTGAGGGAATGGGTGATCTTAAATGTGGGACATTGGTAGTTAGAAGATACATTTATAGTATGTACCAGCCATTGTGGGGAGATCATATGAGGATGATGTCATTGGTTTGAAGAGGTTTGGATTTATGTTTTTTCTACACAGTGGAGTTTTCTTTTCACATAGACTGTTTTGGAATAACAACTATTTTAATTTTTCTTTCAACTATTAAATTCATATCTGGTCGATCTTATGGAAAAATAAGTTCGTCTTATTGTTTATGGATGTACATGTCCTAGTCACTATTCCATTAGGATCCAGAGAACCATTTGGTCCTTGTTAAGAAAGATTTGGGTTCTATTTATGTAGGTTATCCAAGTTGGTTAATTATAATCTACATCTTTTCTCTCTATATATGAGTGAACATTTTGGAAATCATTTAGTCTCACACCTAACATCCTTAGTTATCATCCTATTTAGGGAATAATGTGAGTTGTGCATAATTTTATGAAATATATGATTTATTTTATTATTTTTTTAAATATATTAATATTGTTTCATAATGATTCAAAGTGTGTAATGGGTTTCACTTGATGCCTTAATTGAGGGGATATTCTTAGGGCCTTGCTCAATTTCATGCATCGGGATAACCATTTGTTCCACCCCTCCCAGAAACTCCCAACGGTTCCCTCATCCATTGCTGGGTATGAACTTGTTTTCCAAAGTTCGTAAGTCATTTGGTTTTAAAGGCCAAACACTCTTAGAGAAATATAATGGTCAAGAGTATGGGAGTTTGGTCTCATCACACCTTTTGGGGGAATTGTTTCCTTTTTCAAGACTCTCTTAGATATTTCATATGTATTCATGAATCTCCTCCTTATATTAACATGGAACCAGTTACCCTTAAAACAACTATAGGTTAATTTTCGTTCATGTGAAAAGGATTGGGGCCTATTAAATGGATTCATTTATATGTATCTGAGGTCCTCAATCAATTTTTTTGTAATAGGTGGCTGCTTATGTGGTGAATCTATATAACAAAGTGCTTTTGAATATGCTACCATGCAAGGAGGTTGTCAATATTCTCATGAGGTGATTGAGTTATAATGAGGCCTTCTATGTATATTGGTTACTAAAAAAATGAAAACCCATACAGTTTTTTGGACCCATTTATTCTTATATCACAGGAAAAATATTTATATAGGTTCTCTTGGACATCAAATATTCAAGCTAGAATCTCGGATAAACACCCTACGTATCTCGAGTATACCGAGAATCAATGTTTTAATTGTTTATTCCTTCCTGGATAATATATAAATATTAACCCTATTATTATAGTGACTCATGGTGTATATGATATGACTATCCAAACTCCCTATGATTATTTGATCCATCCTTAGTGTGAGAAAAAACGGTAGAAAAAGTGATCATTTCATTTATCATGATTGGGTGATTATGCATTGGGACTTCCCTGAGATGATTTGTCATGGAAATATGGTTTTAGAGAGACGTCCTATGAATCCCAATTATAGAAGGAATCAAAGTCATCATAGTCCATTTGATATTTGTCATTACACAATAAGGCTTCCCGTACCATTGTATAGGATTACAAAATAAATTCCACCATCATTGTAAATCCCTAAACCCATGTGAGCCATGATCATTTTGAGAATCAATGGATTGGACGTAATCAATGTCTTTTCTTTTAATAATGGACATATATTATAGGATTTCCCTGGATGGTCAATATGGAGCATGAACCTTACGAGAGGTGGCCTACGTATCCTGAATATGATGGGAATTAGATTTACCATTGTTACCCTTATATTAGGGGCTTACACATTGAATATGAAAGGTTGATTAGGTATTACACTTTGTGGTTTCTCTACATGTTAAATACTGAGCTCCAAACTCAATAGGGGTTCTCTACATATCATGAATACGGTTGGTTTTAGAGTCTCTATAGTTCCCTTTATACTGGGTCATACACACTGAGGCTACCCAATTGATCAGGGTTTACACAATGAGGGTTTCCTTTTGATTGTGGATTACAAACTGATGTTGGAAAATGTTATAATATAATATTATTCTCTATTCTACATGACTGGAAGGTTCCTTATGACCCATTTGGCTTGTCTTGGAAGCCATCACATGAGCTGGCTAGCTTGTTCAAGGGGTCTCGCATGATCCAATTGATGTTCCCTAGATTCGTTCTCAAGAGTTGGTTTGACCCATATGTAGGGTGTCATGATATTTAGTATGAAGTATCTTAGAGGATATCACATATCAGGGATAACAACCCTGGAGGACATCACAATACCCGAATGACATGTCTGGATGGCATCATGGGTCTCAGCTGATTTGAACAGAGGGCGTTTGGAGACCTAGCTGACATGTCTGTAGGGTATAAATGTTCTCAACTGAATCTCCCAAAGAGTCCCATGAGATTTTTTTTTTCATGCAAATATGGAATCATGGAACTTGACTAACAACATTAGGAATTATTATATGTGTCTTGTGATGTATCTGATGGACTTCACAAGGATCAGGTGATTTGTTCGGAGGGTTTCATGAGAAACAAATGGTACATCCAATGGGACTATATGACTTTCTTTGACATGCTCTATGGATTTTTAATGTCCTAAATATCTATCTAAAGTAGTGTCGTGATATCTAGGAGATGTGTCCTTATACCATATCGTATCTTGGTGTGACTCACGTGAAGCGCATGAAGTCCAACATACATGTATTTTCCTTAATTATTCCCCTTTTAATCTTGTTTTTTTCCATTGTATTGTGAATTAAATATGTTTTTCAATATTTTTTTATCTTTATTATTTGGTGATATGGGCATATGCTGTATATTATTCCCAAATCTTATGGGGAGTCCTTCATGTGATCTATGAATGATGATGCAAAGTACCTTATGTATGGAGAATTATTTCTACATCTATTCGCCATTATATTTCTTTATGAAGAAAATTATTTTTATAAGATCATCCACATTTAGATGTCTTATCTATCCCTTTCTCCTAATATTCCATAGGCTATGAGTCGAAACATCAAAATTCCAACCCTTTTTTCATGTTGGGTTGGGGAATTTTTAGGCATCACAACCTGATTTTGTTTCCTATGTTGGATCATTTTGGATTGTTACCATTGAGGGGTATAATCTCCATTTACGTAATCTCTTCTCATATTGGCCTATAAATAGAGACATTTTTGGAGTTTCTAATTGACATTGTCATATAGTCCATGACTACTATAGGATTGTCTTAAGGATGGAGAAATAGGTGGGATGTCGACTATTAATTTTTAACTCCAAACCTAGACAAGGTTGTTTCTTTATGCGGTGATAATGATGATGGAAATTCCCCTAATCCTATGTGTAGGGGTATTTTTGGATCACCATTGGCACTGATTGGTCTTGTTCTTGAGGAACCAATGACTCTGGTTAGGTGCATGATGATTCCCAAGAGGAAAATGAAGATATAAATTCCCCCATCCTAGTGGGGTGGGGGTGATCAGGAAACACCAATGATTAATTCAGGACCCTCTCATGGGATAATGAACCCCAATATATTGATTGATATATAAATTCCCCTAGCCAGTGGGCTGGGGTTTTCTTGAGGCAACCAAAGGTATGTCCTGAATCCTATCATGAATTAATGATCTGAGGGGTGGAGGCAGAGGTTGATATTCTCTTCACCCTGGGGATAGAGTCCTCTCCCTGATGGATTCTATTGTAGATGATATTGAATCATGTTTGATGTGGTCAACTTTTCTCTCATAGAAGCTAGGTGTGATGGAATCCCGTGAAAAGAATTAATTTTCACCTGAATCTATACAGATGATTGAAACACCATTCTCCATTTTCGAAATGTGTTCTCATTGCTTCAAGTGGCCCAATTTTATGTCCTTTTTTATATCGACTTCCTCTTATCATGATATTGGGGAATCGTTGAAGTAGGTTCACGCCGTTATATTGACCAACTACCCTAAGAATTACCTATTCCCCTAATATCACTAGAAATTATAACATTATAGGATGCCGAATATGAGGGGTTCGGTTTTTCAAGTGGTTAATATAATTTTAATTATCCATATTGTTCCCATACTTGAATACGAATCCCTGAAATGGATTCGTAGATCAGCTAACATAGTTTCATGATGCAATGGCGACAAGTGTGTTGCATATTTGTGTTGTTCTTTTCCAGTTTTGGATCTTGGGCCTTGGATATAGAAGCTATATCAAGTTGACATTAAACTATCATTACTGTCAGAGGGTGACACTCATATACCATAAAAGGGATAAACATATCCTTCATTTGCTGGTGAGTAGACCACATATTTTGGTTTTGTAATAAATTCAATCCTTTTCTATATTATTTGGGACCTCATATCTAGAATTATTAAGGGGAAAGAACATGATGGGGAGGTTGTTTCCAACTAACTCTCATTATATGTCTATTTTGGCCTCCTTCTCATCATACTATCACACCTCCATTCGATGATACCATAGAAGATGGATCTAATGGTCTCATTCCAAAAGGAGTGGAGTTCTGCAAGAAAATTAATGGTATCTATATACAATTTACTCCTATGCTTATATCAACTTTATATTAGACAATTTCTATGTTCTGGATACCTCTCTATAGAGAGGATTATAGGTAGGTTAAGGATTTCCTTTTCCATGGAAAATATTTCTATGGGGAGGTTGACCATGGTGGATTTCATGGGTAAAGTCCTTGTGATCCATCTCCACACCACCCTGAGGAGAAAAATTGTGGTAATGAACATCTTATTCTTTCTCTTTGATAGAAGAGTCAAAGGAACCTTGAGGTGTTTAGAATGTGTCACGAATGACCTCAAAGACACTGGTATTGAGGAGATTAGTAATATGGGTCTTACTATATGTTGTATTTAAAATATGATGACATATCCTTTTTAATTGGGGAGGTATATGAGTCTACTATGTGATGGTAACTATAACTTAAATATAATTGTCTACAGCTACGTTAGTATTATCCCACTGCAGAGAAGCTGTTAGAATATCCAAATGTGTTTTATCATTATTGACAGGGATATGATCATGTCATGAGGCTTGTTCCATTCATATAATGTGAAAACCAGTCAATATGGTAGTATGAAACAGATCTTGAGCCTTTGGGATATTCATCTAGTCTTTCATATATAGATTATGAGATTTCCTTGAGGTGTGTGCCTATCTCACTTGGTGAGCCCCAATTGGAGCAGGAATATGAGCCATTCTTGAATAAGAATTAGCCACCAAAAAATGTTGATGGACCTCCGTAATGGGAAAATGAATATGACCCTCCTCTAATATTTCCATGGAATGATGCTGGAGAAGTCATTCGTCGGCCGAAGTAGGAATATGTGCCTCACTTCTGTGATCTGCAGGAATATTTTATTTAGATTCATTGATAAAAAAATTAGCATGTCCTGAGGATTGTGTAATCTCACTTGGTCATCCTCGGCCAGAGAAAGAATATATTCATGATCCTGGTCCTTTAGAGCCCGTTGTTGGACTTCTACGGAAAGAATATGATCCTTTCCTAAGGATTTATTTCCCTATCACATGGTGAACCCCAACAAGAATGGGGAAATGAGCCCCATAATGGGATTTGGGATTATGTCGCCTAACTTTTTATAAATTCTTGTTCCATTTTACTAAGGAATGTGCGGCTGTCACCTAGTGAGCCCTGGTTGGAACGGGTGTATGAGCCCAGTATGATGCCACATCATTTCTCAAAATGTGTTGATAATCCCCATTCATAGAATCAACAGTGGGAACTTTCTTTCATACAACCACTCATTTGTGATGATAAGAGTGTTGAATTTCTCTAGCTATAGGGATAGGCGTATGAAAATTCCCTTTATCTTCAAGAATATATAAATATGTTAGATGAGCTATTTAACTATTTCTAAAATACATTGGCATTTTATCAAAGTGTGTGATTGGAAATAAGACTACCAATTTTCTATCTCCATTATGCACTGTCAGATGAATTTGATTGAATCAGGGTTATACACAAAATTTTTTCCTCATCATGAAATAAGAGAATGATGATTGGAATCATTAATGGGGTAGGGATACGTGCCTCCCTCATGCTTGTTGTGGGAATATTCCCATAGAGTTATTATAAGATGGTAGGGACCTAGGCCTGCATATGGGTTCCTATTAGAGTATATTAGAAAGCATCATCAGTAGGAGTGGTAAAATGATCCCCCTTTTCGATATCTACTTCCTTCTTCCCCTAAAGAGCCTTTATTCTTGCCTGAGAATTGGTATCAACAGTGCATCATGCCTGGTGGTACTCACACCAGGAATTCGGTGGGTACCAATGGGAAAATGAAGGCAATGGAGGTTGGAAGGTGGCCTCCTTGACCGCAACTAAATTAAAAGGGGTCTATATTTGTATTTCTGGTCCACCATAATTATATATATATATATAATTTGGATGTTTTTGCGCTCCAAGGATAAGGGACCAATGTGGTTGGTTTTAGTAGTGATGGAGGCTGGATGAGTATCTGCCTTTACTAGGGGATTTAGATTTACTGGCTATGGTTCTTCAAGATCCTCATAGGTAGCCTCTTTGTTGGGGATTATACTATGTCAGTAGTAATATTGGACCCCATTATTTTATGCCTTGCATTGGAACTGTCGAGCAGTTGAGATCGTTTTGTGATCCATGGGGGAAACATCCACATATTGTTTATTGGAGTGAACACTGGATGATAATAACATTGCTTCTAGTTGTGATTCTATAGATGAGAGTGGTATCTGCAACCACAAAAAAATTAATCAATTCTAATGATTAGTTTTATATTTTAGAAATAAAAATTTTCAATAAGATATTAATGGATAACACAATTATCATGTTTTCCTGATCTATGAAATCTACTCACATGTACTTGTCAACGCGAGGATAGACAAACCATAATCCTAGTTATAGAAGATCATTTATATGATCATTCGGGTCTTACTTCTTTGTTTGTATTTGGTTTTATAAACAAATTGGCCTAATATATTTATGTTGGGATTGTCGGTGTTGTTTTTATATTGGGGGAAAATAAAATGCTTTGATAGAATATAACCCAATTTTTTGTTATTATAGAGTTTTACATTGGGTTCACCATTTATCTTTTCATATATTGGGAAACAAAATGGTCTGATGGATTATAACCTAGTAATTTATTATTATAGAAATTCATCTCTTGTACACCATTTTTTTGTTGGGATTCAAAGTGTGGAATGGGTTTCACTTGATGGTTTTATTAAGTGTAGAGTGTGAGGGCCTTTCTCAATTTCATTCACTGGGTTTTCAATTTTTAGGGCTTTCATAGAAACTCCCAATGATTCCATCATCCATAGCTCTGTACAGACCTACGTTCCAAATTTCAGTGATCAGCTTTTTTCAGGACCAGCGACTCTTAAGGACTCGCATTGTTCAAGATGATTAGTGATCCGTCTCATCCGACTCTTTTGGGGGGGAATTTTTGCATACTCAAAGACACTCTTATAGATTTAAGATATGTTTGTGAATGTACTCCAAATCCCAAAATGGGACTAGTTACCCTAAAAAAGGCTATGGGTTAATTATCATCCATGTGCAAATGATTAGGGTCTCTTCTGTGGATCCATCTATATAAATCTGATGTTCTCTATAATTTTTGGGTAATAGGTGGGTGCTTATGTCAGGACGTTTTATAATAAATTTCTTCACAATTTTCAATCCATGAAAGGAGGCAGTTTATATTATGAGGAAGGATTGAGCCATTATAAGGCTTCCTATGTATCATGGTTACTATAGGAATCCAAACCCACATAGTTTTTTAGACCTATGCAGTTTTACATCATGCGGAAAGAAATTATATGGGTACTCTAGGAAATTGAATATTCAAGCCCAAATATTTAAGGGACATCCTATGAATCTAGGGTATAGTGACAATCAAAGATGTCATAGGTAATTTGTTTAGGGATTATATATTGAGGTTACCCCATTCATTGAAGAGTATCGTGGTGAAGGTGATATTAATATCAAAACTCCCTATGCTCACGTGATCCATACTCTGTTTGATAAACCTTGGGTGGGTATGATCATTTCATTTCTCAGGATGTGGGTCTTTTGCGAAGGTATTTCCCTTAGAAGATTTATCATGGAACTCATATGTATCCTCATTATATCTGGAATTAGAGTCATCATAATTCAATTTATATAATTTGATTTACACACTGAGGTTAGTCTTACCATTATGAAGGTTTATATTGCAGATTTCATAATCATCGCAAATCTCTAGGACCTTGTAATCCATGATTGTTTTGAGAAATAGGGGATAGAAGATAACCAATTTAAATGTATTAAATTAGAGAAATAGATTCTAGAATTTACCTAGATGGTCAATATGGATCTTGATCATTGGGGGAGCTGGTCTATCTACCATAAATATAGAAGAAATCAGAGAAATCATATATCACTTTATATTGGGGTTTACATACTGAGGCTTCTTGATTGATTAAGGATTACACATTGAGGTTTCCCTAGATTGTCAATATGGATCTTGACCCTTGGAGGAGGTGACGTACATATCCTCGATATGGAACGAATTAAATTTATCATAGTTCACTTTATATTGTTGATTACACACTGAGGCTACTTGGTTGATCAGGGAAAACACACTGAGGATTCCCTTTTGATTAGATCTTACACGATGAGGAAGAAAAATGTTATCAATTCCTGGAATTCCCTATTCTGATTTCCTAGAGGGTGGTGCAGGACCCAGTTTTCTTTCCCAAGCAGCCATCACCTAACCTGTCTAGCTTTCTCAAGGGGTATTTCATGATCCAGCTAACGTTACCTAGTGTAATTTTAAATATTTGGTTTTAAAAATATGGTGGGTTTATTAAGAGTTGGTGTGGAATGGCTTAGAATATATTGGGTATCTTGTCTGACATACTAAGTGGTCATCACGAGAACTATCTCACATGTCCAGAGGGTGTCGTGGGACTCAGCTGACTTTCCCAGATGGTGTCCTGAGACCTAGTCGAGATGTTTGGAGGGTATCACAGGTCTTAGAAAACTCTCAAAGAGAGTGTCACGAGATCTTGGTTTTCATGACCAAATAAAACCAAGGGACATCAATTTCATGAGAAGTTGTCATTATAAGAGTCAGGAAATGTATTTGAAGTACGTCGCATGGCTCGAGCGATATGTCTAGAAGGTTTCTTGTTGCCAAAGTGGTGTGCACAATGGGATTGTATGAATTAATTTTACATTCCCAAAGGATTTCAATTGTCCAAAATACCATACTGAATGACTGTCCCAAAAACTAGGAGACATGTCTGGGTATCATCTGATGTCTTTAGCGGACTCACAAGAATCACAAGGGGGTTATCAAACATGTCTTTCATTTAATTCTTCCCCTTTTAATCCTGGTTCTAGAACTTGTAATTAGAGTTCCTAATATTTTTTAAACATCGTTTTATCTTGATTCCTTAATGATCTAGGGGATCTGTGTTATTTTATTCTCACACCATAAAAGTATTCCATTGCATGATCTATGAGTGATCACATGAAAAACCATATTAATGGCACTTGATTGCAGATGATGTTCATCATTATATTACATGAAGAATGAAAATTTGGTAGTGAGATCTTCTGCTCTGAGAATTCCACTACAGTGCTTGTGCCTAAT
This sequence comes from Viscum album, assembly GCA_963277665.1. Taxonomy (NCBI): domain Eukaryota; kingdom Viridiplantae; phylum Streptophyta; class Magnoliopsida; order Santalales; family Viscaceae; genus Viscum; species Viscum album. The sequence continues at coordinate 965,701,182 of OY728163.1, read as the reverse complement.
ATACCATAGACTAAGAGTTGAATCTTATATATTCCAACACTTTTTCATGTTTTGGGAGGAATTTATAGGCATCACCACCCCATTTTCCATGGTTTTTTGGAGTATCATTCATGAATCCCTACGAGATTCATTGAAAGGATCTTGTGAAATGTTTTATTATGAGTCTTTGTTGTGGACTACTCTGAGGGAATCTCCTAATTTTTATAAACCACATGTATCTATGTCAATGTGTGCTTTATTGGGGTATTTCCAATTAATGAGGTCTTTATAAATCATGAGAGCATGCTGAAGGACATCCTTATTGTAACTTTTACTTGTAAACAGGCCTTCGCGAGGTCTAAGTGCTTATTGAAAGGCATCCTCAAGATTATTGATGACTTTTCTGGTCTTTCTAGGAGAAAAGGATTGTTTTTATTAGGGTCTTGCTGGACCGCGCAGTGGAAATCCTTAACATTTTGTGATCATTTTATGACTATATGTTCCTTCCACATCCTCCATATTTTTCTTTGTTGTTTTATTTTAAAAAGGTTGTCATGTCTTGTGAAACTTCATGAGTAATGTAAAGGAAAATTATTATATTTTTCAAAGAGTCTTCGTATAAACAATATGCATCATATAGGAGTGCATGAGAATTTAATGGAAAAATCCATCTACTGGTCCTTAGGGAGACAAAGGAATGTCTATAGTTTCCCATAAATATCCATGACGTTCTCAAAGAAAATAATTAAAAGATAAAGTTACTCTTCATGAAGAGTTGGATATGTCTCCAGGGACTCGCGGAGCCTTGAAGATCTCTAGGGGTATGTTGCATGTCTTTCACTGACCAAAAGTAGCTCCCACCTCCTCACTTTTTAACACCATTGTTTTATTTCAAAAAGGCTTAGAGGTATTTTGGATTTTCATGGATGTTGTCAATCATAATTATCATTCTCATCAATGATATGTCATGTGAAAATTATGACCTCTAGGGGATTATACCTTATTGGCATCCTTCCAACCATTTCTAGAGGATTTTCAATTTGGATTTCTAGGTGCTTATCACTAGACACTCACGTGGCCAAGAGGGACTCATCTGGATTTTTACTGCGTGGTTATCGGTTTTCAGAAGAACCTTCTCAAAATCAAAGGTATTCATCAGAAAGTGGGCTTCACAAGATCCTACACAGGTTATGTGATGAACCTAGAGACTTCATCTGACCTTATAATGGTTACATAGGATTGATTCTCTTAAAGGTTCTCTCTATCCATAGGGATTGACCATCTTCCCTTCCTTTTCATTTGTGGTGGAAATAATCCCCATATTCACTTATTTCTTCCCTTGTAGATTTTTTATGCTTATTTGGAAACCAACAATATATACACATATTAATAAATGAACACTGATCAATTACTCTACCCCTACATATATCATTTATATAGATCTATAATACTAAAACAAAATCCTTTATACCTATCTTTTATTAAAATTAAATAATTTTTATAAATAAAATATTATTTTCTCATGGTAAAAAACATATCATTTAATGTTATATTATTCACCCAAATTTTTTTAACTAAAACAATTTAATAATAAAATTATGAAGAAAAAAATAAAAATTGAATATCATCGAAATATGTGTCCTTTTTTGATCATGAATTTTATTAGAAATAAATAAATGTTATATGTAAAAATTTTAATTATTCATAATAAAAATAAAAATAACAAAAAAATTTATTTAATAAAAGCATATACATAAAAATGAATAATATTAAGAAAATAGCCACAACAAACTGATAATGGAAAAAATTTATAGTAAAATAATTTTAGAATCTAATGAATATAAAAAATATTATAAAAATTGTAGTAATTTTTAAAATATATATATTTAAATATATATGAGCAAAAAAGAAATTGATGAATCATCCAGTTTCACACAAAAAAAATATTACATAATAATTAAGATGGTAATGGATTTTTCTCATATCCCTTCCACAAAATCATTTCATGTTTTATGGAGAATATTTACACCATATTCATTATTCAAAAATATGTAATCATGTAATGGATTTATAAATTTTATATAAGTATTCAATATCATTAATATTCTCATCATGTAAATGAATTTGTATCCCTTGAAAAAAAGTAATATGATCATTTTATGCGAAAAAAACATAAAATATTTGTTTTTCAAGACTCATCCTGACAAATTATTCCCCCATGAAACTAAATCATTTTAACTCAAAAATCATAAATAAAAATTCTACATGTTTCAAACCATAATTACTATAAAATCTATTACACTTAAATAATATTACCATAAATTATATATAATAAATCTATCATATATCCTCAACAACTACAAAATATGATATTTATGAATAAATTTTTTTTATCTTTGGAACATTATAAATGATGGGCTTCAGCGACAACCATTACTCCAATTTTCTGAATGGTACTTTTTTAAATCTAGTTTATTAGAGTATAATGTATAACTATTAACAGTAAAACAAGAACATGTGATCACATTAATACTTGGTCCCCATAATAACCATATGAATTTGTTTAATATAGATAAATTATATTTTATTATCACTTTAAATCATGATAAAAATGTGTTATTATGTTTATTAACCACCTAATTTTCATTTTTTCTCATATATCATACCTTCAATAATTAAATATGTAATGATATATATAGATTAACATAAAATATATTTTTTTAAATGAATAAATTTCCATTCATCACATCTTTATGTAGAATTTACAATGCATTTAATCCATGAATAAAATTACCCTCACTATCAATATTCAAATGACTTTATACCAAGATACCAACTTGGCCCAATTTAGAATAATAATTAGTATGAAATTGAATTACCTTTTCTATTATCTATAGTCGATATAGATTCTTAACATCTACCTTAAATTTTTTAAAATATATTTCAAAATAAAATATAAATCCTAAATAACAAGGCAATCATATTCATATCGCCTGCACTATATGAATAAAAATATTTACAATTATATCATGAAAAATATTGTATAAAATAAATTTCTAGTTGAAAATGTATGGAAAAATATTTTTTCTCCAATTCACCTAAATAATTAGAACCAATTCATTTTCAAAAATTCGAATTTAGAAAGTAAAAAAACCTGATGGTAGACATGCTAAATGGTGTTTTAAATATATAACAAAATTAAACCACTTGAAATTATTTCATCGATACATTTCTATCATGGTATTGCCTAACTATTAACCTTCAATCCTTCAAAGAAACTAAATTTAACATATTTGATTATATTTCCCTGGGAACATTAATACCATCTATGAATTTATAAAAATGAATCTCATCAACATTTATTAGCTTGTTATAGGATAAATGAAAATATGTTTTTTATATCAATATAGAAGCTAACTCCATATGAATTTCCAAGGATATACATAATAGTCTTGTTTAAAACCCAACTTTTTTCATTTTTTATTGAACAATTTTCTATTTATATGGTTATAAATTTTTCACTAATTGATGAACATTAATGTATTATTTAACATATATCAATTTATAATAGGGTGGATAAAATAAAATGGATTGTTTCGTCCATTTATTTATTTTTGACAACTAGTGATTCCTTTATTTCTATATGGGACATTGAGGTTTTCCACCTTGTTACAGTATTCTTATGATAACAATGGTAGTAATGAAAAATCATACTCTTATAAACTGATAAATTACTATTTTAAACTTTGATAAGGATGATACATTCATAGAATACCAGATGACTCATGTACACTATTTTTATTCCACTATACAATTGATTATATGAATTAAAATCTTCACAAATTGGAAAACCATTATGTCCTTTGAAATTTTATATATATTATTTTCAATATATAAGAAATTAATTTATATTGAAAAATATCTTATATAATAAAACAAAGTAATATCTCTTATACATATAAAATATTATGACACATGTAACCCATATTGATTTCCTAACATCAATCAATCTTGTTATATAAAAATAAATATCATTTTTTGGATTCTTTAGTCCATTAATCATCAATCACATCATCACATATTTCATTTTCATAAATATATGTGGGGATAAGTTATTGGAAACCAACATAATAGGCCATGAACTAAGTTTAGTTGTGAGAATATGATATGGATTTATTCTATCTATGCACAGAACCATTTTATGTTTTCTAAATTGTTCTTTTCAGAAACAAATTTTTTTATCAAATCATTTATATTGTGGTGAATCAGTAGTGTGATGTTGGTTTCTGTTAAATATGTGCTCAAATATATATTATCTTAGTCTCTTTTATTCATTATAATGTGTAAAAAGACACTTTAAAAGAGGAATTATTTTTATGATACAAGAATTATTTAGTTTTAGTTCTGGTTCATGTTCTTGAGAATGAATCACTGTTGTATTTTTCATCTATATTATATTGTAATATCCAATATTTAAGACATTCTGATAAAATTTAATATTCTATCCTATATAATACATAATCATAATTTTAATGATGTATCTTTTTATAACTCAAACCACTTGTAAATAATATTTCATGACCTCTTAATTGAAATATGGAATCTCATTTCCTTATATAAGTATCCATTTTAACAGTTCACAAAAATCAATAAAACTTTTGATCACACAAAACATTGTTTTATTTCATGTTAAATAATGTAACCATATATTATAACAAATTAAATAATCTAAAACCTAAGAATAATTTTTCCTCATTAATTATTTATCGTTTTTCATCAATTTTTTAAATTGTTCAACACCAAAATCATGAATTAATTATTCATGATGATCTGATATCTCATGTTTAACATCAACATATTCATTTGATATTGGATATCATTTTTATTTCATCATTATAGATCTAGGATTTATAATTATGAATAAAACCATAGATACTCAAATGGTCTATAATTTATATATTCCCTAATTTACTAAAATTCAAACACACCATTAAAGGAAATAAATTCACATAATTTTTTCGATATTTATTTTAGAAAATTACATGAAATTGTCAACCCCATTATAATAAAAATCACTAGTTCTTTATTCAATTATCCATCTAGGATCCATTAATTCCCTAAAAATTAACAACATGATTGATGAATATATAAATAAATTTTAAAAATTAATCATATAAATATAGAAATAAAATTATAACATATAATAATATAAACATATAAACATGTATAAAAATTTAAAAAAAAATTATAAATTAAAAAGAAAAAAAATTATAATCAAAAAACTAAATCAAAAGTAATTATAACGAAAAAACAAATTTATAAATTAAATTAATAAAATCAACCAAAAAAATTTATAAAGGTAAATAATTCATATAAAAAAAAATTATAAATATAAATAGTAATAAGAAAACCAAATTACAATAACATCTATATTATAATCATAATAAATATAATACATTACAATACTTAATAAAAATTGTAATTGAAAATAACATGCATACAAAAAAATTAAGGAATGAATGAAATTTATAACTAACAAAAAATAAATTAATCTTCCAAAATTAAAAAATGTTTCATAAAAAATATAGAGATCAACAATGGAAATTATTTACTAAATTTCGATGAATTCAATCGAGGGTGGTGGAAACATGTTGAATGGTGAAATATTGGTGTGAAATTTAACACCTCTGAAATTTATTTTAAAATAACAATATGCTTGATTTATTTCTTAATACACAATAATAATCTTCATGTGAATTGTTATATACTATAAAAATATTATTATTTTAATATTCCATGTATGATCTAGGCAATGAATTAGTGGGTATAAATATGAGTAACTACATTATGATATATATATATATATTGGTCATACTAAATAAATTTTTATTGATTCATTATCTTAAAATAAGCACTCAATTTTTATTAAATTCATTTTAGGATTAAAAATAATTAATTTATTAAATTTTTTTTAGAATATATATTATAATTAACTTATTCCAATTTAAAATTTTTATTTTGTAAAACGGTTATAATTTTTCAAATGATCATATAAAAATGATGCCAATATTAAATTATTTTATTCTATAGAGAAAATAATTTTTTTGTGAATGGTGAAAAACAATTAATAGAAAAATGACTATTCTATCAAGTATTTATAGTGTTCCATTTTTTTAATTGAATATAAAATTGTATTACTTAATTATTAGTAAAAATAATCCAACTAAGATAAATGGAATTAGAAATTTTAATAATTTGGTATAATATATTTTTACACATAAAATGCATTTTTCTGAGAAAAAAATCATTATAATATACATGTTTTTTATTAAATTAATTTTTTATACAATTAAGATTTTATTGGAAAAAATAAATTCCATATGTGGAAAAAGAAATTCAAATTTTTTATATAGTTCAATTTTATTTTTGTTAATTATAAATTGTAACTATGATATATAATTGTCTCATTGGTAATCATAAATCATGTAATTATGTTAAAAAATAATGTGATACGGCATTAAAACACTATCTATAATCTTCTTTATTTCAATTATAAGAGTTTAGTTTAACTATACTCATACAATATTCAAATATAGGTCACAATAGTGTAATTTGTCATTTATAATGACCTTAATATTAATTTATGTAAAGAAGAAATTCAAAATGCCTCTCACAATGTTTAAATAACACTAATTCTATATCATCTTGATAAAATCAGTTTATGTTTGGTTTTATATGTTAATTTAGAATATTATTTAATTGATTTTATATGGTACTTTAATTTAAATTTTTAGATATGAAATAATTACCTTAAATAAATACATAACACCCACACACTACATCTGTAAGAAATAAAAAATCAATTTAAATGATATTTAAAAAATAAAAGTAATATTTTTCGGATGATGTGTGGTTTGACCTGACATTTATAGTTAATAATAATTTAGAAAACATGATCAAATTTCCTATCTTAAAAATTAAATACTAGTCGCGATGTATTATGTGAATAGTTTTTATAGTGAATTTAATGTTATTTTATGTAAGATAATATATTATTAAATGGTTTAAAATCAAATATATATATTTAAATATGAAAATTGGGACAAGATATGGTTCAATGTTTTTCACTTGGAAATTTTTAAGATAATTATTTCATTATATGAATATATATAACCCTTTAGTTTTGAAAAAAAAAATTCCATAATAAATGTTAAAATTGGTTAACAGTGAGGTTAAAAAAAAGTTATGTTTTAAAAATTCCATATAAACAATTCAAAATTTCATTGGTTGAAGTGATGTAAACATTGATATATCTTTGATTTAATATTTTCCCCACTTTTTTACACTTTCACACTGAATATATTTTATAATATTTAATCCATTTATGTAATTTCAAATGGTTCATTTCATTCACTATAAAAGGAAAACACCTCACCACTCTTTTTCAAAGTAACTTAAGCCACATATCTCAAAAAATACTATAAAAACTACTTCTCAATATCAGTATCCAAATTATATATGTTTTTTTAACTCAAAATAACATCCTTGTTTTTCTTTAGAAGATATATAAGGAGTTTTATCAAATAGTAGGTGGTTTAAATATATATAAAGAATGTGAGACTTGAGGTAATTGATATATGTTTCAATTTCTTTTTGATAATTATAATTTTTGATTCAATATCTATTGCTGGAAATTATTTGATATTTATCTAATAAAACCATTTCATTTTTATTCTCATATGGTTATTTATGTATATTATATGTTTTCATTGGATTTTCATATCTTTAAGTACCCAAGATACCAAAATAATGTTTTTAATAAAAAACAAATTTATTTTTCTCTTCATTCATAATTTATTTTCCTTCCATATCCATGTTCTCTAAAATGTATTTAATATTGGTTTTGAAAATATCTAATAATTATTCAAAATTTGTCAATGGATGTTTATATTTTTACAAAAAGGTTAAAAAATAATATACTAACTTATTTATGAATGAGGTGCTTTATTACTAGACGTGTGACCAAATTAATTATTTTAATGATTATGAAAGGAATGAAATTTTTCAACCTTCATGAACTCTCAATTATTTCATACATCATTTACAATATTCCATGGTTATTAACAAAGAAATTCTTCACTAATATTTTGTAAATTTTTATATTTTTAACAAGTGATGTAGTAATTAAAAAGGTATTTCTGTATGAAACGTTCTAGTGATGTTTTTATGAATTTTAAATCGAAGATTATAAAATTTGATTCTACTTATGATTTATTAGGGATATGATCCAATTATTAGATAATTATTCATTCTCTATATGTATTTTTATTATGATGATGAGATCTTTATCAATACTATTTATTTTCCATGGGTTATGATATGATGAATGTTTTATGATCTTCTTCCATAAATATGAATAGATTATGATTATTTGATGGGTTTTCCTAGAATTATATATCCCTTCAATTCATTGGGTAATTATTATTTTTAAATAAGCTCAAACGGTACATTTTAGATTATACCAACCCCCAAAAGGGTATGGGGAGGTTATCCCAAGACCAAAAGAGGGTAATAGGTTGTTATCATGTGCTTTAAGAACATACATTAATGGTTATTCAACCCTTTTATGACATTATTTTATGTCAATGTTAAGATTGCATGTCTCGTATTCTTCGATTCCATTATGATTAATGTCTTATTAGCTGCCAAGATTTTTTTTAACTCTTTATTATGGTCTAAAATTATTTTTCATGACTTTTAAATGTTATGATCATGTCCTCATACCCTTATTCACATTTCTTAATTAAATAAGAATTTATATCTCCCTTTTATTACCCTTACTAATCATTTTGTCTAACCATTTCTTACATTTCATTTTCATTGGGATAATGAAGATTGGTTTTAAGTATGGAATGTCTAAGAAAGGTGTTTGTTAGAAGAACATTATGGATGATAATGAATATATTTTATATAAATGTTGTTTTTTGTATCTATATTCTCTAAAACTTTGATAATTTAATGTTTTGTCACCGATCATAATTTTAATAATGAATATTCTTATAATAAGATGTAATATTTATGTATGAATGTTTGATTATCTATTGTTGGAATCATACAATGATTGTATAGTTATCAATAATTGGATGAGAAATATTTAGTGAGAAACCATAGGATAATCCTATGTATTAAAGAACATAATAATTTTATAATAAATAAAATAATGTGATTTTCCTTGTGAACACATAATTGTTTGGATAGTTTCATGCGAAATCAGATATGGCCCATATTCTCTTATTGGTAATAACTCTATATGGGGTGGAATTGTTATGAACATCATCATCACCGATGCATGATTTGTAGGGCTACAACTGCACTGCTATGAAGACACTCCCATGGGATATGTGTGGGTGAATTTTGATTTTCATTTTTAACAACTCTAATGGATTTGAATAGATTATGATCATGAATAGCTTAGATTAAATCTATGGTGTCATATATTAAAAATAATATGACATTACCTAATGATCCAATGATTGATTTTTTAGGATTATATGATTTATCACTGATTATTGTCTTTAAAAATATTTTTTAGGTTTTAGTAAATTGTATTAAGTGTGGAGAAATGTTTTAACAATAAATTTGATAGACTATGGGATGATTGAACTCAAGAGATAAAAAATTAAATGGCATATTGAATATGGAAACTTATGATTATTCATAATCATATATCACAATATCAGATTAATAATCTATACATGGGTGAGTGTCCTAAGCACCTAGAAAGAGGGAAATAGATTTTAATGGAATTAAAATTGATTAAGAACATGTAAGAGGGAATATTTTTCTTCCTAGAAGTTGATTATGTGGGAATAAGCACTCAAGGGACTGTCTAAAATGAATAGGAAGTTATTTTAAATATGAAAGGATGGGAATAATGAAAATAATTATTGATGAAAAATGATTAAATTAATCATTAAAAATAATGTACATCCTATAGTACCATTTATAGTTATATTTCATCTATGTGAGGAACTTGAGAAATATCCGAGTCAATGGCCTAATCTAAGGGATAACTCCAAGACCAAGTAGTAACCTATGTTACACCAATCATTTAAGTGGAATTTTATAAGTGTTTTTGTTTTGGGATTATGAAATTATGTTTTACATATTTTTTATAAATAATATTATAGTTTTATTAATCATGAAGCATTTAAGGATTACTCTACATTAAATTTACTTTAATAATATCAAAACATGTGGTAAAGGGTACTGATAAACTGGAAATGTGATTTATGGTTAAGGGGACATTTATTAAAAACATGAATAAGATTTTAATATATTCATAATGTTGAGATAACAATGATTTTTTTGGATAAATATATTATTGAAATTGATAATGTAAGTTTTTTAGTATTTATGACCATTAAATCTATTGGTTATTTGATGAAAAAATGGTTCATGTTATCTTTAATGAATTGTACTACATATTTGGTTTTATTAAATTTTTTCCATAGGCTATGATATTATTTATAGAAAATTTATATAGTTTATTTTTTGTATAAGTTATGATTAAATTGTTTTTTTTATAGTGATTCAAGTTATTTTTTGAAAGGACTAGCATGTTTTAAGAGAACATATTTTTATTGTATTCACATGTTCTTTTTTGAATTTATAAGATACGTAATGTTTTTAGGTTTTAATGAAAGTTTATTTTTGAAATTAAGTGAACGTGTTTCTAAATTTTTGGGTTTTGAATTTGTTCAAACATAATTTAGAGGATTCTTAAGGTTAAATACATATGAAATGGTATACATTGAACTTTGGGTGTTATTATTTAGAGATTAATGTATTATTTCTTAATATGAATATTTATCAATACAGGGTAACCTATTATAGCTATTATGGTAAATATAAAGTGATGAGATAGCTGACATATCATTTTATTAAAAATATTAGTATCTATTAAAAGATATTTTTTGTCCTTCAAGCATTATAAAATCATCTTCAGTGTTAATTTAATGATGTAAGAGATAAATCAGAGATTGATAAAATCACAAAAAAATGATGAATTTGTGATTTTGAGATAAAAAAGAAATTATTTAAGTTCCTTTTCCAATGTTATCTACCTATATAGTTAGAAAATTCATCAAATTTAGGAAAATTATCTTGAAATAAAAATATTTTCCCCTTATAATCATTTATAATGAATTCATGTTCTCTTCACCCATCATTGATTTATAGTTTGTGGCAATTAAATTTCTCATAAAACAGTTCAATATAACTCTTTTTATCCATGTATGTTAAAATTTTACTATATGTCTATAGTTTTACTTCCTTCTAATGTACTCATAATCTAGAAAGGTTATTATGTGTTATTCCTAGAAACCATAATGTTTCTCACCTTCAATCTTCAAATGAATCTTTATTATCTCTATGGAAAAAGAGTGTTTTCGAAAATTGGTATATCAAAATATTAACCATTTTATAACCAATATAAATCTTAATTGATGAATATTATTTTATTGGAAAAGAATATAACACCTTAAAATTTTAGTGTAAAATATGACCTTCATGATATCTTTCTTAACATGAAACACTGAGATTTATGTGAATTGTTATATATAATAAAAATATATCTATTTAAATATGATCATTACAACCTTGTCATTGAATTTTTGGTTATTAATATGAGTAAACTCATTTTAAAATATATTTACAATTTTTTTACATAATTCATATTTATTTATTAATTCTTAGTAAATAATCACTCAATTTTTAGTAGAGTAGTTTTTTGTTCAGTTATAGTTGTTTATATTAAAGATGTATTAAATATTTTTATCATGGTAAATTATTTTGAACTTTTAGTGATGGAATTATTACTTTAAATTATTACAAAATTATAACATAGTGCTTGTGAATGTATTAGAAATATTAAAGTAAATTATTTTAAATACAAAAAAGTAATATTTTTTCAATGACTTATTATATAACATGACTATCAAAGATTGTAATAATTTATATTTTTTTATAAATGATATTAGACAAAAGGTCATACCCAATCACACTTGGAAGAAAAAATTTATCAATAAAAAGAAAAGTATGGAGACAATAGAGAGAAAAAGAGAGAGATGTTACAAGTCATTATAGTCATAGTCATCACACCCATACCTAGTCATGTCGTCAGCAATAGCCAATTCCTATTCTGATTCAGTCTCATGCTGTTTGATATACTTCTTATAAACCTTACCTTTTTCCAATTCCCCCATAGATAACTTCTCAGTATCCTTCTTAGCAGATGACCTAGTGGTCACGGTCCTCGGAACTACAGAGTAGTCTTTCCTTGGTTTCCTTATAACTGGGGCAGTCTTGACACCCTCATGTCAGAGACTCTTTTCTTTTCTACTCACAAAATTCCACTGTATGAAGCTATAATCAAGTACATATCTCTTTCCTTGCCATCATCTTGAGTGTCTCCCCACTTGCAGAGGATCGGTTCCCTAACTACAGGAGTGGAGTCCTCCTCCTTTTCCTTTGTTGCATCAAGGATGTTCCCCCGTTTAGTAGATGAAGAAGGTTCTGTCTGGACATTCTATTGTGTAAGATCAATCACCGTCAAGGTGGGAGTGGGGCTCAGAATCTCAATAGTAGCAGGATCATGAGCTCTAGGAGGATCATAATATCGAGGCAGGGAAGCATCTATTACCACTCTTTCCCATTCATAGGATTTGTTATATCACGAGGGTCTAACTCCATAGGGACCCAGGTTGAAAGCTCTGGCAGGGGAGAATCCTTAAAATTCACATGACATCGGCAAATATTTGAGGGGTTCCCTCACATCCCACACTGTTTACATGTAATTTTTTTCTGCACAACTCCAAATAATTCCCCACAACCATGCATTTAGTGCAGAATAGGGGATTGTTTTCATATTCAACATCAATATAAATTTGATCAGAAGGAATAAAAAGTGTTACCGTGTTAATGAGAGTGCATTTAAGATTGACTTCCACCAACATTATATCAAATTGCCCATACCTGAAATTTGTCGTCTCATTATCAAGACGGATGGGTGTTCCAATCATCGTTCCAATATCATGCAATATTTCAGGATGCCAAAGATCCCAATTAAGCCTATACAGACGCACCCATACCTAGGAGAAGACATTTTTAGCATTAGAGACGTTAAAGTCTAGTGACCATTCATGTAGATGAATCCATCCCAAATTTAGAAACATGGACCCAAAATTCTATGCTTTAAGCTTCATGCCAGTCGATGGAAATAAGGAGTGAAATAATCCCCGCCCAAGGGAGACACATTTCCAGTTATCAAAACCCCACAACATCAAAATCCTACTAAATAGATCTTCACATTTCTAGGGAAGTACACCTTTAGGAAGAGCAATGCGAGAAAACAAAGAGTTATAACCTAATGCCAATCTTTTAGCAATCACACCAGGGTTGGCCTCAAAATGGTACAATGATCCCTTTCGTAGAATCCTATTAGGATCCTCATTCTTTTTCACAGTAGCGGAGGCCTTCATAACATCCACAAAGGATCGCTGCCCACGCACAGTGAACAATCCCATGGGATCCTGCAAATTTCCAGAGTTCACAGCCAAAGAGGGAATCCTCAAATCATCATTTACCATAAACATGGAGGGTGTCTTCCACTATTAAGAGGGATTTTAGGTCATCCTTGTTTCACAATCTCCCTTCGTAGCACCCCCAACCGGATGAGGATAATCCCAATTATCTCCAAACAGTTGATCTCTATCAGCCCCAACCAGATCTCGAGCAGCCCCAATTGGATGACCGGATGCATGCTCCCGATCAGACCCATCCATTTTCCCAGCCGGCCCCAGCACATGCCATCTTCCATTCTCGGATCTCTGAGCATCAACCTCACCGTCAGAGGGAGGCATTATATCGTCAAGCGATGCACACACACCAGGTGGATGGAGCTCTGATTTGCGCTCAATAGAAGTCGTTGTGGACACCATGCCACCCAGGACCGCATCTCGTTCACCCATCCATTGAAAATCAAGGTGATTGAAGCTGAGGAAGTGTGTAAACTCCATCGTTGCACCAAAACCCTAGAAACCGCCATCATGGGTTGCCTCCTGCTGCTCTCTCTCATCTGCCATCCTTGTGTACTTTATAAAAGATATTCTTTTAAAATATCATCCCAATCATGAATTTTTTATTTTACTGTTTTCGAATAATTAGTAAAATGAATAAAATGGTATTTATTTTTAAATAATATATTATTAAATTATTTGAAATAATAAATATATTGAAACAGAAAAAGGGGGATTGTGATATGTTTTAAAGTTTCATAAATTGACCATTTTGGGGAAAAGTTTTAACTTATTTTTCAATATATAACCCTTTAGTATTATAAATTTATTTCCATGTTAAAGGATAAAATTGGTTAACAAAGGGGTAAAATAAAAGGAGAATATTTAAAATTTCATTTAAATCTATCCATATTTAATTTGTTTAAGGTATCTCGATCATACCCCGTCTTTTATTAAAAAAATCCACATTGTTCAAATTTAATATGGAATATAATTTATAATATTTAAATATTTTCAGTAATTCCAAATGTGAATTTTTTACTATAAAAGAATATCACCTCGATTATATTCTACACACCACATTCATCAACATTGATTTACCAACCCCTATCAATAAATCATCCCAACATCCTTATCTATGTTATTTATGTACTTTTAATCTCAAAAGGCCACCCGTAAGGTCCTTCAGAATATATCAAAAGGAGAAATATCAAAAGGGTATATGGTATAAACACTTATGAAGAAAGACAAAACATGATTTATTGGATTTTTGTTTGAGTATCATATACATACAGACTTTTCTTTCTTAAATTTACATTGAACGAAATTATATTATCTTTATCTAATAAATATATTTCAGTTTCTTCTCCTTTAAATTTTTCTATATACACAATGTTTTTTTTCATTTTCCAATCTTTAAGTAAAAAAGTGACTGAAAGAATGTTTTTTTATAAAAAACTTAATTTACTTATCACTTTAGTATGAAATTAATTTCCTTTCATATCCATGTATTATTAATTGTTTTTAAGAATGTGTTTACTTATATCAAATGAATTTTTAATATTAATTTTACCCATGATTTATGTTTTATAATAATATTTCTAAAATTTATAGTCTTTTTATTTCTATAATGATTTACTTTTTATCAAAAGTGTTAATAGAATATTTATTTTAATGATTAATTCATGATTCAAATTATCTATCATTGTGACCACTCCTTGATTTGATTTTTGATTTACATGTTTCCACTCATATTTTTAAATAAAATCTTTTACATAAAATCTTTGATCTGTTTCTATTTTAAAAGAGTGATTTTGAAATTAAAATGGTATTATACTCAAGAAATATTTTAGTGATCATTAAAAATCATTTCATATAAGATAACATCCACTGATGTTCTTTATTCCTTAATGGAGATATGTTCCAATGATACAATCCCTATTCTGTATCCATTTAGTTAAGGATTATGTCAAGAGATGTTTATTAATATATTGTATTTTTTATGTGTTATAAATTGATCAAATTATGAATTTTTCATGACCTTACAACATATATATGAATATATTATGATAATGTTAGGGGTGGGTATGTAATTATATATTCAACCAATTCACTCGATGATGATTAATTTTTAGTGTGGTCAAATGGTACTTGGGAGGTTATCCAAAGGTTGTAAAACTATATATGGGAGGTTTTTTCAATCCTAAAATAGGCTATATGGGAGGTTATCCCAAGACCAAAGTAGGTACATGCACGGTTAGTCCAATCTCAATATGTGATAAATTTTTTACTGGATAAAAATGTCATAAAATTTATATGATTATTATTATGCCACACTTTACACCAACATTTTATAATAGGATCTCATTCTAATGTTCTGTTCCTAACTCTCATATTCCTAGATTCCTTCACGATTCAATTCTTATGAACTACCAATACATATTACATGAATCAATATTATAATATCTGAATTTTTTTTATTGTTTTCAAAATCTAGTCATATTTATTCATAAATTTAGGCATGTATTATTATAAAATAATCTTTCATATCTCTCATATTTTCCATTTTTGAGAATCTCTTATCACCATTTATTATGTTTCATTTTCTCTAGTATATGAGAAATTGAATTATGTATGATATATCTAAGAAGGATATTATTTAGAATGAACATTGTGGGATATGATGTAGATATTTTAGGTACAAGTTGTTTATATATCCATGTTTCTAAAAACATAATCCTTTAATGTTCTAGAGTGGATCAAAAATTTGTGTAATGAATATTTATTCAATAAAATTTAATAATAAGTTTAAATTTTTTGGGTCAATATAAGAAAAATATTCAAAAAATTAATTATAAAATGTAATGAAAAAATTGTATTGTGGTTTTGAATTGGGAAAATTAGGGTTTCTATAGACTGAATAATGTTGAGTATCATACACTAAAGATGAATAATGGAATATTTTAAGAGAAAAAAATAAAATAACTAGTTGGAAATGGATAAAAATTATAAGATCAATCATAGTAATGATCCATCATTAGTATATAGGATGAGGGTTTTGGAAGGATTAAAAAAATTGAGGCATTGTCTATGAGAATTAGATTTTTTAAAATAGTTTCATGCTAGTTTTATATGAAACAAAATTTAAAAGTCATTATAAAAACCTCTTAAAATTAGTTTCATAGAAATTAACAATTAAGGATTCTCATTTCCAAATTGGGATTTGAGTTAGTTGGCTTATAGTGCACTATTAAGGAATATGTGATTTCACGTGAATTTTGATGATATTTTTCTAATCACTATATCATATTGTAACTTAAAATTTGATAGATATGATTAACACTAAATTCCATCTCTTATGAAATTGTTATAGATATTAGAAAACTAAGGAAGGGAATACCATGTTGTGTAATGGTTTTTTATTTAAAAAATGTTATCTGGGTCTATAATTTTTAATCAGGATCTTGAAAATAAAGCCCTTGGCTCAATTAGATCATGATAATATCCATATATATAGAAGACGTTTTGGTGAAATAATCCTAGAAATAAAACTTAATAAGGGGAGGCATATAAATAAGCTCCTACCCATGTATTATATTTGGTATAAATTTCAATCCCACCATGTATTTCATGTTATATAAAATTTGTGTTTGTATCATATCACAAGTTGTATCAAACATTGTTAAGTAAAATATGTAAAAAGTTGATGAAGTACTCTTGTATAACCACCAAGTTTATTTGGGGGAGTGTAATGTGATGCATATATTTAGGGGAGAATAAATTCTTTTAATTTTTATTTATCGTCCATATGGGAGAGATAAATTACATTGGATAATAAATACTATGCAGGCTTGATATAGAATAGACAAAAAACAGAAAGGGATGATTGAGATACAAAAGGTGTTTGTCTTTATTTTTTATTTGATAGTTTTGTAATTGAATTAATATAAAAAATATTTGCTGATGGATTGAGTCTCTTCCCATAAAAGAAGATATTGTTCCCACATATTAAGTAATGTGGAAAAATGAGTTAGACTCCCAATAATATATATGTGGATAAATTCAAGGTGGAATACCCTATTACATCAGTATAATGATAGTACAATACTAATGACTAATACAAGTGCATATGTAGGTGGTGTTGTCTAAAATCGTTCAAAAAATGGGAAAATAGGAAGAGATAGCTCATTGTTTCACACATAATAAATAACATAGAAGGTTGTGAAGAAACTTTGTGATGCATTCTCAATGTAGGGATCTAAATCAATTAAAATGATAAAATAAAGTGTTATATCTATGGTGAATCCATCTCTTTGTAAATGTACATGAAGGATACTAAAATCTATCTTGAAATAAACATGTATGATGAATGAATTAACAGTTTTTCCCGACTAAAAACATGAGTAAAACATATTATCATGAAGAACTAAAATAGGTGAGATTTTATTTTCTATTATGATTTTTAGAATCATTATAAAGTGAATGATATGGTCTGTTGTTTATAAAAAAAATTTAATTTGTTTTTAGTAGTTGAGATTTGATTGATAAGAACTGTAAGTGCCTTGGTTTGAAAAGAATTATTTTGGAAATTATATGATAAAAAATGTGAATTCTAGCAATGTTGGTGAATCTGTGTAGTATAAGTCCCCACATATAAAAATATTTTCCTACGTGAAGATTAATGTACATGATTTCAACGATGTATCCAACTGACCCACATATTCATTCCATATATCTAGAATCATCTACATATCATATTTAAATAACAAGGTATGTGAATAAAGATCCACATAGCTGAATCCTAAAGTATAATTTAATTATACATTGATGAACCTATATATTAACATTCGAACATTGTAATTTAATTTTAAACCACAAATCAAAATTGTAATACATGACATACCATGTAAGTGAATCAATCATGTATACGATTATAAGTATTAAAAATATATAATCTCATGTAGTTGAGTTATCCAAAATGTTTGATCAGTCATGAAAATATTTATTTTAGAAGTCAAAAATCATGAATACATTATTACTAACTATTTCTGTGATTTATGATAAAACTCCATAATTATATATTTTTTAAAAATTCATCTATTTATAATATTCTACTATGAGATGAAATGACTACTATGAGAGCTCTTACATTTTGTTTTATGCAATGTATTAATTATTTAGTATCTAAAAATCTGAAAAAAAATATTTTTACAAGCATGAACTGTGAAGAAAAACACTAAGACTACACATTTACTCATTAAATTGTATAATCATTTGAATAATTAAATGACTATAAATCCAATTTTGTGATGATGCATTATTTTATGAGATATTTTAGATAAAGTGTGACTATGAAGTATGTTCTACTACTATGAATAATATAGTGCTACTAGGATATAATTTTTACAACTATGTTGTATGTCATGATGCTATGAGGTATGTTTATCTAGTGTGATTAAACTTGTGAAAATGTGAATATATACAAGTGTGAGAAGTTTGAGCTTTCATTCTATAGAAAAATATACCTCTGAGACATAAACTGATACCATGACATGGAATATATGTGATTGTACCTAACTTTTACTTCTGTAAATATATCATCTATTGTGGAAAAATAGATCCTTGCCTATCTAAAAAAATTATATTATTTTACAAAATCTTGTTTTCGATATATTAAATATAGTTGAAAACATTTAATCCTTTGATTCCATGTTTTTTAAATATGGGGAATTAAGAATTATTATTCATAAATATATAATTAAGAGAATTAAAATTAAATATTTTTCAAATTTCTTGCGAAATTATAAGGATTTAATTTATTGATATATGGATCCAAATATTATAAATTTTTTCTTAATATAAATATGATGAACCTCACATGTAAATTTTAGGTACATTGAATAGATTTATTAATAAATAGTGGATAATATATTTCAATCTCAAATAAAAAATTGTATTGTCTTATGATAATTTTATTTTTTACACAACAATATGTTTTCCATAAAAACATTTGACCATCATGATATCCTTATGAATACTGTTTAAAGTAACATCTAGTATATATTTAAATAAAACCCAATATAATAATAATAATATTTTGATTCCTCTCAATATTAATTATAGAAATATAACTTTAGAATATATTCATCTTATTTCTCTCTTCTTATTAGTCGTTATTTATTTTTTGAGTTATTCTTTTTTTACAGGTTTATACTTCTAATAGAATCTCTTGTACTTCATTCTAGATTACATTGATATTATCTTCTCATTTATTTTATATATTAAATTCCAAGGATAATAGTAGAAGAGGATGGTTGTAGGATGAACTTACCTCTATGTATTTGTTATTAGAATAATCAATCCTGATTGTGGATCAAAATGTTTATTATAATAACCCATCTTCAAAATTGACCATTTTTATGTGGAAAGGAATACATATTGGATTTATATTAAAACTCTTGTTTTAATTCCACATTGTGGTAAATTTATTCCTACATTATCTATTTTTAATTATTTAATTTATTTTAGATAAAATACTTTAATTATTATCTATTAAATATAATTTAGTTAGTTTTTATATTTCCAAAATAATTTCAAAAGTTAAATTCATTAAACTCCTCAACTATGTTTTTATAAAACATATATGATTCCATTTTTAATGAAATAATATTTTTATACCTATATTATTAATTAAAATGGTCTTATTTTGTTTAGATTGTTTTTAAATATTAATTCTGAATATATTTTAGAAGAAAAATTTTCAATAATAAATTCACCCTTCACCCAAAAAAATCACTTAGACCGTCATTTGGTGTCAGATCTATTTATTTATTTCTATGATTTATCTAGTTTATTACTTAACCATGATCAAGAATCTTGAAAAGGTCACTATTTCTTAATTTATATTATTTTTTTTCACAGTCTCTTCACATCATAAAGGTTATGCAACAAATATAATTCCTTTATTTAACAGTTAAAACTATACTCACCAAAAAAATGAATATACAAATTGAGATCATTGGTTTTGATATCTATTTTGTAATAGAAAATATATATGAGAAACCCAAAGCATATAGGCATGAATGGTGTTCTTCTAAAAAACTAGTTATAACTATTACTACATAGTTATGAATGAATTATACTACTATAATGTATAATATGATTTTAATAAAATTTAGATATTTTATAATTCTTATTAAATAATGGAATGTTTTTTTTTTTTGAGAAGAGACCTCGACCCCAGTATCCTGGATTTGATGCCTTGTTTTGTATGTTGGTGTAAGATACAATGTATCATATCTCAATGGAGCTAATATTTTAGTATCTTGGTAAACAACATATATGTACATGATTCCCAAATTACATTATAAAACACAAATTTCATTGTAATATTTTTTCTAGGAATGAAGTTATATCATTTAACCTAACCTTTCATAACTTTATTATTACACTTCATGGATTCCTAGGGAAAGGAAAAAAATAATTGTGAGATTAAATGCTTGTTAATGGATATTTAAAACAGGATCTATGAGTAAATAAGAAATAAAAAATATGGAAATTTAAATAAATTAAACATATTATGTTTAATCAATAACCTATGAATAATATGGTAGAAATAAATTCTGATAAAATAATTCCATTTAAATAATCACATGAGAATTAAACTTAACCATGTATGTTTTACTAATTGAATAATCACATGGACATCAACAAATAATTTCATAATGATTGAATGAATAATATTTTACTTATGAACTGTCAAAATAGATCATCAATATATATACTATCTAGATATATCCTCAAGATAGTTACTTCAAGATATATCCTAGATGTCATTTAAAATTTTTCATATAAATACATATTATTTGTCCAAGTACTTTCTTTTATAAAAACTGTCAATGAATTTAGGGATATTGTATGCCCCTCCCATCACATACTATCTCCAAATAAATCCTCATATGAATGGGGTGAACCATAGTCAATATATTTATTCATATTTAATCTATTATATGAAATTTTAAAATTTTTTCCAATCAATAAACAAAATCATAATCCATCCAGAGTAATATGGTGAATGGAATCAAAATTGTACATCCTTATTCATACTAATCATAAACTATTAAATAATATATGGTATATGGTATCATAATGGATCAGCCTCAATTAAACAAAATATTCAAAAAATCATGTTGATATATATGAAAATACAATACATGAGATCATTGAAAAAATCATGGAGAAAATACACTAATTAAATTTTAAAAAGATAAATTTTAAAAAAAATTCACAATTATAAATGAAAAAGTTTTCTTTGAAAATAAATCTATAAAATTATAAAGTTTGATTCAAAAAATTGACATGTTATGATATCAAAAAAATCAACTCAAAATATATAATTTAAAAAAAATATTACTTTCATATTTTTGTTGAAAAATGCCCAATGTACCTAAAGGTATAAACCACTAAGGGTGTGTTTTAAAGAAAATATAAATGGTTAAAAATATATGGGTTGATTTTAATGGAATAAAAAATTGTATAATATTACCCTTGAAGGTTTCACTTTTATTTCATTTTTCTTCATTCATAATCCCATGGAGGTGTCCTTATGAAGTGTTTTTATTGGAATTTTAAAGTTCTCTTTGCTACTTATATGGTTTATCATGTAAATGTAAGATGGAAACCCTTATGACTATACATGTTTAATTAATATATGTCCTTATAAGTATTCTAGTTCTATTTTCCAATGATTCCTTGTAATTGAATTAATGGTGTATTATATATGTTAGGTGAAAAAATGGATGAGTTGCATTGGGATGTCATGAAGAAATAATTCCTAAGAGGGAAGTTGAATGTAACAACCCTATGTTTCCTTATGGACTTAACCCAACACTTTTTCCTTATGACTAATATTAGTTTTCATTTGAAACTAGACCATGAGGTGTTTTAAAGGGTTAAACTAGTTTTTGGTTTAATGACTTAAAATGGAACCTTCAGTTGTGTCCATATTTCAAAAACTTTTTTGAAGGGTAGTTTAAATCCATAATTGATGGTTCCCTGAGTATCTCTATTGAAATGGAATATTTAGAATTTTCTATAGGTTTCTCCTTCTAAAACTCTAACCTATGTGATTGTATGTGTATCTTAATGACTTTTATGGAATTCTCCCTTTGTATGGTTGAGATTCCCTATTTCGATAAGTGTTTATCTTATTTAGATAGAGCCCTTGGATCTCCAAATCCCATGATATAATATTGTGAACCTTCAAGTATTTTGTATTATTTGGGTTCCATACTCCCTTGTAGAACAATTATTTTCCAATATTACACTTTATTATGATGGTTGGTCTTACTTTTTATCTTTTCTATGAGTGTGAGAACAACAGAATACTAAATTCGAGTGAGATAAACATTCCAAAGGCATGGTCGAACAATTAGTAGGTCTTATGACCATTCCATTCCTTTTTTTCAATATAGGATGTCTGAGAAAGTAATCATCCAATTTTACATTTTTATAGAGTAATGCAACTCTGTGTTAGTTATTTATCATGGGACATAAGATATTCGAAGGCATATGACTGGTAATCTGATTGGTATTATCAAGGATGTATTGTTTTCACTTTAATAATAATATAGTTTGTGTTGGTACATGTGGTACTGATCAAGTTATTTGAATGGTTTTGTGATCGATTTTAGTTTAGTGGTTCTTTTTAATCCTTGAGATGGTACATTTTGAATTCTTTTCAACTTCAATGCATATCAACTTTGGAATTAGAAAATAGCCATACTCATCCCAATGTTTAGGGAGACATTCTAAAAGAATCGGGTGTTTGAAATGATGGTAAATAGTATTTTATTGTTCACATACTACTATGGGGCATGTGGATATAACTAAAGAGGAGAGTGAAATGTACATCTATATGTGAATAAAATCTATTCACTCATAATATAATGGTTTTTATCTCTTTATTTTGACACATGCTAAAGCGCGATGGACACCTCTAAGAGAAACAGTCAGTGGTTGAGGGAGTGTGTTGTGGAGTGAGTTTCCTATGTCAGGAGATCCAATGACTAGGACCCTTCTAATTTGAGAAGTGTCATTTCAGATTTTTTGTGGTTTTTCCTCCATGCATAGGGAATGAATCCATGGAAAGAACATTCGAAAATGGTTGTACATTCATAAAAATACATTTAGTGGAAAATAATTTGTTTATGTTGCTGATTTCAAAATAATATTCTATTATTGTGTTTGGATGTAATGAAAACCTGTGCAGACACCATTATATGGTTTTTTGATGGATCATAAGGTGAAGATGATATTTTTTTAAAAGAATTTTTTTATTAGTGGTTTGACTATTCTTCCATTATTATGATTTTTTGTATGGTTGGTTTGACAAAATAGTGAAAAAATAACATTGTTTATAGTGGAGTGTCCCAAGCCAATCAGGTAAATATTTTTATCCTCTTTGTGTAATATTGGATATTTTGAGATCATTTTCCCAATGATGACATTATCTAAACACACTAGGAGAGTGTTTATTTTACATCACACTATGTTGTATAACTCCATTGGTCTTGGTGAGTGAACTCCATCATATTTCACACAGATGGGTGGTCTTACATTAATTCATGTCCCATCTTCATTGATACCTTTGATCATGAATATTAACACCTTTTAAGGACTCACATACACCATCTATATCATTCAACCTAATTCCCCAGTAAGAGTCCACTTTGGGGTTATTCACTGTCCTTGAAATGTGGATGTTTTCCCTTGTATCATTATCTCACATTTAGGAGTTTGGTAAGATATGTCCTTATATGTTCTTCTTATGCCTCAGGTTTTAATCCATGGTTACCCTTGCACATCAATTAGGTTTAGAGGTGACATTTGAAAAATAAAATTCCAAGTCTGATGGATCCATTTTACCTCTTTATTCTTTCTAAGGAATGATATCTTAATGTGGTTTTGGCTAGAGATATCATTGAATGCTGGTTATGGGTTTTGATGAGTGTTCTCTAAGAAAATCCAAAGTTATATTCATTTAAATTCTTTGGGTTTAGCTTTTCAATAGATTGGTTGTCTATGAATAGAATTTCGAGAATAGTTCTCCAATAGAAGATTGACCTTTCTACCTATGGTTTTGAAAAATGAGGTCGGTTTTGATTAAAACATTTGATCGAATCATGTCTAGTTCTATGAGCGTCATTGGAATGAAACATGCATATTTTTTAATACAATTCCAAAGGTAGATATGCCATGTTTCAAATTTGGACCTTAAATGATAGAAACAAAAGTAAAAGCAAGGTACACCAGGTGGTTAAAGATATGACATGGAGATCAGGTATCTAGATAAATGGGCTCGAGTAAGCTCTATCGTAATGCTACCGTTCAGGAAAAAAATCATTGGCCTTGGCTTCTATGTTTTATGTTTCATATGTTATGGTGACGCTCGGTAGTCTATTGAAAATTTGGAAACACAGTGAGGATGTTTTGATGATAATTTATGACCCAATTGGGCCAAATGATGATCTATTAATTTCCACAAGTCTTATCATGGACATGAATCTCTAAGGTGGGGATATTTTATTTTATCATGTTTTTTGACCTGATGAAATTCCAAGGGAATTTTAATTTTAAAATTTTGGGATGGTTTTTTTGGTAAACTGATCTTTAGAATGCAATTTTTAGAGTCGGAACACATAAATGAGTTTTTTTAGTCTTGGTTAATGGTATGAGGGGTATCTATGTTTACCCAATATGATTCGGGTGTATGGAACCCTATAAATCCATGTTTTGGGTTTACTGTAATAGTTTCTTTGAAACCATGCTACTTTCCAGTGAAAATGGTGTGCCTCTTATAGCTGAGAAGTAGGTAACTATATTGGCTATGCATGGTATCCCAAATTGTTCACTAGGACCACACTCTTAGTTCCATTTTTTGTAGTTTGTATACATTTTTCATCACAATGTTGGTGCATGGTTGGTTTAACTAGGTGATAAAACGGTTCATGTGTGGTGTTCCTAAGTAGTGGTATCCATGGGGTCAGTGCATAGTTTGTCCAATAGTGTGACCAAATAGTTTGACCCTATTATGAGGGTATAATATTATTATTTCATTAATGATGTTGAATCCTATTTTATTCTTTTTTTCTTCTCCCTCTTACCACATGATGATCCCCCACTGTTCTTGTAGGTTTCTCCTCCTTTCAACCTATAGATCAAGATTTTTCCTTCTTCTGTTATCAGATTTAGTGATATTAATCTCTATAGATAATTCTAGGAAATATCCTTATACCTCATGATTTAATTCATAATATTTCAACCCTCTCACTATAATCCTTTCATGTGAAATACTTTTCCCTATTTTTAGGTAAAATTTCATTTCATTTAATTTCCCTTTTATCAGACCAAATCAGATCTTGATATTGGACTTGTGGTTTATCCTTGATATAAGGTATGTGGTCTATTGATTTTCCATTAATTTTTCATCACTTAATAAATGTTTTATTTATTTTTTGATTCATGAATATTTGGTGTTTCTCCAACCTGAGAATTTTACTTGAATTATATTTCTTATATTTCCATGTGTTTTGTTTGAAATCTCCTTAGAATTGTTAGAGGTTACAATCTCAACCCAACCCACCCCTTTATATTTGGTACCTATAGTATCCCTATCTAATTGTTGTCTTATATTGTTTGAGCCTCTCCTATGGGATCACATTTATTCATATAACATATTGTGATATTGTTCATCAAATATCACCAATATAGTATGTTACATTGTAGGTCACAAGGAATCTAAATTGATCATACTAAACAAAATTAATCAATTTTTAATATATTATTGTTTTCTAATAAAACACCTTTATTTAAGAGCATGATCTTATAAACTAAAAATGATTTGATTATTGGTTCATTAATTGGTATTGGTGAATTTTTTTGTATATGGACACAATTGTTCTATAATTTACATAGTTAATGGTATTGGCCTCTTTACTAATATAAATTAAAATTAAATGAATGTACTGTTTATGCATTGGTCAATTTCTAGATTCCATTTTATGGAATTTTGGGTGTGGGATCATGAGACGATGAAGCTTAATATGATAGGGGTGATACCTTCTATATCTTGGATGGGATAATCAGGCATTTAGATTGCCTCCACATTAGTTATCTGAGTTCATAGGTGAGAACCTAAACATTGGATCTGTGGTAAAAATCATTATAGAATTCCATGAGTGATACTCAGACACCATTGTGAGATACTGGGGATAGAATGTAACATCACATGTAAATAAATAATATTAAATTCTAATGTTTATCAATATTTGTGAATTAAATGTTTATACTACTTTAAATGGAATGCTATGCTCGATGGCGTACCCAATACACAACAACGAGTTTCTTTGAAATTTTATGTTGCAAACTAATAGTATAATAATATTTTAATAGTTAATGCCTAGCCATTTTAATGGCGGGAATGAAAAAAAATAACTACAGAATTATTATATAGGTTGGTTAAATATTTTTAAATTTAGCCAATAAATGTTAGAGGATTAAAATGCAAATGAATCATATTTTAAGCATAAATCATATAATATTCTTTAAAAGGTCGATTAACCACATTTTGATGGAGAACCCTTTTTAAATATACTTTCGAAAATTTTATATGTTGTATTTGACAAAATAAAATCCTTCTTTAGAATCTAGACATCAAAATTTTCTTTTTGTGAATTTTTGTTATTTTTCTGATAAAGATCATTTTTAGTGAAAATGTTGCATTTTAATTCAAAACATACTTTTAATCTGATATATTTATGTGGATATATTATATTTTTAATTGATATTAAATTGTATTTAGAATATATTTTTACCATTTAATCCAATGGTGGTCATTAGAATTAATTTCACTTTGAAATTGGACTTAAACTAGTGTCAATATTTTAATATATATTGTTTCTTAAAAACACACTATTTGTTTAGACAACAGGAATGAATTATTAAATTAATTAATGCAACTTATATATTAATAATTTTGTAAAAAAGTAAACATTTTTTAATTCAGAATATCAAATATAGATTAGGGTGATGTTTTGGTATTTTTCTAAAAAACATCAACTTTTGATGAATAGTGAAACCACTAAGTGGTAGTTAACGAAACTGATTTTTCATTTAAATGAAACTTTACCACTTCTGTGATTTGATTTTCAAAAATCCTACATACATCGTTTTCATTAGGAAGTAAAATTTGGTTCAATGAGATTAAAATAATTTTTTAGTGAATAATAACTTTTTAGTTTTATTAATCACGATTAGAGGTAATTAGTGTAATTTAAGGTAAAGATAATGTTATAATAATATGAAATGACCTTTACAGATGTCCTACCCTTATTTTATGAGTCATGGAAGACAAAAAAAATGCATGGGTATACTTGGGGACCCCATGGAGCCACATTGGTTTGATAATGACATTAATAACTTTTTATTTAAAGTTAAAATTAAAATGTCACAAACATGTATTGTTTTATTAAAAAAATTAGATGGGGTTATACAAGTCATATATTCATCTATAAATCTTCATTAGACATCTAAAAATATTTCCTACATATTGATATTTTTTATAATTTTTAGACATTAAATAAAGTATTTTATTTATGACATCGTGATGAAGCGGTGATTACCTCATAAATGAACAATTTAAATAAAATGAGAAGATAGGGTGAAATATAAGTCCTAAACTTGTCACAAACCTATTTTATTGGTGGATTTCCAACCCTTATCACCTTATCCTAGAAATATATCCTTTTGGGACCTTTAAAATCTGAAAATCATTTTATAATAAAGTTATATTTTATAACCTTCCATGAGTGCCCCTCCTCTTCTCTTATAAAAGGCCCCCACCTCTACCATCTTACTTACACCTCTCCAGCCATTGGATTGGAAAAACCCTGCCCATTTAATCTTTCCACATCCCTATCTTAATCATTGAAGCCTCACCATTGGCAAAATGCTCTTCAAGAAACCCTTTTGGTTCAAACCAATAGGAGTTACCCGATTTAAAGGTAATGTCTTCACTTGTGTTCTTTTGTTTTATTTATCTTCTCCAAACCATTAAACTCTTTTTATTAATTTATTTTTTAACAACATAAGTATCATAAATATACTAGGATTTTTTATGTGAATAATTAGATCTAAACATACACACACCTCCGTCTAATGGTTAAAGAACATACTGTTTCTGTGGATGGCGAATTACTGCCTCACAAAATGATGATTATTCAATCTTCTATTAACACTTTTCATGGTGGACATTATGATTTCACTGTATTTTATATATTATATATGTGGTATTTATGTTTTCCATATGCTTCTTTATTTAATATTTAAAACATACCTTTATGCTTTGCATATTGTGCAAATGTGATAATTTCATACGAGGATGTGTGGACTTCTGCCCCCTCAAGTGATGTGACTCGTTCATGAAATACATGGAATGTATAAATAATGAAATTAGTGAACTTATTTGACCTATAAAACATATATATTATACTAGAATTATAATATATATATATCTCAATTATTTTTAATTCCATTAATATGTCAAATAAATGAAAGTAGTGTTAATGAGTACGTACGGCCTACCGTCTCCATGAACGGTTCATTTCATTTCTTTTTATATCCAAATGTTATGGAATAGTATAAAATGAATATTTAATGGATATATATGATATTTAAATAATTAATACTATTCTGGATATAATTTAATTATAACTACATGGACAAACATTTTCAAACAAGTTCATTTTTGACTCATGTACCAAACATCGACAAAAACGTCTAATATGAACTCACATAACCAATTATTATAAAATTATAATATGTGATATGAACTAAATAATAATCATTAAATGAGGAACTTAATAAATTATAAATTTACCAAAGTTTATTATTCAGGAATATAAATATACGAACAAGACAAGTCGGACTTGAGGTAATCGATCCTACCTCTCTCTTTATTTTTAAGTACTCTTTTTATGTAACTTACTTTAAGCTCATCTTTATTATGTTTGGGGATGTACTTTTATATTAGTCTTGCGGTAAATTTTATTTTAATATTATGAGAGACTCTATTTTATCTCATCAATCCAATTTTAGAAGTTTTACGTGGCGCTGTTAGGCTGCCGAATTTTCATAAGGGGATTTTCATCTCACATTTTATTCCTGTGAGATTCATGATACATTGGACACTATTTAATTTTTTGTGGTGTATGTACTACCCATTATTTTACTATTTTTATAATATACTCTCATTCATGGGTAGTTACATCTTCATTTTATGACCCTTCTTTAATTGGGTGTACGTTTCGAATGTTACCCGAATCGGTAAGGGAACCTTTCACACTCCTCTTTTAAAAAGTCTTATATTGTTATGTCTTTTAATTTACATATTTTTATGTTGGGATATGTTATTATATATCTTTATTGATTTAAATTTTATTTCCAAGTGATGAGATACCATTTTCTCTCTCATAAACTAATTTTATGAATTTTAAAGTGACGTCGTTATGCTGTCGAATTTTACCAAGGGAACTTTTTAACCCAATTTTGATTCAACATGTTGTTATTGAATATGTCATCCTTTGAATATATGAGAATGAACTTTGATTGTTTTACACTTAATATTCCTTTATATTGTTTGTATTTATATTTGTCACTCATAATTTTGAGATTTATTTATCCTTAATTTAAGGATACCTTCTTTATAAGGGATTTCATCTCATTTTACATTTCTATTGAGACATCATTATTGTTAAGCACCAATTCACTATTATATGGTGTATATAATCTCTTGTGGAATATTATATCATGAATCCATTTATTCTCATGATATTATAGAGTTCTGATTAAATGTTATTTCTCAATTATTGTATTAAAGTGTCTCTAATTTTGGTAAAAACCCTTTAACTAAAATATTGATTTAAATGTTTTAATGATTTGTTCTTATTAATATCCATGTTTTGAAAAATTGTTTTAAAGATTTATTTATATGGATATTAATGTTTTAAAATTTTAAAAGCTTCAAGGTGTTATGGGACACTTTGATTCAAAAATCTCTTTATTAAATGTTTTAAATGGTTTTTAAAATGGTTTTTTTTAATGGATTCATTATTTCAATATCTTAAAATGTTAAATTGTTGTTGCAATGTAAGAATGTTATCTTTACTTTATGCTTATGTTATGTGCTACGATTATGTTTTGTTTCTTGGGAATTGTTTATGAAAATGGGTGGTTCTGTGATAAACTAAGGGCAGGTGAGCCCGATATAGCTCTCCAATGCATTGGGTAACATGAAGGGGTTAAACCCTAGGGTTTCTCCAAAGAGATTTAGGTAATATACTGTGATGGGTATTCCAAATGTAACCATGAGGGTTACTCCCTACGTAAGAATTTTATGAATGCCTCAAGTTACCTTTATGTATTATGATTTCTATGAGTTATTCCTAAATATTATGATTTCATGAGTTATGTTAAATTGCTTATGCTTTATGAGTAAAGTATGATTTCATTGATTCTTATGTATACATGGAATAATATTTTCTTTCTGTATGGTTATAACTCTTAATGTACTTTTTATGCTCATCCGATGTTTTTTTGAATTGTTTTTCACATGACATAAAGATGAATAGGGTCAAGGATGGGATCATGGAAATTTCAGGCTGTCTAAAACAAGGAACTAGACATGACTCTTTTGTTCAAGAGTTTTTATTTTTGTGAAAAAAATGGAAGCTGAGTAGATGTGTCTACTTTGTAACATTTTAGATGTAATAGTTATGTCATAATTCTCTAAAAATATAAACCTAAAAAGATCATCAATGTGAATTATTAATTTAATTCAATAATAAGTAATGTTTAAGCCGGAATCCTTATATAGAATCATAGGGAACTTGTTTCACTTCTTCAAGAGTGACACTTGATATTAATTTTAGGTATTCCCATGGGCTGATTCCTTTCAACATTGGTAAAGTTTCATGCTCCTGGTATGATACTCGAGTTCCTCTATAAGGTTCGACTTGGAGGTAAATAGTATTCCTTGTAAATTAATACTATTGATTCCTCTTTAAATTAAATTAAACATGTTAGGTAAATAAATAAATGGGCACATCCACCCAGATAGATCACATGTCTTGGTTCGTTCATTTCTAGCTTCTTAAATCCCAATAACCCATTTTAATTTTACCCATTCACCTAGGTTACCTTTGATTCTAAAATATTTTCTTCGGATGAAGTTTGTATGGTTGGGATTTATGTTCTTATGGAAACATTGATCGTCTTGTTTATTTATTTCGTCTCTTTTCTTCCTTAATTTTTACATATATGCTCACTGATTATTTTATATGCATGAACTGGGTTATGAATTAGACACCAATATTGGTGTCTTGGTGATAATATATTACACCCAGTTTAGGCCTCCATTATATTGGGGTACCCAAACATACCTCCTTAGACATAGTATTAGGATTTTGTTTTATTTCTTATGTTGTGTTTTTGTACATGACAGTAAGGGAGAACCGGATTGAGCAAGTATATAGTATTCTCAAGGAGGCTTACTTAAAACATTTCATTATTTTCATTATTTATTTATTGAAATGAACCACCTACTGTGTATTTATCTTATTCAATTATTTTAGTAATATAATTTTGTACAAGGATGAATCATTATTTACTAGAATTTTCCATCTTCTTTAGTCATTAATTATATTTAACTTCTTCTAATTTGTTCTTATTTTATTATTTCATCCTTTTTTTTTGTTATTTTCATCTGATAGACGAATATACTACTCTGATGATGTGGGTATAGTCTCTCAACCATAACACCATTAGAGCCCCACTTCTAGTCGACAACCTTTAGTCTATGGGGAGGCACATTTGAGGACATGTACCGACTGATCTGGCTATCGATTTAGTGGTTAGTCAAACCAAGATGTTACACTTTCGGTATATCATTATTCTCATTGATTATGTTAACCAAAATTTTCATTTTGTTTCAAAAATTACTTGAATTTTGTTCTCATTTTACATACCTAAAACTTATTCCCATTCATCAATGATATTAATTTTTTTGTTTCTTCACACATTATGGACATAGAGGAAACTGAATCTTCTATCCTTATCTTTTTGGTGAATCCAATATCTGATTATGGTGAATTTTTTTAATCATATATAGTGATAAATTTTTAGTTATAATCACATTATTCTTCACTCTAGTCATTATCCCATTTTGTTTCTCATCAACTTGTTTTATATCACTCTCATCATTAACCTAGTTTCTTCTGTTTCCATCCATTGACTAAAATGAAAAAGATGATATTAAGAATAAATATATTATATATAGAGTGATCTATATTATAATCATGAAATTTTATTCAAATTAAGTCAAAATCGTGAAACCTTATTCTCAGTCTATGAGTATTTATGTTTACCCAAGGTAATTCATGGTCATTACCAAATCTAAAGGATGTTAACCTATAATTATTCTTATCCACAGATCCAGTTATAATTTTCAATTCCCTAATATATGTTTTCATAAATATAGTTAACAATGTTTATATAGAACATCATTTTATGACAACTATAATGGAACTAACCCCAGTATCTTGGAGTTAGATCCTTTTTTAATAAATTGATATAAGATACAATGAATAACATCTTAGAGGACCTAATATTTTACTAGTCTTGGTAAAATATATATATACATAATTCCAAAATTACATTTTAAAACAAAAATTGCATTATAATTTATTTGTTTAGAATTAAATTATTCCCACTAACATATCCTTCAATGAAAATATTAGTACACATCATGGATTCTTGGTAAAGGGAATGAAAATAAGGGTGAGATCAAATGATAAGTTAAGGTTAAGTAAAATAGAATATATGGGTAAATTAGAATAAGAAATATGGTACGATATATTAATAAAACGCAATAAATTAAATCAATAACATGAACTTTATGTGGTATATATAAATGATGATCCAATATTTCTACATACATAATCACATTAGAATGAATCAAAAGTATGGATATTTTAATAATAAAATAATCACATGGGATTAAAAAATAATTTCAATATGATCAGATAAAAATTGATGGAATGATGAACTATCATGATCTATCTATAATATAGTTACTATCATGATCTATCCTCGAGATAGTTACTAGTATGATATATCCTCAAGATATTAAAAATTTTGTGTGGGAACCAATATGATTTGGCTAGTGGGTTTTTCCATTGATACCATTCGATGCGTCGAGGGGGCATAGTAGGATCTGCCAATGACCTACAAGGTCTAATTCATTCCTCTTATTAAAGGGTTGAAACATAGTCAACATAAATATTTGTATTCAAACATGTGTAATAAATGTTAACAATTTTTTCCAATCAATAAACATAATCTTAAACCATCTAGAGTAACATGGTTAATAGAGAACAAATAGTACATCCCATTGAAATTAATTATAAACAGTTTAATAAAATATGGTAGATGTAATCAAAAGGGAACAACAACAATGAAACATAATATTCAGCAATGTATCTTGACATGTATGAAAATACATAAAATGTGATCAATAAACAATTCTGGAGGAAAACACCATTTTCACTTTTAAGATCACTTATATTAAACATAATGTACAATTATAAAAGAAACCATTGTCGTTGAAACTACCCATGAAATCTAATAAGGGATGACTCAAAACATTGATGTGATAGGATGGTGGGAAAATTTTATCTTGTTTTATAAGTTAAAATAACATTATTTTCATAATTTTTTAAAAAAAATTAATAAGTACTTTGTTTGGAAAATAATAAGAATATTTCTTTTAAATATTTTTTAAAAAAATAAAAAAATGGTTAAATTACATTAAATAATTATCGTATAATATTAACAAAAATGAAAAAAAAATTAGACTACGTGGAAATGAAAGGGAAATATTCCCTTGGGTACACTAAAACATTAACAATCATGAATAATGACGGTATTGTGAAATAAGCCTTTAACACTTTTATATTAGTTAAATTGTAAGTCCAGTGAAATAAATAACCTCAAAATAATATATAGAAACCATTAAGAAAAATTCATTCCTTATATAATATATTTATGGGGCAGTATATAAACCACCCAAATGAAAGAAGTGGTGAATATGAAATATATATTATGGAAGTAAAAGTGTGTCAAGAAACCCTTCCAAAGACCATATCATTGAAGAGCGGATTATTAAAATGAATAGATTATGTATATAAACTATAAATACCCATAAAAATAGGAAATAAAAAAGATATAATGAAATGATATTTCATTTGTAATCTTAGTGTGACATAATAAATGAAGTGGAAGTTTACCCCATTGAATAGAAATTGAGCTAATAACTACCATATCTAGTGCTCTTTAATATCTTTTATAATTTTTTAAATCTTGTAATTAATTTGAATTAAAATCATATTCATTTTTATTATATTATATATGATCATCCTATATCATCTTGTCGACCGTTTTTTAATAATATTTTGTTATTACCCTTATTTAATGGTCATAACTACTTCATTTTCCTATAAATGTTTTGTCATCAAATTCACGGTTCTTATGCATAAGATATACATCCAACATCTCTAAACTTATATTAATGTAATAGATATTTATTATTCATTATATATATTTTTAATCATTTCCAAATGATAAATGTGTAAAATGAATCACATCACGTCGTGGAGATTGTAGATCATAAGTAAGCATAAGTGACGACATAATTACATTAATAGGTTATATAGTAAAGAAGTGGGTGATTTATTAATTTTAAAAATAAATATCAATTAATAATTATCACATATATATATTATTTCCATCATTATAACTATCCATATAATGTGGTGAATATAAAAAATTACCCTCATATAGGAGACAACAAGTCCTATGTACGCACTTATGGTGCTTTAATTTTTTCATAGGATGGATTAAATGTATATTATGGTTTTCTCATAATAATAATAAAATATAAGTTTATATATTATAAAAGTGTTGTTAAATTATTTTGTAAACAATGTATGAAGAGTAAGTATAAGAATGAATAAATGTGAGGAAGGTGGTAAAGACAATTACCTCTTCTTCGGTAAAATTCCCTTAGATGTATTCTTAAGGGATATAGGTTCTGTATTTTATAAGTAAGAAATCCTCTGGAACATGTATAAATATGTTAAAAAGTGAAATGGTTAGATATTTTTCAATCTATATGGCTCAATTTTTTTTAAATTTGATAATGAAGCGGTTCCCTTTTATAATTGATGTGATTGACACTTTTGGAAACTCTCAAAATTTTGAATAATTATATAAGAATATTCAATATGAAATGGATAGAATGATATTTATTTAAAATATAAGATTATAATGTGGAGAAATATTCTAATAAAATAATTTTTATTCAATTTTAGGTCACATTATCGCCCTTAAAATTTAGTTTTAACCCTTATTTAACCCCTTTAACTATTACTGTACAACTTTGATTTTTATTATTTAAGGGTCATTATTATTACTATAAAATTATAAAAGACCCATAAAATGTAGCATGGTAAATTTTATAATCCATATAAATAAATTGGTGAAATTTAAGATTTAAAAGTAATTTTATATCAGTTAATAAAATATTATTTATTTTAAAACATCATTAATGTGAAGTTTGACACTATTCATTACATTGTCTCTTAAAAATATCAATACATCAATATAATTTAAAAAATATTTCAATATATACCTAAAATAAAAAAATATTATATAATATTTCGGAATAACATTAATTAATTCAAATTAGATTAATATTTATATTTTTAATATCATTTATTTGATTTTTTCCTTTAATTGAATAATTAATACATCATCTATGTCTAATTATTTATGGTAATTATTTCTTCTCTAACAATTAAAAATAAATTTTTATATTAAATATAAAAACATTATATTCCAATATAATATTTAAAGTTGACTACTGTTTTTGGAATACCCCTATTAAAAATGTGATATTTATTAAAATCAAGAATGTTGCATTTTTTACTTTTCAATAAATAAAATATTTTAAAGATCACAACATCCAAAAAATGGCCACAAATGCCTATATAATTGAACATTTAATTACTATTTTTCCAAATTACTCATAATATTATATTTTCAGAACTTCTTAAGGTAATTTTATTGTATTTATAATTTTATTTTTTTTCTCAATCACCCAATTTACCCTGTGTTGTGGTAAACAAATTCACCTATGTTACTATATATATTGGCCAAAAATGAAAGGTAAATATTTACTAAATTTTTATTTTATGAATAAAAATATTGTATCAATTTTTTAAATTTAAAAACACATAAATTAATTTATTAAATAAAATATTAATCCCACAAAACGCAATTAAAAACAGTTCACTTGAATAATGATTTTTAAGAAAAAAATGTTCTTATATAAATATATAAAATAAGGATGATTAAATATAAATTTATTATATTATTTATAACTAAATACTAATTAAGTTACTTCGAGATAAAATCAAACCGTAAATGATCTTTTTGATATTAAGGATATTACAGTTTTGTAAATAATTTTTATTTTCCACTATTCAATGGTAATATTATATTTTTAGAAAATTACCAAAAATTACATATAAGATAATTATAATATGATGATATAAAAAATTATATTATATTTATAAAATAAAATTTATATAAGTTCCAAAAATATATTATAAAACTTACTCAAAAAAACATGAAAACCATTTTTGAAGTGAAATATTTTTGAAGATTAAAATATATTTAGTCATAAGTGCTTATTCAAAAATAATTAATCAATACATTAACAATGAGGAAGAAAATTTTATATTTCATATTTTTTAAATACTATTCATCCTCAAAAATTTAATTTCAATTTTATAATCATATTTAATTTTTTGTATAAGATGGTTGTTTCTTGAAACGTAAGATAAGGATGAAAAAAATTTAAGAGACATAATGTAAAATATCTGTGTGTTACCTATTATGTCTCATGGAGGAACATACAATTTTTAATAAATTTGTTTAAATACATATAATATTAAATATTATACATTTATAATAAATCCTAATTAATAATATTTCGAAATTTATCTTGACCTCAATGAAATTATTTATACAGTGCATGCACTTGGAATGAAAAAAAAAGATAAAAGTCATTTATTCAGAACATGTTGATTCTTACCTGATCAATGGAGAGGATCTTCTATCTATATTCTAGAGTCGTGTGATTTGTAAATATTTCCTATAAAAGTTTTCAATATAGAACTAATTAATTTCATGAATTATTTGAAAGAAAATAATAAATATGATAAAAAAATTCAATCTTTTTCAAAACCACTATGTTAATGATGAAATGAAAAATAAATAACAATATCTCAGGTGATGATAGGTAAACTTCTGATAATGATTAATAAAATTACTATCTTCATAAAATATTAATTATAATATATAAGATAAATAAATTCTTCATGAAATCATATTTTGGAGGAAGAAATGAAAAAAAAAAGAAGTTAGAAGAATGAAAACAACCCAGTGAGGTGACTTTTTATGAGTGTAAGAGAAAAGGGAATATGAAATTTTAATTTCCAAAATGAAGTAAAAAATTTAAAATTAAGAGAGTGGAAAAAGTCATAATAATTCTATGAAGGTAACCAGAAGTTCCCCTAATGATTGTTATAGCGTATCTTATTCAGGTAAGGAAGATGATTATGAATGAATTAATATGTGTTTTATTGAAAAAAATATAAGTTAAATAATTATACATAAATTATAAATACTTCTCATGAAATATTAAATACTAATGAAATTTTTTTGGAATATTTTTCTATTCATGGAGACACAATGAATTAATTAGAAGATAAATAAAAACATATGAAAAGTTTATATGTTTTATGTGATAGTAATAAAACTATCTTTTTAATAGAAAATTAAAATTACATTTATTTATAAAAAGATAATTATTATATTAAAATGTAAATTTTGGTACATCAAAATGACCTTTAAAAAATTATGAATTGATGAAAAAACGTGAACAAGATTCTTGGTAAGTAGACCAAAGTATACAATAGGTATGTGGTACTTTTCTTGTCAAAGTAAACTTTATAATAATATGTTTGTTCAAAATTCATGTTATTCTAGTAAAAATCCTAAGAATCGTATTATTTCTAAATATATTGAATATTATATTTTAACAGTAGTTAAATATATTTGGATTCCAAAATATCTTTTCTATAAATTTTTTGACCCAAGAATATGGTTGTAGAAAACTAATTTCTTGTTTAAATTTATTGTAATAAACATTAATGAAGAGTAAAGGTAAGAAAATATATTATCTGGATGGTGGATTATATAGACATATGATTGGTGATTAAACATGATTTAATATCTTCATATAGTAAGATGAAAGATATGTCACTTTTAGTGATAATTACAATGGAAAATTAATTGGACTTGGTCAAATCAATTATTCTAATTCTATTTTAGTTTCTCGAGCCTTATTTATAAGTGGATTAAAATGTAATTTTTATTGAATATCATAATTATTTAATGATGTTTACCACATTATATTTGATAATAATTCTTTATTAATCTATGATTATAAGCATGATTTAGTTTTTACTATATTGTGATAAAACAATGAATATGAATTTAATTTACAATCATTATTTTCTTAATTTGTTTCTTTATTATTTTTCGTCTATAAATAACATTGGTAGTGGAATATTATACTAGGTCATTTCAACATAAAATAACATAGAATGGAAAAGAGGAATTTTTTAGTTAAGGGTATTCCTAAACTATAATTCCAAAAAGACAAAGTGTGCAATTCATTTCAAAAAGTAAAACTACATAAGATTTAATTCAAACCAATGAAAAACATTTCAACATCTCAACCCCATTATCTGGTCCATATAGAATTATTTATAACATATAGAGTTCCTCTACTAGGTGGGAAGATTTATTACTATGTTATTATAGATGAATTTCTTATATTTATTTGGGTATTATTTTTATCTCATAAAAATGAATCTTACTATTATTTTTTAAATATACAACATATTTAGAAAACCATAACGAACATAACACTAAAACCAAGAGAAGTTATCATGTTAATGATTTTTAAAATAATTTATTTGAGACATTATTCACGTTAATAACCTATAACCCAAACTTATATCCTCCTATTACTCCATATAACAATTATGTTTTTGAAATAATGATTAGGACTGTTCATGTGATTGCTCAGACCGGGCTCAATGAGTATGAATTATTAGTTTTTTTTGGGTTGATGTTTTCAATATAGCCTTCTATGTTATAATATCTTCTCTATTTGACCTATTTTAAAAAATACCCTATATGAGTTATATAATAGAAAAAATCCATAGGATAATTACTTTATAGTTTTGGGTATCAAGGTCTCTATTTTCAACCTAAAAGTGAGCTGGGATCAATTTGTATCCAAAAGTGATAAAGGAATTTTCCTTGGTTATTCAATATCTAACAACGAGTACTTATTTTTTAATAAAATTAACAATTTTTATGAAGGATATGTACATGTAAATTATAATTAAATAGATCCACAAGAGCTTAAAATTCCCTAAAATACCTTAAGGATGATTTTTCACACATTAATGTCAATAACTCATCAAAGTCTAGTGATTATCCCACAAAATGCCTTATATTTCACCAGAAAAATCACTTATTTCTTAGGATGTTACCAAACAATATCTTAAGGATGAAATTGAAGTACCATGTAGTATTATCTGTAAATATTTTATAAATCATAGAAATTTTTCTTTAGATACTATTATTTGATATCCAAATATATGTATTTATAATAGAACCTCTCTTATAAACAAAGTTAAACATTAAGATTTTTTGTAATAGATTGTACCTAAATGCATTACTAAAGCTATAAATAGTGAATTTCAGGTTATTTCCATGCATGAAGAGTTGAATTAGTTTGAAAGAGACAATATCTAGGAACTAGTGTCAAGCCCCAAAGGCCACTTGACTATTGAAAATATACGGGTGTTTATAAATAAGGTTGATGAATCTACAATAATAGTTAGAAATAAAACAATACTAATTGCATAATAATATCCTCAATATTAATGGACTAATTATTAATATTCATATTCATCAATATCTATACTTGAGACCATTACAATAAGGCTTGACTATAAAACTAATTTGAATTTAAAACTATATGAATAGGATTACAAGATTTCATTTCATAATATTTATATTCATACAGATGGTTTTTTCCGAATAGAACACTGTATTTCAAAACCATATTTTTCAAAATTTTATTTTTATACATTTTAATCAAATTAATGGTTTCCAATAAGCTCATAGAGTTTTGTTTGATAATCTCATCACTTTCATGATTTCTATGAATTTTAAAAGGGGTAGTTTTTCCTAGTTTTTATATATATATTATTTCTAAATATTTATTGGTATATCAAAAATATTTTGATGATGTTATATTTGGTTCTTCGAAAAACTCATCATGTATAGAATTTTTAAAAGTGATGCAAAATGAAAATGAAATAATTTTAACACTTGAGTGAATGTTCTTCCGTGAAATTTAGGTTTTTAAAAATTAGGATACAATTTTTTAAATGAAATTAAATACAAAAAGATTATTTTGAATATTTTTGGTGTGGATATAATGACAGGAAGTGATACACCC
The DNA here is from genome assembly GCA_963277665.1 of Viscum album. NCBI lineage: Eukaryota > Viridiplantae > Streptophyta > Magnoliopsida > Santalales > Viscaceae > Viscum > Viscum album. Next base: position 965,659,842 of record OY728163.1, on the reverse strand, counting down.
ATGATTGAAACTTGTATGCTAGAATTTGATGAAACTATGAAACTGTTTAATCAATCAACATATAGTGTTTTGATTGGATGTTTACTTTAATTTACTAATATCCGATCGAATATTATATAATGTGTTTGCTTGGGTGCTCATTTTCAATAGAACCCTGTGAAATATAATTTGAATTTTATCAAAATGATTTTTAAATAACTAATAAATAATGTCAATTTTGGATTATTTTATTCTAGAGATAAATCTATTGAATTATTTAGTTATTAAAATTCATATTTTGGTGTCCATATGTTAGATAAAAAATCAACCTCTAGAATAAATCATTTTTTATCATGTATCTAGTAACACGGTGTATTAAGAAGAAAAATTGGGTTTCATTATCCATTGATGAAAATGAGTACATAGATAAAGGTAGTTGTTGAGTATATATTCTATGGATGAAAAATTCCTTATTGGACAATGGATGAAAATTTATGTATATACATATAAAATTTGATAATATAAGTGGTATTATATATTGAAATAATCCTATATCTAATTAAATTAAATGTCCCAGTAATATAAGAAATCACTTTCTGAGAGATGTTTTTTAAAACTGTGATATAAATCTTGAATTCATTAGTATTGAACACTAGTTTTCTAAAATTTATTTTAACCATTCGAATATTTAGAGAATAATTTATATTCCACATTATATTAGTTTGATTAAATTTTATTAATCTTTTATTACCTCAATTCATCTGAATTTGGTAGAATTATGTAATGAAACCTTTTCTATTATTAGCATGCTACCATATTGATTTTCTATCATGGTCATTAATACTACGATAACTATTATCTTTTCCGTTTTTCACTATGGTAAGTAATAATCTTGTAACAGACACCATGTGAGTGCTACCATATGAGATCTACCATGTCTGTTCTACCATGTGTGTGTAATCGTGTGTATATTATCATGTGTGTGCTTCCATGAATGAACAATCGTGTGAGTGTTACTATGTGATATTTCAACCATGAATGTTCTTCTATGAATGTTCTTCTATGAATTTTTCTACGATGACCAATTTTATTACTTTTTAACTATTAATTTTTTTATTATATTCTTATTATAATTACATTTATATTCAATAAATTATTTTTTCACCAATTCATCAAATTCTCAATTATGAGTTTGAAAAAAAACATAACTTTATATCCCATTATATTTTGACCCCAACCATAAACCTTTAAACCTACCACTATATACTAATATGGTGAATATTAAATAAGATCACTTTGATAGTTATCCCAATTATAACGGACCATATAAATGATCTGTAGGTTAATCTAGTCATCTTTTGGATTTGTGGAATCCTCTCCTATCATCTCGATGAGTTTTTGAAGAAAAAGAAATGGGGGGTGAATTTTTACAATATTGAATATATAGTTTGTAGATAGTAATTCAATGACAATGATGGTTATCTAGGTTCTCAATGAATGATTGTCCATTCCATCATAGAATACTTTTGTCACGACCCGTCCTCGGGGCCCGTGCTGTGACTACCCCAAGCCCACATTCCATTGGCCAGGGGATAGCGACTTGCACCAAAGGTGTAAATCCCTATGCTGGGTAGGAATTGCCTTTATAAAATTAAACAAACACAATAGAGTATGCAATATGGAGTAAACAATAAGTTAAACTGAATACAAAAGTAAGTGGTGAAAAGTAAATGGGCCAGTATACAAACCCAATGGTAAAGTATGGTACAACTGAAGTAAAGTAAAACATCAACCACTGAGTCTTCCTCTGGGAATCCCACCAGATGGGTGGGTACATATGATCTCCTCAGCACCTCGAGTCCGTCCGTCTGCTTCGTGTACATCTAACCAAGTGTTCCACCTTCGGGTACCGTCCAGCTCTACATGTCTCTACCTCGATCGGTGCTATCAGTAATCTACATTAAACACTATGTAGTGCGGGCATAGCCCGTGTTGGGTGAGTATATGATACTTAGTAGGGACCCCGAAACCTCAAAGGTCTCCCAGAATCCACAAAGGATAAAACATAGAAGAAAGACACAAACACAAAGTATCAACCAAATATACTGAGATATATTCCCATACATATAACTAAGTTATCAATCTTAGTTTGGCTCCATCACTCGATCCCAAGAACAACCAAGTCCACACAAGAAAGTAAGTCAATCACATCGATGATAATAATTGAATGTCAATCCTTAGCTCACACAGGTATACATATTTCGTATAGCGATAGAGATGATCAGATTTAGACACTTATTCATCTAAGCTGTCGAACCCACACAGGATACAAGACCAGCTAAGCTGTCGGACCCACATAGGATACAAGACCGGATACTTTGTCGGACCCACACAGGATACAAGTACATATGCCAAAAACGTCGGACCCACACAAGATACAAGAACAGTATTCATCGCTATCGAACCCACAAAAGATTCCAGTACAGTATTTTTCATTGTCTAACCCATGATGTATTCTAGTACCGTAGTCATCTTTATCGAACCCATGAAGGATTCCAGTACAGTAGTCGCTGCAATTGCACCCAGCTATACGGTTCATGCACACAACATGCTCAATTCCGGGAGGATCTGCTCCTCGAGAAAAGGGGTCGATACATCAACTATAAAAATTTATAGAGTTGTTGAATCCCGAAGTTTGGTTTCACCAAAAGGAACCCAACGTGACAGACGGGGCGTCAATCAGTCACCCGGTCTGAGAGTTATTGGATTTTACGTTCCAGGGGCCCGGTTGGAATTATTCTAATTCCAAACCTGAACATTTTCCAAAGTTGTCAAAAACTCACTTAGAGTATCCCAAAAGGACCACCTCCTCGCAAGGATACCACTGCCATAGATGGCATGTCAATCAGATTCACAGTTAGAAAGTCATTCACAGTTAAGAAAAATGGGTCCAGCCGGTCAAGCTCAGTGGGCTGGCGGGGAGGCTTGTCCTGGCTCGGCGGGTTCGACCCGACTGGGGGGTCAGCCCAGCCCGGCGGGGCGTGGCCTGGGCCGTGGATGTCCATGGATCTGCCAACCTGCTGAGTGGTGCGAGGGGGGGGGGGGTTCATGAAACGGCGGTGCCGAGCGGCGCCGCCCCCCTGCCCAGTCGGTCGAAGCTGACCGGTCTTCCCAGGCGCAAGCGGCCTGAAAATGTAGGCTGATGTTCTCCCACATGGCACCTTTGGGTGCCGCGGCCTTCTTCAACCCGGATAGCCTCCTGCCAGTTGGTTCGCCCGCCGAAGCGGCCCGTAGAAGCTGGTTGTGGTTCTCCGTAGCGTGGCGCCGTGGTTTTCCCATCCCGGAAGGCTTTAGCCGATCAGTTTTTCTTCAACCGAGTGGCCCGCTATTGGGGTCGCAGTCTCTCTTCCACGCGAAACCCGGTGCGGCTGTCCCCTTCGGGCCCGCACATGGATGACGTTTCCACTGCAGCCTTCATTCGTCGCTGCCACCTCTTCCAAAAACATCTCCATCGTGAATAAAATTAGGAAAAAACCGAGTTTCGTCGTGCCATGTTCATTCAGCCCGCGCCCTCCACGTTAGGCGGTAACAAATGGCCATAGATGATTACTTGATTTCAAAAAGAACGAAGGTATAATTTATTCAATTTAAATTATACAACCCCCCTACCTTGTAATTGAAGTCACACGTCGATGACCCATGGAAGACAAGCTTCACGATAGTTAGGCGTCGCGGAAGATGGTGTCACGGAGAACGGTGTCATCCTGTCAACATTGGAGGAAGAGTCGTTGTCGTGATGGGGGAAGCAAATCCAAAGATGACGTAGATTCCTTAACGTCAGGGTTCTTCTAAGGAAGAAGCATCTTTGGAAGATGTTCTTTTCTTTCTTCATCGGAGATGTTCTTCGTTTAAGAACAGTGTTCTTCGTTGAGAGAGGAACACCTTTCTTCAAATTATCCATAGCCTCCCCAATAGTATATTTGCCAACACAAATGAAATAATAGGCTCCCAATATTATAAACTTGCCATGAATTTCAAATTAAATCAGAACTAGATTAATTAAGTGGCATAAATTAATCTCAAGAGTCGGCACATTCATGAGAGGAGGGAGGTGGGGAGGTTCCTCCATTAATGAGGGATGGTGTCAAAACTAAAGAGGAGTTAAAGGTAGTTGAGTGGAGGTGAAAGGGTTTGGGTTCGTGTGGGCCCCATCACACTATATCCTCTCACGGGAGGTTATTTGTGGTGTGGTAGCCACCCCAACTCCCCATTGGAGGAAATAACCACCTCTTAATTAAAATTGTACAATACATTTTTTTTTTAATTTGATACGAATCCCCAAATTATAACTTTCATCCCACATAAAACGCAACTGCAGTAATGGTCCCCTTAAGCGAATACTGGTGTTGCGAGCTCATCAGTGCCCTCGGATTTCAATTCCAAGAATCAGTTTAAAAGATAGAAAAACATGCATGTACGTTTTCTGAACGTACCCGAACAAAACTTCATAATTTGATTATGGGCACACTGGGCCTCAGAATTAGGCGTCTTCAGATACTGTAGACTCGTAATATTCCAAATAATTTAAGGGAAAAAAATTTTCCTTGAAATTTTGGGTCTTTACATTACCTCCACCTCAGGGATTTACGTCCCCGTAAAGCTACAACAAATACTAGGGAAACAAATGGGCGTACTGAGCATGAATCTGAGCCTCCCGCTCCCATGTGCTCTCCTGGAGGTTCTCGTGTTGCCAGCGAATGCACACCAGAGGAATCGACCATCCTTATAGGACCCACTCCTATCGATCCTCAATCTCTACTGGGAGCTCCATGAATGTCGCCTCGTCATCACTATCTAGGTCCACATCGTTGATAATGTGGGACGTGTCGTGCACATATCTCCTCAGCTGAGATACGTGGAAGACATCACGCAACCAGTGCAACTAAGGTATAAGGGCCAGGCGGTAAGCCACCTCACCTACTCTGCTGAGGACCTGTATAGGTTCGATGAAACACGGAGATAGCTTGTCGCCCCGGACAAACCTCCGTAGACCTCATCGAGGTGAGACCAGTAAGAAGATGTGGTCACCATCCCCGAACTCCAGTGGTCTCCATATCCTATCAGCATAGGACTTCTGTCAGATAAGTGCAATCTTCATCCTCTCCTGCATGATCTGTACCTTCTCCATCGTAGCCTGCACCATCTCTGGTCCTACAAGTGCTGAATCCCCAAGGTCAGTCCATCATAGAGGTGATTTGCAAGGTTGTTCGTACAATGCCTTGTAAGGGGACATCCCGATGGTGGAGTGGTAACTGTTTTTCTATGCAAACTCTACCAAGGGAAAGTGATCCTCCCAGCTGCGACCAAAGTCAAGGACACAAGCACGGAGCATATCTTCAAGAGTCTGAATGCTCCTCTCAGTCTGACCATCTGTCTTAGGATGGAAGGTGATGCTCAAGCGAAGCTGCGTCCCAAAAGCCTCCTACAATCCCTTCCATCATCAGGAAGTGAAACGGGAATCCCGATCGGAGATGATATTCGATGTCACACCATGAAGCCGTACAATATCTTGTATGTAGAGGTTTCCCACTCTCTCTACTGAGCCCTGCTCTCTGATCAGTAAGAAGTGGGCCGACATGGTGAGTCAGTCTACAATCACGCAGATAGAGTCGTGTCCTCTGGAAGTATGTCAAAGCCCCATTACGAAATCCATGGATATCCTATACCACTTCTACTCTAGGACATATATGGGCTGTACCAAGCCTTCTTGTACCTGGTGCTCCGACTTCACTTGCTGACAAGTGAGGCACTATGAAACAAACTCAGCTACAGCCTTCTTCATACCCAACCACAAGTACTGTCGTCTGAGGTCCTGATACATCTTCGCCACTCTTGGATGTAATGCTAGAGGGGAAGTGTAAAAATCCCTTAGAACTTCGTTTTTTACTGCAACTGGTTCCATGGTAAGTCCACAGAATAGGATGAAGTGCTCCCCACCTTCAGAAAATCCATCAGGTGCCTTTCCTTTGGATATCTGAGCATGTCGCACCTGATAGTCAACATCCCTATGCTATGCCTCTATAACTCGCTGAGAAAGTAGAGGAGTGACTGTGAGAGACTGATGAAAGGATTCCCCATCTCTATCCACAAAGGATATATGCAATGCATCTAGATACTCTATCGCCTCTCCTAGCAGTTGAATGCCTAATCTCTTACTGAGATCATCTGCTACAACATTCCACTTCCCATGAGTATAGACTATCTCGATGTCATAGTCCTGGAGGAACTAGAACCATCGCTGTTGTCTCAGGTTTAGGCCCTTCTATGAGAAGATGTACCTGATCCTCTGGTGGTCAGAGTAGACTGTAAAGTCCTTACCCATCAGATAGTGCTGCCACATCTTCAAGGCAAAGACCACTGCTACTAACTCCGGGACATGAGTATCGTAGTTCTGCTCATGCTGTCTCATCTGCTGTGAACCATAGGCGATCACTGATCACTACTGCATAAGGACACACCCGAGTCTGGTCCCTAATGCATCACAATAAACTACGTACCCTACGCCCTCCTCCAGTAGCCTCAAGATGGGCGCACTGGTCAATCTCTGTCTCAGCTCCTGAAAGCTCTGATGGCATCTATCTAACCACATGGAGGGTTTCCCCATCTTCATCAATGATAAAAGACGAGATGCAACTCTAGAGTAGTCTGGCATAAATATTTGATTGTACCCAGCCAGGCCTAGGAAAATCCACACCTCCGTCACACTCCTGGGTGGCACCCAAGAAAGTACTGCCTCGATCTTCACTGGATCCACTACCACTCCAGCCTCCGAGATGATGTGGCCCATGAAGTGAACCTCTCGAATCCAGAATTGGCACTTTGAGAGCTTACCATAAATTTGGTGCTCTTGGAGTGTATCTAGTAATACCCTTAAATGGTAGTCGTTTTCCTCGTCAGTAGTCGAGTAAATAAGTATGTCGTCAATGAAGACTATGACAAATTGATCGAGGTAAGGCTGGAAGATATTTTTCATGAGACTCATGAACACTACTGGAGCATTGGTTACACTAGAGGGCATAACCAAGACCTTATATTGGGCATACCGACACCTGAATTCCGTCTTCTGCACATCCTCATATCGAACTATGAGCTGGTGATAGCCTAACTTGAGGTCTATCTTCAAGAAACATCATGCTCCCTTGAGCTGATAAAAGAGGTCATCAATCCATGGGAGTGGATACTTGTTCATCACGGTCACCTGATTCAGGAGACAGTAGTCAACACAGAGTCTCAAGCTCCCATCCACCTTCTTGGCAAACAAAATTGGAGAAGCCCAGGGTCAAACACTTGGTCAGATAAATCCTTTCCCCTACAATTCTTCCAGCTATACCCGCAGCTCAAATATCTTAGTGGGAGCCATCCGATATGCTGGAGTAGATATTGGTGTTGTCCCTTGGTACAATTCTATATAGAAGTCTACCTCTCTGCGAGGAGGTAGTCTTGGAGTGTCACCAGGAAAAAAAATCCGCATACTGATCCACCACAACAGGAAAACTTGGACTCCGCACATCAACTGCTATGAGGATGAGACTATCCAACAGATGTGTGATCGGCTGCACCTTTCCTCTGTGTAAGTCCATTCTATGCTACAAAGTCTCCCTTAAAACCGGTTAAGGTGAACCCCATCCCATCCATGCGGACACACCACACTTTGTGCCTAATACAGTTGATCTGAGCAGGGATTATAGATAACCAGTCCATACCCAAGATGATGTCATAAGGCCCCGATGCTGCTACAAGAAGATCCCAGCCAAAGATCTCTCCACCTAGAGTAAGCTCACACTGCTGGAACAAGTGCGTAATCTTCGAGTCTGCTCCTGTAGGAGTCTCTAGCCATAAGGATCGAGCCAATGGCTTCGCCAAAATCTCCGAGCTCCGAAGAAGGGAAACAACAATAAAATAATGACTTGCACTTGGTCTGTAAATACTGTAACATGGGTGGAGTAGAAACATATAGTACCTCAAATTATCTCAGGTGCACCGTGGACATAGGCCTAAACTTCCTGAAGCTGAGCCTGACGCTATCTGCCAGCTCCATGTGGATAGGGTGGACCTCCTGGTGGTGGTGGTGGTAGAACCTCGAAACATAATCCACCAACCGCTGCTCGGCCAGCTCCTCTCCCTCGTCTGCCTGCTCTCAGAAGACCACCATGGTCAAACCTCTGACACTTCCTAGGAGGTCCTTCTACTGTCAGATGCTCATCTACATGGCGAGTCGGGCAGTCATTATCCATGTGGACCTACCCACCGCATGCATAGCACTTCCTTCTCCTCGTAAGGATGGCTCTGTTTTGTGTGCCCTGCACAACCAAACCTGAATCCTGAGGTCACCCACCTTGTGGCCTGGTCCGATTGAACCTCTATGTCAACTGTCTACTGTTGTCTATAGAAGACTCTTCCACAAGTAATCCTACAGTGGGTCTCTCTGCTGGTGTTTGCTCAGCCAGAAAACACTCCACTAGAATGGTTCTCTCCAGTACCCCCGTCTGCATCGGGATGCTGAGGGGAATAGTAAAAGCCCTGATCTCATGCCATAGTCCCTTATTGAAGGTCCGGGCCTTGAATATTGGGTCCCATACCATATCCATCGAGTAGCGTGAGAGGTCAGTGAACCTCACTGAGTACTGAGCTACTATCATGCTACCCTACTACAAATGAAGTAACTCCTGAATCCGCACCACACGAAGGGTGGCTGGAACAAACTCTGAGCGGAAGAGACTCTCGAAGTCTGTCCAGAGTAAAGATGCCCCCTCATGAACTCGGAGTATTAGGCTCTACCATCTACCTGCTTTTACGTGCAAAAGACTCGCAACAAGGATCACCATAAGGTCGGCTAGTGTACCTACCAATCTGAAAACTCTAACTACAGTCTCAAGCAAATACTCAGCTGCCAATGGGTCTGTCTCTTCATTGAAACTGGGAAGCCTCTGTCGCTGGAACTCATCCAATGCACTCAGGCCGCGTGCACTCTCTACTGTTGGGGCTGCTGGCATCGGTGGCCCAGCGGGAAGTGGTACCGCGGGTGCCTCCGCTGTGATGGTGCCCTACACCGAGGCCTCATTGCTCGATGGGATACCATCTCGTACGTAACTTGGAACCCTAGTTGGATACCTTCTTCGGGCCATCCTGAAAAGAAACACGTGCACCACGGTCAAAAAAGTATACCTGGTGAGCTAACACAATGTAATAACAATGATTTTTTTTTAAAACACACATGCAATCAGTGTTTTCTTGCACTGAGTTGAAAATTTGAGGTCATGGTCCTGGTGTATGGATACGTCAGTTGTCACACCAACACTGGACTCGCTGTTAATGAAATGCACAATGAATACTCTTAACACTATTTCTTCACATAAAATAATGATCAGAGTCCTATGTTATGCATTAGAACCAACTGCACTGATTCCAATTTGTCACGACCCATCCTCGGGGCCCATGCCGTGACTACCCTAAGCTCGCCTTCCATAGGCCAGGGGCTGGAGACTAGCATCAAATGTGTAAATCCCTAATCTAGGAAGGCATTGCTTTTATAAAAGTAAATTAACACAACAGAGTATGCAATAGGAAGTAAACACTATGTAAAACTGAATACAAAAGTAAGTGCTGGAAAGTAAATGGGCCAGTATAAAAACCCAATTTTACATTTCAGTACAACTGAAGTAAAGTAAAACAACTACCACTGAGTCGTCCTCCAGGATCCCACCTAAAGGGTGGGTACAGATGATCTCCTCATCACCTCAGGTCCGTCCGTCTGCTCCATGTATGTCTTTCCATGTGGTCCACCTCAAGGTACTGTCCAGCTCTACAAGTCTCTACCTCGATCAGTGTTGTCCATCGTCTGCATCCAACACAACTTAGTGTGGCCATAGCACGTGTAGGGGTGAGTATAAGATATTCGGTAGGGACCGTGAGACCCCAATGGTCTCCCAAAATCCATGAAAGATAAACCACATAAGAAATACAGAAACACGAAGTATCAACCAACTCTACTTAGGTATATGCCCATACATATACCAAAGTTATCAATCTCCGTTTGGCTCCAACTCTTGAGTCCAATCACAATCTAGTCCACACAAGAACGTAAGTCAATCAAAGCGATGATAATTATTGAAAGTCAAGACTCTGCTTACACAGTTTTACATCGTTCGTATAGCGATAGAGATGATCCGATGTAGTCACTGATTCATCTATGATGTCGGACCCACATAGGATACAAGACCAGCTAAGCTATCAGATCCACACAGGATACAAGACCAGCTACTCTGTCGGACCCACATAGGATACAAGTACAGAGGCCAAAACTGCTGGACCAACATAGGTTACAAGAACAATAGTCACCATTGTCAAACCCACAGAGGATTCCGGTATGGTATTCATCAATTTCGACCCCATTGAGGATTCTAGTACAATACTCATCGCTGTCGAAACCACAGAGGCTTCCAGAACAGTAGTCGATGTAACAGCCCAAGATTTTATGAAAAATATTCTTTTTAATTTCACTAATGTCTTGTGTTGTACGCTACACCAAATGGATCTTTCACAATACGCATCCTTGACTTGCCTTCCATTACACGCAATCGCGACCTTCCTCGATAGCGTGTGTAGTACGCAATAACGAGTTTCACTAAACAATAATATGCTATTAAAATATTATTAGAACTAGCCGTTTTGAATAGTAATAACCACTTTTTAAAATTTTGTAACTTTTATTTTTCAAAATGGATTTCATTTTTGGATTCAGAATATCGAAATTAGCTTAGGGTGAAATTTTGGTAATTTTCGGATAACTTTCATATTTTGATGAATAGTGAAAATTACTAAATTTTAATTAAATACAACTTTTTCAATCGAAATAATTAATTGTGATAAATTATTAATTTGAGTTGTTTTAAAGTATATTTATAATATATTTTTACAATTTAATACAATGTTGGTCATTGGATTTAATTTCACATTTAAACCAGACATAAACAAGTGTCAATCTTTTGATAGTTATTATCTCTTAAGAACACGCTATTTGTTTTGATGACGGGAATTAATTTTTAAATTAGTTAATGCAACTGATATGTTTTGAATTTGGTAAAATAGACATCATTTTTGAGTTCATAATATCAAATATAGATTAGGCCTAATTTTTGGGATTTTTCTGAAAACTTTCAATTTTGGATTAATAGTGAAACCACTAAGTGGTAGTTTAAAAAAACTGAATTTTTCATAAAACTTAATTTTACCGCTTCTATGAGTAGAATTTCAAAAATCCGAGAGACACGGTTGATGTTAGTAAGTAATATGTGGTTCAATGAGATGAAAATAATTTTTGGTGAATAGTAACTTCTTACTTTTATTTACCACGGTTAAAAGTAAATAGGGTAATTAAGGGTAAAAATGATATTATTATTACCCTAACACATGTACTAATTCTATTGGATAAGTGTAATTCGACCAAAAACATACTTAAGAATAAAATATGACCATTTAGGCCCACTTGAATTAGATTAGGACATTTATTATTATTTAATTCAAAGAAGAGTTAAAAGAGTTAAAATCAATGTTTATTTAATAAAACATTTTTAATATAGGGTTATACATAAGATAAATTCGACTATAAATATTCATTAGAAATATACAACGATTTCATACATAATGGTATTTTATTTTTAATTTTTAGACATTAAATAATTTAATTTATATATGACACAACGATGGTGGAGTAATTATCTTATTAATGAACTTTTGACATAATTGATATTATAAATACCCAAATAAATATAATTTGAGACTTTTTATGAATTACACTAATTTTATATGTTAATATGACATGTTAGTATTGATTTAAGTAACCTTTTTAGAACTTATCATTCTGTTACGATTTTCACAAAAATCAATTACTAAATAGTGTCAAAATTGACATAAAATAGTTTTTAAAACAAATATTATATTATTAATTGTTATTTTATTCTTAAAAATATAAGGTTCGGCCAAATGACTAAGATAAGGTTATATATATTAATAATAAACAACTTGGGGTTCGTTTGTCTTCTTATAGAAAGTTTATTAACCTTATAGTGTAAGAACACAAGAAGACACGGTAAAAGTAAAATTATTTAACTTAATGTTAAATCTAAATGATAAGGTTAAAATAGGAACCAAAAATTTTCTAAATTCTATTGGATGAGAGTATTTAAACCCATCCCCACCTTAGACTAGTAATAAATCAATTTGGAGCTATATATAACCGAACATGACTTTATAATAAAATAATATGTTTAGTTTTTCCAATGGAGCCCCTCTCCTCCCTTATAAAAGGGAACCTCCTCCCTCTCTTCCTCACACAACATTTAGCCTTCAAGCTCGGCCGAACCCTGACAAGTTCTCCTATACACTTCCCTAGAAACATCCTAGAGGTTCTGGTCTTCCTCAAAGACCAATTTTAGTGCCCTAAGAGGAGGTCTCAAAGAGGCGCTTCAAAGAAGAGGTAATTTCCGTTACCGATTCTCTCACCTTTATTTCTTCTTTCACTTCTTATTCTTAGGTTGTTTAATTATGAAGAAATAACATCAGTATCACTCATATACTGATATGTTATTATAATTATGAAACAATCCTATTTCACCATCTATCCATCCTACGGAAAACGAAATCACCGCGCGTGCGTACGTACGGAATACCGTCTCCACGCCGTGGTGAAATCTATTTTCCACCACCACCTTACTTGGATGGGTATAATAGTGTAAATAATAACTATATATTATTATTTTAAAGTGATATTGATTCTGAAATAGTATACATACACTCCAATACAGTCCCACGATCATGAGAACGATATCATCGCTAGTGCGTACGTACGGACTACCGTCTCCACGACGCGATGAGATTCATTCTCCACTTTAACCATCCATGAATGATTATAAAGTATATATAATAAGTAATCATGAAATATATGACATAATAATGATACTGTATTTTTGTGTATATATATGAATTTCATCTACTTAATTCCTTTCAACTCAATAAGGAAAGGAAAATAGCGTTCATGCATACGTACGGCCTACCGTCTCCATGAACGGTGTATTTCTATCCATTTACTGATTTATTATATATATGTATATTCTGAATATATATATATATAAATCATGTTTTATATTCTAGAATTAAGTAATCATGATCTAAGTAATCATATGAATAATTTCAAGTCAAAACACGGACGACAAATGAAACAATTTTACCCAAAATGCTCTTTAACATGGAATTTACCAAAGAACGGGTAATATAAAGTCATAAGTGAACCATATATGATATAATAACAATGAATATGATTCTATAATAAGTCAATGACATTATTTAAATCATTATACAGGAGGTTCATACACTTACGAAGCAAATCGGACCTAAGGTAAGGGAAATGTCACAATCTCATTTTATCGGAGATTGTTTATACTTTGGTATTTACTGGGGTGTATTTTATCATCCACATCCATGTTTCCCAAATATGTAATATTTATATCCTTCTACAATAGTTTATACAAAATTTTACCCTTCGGTGATATTTTTGTAAAAGATATGAAAGGAGTCTTTTGGCGTTTTTCGTACGAGGTACTTTTTGACTTTTCCGACAAAAGTACGAGAAGAATGTTTTTTTAACTTATATGGAATGAATGGATTTTTAAAACATTATTTCCAAGAATCTTCCTTTATAAGCTTTCAAGTTTATTTTTAATCAACTTCTTTTAGTTTATAATTGAATGACATGTTAAGAAAAGAAAAGTGTTTTTGAAGTAGAAAGGATATTTTCCCCAAGAATGGAGTTCAAATGTTCTATCAAAATTATTTTCCATCTAAGATAATATAGGGTTCTGTTTTTATCCCTATTATTACATTTATTTGATTATTTTTTTAGGGTATTATTTCTATGAAGTCATTTACCTTATATGATTTGTTTTATGATGTCATGATGTTTCAAGAATCCCATTTTTTTTACATGTGTTATGAGATGATGTATGATTTATGATTATGTGTCACACATAAGAAAGGATTCATTATAAGATGGGTGGGACCTATATATCCCTCCAATGCATTGGGTAAAGATTTTATATCTCATGAGATAGACATGGCTGGAATGGTAGGTTATACTGGTTCAGTAAAATAGGACTGAAACGAGGGTGACTCGGTTCAGAAAGGGACTTTGTCCACTAAGATAGTCTTGGCAATGAGTCTTGACTAATAAGAAACGATTCTCTATGATTATGTGTGTATGCCACAAAGTTTCGTGTTTTAAGTTATAATTATTGTAATTACATTTCACTGCCATGTTTTATCCCATGTTATGAAATTATGATCTCTTTTACAGGTTAATATTTCCAAAAGTTATGTGCTTATGTATATGATGTGATTGATATTTCTTTTGTTTAACCTTACTGAGCATTTGAGCTCACCCTTTTATGTTTTCTTTTCCCTAGGATATAAAGAAATTTTTTAGGTATAACAAAACGAAGATCTTTATGGGAGATGTTGAAGATCTTTCACCAGGATTAGAAGATTATATTCTGAGTTTCCAAAGACACTAAACTATTACAATCCTTGTGTGTGTGTTTTTGTTATGTACTAAGTATTCCGCAAATGTAATGTAATGTCAATGTACGTCAGGTTTCGGGTCTCTATAGTTGGTATCAGAAAAAAGGTTTAGTCAACCTTTGGAAACTAGGATGAGAAAGCGTTAGTGAGATACCTAGAGATATTTCTAAGGTATGTCTAGGGATGTCCCTAAGGGTAAGTATACGTATAAGATACAGTCCTAGAACTACGGTAACGATCATAGAATTTAACCTAAGAAGTTAGATATTGAGGATAATCCCCCTTTATAATGTTGTTTTCCCTAGCATGATTTTTGCCTCTCACACTATTCTTTTTGGGTTTTAGACGATGGCTGGAACCCGAAGGAACTGTGTTGATCAATACAATGGACAATGAAATGATTTTCCTCCTGAACAAACAAATGTTATTGGAGATGGAGTGAAAAATCTTATTGCTATACTTACACAAGCTATAAATCATTCTGGAATTCCAAATGAGCATAGAAGGGAACAATATTCTATTGAGTCATTCATGAGGAAACGTCCACCTTCTTTCAGTGGGACTTCTGATCCACTTGTTGCTGAACAATGGATCAATACCACTG
The DNA here is from genome assembly GCA_963277665.1 of Viscum album. Lineage (NCBI taxonomy): Eukaryota > Viridiplantae > Streptophyta > Magnoliopsida > Santalales > Viscaceae > Viscum > Viscum album. The sequence continues at coordinate 965,644,628 of OY728163.1, read as the reverse complement.
AAAAGATATTTTCAGTTCTTCAATGTTCTGAACATGATAACGTCATCTTAGCAGTATATCGTTTGGAAGGTGAAGCTGATCAATGGTGAAATCTTATCAAGAATACGAGGCCAAGAGATGAAATTGAGTCCATGGAATGGGACGAGTTCAAGAACTTGTTTTTCAGTAAGTACTTCCCTCGTATTCTTTGAACAAAGATGGAAAAGGAGTTTCTTGAGCTGAAGCAGAAGGATGATGAATCTGTTTTTATATACGAAGCGAATTTTACAAGACTTGCAAGGTATGCATCTGGCATTATCATCCAACCTGAAAGTAAAGTTGATCGATTTTTCAGTGGCTTAAAACCAAGTCTTCGAAGGGCATTATCTATAAGAGACTTCAGTAGCAATGAAGAAATTGTGAGTTGTGCTATCAAGGTAGAAATGGAAGTTGGTGTTACATATCCATCTCATGGTTTTGACAAGAAACGAAAGATGGAGTTCAAGGAGAAATCTCAGAATAATGGTGAAAAAAAGATGAATGTTTCCTTATGCACAAAGTGTGGAAAAAATCATGGTGGAGATTGTCTTAAAGGGACTAGAAAATGTTTTAAGTGTGGAAAATAAGGTCATCGAGCAGCTGAGTGTCAATGTAATGGAAAAAGGGTTTCTAATGATGCGAATAAAGAAAACACTGCGGAGAACACACCACCAACAGTTCAATGCTTCAAGTGCAAGGAAATAGGGCATTATGATAATAAATTCCCTAATCCAAGGGTTAGTGATGATCGACATGAGCAACCGCTTAAGGCAAAAGACAAAGGGAAGTTACACTCGATCACTATTGGCGATGTTGAATATGACAACGATGTGGTGTAATGATTAAGTGTTTATGTAATGGGATTCCAAAATAATGTTGTATCATGGAGTATTGGAATATTTATGTATTGGTCTAAGGTGGTATTCAAAGTGATTGAGATATTTTTGGAAATAAGATGATATGTGCATAATGAAGCGAAAACGAGAAAATGAAATGTTTAACAGTATTCATGATCTCATGATTGATATAAGGACTAAGTGATATCATGGTTTGAGTATATAGAATTTTGAGGATTTTGGTATGTGGAAGGTGTTAACTTTTAACTGCATTCATGTTTTCACTATGGTTCAATGGGTATTCATTATTTTCAAGAGAATACATGATTAAGGTATTCACATGATTGGAATGTGACCAACAATATATATATATGGGGAATAAATGATGGTATTCACATGCTTGTTTGATGACATTTCAAGTAATCGTATTCTTCATACTATGATCTTGGATCGAAGTATTTTAGATAAGACTAATGATTGGAATGGATTATGATTGACATAAGTTAGGATAAAACTTTTTTTTTCAATATTATTGATGGGATGTTATATAGCTTTAGAAAAAGGACAACCTGCAGGACGGGCGACAACCCATCGCGTCGGACAAGGCTGTGGGAATCGAACCCACAACCGAAGTGCGACTGGCCTTTATCGCCTACCACTGGCCTACAGAAAGTCCATGTTTAGTAAAAACTAGTTTCATTATATTAATCAGTATGATATATGATGTATAAGACCATTTTAGGAACCATATATGATTAATCCCACTATAGAATGACTTACGTATATTTAATAAATTTTTCTAACCTTTTGTTTGAGACAGATGGAATGACCCGTCATTCTATCACATGATCTGCTAACACTTCACGAATAACAAATTCAACTTCATTTATTTAATAGATGAAGCGGAAATTTTTCAAGGCACGAACAACAGTGAGATTGTACCTAAATAAAGTAAGTATTTATTCTAATTCAAATTCTTCAACTTTAGGGAAACAATCTTGAAAACCAAAAATGTTGTCCTAGTGCTCTTATATGTGATTAATCAGATGGTACCTTAGATTATCACAAATTTATGGATTTGTGATTGTTGGCTTTTCCATATCCATGTTCTCTACCACTCTCCATCAGAACATGATGGTTAGATTTTTATTCCATACCCATATTTTCACCTATGTGGAAACCTAGTGATTAGTTTATTTGAGTAATCGTTACGTTTCATACTTTAGTTTTTAAAGATTGGTTTTGGTATTCCTTTTTACGATGTGGGTTTCTATTAAAGAAACTTTCTAATAGTAAACCATTTATAACCCTGACAAATTTCGAGGGCGAAATTCATTTTAAGGGGGGTAGAATGTAACAGCCCAAGATTTTATGAAAAATATTCTTTTTAATTTCACTAATGTCTTGTGTTGTACGCTACACCAAAAGGAGCTTGCACAACACACATCCTTGACTTTCCTTGCATTACACGCAATCGCAACCTTCCTCGATAGCGTGTGTAGTACGCAATAACGAGTTTCACTAAACAACGATATGCTATTAAAATATTATTAAAACTAGCCGTTATGAATAGTAATAACCACTTTTTAAAATTTTGTAAATTTTATTTTTCAAAATGGATTTAATTTTTGGATTTGGAATATCAAAATTAGCTTAGGGTGAAATTTTGGTAATTTTCGGATAACTTTCATATTTTGATGAATAGTGAAAATTACAAAATTTTAATTAAATACAACTTTTTCAATCGAAATAATTAATAGTGATAAATTATTAATTTAAGTGGATTTAAAGTATATTTATAATATATTTTTACAATTTAATACAATGTTGGTCATTGGATGTAATTTCACATTTAAACCAGACATAAACAAGTGTCAATCTTTTGATAGTTATTATCTCTTAAGAACACGCTATTTGTTTTGACGACGGGAATTAATTTTTAAATTAGTTAATGCAACTGATATGTTTTGAATTTGGTAAAATAGACATCATTTTTGATTTCTTAATATCAAAAATATATTAGACCTAATTTTTGGTATTTTTCTGAAAACTATCAATTTTTGATGAACAGTGAAACCACTAAGTTGTAGTTTAATAAAACTGAATTTTTCATAAAACATAATTGTACCACTTCTATGAGTGGAATTTCAAAAATCCGAGAGACACTGTTGATGTTAGTAAGTAAAATGTGGTTCAATGAGATGAAAATAATTTTTGGCGAATAGTAACTTTTTACTTTTATTTACCACGGTTAAAAGTAAATAGGATAATTAAGGGTAAAAATGATATTATTATTACCCTAACACATGTCCTAATTTTATTGGATAAGTGTAATTAGACCAAAAACAGACTTAGGAATAAAATATGACCATTTAGGCCCACTTGAATTAGATTAGGACATTTATTATTATTTAATTCCAAGAAGAGTTAAAAGAGTTAAAATCAAAGTTTATTTAATAAAACATTTTTAATATAGGGTTATACATAAGATAAATTCGACTATAAATATTACTTAAAAAGCTAAAAATATTTCCTACATAATGGTATTTTATTTGTAATTTTTAGACATTAAATAATTTAATTTATTTATGACACAACGATGATGGAGTAATTATCTTATTAATGAAATATTGACATAATTGATGTTATAAATACCGAAATAAATATAATTTGAGACTTTTTATGAATTCCACTAATTTTCTAGGTTAATATGACATGTTATTATGGATTAAATTAAATGTTTTTGAACTTATCATTCTGTTATGATTTTCTCAAAAATTAATTACTAAATAGTGTCAAAATTGACATAAAATAGTTTTTTAAACAAATATTTTATTATTAATTGTTATTTTATTCCTAAAAATATAAGGTTCTGCCAAATGACTTAGATAAGGTTATATATATTAATAATAAACAACTTGGGATTTTTTTGGCTTCTTATAGTAAGTTTATTAACCTTATAGTGTAAGAACACAAGAAGACACGGTAAAAGTAAAATTATTTAACTTAATGTTAAATCTAAATGATAAGGTTAAATAAGAACCTAAACTTGTATCAATTCTATTGGATGAGAGTATTTCGACCCATACCCACTTTATCCTCGAAATAAATCAATTTTTAGCTATATAAAACCGAACTTGACTTTATAATAAAAAAATATTTTTTGTTTTTCCAAAGGAGCCCCTCTCCACCCTTATAAAAGGGCACCTCCTCCCTCTCTTCCTCATACAACATTGAGCCTTCAATCTCGGCCAACTCCTGCCAAATTCTCCTCTCCACTTCCCTAGAAACATCCTAGAGGTTCTGGTCTTCCTCAAAGACCAATTTTAGTGCCATAAAAGGAGGTCTCAAAGAGGCGCTTTAAAGAAGAGGTAATTTCCGTTACCAATTCTTTCACCTTTATTTCTTCTTCCACTTATTCTTCTTAGGTTGTTTCATTATTAAGTAATAACATCAGTATCACTCATATACTGATATGTTATTATAAGTATGAAACAATCCTATTTCACCATCTATCCATCCTACTGAAAATGAAATCACCGCGCGTGTGTACGTACGGAATACCGTCTCCACGCCGTGGTGAAATCTATTTTCCACCACCACCTTACTTGGATGGGTATAATGGTGTAAATAATAACTATATATTATTATTTTAAAGTGATATTGATTCTGAAATATTATACATACACTCCAATACAATCCCATGATCATGTGAACGATATCATCGCTCGTGCGTACGTACGGACTACCGTCTCCATGACGCGATGAGATTCATTCTCCACTTTAACCATTCATGAATGATTATAAAGTATATATAATAAGTAATCATGAAATATATGACATAATAATGATACTGGATTTATGTGTACATATATGAATTTCATCTACTTAATTCCGTTCAACTCAATAAGGAAACGAAAATAGCGTTCATGCGTACGTACGGCCTACCGTCTCCATGAACGGTGTATTTCTTTCCATTTAATGATTTATTATATATATGTATATTCTGAATATATATATATATATATCATGTTTTATATTCTGGAATTAAGTAATCATGATCTAAGTAATCATATGAATAATTTCAAGTCAAAACACGGACGACAAATGAAACAATTTTACCCAGAACGCTCTTTAACATGGAATTTACAAAAGAACGGGTAATATAAAGTCATAAGTGAACCATATATGATATCATAACAATGAATATGATTCTATAATAAGTCAATGACATTATTTAAATCATTATACAGGATTTTCGGACACTTACGAAGCAAATCGGACCTAAGGTAAGGGAAATGTCACAATCTCATTTTATCGGAGATTGTTTATACTTTGGTATTTACTGGGGTGTATTTTATCATCCACATCCATGTTTCCCCAATATGTAATATTTATATCCTCCTACAATATTTTATATCAAATTTTACCCTTCGGTGATATTTTAGTAAAAGATATGAAAGGAATCTTTTGGCGTTTTTCGTACGAGGTACTTTTTGACTTTTCCGACAAAAGTAAGAGAAGAATGTTTTTTTAATTTATACGGCAAGAATGGATTTTTAAAACATTATTTCCAAGAATATTCCTTTATAAGTTTTCAAGTTTTTTTTAATCAACTTCTTTTAGTTTATAATTGTATGACCTATTAAGAAAAGAAAAGCGTTTTTCAAGTAGAAAAGATATTTTCCTCAAGAATGGAGTTCAAATATTTTATCAAAATTATTTTCCATCTAAGAAAATATAGGGTTCTGTTTTTATCCCTATTATTACATTGATTTGATTATTTTTTGAGGGAATTATTTTTATGAAGTCATTTACCTTATATGATTTGTTTTATGATGTCATGATGTTTCAAGAATCCCATTTTTGTTACATGTGTTATGCGATGATGTATGATTTATGATTATGTGGCACACATAATAAAGGATTCATTATAAGATGGGTGGGACCTATATCTCCCTCCAATGCATTGGGTAATGATTTTATATCTCATGAGATATACATGGCTGGAATCGTAGGTTACACCAGTTCAGTGAAACAGGACTGAAACGAGGGTGACTCGGTTCATAAAGGGACTTTGTCCACTAAGATAGTCTTGGCAATGAGTCTTGACTAATAAGAAATGATTCTCTATGATTATGTGTGTATGCCACAAAGTTTCATGTTTTAATTTATGATTATTGTAATTACATTTCACTGCCATGATTTATCCCATGTTATGAAATTATGATCTCTTTTACAGGTTAAGATTTCCAAAAGATATGTGCTTATATATATGATGTGATTGATATTTCTTTTGTTTACCCTTACTGAGCATTTGAGCTCACCCTTTTATGTTTTCTTTTCCCCAGGATATAAATAAAGGTTTTAGGTATAAAAAAAGGAAGATCTTTATGTGAGATGTTGAAGATCTTTCACCAGGATTAGAAGATTATATTCCAAGTTTCCAAATACACTAAACTATTACGATCCTTGTGTGTGTGTTTTTGTTATGTACTAAGTATTCCGCAAATGTAATGTAATGTCAATGTACGTCAGGTTTCGGGTCTCTATAGTCGACGCAGTCGCAACAAGCTCTAGGGTTCTCGCACACAGCACACTCGATTCCAGGATGGTCCACTCCTTGATCAAAAGGGTCGATACATCAAATATCACTAAGTACAAAGTCGATGTATCTCGAAGTTCCGTCTCATCAAAAGGAACCCAACGCGATAGACGGCGTGTCAATCGGACACTCGGTCTGAGAGTTATTGGCTTTTCCGTTCTAGGGGCCCAGTTGGAATTATGTTTGTTCCAAACCCGGCCATTTTCCAAAGTACACCAAAAATCACTTATATTATCGCAAAAGGACCAACTCGTCGCAAGGATCCCAGATCCATAGACGGCGCGTCAATCAGATGCATGGTCAGGATGTTATTCGCATTTAAACGAAACAGGTCGAGCCCGTCAAGCCCGGTGGGCAGGTGGGTCGGCCCGTCCTGGCTCGGCTTGTCCGACCTGACTGGGGGGCAACCTCACCCTATGGGGCACGGACCGGACCGTGGATATCATCGTCTTGGCTAGCTGGCCGAGTGGTGCAGGGGGGGGGGGGCACGCCCCCCTGTCTCGTGAAACAGGTGTTTCGAGCGGCGCCGCCACTCCTGCCTGGCCGGCTGAAGCCGGCCAGTCTTCCACAGTGCGAGCGGCCCGCTTTGGTGGGCCCCTGTTCTCCCACATTGCACCTTTGGGTGTCTAGGACTTCTTCAACCCAGCCGGCCACCTGCCGGCCGGTTCACCCGTCTAATCGGCCCGCGGAAGTGGGCCGCTGAGAGGCACTGCAGTTCTCCCAGCCTAGCCGGCTTTAGCAGGCCGGTTCTTCTTTAACCGAGGGGCCCACGGTCTCCCTTTCTTGCGGCACCCGGTGCCATGGTCCTCTTACGGATGGCGTGTGACCTCCGCCTTCAGTAATCTCTGCCACCTCTTCCAACACCGTCTTTATCACAAATAAATACAAGAAACAAAGGAGGGTCTTCGGGTCGTGTTCGTTCGGCCCGTGCCCTCCGTGTTAGGCGGAAACAAATGGCCATAAATGATTACTTTCATTCAACAAGAACAAAGGTATAATTTATTCATTTTAAATTCTAAAAACCCCCTATGTTGTTATTGACGTCACATGTTGACGTGCCGCGGAAGACGAGCGTCGCGGTAGTCAGGCGTCGCGGAAGACGGCATCACGAAGAACGGTGTCGTCCCATCAACATTGGAGGAAGAGTCATTGTCCGGATGCTTGAAGCGAATCCAAAGACGACGTATATTCCTTGATGTCAGAGTGAATCCAAGGAAGAATATTCATTGGAATAAGTTCTTCACATTCTTTTTCAGAGATGTTCTTCGTTGAAGAACGATGTTCTTCGTCGAGAGAGGATCACCTTTCTTCTAATTCTCCAGAGCCTCCCCAATAGTATCTTTTCCAACAAAAATGAAATAATAGGATCCCAATATTATATTCTTTCCATGCATTTCAAATTTATTCAAAACTAGATCAATTAAGTGGAATTATTTAATCTCAACAGTTGGAACATTCATTAAGGAGGGAGGTGGAGAGGCTAGTCCATTAATTAGGGAAGGTGTCAAAACTTATGAGGAGTTAAATGGATTTGAGGTGAGGTGTAAGGGTTTGGGTTCTATTGCCCCCCCCCATAGTAAATCATCTCGTGGGAGGTTATTTGGGGTGTGTACCCCACCCCAACTCCCCTTTGGAGGAAATAACCACCTCTTAAATAAAATAGTACAATACAACAATTTTATTTAATTTGCTACGAATCCCCAAATTAAAACATTCAACCCGCATAAAATGCAACTACATTAAAGGTTCCCTTAAGAGAATACCAGCACTGCGAGTTCATGAGTCGCTCGGATTTAAATTCCGAGCACCATTTTAAATGATAGAAAAAACTGCATGTACGTTTACTGAATGTACCCAAAAAAAACTTCAGAATATGATTCCGGGCACACCGGGCCTCAGAATCAGGCTCCATCAGAAATTGTGGAATCGTAATATTCCAAAGAATTTAAGAAAACAAATTTCCTTGAAATTTCAGGTTCTTTGCAAATTTTAAAATTATATTTACTTTTCAAATATAATATTAGATAAAGGAAATACAAAATAAGGTCATTGGTTGGTCGAGAAGAGATCATATTCTCATAAAAAATGGTTAGGTTCTTTATATTTATTCATGAATGTGTATGTTATTATTTATATGTTATTTATTTATTGGATATTCAATTTCTTTATTGAGAAAGCTCTTCAGCATGTCACTAGAGATGCTAACCCAATAAGGCAATTGTTTTGTAAAATTTGGGTGAATGTTTACTTCTTTTAATGTTAAACTATCATATTTTATGTTAAAGGAAGGGTGAATTAAGCAACCAAAGTCACCGTGATGTATTATTGTTTACCTTATTAATAAAATGGCCAAGATTAATCTATCCAAGTATATCATGGTCCATTTGATATATATGTGTAAACATTCCTCCATGTCAAATTGCATAGTCTTTCCTTTGATTGTCTATACTTTTTTAGAATCCATTGATATATTGTCTTAAGGGGATGTTATTATTACTCAATTTGGTTAATATATTTATGTAAAGACACCTACAAAAGAATAAATGTAAACCGAAACCCATGTATTAAGAAGTGGGTTGCAGATAATGAAAAATGATATGATAATTTCAATCTAGTAAGAAACCATATCAGACCAAGTGATTTAGTTGATCACAATTTGGATCTAGATTATATTTTAGAGTATTATATAGATATAGAAGTTGATGAAATATGTGATGATTTTAAGGATGAATTAGTAGTTTTATAAATTGAAGCTGGTAGTTATCGTGACACTATATGTATTCATAATTTCTCTTCTAAAACCTCTATATTGTCCTCTTTTTGTGCCACCTATGGATGGATAATTTTATTATTATGATCTCTCAGAAATAAATGATTATACTATTGTTCATTATGTGCAATCTAACACTAATAATCATGGGTATGTGATTTGGATTTATGATGAATAAATATATGAATTTTATGGATTAGATTAATATTAGGTGTCAAGATATATCAATATATATATATATCACTATATATACTGTGTAGTGATTGGGATAGTGGCTCCCAATGTTACTCTATGAGACCGTTTATTAGAATAATATATTAAATAGATAATGAGGTTATTGTTACTAGAGATGGGAAGTCTCTAGGATCGTTAGTTCTAGTTTTAGACAATTCATATTTGGAATATGATAGTTGTGTTGATGGTAGAGTCAGTCCACCTAAGCACAATGGACCTTCCATGTATAATATTCATAATGAAAATAAGGGATCATTGGTTGAAAGGATGAACCAAGATGAGATTCTCAAGACTTTTCATTTAGATGATCCAGTTAGAGATAATGTTTCCTAGAAAGAAGTAGATGTACTAGTTTATATATAATATATTAATGTGGAATATACTACATCATTATGGGGAAATTTAGGTTGATAGACTTGAGGATGTTTGTCCCATAATTACTATTGATTCCCCTAGAGACAAGAGGTATTCAACTCTTCCTCCTCAAGGCTCTCTTTCTATATATATTACCTGAGATATCTTGGATACATTTAATTTTTATCTTCTATTTTTTCTTGTTGATTTTCTTTAGAAATCATTTAACCAGGATATGTATTCTATCCCATATGAGATATCCTTGATTTTCTATCCAATTATATCACACCTCCCTCATAGGTTATTTATGAGGATTGGGAATATGGAAGAAGAACATAATAATTTTGTTTAACATATTTGGGTGATCTACACAGACTTAGAGGACATGATGGTGAGTCTGACTCAAAGAGGTCTTACTCAATTTGGTTATCTAGATTATCATTGTTCCAAATTCAATTCCTCCTCTCAATTTACTTCTATTCTAGTCTCTAATCCTTTTTATGTGGACTATTTTGAATCATACTAAGAGAAGTGTTTAATTTTTTTTGCAGAAATACAATACTTCTAATGGGGATAGCTATATATGGTAACATCACATGGAGAATTTAACACAATGATATTTTAGAATGACATTATGTTTAATATCGTATACACTACACACCAGATAGATTTATCAAACCAGACCATATTATAAAAATATTATTATTTAAATATAAATTTTATAACCAATCAATTAAATACTTGTGTTTGAATAGGAGAAACTACTCTATGAACCACATATATTGGTTCTAATCAACATAAATTTTTTAATAAATGCAATGTAAATATATACACAATTTTAATGAAAAACAACAATTTCATAAATAATTTTTATTTCATTTTTGAGAAAATATTATAATTAATTTTTGGATATTTTTTATATTTTATTTTATTAAATTAAAATATTTTTTGAAATCAGCGTATCAAAATATAAATAGGGTTCAATTTTTTTATTTTTCATAAAATATTGTTTTTCCAGCAAATAGTGTAAAATATTGAATTTTATAAAACTATCATTTGTTTTTAATATATTAATTAATGTAAAAGTCCCATTTTTAATTATATTTGATTTTAATTTAATATTATTTTCATGAGTTATATTAAATCCATTTAATTGAATTTTAATCATCTTTATACCATATTTTATTATAATTTTATTATTATAATTAAAATGTATTATTTTTAAAAATGGTTTTAAAGTTCACATTGATCCCCCATTTAAGTTAATTAAAATAAAACACAATGAGTCAATATTTAATTTATGTTTATAATATATATATATATATAATTTTTAATTAAAATAATATAAATTTTATATATATTCATATAGTTAATAGAAGATCATCTTTTCCTTCAAAAAATTGGTTATTTGCAAAACGTCTTTTCGTTGTGCTTGAAGGTTTAAATCTAATTTAAATTTGACCAATTTTATAAATTTAATTTGGAAAAAACGATTGAATATTTCTAATCATAATAATTAATAAAATATAATTATATGATCTCATTTTTTATAATGAATAGTAAAAATAGTAAATAAAATTAACATTGTAAAAAGATGGTAAAAGTGAGTAACTGAAGAGGTAAATAGTTTAACATGTTTAAAACATATGTATATTTTTATTTTTGGAGTTATTAATTGGGCTTATATATTTTCCAAATCATTATTTTTAATTTTGGAGGCACTTGGCTGAGAGTGACTTCCCATTAGTGAATAGTTTTAGGTATTTACAAAAAATCCAAGAGTCGTCAATTATAAATGGAAACTCCATTTATGTAGTTATCTTCACAAATCAATACATTTGGATCTTCCAAAACTTTTAAAAATATATCCCTAATAGCCATATTATAAATTTGTAGATTGTTTTATTCCAAAAATATCAACCTTATAATTAAACCCCATGGATTAACAAATAAATTTAATTTTGAATGCATAAAACAGTGAGTCTCTAAAAAACACATTATTATAATAGAGGAAATAATCAAAAAATTTCATCATCTAGGATATTAATTTCAAAATTATGACATACACGTTTCCATTGAGGGTGATTTCTGGAGTCTGATAGAACAAAAATAATTTTTGGTGAATAGTATCATACCCTTATGATTAGTAACCTAGTATTATTAATAGTAATATACTCTTATGAATAGTAATTTTACCCTTATTAATATTAATATGACCCTTATGTATAATAACATCACCCATTAAAAGATAAATAAAATTTAACCACCTTATAAATGATGTATAATATTTTATAAATTATTATATATGTATTCATATTTTCGTGATTGATAAATATTTAATTACAACTTTAAATTAATAATTTCTTTTAATTTTTAAAAAATAATTTCATAAATAAATTGTTTTCCCTATGATTTTAGGAAATTTTTATGAGACCATAGTTAATTTTTGAAACAATTATAAAAGAAATTATAAATACATAATATTTATTTCTTCTTGTAAAGAAATATTTTTTTAAAAATTAAATTTAACATATATATAAAGTTATTTTGATAAAATGGTGTTAATTTTTGGATTCTACACCTCAATAAATGGTTGTGATGAATTTTTGGATTTTTTCTAAATTACTTCAATTTTATGTGCATAGTATAATATCATAATTTTCGATAAATACTAAATACATGATTCATTGAGTCGTAGAAGATGTAAGGATTATGTAATAACACTTGGTTAGAACTCACATGCACTTATTACACTTCTTGGTAATAATTATCAATACTATTTATGGTCTTGATCAAAATAATAAAATAATTATTAAGATATTCAATAATTACTCCTCTCCTCCACTATAACCCTCCCGCACCCCTCACTCCCTCCTTTCTTCAGTCCTCTCAAGACACACATCTTGAATAAATTTAGCTCAAATCTATTTCCAATCTCCTCCCCCATGTCCATCAGTCATTGGTCTCAGAAAAAGTCCAAATCCTTTATCCTAAAGTGGCTCTCAAGGAAGATTAATTCAAGAGATAAATTCATGTTTTCAATTCTTTTACTTTAATTTCAAGTTCCTTTGATTTCTTTTCTATCCTCACCTATCCTCATACAATTGTTATGAAAACTACTATATATTACATTTACTATAATTTTTTAATGATTACGGAATAATTTATCAACATCTCTCATTTACCCTTCTTTTATGCATGTTGTAAAAACATCATCCGGGATGTGTTAATTTACAACATTCAAGAACTATTGGTTTTCAATTTCTATTATTGTCTTAAATTATGGTCATGAAACCATTATTATGGTTGAAAAGGACTATAATATATGTATTTTATTTCATATATTGTTCCAAAATCTTTTTTATGGATGGTTTTGATTTATAATGAAAAAGGAGTTCTTTGTATTCAAAAACCACCAATTAACCCAAACAGTTATCATTAAATAATTTATATAATGATTCATCTTCACCCATAGTAACCAATTGAAATATAAAAATTTGTAATGTTTTGGATCTTCACTAGTAACCAAAAACCTCAATTCTCGACAACCATCCTCATTTCACACGATTCTCTGTTCATGTATATAAGTATACCAATCATGAAACAAACAGACACAAAGAATGAAATTGAACCCCTTATCCAATCAAAAAGGCCTTGAATGGACATAATAAGGACATAAGAAATAACTTACATGAATATTAGGTTATTTAATTACTAATTAATGGACCAAAGTTTAATTATTAAGGTCATTAAGATAAATTGGAAAACACCTTCGACTTAAGGTAAGGGTTTCTTCATCCCAGTTCCCTCTTTGTGAGATATTCCATATTCACAAATGTTACTTTTGTATGGTGTATGTATACATCCAATTTATGTTTCAAATCATGAATCTATTTATTTTCATGATATTCAAGTTATCAATTAATTGTTATTAATTTTGTCCATATGATTAAATTGATTAGAAAGTGGTCTTTATTTTCTTTCTGAACATCCATTTTCATTTGGGTTTCTCTTCATCTATACCCACCACAATAAAATTCTTATTTTATAATTTATAATCCTTAAAAATTATATTTTATTGTTATATATGTTTGTTTTAACTAAAATTATACTTTCATTTATGTAGAGTAATACTGTTTAAAGGATCTTTCAGAAATTCATACCAAAACACTGGTTCGATTCACTGAACATCTCATATTCTTACCTATTATGAAGATCACTCTATATACTGTATTAATCAATTTTTATATTTACAAATACAAATATTTTAAAATTGAAAGTATATTTTTGTTAATTTATTGTTTTATGAAAGCAAACATGACTTTGCGCTTTAAAATCTCTTTAATGAATTCATTAAAATGCACTAAAATGCTTTAATTCAAAAGCTTCTTTAAAAATACTTTTTACATGATTTAACTTTAGTAGTACATCATTTAGGCATAAAATTTAATTTAATTACCTTAATTTTTATTTTATTGGATATACATGTCTAAAAAAGTTTTTAGGAAAAATGTAAATGATTTTCCAAAAGAACTATACTTTCCAAAGTAAAATGGTTTTTTCTCACATTACATTAAATTTTAATAGATATATACCATGTTCACCACTTATTTCCGGCATTTGGTTTATGTATTACCCTTTTTTATATCATATCCATATTATTATAATTAAAATTATATTCTAATGCATTATGATTTGAATGATTTAAGGTGCTATGGGACACTTTGGGATGTTTAAGGAAAATTTCATCAATAATTTTTCAATGGATCCATTGAAAAGTATATTTATTTATGTCAAAAATCATTTGAGGAATATTATATTTCATAGAGTTTTATCTCATATAATATCATCGAAAAAATATGTTTTTAAGGGTTTCTATCTTGTTTTAATGTGGACGTTCTATCCTCAAACCATTCACCATATTATTTTGAATGGTTAGCGTTTATGTTTAATAACCAGGGAAAGTTATTTACATATCAAATGTTAGTTTCAATATGAATTTATATGTTGTTTATGTTTATCCCCATTCATAAGTGGAATACATTTTACTTATTATGTGATGGGTGGGTCCCACTATATCCCCTCCATGCATCGGTAGGTCTCATGAGACAAACTACGGTCTTTGAGTGAGGCTTTGACAAATTGTTTATTTATAGTACTAGCATGGTGCCTTGATGGTATGGCTACATTGTCCCACATGATTCATTCCATCATCATGAATCTTTTAATTGAATTTTCATGTGGTTATTAAACTAGTAGAATACACATGATAGTGTTTATTTTGGTATATTTACTCATCTCAAATTTCTTCAATATTATGTTCAAGATTATTATATTTAATTGCATGTGTTTATTAATATTCACCATTGCTAATGTTTATTTTTTTTTATATTTCCCTATGTTACTTACCCTTATTGAGAATGTGTGCTCAACCCTTTATTATGTTTCATTTTCTCAGAACATGAGAATGTTTTGTTATTAATGACTAGAAAAAATAAACATAGAGTTGTAGATTTTACCAATAAAACTAATATGTTATATTTTACTTCACGTTGTAATGTAAAACCAATGAAGGTCTCCAGTTTTCAAGAACTACTAAAATACTCGGTACATCAGGATTGGATTCCTTATAATCAAACAAATGTAATGAAACAATGCACCATCTTTGGGTTTCTGGGGTTGCGGCATTACATTTGGTATCAAAGAATGTTTAGTAGAAAACGAGGAAACTAGATTTAGAAATATAAGATTAGGGGGGAAAATCCTAAGATAAACATAACAATACACATAAATGAATATCCTAGAATTTTTTTAAGGTATAAATTGTTTCGATATTTTTAGAAAATAAATCCATGTTTGGAGTAATAACTCTGAAGTGGTGTTTCATCCTAGACTTGGGGTGACCTGGTTCATGGAAACGGGATTTACTGTGAACCTATTTTGACACTTCATGGTGATATTCTTAGGATAATTCACATTTTTGTTACAATACATTATGAATGTTTTATGAAGTATCAAATGTATATGGTTCTAGGAGTTTTGATGAATAATTTTATATTATGTACTATACCATTATTAGGGTTATATAGAGTTCATAATTTTATGAGCTAATATAGTATATGGAATTTATTAGAAATAGTTCCCCACAAATGGAATGATAACATCACCAATGCACGTGATGTTAAAGAGAATGGGATTTTGTTATAATTGTGGAGAAAAATTACACTAATTCATAGATTTCATGGGAAATAAAAAGGTTTCCAATGTTCAATGCTTCAACATCCGGGATATGGGACACTATGTGAATCAATGTCCCAAGATTCAAAAGAATATACACAAAATGATGACACTAGATGATGATAAAGTTATGATGTTTCCATATGTGAGGTAGAATGATTACTATTACTATTCAATAATAATGTCATTTTTTTAAAAATAACAATGTACAACTTATATGAATTAGGGAATATATAAGGATTGTACTGCAATTCTTTTTCCTTAAGGATTTTAAACCATAATCTGAGTTGTACCAAGAAATGATTTTCATTGGGAAGTTAAACATTTTGGAAAATGCATGATTTAGGGAATGATAACCCTTAATATATTTTTAATGATAAATATAATAATGAATAAATGATTAATTTGGATAAGTACTGAAAACCTCAAAAAATATTTTTTACTTTTCGACAAGTGGTATATACTATTATTAATGCAATTTAAATCATTTTTTATATATGGAATATATAAAAATTTCTTGTGTAAGGACGAATACATGATTCCAATAATGATTTTTGTTAATTTGAGTTATTTCCATATTTCAATCGGACACGTGATGAGGATATTCACATGCTAGGAATTTGAAAATTTAGGGATACTTCATATTGATTAAAGTAAAATAAGGATCGAGATGCATTTAGTACGATAGATCTTGATGTTCTAAATAAATGAGGATTTATAAGGACCCAGTGTACATGGATTGTGAAAGGATGGATATGAGAATAATTATAAAGTATTGGATCATGATCTTTTGTAAATTTAATCCAATTATGAAATGGTTTAATTTGATCATTTTATGAGGATTTAGAGTTTAATGTCACCACATGATGCAAAATGTGCTAATAGTTGAAATATAGATAGATGAAGGCAAAAACAAAGGTTAAGATTATGTTTACGAAATATAAATATATAATTATACTCTTATAGAGTGGAATAATTCTTCAACATAAGGAAAATATTATTAAACAAAAATGATTTCATATAATCATTTTTTTCATAACATTATTTTATGGTTTTGAGGTAATTATCTTTCATTAGAGCATGTTCTCCTTCTCTTTCGATCAGAATATGATTTTTTGACTATTTTTCTATGATCATGTTATCTAATTAGAATGTGTAGTTTCATAGTCATCAATTCATTTCACATTCCCTCATATTAAGAGGATATTTAAACCATATTTATGATGCAGGTTTCCTATAAGGGAATTTAAATTATAAACCATTAACTTTTGAAAATCAATTTCAAAATTTTGAGGATGAAACTTTTCTGAGGGGATAATGTAACAGCCCAAGGATTTAAAAATAAATTTAATAGTGAATGAATGAAACACTAAGTCTCAATAAAATAACACATTGTTATAACTAGCCATTAAACATAATTTTATCCCTTCTCATATTTAAACTTTTAATAACTGCCATACACGGTTGCGTTCAGGGTGTTTTCTAGATTCTGATAGAACATACATATTTTTTGGTGAATAGTAACATACCCTTATTAATTGCAACATACCCTTATAAATAGTACTATACCCTTATGAATAGTAATGTTACCATTTTGAAAAGTAATATGACCTTTATGAATAGTAAACTACCTATATGAAAGTATAAATAAAATTTAGGCACCTAATAAATGATGTAGAATATTTTATAAATTCTTAATTATTTATTTGAATTTTTGAGACTGATAAATATTTAATTAAAATTTTAAATTAATAAATTAATTCATTTTCATAAAATTTATTCCTAACTAAATATTTTTTTCATATGATTTTATAAAAAATCTATGAGACAATGTTAAATTTTTAAAGAATTATAAGAACACTTTTAAATATAAATTTTTTATTTTTTCAAGTAATTATTTTATATAAAAATTAAATATCACATATTTAGAAAATTATTTTGATAAAATTGAGTTCATTTTTTATTATATGCATCGATAAATTCTTATGTTGAATTTTTGGAATTTTTCTAAAATACTTCAATTTTAGGAGAATATTAAAATTTGTTAATTAACAATAAATACTAAATAAATTATTAATTGAATCATAGGTGATGTAAGGATGACATAAGACCACATAGTTCAAACTCATATGCCCATGTTACTATTAATAGTCACAAGAATCAATACTATTGCTGGTTCAGAGAAAAATAATAAAATAATGATTAAGATATTGAAGATTTACACTTCTCCTCCACTATAAAAACCCTCTTCAATCCATTTTCACTTCACACTTCTCAAGCCCTGTTCCTTGTCTAAATTTTGCTCCAATATCCTCCCAAGCTCATACCCCACGTCCAACAACCCTTGGTCTCATAAAAATGCCAAACCCTCTCACCTAATGAGGCTCTCAATGAAGATTAATTCAAGTTGTAAATTCCCCTTTTTCAATAATTTTTCTTTCTTTTCATGTTCCTTTGTTTTATTCTCTATCCTCAAGTATCCTAATCGAAATTTTATGAAACCTTCAATAATATACATGTACTATACTTTTTTTATTATTATGTGATAAATTTTATCATCTCTCCTTTATCTTTCTTTTACGCTAATAGTAAAAAAACACCATTGGAGATGTGCTTATTTACCATATTCAAGGACGATTGGTTTTTAGTTTCTATTTCCATCTTCAATACAGGTCATGAAACAATTATTATAATCAAAAAATATTATAATATATTTATTAAATCTCAGGTATGTTTCTAAAATCCTTTTTTAGACATAGGTTTGATTTATTAATCAAAATGAGTTTGTTGTATTCAAAAACCGCCAATTATCCCTAACATTTATCATTAAATAATTTAAAAAATGATTCATATTAACTCCAAGTAAAAAAGTTTAAAATTCACAACCCTAAAACATTATTTATTCTTCATTACAACATATGACTGAAATTTACATCATCCATCCCCATTTTACATGATTCTCCATTCATGTATATAAGTATATTGATCTTGAAACAAACAGACACGAAATTGAACCTCTTAACCAATCAAGAAGATCATAAATGAACTTAATATGGTTATAATAAATCAATTAAATGAATATGAGGATATTTAATTATTAATTAATGAACCTAAATTTTATTATTCAGGTCATTTAGATCATTTGGGGAACACCTTCGGACTTTAGGTAAGGCTTTCTACATCTCACTTCCATTTTTGCGAGATATTCTGTATTCACTACTATTACTTATGTATATTGTATGTATACTTAAATTTTATTTTCCAAATAATTACTCTATTTCTTTCTTGATATTAAATTTATCATTTAATTATTATTAATTTTCAGGCACATGATTCAATTGATTAAAAAGTTTAATGTGTTTTCAACTTGAAACTCTATTTTCATTCGAGTTGCACTTCTTCTCTTCTTACCTCAATGAAATTATTATTAATTATTATGTAATATTCAATTAATTTTTTGTTAATTTTTTATATATTATTAAAAATTATAATCCTAATTTAATTTATGGAATGTTATAATTTTAAAAGTATCTCCAAAAAATCATTTCAAAATACAAGCTTGATCCAAGGAACTTCTCGGATTCTTACCTTTTTTGAAGTTCACTCTATAATATGTTTTAATCTATATTTATCATTATAAATTCATACATTTTAATATTATAAATGTATTTCGGTCCATTTGTGGTTTTATTAAAGTAAACATGCCTTTGCAATTTGAAATCATTTTAATGAATTTCTTAAACAGCCCTAAAATGATTTAATTCTAAAGCTTATTTAAGAACACTTTATTCCTGATTTCACTCCAGTGAGACATTAATTTTGCATCAAATGTAATATCAATTTCATTCCCTTTTCATTTTTTATATACATATTTGAAACTAGATTTATGAAAAATACCAATGATTTTCCAAAGGACTCTTCTTTCAAACGTAAAGGTCATTTTTGTCACCTCACTTTAAATTTTACTAGATATATGCATTGTTCACTACATATTCTGTGAATTTGGTGTATGTAATGTACATTGTTATATCATATCAAGATTATCCTTATTCCAATGATTTTATAAAAGATTATTATTTTATTATTTCAAGGTGTTATGTGAAACTATGGAATGTTTTATCAATATTTCCTCACGAATTTTACAATGTTCTCCTTTAATAGTATTTTTATTTATTTCAGTAAACTTTGATGAATATTGTATTTCAAAGAAAGTTTTATCCAAGGAAATCATCTACAAAATATGTTGTTGAATGGTTTCTGATTAGTTTTAATTTGGATATTCTATCTTGATACCATCCACAATATTACTATGAATTGTTTCTGTTTATATTTAATGAATGGGGAAAGTTATTTATATTTCATATGTTAGTTTCAATATGAATGTATATGTTTTTTATGTTTATCCCAATTCATAATAGGAATTTTTTGGACTTATTATTTTATGTTTTTGGACCTCTACATCTCCTCTATGTATTGTTATGTATATTTAGACAAACTACGGTCTTGGCATGAGGCCTTGACAAAAAGTTTCTTTATGGACTTGGGACAAGGCCTTGATAGTATCGTTATAATGTCAAACATTATTTATTCCCTCATTATGACACTTGTAACTTAATGTTCATTTTTTTATTCCTCTAATATAATACCCATGTTATTACTTTATTATGGAATATTTACTCAACTCAAAATCTTCCCATATTATCTTCATGTTAATTATTATTAAAGGCATGTGTTTTTATTTAATCACCATGCGTAATGTTTATGGTTATTATATCTTATAATGTATTTATTAGCCTTATAATGAATTTGAGATCAACCCTTTTATTGTTACATTGCCTTAGTACATGAAAATGTTTTTTATGAATGACCTTCAAGAATAATCTTAGAGTTGTGGATGTTCCCAATAAAACATATATGTTGAATTTTACTTATTATTGTAATGTTGAACCTATATATGTATCTAGCTTTTCAAAACTACATTAAAACTCAGTATTTAGGGATATGATTCCTTATAATCATGCCAATGTAATGAAATAGTGTGCAGACATTAGGGTTTTGGAGAATGGGCATTACACATAGTTTTTAATGAGATAATCAAAAGAGTTATTTTATGCAAGGGTAATAGTATTCACCGAGGTCTTGTTTTTAATTATTTTTTCATCCTTAAATTATGTATTAATAATACTAAAATAATAAATTCATAATATCTTATATACGTATATTCTATTATATTAATGGAATAATTTTTATCCATATCCACTTCCATCAAATGTGAAATTAAACCATCATTCAAGTGAATGGGGGACTACTGCATCATGTACCGATGTAATTAATTTTCCTTCACTTCCTATCACAGATATACATGATAATGGATTTAATATTTATATATTTTATTCATTATATATTTATACTTCTTTAAATGTTTTATATCACATAATTTCCTACCTTACAATCCATAGAAAATTGATATCATTGTTCGTGTGTTTGGAGGTCTACAATCTCGTGAAACTATGTGATTTTTTTAATAATACATAACATGCATGGTATATGTATGTGTATTTTAAATAAAAAAATTATATTTAGTATATTATGATAAATCTATGAATATAAAATAACACATAACATTTTTCAATCACAACCTTTCAAAAATGGTAATGTTACAGATGTGTAAGTACCGCCTACCATCTCTGTGATTGTAACATGGTTAATTTTTCATAACCATAATTCATGGTTATTTTTAAAATTATAATTTATATATAAGATTAAAATTTTTTCATGATTATTATTATATAAATTATGAAACAATGACCCCTTTGAACAATTTCAATACAAAGACACCATTTTGAAATTATGGACTGAGCATCCTCAAAACCCCACATGTTGACATAACAGATTATATAATTAAACACATAAATTAAAACTGAAATAATAGGTTTAATAAAAATGTATTAATCCAAGAAAATATTATTAAAAATAATAATTGATATAATTTAATTTTATATTTGGTATAACTCATACAGGACAAATCTAGGCGTGAGGTAAGGGGTTCGTCTCAAAACATCTTTCATTCAGAGATATTTTCTATTATACAGAAAATTTATTTTCAAATGACTATATAATAGACCATTAAATGTCATATAGTAAATACCTAATACTTCATTATATTTTATGTTACAATTCACTTACATAATTTTAAGAATTTATGATTAATAAGATACCAATAATGTAAGGGTTTGTGTTTCAATAACATCTTAATTATGTTTGTTTATTCATGAATTTCCATAATCCTAAATTATTTGGTAATTTTATAATAAAACAATTAAATTATATTATCCTCTATATACTCATATAATTTTCTTGTTATAGTACCATTTTCAATACTATGGAACATAAAATAAATCAGAAAATGTTTTTAATAATGGTTGACTGCATTTCTCTCTTTGGTCGAAAATATTTTTTCTTTCAAAACCACATTTTCAATAAATAAAATAGTAATATTTTTAAAATTCCAAAAAATATTTATTAAATTCATATTTAATCATGTTTTACATTTCAAAAAATTATTAAAATGAATCTTATTTTTTTTCAAATGATTCACCTTTTAAACTTTTTATAATAGTCTGAAAGTATTATTTCTTCTAACTAATTGGACTTATATAGAATTACTCTCCTAAATGAACACTAAAATATTTGAAGAATACATTATATGATTCAATGGTTAATTTTAATAAAAATTTCTATAACATTTTGGAAATTATTAGATTATCCGGAAGTTATTTCAATGTAAAAGGGGTATTTTTCTCATGAAATATTATATGTATAATTTTAAATAAATTTTCACCAATTACATTAACAATTAATGTTATGGATTGTTACTAAATTAAATGTATATTTCACTCACAAATCTACCTTGTTTATTACCCATTACATTGATGGGGTAATCCATTTGTCATCTTCATCTCACAACTTCTTTCATTATGAAATTTTATCCTATTATGATACGATACAAGATTATGAAACAAATTTCATTTCATGTGTAATACTTATGTTTAGGACTTATAATTGTCTTCCATTTTTAAAGAACATAATAATGAACATGTTATTATTGGTGTACATAGAAAGAACTCTAATGAATTGGGTTATGTTTTTTGTATCTTTAGACAGAGTTTATGGGATTATGGAGTAAACCAAATACATTATAGGACATTTTGGACCATGTGATATTGTCTCTGTAGTTTTCCATGACTCATGCTTATGATATATTATATGTTTCATACAAACTTCCTATGATACCATGATAATAAGTTACCAAGTTATAAATGTTATGTTTCCATGTGATTTCTCATGATCCTATTCTTTTATAATATCATTTAATACCTTTCACTAACACATTATGTTTCCTTATCACATTTTTTCATTAGTAGGATTTTCAGATCACCCATTCTGACTATGTATTCCCCATGTTATCACTTTTATATTTAAAAGTTATAACGGATTTAGGAGCACAATATAGGGAATAAAATAAAAAGGTTATATTTCAGACTATCTTCTGATATATTATAAATCTAGTATTCCAATGAAAGTTTAAATCATTGTCGTTGGGTTGTATGTAATAGTATTTTATGTTAAAAATTTTATGTAATAATATGCCTAAAAGGATTAGGTTGATTTAGAGAACATATATATTAGAATGTTGAGTATTTTATTAATGTGGAAAAATGATAGGGTTCATATAACCAAATCTATCAAGTCATTAATTTCTAGGATATTCACCAAATCTAATATTTCCTCTTGTTTAATATTTTTTACTAATAATTATTGAATGAATCATGCCACTATATCCTCCAAGGAATAATTAATGTAGTTAAAATTCATTTATTTATTAATGAAATTGTTTTTTGAAGGTAAAATCCAGTTGTATTATATTATAGACCATGATTGTCGAGCCATCACAAAGTTTATTAGGTTTATGTAGCCTTATATTTACAGTACT
The DNA here is from genome assembly GCA_963277665.1 of Viscum album. Taxonomy (NCBI): domain Eukaryota; kingdom Viridiplantae; phylum Streptophyta; class Magnoliopsida; order Santalales; family Viscaceae; genus Viscum; species Viscum album. Next base: position 965,620,581 of record OY728163.1, on the reverse strand, counting down.
AGAGTTTTTTTTCACTTTTCTTGTGGTGGTACAATTCACTACACCAGTATCAACTCCCAATTCAGTTAAAATTTTCAATTCATCCATAGAAATCATTATTTTTGTCTTACTCTAGTTTTGGTAGTGAGGAACCTCCTACTAGTGGCTATGGGAATTTTTTTCATTCCTCTTACACCTCCACCTACCTCTCCTCCTTCTCATTCCAGCTCTTTGTAAAAATATTCACTTGAAAAAAATAAATAAGAATCAGATTCAGATATAATTTTGCTAATTTTTAATTATGATTATGTAATATTTTTTATTTGATATTAATGATTATTCAGTGTTCTTATAATTTGATTTGTTTCCTTTTTCTAATTTTTTTTATGTTTGTGAACTTTTTATAATCGCAAAAGTAGAAGAATATGTGGAATTTTTTATAAGAAATTTTTTAAGAACTTTATAATTTTTTACAGAGAATATTAACTAATAATCCATTGTATATACTTTTTTCAATTTATTTTCAACCATGGGTTTTTATCTTAAAAAAAATGATTATTGGTTTATTTTAGAAATTTATTATTTTAATTCTCATAAACCATGGTTTCATTTTTGATCACTACTTTTGTGTTGTATGATAGATAATCAAAATCATGGATTTTATATAGATATATTTATGTAAAATAATTTTTCATGAGATACAACTATGACATTGAGTGCTCTTCCATAGTTACTTAAACAAAGAGATTGAGAACTGGAAACGAATACCTTTAATAAGTTGTCTACATATGTGTGTAAATCCATGAAGGAAAATTCTATAACCATATATTTACTTATATTATGATATAATTATGTCTGTGTTATTGTCATAAGAATTATAGGACCATGAATCAAATCCTAAAACCATGAATCAGTTCATGAGGCCTTGGAGAGGATGTGAAACTATGAAGGAAGGTATGCTACTATGAATCAAGCTAATCTACCATAAAGAAAGTCCTTTGACAATGATGAATATTCAGATACCTTTATGTAATATTTGCAACTTTGATGATTTTTCATGATTTTCAGTTTTATACTATTGTTATCTAGAATATTTTACCCATGAGAGAGAATTTATTACCATGATATGGAAGCTGCATGATCATGTTTGGCTTTTACTTCTTTGAATATATCACATATTTTCAATAATTGGATCTCTGCCTATCTAAATATAATACAATATTTTATACCATCATTTTTTTGAGTTATAGAATTTATGTTGGAGAATTTAAGTCTTCCCAATCAAATTTCACAACAGAAGGATTTAAGAATAATTGTTCTTAAATTAAAACATTAATGTATTGATGACATGGTTGATATTTTATAGATTTCTCAGTATGAGGTTTTAATTTATTAATATCCAGAAATTTATTTTCAATGTTTTCATTACCATTTATTCATTGAACCTCCAATGCACATGTTTGGGTACTGTGGATAATTTCTTTGGTGGATATTAAATGACATAGTTCCAACCCAAAATACAAATATGATTTTCTTATGTTATTTCAAGATTCCACATGACACACTATTCTCCATGAAAATTGAAACCTTTTAAAAATAAAAGTCAATATCAATCAAAGAATCATTCAGAAAATACTTAATCAAATTATAAGATAAGATTAAAATCATTTCTTATCATCATAATCTTCATTAGATAATGGTAATTTCACAACATATTCATATTATTTATATCTCGTTATGTCTTGTTATTTATTTTCACGTTCTTATTTATTTACTTGTTTACAAATAAATCAAAATCTTATGTAATACAATTGAGGGTAATTTGATACGCTCTCCTCATTTACATTATATATTTCATCCATTATATTATAATGAAATATGCAAATTGTATCTTGGACTGCTATTTTTGTTGTTGTTTTTTGTAATACCCAATCTAGGTTGTAGATCATAACGTTTATTGTAATAAACCTACTTGATAATCGGACTATTTAAATTTTATAGGACTATGTATTATGTTGATATTGAACATGATATTTTTATTTTGTTTTATGATTAAAAATATTTTATTTTTCTAATCAAACTTATAAATTTATTTTTCATAAAATACATTTTTAATTATATTCTATCGGCCATATAAATATTTTTTTAATGAGTAAAATAATTTCAAAAGGTAAATTTATTTCAATATATTTAGAAGTGTTTTTATAAAAATTTTAAGAAATTATTTCAATGTTTCGATGCTTTTATACCTACACTATTTGTTAATTGGGATGTATTATGTTTTTCGTGATATATATTTTTTATTTTCCAAATATTTTTTTTAAAAACTATTGAATAATCAATTTATCCCCATCTTCAGTAATTCACTTTTACCATCACATATGTGATGGATAAAAATTATATATTTCATGAATTAATGATTTTGAAGAAGAATACCAAATATTTTAATTCTTATGTTTTTCATTAAAAATTCAAATAAGATAACGATTATTTAATCCATGATCAAACCCTTTTTACAAAAGATAAATGGTGAAGAACAACTATATATATTCCTTGATGTGAAAATTGAATTATCAAATTTTTAGGTATAATTAATATCTAAATTCAACAATGCTCATATTTTCATTAAATATTACAATTATTATGACCCAAAGATATTTTTTTGATATTAATGAAGGTGATGATATGTTGATGATTTTTAAAGAACCGATATTAATGTTTGTATAGTTTTTATTTAACATCTCACCCAACAGGAATAGTTTCACACCACAACTGTATATTTTATATTTTATACTACTATATAAAATGTAATATATTTATTTTTTAGATATTTTTCAGTTGAACAGGTAGATCTTATTTGTGATTTTATCTAAATATAAATTTAGATCAACAATAAAATATTACAATTAAATAAATAAGATATAAGTAATGAAATTTGAATGAGGAAAACCATTTAAAATGAAAAAATGATATATCATTGATTATAAAACGTTATTCTTCTCATATAATAATATTTTGAGAGTATTTAAAAGTGAGAAAAAAATCCCAAATGATATATTTTGATAAAAATAGAATTCAATAAATCGATATTTCTATGTGAGTTTTGAGATAATCAAGAACAGTTTAAAAGAAGAAAAAATAGTTGGTGTGGGTGTGATGTGGTGTTGAGAGATAGAGTACTCAAACATAGACAATCTAAGAACTATTTTTTCATATGAAATATTTAATAATTATCCAATAGTAATTAGTATCAACTCAATATTGTATTGAATACGAAGATTAATAAGAAGCTAATAATCATTTTGATATCAATTTGAGATAATTGATGTAGTGATAAGATTAAAATCCTATGACATACTTGGTCATAGAATATTTAGAAAATGAATTTTGAAAAGAATGATGTACCTATGTTACATTATATTTTTTTATATATTTTAGTAACTTAAAGAATTGAGGAGCTTCTTGATATATAATATTTGATGATCTTAGAGACCAAATGTGAAAACTAGGTGAATAGATTCTATTACAAGACTGTGACACTAAGACATAAGTGGAGACTGAGTTTCATAGTGTATTGTGAATACCTTTTATCATTTAAAGAATCTACACATAGTAGAAGTTGATATATTATTATAGTGTTGAATAATCATATGGAGTACTGAGGATCTTCTTCCAAGGAGATGGAAAGTAACTCTATTATATACTTTGTATAAAGACATCAAACCTATGGTAATTTGGGTATAAAAAAGTTCATTATGTACCTGGGAACTATAGTGTGAATCTATAGAATAATTATAGTGAGATGCTATCATGACAAGTTCTTTAAGACCAAGGTAAAGTGGCTGGGTAAACTCTGGATATGGGAAGATCAATTACACTATGATCAAGTTATAGTGTTTGAAATTCCCCCCCACATTTAATTATATGATATTTATTATAATAGAAAATAAGTGATTAGGGGAGAATAATAAAATTTTAGATAGAGATAGGTATTAGTAATAAACCTTAAAGAATACATTGGGTTTTGTCCCTGTTATTCTAAACAAATATGGATTGTGACTGTGAAATTCGTTTTATGAAACAAAAAATTAAAAAGAATTAAACTAAAACACATGTATTAAAAATAACTAATGTAATAAAAATATAAGGGTTAAGTTGCAACAAGAATAAAAATTAAAATGAAATACTAGAAGACATTAATAAAATGGATCGATAATAATCAACTAACTAAACCCTACAACTCCTCCTCATAAGATCATTGAGATGTTTTATATTAAACACATTTTTTAATGGTTATAGTAAGAAAAAAATATTTATTTCCTTATACTGTATATTATAAGAACCCAATTTAAAATTTAAGATCCTTGTTTTATTGTGGTTGTACCAAGAAATCCAACCTCTCGCGATTTTTAGTGGTTTTACCAAGAAACATGCAGTACTTTTGGTGGTTGTGTATAGAATTACAATCCCCAAACATTTAATGGTAGTGTGCACCAACCCCTCACATGAAAATGGAAATGAGAACCTAATATTCATCATTTAAGGTTGTTATAATCAAACCCCCTCACACGCAATGGTAGTGAGACCCCATTAAAATATATAATAATAGAGTTACTATATAGAATATCATAAATGAACTCTCTTAATACTCTAATAAAAATACAACATGATGAGATAAGAGTGAGAAAATTGTAAAAGCATATATGAATAAGATCAATATGATTGAATTTCATATATAATGAATCATCAGGGTAAAAATACCATCCAAAGGACACTTGGGGTGTATTTATATCCTACAAGGGAATTTAGATCATTTTAGAGAATACATTGGTCATATAGATCCATTATAGGTAAAATTAAGGTATGTGGGTTACTCTATAATTATCTATGTTTTTGAGTTATTTTAAATGCCACCAGATAACCAGTGGGTATCACCTACTGCCAGTAGAACCTATGAAAAACAAGTATTTTATCTAGATCCCACCCACTAGATGGTGTGGGTTACCATCTCATTAATTAAAACTGGACAGTAATTTTATTCTATGTAGTTCTCATTAGATATCTGGTGTAATATATCGAGTACTCAATGGAGTCTGTAAGTGGATGTCATCAAGAAGGTCTTTCACCCTCCCCTTGATCCCACTTTTTAGTTTAGAAACCTACTATAAAAAATGTTTAAAATGGATGTTTTGAAATTCATAAAATGAAACGGTTAGAAAAAAAATTGTGTGATTTTAATGAACACCAAAGGTAGTGATGCACAAAATTATCCCAATTTTTATGATCATATATAATTAATAAATTAATCTATGTGGATAAGATTCAATTTCCCATATCGTATCCAAAATAAATTTCAATAATTAATAGTTAAATTCAATCATTAATGTTTTAATCATTAAAAAGAAATGTATAAATATGACTTAAGATAGATTTTTTAAAAAAATTCATTATTAATTATATCTCAATACTTCTCCCACATTATTATTATCAAAAATTAAAAATCAAAAAAATTTCTCAATTCATGATTAATTCAGTTCCAAAACCATCAAATTTTTTTTAAAATAAAATAATTCAATATTCATTATAAACATTTACCTTTTACCTCATAAATCTAATATAATTGTTCTATTTGTTTTAAAACAATCTACCACATTAAATTTAATAATTCATAACTAAGAATATTATTGAAAATAAGATAATTTCGAAACTATTTGAAACCATTTTAAAAATATATATTAATAGATATATTTTTTAAGACAAAAAAAATATTAATTGGTCCTTGTAACACCCCAATAATCCATGGTAGGCTTCTTTTTGAATAATACAATAGCGTGTGTTGTACACACTTCGACTTCTAACACACCACAACAAATTAAACTAACCGTTGTGAATAGTAATACCCACTTTTTGAAAAATTTTACATTTTATCTTTCAAAATGTACTTCATTTTTGGATTCTCAATATCGAAATTATCTTAGTGTGAATTTTGGGTACTTTTCTGATAACTTTCATATTTTGATAAATAGTGAAAATTACTAAATTTTAATTAAAAACTATTTTTTATCGAAATAATCAATAGTGATAAATTATGAATTTGAAATTTTTTTAAGTATAATTATATTATATTTTTATAATTTAATACAATTTTGGTCATTATAAGTAATTTCACATTTAAATTTGACATAAAAAAGTGTCAATCTTTTGATAGTTATTATTTCATAAAACATGCTTTTTGTTCTGACAAAGAGAATTAATTTTAAATTAATTTCTACCACTTATGAGTTTTTAATTTAGAAAAATTGATTCCATATTTGTAATCAGGAGGTCTAATTGTGTAAATTGGTAACTTTTATTTTAAGACATTTTTTATAATTATTTCGGTAAATATTTTTTTACCATTGTAAAAGGGGAAATCTAGTAAATAATGTTATAAAATAATATTATAATAATATTAAATTTTGCTAACACATGTCCTACCTATATTGGATGATACATGTCCGACCATTAGAATTATTGGGTCGATTTTGGGACCTCGTGGAGCCATATGGAAGTGTAATGACATTATAAATTAAATTATTTAAAGTAAAGATGCAAATAACAAAAGCAAATATCTTTCAGTAAAATAATTTTATATGAGATTATATAATTGATATATTCGATTATAAATATTCATTAGAAAGATAATAAGATTTCTTACATAATGGTATTTTATTTATAATTTTTAGACATTATTTTATTAAATTTATTTATGACACAATGATGATGCAGTAATTACCTTATTAATGAAAGAATCAAATAAATTTTATTATAAATACTAAAATAAAAATAATTTCAATGTTTTTATGGAATCCACGAATTTTATAATTTAATATGAAATATTAAAGTTCATTTAATGAATTTTTTCCGAAGTAATAATGCTTTAATGACTTTATCAAAAACAAATTATTAAATAATGTCAAAATAGACATAATTGAGTTTTTAAAACAAATACTATATTATTGATTGATATAATATTCCTAAAAGTCTAATTTTTGGCTAAATGTCTAAATAATATTATATGTGTAATTAAAGAACCTATTTCAGTTCTTCTGGAAGTATATAGTACGTTTATTAACCCTATAATATTTAAATAAAAGAGACATGGTAAATGTCAAACTATGTAACTAAGAGCTAAATCTAAAAGATAAGATTAATATGGTGACACTAACCGGTCTAAAACCTATTTTTTGAGTGGTTTTTGACCAATACACACCTTATCCTTTAAATAATATACTTTTTAACAATTATAATCCTAAAATTATTTTATTATAAAACAATATTTCTATCTTTTCCTAAGGTACCCCTAACTCCTCTTATAAAAGGGAACTCTCTCATCTCTCTAATTCACATCATAAAATCCATTTGACTCCACCCACCCCTACACTAATACCCTATAAACTATCATCCATTCATCTCATAGGCCTTGAATTAGTCATAAATCCATCCTATAGAGCCCTTTTGATCATATCAAAAGGAAAAACCCGAAGAAGAGGTAAATATTTAATCACCTATTTCAATTTCCTTTCTTCTTCCACTACCTCTTTATTTGTTGTTTCCATTCTAAAATAAAAACTCAAATATATTATATATACTGTGATGTTATTATAAATATTTTACAACCATTTTCATTATTCTATACATCCTTTGAATGACATGTCACCATACGTGCATACGTACAACTTACCATCTCTACGTCGTGGTGTAATTGTTATTCAATAAATTATAATTTGGATGGGTATAAAAATGATGTGTAATTTATGTAAATAATAAATATAGAATGATTATAATTCATTATATATGATATACCATACAATTATAAGTTATTTTAATATCAAATGAATGATATTGTCCCTCATGCATACGTACGGATTACCGTCTCCACGAACGCGATGAGATTCATTCCCCATCGTATCCATTCAAGAATAATTTTAATTAGATGATTAAAAATAATGTTTAAAGACATAATATCATTCTGAATATGAATATGATACATCATATCAATAACAAAAATTAATTATGTGAAAATCATATAAAGGAAAATGAAGCAGTTAACACCCGAAACGACGATAATACTAAGATATTATTAACAAAGCATTGTTAAAAGATCATATATTATATCATATTAATATGTATGATTATTGTATAATTTAATAAAAATTATTTCACCATTATACAGGAGGTTTACCTACCCTAATCCAAGTAAAAGTAAAAGGTAAGGATTAATTTCACAATCTATTTATTATCTGCGGTTGTTTTTATGTAAGTATCTACCAGGACCTCTTTATCATGAACATCCATGTTTCTTAAAAATTTATTTCCAAACATTTTTACTATTTATTATACTATGGGATAAATTCATTTATACCCTTGTTTGAATTTTTATAAAATGGTTTGAAAGGAATCTTTCCATTGTTTTCCAAACAAGGTACTTTTAAACTTTTCGACAAAATTAAGGTATGAATGTATTTTTTTAAATTATACGGCGAGTGCGGCTATTTTCCACCATTATAACATTTTTGAAGCATCCCTTAAAATCATATAAGAATAATTTAAAATATAAATGTTTTATATTATAATAATTTGGCTTTTAAATGATTTCCAAATAGAATGAGATATTTCTCTAAAAAGGTTTGGATTTCATCTATGTCAACATCCATTGAAGGAATTTAACTTTGTTTGAAGTTTATTTATTATGATTCAAAAGTTACATATTTTATTAAAGGTTTTGTGGTATGTTTTACTGTTGATGAGTTATTTCAAACCATTCATGGTTTATGGATAAATTATTGACATTTCGTATGCTAGTTTTAATACAAATGTTACTGTTATTTTATAACTTTTCATATGAGGAATGCATTGGACTTAGTAAGTGGCGGGTGGATCCCGCTATAGATCCTCTATGCATCGCTAGGTCTCCTGTGACAAACTAGTGTCTTGGCACAAGGCTTTGAAAATATATTATTTTTATTCTAGGCACAAGGCCATGATGTTTTGTTTATCAAAGCCTGTCGTTATTCATTCCATCATTATTAATGTTTCTATTGATATTGCATGTGATTATTCAACTAGTAGAATATCCATGTGAGTAAGTAAATGGAATTACTTTGATTTTATATTTTTCATATTATGCTGAGGTTTAGGTATAAACGTATTTTGTTATAGTCTTATACATTTCCTTAAATGTTTATGCTTATTTATGAATGTTTCCTCTATATTTTTATCCTTATTCAGCATCTGAGCTCACCCCTTTATATTTTTTATTTTTCCCTGGATGCAAAGAATTATATTATGACTAACCAGCAGGGATAGTCTATGGGATCTCATTGTTGTCTATGGAAACAATATTATTGTAGTTTTCCATTTTATGATGTAATGTAAACCATATGAATGTATCTAGTACTTCCAAGGCTACTAAACTAATCATTCTTTCGAGACTCCATCATTGTGATCATGCCAATGATACGTAATAATGCACAGACTCCGGGATTTTGGGGTTGGGGAGTTATAATTGTTATCAGAGAAAGTTTAGTACAAACCTTGGAATCCAGATTTAGATAATCTCTGATTATATCACATTACCCTAAAGATAGAAATTGAAGATTTGTATAGAAGAACTTCCTTGAATTTTTGTATTGTAGAGATTTTGTGAGTTTTCCAAGAAATACATCTGTCTCTGGATATGAGCATGTAGAGGTGGATCCGACACAAATATACCTAGAGGTAAAACCTGAAAACACCACATTGAGATATACTCGAATGGGAACTAGTTCATGACAATAGGCCTTACTACACTCTTGGATACGACACTCTCGGGGGATATGCTTAGGATAATTCTAATTTTATTTACAAACCATTATAAAGTGTTTATGAGTATATAAATCGTTAATGAAAACATTTTTATGATTATGGATTATATCCATAAACTGTAAAATTAATGTTAATTATCTTACATGTTGGGAATTATATATTTCGATTCATAAACTAATCTAGTTTATGATATTTTTTATAAATGGCTCCTAGTGGAAGGAATGGAAACCATATCAATACACACACTCCAGGTAGGGATTTCTCTCATACTCAAGATAATTATTGTGGAGATCGGGATGCAACTGGTGCTGATTAGTTAAACACCATACTGGGAAAACTCACTCAGCTTATGAATAATATCCTTACCCGTATGGAGCACCCTAATCCGTAGCGTGGACGATCAATGTTCTATCGCATCATGAGGAAAAAAACACCAACATTAAATGGGGGTTCAAATCCACTTGTATTTGAGAAATGGATAAATTCCTTAGTGAAAATATTTCATGTCGTGGGGTGTAGCGAAAGGGAAAAAGTTGTCATGGCTGTTTACCTTCTCACTGAATATATTGATCAATGGTGGTCATTGATTCAAAACAGAAAGGAAGATGATGAAGTATCAAATATGGAATTAAGGTATTTTAAAGATATTTTCTTAGAAAAATACTTTCCTCATGACCATCGAGCAGATATGGAAATACAATTTCTGAGTCTGATGCAAAAAGAGGATGATAATGTCACAATGTATGAATATAACTTTACAAGGTTAGCAGGGCATGCTGCAGATTATATAAATAACCCAAGATGTAAGATTGATCGTTTCTTTTACGGGTTAAAATCATTTCTTCATTAAGCATTAGTCTCACAATCCTTCTTTTCACACGAAGATATTGTCTCATGTGCTATCAAGATAGAAAAATAATTCTCTATGTCTTAAGACTTTAAAGAAAAGAAAGAGAAGAATTGATTTGCTGGACACTCTGGAAATATAAATAAGGGGAAGAAGGGAAAATTTGAATATCTATCCTGCAATAAATGTGGGAATAAACACCTTAGTACATGCCTAAAGGGAATGGAATACTATTACAAGTGTTGTGAAAAAGTCCACCAATCTCGTGATTGCAAGGGGAAGAAAGAGGTTGTCGATGTTCAATGCTACAATTGTAGAGAAAGGGGCATTATGAAAATGAATTTCCTTAGCATCAGGGGAACGTACCTCAGAAGAGGCCAAGGGATCAAGGATAAGCTTATGATATCACTAAGGCTGAGGTTGAAGCTCTGAAAGATGTAGTGGTGGGTAATTTAATGGTTTCCTCAAGTTTAGTCAATGCTTTATTTGATTTGTGATCATTTCATTGTTTCATATCTTCCCAGTTTTCTATGAAAATTAGATATTTCCAATTTGATTTAACAAAGGTAGTTGTAAGTCAAAACTCCTAAGGGAAGTATCATTGCTACATTTTTTTGTGAATTAGTTCCCATTGGGGTATATAAATGTTCATTATCTGCAGATCTCATCGTCAAACCCATGATTGAATTTCATATAATCCTTGGTATATATTGGCTATCAGACCATGATGCAAAAATTTATTGTAAGAAGAAGGATGTTACTATTTTTGATGATGATGATAAAGAAAACCTTATATATAGAGCAGAATCATCACCACCTAATTCTTTTCTATATCCACCCCCAGTAGCTCAACTAAATTCAATTATTGGGGAGGAAGAGAATTATATAACTGTGGGTGAGGAAAGGAATGATCAAATAGAGGATGTACTTATTATGAAAGAATATGTTGATGAGTTTCCATAATATTTACCTGGACATCCTCCAGATTGAGAAATTGAGTTTTCCATTTATTTAATTCATGGATCAAGGCCCATATCAAACACCCCACATATAATTTCCACTTTGGAATTAGTGAAACTAAATAAAAAAATAGAGCAAGTGATTAATAAGGGTTTTATTCACACTAGGGTTTCTCCATGGGGATCCCCGGTCCTTTTTAAGAAGAAAGATGGATCTATGGGGTTGGCATTGACTACAGGGAGATCAATGCTATAACAATAAAGAACAAGTATCCCCTACCTCACATTGATGATTTATTCAACCATCTTCATAGAGGTCAATACTTTTCGAAGATTCGCCTTTTATCTAAATATCATCAGTTGTGTGTGAAGAAGGAAGACATTCCGAAAACAGCATTTTGAACCAGTTATGAACATTATGAGTTTACAGTAATGGCTTTTGGATTGACTAATGCACCTTCTGACTTCATGGATCTAATGAAAAGTGCTTTGAAGGAATATCTTGATGAATTTTAGTGATATTTATTGATGATATCTTGTTATACTCCAAAAGCTACGACGATCATGAAAATAACTTGTGCATTATTCTGAAGACTCTTAGGAGACACAAATTATATGTGAAGTTAGCAAATGGGAATTCTGGATTCATAAAATTTCTTTTCTTGGAAATATTTTCTGAAAGGATGGAATCTCTATTGATCCTTCTAAGACAAGAGCAATCCATGAATGGCAACACGAAAAAGTAAAAATAAGGTACACAGTTTAATTGGTTTAGAAGGTTATTATAGGTGTTTCGTCTAGAGTTTTACCTGATTGGATAATCCATTAACAAAGCTGACACGTAAAGTGGTTATATTTGTTTGTACAAAAGTGTGTGAAGAATGTTCGGAAGAACTGAAGAGAATATTAGTCAATGCACTTATATCGAATCTACCATCAGGGAATGATGGGTTTTTTATTTATAGCGATGCATCAAAGAAAGTAATTGGTTTTGTCCTTATGCAGAGTGATAGGGTTATTGCCTATGCATCACGACAGCTTAAAATTCATGAGAAAAACTATCCTACTCATGATCTTGAGTTAGTAGTTGTAATCTTTTCTTTCAAGACATGAAGACATTATCTCTATGGTGAAAATTGTGAGATATATACTGATCACCAGAGTTTGAAGTATATTTTATCACAGAAAGAACTCAACATGAGGCAAAGACAATGGCATGAATGACTCATGGATTATGATTGCACGATACACTACCACCCGAGGAAGGAAAATAGGATGGCAGATGATTTTAGGAGAAAAGATCATGGAGTTTTGAACAAGATGAGAGTTGAAAGGGATCCTATTATCATAGATATAGTAAATATGGATATGTAAATAACCATGGAAGGTGAAACATCAATGATTTTTCAAATGGATTCCAAACCATCTTTACTAGAAAGGACAAAAATTTCTCATGCTGATGATGAGGATTTTCAAAAAAAGATAAAATCTATGAATAACGGGATATTGAGTGACTTCATATATGAAGATGGAGTTTTGAAATTTGGGAAGATAAATTGTGTTCCCAATATACCTGATTTAAAAAGATAATTCTTGGATAATTCTCAAAGTTCCAATTTTTCTATACACCCTCGGAGCACCAAAATGTATAAATATTTGAAGGAACATTTTTTGTGGGACAACATGAAGAGGGAGATTGCTGATTTTGTGTCAAGTTGTATGGTTAGTAAACAAATGAAATCTAGAATTCAACAACCTGGAGGAGTTATGAAACCTCTTCCCATACCTGAGTGGAAATGGGATAATATTACGATGGAAATTTTCACAGGACCACCAAAGACTTTTAAAAGGAACGATATAATTTGGGTCATTATTGATCATCTTACCAAGTTATCACATTTTTTTCTATAAGGGAAGATTTACCACTTGAACATTTTTCAAGACTATATATTAATGAAGTTGTAAGACTTCATGAATTACCACTATCGATTGCTTTTGATCATGATCCATGTTTAACATCAATATTCTGGAAAAGTCTTTAGAAATCCATGGATACTGAACTTCGTTTGAGCACTGCCTACCACGCCCATACTGATGGAAAATCAGAATGGACTATTCAAATGTTGGAATACATGTTGAGATCATGATCACATGTCTTTCAAGGTATGTGGGATCAATATTTACCTATGGTAGAATTTTACTATAACAATAGCTTCCTTTCAAGTATTCAGATGGTACCATATAAAGCGTTATATGGAAAGAGAATCCGCACACTAACCTGTTGGGATGATGTTGGTGAAAGAAAACTCATAGTCCTAGAACTAGTGGAGGAAACAATGAAAAAGGTAAAGGTAATCCCAAAAAACATCAATGTAGCTCAAAGTAGGCAGAAGGGCTATGGCGATAATCGAAGGAAGGATTTGAAATTTTAGGTAGGATATCATTTTTTTGTGATGGTATCTCTATGGAAAGTTTTTATATGTTTCGATAAGATAGGAAAATTACGTCCCAGGTACATCGGACCTTTCAAAAATCTAGAACGAATTGGGGTTGTAGCTTACCGTTTGGCAATGCCGCCATGTCCCTCCAAATTTCACGATGTGTTCCACATATCACTATTTTGAAAATACATTCCTGACCCAACACATGTACTCACCTATGATGAATTAGAACTAGAACATAATCTATCTTATTGTGAAGATCCAATTAAGGTTCAAGATACAAGAGAACAAGTGCTGAGAAACTGGATGACTCGTCTGGTAAAAGTTCTATGGAGAAACCATAAGATGGAAGAGGCAACTTGGGAACCCGAGGAACTTATGATGAAGAACAACCCAAGTCTTTTTTCATAGTAATACTCTAAAAATTTCGAGGATGAAATTATTTGAAGTAGGGGAGAATGTAACACCCCAAGATTCCACAGTACGCTTCTCTTTGAAATAATATATTAGCGTGTGTTGAACGCAACATCGAGTTCCAACACACCACCACCAATCTAACTAGCCGTTCTGAATAGTAATACCCAATTTTTAAAATTTTGTAAATTTTATCTTTCAAAATGGACATCATATTTGGATTCAGTATATAGAAACTATATTAGGGTGAATTTTTGATACTTTTCTGATAATTTTCATATTTTGATGAATAATGAAAATTACAAATTTTTAATTTTAAACAAATATTTTAATCGAAATAATTAATAGTGATCAATTATTCATTTGAGGGGTTTATAAGTAAAATTATATTATATTTTTATCATTTAATATTATGTAGTTCATTATAAGTAATTTCACAATAAAAATTTGACAAAACCAAGTGTCAATCTTTTGATAGTTATTATTTCCTAAAAACACGCGTTTTGTTTTAACAACGGAAATTAATTTTAAATTAATTTCATCCAATTTTGTGGTTTGAATTTAAAAAAATTGATTTCATATTTATAATAAATAGGTCTAATTGTGTAAATAGGTAACTTTTATTTTTATACATTTTGAATAATTACTTCTGTCAATATTTTTTTACCATGGTTAAAGTGGTAAATCCAGAAAATAAGGTTAAAAATAATATTATAATAATATTAAATTTCCCTAACACATGTCCTAAAAATATTTTATGATACTTTTTCGACCATGGGAATCATTGGGTTGATTTTGGGATTTCATGGAGCCATATGGATGTGATAATGACATTATATATTAAATAATTTAATGTAGAGACAAAAATATCAAAAGAAAATATCTTTTAGTAAGAAAACATTTATATGAGGTTATATAATGGAACTATTTGACTATAAATATTAATTATAAATTTAAAAAGATTTCATAAATAATGGTATTTTATTTTTAATTTTTAGACATTAATTAATTTAATTTATTTATGACATAATGATGATGTAGTACTTACATTATTAATGAAGGAATCAAATAAATTGTATTATAAATACTAAAATGAATATAATTTCAATTTTTTATGACATAAACGAATTTTATAGGTTAATATGGAATATCAAGGTTGATTAAATTAATTTTTTTCGTTGGAATAATGATTTAATGACTTTAACAAAAATAAATTATTAAATAATGTCAAAATTGACATAATTGAGATTTTAAAACAAATACTATATTATTGGTTGATATGATATTCCTAAAAGTATACGGTTTGTCAAAAGGGTCTAAATAATATTATATGTGTCATTAATGAACCTATTGGGGTTCTCTCGGAAGTATATAGTATGTTTATTAACCATATAATATAAAAATACAATGAGACTTGGTTAATGTCAAACTATGTAACTAAGAGTTAAATCTAAAAGATAAGGTTAATATAGTGACTCAAACCTATCTAAAACCTATTGGTTGGGTGGTTTTAGACCCATACCGACCATATAATTTAAATAATAAACTTTGGAGCCATTATAATCCAAAAATTAGTTTATTATAAATAATATTTCTATATTTTCATAAGTTACCCCTCACTCCTCTTATAAATGGGCACTCCCCCTTCTCATTAATTCACCCCTTCAAAGCCATTGGGATCAGCCAAACCCTACCCAAATACAATCTAAAATGACCTCCATTTATCCTAGAGGCCTTCCTTTAGTCATAATGCAATACTAAGGATCCCTTTAGATCAAATCAAAATGAAGAACCCAAAGAAGAGGTAATATTTCATCACCTCTTTCAAGTTCCATTCTTCTTCCACTTCCTCTTTCGTTGTTGTTTCCTTTATAAAAAAATAACTCCAATATCTTATATATATTTTGATGTTATTATAAATATGGTGCAACCATATTCATTTTTCTATATATCCTTTTAATTACATGTCAACATAGGTTCGTACGTACGACTTACCATCTCCACGTCATGGTGTAATTGTCATTCATTACATTATTATTTGGAAGGGGATAATAATGATGTATAATTGATTTATATAATAAATTTAACATGATATTACTTCTGTATATATTATATACCATCCAATTATATGTTATTTTATTATAAAAATAATGATATTTTTTCACGTGTGTTCGTACGGATTACCGTCTCCATGAACGCGATGAGATTCATTACCCATCGTATCAATTCCAGGCTAAATTTAATTATATGATTAAAAATAATGTTTAAAGACTTAATATAATTATTAATATTAATATTATAAATCCTATATATAACAAACATTACTTATGTAACAATGCATATAAAAGAAAAACGAAGCAGTTGACACCCGAAACGACGATAATACTAAGATATTTTTAACAAAGGAATGTTAAAAAATCATATTTGATATCATATTTATATATATGATTATTTTATAATTTAATAAAAATTATTTCACTATTATATAAAAGGTTAACATACCCTCAAACAAGTAAAATTACAAGGTCATTGTTAAATTCACAATCTCTTTATTATCCGAGGTTGTTTTTATGTAAGTATATACTGGGACCTCTTTATCTTCCACATCCATGTTTCATAAAAATATATTTCGAAAAAAATTTACTATTTATTAGACTATGGGATAAATTAATTTATACCCTTGTTTGAATTTTTATAAAAAAAATTTAAAGGAATCTTTCTGTCATTTTCAAAACAAGGTACTTTTATCCATTTCGACAAAATTAATATATGAATGTCTTTTTTTAGCTTATAGAGAAAGTGCGACTATTTTCTGCCATTATAACATTTTAGATTCTTCCTTTACATGATTATTAGAATATTTTCAAATATAAATGTTTCCTTTTATAATTATGTGACTTTTAAATGATTTTAAAATAGATAGATATATTTCTCTCAAAATGTTTTGATATCGTCTATGTCAACATCCTTTGATGGATTTTATATTTGTTTAAAGTTGAATTATTATGATACAAAACATCCATATTATATTGATTTTTTTGTGATATGTTTGACTATGGATATTTTATTTCATACCATTCATGGTGTATGGATAAAGTATTGATATTTTTATGCTAGTTTTAATACGAATGTGTATGTTAGGTTTAAACCTTTTCAAATGAGGAATGTATTGGACTTAGTAAGTGAGGGTGGATCCCAATGAATCTCCTCGATGCATCTGTAGTTCTCATGAGACAAAATAGTGTCTTGGAACAAGGAATTGACAAAATATTATTTGTAGTCTTGGCACAAGACCTTGACTGTGTGATTATGAAAGTCTGGCATTATGCATTCCATCATTATGAAAGTGGCTATTGACATTGCATGTGATTATTCGACTAGTAGAATATTCATGTGAGTAAGTAAATGGGATTAATTTTATTTTATATTTTCTATATTATGCTGATGTTCAGGTTTAAAAGACTTTTTTTAGTCTTATACATTGTCTTAAATGTTTATTCTTATTTATGAAAGTTTCCACTATATTTTTATCCTTACTGAGAATCTGAGCTCCTCCCATTGTATGTTTTATTATTCCCACGATGTGAAGAATTATATTTTGACTGACATTTAGGCATTTTCTATGGGATCTCAGTGTTGTATATGGAAACTATATTGTTGTAGTTTTCCATTATATTATGTAATGTAATCTTTATGAATGTATCTATTACTTTTAAGGATACTAAACTAATTGTTCTTTCGAGACTTGATATTTGTGATCATTCCAATGATACGTAATAATGAACTGACTCTGGGCTTCTGGGTTCAGCGCGTTACAGTCACCCAACTCATACACCTTAGAAATTTCTTAATAAAGAAGATGGTTACAATGTTAAACATGAGGTGAAAAGTGTTTTCACCAATTAGAAAATGAAAAAGATTACACAAATATTCCAAAAAAACACAAACCAGTTGATAGGAAAACAGAGGAAGACATATGAGGGGATATAAACCCATCATTTGAAAACCATGATACCATCACAATCGTGACATATCCTCATCTAGGACCTAACAAGGTTCATGAAGAAACTGGTGAAAATATCTGTCACACTCCTCAAAGAATCAAAACCACATTAATAGAAGATATGTAGCATCCAACTGCAACTGTAAGCATGAACCCACCAAAAACCCAACAACATAGAAGACATCACACTTTGTAGATCCATGCAATGAATGTCCAGCAATGAAACATCGTGAAACAAAGCAAACTAAGGCAGCCAAAAAAGTTTGTTGCACATGAATATCACAAATCTATAACTCCAAATTCTCAATCCAGTAACTCATCAAATAATGGCTACTTAAAAATAAAATTTCTAAAAATGATAACTAGCTTTAACATTACCAAGAATAACACTACCAGGATATGATAACTCAACACTCAAAGATTCCAAATGTCATCAATTGAAATCCCAATAAATTACAACCATCCACAAATAAATGTCATCCAAAATCATATTCTAAAAAAACCATGATTCTCATATTCAAATGAAAATAAAGATAAAAATAATCCAGAGCATGAATATGGAATACCAAAGAATCATCAACAAAAATCGTCAAAAAATAAGACTCAAACCAAGAGGGATATTATCAACAATGAAACAAACAAAAAAGGGGGATCATTGCCACAAAATGTATCTGATGTCAAAATCATGGTTTTAATCAAATTCCTCCACTAATTTAATAAGAATTCACATTATCATTTCAAGGTATTTCTCTGAAGAAAATTCATTATCCCAATATTTCTGAAAAACAATTAAATCTTATTCATCCATCCCAAAGTCAATATCTTTTCCCAAATGTTTCATAAGCTGAAATTCATCCCTCACTGTATGGTCCTCTTCTTTAAAATTATGATCATCATCTTAAGAGTATTCAATTGAGGATGAATATACAACATTAATATTTTATGTGGGAAGGACTAATTGTTCCCTTATATAATCTCCAAGGGATTTTTTAATAATAAATGTGAAAAAATGGAAATGAAAATTTCGTAACAAATTATGTTCCGTCAAGAGAGTCCAAAATTGAAACATAATTTCCAATATTCTAAACATTAAAATTTCCATGTTATAAAATAATAATAAATAATAAATTTTAGTTGAAATGAACACAATATATCATTTTAAAAAAATAAAAGCATTAAAATCATATCATGTATAAAAAATTATCTAAAAACAATTTCAATCTATGTATTGATTTAGATATTAAAACATATTTGTTTCCTCTTGGAATAGAACATTACAACCACGAGAGGCAAAAAACTATGTCTCATATAATTAAATAAATACAACATTACTTATTCAATATTCCCACAAAATAATATTTTAAAATAAAATATAAAACATTAATAAGATTTCATGTTTTAAAACTAATTTTAATAGAGAATAATTTCACACCCAAGTTATTTTAATTAAAAGGTAAAATTTTTAAAATCAATTTCAAAAACTACATGACTATAAAATAGATTTTATCATTCCAATGTTCATTTAAAAAATTTTATTTTGAGTTTAGTAACATTTTAGTTTCAAAAATGGTAGGAACCCCTACAATGGATACAATGTTTTAACTATTTAGGGGCCACATATCATATAAATCTAGTGTAAAAAAAATTAAAATAAAAATAATAAAATCACATCATAGAGTCAAATAAAATAGCGTATCAATTAAATATTAAAATAAAATTAGATAAATTAATCAATTATATGACTTTTTAAATGGGAAATTATTTCATGGAAAAACATGATTAAAATAAGTCACATAATTTAAAAAAATATATAAGGTGAATGTAAAGAATACTTCAACTTATATCAAGGTTGTAAACTTTCAAGGAAAGAAAAATATATAATAATTACTATTTTTCAAAACACTAATTAATACTTTAAAACAATAGAAAATTTATTAAATATATATCATTGAAGTTAAAGATGATTCAAATAAGTATTAAAAAAATAAAATATTATATTCAATATTTATAACGAATAAATTGAATATATCAATAATTATGAGATATAAAAATGAGAAAATCAATACAATTAGAGGGTAAAATTGAAGTTATATCAATGAAATCCATAGATTTATCAAAAAAATTGTTTCCTATATAATTTTTTGAAATTAAGAAAAAGTGTTGTATCTCCCTTAAATAGTGAATTTAAAATATATTGATCCATGAAAAAATTATTTCAAATATAAATAATTTAGGACCATTCCAAAGAGAGTTTAAAAATGAATTTTAATATTATATAATCAAATTAAATGAGATTATAAAAGTCATTTTATGATGGAATTAATAAATTTTATTATGAAATGAATAAAATTATTAATAATTAATAAAAAATATCCTAAAGAGAATTTCAACATGAATCTAAAGAAAATATTTAGGGAGGAAAAGGATTCACTTCAATAAATTCATGAACTTTTATAACTATTATAAACAAGGAAAAACTCTTAAAAAGGATATAAATAGTTTCTAATACATAAAACATAAGATCTATACAGAGTTAACGGATATTTTTTAATGAAAGAGGTCTTTTAAAATATTTATAATGGAAAACAATTTATTTAAAAAAATATACACATGATAATTTGACAAGGTAGTTAAAAGTTTTAAATAGTAAAGAATATTTTTCTTCAATATTAGAAGATTAAATAAAATTAAATGAACTCTGAAACAAATGTTATAAAAGTTTATTAGACAATTATAACATATGAACAACATAAATAGTAATTTGGAAACAAAATCTTCAAAAATGAGACAATTGAAAATATAAAATTGAGGGATAAAAATTCGTTCCCATTATCTTTTTTATAATGAATTTAAAAATTAATTTCTCATATTATAGAAATATTGTTGTCTACATAATGGAGTGAGTTAAGGAATATAGTTGTAAAACAATAAATAAACATTTCCAATCCAATAGGCCAAGATTTCTTGGAAATAGTCTATTGGCTAGTCGATGAGCTATACTTGTTTTCCAGTGGATAAAAAATAAAAATATAGTCATATAAATCTGTACTGATTACTTGGTGATAAAGCACATTCTAGCTGGTGGATTTATTGGAAGCTGAAACAAGAGTTGTAATTTATGGATAATTAATGTACATGGAAATAAATCAATAATTTCTAATAATATGATATTAAAATATTAATCAAATTAAATATCAAATAATCTCACAACATTTATATTTAATATAATTTTAGGAATAAAATATTATCTTGAGTTTTGATATCCATTGATAAGAATCCTAAAAAAATACGAGGTAAATCTTGAAACATGAATGTTATTTTTAAAATAAAGAATGAATTCCAAAAATTAACTAAATTTAAAAATAAATTTGAAATTCATCTAAATGATAAACCATATAATTTTATAATTTAAATGTTACAAGATAGATATACCTTAACCCCCTTTAATGATATCAAAATGTTCTTCTACAAGGTATTTGAATTGTCTGAAATTATAATTATCTACAAAATTATATATAATTGAATTGAAATCTATTGGAATAATTTAAGAAAGTTGACATGTTACCTAAAAAGTTTTTCAAGAACCTAAAATCCATGTATAATTTAGTTCATCTAGAATTTCACATTTTACATTTTTTTTATAGAATACTTAAATAGATAGAGATTTTGGTAACCAAAAGTTATGTTAATAAAAGTTTGTAAATAAATAATTTTGAAAAAAACATTCATAGAATATGAATTTCCATAAGAAATGTATTTTCATAAAGACAAAATTTTGGTAGTGAGGTGAATATATTTTATCAAGGCACATCATTCATTTTTGTAATTAAACTAATAATTCAAGTACCTGGTTATTCTATTATAATTATTTTTTTTGATCTACCTCTTACCAGACTAGTATTATTTATATTTCTTGAGGTCCTTAATTTATCATTGTAACTAATCCCATTTTTACCTTTTCCATTTCATTGGGGAAACAAAAAGGAATTTTAATTTTACTGACCATGGTTGAACATGTACAAATATACATTAAGATCTTTAATAGTGTTTTCTAGTATTCCAATATTTAGTGGGTCTTTTAAATAAATATTTTTATTTTAACGTTATTTAATTCTTTGTTTAACCTTAAATTATACAATAATAAAAAATTAAATTAACATTATTTATATTAATTTTTTTTATGTAAAATATCTAGACTATTCATTATCCTTTATTGGTTTTTCTTTTAATTTGATAATTTCATCATTAAAAAAACAACATATTTTTATTTCTATTTAATCATGTTTAATTACATGTTTTGTTCAAAAAACAACTTTTAATTATTCCCTACTGTATGTCATATTCTAATTTTTTATATGGATATAAAAACAATAAGAAATAGATGAACAAGTTTATGATGGTGAATTCACCTCATTGTTTACCTCAACATGGCTCAGGAGACATTTAGGTATTTCATCACCTATGCTTTATTATGAGAGGGAATATTAAATTTCTATCTATATTGATACATTTAAACCCTTATTTATTTCCTTCTAATTATTTTTAGGAATGTTTAATTTTGGTTGAATTTGTCCCCCCTGTGTTATTTATAGTTATTTATAGATTTTACGTTGATTTTTATTCATGGGAACTCTATTAATTTCATTATTATCTAATGTGAAATGTAGATTAATCATGGAGTTTTCATTAATATAAAAAGATGATATATCATCAGGGGGATATTTTTTATTATTTCCTTGGGTGGTGGTATAACCATTAATAATTATTTATGTACACTAAATATTATAGGATTATATAAAATTTAAATTATATAGTCTTCCAATAATCATAGTCCATTACATCAAATTTTTGAGCTATAATACTTTTGTTTCCTTTAAGAAAAACTTGGTATTTTAAGGTAGAGGCCATTGTTAAAATACTTTTCCTTAAAATGGGTTATGTTTTTTTAAATCAATTTAAGATATGATACCAATTCGTAGCCTAATTAAATATGGAAAGAGGGGAATGAATTTCCTTTTTTAAAAACATATTATAAATTTAAACTAAAATATTAGTAATTAAAAAAATTAATGTGATAAAGTAAAATATAACAGTTAAGGTACATTTTAAATATACATTAAATGAAAATAAAACAAGACAATGAAAAAGGAGTTCAAAAATAATACACTAAGGGATCTTTATATAACTTAACCTATGTTTTCAATTAAACACATTATTTTTAATGGTTAGATCATGACACCCAATATCCCTTTCATTTTGGAGGTTTAAATAATAAATATATTTAAAATGTGAAACCCTTTTTTAATTTTTTTTTTCGAGGAAGCCCAGTTTAACTTGATTTTTAGTTTTATATGTAAAAAACCCACTAGGATTTTAGAGGTTATGGCTAGAAGCCCACTCCCCACACATTTAATAGTAGTGTTCACCAACCCCTAATACTCTAATGGTAGTGACCACCAAATATAATTCACTTATGGTTATAAGAACCAAACCCCCCTCACACATAATCATAGTGTGTAGCCTTGAAATGAAAAAGTTATTAACTTGATAAATAGAGACCATCTGAAGAACACTCTCAATCATCAATAAATAATAAAATAAGAAGATATGGACGGAAGAGAGAAAATTGTATGAGATAATATAAATAAGAGAAAATTTACACAATTTTCATATTTAATGATTCATTAAGGTAACTAATACCTTAGAATGACCCTTAGGGTTGTATTTATAACCTCCAATATATTTTTGAATATTTGGAATCCTCTATGGATTTTAGGGATCTCTTGGAGGCCCAATTATGGAATGTGGGGCCCTCAAATAATTGATAGTTTTTTATTATGTCTAGATTCCTTTAGATAGTCAGTGGGTGTCACAGACTATCCAATCATGCTTGGATAGAATTATGGCTTAATCCAAATAACATTATAAATCCAGTGCAATACATTAGAGAGTTGTTGGTGCCTACAGGTGGCTAAGTTAAAAAATATCATCCATACTCCTCTTGAGCCCTATGTTTGGTTCGGAACTTCTCAAAGATGTTTTTAAATTACAAGTGCCTAAATTCAAGAAATTTGATTTTTAAAAACACATTTCTATGCATATGATCATTAAAATCCACCTAATTTATTGATGTCAAAAATCTCTTTTACTTACTTAATTATATAAGTATGGTTTTTTACAAAAATTTTTATTAATTAAGACTAAAACCTCTAGTAGTTTGTATTTAAAAGAAATGGGTATTCGTAAACGTTTTACGTGACCATTGATTCCCTCTTCTCCTCCAAATGGTCCACTAATCTTTTTAGAACCTCATAGTTGATGAAGCCTCTATAATGTCAACACATTACTATCACTATTCCAGGGTATATATAATATTGTATACACTATAATTGAATAAAATAGAATAAATGGTTAAGAATATATGTATTGTATGTCTCATTACCTTAAGTCCCCCATATTATGACCATAAATAACCTAATGTTTTCCATGACCAAATATTATGCCCTTTTTTTATTCTAAATAGACGCCTATTTAACTCTGATTATTCCCCTATATCATTGGGATACAAATATTTTAGGGTTGAAATATACCACAACTTCCCTGTATTAATGGCCTATTAGATCACTATGAATATTATTGAATTGGTTTGGGAGGATTGTGAATTTAATGGGTAACAGTTCTATAGTCACACTATATTAAGTAATATTATATACTCTCAATTATAAAAAAAATATAAAAACTATTGATTTTATCTACCTATCTAGGAAAAATATGCTACACCACCACTAACATCCAAAGTAAATGAACTACTCAGTCTTGATAATCATGTTTAAGGGGTCATATGCAGATAACCCAACTAATATAATACATAGGGATATTCTTACCTTATATACCTAATTTTTACCTCTATTATCCTCTATCATATATAACACCAGTAATTACTAAATATCCATCAATAATATCTTCCTTCATTAACACAAATGTAGAAGTCTTCAAATTAAATTGAATAACTTTTTAATAAAACTTAATTTAAAATACCCTCTTAAAGTGGATATATGTCTAATATTAATCACCCAAGAAATCATAAGAATACCCAAAAAATCTCATAAACCAAACTCCATACCCCCAAACACTAAATCACCCATATAAAATTGAAAAGATTCTATATTATCCCTTTAACTAAATATTATTTGTTAAAAACACATCTAGAAATTGATCTCAAAACTATATCCACATGATCATAAAGTAATTATGACATCCAATGTATAACTTTTTTCATTATCCAAATGTTATGCACCAAAAAATCACTACTTATGGAATCCAGTGCTCCTCAACTTCATGGATAAGGTGATATATAATTTCTATTTACTCTAGAAATTTCTTTGTTTCTTTATCAGAATGTTTGAAAAAAAAATTTCTATAAAGAAATTATTTATTCTTTTTATTTAATTCGATATACTCATAAAAATAAAAACATAGGTATTTTTTTCACCCCATATTCCCATGGCTCATGATTTTTGAACATTTTTAGTATAACTATAGTAAAATTTACAAATAATTACATGTAAAATATAGATACCACTAGTTATACTATCTCAAGATCAATCACATATTTTACTTTAATACCAAACTCTACCAATCATCATGAACTATCTCTATATGATGTATGAACCCACACCAATATAACAATATTATTTATAGTAAACTACTCATATATTAAAAATTCATAAATAATAATATCATATAATTTAAATAACATAGATCCTATATTCCCAGAGGCTACTTCTTTGGTCCATTTTATATATAATGTTTATATATTATAAAACCCTAGAAACCTGTGATACTCTCAGGTGTTGTTACTCAAATCAAAATACTATAAAACATGATATTATACAATTATTCCATGCACTAACTCAACCAATACTCCTCTTTATTCAAGAATGATATTTAATTTTACCCTCTATAATAACATTGAATAGCCTATGGGGTAGGGACAAGGACAAAGGGAATATAATTCACCATATTTGAGAAATTATCGCTATTATAAGTAAACAATCACCATAAACAGATAATCTAACATCAATAACATAAATAGATAGATTCATGAGTAATATTTGGTGTAGAAAAAAAATTATGGTATAATAACAATAATAAAAATAGAATCTAGAGTGATAATACAAATTCCATACAATATATCTACATAAAAAAATTCCAATTAAGTGAAAAAGGTTTAATATAAAAAATATTATTTGTTGGGATATGTATTGGTTTATTTATTAATAATTATTCCAAAATATGTTGGGTTGATATTGAATTACACTAAATGTTATTGAACTATCTACTAACACAGTCTACAATAGAATTGTATTTTAATTCCTCTATTATATACTGAATAAAAAGATGGAAAAAGTGATATATGATGTTGATATTTTCAGTATTCTTGTAGTTGTTAGATAATTATTTAGATGATCATTTTGAAAATATATTTCATATTCTTCTATTTATTGATGTCATGGAATACTAAAATGGACTAGATTAATGAGTTGGAAAAAGTTTTTAAAATTCTCATGAGTAATGAGTTCCTGAGAGGGTGATATATATTAAAAAATTTATTTTGTTACTAGAAGTTCAAAAAAATTATAGATATGATTTAATGATCATTTTAGTTTGTTGATGATGTGATCATGGAGTTTTTTATAAAAATTCCTTAGTTATTAATAAAAACATTTAATTATTTGATATAATTAAATAGTATAAATAGGTAATGAGTTGAGGAGCTTTGAATTACATGTTGATGAAGGTTAACATGTTTATATGATATGACTATAGAACACTAAATATCACATGTTATCTATAAATGAAGGATTTAATTGAATAAATCATTTTTCTCATAAATATAGAGACCCTATACTAAAGACCGAAGTGAGTTTCATAGAGTATTAAGACCTTGATGAATATGATGACACAAGTAAAATGAATGGATTTAGCATGAATTTTGATCATAATTTAGTCTGGTATTTTTAGTTCAATGAAATAATTATGGAATGAATTTATCAATTTGATAAAGAATAAAATTTTCAGCCGCATTTATATTTTGATTAGATAAGTTATATACATTTTGATAATTGATTGAATCAGTACCAACTGAAATCATTTGATCAGTATGATGAAGATTGGTTAATGAGGAAACTGTGAATATTAACCATCCTATTTTTTCTATCCCAATGTAAAAAAATTATGATCTTGTTTTCAAAAACATATTTGTTAATAATAATGTGAAATTTAATTATGATTGAAGAATTTTTAAAGTGGTTTGAAATAATTTGAGTTGTTATGAAGAGGCTAAATATGATTAAATATTTTTTCAATAAGGATTAATAAGGTTGTAGAAAATATATTAATATATAAGATATATAATATTTATTTTATAACAGGATAGTGTTGTACAAATAATTCCATTTTTATTGATTCAATATTTTTTCCATATGGTGTGGAAACTTTCATGTGGTTGTGTAAGAGTAAACAATGGTATCAATTGGTTACGTATGTGTAACTACATTTTCAAATGTTCTATAATATTAATAAGGATATAAATAATGAATAATCCACAGTACTTGTTATACTAATATAAATATTTTAAATCTAACATAAATGTAATCACATCTGTTATAAAAATAATCTAAGGACTCATGTATGTTCACAAAAGATACCTAACAATAACCACATATTATTTAAAGACATTGTAATTTTTAATGATTTAATTTTTATTTTGTACAAAGTATTAAATGTAAAAATTATATCTTTTTAATAAGGACATTGAATGATAATTGTG
Source organism: Viscum album (assembly GCA_963277665.1). NCBI lineage: Eukaryota > Viridiplantae > Streptophyta > Magnoliopsida > Santalales > Viscaceae > Viscum > Viscum album. The sequence goes on along the minus strand of OY728163.1, from coordinate 965,592,260 downwards.
GATATTTAAATGGAATTATATGATTTCAAAACATGATGATTGGTGTTGGTATTTTCTACAAATTAATGATTGACTAATTTAAAATGAATATCATGAGACAAAACATTATAAATATTCGAACATTCAAATATAGAATATTTCAATGTGATCATGCTGATTTTACCTAAATGTAGATGAGATGAATCTAATATATAAGTGAGGGAGGGGTATTGAAAAATATAGATGTACAACTACTGTTGAATTATTCTAAATTTAAGGAAGTTGTTATTATTGTATAATATTATAACGATCATATAATGGAGTATAAAAAATAAATTTTCTTATAAAAAAAATTTATGATCATTTTAAATAATCAAATCATACACTACTATAATATATATATATATTATGGTGAGATTCAAGTATATTCAAAATTCTATTATATCCAGGTATTACATATGAGTGTGATTTCTCTTCTTGGCATGCGACGAAAATGAACAAATTTATTCTATATCAGTATGGAGATTTTATAAAATATTATTTCATTATTTTTGGACACCATTTATAAAAAAGAGGGATCTTTTATACAAAACATTTCTTGGGAGAGAACTATTAGGGAAAAAAGTGTTTGGAAATACTCAGGGGTTCAAGGATGGTATCATCCCTAATATATTATCATTATCAAATTAGTAGATATCGGTTATTAAAACTTCATTGAACTTGTAAAAAAAATTTCTACATATATTGTGGGATAACATTATAAAAATATGTTACTATTATTTTATATTTCTCATTCCCTATAGTGTAATGTTGTTTGAATATATGAGAAGATTCATTCATTTAAACTACTACATAGGTTTGTGTGAAAATAATATATGAGAAATATTTATAACAATTCACCCCCTCTTATTTTTTATAAACATGTTAACTAGGAATTTAAACCATTAGTAGAGATTATATATTTCCTATGATTAGATATATGTGCTTCCAATCATATTTATCATTTTTATTTGATGTAATTTTTTAAAGAATCATTTGATTTACATAATATCTATATTTTAGAGATTATCCCTAGAGAATAAAAAATGGATATTTTATCTAAAATCCCTATAGTAATGGTAGGAATAAAAATTAAAATAATTTAAAGAAGATGATTTATTTGAAAAAATAAGAAATGTATTTACCACTAATTAAAAGAAAATAAAAGTAATTTTTATAATATTTGTTTATAGTTATCCTATTCAATAATCTTCTTCATAATATTATGATTATTTGTATATTGAATCTATTAAGGATATTTACTCGTAAAAATGATTTCATGAAAAAATCCATATAAATATTTTTAATTTTACAATTAGTTCATAAAATATATAGAGACTACTGATTTTTAAAAGGAATTATATGATAATATGTAAATAGAAGAAACATTCAAAAATAAGTTTATATTACGGATAAATATAAATTTTACATTATAGGAAAATATTTCCACAATAATGTACATTTCCAAAAAAATATTGATAATAAAAATTTGTTTTATAAAGATTTTGTGGACATTATTAATGAATTTAAAGAAAAAAAGTCTATATTTTTATTTAGTAAGTAATAGTAAAATGTATAATTAAAAATAATTAAGAATTTTTATATTTCATTAAAAGAAATAAATATGATATATGGATATCATAAAAGGTTGGTTGATCTGATTAGAATAGATTGTGAATATAGAATGAAATTATTTGAAGGTGAGAATAAGTATTAAAAAAAATATCATTAGTGTATTTTTTTTGGTTTTATTGATCAACAATACTATTGAATAAACATATAATGTAGCTTATAATTCCTCAAAAACATTAACATTATGGTTATATGTGTTCTTAAGAATTATAAAGTAATATCATGTTCTATAATTTATTATGAAATATTTTCTGAATATGGAAAAACACTAATCAAGAAGATGATATGAAGATGGATCAAAATTCATTTTAAAAGGGGAATTTAATATGATTTAGAATTTACGAGATCTAGAAGAAATATTCTATATTTTTTAATAAATTATTTATGTTTTCTATGGTATGTATAAAATATAAATGGCATGGAATGCATACGGGTTTCCCTAAGTCACTATGATATGTAGGGGTAACCAGAACCCCATTTTTAAGGGTAACAAGTAGTGAGAATTTTAATCATGAATTATAAAAAGAAAATAACCTTATGTATGCACATAAGATTAGGACATTATTATATGTTATTGAAATTTCATTCATAATGAAAAATATATTAAAGTCCTAGAGGTGTATTTTTATATATATAACTTACTAGGCCATACTCTCAAAGAAATGGGATAATAATTGAGAACCTCATAAAGATATATAAACTAAACCAGTACCAATGTGTTTAGGTCATGAAATATGATATGAAAAAGTAACATTTTTATCATTGACGAAATTTGGAAAATTATGGAACATTCCCTATGATACATAAAGTTAATATACAAGAATATATCAGAGTTATTTTGGACACACTCAAAATAATTTCAACTTTAAAAATATATAAGAATAACTTTAAACAATATGAAAGGTTATATTATTAAAGGAAGTGAAATGTATAAGATTAATTTTTATGATAGAGGTAGATATTTAATATCCATTTTTATAGAAAATGAAAATATGTAAATTTCATTAACATAATTAGAGAAAATATTTAACAGTCAGTTAATTTTTCATCTGAGGTGAAGAAATGAAACTAAATCGATACTTAAGTGTCACTTACATTAAATTTCACACTCATTACTATGGTATGTGAGAGTAACACATGAAAAAAAGAGTTATAAATATGAGTCATTTCTGTGAAATAGGTGATATATAAGGGTTATTCACGTTTTGGTCTAATGTTAAGAGTTGACTCACCTCATATTATGATAAACGTTATCAAACCTATAATTTGATTAATAATAAAAACCTATTATATATGTATTCATACTATGTGAATAATTTTCATGACCATGCTGTTTTGTAGATAACATTCCATTGTCCCATATTTTTTATTATGTCCAATCCATAGAAACAATTCCCACCACAACAATATGGAATATCACATCACGATAATTAAGGAACATCAAATAGTAAATAAGGATAATAATTAAGGGTAATTAGTGATAATTAATGGATATATTTTTTGCAATGAAAAATAATGTTTGAATTATATTCAAATGATTGTATTAATTTTAAAATATTATGATATGAATAAGAAGAAAACATTAGCAGTTCTACTATTTTAAAAATCTATGATTTATATAAATGGGGGGATATCGATGAGCCCATCTCATTGAAATATGAAGGATTTTCATCCAGAGGATGAAAACAATGTTTATTTTTTTATGTTCATTACAATATATAACAAATCATTATTAATGTAGTAAACATCTATTTTATCGGGGGTAAGTAGGTTAATTACTATAATGAGGGTAGATATTTCTCCATTTTTCATCAAGTATCTTAATATAAAGGGTCAATTTGGTCATTATAAAATATAGAATAAATAGTGTGTCCAATATTTCTTTTACATTAAAACACCATCATTTTATAATCCTTGGTCTATCCCTTTTTAGGTATACCAAATTAAACTTCATATAACCCTCTATTATTTAGCCTTATATATATACTATGATTGAGATATATGTTTTCATACTAAGATTGGGCTGAAATGTTTAGCGAGGAACATTTTATAATGATCATCATAAACCAACCCTCAATTATTTACCTTTCTTGGTATCAAAATGTTGTATCATAGTAGAAGGTTTTTAGTGGATTATTCTCTCTATGAATACATAGAAATGACTATCAACCACAAAATGTTTTTATCTTTGACATGAATAATTTAAAATTATAAAAGGATTTGATGCAATACTATTTCCAATATTTTTTAATGAATATATACATGGATTCCATAAGTGGGACTTTAATAAATATAGATATTTAATTATAATTAGATTAATAATAAAAGGACTTTAATTACATTTAAAATGGAATCAATTCACTAAAATGATTTTTGTCAAATGAAATTTTCATAAAGTGATGTCTTGTAAATCCTTATAATATATGTGGAAAAAACTTCTCATTATACATAATTAATATTACAGAATTTGAATTCAAATTATAGGTTCCATAAAAAAATAATGATTTAGGGATACAATTGAATAATTTACCAGATGAATTATTTGATTTGTTTAAAATTATTATAAGAGACATGTATAAACTCATAAAAACCTTTGATTATGTAAATATTCTAAATAGAATCCCTAGAAGATTACCACCGCGATTCAGCATCAGGGTCTCATTGATTAAATGTAAATACCTAAAGGAGGTGATACGTAATGGTCTTCATAGTTATTATCTTATATCTAATATGATAATCAATGACATTGAGTCCTTATAAAAGGAGAATTATTAGGAACTAGAATTCAGATAATTGATGAAATTTATATTGTAGGATAATTAAAATGATAATGATTTCAATGAGGTGATTCCATTATTTTCCTCACATCTAATATGAGTAGAGGTAAACATAATGAAAATATTACACATCCTTTATTTCATTGTGGAAATTCATTTTATCTCACTACAAGGTGTCAATATAAATTCTAGGATGTCGATAAAGATACATAACACAACATGAAATCATCTATGTGTTTCAAATATATAAAATTAAATAAATTCCCTCATAAAAAGATGTTGAATTAAAAATAAATAAGTTAAAGGTCTTTATGACTATAAATACCTCATTCAGGAAGTACTTGAGAATATTATTGAAGAACAAAAATTTGTGGATAATGATAATAAAAGCACTGGATTTAGGGAAGAGTTAACTATCATGTTGAAAAAGAAATTTATTATGAAAAAAATTTGGGGTGATAAATTAATGAAATTAAATGGAGTTTTTTTATAAATTTAAATGGTCTATGTAGTAGTTAATATATGAAAAATCGATGTTTAAGGATGAAATTGAATAAAATAAATCACGAAATAATGTAATCAAAGAGAAGTAAATTTTGATCAACATAAAAATTAATGAAAATGATGAGATTGTTGATGGATTTTCCATTATATAAAATATCGTGTCCAAAAATATCAACAATATCAAATAAAACCCCCTGATAATGTGATGAAAGATATATGGTCATGAATGACTTATGACCCCTAGTATAACATCATGAAGAGGGAGTGTATGGGCTACCAATGATTCTAATGAGTTATACAGGGGGGAAATGAAAAAAATTTACAGTTCCCCACTAGTTCAGTGGTTAAAAAATAAAGTCAATTATTTTTAAGGGTTTGATGATAAAAAAAATATCAATGATAGTCAATGTGAAACCAGATTCACCCACACCCTTTAAGTAGGTAGTTTTGGATAACCCATTAAATTCTTGAAAATCTACTAGTAGAGCGTCGAGGATAAGAAATAACATACCAAGAATCTAATGTTGTCTTTAAGGGAATATGGGGTATAAAAAAATGTTCTTTTCATGTATGAAAAAACATTATGGAATATTAGAAAAATATGAGTATAAATGGTTTCACATTATATTTTGTTATTGAATATTTTTTTAGTGTGATTTTTTATACGAATGAATGTATTTCTCTTGAAGGGTAGAAAAAATGTACCAAAAGGGACCCAATAATTAGATTTTAGTATTTTTAAGAATTTAAAACTCATAATAAATTTTTATCCCTATAATATGGGAAAAATCAATGGAGTTACAGGTTGAATAATCTCATTCATCATTAATGGAAGTCAACCTACAAACACGTAATATGGGGAAACTAAGATGTATAATTTTGTATAATTTTTTTTCAAACTGATGTATAAGGTTTGAGTATTAATCCTTAATAGTGTATGAAAATGATATATGATGGAAAAATAAATTTTCTTTTCATAAGGATGAAATATGACAACGAAGGTTTCATTTTCTTTTGTAATTATGATGGTTTAAATATCATTAGCTTTAGAAAATATATAATCAAAGGTAAATAATTATGGCACATATATTTTTTGGTGTTCGATAAACATGGTCATAAATTTATAAGTGTAATACTATTTTATTTTAGTTTATATTTTATTTCAATATATAACTAGTTTTTATATCACAGATCACACACAAAACTTATATTTAACAAATTATAAAATAATATTATTTAAAAATAAATGTTATAACCTATTCATTGGGTTGGAGTGTATGAATATGTATACCCACATTGTGATTTTTATTTAATATATGTATTCAATAATAAAAATAATGGAATAAATCACTAAATATAACATCTATTGGAAACCTTTTGTCTAGGGAATGAATTTGAATAAATTGATTTAGGCTTAAAAAATACTTTTCTTCAAAAATTGTTTTTTTTTTGTATTTTATACAAGGGAAAATAGAATTAATTTCTTATATTTTTATAAATGTTTTTAAAAAAACTATAATCAATATTCATATCATCATATAAAAAATATCTTATGGTATTTTTCAGAAATTTTCTAAAAAAATTACTTTTAATTAAATAGTGAAAAATATTGATTTTGGTGAATACAACAATTTTTTATTTTCAATAAAAATATATCATTATAATTTAGATTTAATTAGATTCTATATAACAATAATTTGATTTAAAATAATCCAATTAATACCATGTCAATAAAATTTATACTTGATTTTGGTGTAAAATTGTTCTTATATTTAAATATTGTATTTTTCAGAAAACTATTTTCCATGTGTTTTGTTTAATTATATGAAAAAATTATTTCTACCATTATATAGTTTTAGTCATTAAAAATAGATTAAATATTTATAGAAAGGATCATAATTTATTTTAAATTGATCAATTTCATTTTTTCATAATGAATAGTTAACATATTGAAAATTAATCATTTTTAAGGAGGATAAAATTTTCTAAATGAGGTGAAAACTATAGGATAATGATTAAATATTCACTTTAATATTGCCTTTAATTTTTTATACGAGTGTATTTATACCATCCTCTTCTTATAAATTAATATTTTTTATTTTATTAGTTTCCATTGATAATAGAAATTATGTTAAACTATGTGAAGAGTAAATAAAATATGTCACCCTCATTCATTTAATATATTTAATATATTTTATTTGGGGATGAAATAAGTTATAAATGGGTATAAATATTTATATTTAATATTAATGATTTTCTTTTATTATGATAATTTGTTTTTTCTTTTTAGTGATAGTATAGCAACATTAAATTCTTAGATAACACTAATGAAGGGCATTAGAAATGTAATAGAAAATCAATGAAATGAAATTTATATTATTAAAATTAATTTATTTTGGTTGAATTTTGGTGTAAAAATAATTTATATAATAATTGAAAATGATTATTATTTTTTCATTTATTTATATTATAATTTCATTATAATTTTGAGTCCTTTAAAGAGAAATTTTGAGAATAGTCTCGAAAAGGACATTGAATTGAATTTTATGATTATAAATGATTTTAACATAATTAAAAAATTATATAAATCCTATAATAATTAAAATTAGATGGAGAAATTTATAAAATATCATTTATTATGCATGTGTGTGTCACTAGTAAGTTTTAAAAATACATTCATGAAATATGAGGATTGAAACATTTGTTACCATGTTTATGGTTAAATGGGTTAATGAAGGGGTTAAACCAAATGATATGGTTCAATTTCCCATGTAAGCATAACAATATTTAATGGTTTGATTTTAATTTTTTCTTTATTATCCATATATCTTAATATATATCAACTTTTATCCATTTTACATCAGTTAGACACATATTATGTATTACTATTTCATGTATTTACTATACTACCAAACATCTCCATTATAAAAGGAAAACCAATCAATTTTCATCCTCGAACTTCATGGGACTTTTATCTCACAAAATACCAACCCAAATTCATTTATTGATTCATTATTCTCTTACTAGATCATTAAGTATTACCCTAATACCATCCTTGAAAGGCGTAATGTAAAATCCAATGCACGATTTCCAGTGAATATTGATAGATCATAACTTACTTGTTCATTCAATTAATTCTAATAATTATTTATTTTATGAATTAACCATGGTGTAATAATATCATAACTATATTTAATATAATAAAATTTAATAATATTGATGTAAACCCCTTATTCCTTTAATTTTCATCAAATTGTTAATGAATATGTCACTCGTGCGTATGTTCAGACCACCATCTCCATGAAGCAATGTATTACATTTTTCATTAAGTCCATTCAAGGATTTTTTAGTAATATGGATTTATTATTTTTATGTGGTATTAATTTCATATTTATTATTTTTATTAGATAATATACTATCTACCTTCTTACCTTCCCATCCATTAGAGAATATTAATGTCACTCATGTGCTTGTGTGGACTACTACTTCAATGAAGTGATGCAAATCATTTTTCAATTATGCATTAAATATATGGTAACTATGAAACATTTATTGAATGTAGATTATATAATAATTATTCATTAATGGTTAATTATTATTTACCTTTATTTTGATACATTTATCGAAAAGTTGAAACATCAATCATGCTTACATATGGACTACTGTTTCCACGAAGTGATGAAATTTATTTTTAACCAATACATTATTTGGATAATTATAAAAGATTATATAATAGATTAATATAATAATTATCAAATTATCAATATTATTGAAATTATTAACCCCTAACTTAGTTGTAAGTACCAGAACAATCAAACTAAAACATACATAAATAATGGAAAAGTTGATACCCGGGATAGTGACGTTAATAAAACGGTATTAATAAAAAGGTGATTGGATGTTATGGTATCTATGAATATGGTTCTATTATAGATTTATAATAAATAAAAAATATTAGGAATTTATAATAAATATAAATTTTTTATATAGGAGTTTAATATCACATTTGATGAATTTTGAACTTGAGTTAAGGCTAATATCACCTAATTTACACTTCAATGGTAAATGTTTTAAAATATTCACTAAATCTTTTAGATGGTGTATATACTAGAAATTTGAAATTTTACTTTGTGAATTAATATTTATTTATTGTATTACTGGTTATTTATTCAATTTTTCTCTTTGAAATGTTTTTTATTTGAAATTTACCAAATCATTAAGGATTCATTTCACAATCTACTTATTTTTCATGATTATTTATAATTTATTTTTTGGTATGAATTTTGGAATCTATTCTTATTAAACCCCATTAATGTTTATCTATTATAGATCTTTATGGTGTTTACATGTTTCTTTTAATATTTCCTCTATTTTTTCATAAAAATATCAATGAAATATTTTTATGAAAAGTTGAACTTATTTTCTCTTTAGTTGATGAATTTATCCTTCCATGCCCATGATCATTAAAATATTTTTAATAGTGTTCTTTTCTATGATAATATGATTATTTAAATTCATTTAAAATCACATTTTACTTTATATTACATGATTTAAAATTAATTTTCTTTTTATTAAACCTTTTTTCTTTTCCATATGTTATGCTAATATGGATTGTTGGTATTCATTCTTCCTTTAATTATTCATGATTTCATGGACATTAACTCTCTCATTAACACATTCAATATAACTCTATATAATTTCATTGGATACTATTTTCTCTTGTATTTCTATATTATTCTTATCATGGATTTATATGGTATCAGTTCCACTACTATTATATTTTCATAACCATGTTCCATATATACGTAAAATATTAATAGAAGGAATATTGTTTATTTAATTTTCTAGGGAAGTATTTATTTTTCATAATATTGATTAAATATTAATATTTATCTTTTGATAAGGAATATTGAAATTGTTTTTTATTCAATATTTGAAGATTTCATTATACATATTTATGTGATGGTAGGGCCTTGGTTTGAGATAGTCTCTAGATTCATCGACGTGACTCATGATACAAAAAAAGTTGTTATGATTTTTTCAATGAAGTTATAAGATCATTTAATAATTATTGGTTGTTTGGTGTATTCCTTACCTATTTATATATTATGTCTTATTATAAAGGCCCGGATAATATTTAATAATATCTTGATCGAGAACTTAATGGTCATATTCATGATATCTTCATTAAGGCCTCGATGATAAGATCTTGGGTGTCCATAATTATGCATTTACATTATTATGAATTCAGTCTCCATTATCCAAATTATTTATATGTAAATATAATCAATGGATTTATTTTAAATCCATGTTGTCAATTAAATAGAATTTTAGTTGAATATTCACTCTCCCATAAATATTATTCTTTATTTATTCATGATATCATTATGTGTATATAACTCTTACTAAGCATTTGAGATCACCCTTTAATTCTTTCCATTTCAATAGGATATGAATAATAGATATATTGATGAAACTAAAGGATGAATGAAATTCTTCATGATTTTTTTATATCTTTCTCTAAGTATGAAATTCATGTATCTATCTTGTTTTTGAAGAATTCTAAATGGACCGATGCAACATGGTCCGATACCTTATATCTTGTACCAATATAATAAGTAAGAAAAAAATATTTGGATCTATATGTGTGGCCACATCAGTTTCTATTGAATAATGTTTAGTAGGAACATTGGGAAATATTTCTTAGATTACAATAGCATACATATGCATTATGATAATCCCTTATTTTATTTTTGAGAAAATTTCATGGGTTTTTAATCTGTGGAAAAATATTCATGATGAATTTTGTCTAAAAAATTTAGTTCCAATATTTAAGGATGTTACCAAGAGGAAGAAAGAAAACCAAAACATGTGGTTAATATGGGTATTACCCAACTAATCATGCTAACAAAATGAATATTGGAGTTGAGAAAATAATTGACATTTTAGGTTAACTAGATATAATTATTTTTATTATCCTTACCTATATATAGAAACTAAATATGATAGAATATATATGGAATAATCTTATAATTATATCCAGATTTCTATCTTTAGTTTTGGAAAACAATCTAAACCAAACTAATCCAATTAACATATGATATAAAAGAAAACCCGAGTTTTATGTAAGTACGGGTGATAAATACCATGGAATGAAAAATATTAAGCATCTTATGTGTCAATAATATAGGAATAAAAACATGGGTAAATTATTAATGGGATTCTAGTTTCTTACAAGTGTGTAGAAAATGTCAATCATGTTCATAATTGAAAATGAAAGAAATAATCTACTAATTTCTATTTATTTAACTATACAGAGATGGGGAATAATTAAAATCAATTTCCCAAAATTCAAGGATCACCATAATGATTTTATCTCGGTATTTGATGAATATATCTTGAACCAAACTAATGATTATGAAGACAGTGATAATTTTGTTAGGATCATTTTTTGAATATATTATTATAAATGGGTTTTTATAAGAAATTTAGTAAGTGTTAGTGATAATTATTTCTAATATTTATCCTATGAATAAAATATTGGTTCTTCATTCTATGATTAAATGAAATAAAATAATATACCTTGCAAAAAATGAAACTTTTATGGATCTGAATTTTAGTTATTTATTTGAAAATTATAGAACAAATGATTATTATATAGTGGTATTAATCAATGGTAATGTGGTATGAAGGTTATGGTAAAAAATCCAAGGATTTTTCTAATAATATTTATTGTATAAATTTTTTTGGAAACATATATTGAATGTCATCAGTCACCCTGATAATTATTTTATTACAATAATGTGATATTTTTAGAAGAATATATACATTCAATTTAAATTTATTATGTGATATTACGTGATTACCCTTGGATAATTCAATTTTTTTAGTTTATATCATGATAATTAATGTTATTTGGATAAAATATATACATTAAAATATTTTATTAGTGAACACCCATATTTGAGTATGTGACTGTGTGAGCGAAAAAGGTAATTAAGGGATAAAATGATAAATAGGTGATCAAGACTTTTTGTTTTTTCAATAAAAATTAATTGATAAGATTTGAGGATTTTCAATTCTATCATTAGTTATTATTTTAACATTTCATAACCATTTTAGTTTAGGTATAATGTATAACATTTCATCATTTTTTGGATCTTATGGTTTATTAAATGTTGGTTTAAGTGATTCAGACATGAAAAATGAATCATGATCATGACAATACGGATTTAATTATGAAATAATTATTATAAAATTGTAATAAATCAAGTATCTGAACTTTATCTTATTTTATATCCCATTGGTAAATGAATTTCTTCAAACCAAGAAATCTAAAAAAATCTATCAATTCTTTTGTATAAAGAAAAAATATATACCGAGTTATTTTTTTAGATTTTAATTTTCAAGTGGTATACTTATAGGGGTTCGTGTATAATAAAATTCCTTGTAATATCAAAAAAATTAATTTTCATGACAAAATATATATCGTATTTTATTTCTATTTACAATATTTTTAGTTTAGAGATGAATAACCAAATTTGTGAGGTAGTAATTTTAATAAGGAGGGGATATTTTAATACCCAAAGAATTTAGTTTAAACTTTCTATATAAATAACATTATTTTTTATAGTTTGAACCAAATGAAACTCCAAACATTAAAGTACCATGAAAAAGTATTATTTAAATATAACCATTATAACATAGTCCTTGGGTTGGAGGATATAAATATGAATAACATAATTAAGAAGAAAATTTAAGACAATGTCTTCATAATATAGTAACTTTAATCAATCAAGAAATTTAATTTTTATCTAATAGTTATTTCTATAAAAAGAATACTTGTGAATTCATTTTCAGCATTAAAAATAATTTTCTTTTTAAAAAAATTTAAGTATTTTATACATGGGTAATTAGAATAAATTTATTCTAAATTTAGAAATTTTATTTTATATAATTATAAAAAATTAGATCATCACATAAAATTATCTTATGACGAGTTTTTAAAATTTTCAAAAAAAGTTTATTTCTATGTGAACAGTGAAAATACCAATTTTAGAAAAAACAATCATTTATATTCATTTAAATATAAAATTTTATTCATTTTTATATTTATTTATAATCTAATAATATGCCAATTGGGTGTAGGTTAGTAGGTATAAAAACCATTCTACGACATCTATTTGGGAGAGGGGTCAAAGTTCGACTCCTGACCTCTGTGAATTTGTGAAAAAAAAGATGCCGATGACATAGGTATGTGGGGGAACAACAACTAATGGTTGTCTATAGTGAAAGAAGACATGAACCTTCATGGATGAAGTAGGTTACCGTTTAGTACAAGTGATGTGTCTCAACAATCATCTAGTGATGTCGTTGTTAACAGATGGGGTTATCCACTGATGTTGGAACAACATAGGTAACGATGACCCATCAATCAGTCGGTGATGCCACAATTGATAGATGAATGCAATCTAGTTGATATTGATGAAGTTGACCTTAGGTAAGTCAGTAGCTACGAGCGATGACAACTCTATAAGAAGAGAAGATATTTTGGTGGAAACTTGGTCGAGACCACAATGCACGAGAATATATAAGCGATTCTTGTTATAGCCTTATGGTTATCTTCTAAAAGGTTTTAAGGCACCATAGGTCCTATAATGATTGTGTAATGGGATATCTCTACCTAGAATAATAAGAGAGTTTCATGTTTCTGAATAAAAATACGTTGGCTTTGTCACTACCATTAAAAAAATAATACAAATAAGTGACATTTTATTAAAAATATTACAATTAATTCGATGGGAAAAAAATTATAATTGATTTTGATGTTCAATAATTTTTATGTTTAAAAATAATAATTTTATCAAAATATTCCATGTGTTTTTTATACATAAATTAAAATTAATTTCTACCAATTATAGGAATGGTATCTTTATAAATTTATTTAATTTTTAGAAACTTGAGTTTCATATTTTTTATATTTCTATTTTCATTTTTTGTCATAATAAATACTAAAAATATTAAGAATTAGTAATAATGATAAAGTTTAAAATGGTTAAAATGGGGTTAAATCCGTGGGAACATGCTTCATTTTAACTCTAAAACAAGTATTTATTTTCTTCTATGAGTTTATTTTTCCCATAATCACATTATATTCAGATATTTCCATTTATTTCCATTTTTCATTGATAATTAAATTTGCATTACATTATGTAAACAATAAATAAACAATGTCACTCTCATTATTTTAATATCTATAATAGATTTATTATAGGAAAAAAGAATATATGAAAGTTAATAAATATTTATATTTAATATAAATAAATTATTTTAATGACATAATATTCAAATGAAATTTTGATAGCATATTAACCAATAATTCTTACATCACACTAACATATTGCTTCTGCAAATCAATAGAAAAATCAAGTAAATGGAGTTAAATAAAATAAATGTAATATATTTTTTATGTATTATAGTATTCTAAGAATTTAATAAATAATTATAATTTATTTTTATTCATGATAGTATTTATATTATAATTTCATCATTATCATGATTCCAATAAATATAAATATTTTGAATACTTCTGAAAATAACATTAAATGGAATTTAATGTTTGAAATCTATTTTTAAATAATTATAAAATATAATAAATCCAAAAAAACTAAATTTTATAATAAAATTTACAATATATCATTATTTATCCATTTATATTCAAATTTAATTTTTAAAATTTTTTAGGGCCTTATGGGAAAAAACAATTGTTACAACGTTTATGGATAAATTTTTTATCAAAGGGGTAATACCAAAAGATATTATATAATATGTCACATAGAAATTTATGGAATTTATTTATTGATTTTATTTAGACCTTATCGTACTTATATTATAATATATGGAACGTATTAAACTTTTTATGTGAGTTATACAAATATTATAAATTAATATTTCATGTATTTAGAAGATTGACACCCACCTCACTTAAAAATGGGAACCACATATACTATCTTAATCACACATCATGTTTCATTAAACATAGAAAATATATACCTTAATATCTTTCTATATTTCTTATCCACTTTCTAGAGATTATTTTCTTCCCTTAATACCATCCTAAAAATGATTATGGTGTGATCAAAAAGAGAATTTCTAAATAATAGGTATAGTACTTTACTGAGTTCTTTCATTATATTTATTATTTTACCACCATAAATTCAATACATAACATAAATTTATGAAAATATTAGTATATTTTGTTTAATAAAATTTTAATATATTTTTATAACAACACTTATTGATATACTTTTCAATTCAATAGAAAATTAAAGTGATGCTCGTGCATGTATATAGACCACCGTCTCCAAGAAGTGATGTTTTTCATCTTCCATAACCACCTATCACGGAAATTTATTATTATGGATTGAATAATTGTATATTATATTATAGTAATATTTAATATTATGAATAAATTAATATATTATATACCTTATTACCGTCCCATATTTTAGAAAATGATAATAACCCAAGTGGGTATGTGTGGACTACCACATCCATGTAGTGAGGTGATTCATTTTTCATTTATATGTCACATGGATTTTAATAATGATATATTTAATTAATATATTTAAAATAGAAGAAATAAAAATCATACTATAATTTTAAATAATTATTTACTTTTTATTCATTCCATCCATCAAAATGTAAATACATAGCCCATGCGTATGTATAAACTTATGTCTACACAATGTGATGAAATTAATTTTTCATCACCAAATTATATGGATGGATATAAAATTTCATATAATGAAACAAAACTAATTATAGATTTAACAATTTTATAAATATGAATAAAATATGACCAAGTTATAATTACTGGGACTATCGAACAGAAACAGGCATGAAAAAAAGTTAAAACATCGGATAATGTCATTAATAAATAATTGGTAATAAATGGGTGAAAAAATTTCATAAGTGAATCATATGTCATATCATTACTATGAATATGGTTATATTGTGGATTCATAAAAAATCTAATGTTAGTATAGACGAATTTAAGAGCACATATGAAGCATGTTGAAATTTATTTATATGTAATTTCATCTTATTTCCTCTTAAATATAACAAGTTTTATATTATGAATACAATTTAATTATCATAGTGTATATACCACCCCTTTGAAATTATATAGCATTAGTTATTCATTATTCATTATATTAAAATTTTTTGATTCATTTTTTCTATCTTAATGGTGATTGATTCAAAAGTAATCAATGCATTTAGGATTTAATTCAAGATATCAATTTTATTAACGATTGTATATATATTGGTCTTTATTGAAATTGTTTAATTATCACTTCCCAAAAAAAATATTCTATTGTCATAAAATCTAGTTATTTGTGTTATTTATAAATTTTCATCCCATTTTCCTCTATTTGATACTTAAAATGAACAAAAAAGTGTTTTTAAGAATAATTGACCTTATTTTATTTTTTGTCAATGAACTCTTTCACCCATGTCAATATTCATTAAATTTTTTTCATGAAAGTTATTTTATATGATAAAAGTATTATTTAAAATCATTTTAAACCATACTTTACTTTATTTTTAATTTGTTCAGAGGAAACTTCTTATTATTTTCTAAACTATGTACTTTTTGACTCTTTATCAAAATTGTGAATGAGAATTTTGTTTTTAATATTTATTGAATAAACCTATTTTCCCACCATCAATACCATTTTATTATTTCAATCATCCTTTAAAATTTTCCATAGTTATTTTCAAATAAAATATATATCTCATTATTTTGAAAAAAAATTAAAATATTCCAAAACAAATTGATATTTTTAGTTTCAAAATAAATTATTCAATGTTCTTTAAAAGTTATTTTTCATTTAGGTAAACATACTTTGATATTTATTATTATTCAATAGGAATAATATATAACAATACCATCCATGATATTTATTTGGATGGATTATGATTTTATGATAATGAAATCATTATGAAACCTATTTTCTTTTCTATAGGATAGGCTATACTGAATTGATGGAATTCCTTAATAAATTATAACTTCTCGGTTTAGAATACTTTAAATTTCATAGGATCACATTTCCTATCAATACCTATTATTTAATTAAACGTTATTTTATATTCCATGTCCCAATTTTTAGTATAAAATATTTATACACACTCATTTACATTACTCTGTTATTATTTTAACCATATACTATTTATATATAGGGCATCGATTGAAGGAATATTATTTATTTAGATTAATGTGGAAATATTAATGATTTATGTTCTTGATTCAATAATGACATTTATTTATTGAAAATTAATATTTATTATTTTATTTTTTAAATGTATAAGGAATGAATATGTTAATTATATGTTATGTGTACATCCCTAATATAGATAACCCCATGATAAATTGATAAGTATCATGAGACAATACATGTAGGTATGATATTTAGGTCATAGATATGAGATATTATCATAAGATTTTACTATTTTTTACCTTACCTATTATAAAATATTTTTCATTAAGAGGATTTTAAAGTATTTAATAATGCCTTCTTGGAGGCCTTTATGTTAATATTCATGATATATTATATGAGGCATTAATAGAAAGATCATAAATGTCCAAAATTATTTATTTTCTTTACCAAAAATTAAGTGCACATTATCCATGAGATTGATATGTTGATATTATATATATAAGTTTTATGAAATCATGATTTTAAATGAATATAATTTTATTTTATTATCCATTATTCGATATATATTATTCATTATTTACTCATGGTAACAACCATTGTACGTAACCCTTAATGGATTTTATAGTCATCCTTTATTTAGTTTTAATTTCCTCAGCATTTAAATGAGTTATATTTGAATGATTATTAGTGATGAAATATAATTTTTTTCATGGTATGTTTTTATCTTATATTGAAATATTAAATTCATGTATGTATCTATTTTTTTCAAAACCGAATAATTTATTAATCCTTTATAGAACAATCCCTTGAATCTTGAACCAGTATAATAAGTAAGATTCAGGTTGCATTAATTTTATATAGGGATGATTCTCTTAGTTTGACCCAATTATGTGTCTCATGTAATGTATAAAATTTTAATATTATGTCTTTATGTATTAAGGGGAGTGATGGTTTAAATTTCATTAATGGAATGATTGTAAAGTGTAACATCTTCCATATTAGGGTAGAATAAGGAAAAGCTTTTCTAACCATGTAAGAAGTGAATAATATTTGGAATGAATGGATTTACCACCATAGAAAAAAGTTTTCTAATTATTTTTTAAATAATAAATTAGATCATGATATTCATTGTCTCTCATGTGATCGCAAACACATGTGTTATATTTTTCGAATAGAAAAATCATTCAAATGATTTATAATAAAAAGAATACAAAATCTATAAGATTAACTGAGTTTGTTCACATTGATTTGGGTTCAAAAATATCACCCAATGTAAAGGATGGAAATAGTTACTATGTTATATTTAATTTAAATTACATTAGAGTTTTTTGTGTTGTTTTATCTACTCACAAATTCAATGGATTCTAATATATTACACGATATCATGTATTAGTGGAGAAGATGCTTTGGATGAAAATTTTGAAAATACTAAATTATAACGGAAAATAATTCATAAATATTCAGGTGAAATAATATCTCTAGAAGCATAGGATATGGAACTAAGTTTCATCAATGATAAAGACATGAAAAAATGTTTTCATTGAGAGGAGTTATTAGATCATGAATAATATAAGACAAATGAATCTCACTGAGAAAGAGAAAATGGAGGTGTATTCTAAGGAGTAAATTTTTACATTTGTATCTATCTCAAAAAATAATTTGTTATGTTCGGATAAAGAGAGGACACCCTATGATATGTGGTATGGGAAGAATCAAATACTAAAATACATTTTTATTTTAATAATTAAGTGTTTTGTTATTAATAAAGAAAATAACCAAAACTTTTATTATCATAGAGATGAAGTTGTTTTTCTTTGATACAAAAAAAGATATGTTTATATAAATGATAAAATAAATTAAAAGGAAATTCCTTGAAATTATATATTTTAATATTAAGGAAATTTAGAAAAATTCACATTCTAATTATTTGTTTTCAAAGAAAAGTAGTTATGAAATTTCAATGGAAGGTGATGATGAAGTGAGAAGCCAATGGGGAATACAATGGGTTGAAGTAGAAACATAATATGATAATCAAGATGGTAAAATTGAAATATTATCATTAGGTTAAAGGAAGGAAATAAAATTCCTTAAATCAATAATGAAAAAATAATTACTTATCAAATTACTCTGGTGAAAACATGAATGATAATGAATCTACACAAAACATATTTATTCTCTTATGTAGATCCTAATATTTTTTAATATTTTTTAAAAGTATAAAATTATTTTATATAAAAGCATTAAGATATTTAATAATTAAGAATAATTAAGAGTGGGAAATTATTCCAAGGTTGAAAGATAAAAAATCCATCAGAACAGATTGGGTGTTTTGTAAAAAATTAACCAATATGGTAATGAGTAACAAAACAATTCACAGATGGTGTAAAAATGATATTACCAAATATAATCAATTAATTTGGATGAAACATTTCCCCCCATATCAAGTTTGGAAACTATTAAACTTTTTTGGAAATATAGATGCATATAATGTTCAAAGTGTACATAATGGACATCAAATTATCATTACATAACATAAAGAGCGACTGTACATCAACAAATCACCTTGTATTATTATAGATAATGAAAATAGTAGTGTATATTAGTTTAATAAGGTGTTTAATTGGTATAATTGAGATATGAGATCTTCGTATTCTCTGCTTGATCAAAACATGGGAAATCGTTCCTTTCAATGAGGTGGATTTGATCACAATCTCTACACCATGAAACATAATGATCAAAATATATTGGTTCTCATCTATATGGATCACATAATATTTATAGCATCAAATTATTCGTATAAGAATCTATTTTTATAATATAAATTTTCTGATTTTTATATGCAATTCATGGTGATTTATAACATTTTCTTAGTTAATATGTGACTCAAGGAAAAAATTGAACATTTATTTATTTATTAAAAATATGATAAATTAATAATAAATAATGTTTTTATATAAAATTCCAATATAATGAAAAAAAAATTGTCTACCTATACAATATTTATAGTAGAAAACAATGCAAGGATGGTCTGTGTCACAGAATATATGAAAATACATAGAATCCAATTCTAAATAATATGGGCATGACCTAAAATTATGTTAACCAATTTTCACGTCATTCAGTACCAAAATTGTACAAATGAAATCCACCTAATTCTGAAGAATTGGATCAATTTTTATATGAATATAATGGTGGATTGTGGACTAAATTTTCATGAAAAAAACAATATGAGTTATTAGGATACACAAATGCATATTGGACTAGTTCAATGGTTGATCGCAATTTGGTATCATATGGTGAATTTTATCATAGTGGGTTGTTCATTTATTGTATGAGAAATATGTAGTAATACATTTCACAAATAACTGCATAAGGTGAGTTTATTTTAGATACCCATGTATGAACTCAATTTCTATAGATAAAAAAACATCTTGAGAATGTAAGAGTTGATGTGAAATATCCTATTGAAATAAAGTGTAATAATCCATGTATGATTAGGATTTGAAAAAATAATTTCAATCACTTAAAGGAAAAATAACTTCAATATAATGTATCATTTCATCATAGATATTTTTTATAATGGTTTGATGATATTTTATTATTTTTTTTACACAGTATCAGGTTTCATACACCAGGATATTAGCTCAACCAAAAGCTAGTTTGGAGAAGAATATGTTTTCTCTTAGAGTATAAGCATATCAATCCAACTAGTTGGTATAGGGAAATAATCCACATTTACATTTAGAATTTTATATTTAGAGCATGTTATGTTGATTCTATTGAATTAAATATTTTTATGTATAACCCTCTTTTGTATGATTTTAGAAGTTCTATTTGGGTTCATTAAAAAGGGTGGATATGTTGTCCACTAGTTTCTATGGATACGTTTTCTATAATTATAAATTTTATGATGATTGTTAGGGTGATATGTAGTATTTGAAAAGTGATTGTTATCCCATTATGATGTTTTATAAATGGTGGAGTATTTACATGTCTATATATAGGGAAAATATAGGTTTCTATTTTTTTAAGGTATGATGATCAAAAAAGTGTTTTAATAATAAATTTTTTATTTTACTCTTATATATAACAATTTCCTTGGCTCATGTGGCACTAGAGTTTTTGATTAGTGAATAATTTATTAAATATCAATTTTCAAATCAATATTTAAGGATTCATCTGAATATGGGTTTAATTGGTTATGAATGCATTATCAATAAACCCAATGTGGTATATTGTTAGAAAAAATCCCCTTACAATAATTTTGATTTTTATTATTAACATGAAAATTGAATTATATTACAATGTAAATTAAATATTCATGAATAATTATTTAAATGAAGGTTAGATTATTGTTTGAAGAATTTTATAGGAATATGGGGTTCTAGAAATTTATCTGGAACATATAGTGAATTTATCCCAGATGATATTATTTAACATGAGTTGAATATGGTTTGAAATCCATTATTTGGGATGAGACAAATATCATATAAAAGTTAATAAGTATATAAGAAACATTTCAGATGTTAAATTGATCAGTTAAGTTAGCTAAAATCCACTAAATTGTAAAATTAATAGAACGTGTAAGGATTTCCCTAATTCATTGTGATGTGTAAGGGTAACCATAACCTCATGTCTTATGGAAACCTTTTCATTGAATTTATATCTTAAAATTGGAAGAGGGAAAACCATTACCTATATTTGTAATTGTAATCTTGAATAATATGCTATGGTGATATCATTCCAAATGAAAAATTGAGGAATCTTCTATGAAACCTACCTTTATATGTAAATGTAACTAGGCTCCACTCTCACTAAAATGGTAAATTACTAGAGAAAATTATAGTTATACCCAAAGGTCACCAATACTAATATATAATGGTTATTGAGGATTATACATAAAATTAACATTTATAAAATTCCATAAAAATTAAAAATTGTATATATTTCACTTTCATATGTAATGTTAATATATTTAAATATTTTTAATTCATCCAAGACATAATATAAAATTTTGAAATGCCTAAAATACATAAAAATAACAATACACAAGATGGAAGCATCATTTACATGGAAAATGGTGATGCATAAGAGTTATTTTCAGGATAAATGGAGATTCATAAGATTTGTTTTTGTATAAATTGGAAATATCTAAATGTAATTTCCATAAATAGTGATAATAGGTAAAGGTTATTTAGATTTTAATTTTAGGTGAATAATCTACACTAAAACAACATTTAATATTCATTTCCATGGAATATAAGAGTCATATCCTTGAAAAATTGAAATATGTAATAGTTATTTCTATAATAGAGGTGATATATAAGGGTCTGTCACTATGTTTTTTGAGTTAAATATTCAGCCTCCCTTGGATTATAATAGACGTTATCAATTTTAAAATGCAATGGATAATATAGGATAACATGACTGCCTTAAAATCATTAAAATAATTTCCATGACTATGAATAATTGTATATGTATTTTATATGATCTTTTTATTTTGATATGTCCACACTATGATAGAATTTCCCAATGAATAAGTTATAAGATCACTTTGTAATAATTAATGAAGATAGTGTAGAATATAAAACTCAGAATTATTGGGAGTTTAGAAAAACTAGATGAGTTGTAGTTCTGATGGAAAATCTATTCTGATTCATTTGATAAGATAATATATGAAAAATAATGGTATATAATACTTTGTATATAATATTCATATAGTTATATGAATTTTATAAATTGAAAATAAATCAAAGAGGAACACATTAAAGCTATTTTTATCTAGAAAATCTGTGAGTTTTAGAAGGGAAGGGATATCCAAGAGTCTATATCACTAGAATATCAAGTAGTTTCATTAGTTGGATAAAGGTGAGAAAACTATTTGGATTTTAGAGTTAAGGTTAGAATCCTAGAGGTACATCATGATGAACCTTCAAAAAAATGATAAACTATGTGTTTCTATCATGAAATATTATAAGTGTTTTAATTATTGAATAAATCATTCAACTAAAAATAAGGGATTTAAATTATTGAAGGATAAAAATATTATGGGATCACAGAAAGAAGAAGAGAAAATTATTTTATTAAAATTTTATTTTTGGATTTTTCATGAAAATATAGGTTTTGATGAAACATAAGAACAACATATATAAATATTATATCATTTTTGATGAAAATCTAATATATTTCGAAATAATAAATTTCCAATGGATATAACAGTTTAGTCTATTTAGAGACTAGATAAAAAATTCTTATTCCATGAATGACAATCAACATTCTCCTATAATGATCATACCACATTGTAATATTCATAGACATGTCATACTTAGAACCATTGTTCATAACTTGGAGAAAGGAAATATAAGAAATGGTTTGTTTGTATGATCATAAATTTTAATAATGGGATATGTAAACCATTATATGATAATATGATCATAACATTATGATAAAATATTCAAGTTCATGTTATTAGCATAAAATATCCATACCCGGAAAAAATATATTAGTCTAAAATCTCAAGAATCAACTCATATCTCTAATCATAATCAATATGGGTTTTATTGGAGTAATGGACACCTAAACTTGATAATATAGGCATGTAGCATCATAAGCATAATAAATCATAATATTGTGAACATAGTTAAACACAACCATGTTAGTACATAATGTTTTTCTCATAGCTATAATGTGATCATACTCATGTATAAAATGAAGACCAAATCTATTTATATTTGTTTTCACATATATTTCTCTGAGCATAGTTAAAGTAAATCATACTCATGTATCAATATGTGAAAAAATATATTATAAATCATGTTTACTCTTATCTTCATTATCTCATGAGATATTAAAATCATTTTATCTAATGCATTTAAGGGATTTAATTGACCCAGTCATCCCAAAATCGTAGTTAATTCATATAAATGTTATAAAATCATAAAAAATTCAACATAAAATCATATCATAACATGTAGGAAATAAATTTATTTCTAAATCATCTCGTCCTGATACTCAAATATTATCTCTAGAAAAAATAATTATGGTATCATTTGGATCATATCTCAAGTAAATCATAATTATCATCAAATGGTATTATCAAATATGAAAAAAAAATTCATCAAAATATCTATAAAATAATTATTTAGTAAAGTTATATTTAATTATGAAATAACGTATTTAGATCCAAAATATTCTAAAAATATTTATGAAACCATTTTATTTAAAAATAAAAAATATTATAATTTAAACTTAAAAACATAGAGTGGTCATGATGACCATAAATTCAATTCACGTCATAATCATTAAAACAATGATTACAGTCACGTCGTTGATAAAATGTTTCTTGTTTAGAAAAAGACATTGAGAATATTTTAATAATTTTCTTTGAAATGTAAAACATGGAAAAAATTACATTACAAAATTATTGATTGATAGTCAAAAACTTTCTGGAAATCATTTTTGAAAGTTTCTAAAGAGAATAAAGTTTTTTTTTGCGACTAAAAGAGGTAAAGTAAGGTTGTGTTTTTGTAAAAACATTTTTTAAATCATTATGTGCACTGAATAGAAGAAAATGTGACAAAAATATTAATATAACAAAAATATAAGAAAAATGAATGGGATATATCATTAAATTATCTTATATTTTACTCAATGGAAATTCAAGAATAAACAATTCAAATTTAAATTGGATTGGAAAATAAATACCTTACAACATTGTAAATGTTTGAATAAAAATATCATAAACGGTATAAAATTATAAGGGAATATATTTCCCTATTATTTTTATGATAAGATCTATAAAATACATTCATGTTTAATATATACATGACATAAAATTAATTAGTTGTATAACAATATAACATTCCATAATGAATGGAAATTGAGATGAAATTATTGACCTCATGTCTCATATTTCTTCATATGAATTCAAAAATATTTTACAAAAATTATTAATTTATTATAAATGTATGAAATAACATTAACCATATATATATATAATAAAATATATGACTTAATTATAACATTTTATCACGAATTTATAAACAATTATTTCTTAAAATTATTATTTTAGGTGATAGCTAATTCACTTTTTACGCACGTTTCGATTCATAAATATCAGTCATTGAAATTTGATCAAGGTTATATATACTAAATAATTTCATCCATGATATAAATATTATATATACTAATTATATATATATATTCATCTGTAAAATTTATATATATATATATAATGATTTACACCGTTAATGAAGAAAGTAGGTTGTACGTACATATGAACGATGTTTTGAATTTTCAAAAAATATAATGAATGGAATAAAAATAATATTTCACCATTATTGAACCATAATAATATAATAAATATCATACATAAATCATATTTTTTTATCAAAATGATCCATGTAACATAGTGATGAAAATTTAATTACATTGCTAAGTGGCGACGATATGTCATACGTATGCACGGGAGATGTTTTCATTTTCAATACTATTAAAAAGAAGGGATAATATTTGTTCCATAAAAACATAAAAAATATAGTAAACTAGAGATAATTATATTATTATTTTAGAAATTATACAAGAGATTTAGAGGAGGTAGAAAAATAAAAATTTGAATTTAATTGGTTATGAGATACAAGTCTACTACAGGAAGGGAAAACAATACCAAAACCCATATCCCAGCGATTTATATAAACTATTAGGAAGGGAAATTTTAGATAAGGCTTCCCAATGGTTTTAAAAAATGTTTTGGAAACATCATGTATGCCAATAATTTTTAAAAAACCATTCAGAAATAATTCCATAAAATCACAGTACGAACACACCACCCCTCCACCCATGATGATCTAAATCGGATCCGTCCCCTCCCCCCATATTGATCTAAACATGCTCACTCCCCTCTACCCTACCAGATTCTATATACTAACTGAAACTGTCATTCAGATCAGATATATAGCATCACTCTTATCCAAATCTAATTCAAAACTAGAAGTGGTGTGTGCCTCTCCACTCCTCCCATCCATGTATATTCTTGAACCCTAGTATCAATGACAATAGACTATCATCCAAACCCTCCAATAAATCACCCTCAATGATTTTACTTCATCAACATTCTATATTAAATTAGCAGGCTCTGTATCATTGGGATATTATATCAATATTGAATTTTTTATATTTGCTCTCTAAAACACCATTGTATGTTCTTAATATTGTGGGAATTTTATTTAATTTGATAATGTGGTTTAATTTAAGATTATCTACATTCTCTTCATATCTATATAGGATAGTTTGGAGAAGATTGGTTTTTATTTGGGTTAATTCTACAAAATTTAATATTGGGTTGATATTGTTTTTTCTCCTTTATTTTGGTGCTAGTTAGATTAGCGAGGTCTCTATATTTCTATTTTAAATTCATATTACTACAACATTTTTAGGTATGGAACATCACCATGAAACATGAAATCATAAAAGAATTACTCCATAAATGATTATTTTTTCACTTGTTAGGAATGGATAGTGGTTAATTATATATATTTATTACCATTTGATTCATTCAACCCAAATTGCGACCTTAGGTAATAGATTTTGTTGACTTACAGCATGAAAGATCTTAGTAGGAAGCTATAATACCAATAATATTTTTATCTAATATAATTATTCTTAATGATTATTTAATTTTTTGATTATTTTATAATAAATTATTAAGTAGATATAAAATATGTTTTTTGGATTTATGAATTTTCATATTTTGTGATTTTTAAAAAAAAATAAAAAAAAATTATTTTATATTATTTTAGTGATTTATGAAGAAAAATGTTTTCTTTATTAAAATTATATTTACATAATATTCTAGTAGTGGGTATTATTTTTTTTACTTGTGTTTTTTTATGGTATGGATTTCATATCTCTAGTATGGTTGTGAATGTGAATAAAATTAATTATTCAATTATCGTATTTTCTAACATATATAAAGAAACAAAGAGCCTATTGATATATATTATCCTAAAAAATTACATAATAGTATATATTTTTAATCTATTTTAATGATTATTTGAAGCTAAGAGCAATGTTCTTAGTTATATGGCTTTGTTTCCAATGTTATATAGGAAAAATTACTTCTTCCCCCAAGACCTCAAAAGATATACCAATATTTATTCTAGTAGGTAACACCATATCTATCTCGTGCATGTGTAATGTTTTAATAGAAATTTTATAAGTATTAGAATATTTTTTCACTGATATGTTTTAAAAAAAAAATTATATCTTCACGTGATTTCAAAATTTGGTATTTCTGGACTAGATCAAAATATATTTTTCATGTTAACATTAAATTTCTATTCTTTGGATAAATTTTCATATTTTTATCAACATTAATGAAACTATTCATTAATATTGGCTCATAATATTTCAAAGTGTTATAACTGCATCTTATACATATATTTAATATGAGATAATGTGAATTTCCAATTTTTACATAATTCCATGATCTGAAAAAATGTCATATTGTTTGATATAAGATTTTATAATTATGTTGAGAATGTATGTATGAGAAGACTATTGCAAATGATTAGTAATAGGTATAACTATCATGTAATGTCATTTTATGGCATTATTTTGACATGACATATGATCATTCATATACCCCATACCTTATTCCCACACCAATGATAAATAAAATAAATAAAATGAGATTCAAAATCATATTTCACCTCTAATGGATTGGGTATTCTTCCTTGAATCAATTATTTTTATGTTATAAAATTTTATTTGTTGGTCTTTTTTAGATAATACAAGTCTCTTTTTAGCTCTGAAGTGGATCAAAATAAAATTATATTATATCTTTCCCTATGTGGTGGGGTGGTGACTTATTACTATATATATTATACTCATATTATTCATATTAATATCTAGGATGTGTAAACAACCTTTTATATGAGTAAAAGGTTATTGAAATTCTATAGAGAAGGTGAGGGACATGGACTGTGGAGTTTTAGTTGTTACATTTTTATCTTTTGATGGATTATAAAGTCCTTATTGTGGTGGTTATAAATATATGTATTGATAGAAGTTATTATATATATAACATCTAATTTAAATAACACCATAATCTATTTATATTCCTTAAGAAATATTTAAACATTTAATTCTTTGACCCTGGATATATTTTTCACATTATTACTCATTTATATAATGGAATTCAATACCATGATTTTATTTTTATTTTATTATATTATATATATATATAGCATTTTTCCGTAATTCTTATTATGATTCACATTTAGAATAGTATTTCATTTATGGTTTCATATAAATTAAATATGTATCTCCTATATAAATATATTTTTTAGTCAACTTCAGTTTTCTTTAATTGATTATACAAAATGACATATGACTATTTTTTTATAGAAAGGAAAGATATCAGATATATGAAACTAATCCGATCTCAAGTGATTTTTAAAATAATTGGAGAGATTTTGAGATTTTTAAATTGATAATTCTTCAAATTGAGGTCACACACATTGCCCATGTTATAATTTTTTTTGGAATACCTTTGTTGATCTATGAAGAAGTTAGCTAACATATGACCAAATATGGTTTTCAAGAAAACTATTATGTGTGTTCCCACAATGGGTAGAAAATTAAATCTCAAAATTATCCCGATCCAAATGAGAGGATTTGATTAGAGAATTTGTTAGATGATGGGTTTAGATTTATTTATCATCTTGAGAAGGAAGGGGTTCCGACCAAAGAGGACCTTGACACGAGAACACGGGATGCATCTAATGAAAATTATGATGTTGACACAATGATAAAATTGATTGATTCTTCCATGACTCTTGTATATTGGCTATGTGGTAAAATTAAAAATATATACTTTTTATCATATTATTTCATTGGAAAAAATTCCTGGTATATTAAATACATCAATTGATTAAATTCTTACCTTTTGAAGGAAATTCTTCAAGATGATGTAAATATTACCTCAAACCACAATAAGGCAAGGAAGTTAGTTGAGGAATGTGGATTTTAAATAATATATATTTCATGATTTCATGAAAAATTACATATTATTCTAGTAGAAAACTACAAAAAATGATTGTATAAAATTTGGGGCATCCCAATGGAAGCCAAAAGCTAATGTAACACCATCCTGTGGGCCACAAAATGTAATGTGGCACTTCTTGTTGATTTCCCAACTCCAAAATCATATCATGTCTCGTGAATTATTAAAAAAATGATATGAAACAAAACTGAGAGAAAAAATAATATGTCTGATCTGGTTCACACTGCAAATGGACTTCATGGATGAGATTTCATGATCAATATCTGGATTTTGTAGATAACATGAATAATCTGAGGCTTGGTCTTTCATGTGATTGTTTTATTTTGTTGGAAATATTCTAACTATATACATCACCTGTCCTATTTTCATAAACATTTATAACATTCATCTAAGGATATGTATGTGAAACATTTCAATTTCATGAGTATACCCATATATGGACCTTCTGATCTCGACAATGGTAAAGATATTTACTATAAACCATTAAGAAAAGAGTTTAAAAATGTTTGTAATGTGGGTGGGCTCAAAGAAGATGAATGTTTGAAATAAATATTTCAAATTTGTGTTTCACGTATGTTTAGGGTCAATTATTTTCCTACTTAAGAAATGATACATGGATGGAGCTTAAAGGGGAAACTATCATATCCCATTTTTATGAAGAATAAATGATTCTAATGAATGAAATATCATCACAGTTTTAGTATGATGGTAAGTCAATTATTTATTTCAATGGAACATCCATATAGAAATAATCATCGATGATTTGAATATACCTTCTAGATTAAAAAAACATTAACATATTTCTTGGAGTAATGTGATTAATGAATTAAATATTTCATTTTTCAATTTGGGAAGGGTCAAATGATATGTGTTAAGAGTAATATTGTTTCCACTGAAACATAGTACAATTTTAACAAGATGATTATCATCTTAGAGTTACATTTTTGATATACCAGTTTGTTACGTCATTACTTAGACGTAATTCACATTGGAAGAAATATAAGTGAAATTTTTCATTGAATTATTCTAAATTTTAATAGAATGAAAAATATTATTTATGATCTCGGAGTGACTTTGTGGATTGGGACAACACAATGAAATTACATAATCTTTGTATTAGTGAAAATAAAGAGAATGTTTTGTGTGCATATTATGTGATAAAACCCATATAAAAAACAATTTCCAAAGTACTAGAGACTATTTATGTTCATTATCCCTATTTAGATTATATATCAAAATGGATAAACATTAGAGAGTTAATGATGACATATTTGATGACTCATGATTATCAGATCATTCTGCTTGAGACGATTCTAATAGAAATCTATCATCTTCTAACCAATAATGTGTGGGTTCCAGTTATTCGTTTGTGCCATTTGTTTAGATATCATTATGCTAAGAAGTTTTCTAATTATTTCCTTCAAAACTTCTTATCATGGGAACCATTACTTTGGTATAAGTCAGAAAAAATATTTCCTCTATTTTTTTCACATTCATGATGCATCTAACTGTCCATTTACCAATATATATAATTCATTAAGAAACTATTTATTTTTTTATGTATCCAACTGAAGGAAACGTGTTCACATTTAAGTATTATGTTCATAATTGAAATAATTATAAAGGTTCTATCATCGTATTTTATATGGTTTGAGAATGTATGGATTTCAATTCAATGTATCATTCTCATCATACTATAAGAATGAAAATACCAATGAGAAATGAACAAGCATAATATGAGAAAATTGAACCCAATTTTCCATCACTTCCCTAAATAGTGGTAATTCTTGAAACACATACATTATCAACATTAAGCCTTAAAGAGCGGAAGATGAAACAGCACACATTTTTTTTTACTTTTATTTATTTGGGGACTATATCAGGTATGTAAATTTAACATGTATATTGTATTCAACTCTTTTAATTTCACATTATGTAGAACTATTTCTATTCTTTCTTTAAGGATCGTAAAAATTTATAAATATAAAGAATATTTCTTCATTGTTGATAAGTATAGTGAATTTTCATAATGAAATGTTTTCTAATTGGTTGAAATTTATGGTTGGAATGTTATTGCAATAAATTAATAAAATCAATATTAAATTATTTTTAATATTCCTTTATATTTTAGGTATTTATTTTTTTATTAGCTATTTATCCATGGAAATAATAGCTTTCTATTTTGGCCCAAATTTTGGGATTTCTGAATGTAAATCATTTTTGATAAATGGGTACATATATTATATCATTGAATGTGAAAATTAGATGAGAAAAAAACATGATGGTGTTATTTTAACATCAACAAGAGACCATTATTCCAGTGTATCAGATAGTAGAACTTAGTTTGAATATATATCTAATTATGGAGTTTTGGAGAAAATTATAATATTGGATTATTACTTTGAAGTTCGAGTCAATATGATGAAATTTCTATGGTTTGATTCGGTGATGAGGAAGGTCATATTTGTTGATGATTTTGATTTCATGTTATTTACATGACTTTCAATCTTTTTATTGATAAACCGTGTGTATTGAAATCAATGGAAAAATATGTTTTTTTTCAATTATAATATTTGACATGAATTTCATTTCATTAATGAAGTAACCCCAATACATATTTTTTATGATGGTGATGATGGAATTGACACCATCTCTGCTCCCATTGGTAGGGATCCATTTATTATTTATGATATCTCCAATACTTGAATTTTCATATTTGATTATGAACATAATGTTTTTGTGGAAAATATATAGAGTCATCTATCTGTGTTCTCAGTTCTTTGGGTATATATCAGCTTGGGTTGAGAAGGTTGGGGCTAGAAAAATTTATTTACTATTGATTAAAAATATTTTGTTTCCAACAAGACCTTCATGTTCATGTTAAATAATTAATGGTTGTAGTTTTTATTGAGTTTAATTTTCTAATATTGAATTGAACTATATTCAAAAATGAAAACCCAAAAAACTAAAACATTTAAATTATATCAAAGAAGAATATCACTTGAATTTTAAATATTAAAATAATTCATTTAAAATTCCAAACCAAAGAAAATAATCACATAAACAAAAAACTGGAAAAACAAAATAACCATGTTTATGAACCAACTGACTAAATAAAAATAAAAATGGATATATGATCCTATCAATAGAAAAAAAATGAACCAACTGATCTTAGAAAAATAAAAACGGAAAAATGATCTAATCAATTGACAAGAATGAACTAAATGATGTAATAAAAATTGACTTGGATTAAATAGAAAATAAATATAACTATATCATACCCACGATAATGATTCTAAATTTAATGTATTGTATTTACTATGGAATTTATTATATTTTTAAATTCAACCTACTAGATATAAAATATTTTTATTCTATCAATATGTATAATGTATTTGGTTTGACAAGTGGTATTACTTAATTAATTCATGTATTTATGGTTTTGGTAACACATTGGTTATGAATTTATATTTAATTCCATACTTTATTCCAAATATTGAAAATGAAAATGAATGAGGATCTATTAAGAGAAATGAATCAAGACAAAAATCGATGAATAGGTGAGATGGGTGTCCCTCCAATAGTTCAAGTGGTGAGTATTTTATTTCAAAAATATATATCAATAAAATATAATGTCATCTGATTAATGTTTTCTAACTTTTAATAAGGATCCACCACTATGATCTAGTTATTCCACAACTGGACTAGTGGTTCTAGTGCTCAGGCTAGATATTAAAGGGGTAATATTATAGCTAGGTTCTCAAGTCAGTGTACCAAATCACACCTTGTCCCTCCCCCTGATGTATAATCTACCACACATTCTTATATTACAGTGTCATTAGAGACACCCAAGATATTTAGGCCACCCATATTCGCACTTCCATTTGAATGTGAGCCTCCCCGCCTCTCTTTCCCATATCTGAGGATGATTTCTACTCCTTGTCCATATTTTGAATTTTCACAATTATCCATGACATCTTATTTTCCTTCTACTTCCTTCTCATCAGGCTACTACATTCTTGATTCTTCAAATTCTACTCTGAAAACTTCTGATCCTTCGGAGAATACACTAGGAGCCACTACATCTTCATAGGATTATGTTCCTTCAGTGTCTCGGGATCCAGTAATTCCAACTATTCAGAATGCCTTAACTATATTTATTGAACCCTAGTAATTATTTAAAACATAATTTATTGGCATTATAATAAATATTGATATACTATTCTTTTTCTTATTTTAAAATTTGATCCATAAATAAATAGTGTCTAATAACACAATTTTGTGTGGTGTGGAACTGTCAGATGCAGTTTATGGGGGAGTTCAATGAAGACAAAAACAATTTCTGAAAACTGGATGGGAATATAGTTTTTTTAAATTTTCAAATACTCTAACATAATTCTCGTCTTTCCACTCTCCTGGTGACACCAAAGAAATGAACTAAAGGATAAATCTTAAGAACAAATATGGGTAAAAAAATTCATTATATGTTACATTATTATTGTATTTATATGAATTAATATTTTTTTCAGCTTCATTTTAATTTTCTTGTTGCTATGTTTGTGATCCCAACACAATGTTGGAATTATGTTATCAATTTAGTGGTTATAAGACGAGATTATAAACGGTTGTATTTCTAGAGTTGGCTTTCATTTAAGGGCCACACCTATCATGGATGAATATCCGAATAAATATTATCGGGAAACGATTACTCATTTGATGAGTATCGAGTTCATGATATTAATCAAAATCAATGTTTTTAAATAAAAATTACCATGATTTTCATTAATACATTCAATTTTATTATTGATTTTTTTTGTAATCTTCATGAAAAAATTAAAAAAAAAATAAGTATTCTACAACATACCTCCGTATTTTGGGGTGGACTATGGTGTAGGACTATGAGAGAAAGCATGTACGACACTCACTTACTTATGTGTAATTAATTTTTTATAACTCTTTCAAATATTTAGGTAAATCAGCTTAAAAATTGCCTTACCAAAATAGAACATCTAGTTTCTTAGGTTCTAAGGGAGGACCCTAAATCATACAATTGTAGAAACTGATCTTCATAGGTACATATGAAAAGGGATGATGATAAAGATCTACTTTTTTTACAATATAATTAATTACATGTGTACATGATAGCTATATTTAATATCTTGAATGATCTATTATTAAATAATATAAACGTATATCAAGTATGAATGTTTGAAATCCCATTATAATAGAGATTTGATCCTTATTATGGTTCTATAATTGATTGATTAAATCTGTATTATACAACACATGGATGTTGTTTTAAGTTAGTCTGAAAAGATGTTGTAAGAATACATCTAGTGGATGTGTTTTCACCACTAAAATTATAGTATATAATATAATTCATGATTTTGTTAATCTGTCTCAACCAATTAATTATATTCAATCATCTATTGGTTTAGTGGCAGCATAGTAGTTGTCATGAATTTCTTAAGAATAAGTAAATTTGATTTAATACATTGTAAAGTAAGATGTGGGATTATATAAGTGTGGCCCTATAATGTTATGTTCAATATAAATAATTATGTACGCATAAATTACTACGTAATTGTAAATGTGACTCCATGTAAAGGTAATCACAATTTACAATAGCTTATGTAATGGAAAATTAATACTTGTGTATAGTTCATCTAAGATATCTAAGACTGAAAAAAGGTACTTATTGTATTTTAAAGGTTACATAGATATATTTCAATGTAACCTCACCGTTGAAGTTCCTAAATTAACATAATTTTAAAATAAATATGACCACTATGAAGGAACTAAAAGAATATGTAAGTGAAACCATTAATGTATAAAATCTAAAAAATTATAAATTAATTCCAACATAAATCTACCCAAATGGGTATTACAATTAATATCTCACAAAGAGTGATTCAATTGTAATGGTACATAGGATTTTGAATAATAATCATCATCACTAAATGAATTTGACACAAACCTTGAATATTATAGAATCTGATCTTCAAAAAATGGGTGAAGAATATCAAATGAAGGAAAACATTCTAGAATATTTAATAAATGTTGGTTTATTAGTAATAAAATAATTAAGAGTAACTAATCTAGAAGATTCATTATTTTTTATGTATTGATCAAAATATCACAAAGATATACTGATTAAATCTACCAATTATAATGTCGAGAATATTATAATATTTTATCTGAATATATAGATAATTTTAACATCTGCACTTTTATTTTATGAGTCTCTAATTAAGATAATAGATAACATTTTGAGAAAATATACATATCGTAATGTCATATGATTTCTCATATAGTTAAAGAGAATGTTTGATGATGATTTGGTGGAACAAATTTGGGAATAATAAACTAAAGCATTGTCATACAATTGAATAATGTGAAATATCATTATGGTTTTTGAAAACATTACAATTCTAATAGTTAATGAAGTAGTGCTCGAGTTAGTTCTCTGAGAATGAAAAAATATTATATGTTGATGGGGAATACTTGAGGATAATTATAAGGAGAATATTGACTATATAACACGAGATTTAATAGAGATACAGTCATACTAAATGGGAAAGAGAAAAGTGAGGTACTCTTGGAAATTTGAAGGCATAATGGTTGGACGAAATAGTAATTATGAGATCATGGGTAAATTCCATTCATGAAAAGGATATGAAATTTGGTAATTAACCTAGTCACTAAATCACATGGGATATTTTATATTCTACAATAGAGTGTATAATTCATGATGACATATATATATAAGATGGAAAAATAGTTTGATATGTTATGTTTGAATAAATAAAATTTGGGAGCTATTGTGCTATAAGAAATATTAAGAAGAACACTCTCAAAACAAATTAGATAGTCCTAACAAATGTTGAATCGAATCAAACTCAATCAAATAAAACCAAACTAAGATAAACTAGACTGAAAATATTGAAACATAAGTGAACCAAAAACACATGTTCACAAAATTTAATGTAGAGCTAAACCAGATGAAATCTATTATAAAGGAATTTATTTTTATTAAAAAGACTAAAAAACTAAACACAAAAAAACCAACTATTTTCAAAACAAAATACACTAAACCAAATTATATAGAATTGAATAAAACTATACTAAAATAAATAAACAAATTGGATTTCAAGGAATACAATTGAAACAACTAAAATTTAACCAAAAAACTATTAATTAAATTGATCCAAATCAAAGTATCTTGGCATAAATAGACTCAACCAAATCTAAAGCAAATTGAACAATCTTTTAAAAATCTAAATTACTAGAAAATACTACAAAACAGTCATAATAAAAAAAATTGGATTGGACCAATATGAATTCACCAAACACGGTCTATACTAAAGTGGATCTAGATAAAGCTGATAGGCATGAACCATCCTAATATTAAGGAAATGAAATTAGATATGACTAGAAAATCAATTATCCAAAATATAAATAAATTCAAATGATTCAAACCAACGAGAAATAAACTATAATGAAATAATTCAATCAGAATTTAATAGATGTCAAAAAAAGTGAAGAAAACTAATAAATATTACTTAAATGGGTCAATAATGAATTGAATTGTCTTGAACCACCAACAACCAAACTAAACAGAATCTGATTGAAATGAATCAAACTTGACAAAATAAAACATGCTAAACGTGAATGAATATGATATATGAAACATGATGACAATGGAAATGAGCTATAATAATGTAAATTAAATTAAAATAATCTAAATTTATATAAATATCATAACAAATGAAAAGACATCCTTTCAGTCATGATTTGGGTCATAATAATTGTAGGAGGGGTTACAAAGAACAATAGGACCTTGCGTAATGGAGACAAAAATTTACTTGTATCATTATATAAAAAAAATTCAAGTAATACATTTAATGTCTCAAAATTTTCATTTATGTAATGAAATTTGTATTATTAATTAATAGCAAAACATATTTCATTTATGGTATAGTCATGATTATGGTGTTAATAAACTATTCATACATATTTTTTATAGTAATACATTTTCATGTAATCAATAATTATGGTGGTCACAAATCCTCCATATTATTGATTACTCTGATGAATTTTTCAATTTTATATATGTTATATCTATTTATAACCCTTTTATACATAGTTATAATTCATCCACCATATGTTTTTATATTTACATTCACTAAGAATTAATATCCATTTTATTTTACTAATGAAGTTAATTATTTGTAACTTATTTTCGGTTATATTATCCTTCATTCCATTTCATTATTGAGGGATGTTTTATATATTAAAGGATGTGTCCCTTGAGAAAAATTGTGGTACTCATGCTGAGAGGAAAAAATGGAATCACGGTAAAGAATCTAACACCGTTTAAAATTTTAAGTCTTATATTGTAGATTTCAATTTTTAATATCTTTTTCAAATTAATCATCTATTTATATTTTTAACAGTCTACATTGGGGGCCCATTATGCCCAGTAACCTGAAATCATTGGCCCAAATGATCAATTAAATCAAGTTTTAGGAGATGGGCACCAAGGAAGAGTATGATACAAACCAAGAAAAATTATTTTCCGGACGTGGTATTGGCTGACATTGGGTGTAGGTTCTAGAAACACCGAGAAAGAAAAAGATAATTCATGTGTATCATAGGCGTAGGATAAGGTAGAAAAGCTTGAAAATAGGGCCATACTAATGGAACAATGGAATAAAAGGGAAAAGGATAAATTTATGAAAATAACAAATATTTTATTTCCATCACATAACTATAGACATATAAGGATTGTGATGCATATATATTGATGATTCATATATTATATAGTGAATCAGGTAGTAGTTTTTATGATGGTAAATATGAAAATGTTCCCATTAATGTGGATGGAAATGATTTTTTTTAGGAAGATAGAAAGTATGATGGTTAGGAAGTGGGGTGGGGATGGTGGTAAGAAATAGGGTGGGGATGAGGTCAAGGCTGAGGACAAGGATGTGGCAAGGAATGGGATGAGGATGAGGATCGAGATAAATGTGACGACAGTGATAGTGATGACGAACATATTGATATGTTACATTTTATACTGATATTTATGACATCTATTTTTTGGTGATTCAGTGTTAATGAATTTATGTGACATATTTTTTGTTTTTTATCATTGGTTAAATGCATGAATTGATTTCATCTGTTATAATTATTTTTTATATGTTTGTTTCTTTCTAAGGATTCTCTTTTTGTCAAATTGAAGGTATTATGTGTTAAGGATATTTTTTTGTTTCATTAAAGGTTTAGGATGTTCTATTTACATTCTAGGTGTTCTGTTTTGATTGTAGGTGTAGTGAGATGTTAGTTTCATTATTTTATCTGATCGGTTTTTATTATAGGTGAAATACACTATTAGATTTGAGTCTTGTATGTGTTGTTCTTTATGTTTTGATTGTAGGTGCATCAGGAAGTGGGGATTATAACATCCTGGTTCTGAAAGCCACCCAGAGGCACATCTAACCCGGTAGGTCACATGGCCATAAGCGCATTTCCCTGAACACTAGAGGCTACCGACTAGAAGCGAGGGCCTTGGGAGTGATAGTATATGGCCCCAGCCTTAAACCTTACTTAATCTTGAGTTATTACAAGATTACACATTGAGGATCATTTCGGGTTTATAGTTTTAGAGAATTAGATCATAAAGCTTGCATTACATTCCACATATAAACAAATTGGTTACATAAAGATAGTATTCTTATTTCCCATCAATGGAAACATATTTAAAATAAAACATGGATTATTTCTTGACACTTCCTTGACAGTATCATCTTATCATGTACCTTTCCCTTGACCTGTGAAAAAAATTTCACAAAAAACTTGGGATGAGCATAAAAAGCTCAGTAAGGGATATAAAAATATATGGAAAGGAAACATGGGTACATATATACATAAGAATAAAATCATACTTTACCCATAAAACATAAGCACTTCAACATACCTCATCAAATCATGAATAAATCATAAAAATCACAAGACGTAAAGGTAACTTGAGGCATTCATAACATTCTTACGTAGGGAGTAACCCTCTTGGTTATGTTTGGAATACCCATAACAGTATATTCCCTAAATCTCTTCGGAGAAACCCTAACGTTACACTCCTTCGCGTTACCAAATGAATTGGAGAGCTATATCGGTCTCACCCGCCCTTAGTTTATCACGGAACCACCCGTCTTCATAATAATGCCCAAGAACCTCAACATAATCGTATCACATAAAACATGCATAAAGGAAACATAACATTTCCACCTTTCAATCACAAGATATCAATACAACACATTGATATAAAAACAATATAAATACCATTTTCAATACCAAAATAAATTAAAATTAAAACATGGTATTTATTTTTCTTTTAAAAAGAAGGTATGGCTTGTAGAGGATGTCGAAACACAAATAACGGTCACGACGGCGGAGAAGTTGTTGTCGCCGCATACATACGACAAAAACATTCCCTTCTATCGTTTAGTATAATACTTCGTATAAAAAAGATTCCTTTTGGATAAACGTAAAAGTCAAAGGGGTTTATACACCGTAAAAAAGGTTGTGTATAAAACAAAATATGCCTCAATGAAAGGAGATTGAGACAAAGTCCAATACCTCAGGTCCGACTTGACTCGATCGTTCTTTAATGTCCAGAATAATAAACTTGAGATAATTTCTACTTGTTTAAGAACCTTTTTCAAGTTAATTATTCCTTTTATATCACTTATTGACATGTCATGAACACTATTTAATTATTTAAGTTAATAACAGTCCTTTTAACGATCATTGGTACTTGATTCAAAAATAAACACTTTATAATTACATGTTGTTCATGTATCCATTATATCCATAATTATAATCATTATGTATATATCATATATATCCAGTATATACATGCATTTATAATATTACATAATCATTTAGAGGTAAGAAATGAAATGCACCGTTCATGGAGACAGTAAGCCATACGTACACATGAACGCTACTTTCATTTCTATTTCGTATTTTATAGAATGGAATCATAATGATATAAAGGTATATTATAATTATAGTATAATATCATATATAATATCATAGTTCCATCCTTTATACGTCCCACATATGGTATTTAACGAATCAAATCACTTTGAGGGGGTTGTAGTCCAGACATCCTTAAATTAAGATATCGCGTTTACCCATAATGGAAACCATAAAGGTATGTCCAAAATGAAAAATACAGAAGCTTAATGAAAACATAAACATATAATATATCATATATAAATATATTTACATCGTAATGGCCACCTTTGAAGGTGTTAAAAGAATGTTGAACAATCATCGTTTCGGGAAGCATAAATTCACCATCCACGGAAACAGTATGTCCATTAACCATTAGATGTAGGTGTGTAGGTGTAGCTAGAATCCTTCTTATAACAAAATCCTAGTATATTGATGATACTGGAGTTGTTAAAAAATAAAATAATAAAAATATTTTAGGGGGTTGTAGAAGAAAAATCAATCAAAAGGACTCAAAATAAGACATTACCTTAAAATCGGGTAACTCTCTTAGATTTGAGCTCAAAGGCTTCCATGGGAAGACTTATACCCAAAGTGAGGCTTCAAAGAGTAAGAGAGGGAAGTGTAGAGACAAAATGGGCAGGGGTTGGCGGAGACGATGGCTTTTGGATTGTGGGTAAGGAGGTAGAGGTGGGGGCCTTTTATAAGAGGAGAGGAGGGGCACTCTTGGAAGGTAAAGAAAAGTCACATTATTTTAAAATGGTATTCGGATTTAAGAGGTCCCACATTGATGTGTTTACAGGATAAGGTGATAAGGGTTCGAAATCCACCAATAAAATTGGTTTTGGCCATTTGTAGGTCTTAGATTTTACATTATCATTTTATTTTATTTAAATCTTTAAATAATGAGGTCATCCCTGCATCATCATGATGTCATTTATAATTTAATTTATTTAATGTCTAAAAATTATAAAAAAATAATATGATGTAGGAAATCTTTTTATCTTTCCAATGACTATTTATAATCAAATATAGGATCTTTATTACCCCATGTAAAAGTTTTTTTAGTAAAACATCTCATGTTTGTGTCATTTTTCCTTTTACATTAAATAAAAAGTTATTTATGTCATTTCCGAACCAAAGTGGATCCATGGGGTCCCCAAGATGACCCATGGATTTTATTGGTCGGCAATGACACATCCAATGTGGGTAGGACATGTTTCATGCTCATCTCATTTTATTAAAGCATTATTTTTACCTTAAACTATACTAATTACCTCTAATCGCGATTAAGAACATAAGAGTTACTATTCACCAAAAAAAATTATTCTAATCTCATTGAACCACATTTTACTTCTTAATGAAAACCATGTATGTTGGATTTTTGAAATAAAAAACACATAAGTGGTAAAATTTCATTTAAACAAAAATTCAGTTTTTATAAGTACCACTTAGTGGTTGCACTATTCATCATAAATTGAAGTTTTTCAGAAAAATACCAAAAATTCACCCCAAGCTATATTTGATATTCCGAATTCAAAAATGTTTTCTATTTTACAAAATTCAAAACATATAAGTCACATTAATTAATTTAAAAATTAATTCCCGCTGTCATGACAAATTGTGTGTTTTTATGAAACAATAAGTATCAAAAGATTGACACCAGTTTAAGTCCAATTTCAAAGTGAAATTGATTCCAATGACCACCATTGGATTAAATGGTAAAAATATAATCTAATTTCACTTAAAACACAATTAAAAAGATAATCTAATCATATAAATAAATCAGATTAAAAATTAGTTTTGATGTAAAATGCAGTATTTTTCACTATTCATTAAAAAAATGGACATTGTCTGAAAAATACCAAAAATTCACAAAAAGTAAATTTTGATGTCCCAATCACAAATAATAAGTTTATTTTGACAAACATAGCTTATAAAATTTTCAAAAGATATATTTAAAAATGGTTTTCCATCAAAAGGCAGTAATACAATATTTTAAAAATATTAGTCTATTCCATGCTTAAGATTGGATTTCTTTTCATTTTAAGCATCTAAAACACTATCTAATTAATTAATAGACATAGATAAAAATATATATTATTCATTAATTACTTGGGATGTTTCATTCTTCACCCTTTTTGAAAATTGTGTCCCTGAAATTTATTTACTTATCGAATAAATGGTGGTACTTATCCCTTATTGCATTTTCATATTCCCATGTTGCCTCTTCCATCATGTGGTTTTTCCACAAATCCTTTACCAGATTAATCACCTTATTCCGTAACACTTTCTCCCTGTGGTCAGGAATCTGGACTGATTGTTCCTCATAATATAGGTTCTCTTCCATCTGAACTACCTCTGGACTCAAAACATGAGATGGATCTGCCATATACTTTCTCAACATCAAAATGTGAAAAACATTATGTACCTGAGATAAACTCAGAGGTAAAGACACATGGTATGAAACTAATCCAACTCTCTCCAGAATTTCATATGGTCCAATAAACCTTGGACTCAGCTTTCCTTTCTTACCAAATCTCATCACACTTTTCAAAGGAGAAACTTTGAGAAAAACATGATCACCTACCTCGAAAGATAGATCCTTCCTCCGGTTATCCACATAACTCTTTTGCCTGCTCTGAGCTGTTCTCATGTGCTTCTGAATCAGTTGAACTTTTTCTGCCATCTCTTCTACCAATTCTGGTCCCATCAACTTCCTTTCACCCACTTCATCCCAGAAAGCTGGAGTTCGACACCGCTTCCCATATAATGCCTGAAATGGTGCCATCTGTATACTGGAATGAAAACTGTTATTATATAAAAATTCAACCAAAGAAAGATGTTGGTCCCAACGTCCCTGATAATCCATAGATCAAGAATGTAGCATATCCTCCAAAGTCTAAATTGTTCGTTCTGACTGCCCTTCTGATTGGGGATGAAAAGTTTTACTAAAATTTAATTTAGTACCCAACGACTTCTGAAGGCCTTTCCAAAAGTTAGAAGTGAACCTGCGATCAGGATCAGATACAATGGAGAGGGGAACTCCATGAAACCTGACTATCTCTTTAAGATACAAATGGGAAAGTTGATCTAGGGAAAAAGTATCT
Source organism: Viscum album (assembly GCA_963277665.1). Taxonomy (NCBI): domain Eukaryota; kingdom Viridiplantae; phylum Streptophyta; class Magnoliopsida; order Santalales; family Viscaceae; genus Viscum; species Viscum album. The sequence goes on along the minus strand of OY728163.1, from coordinate 965,548,915 downwards.
CGTATAGCAAGGAAATGAGCAGATTTAGTCAAGCGGTTAACAAAAACCCAGATTGCATTATTACCTCGAGATGTCTTTTGTAATCCCATAACAAAGTCCATGGATATATTCCCATATTTCCACTCTGGCACTGGTAAAGGCTGAAGCATCCCTTTCGGTAACTGCCTCTCTTCTTTAACCTGTTGACATGTCAAACAATTCACAGTAAAATTAGCAATATCTTTTTTCATTCCATCCCACCAGTAATACTTCTGCAGATCTCTGTACATCTTAGTACTTCCAGGATGAACTGAAAATAGATAACTATGAGCTTCACATAACAACTCTCTCTTCAACTGTGAATCACAGGGCACACACAATCTCTTCCCAAATCTCAAAACGCAATCATTATCAATGTTGAATTCAGGCAACTTATCTTTATGAACCAGCTCTACCTTTTTCTGCAACTCACTGTCTTGCTTCTGTGCTTTCTTGATTTTATCTAATAGAGATGATCTCACTGATACCTTAAACAAAATAGAAGAATATCCTTCACCAACAACTTATATGCCAATGTTCATCAAATCCTTAACCAAAGGATCATGTTCCAAACGCAACATTACCAATGAAGAATTACTTTTTCGACTCAAAGCATCAGTCTCTTCATTCTCTTTTCCCGGATGGTAATGAATTGTACAATCATAATCCTTGATTAATTCCAGCCATCTCCTCTGTCTAATGTTTAACTCTTTCTGAGTGAATATGTACTTTAAACTTTTGTGATCAATATATATTTCACACTTTACTCCATACAAATGATGCCTCTAAATTTTTAAAGCAAAAAAGAATAGCATCTAATTCCAAATCATGTGTAGGGTAATTTACCTCATGAGTTTTCAACTGTCGTGAAGCATAAGCAATTACCTGATCATTCTAAATTAGGACACAACCAAGTCCTTTCAATGAAGCATCACTGTATATAACAAACTTACCATTCTTGGAAGGTAGTTCCAAAACTGGAGCGTTCACCAATCTTCTTTTCAATTCCTGAAAACAATCATCACATTCTTTTGTCCAGATAAACGTAACACCCTTCTGAGTTAGCTTAGTCATTGTACTAGATAACCGTGAAAAATTTATAACAAACCATCGGTAATAGCCTTCAAAACCAAGGAAGCTACGAATCACAATTAAATTTGTGGGTCTTGGCCAGTCTTCAAAAACTTTTTATTTTTATAGGATCAATAGTTATCCCATCTTTAGAAACAGTGTGACCAAGGAAAGAAATTTTTTGCAACCAAAACTCACACTTGCTGAATTTTCCATACAGTTTCTTTTCATTTAAGGTTTTCAAGATAACCCTTAAATTTCTTTCATGCTCCTCTTTACTTTTAGAAAACACCAAAATATCATCAATGAAAACCACAAAAAACGTATCCAAGAACTCATGGAAAATTCTATTCATTAAGTCCATGAATATAGCAGGTGCATTGGTTAGCCCAAAATGCATTACTACAAATTCATAATGGCCATATCTTGTATGGAACGTGGTCTTCGGAACATCTTCTTCATTTACCTTCAGCTGATGGTACCCCGATCTCAAGTCAATCTTTGAAAAATTCTGAGCTCCTTGGAGCAGATCTAACAAATCATCGATATGAGGCAAAGGATATTTTCTCTTAACCGTGATGTTATTCAAGGCTCTATAATCAATTCAAAGTCTCATTGAACCATATTTCTTTTTAACAAATAAAACAGGAGCATCCCATGGTGATGTGCTAGGTCGAATAAAACCTTTCTCTAATAAATCTTGCAATTTCTCCTTCAACTCTAAAATTTCAATTTGAGCCATTCGATAAGGGGGTTTTGAAATTGGCTTAGCATCAGGAACTAAGTCAACAATAAACTCAACTTCCCGATCTAGTATTATTCCAGGAAACTCATCAGGAAAAACATCAGGATACTCATTTACCACTGGCACATCATTAATCTGAATAGTTCCTTTATTTTCAATGATGTGTTCAAGGTAACATTCATTTCCATCTTTTACAAGTTTCTTGGCCTCTTGATAAGTTATCAACAGTAAGGTTCATTCTTGTACACAAACTGAAAGTCTTTCTTAAAAGAAACTTCTTTAGCTCTACAGTCAATCTTAGCATGGTAAATATAGATCCAATCCATACCCAGGATAACATCAAACTATACTAGAGGTAGAACAATAAGGTTTTCAAGTAGGTTCTTTCCACAGATAAGGATAGGAAGATTCTTATAAATTCTTTTTTCCTCAACATTTCACCCAGGTGTTTTTACAAAAAGTTCAGGATTCATTTCTTGAGGTGGTATTCCCATTTTACTAGAAAAGGTTTCAGAGATGAAAGAATGTTTAGACCCCGAATCAAACAACACACTGGCATAATCTGAAAAAACAAACAAAGTACCCGATACAACTTCATTTGATGGCCCGACATCTGCTGAAGTAGTTGGAACGGATTTCACCACCCCTTTCTTCTTGTATTCTAACTACTTCCCATCACCCAAGATCTTTGTCAGACACTCGTTTGCATAGTGACCCATCTCATTGCACTTATAACATTTCACTAACTGTAAATCAAATTTGGTCTTACCATCACCCTGATCTTTTCCAGGGAAATCACGAGCCTTATGTCCCATCTTACCACATCGGTAGCACTTTCCAGAATTCAGAAGACATTCCCCAGCATGCCTTTTTCCACATTTATCACAAACGGTAAACTTAGTTTTCGTACCGTCAGACTTTTTTGAAGAATTATTACCTTTCTCCTGCCACCTCGGTCTCTTTTTCTGTTGGTTTTTATAGAACAGTTGATCATCAGTAAACTACATTTCCACCTTCTCATCACATCGAACAAGCTTTTCATAACTTTTAAACTCACGAGAAGCTAATTCCCTTCGATATTTTGGCTTTAATCCTGAGTAAAAATGATTGATTCTACTATCAAGTTCTTGGATAAAATTTCGAGCATACCTTGCCAATCGAGTGAACCATTCTTCATAGGTTGCCACTGAGTCTTCCTCTTGCCTCAATTCCAAGAATTGCTTTTCCATCCTAAGTCGAACAGCCTTAAGAAAATAATTCTCAAGAAACATACCTTTGAATTCATCCCATTCGAGAGCATCAATCTCATCAGCGTCCCTAATAATTTTAACCATCGACCACCACTGATCTGCTTCACCCTCCAAATGATAAATCGCAAGACTAACCTTTTGATTTTCTGAACACCCCATGACATCAAAAATCTTCTCCAGTGCTTTAATCCACCCTTTAGCTAACACTGGGTCAGATGATCCTCTGAATTATGGGGGATGTTTCCTCATGAAATGTTCCACCACTGACATGTTCCTCTGTGTTTGATCTAGCTGATCTCGTGTATGGATACCACCGCCATTTATTGCTTGAGTCAACTGCGCCATTACTGCAACAAATTGTTCAGTTCCAATTCTGACCATCTCAGGATGCTGATTCGGAAGGTTATTTCCTTCTGCATGCCTTCCTATCCCTACTTCCCTGTTTCCTCTGTGGAAAACCATTATGAACAAACATGTCTTAGATGAAGCAACATGGTAACCTTCAAATACTCTATCACTTCAATTTGACCATAAAAAAATATTTTTGGATAATAATTTAATAGAATTCTTACTACTAAAGTTATCTAAACTGACCTCTGATACCAACTATAAGGCCCCAGCCTTAAACCTTAGTTAATCTTGAGTTATTACAAGATTACACATTGAGGATCTTTTTGGGTTTAGAGTTTTAGAGAATTACATCATAAAGCTTGAATTAAATTCCACATATAAACAAAGTGGTTACATAAAGCTAGTATTCTTATTTCCCATCAATGGAAACATACTTAAAATAAAATATGGATTCTTTCTTGACACTTCCTTGACACTATCATCATATCATGTACCTTTTCCTTGACCTGTGAAAAACATTTCAAAAAAAACTTGGGATGAGCATAAAAAGATCAGTAAGGGATATAAAAATATATGGAATGGAAACATGGGTACATATATACATAAGAATGAAATCATACTTTACCCATAAAACATAAGAACATCAAAATACCTCATCAAATCATGAATAAATCATATAAATCACAAGACGTAAAGGTAACTTGAGGCATTCATAACATTTTTACGTAGGGAGTAACCCTATTGGTTACGTTTGGTATACCCATCACAGTATATTCCCTAAATCTCTTCATAGAAACCTTAACGTTACACTCCTTCGCGTTAGCCAATTCATTGGAGAGCTATATCGGGCTCACCCGCTGTTAGTTTATCACGGAACTGCCCGTCTTCATAATAATGCCCGAGAACCTCAACATAATCGTATCACATAAAACATGCATAAAGGAAACATAAGATTTCCACCTCTCAATCACAAGATATCAATACATCACATTGATATAAAAACATTATGAAAACCATTTTCAATACTAAAAGAAAATAAAATTAAAACATGGTATTTATTTTTCTTTTAAAAAGAAGTTATGGCTTGTAGAGAAAGCCGAAACTCAAATAACGGTCACGACGGCGGAGAAGTCGTTGTCGCCGCATACGTACGACAAAAACCTTCCCTTCTGTCGTTTAGTAAAATGATTCGTATAAAAAATATTCCTTTTGGATAAACGTAAAAGTCAAAGGGGTTTATACACCGTAAAAAAGAAGGTTGTGTATAAAACAAAATATGCCTCAATGAAAGGAGATTGAGACGAAGTCTCATACCTCAGGTCCGACTTGACTTGATCGTTCTTTAATGTCCTAAATAATAAACTTGAGTTAATTTATACTTGTTTAAGAACCTTTTTCAAGTTCATTATTCCTTTTATATCACTTATTACCTTGTCATGAACACTATGTAATTATTTAATTTAATAACCGTCATTTTAACGATCATTGGTACTTGAGTCAAAAATAAACCCTTTATAATTACATGTTGTTCATGTATCCATTATATCCATAATTTTAATCATTATGTATATATCATATATATCCATTATATACATTCATTTATATTATTACATAATCATTTAGAGTTAAGAAATGAAATGCACCGTTCAGGGAGACGGTAAGCCGTACGTACACATGAACGCTACTTTCATTTCTATTTCATATTTTATAGAATGGAATCATAATGATATAAAGTTATATTATAATTCCAGTATAATATCATATATAATATCATAGATCCATCCTTTATACATCCCACATATGGTATTTAACGAATCAAATCACTTTGAGGGGTCGGTAGTCCGCACTTCCTTAAATGAAGATATCGCGTTTACCCATAATGGAAACCATAAAGGTATGCCCAAAATGAAAAATACAGAATCTTAAGGAAAACATAAACATATTATATATCATATATAAATATAGTTAAATCCTAATGTTCAACTTTGAAGATGTTAATAGAATGTTGAACAATCATCGTTTCGGGAGGCATAAATTCACCATCCACAGAAACAGTATGTCCTTTAACCATTAGATGTAGGTGTGTGTAAGTTTAGCTCGAATCCTTCTTATAAAAACATCCTAGTATATTTAGGATACTTTAGTTGTTACAAAATAAAGGAATAAAAAGATTTTAGGGGGTTGGAGAAGCAAAATCAATCAAAAGGATTCAAAAGAAGACATTACCTTAAAATCGGGTAACTCTCTTAGATTTGAGTTCAAAGGCTTCCTTGAGAAGACTTCTGCCCAGAGTGAGGCTTCAAGGAGTAAGAGAGGGAAGTGGAGAGACAAAATGGGAAGGGGTTGGCCGAGCCAAAGTCTTTGGGAGTTTGGGTAAGGAGGTAGAGGTGGGGGCCTTTTATAAGAGGAGAGGAGGGGCACTCTTGGAAGGTAAAGAAAAGTCACTTTATTTTAAAATGGTATTCGGATTTAAGAGGTCCCACATTGATGTGTTTCAAGGATAAGGTGATAAGGGTTCTAAATCCACCCATCCAATAGGTTTTGGCCATGTGTAGGTCTTAGATTTTACATTATCATTCCATTTTATTTAAATTGTTAAATAATGAGGTCGTCGTTGCATCATCATGATGTCATAAATAATTTAATTTATTTAAAGTCTAAAAATTATAAAAAAATACTATGATTTAGTAAATATTTTTATATTTCCAATGACTATTTATAATCAAAAATCTGATCTTTATAAACCCATTTAATAGTTCTTTTAGTAAAACATCTCATGTTTGTGTCATTTTTACTTTTACATTAAATAAAAAGTTATTTATGTCATTTCCCAACCAAAGTGGCTCCATGGGGTCCCCATGTTGACCCATGGATTTTATTGGTCTTCCATGACACATCCAATGAGGGTAGGACATGTTTCAAGATCATCTCATTTTATTAAAGCATTATTTTTTACCATAAACTACACTAATTACCTATAATCGCGATTAAGAACTTAAGAGTTACTATTCACCAAAAAATTATTTTAATCTCATCGACCAACATTTTAATTCTTAATTACAACCATGTATGTAGAATTTTTGAAATTCAAAACACCGAAGTGGTAAATTTTCATTTAAACGAAAAATTAATTTTTATAAGTAACAATTAGTGGTTTCACTATTCATCATAAATTGAATTTTTTCAGAAAAATACCAAAAAACTCACCCTAAGCTATATTTAATATTACAAATTAAAAAATTAAGTCTATTTTAAACAATTCAAAACATGTAAGTCACATTAATTAATTTAATAATTAATTCCCGCTGTCATGATAAATAGCGTGTTTTTATAAAACAATAAGTATAAAAAGATTGACACTAGTTTAAGTCCAATTTCAAAGTGAAATTGATTCCAATGACCACCATTGGATTAAATGGTAAAAATATATTCTAATTTCACTTCAAAACCAATTAAAAAGATAATATAATCATATAAATAAATTATATTAAACAGTAGTTTTGATGTAAAATGCAGTATTTTTCACTATTCATTAAAAAATGAACATTGTATGAAAAATACCAAAAATTCACACAATGTAAATTTTTATGTCTCAATCATAAATAATAAGTTTTTTTGATAAACATAGCTTATAAAATTGTCAAAATATATATTTAAAAATGGGTTTCCATCAAAAGGCAGTAAAACAATCTTTTAAAAATATTAGTGTATTTCATGCTTAAGATTGGATTTATTTTCATTTTAAGCCTCTAAAACACTATCTAATTCATTAATAGACATAGATAAAAATATCTACTATTAATTACTTACTTGGGATGTTACAGATAGTAGGGAAACTATGAACTCATTATCAGAGTACACAGTGGTATTAAACAACATACAAAAATGGAAGAAAAAATAATCATTACAGAAATAAACAGCGGAAGAATAAAAGAAGAAAACTGGGGCACACATATATAATAATGATGCATGGTGTATATATATGTCTAGGAAAACATCCAAACAATCCACAATGCTGAAAAAATTACTAACCCAAGGTACAAAAGAAAAATTGATGAGCGAATCCTCAACATCGCAAGCCGCATCTCGGTCCCACGATCTCCAGCTCCACATCAATCAAGAACATGAAGTTGAAGGGTTATTTACCTTATCTATACCTGTAGTAATATAATCTGTTTGGGCCCAAAAGCATGACCCAAACAGGGTGCGAGAAAAAGTTACAATAGGCAACCAACCAAAGATCTGTACCTAATAGTCAGTGAATATATGGTAGGTAAAGACAGAAAGTAGTAAAAAGTAAATTGTAAGCTGTAAATAGGATAATACACTACAGTAACAATCCATTGTTTCATGCATATAATCTACGAAAAACGAAGCACCCACTCAAGCCTGTAGAACAAAAAGGTAACCTCTGGGTATTTCTCACAGCCTAACCCCTATGGTTCAACCTATAAGTACTTGAAACTCTCTGGGATGCACACACAGTCTCACCCCTCTGGTTCGGCTACAGAAAGAATAGACTCTCGGGGGAAGAACTCACCGTTAATTCCCCCTATAATCTTGTATTGTACTAAAGGCGCTCTGGGGAAGTACCCAACTTCTCATTCCCCCTATGACCCACGTCGACAAACTACAGACTCTCTAAGGAAGCACTCAATATCAATTCCCCATATGGTCTCGTATCATAAATTAAAGACACTCTAGAGAAGCCCTTACGTTCATTCTTCCTATGGTCTTCTACACTAGGTTCTCTTAGCCCTTTAAAATTTCATCAAGTATCGCATCGCGTAACAGCCAATGTGATCCTCATGAACTACTTTTCTTGTATTGTATGGCATCTTAGAAAGGAAGAACAGTCACACCATCCTATAAACTAAGCATGGAACTGGGAAAATCCAAACAGGAAAAACTAGACTAAACGGTCATAAACAGGAAAACATGCAAGGGAAAAACATACAAAGCACAGTATTTAAAAATAAATCCTCTAGTCAGGCATATAAGAAAACAAGGAAAATAAGAAGGGAAAAACAGGTAACATGCAATACCCCATTCACGGGTATTGGTGGAATTATAAAAAATTCTCAAAGACTTCTTACAGAAAGGCACAAACCAGCTACCTCGACGTTAAGATATTGTTATACATGATCCATGAGGCTTGAATCTATTTAGAATGTCGTAGATCTACAAAAATGCACAAAATTTTCAACCCATGATAACCTGTAAAAGTGGAGGAAAAGGAAAACACGGCTCTTAGAAAAGGAAGAGATTACTACTGTGGTTCTAACGCAATCGACGATGGTCGATTCAGTGGACGGATGGAGGATCAGGAGCTCGGAGGAGATTCGAGGCCATATGGGAGCTCTCGAATGAATAACACCTAGAAGAAGACGTTTTGTCTGTAAAACGCGACCCTGTTCCATTTAATGAAAAAACAAAGTACATGGTGTGTACTTTTGGAGTACATGGCGTGTACTAGGATTTTCTGTACTCCGCTTTAAGCAGCCTCCATGTCACCCCTACATGGTTGTGTGTGTGGCCCTGACATAGCCATCACATGGCCTCGAGCCGCAACAAAGTATATGGCGTCTACTCAGAAAGTACAGGGCGTGTACTTCAAAAAAAATTCCAGAAACTCTTATTTTCTCAAAAACTGCAGAATAAGGAAAAACATACCTGAAACGATGGTCCATGTTCTTACAAACTTCCCCACTTAAAGAAATTTTTCCCTGAATTTCCCTAGAGAGGAGTGGAAGAAGAAATCCCAAATAGCTCTAGCCACTACGATCATATATTGTCCTCCCTCTCCCAAGTCTCGTCATGTACTCGCATGTGTTGCCAAAGAACTTGTACCAGAGAAACAGACCAGCCACGAAGAACCTTCTTAATACGATCGACAATCTAGATAGGATGCTCCTCAAATGATGAATCCACTTCGAGCTCAACCTCCTCAGGTTGAAAGACATGAGACGGGTCTGAAAATTAATGTCGGAGCTGATAAATGTGGAAGATTTCATGCGTATCCCGGTACCTTTGAGGTAACTAAAACCGATAAGTGATCGACCCAACCCTCTCTAACACATCAAATAGCCCGGTGTACCCTGGTGAAAGCTTACCCTGTCTCCTAATTCTCTTGTGTCTGAACCTCAGTGCGACACACATAAAAACCTGATCCCCAGACTCATACTCCAGAATTCATATCCGCTGATCTGCATAAGAATTCATTTGAGACTGTTCCATAGCCATCCTTTTCTGAAACAACTCTATCTACTCTGATGAATCTTGAACGAGACAAGGTCCCTGCAATGCTGCCTCTCCTACCTCCAGCCAATATAAGGGTGATCAGAATGGCCTACCGTACAATGCCTCATAAGGTACCATCTAAATAGTTGCTTTAAAAATATTATTGTAGGAAAACTCCACAAGAGGTATATGCTTCTCCCAAGAACCTAAAAAGTCCAGAATGCAAGCTCAAAACATATCCTCATTCACCTGAATCATACGCTCGGACTGGCTATCTGTTTGGGGATGGTATGTTGTACTCAAAAGTACCTGTGTACCCAAATCCTTCTAAATCCCCTTCCAGAACCGAGAAGTAAAGTGCACATCTCTGTCTAAAACAATGGAATGTGAGACTCTATGCAGACGTACAATCTCTCGGATGTACAACCGCCCCATCTCATCAACACTAAAGGTCTCCTTGATTGGTAAGAAGTGAGCATCCTTTATGATCCTATCGATGACAACCCAATTAACATCATACCCACGAGGAGATATTGGCAACCCCATCATGAAATCCATCATGAAATAATTCCATTTTTACTATGGAATGGGTAACTGTTGTAAAAGACCTTTCAGTTTCTGATGCTCCGCCTTCACCTGCTGACTAGTAGAAAATCTCATAACAAAACTAGAAACATCTCTCTTCATACCTGGCCACCAATACTGGCGGTGTATATCACGATACATCTTGGTGATTCCTGGATGAACTGCCCAAACTGAGGAATGAAAATCCTACATCAACTCCTTGTGTATGTCTGTTGTCACCCATATGCGTCCACGGAAACAGAAGATCTCATCCTTGCCCACTGTCCATCCACGAAAAGGGTCTCCTCCTGACACGATTTCACGTAGGAATAGGCCTTCAGAATCTGATAGCTTCCTCATTCGTACCCGATCAAGATGTGTAGAGGTAACATCTATAGAAGATAGGAAAGTCTGCTCTTGTCTATCATGCACCTCCAAATGAATCTCATAGAACAAGGCCATAAGCTACCACTCACTACTGGCCTCCTAAACTGCATGTATCTGAGTTCTCCTTCTCAATGCATCAACCACTGTGTTTCCCTTCCCAGGTGTATTGGCAAGCTCAAAGTCAAAGGATTGAAAATACTCGACCCACCTGCATTGTCTCAGATTCAAATCACGCTGAGTGAATATGTAATTTAGAATTTTGTGGTCAGTGAAAACCACAAAGTGATCTCCCAGAAGATAATGTCTCCAACAACATAAGGCATGAACAACAACTACCAACTCCAGATCGTGCGTCGGGTAGTTCATCTCATGTGGCATTAACTACCGAACCCCATACACAATGACTCCATCCCCCTGCATAAGCACAACACCCAGCACGATACCTAATGCATCACAGTAAACAATGTATCTCTTTCCCGTCTCTGGAAAGAATAGTATCGGTGCTGAGATCAACCTCCCTTTTAGCTCTTAAAAGGCTGAATCACAAGAATTTGACCGCAAGAACTTCACACCCTTCTTAGTCTGACATGTCAGCGGCACTGCTAAGCATGAAAAGTCCTGTATGAAGCATCAGTAGTATCCATCCAGCCCTAGAAAACTCTGCACCTCGAATACATTCTTTGAATGCTCCTAGGAAACTACTGCTCTCACTTTTTTTGGGTCTACTGATACTCTAGTCTCTAAGATAACATGACCCAAGAAGTGAATCTGGTCCATCCAAATGTGGAATTTCATGATCATAGCATATAACTGATGCTCTCTTGGTGTACTGATAATGATATCAAGATGGGTAGCATGGTCATGTCGAGTGTGACAGTATGACAATATGTCATCCACAAAATCCACCATGAAAGAATCCAAGTATGGATGGAACACTCGGTTCATCAGTGCCATGAAAACTGTAAGCACGTTCGTGAGGCCGAATGGCATAACCATATACTCTTATAGACCATACCTGCTCTTGAAGGCCGTTAGAGGTATATCAGATGGTCTAATGAACAACTAATGATATCAGGAACTCAAATAAATCTTTGAGAAAACCCGAGCTCCTCGAAGCTGATCAAAGAAGTCATCAATCCTAGGCAAGGGATATCTATTCTTGACTGTCAACTGGTTTAGCTTTTGATAATCTACACAAAGCCTAAGGGTTTCACCTTCCTTCTTCGCAAATAGAACAGGTGAACCCCAAGGAGAAGTACTAGGTCGGATGAAACCATTTTCCTGCAACTCCACCAACTTATTCTTGATATCCTGTAGGCCAGGTGTCGCCATCCTATAAGGAGGAATGGACACCGGTGCTGCTCCTGGAACAAGATAAATCGAGAATTCTACCTCACGCTCTGATGGGAAACCAAAAAATTCCTCTAGAAAGACATCTTTGGAACGATCAACCACTGGAGGAAAGTCTAATTGTGAAGTCCCCTGGTCATCCAAATATAGACTAGCAATCTGAGATGTAACTCCACCTATCCCATGATGCTCGGGTCCTTCTCTACTCACCTGGACATCCCACTCGCCCTTATGAAGAAAGGATCCACCCTTTGGGGATATGAAACTCACAGCACAATGATAACAGTTGGAGACTGCATAGAAGAGAACTAGCCAGTCCATTTTGAGAATGAAATCATAACCTGTCATCTCTAGGACATAGAGGACCCTTAAGAAGTGACACCCTGAAACCTCAAGAGGGAACACTCTGCACTATCGTACGTTAGATGTCCTCATTCCCAACAGTGTCTCTAGAGTCAATGTATCGGCATAATAAAAGATGCACAGCCCAAGGCTCTTCAAAACAACAACCGTGATAAAGATATGTGTAACACCAGTATCGAAAATAGATAAAGATAAAACTGAGGCTACTAGAATCATACCTCAAAATGTAGAAGGTTTGGAATCCTGCTCCGGTTGGGTCTGCTCCACTACAAAAGCCTGACCTATACCATGACTCTGGGGCCCTACCTGTGTGCTCTGAGCTGATCCGCCCATATTTCATTGATAGATTGGTGACTGACCACCCCATTCATTACCTCCATCTCGGCCTGAATGGCCGAAATTACTCCAGTTCCAAGACGGGTGAGAAATTGGTGGCGCTGCTCCTAAACGATGAGTCAAGGATGAACCTCTCTCACCGGCTACTAGTGAGAAAACCTGACATAAGTGATGAAGGTGACCCATCTTGCTGCAAGATCTGCACTCCACTATGTCCCTCTTGCACTGAATCCTTATATGTCCATCCCTTACACACTGTTATCATAGTACCAGGCCACCTAAAGATGTGTCCCGCCACCTCGGATCACCGCATGTAGACTCCCTACGGCACTCATATTGTCGGTTGGTTGATCAGTAACCCTATAAGAGGAACCACCATGGATCTCATCTCCAGAATCTCTCATATTGTGCTCTGAAATTAGTGTTTGGTTGACAATGGATGCGATGGAAGTCAGCCTGGAAATATTCACCTGTGAGCGGATCTCCCGCTTGAGACGATCCTCATACTTCCTTTACAAAAAAGCCCATCTTCTCTCTAGAGGGGTGTAAGACGTTGAAGCTCGATTGAACTAGAGGAATACTGCATGACAGAAAGTGTACCCTGCTCCAGGATCATGAACTCCCGGGCTTGGTCGGTCCTCAGGGTCTCCGGATAGAATTAATCATAAAAGATGCACTGAAACTACTCCCATGCCATAACCTACTAATGACTTTCCTGTGAGATAACATCCGACCACCTCTTGGAGGAGTCTCGTAGCATGTTGGTAGCTAGCTTGACCTGCCTTTCTAGAAGAATCTCCAAATGCTCGATGATCGTCATCATGGATTCTAGCCATGACTCTACAGCATGAGGTTCTCCTTCCCCTTAGATGGTGGGAGGATGCTATTGCTGGAAAACCCGCCTAAGGCTTGTCATATTCAAGGCCAGAGGCAGAGCTCCCTAGAAGGTCTGAATCATCCTCAGAAAAACATCCCTAAACTATGCATAGATTCCTGCAACTGGTATAACTGTTGGTTCCATGGCTGGCACAGCAGGAGGATCTGCAAGAAGTTCTTGATTAGCCATATCCAGTGTCTGATCACCGCCTGGAAGCTGGCGTGCAACTGGAGGATTTCTCTGTGCCATGACTCTAAAAGGTCAAACACACACATTAGATCAAGATTAACAAAGTCTGAACACAAGAGTACAATAGGGTAATAGGAGAAGAAACATTAACGTTTTACAAAACATTACTACACGGTGTGTATAAAAATTACACAGCGTGTTCTCTTATGTCATTCACATGGGCATGTACTTGAACTCTATTCCCCTGCCCGAGTCTCCTTACATGGATAACCCACATAGTCCACTTAATCATAGACTACACTGTGTGTTCACTACGGACACTCCGTGTACTATATATGTTTTAACGACCTGTGTTGTTAGTTACATGGACGATTACATGAATCTCTCTACATGGCGTGCTCCATGGAAACCCGGCGTGTACTTGAAGGACTTTACCCAACCCGTGTTGTTAGTGACATGGTCGGGTACTTAAATTACAAGGAACAACATGTACAAAACAAGACATGGTGTGTAAGGTCAAATTTTGTCCAACCATGTCGTCATTCGCACGGGTAGACACAAGGTTGCTTCAACAAGGTGTGTACTTGCCATACATGACGTGATCCTGAAGATTTTCCACAACACCATGTTTCTGCCCACATAGTCATCAACATAGTATAAAAAACTACATGGCGTGTATTCATAAAGTACATGCTGTGTATTATAGGTTTTTTTCTGGGCAGTAGCTCATAAATTGCTCTGAATCCCAAAGAACACAAAAAAATCATGAAGGTTCCAAATTCAAATCCATGAGGGCCCATACTCCCCATGGATCAAATCTTGGAATCAACTACATAACATATTCAAGGAAAACAAGTCAATGATCCACCATGTTCCGATTTATGAGGGCCCACAACACCTAAAGAATAAAAATTTGGAATTCATTTTGGTAAATCTCTACACAATCAATTTCCAATCAACAGTAAGTATTTCTATCAAGGTAACTATCATAACAACATGCATATTTTACACATCATCTATCACAACAACATGAAATCACTAATGCATCGTAGATGGCATTGAAAAAATTCATGACATGTGATTTCTACAAAGTGCATATATGATGCATGAGATGGTATACCCTCATCTCATCTGGTTGCAACAGAAATAGAACCACAATAATATCAACAGTAACAACACACCTCATGTGAGTCACTCAAGGTGAAATCCAATCAACTGAAAAATTACAAACCAGTAAAATTTCAATAAACAAGGTAGTATGGATTTTCCCTGTACACAAGTTAGCTACTCCTGGGCACACCTTATTACCAAGTACCTATTCCGTCTTATCCCTTGCTAAAGGCTCTAAACAGTATGTCATGAGAAAATAAACTGCTCTAATACAACTTTGTAACATCCCAGTTTTGGAAGCCACCCATAAGTGCCCTGTACCCAGTAGGTCACATGGACTCAAGCACATTTCCTTGAACGCCTGTGGCTGCCGACTAGCAGCAAGGGCCTTAGGTGTGATAGTGGGTAAACTATACCCGCATTGGCATAGTACACAGTGGATGTAAACAACATAAAAAAGCAGAAGAAATAATAATCCATTTAGAAATAAGCAGTGGAAGACTGGAAGAAGAAAATTGGAGCACACATATATAATAAAGATGCATGGTATATATATATATATATGTCAAGGAAAATAGTCAAACTAGTCACAACACTGAAAACTGTACTAAACCATGGTACAAAAGAAAAATATATGAGTGAATCCTCAGCATCGCAAGCCTCGGCTTGGTCCCATGCTCTGAAGATCCAAAACAATCTTGAACCTGAAGTAGAAGAGCGCTTTCTATTATCTATACCTACAACAATATAATCTGTTTGGGCCCAAAAGCATGACCCAAACAGGGTGTGTGACAATGTCCCAGTAGCCAACCACCCAATGATATGTTCCTAACAGTTAGTGAGTATATGGAAGGTAAAGTACAGTATGTGGTAAATAGTAAGTTGTAAACAGGATAATACACGGCAGTCTCACCCCTCGGGTTCAGCTACCGAAAAATAGACTCTATGGGGAAGCACTAACCATCAATTCCCCCTATAGTCTCATATCGTACTAAAGGTGCTCTGGAGAAGCACTCAACCTCTCATTCCCTCTATGTCCCATGTCGAGGAACTACAGACTCTTAGAGGAAGCAGTCAATGTCAATTCCCCCTGTAGTCTCACATCATAAATTAAAGACACTCTGGAGAATCCCTTACGTCCATTCTCTGTATGGTTTTCTACACTAGGTTCTCTCAGCCCTATATAAAGTTAGCAAGTATCGCATCGTGTAATGGACAATGTGATCTTCAAGAACTACTTGGATAGAATTCTACAGCATCTCAGCAAGGAAGAATAGTCAAACCATCTTATATACTAGGCATGATACTGTAAAAATCCAAAGAGGAAAAACTATACTAAACGGTCATAAATAGGCAAACATGCAATGGAAAAACATCCAAAGCACAGTAAAATTACCCTATTCACAAGAAAAATCCTCTACTTAGGCATATAAGAAAAGAAGGAAAACAACAAGGGGAATATAGGAAACACACAATACCCCGTTCATGGGTATTGTTGGAATTTTCACAAATACTCAAAGACTTCATACAGAAAGGCACAAACCACCTACCTCAGTGTTAAGAGATTTATATACGAGACCCGTGGGGCTTGAGTCTCTTTATAACGTCATAGATCTATGAAAATGCACAAAATAATCATCCTATAATAACTTGAAAAGGAGGTGGAAAATGAAAACAAGGATCTAGGAGAAGGAAGAGATTACCATTGCGGTTCCAATGCAATCAACGACGGTCGATTCAGAGGACGGACTGAGGCTTGGGAGATCAGAGGAGATTCTCGGCCGTACAAGAGCTCTTGGTCGAAGAACACGTAGAAGAAGACAGTTCTGTCCATCAGAAGCAACCCCAGTCTGTTTAATGAAAAAAAAGTATACGGCTTGTGATTTTGCAGTACACGACATGTACTAGGCTTTCCCACACACCGCTTTAGGAAGCCTCCATGTCACCCTTATGTGGTTGTGTGTGTCTCCATGAGATGGCCAACACATAGCCTCGAGCGGCAATGAAGTACAGGGTGTGTACTCAAAAAGTACACGGCGTGTACTTCAAGAAAAATCCATAAACTCCTATGTTCTCAAAAACTCTAGAATAAGGAAAAACATACCTAAAACAAAGTTATAGGTTTTAATAGTATTTCTGCTTGATGTGGTGTTAGGGGGTCTATATCAATGGTTATATAACCATTGGTATACCCCCATTATAACAATTCATAATCAACCATTGCTAAAACTGAGTTATAACCACCCTATACCAATGGTTCAATATAAATAATTGGTATAGGACATTACCAATAGTTTTAAACTATTTGGATGGAAATATAACAATAGTTTGAATTATTAGAAAATATCTTTTTAAATTGGTTTGAACTGTTGGCATATATACATCCTAATGGTTCACAATGAACAATCAGTAACATGAAATTATCACCACACTATTCTAATGGTTTACTATAACCATTAGTATAGGCCTTTCCCATTGTCAATATATCCATCAGTTTGTATAACCATTAGTATAGGAGATACCAATGGTTCTATAACCTATACCAACGGTTTTCAACTATTGGTATATACATAATTTCTAGTTGTGTTCATTATTGAAAAACCTCTCTTGGATTACACATTAAGACTTAAAATTATGAACTTTTGGAAGGAAAATAATATATAGATCATGGATTAGGAATCTAGGATATAATTAGGGTAGTTATTGGAGAGATAGAGATCTCATGAAGTATGAAGAAGATAGGAGAGGTGGTATCCTTTTAAACGGAGGGGAAGAAAACACTAGGAATTAGTAGAAAGATAAACTGATATATATATATATATATATATCATAGTCAGGTAAAGCGGATCTAATAAACCAAAAGATCAATTATCATATGTGAGTAGGTCAAAATAAACCTATACAATCAAATTTTGGTAAATGTTTTGATACATTTTAAGCCTTATCATCTAGATAAACCACATTAAAACCATTTTCACATTAACTGTGAGAACATTACTTTTTTACATGATATCTTACTTATATAACCAAAATTAAAAAGTGTAATTCTAACTCAATTTGAAAATTATGATTTAATATTTTGAATCCATTTTATGATAATTAATTTCTAATTGTTTTGTAAATTAATTTTAATATAAAAACACAAAACGCATGAAAAATAGAATTTATTAAAATAACTGATTTAAGATTAAAAATCATTTAGCCTTCAAATAAAGTAATAGATCAGTTTAAAAAAATTCATCAAAAAATAATAAATAAAAATTTAATATAATTATTGTAAAATCCATAACATAATTTAATCTTTCAACTGTTCCTTTTAAATCAACGACCCCAAAATAATTCTAAATTTCAATAAAATATAACTCATCATCACAAAAGTAATGTTTCAGTTCTTCATTTCAAAATAATGAGATAAAATACACTATTTACTTTATAATAAAACAATTAAACTAAAACCATTAATATTATATGAAAATTTAATGTGTTAGAGATATTTTGGGATTTTAACCTAATTTTTCCTCTTTTACTGAGGTGATAATTATTTACTATGGTTTCTCTTCATAATGAAAAAAAACTAAGTTATAACTATTAACTTATATTAATTAATATGATTTAAAATATTCAATATATTTTTCCAAAATTAAACTCTTAAATTTTTAATAATTTTATTTAAAATGAAACTATCAAAATTGGATGAAAATAGATTTTCCCCATAAAAACATTTTCATAATTATAAAATGATTTTATTCCAAAATTTATTTCATGATGTGTTTATTCATATTCAAAACACAAATTTTAATTACTAGGTTATAACTATCATATTTAAATAATAATATTTATATCGCAGTTTATTTAAACTCGGTGTTGCTTGTAGAACAAAATAATCTAGCAATAGAAATTATTTAAAGATAAATATTTCCTATAATATCACGGTGTTGAATTATTATAACAAAAAAATATTTCTCCATAAATATTTTATCCCTCTGATATATAAAATTTTGGATTATTATTCCTCATCAAAACCTTATTTTCCTAGGTAGCCTCAGCAAATTTATGGTTTCCCGACAAAACATTGACCGGGTGGTGATCATGTTTCATAGAACATTCTGTACATGATCCAAAATATTTATTAGTTATTCCACATAACATATATAGTTTAATGTTTTTCTCCATTTGATTTCAATATACATAAAGGATTAGGTTTGTACTCCCTTAGTTGAGATATATGGATTTCATCATGAACATGACATAGATTTTATAGAAGTTCAAAAAATGGATACAATCCTAGTAAGATCAAGAAATTCAAAGGTAAAGATATATTTATGTATTATCATGATATTCATTACAAATCTGATAGAACTATTATACGGATATAATCATTGAAATATCATGTCTTTGAATTGGAACTCTAGATCTCACTTGTGATTGTCAACCTAACCATTCTATTGAATCAAAGATTCCCTTATATTCTTATGAATAGATCATATTATATCTTCCATAACCTTAGATATCTCAAGTCCCCATATATATATATCCCTATATTTATCGTAACATGTTGGAGTCCTACACTTTTTCCATATAGTACTTTATAAGGAGATATCTAAATGATTGATTAAAATCAATTTTTGTATGATAAAATGACTAGATGAATGTATTGATCCCAACCACCATTGAAATCAAAAGAAAATAATCTCAACATAACTTATAGGGCTTAAATTGTTCTCTCAGACGTAACATTTGTCTTGGTGTGATAATAATTACTAAAACTATTCTTCGAATATAGAGCTAACTGAATTTATTTCTAGAATCAATGTGGTGATCCTCAGATCCCAATAAAATATAGTAGAATGTGGTACTCCATACATCCTTACCATGTCATTAAATATATTTTGGGAATCTGAATAAGAGATAAATATTCTCTAATGGAGATGAGGTTTTCAAACATCTTTAGGTGATCGACTAGAACCCATATTGAATTATATCCTTTAGACGTTTTGGGGAGTTATAAAATGAAATGCTTTGTTATTTTTTCCATCTTCATTTTGGTATTGGAATTAGTTGTAACATCCTATTAGACATCTATATTTTTCCCTTAAATTGTGGACATACCATTCAAAATGATATAAACTCTAGATTATCTCTCTTCATTTTTTCCAACAAAAAATATCCTTTCATATATTTAAACATCTTCATACTTATAGTATGAATAGTCAATGATGATCTATGAGAATCAACCAATAGATACCTCTTGAAATATATTATTGATGCAACACATACATCTTCCATGAACCATTTCATTACATAAAAATAATGGTTGAACTCAAAAACATTTCTCATATTATTTTATAGCTCCACATCCTCATTAATCACCTCATTAATTATCACCAAGATGAATTGTTCAACACATATATAAGAAATATTTGATATCCCCACATCCATAAATATTTTCATATCCATCTTATAATATAATATAAATATTGGATATTTAGTTATCCAAATCATAGGTAATCTAGAATGATCATTGTTTGGGAATATATTTCCTTATTCACCTTCCTATGGTAATAATGAATTAATCAACAATAAAAAATACTAAACTCCAACCATATTCTCTAGTACATATTAAAATATTTTAAAGAGAATATATAGTTTTAAATTTTATGATAAATATAGATTTCTCTCATTTTTCACTAAACATAATTCTTTCATATTTTTAATGCATGAATTACCAGAACTAACTCCAAATCATGATTTGGGAAATTTTCATCATGAAAATTCAATTATCATGAGGCGTAATCTATCACAATATCATTTTTCAGGAGGGTCCATCATATTCCCTTATTTGATTCATCTATATAGAACAAAAAACCTTCTTCATTGTACATTAGTGGATGAACATGTTCACTTACTATCCTTATCTTTATTTCCTTAATGTTATCTTCACATTCATCTATAAAAATTAATTTAACCCCTTTCCATGTAAGCTTGGTGGATTGATATTATAGTCCGGATAAATATCTCATAATTAATGGTTAATATAGAGAAAACCCAAGAAAACCCTGGATCTCAATAATTGTGGCTGGTCTAGGGAATTTCTTAATAACATCTATATTTCATGTGTCGACTAAAATACCGTCAATAGAGATTATATTACCCAAGAATGAATATTCCTAAGGAAAAAAATCACACATGGTAAATTTTTCAAAACAATATATCTTTTCTCAAGGTCATTAGTAAAATTCTCAAATGATCTTCAAATTCATAATTTTTTCTTTAATATATAATTATATCATCAATAAAGACTACAAAACATAGATCAAGGTAATTCCTAAATATCAATTTATTAAATCCATGAAAATGGTGGGGGAATTAGTAAGACAAAAAGGTATTACAACAAATTTATAATGGTAATACCTCATATGGAAGGATATCATTAGTATATCATCATTATTAAAACTCCATTGATGATATCAAAAATGATGATAAATATTGAGAAAATATTGAACAACTCACAATTTATCAAATAAATTATCGATATGGGGTTTAGGATTCTTGTACTTGATAGTGATCATGTTACGTTCCAGATAATCAATGGAATGATGCATTGACCCATATTTATTTATAACAAAAATAATAGGTTCACCCCAAGGTGATGCACTAGGGCGTATGAAATACTTATTAAAATTCTCCTGGAGTTTCATCTTCTATTTTTCAAATCAATTATTGTCATTCTATATGGATTCCTTGAAATATTCATAGCACCAAGTATAAACTCTATTGAAAACATAACCTCATGATTTAGAGGAACAGTAGGTAATTATTCTATATTGACATCAATAAACTCCCATAAAATATGAATATTCTCAATGTTGATCTTCTTCCCATCCATCTAAGACAAACACAACTTTAGAATAGGAATCATGATACAAGAAACAGACATAATTTTCATTGGAATTTCACATTTATCCTCATAATAAAATTCAAACGTAAGATGGTTTGTGATATCAAATGTTAATTACCTTCCTTGGAAATTGATATGGTCTTTATATAATTTAATACAATTCATTCCCAAAATTATATGAAATTTGACTAAAGGGGGTATCAATTGTTTTTCAGGAAGAATTTTGTTATAAACTTATATTGGAGATGAGCTATAAACAATATATTTGATAATTATACCATTAGAAATTTTTTATCCTAAATCAATATTTGAGTGTACCTATCACTAACTTTACTTTATCATTAAATCTTCAATCTATGACTACAACAAAATTTGTTGTCATGAACAATAAGAATAATTAATTAGAGTGATCATTTATGTAATAATTAAAAATCCTTCATAGAATTTCTAAATCATGACAACTTCCCAATATATATCACCATTTTTTCAACCTATCCCATCCTTAGTTATCATCAATTCAAATCCTCCATAAGTGTTCATAAGTAAAATGTTATTTATCCCAAGAATATCCCTTAATAGTGTAAAAATAGGTATGTGGTAAGTTCATATAAATTTTTCACCATAATAATGATTGGGATATAGTCTACTAACCATTTTTATGTTTATTACCCTAGGATTAACCTATTATAAAACCACATCAACTTGTAGCGTCTATAAAGGCATGTATTTCTAATAAATCCACATTGTATATCTTACTAAAACATTAGAATATTATCAAATAAATTGACATAACCCAATGTTTACAATAAGGTTTTATAATATTTATATCCAAATATGAACTAACCCGAAATCTCAAATAAATTGATTAAACCCAATAAAAACCTATTTAAATATTAGATTATTTTATGTGAATAATCAATACAGTTCACAATAATACATGTCTAAGGACAAAAATGGTTTTTTATATTTTAATAATAGATTCATAAAAATCATATTTCATGAAATATATTCAATTTATCAGATAATATATTCACAAAAAGTACTCATCTTTGGTATACCCTATGTAGAATATTTCTTCATAACCTAGAGAAATCAGACATAAGAAATGGTGAGATCAAATTATCAGTAAGGATAAACATAGAGGTATCAATAATTATATGATAAAATGATCATAAGTTTGTGATAACATATTCATGTTATTGTTCTAAACATTATATATTCATACCTAGAAAAAATTATTAGATCATAATCTCAAAAATCAATTCATATCTACAATCATGGTCAATAACGGTGTCAAATCAGTAATAATCATCCAGGAGTCATAATATAGTCATGTGGAATCAAATAATAATAAATCCTAAAATTGTGAACATATTTAAATTTAATCATTTCCAAACTTAATCCCATGATCGTAGCTAGAAATCAATTATACTCACACATCAAAATGTGAAAAATACTATTTAGAATATTGTCCATGAATATTCTTGAGAGAATAGCTAAAAGAAATCATACTCATACATAAAAATTTGAAAAATTATTTTTTCCATCATATAAATGATTATCTTCATCTCATGAGATATCAATATAAATTTAACCAATTCATTAGAGGGATATAACATCCCCAACCGTCATATAATAATAATCCATTCATATAACTACCATAAGATCATAAAACATTCATAATATAATCATAGCATAACCCATGGAAAATATATTTTTTCCTCAACATATCAAAATCAAAATCATGAACGATATATATAAATAATAAGATGGTATCATTTGGATCATATCCCCATTAAATCAGAATTAACATCAAAGGATGATATCTTAGATAAAAAAACATCAAAACATCTATAGCGTACTTCTTGAGGAAAATACCCTTTCATTTTTAAATAAAATTATAAAAACATAAATAATCTCAAAATATTTCGAAACCCATTTTATTTTAAAAAAACATGAAAGACAAAAAATTAAACTTCAAAACAATTAGTGGTCATGATGGTGGTAAATTTATTCCATTTTGTAATTGTTAAAACAATGATTCTACTCTGAGCTTTAGTAAAAAGTATCTTTTTTTTAAAATAACAGGGAAATTATTTTATCATTTTTTAAAAAACTAAATTTCTATAAAACTTAATTTGAATAACATTGATGATTATTTAAAAACAGTTTTGTAAAAACATTTAGAAAACATGATTTGGAAGGAACTAATTTTCTAACCAAAAGAGATGAAATAAAGATGTATCTTATTAAAAACATTTTGTAATGATTTTTCTAAAACAAAGAGGAAAACAATTTACTAAAATATTAAAAATACATAAATAAATATATTATAATTATAATAAAATGTGTTTGTCATATAATTGTTATATAAATTCCTCAATGAAAATTAAATCAAAAATAATCCTGGTTAAAATGGGATTGAAAAATAAATCTATTATAACTTTTGAATCATCCAAATAAAAACTTCATGAAATTGAGAACCTTATATGGATATTTATATCCCCCTTAACTTAATAAGAATAATCATAAAATAAATTCATGGGATATACATAAACCATTTAAAATAAATTTGGTGTGTAACAATTAAATATTTCGTAGTGAAGGGAAAATGGGACGAAATCCCCTACCGCAAGTTTCATTATTCTGTGTATGCATTAGGCCATCTTGTATACTAAATATAAATTTATTGTAAATTCATTCTAGAACCATATTCATATACAAAATGTGGAGGCATGTATTTTCCTTGTAAGGATTTGAAATATTTTCATATATATATCCAAAGCTAAGTGTTGATACGACATGCGATGCTGAGGCCCAGTGATCCTAGAATTAATTTTATAAAATTATATATATATTTTATATTTCATGGTAACATATTCTTATGGAAAATTATAATGTATTTAATGGTTTTTGGGTTCAAAAATATGCTCCCAGGGGTGGGTTATGAAAGTTTTTTACTCTAGTTGTGACATAAAATGAGTTGGTACGAGACATTCGGACCCCTCTCTTGTTGGTGGTATATTTATTGAATGAATTAATAAATTATTTAATTAATTTTATTTTTAGTGAAATGGATAAATCTATAAATTCATCACCTTATAAAATGTTTTCAGGTTTAACGTCCTGATTTTTTCAATCATTAGTGAGATCTTTCATTCCCCTTCTATTGGGGGATCATGATGAATGATGATGAATCTATAAATTGGATCATATCGAGACATATTGAACATGAAATATCATTAAAAATCATTAGATAACATGTTAATCAGTGAAGATCGATATTTATTCATGATAGGACTCATATATTGTTGTTTCTACAACATTTTATTAAAATATGGAGCCTCATCAATTCCTTTTTCTTTGACCTCTGTAAATTTTAGACATAGCATATTCGCATGTATAGAAATTACATTGTTCAATTAATATTATAATCTAAACATTATTTTTCTTTTTTTATTTCCAATAACACATGGATAACTATGTTTAAACCAATTATTAACTTTTCCCCCTCATTGCTTCGTGTTCTTCACCTGTTAGTTCCCCGCGGTCCTGGATCAACTTTACCACGAGGTAACAAGCTCGATTTGACCACCTGATTCACAGTAGATCGATAAATAATCAAATATTTATGAGAAATGGATAGATCCAACATCATTTTAATGAGACTATGACCAACTATTTTTTGAAACATCATGATATTGATGAATAGAGGCATGGTGGTGTGTGGAACAAACGAAAAAACATTCCTAACCAACTAGAGTTGTTTACTAGTGATTGAAGGATGGCATGAATGATCCATGGAATGATTCAAATATTTATAGCTGATTCAAGGTGATATCTGTGGTGGGTTGAATAGTTTTAATTGTGAAAATTAAATTTTGGTTTTCTAGTGAAAACCCAACTACACTCCATGTTCATCGAATATCACATAATGTGTAGAACTTCCATGAAGGTGGCTAGGGATTTATAATTTATTAGGAGAACATGAAATGTTGTCACCCACACATGTCGTGTAACCCTTCCCCATTTGAAAATATTTTGTGATTGGTCACAAAGATGGGAACTCATGTGTAGGTACATGGTGTTAGGTGCACACACATGTACTCTAGTACATGGACATAGAAAGTATGAAACTGTACGATTCCTAGTTAACCCGGACATGCAATGTTGTCCACCTACACACTGTGTACCACTAAATGGGATGAAGTTGTGGGTTGTACAAGGACATATGCAGGTTTTGATGTGGGGATACACAACATGTGGGACCCCTCACATATTGTGTACCCCTTGAACACTTCTTGTAAATCATTTAACGTCCATATCTCCTTTGTTTGAACACATATTTTTTTCTCATGAGTACCTTATCTTGATTGTGATTCTGTGTAGAACATGATGGTTCCCTTTGTGGTGGATTTGAAGATCAGATGTCAATTTTATTAGAATCAGTACCTTCCTAGGTTTCCCCAATGGTAGTAATGACCTTGACCAATCACTAGATGCATACTCCAAAGTGGAACCCTCTAGTTAAGTTGTGTGTGGGTACTTGATGGATTTAGAGTAGAACCCTCCTGCTGAGTTGGGAATGGGTCCTCTACATACTCCCAAGTGGAACCCCTTAGTTGGGATGGTCATGGGTCCTCAAAAACATATTCGAGTCAAACCCTCTAATTGGACTGGGTATGGGTCATTAACCTTCTAAGTGTAACACTCATGCGGTTTCAAGGTATGGGTTTTTGATGAATTAGAGTGGAACCCTCCAATCGGGGTGGTAATGGGTCATAGACCCTCAAAGTTGAACCCTCTAGTTGGTCTGGTCATGGGTCCTCCATCAACTACATGAGTGGATCCGTTATATAGTTCTATGGAATGAGACATCTATATCTCATTTTTGGAACCTTGATGTTGCGTCACAATGGAGAGGCATGGTTTGACGTAGATTTCCACTAACAATGAAGAGGGACACTCCCCCCCCCTAAGACATATTTCTATGAGGTGATCAAATTCATGTGGGTGAGTCACTGCCACCCAAAATCAATAGTGTCAATGGGTGGTGAATGAGTCCCATAGACTTGTGTGTTTAGGGAGTATTATTGAGATGCTTGGGATCGTTGGTGTAATTTTTCAATTGTTGTCCACTCTTCTTCTTAGGCTATGTTGCTAGATGGAGATACTATTACTCTCTTGTTTGGGGTTTTTTGACTGAGCATATATATATATATATATTCTTCTTAGGTATCCACCACTTGGATTAGGATACTCTTCTTCCAGGATAGGCGAACAAGAGTGGGGTATGCCATAGTCTTTCTATGTTTAGATTCTCCTGGTTCTATGGTTTTATTCTCCTACTCTAACTGGCGAATACTTGATGAGAAGTTATTTTACTAAACATGTTGATCCATTTGTTCTCGGATAATATTACATTCACTCTTTTTTTGGTTGATCAATACACTTTCATTGTACCTTGTGATACCAAATGTATTCCTCTTCTATTGTATCTCTTACTTATCCCCCTTCAACATATGGGGCATCCTAATGGTTATGATTATACTCACCCCAGTATGGGATTTTCTTTCACAAATTATGTCTTAAAAAATGGACATGTCGACCATGGAAATAGAGGAGCTCAGGTATATAAGTTGTTTAGACCATGTACAATGGTTGTATCTTGGAATTCAGAATTTAGGTACTCTCGGATGTTTACTGATTGCATTTTACTCTTATGTTGGGACATATTTGTTTGGGGTGTATTTTCAAATTTACATTTAATTTTACACAACCATAATCTTGTACTGTCTATAGGTCCATGCATGCTTGTTTATCTTTATAGTAGTGCTTCATCTTTTCTTCTTTCCCTCTATAGATTTTTCATTTATTGGGATGTATTTTGTACAATTTTTTTAGGAAAATTCATCCCCGAGTTATTTATTCCTTTGGTTCCTATCACCACTCTATATCCTTTAAAGGAAGGCATGGTGTAGTTGTAACTCAAGCCCTGGCTCAGGTTTGGTCATGAAATATTGGTATCAGAGAAAGTTCATTCCATGTAATGTTTTCCATTCATTTATCCTTTAAAGGATTGGTCGGTTTTTAAGAAATAGTTTCAATGTGTATCAAGTGTGTCTCTTAGACCAGAAAATCCATTAATGGTGTGGTAGTCATTGTATCAATTCATCGAGACCTTGAATACCTTCTTTTTCACATGACATGTTGAGACATTTTTTACATGGATAAATGGTACATGCATCATTTAAGATATATTATTTTTCTATCCTTCTTGAATCATATCCTCATTTTTTTGACACACACACACAGATATATATATATATATATATATATATATATATTCATGGTAATCCATGAACACTTTTGGGATTCCTCTCTCTTGATATCCATCCAAGATACCAGCTTTGGTTTTTTTCGGCATTCCTATGAGTGGTGATCCCTCAGTTTAGGGTCCATTATGTGACCCACTTCTTCTTGTTGGGAAGTTAGAATCACCACCCCTTATCTAGAAGAAGATCATCCCAACAGAGAATTCAATGGATGGGAACAGTCTTTGGAGTACTCTGTGATTTCTTGAATCAGTAAATGTTATGGTTCTATAGTGAGAAAGATCCTCATTAATTAGAGGATTGGCTAGATTTGATGGTCCATATCTCTAGGATTTTTCAGACCCTGATGGATCACTTAGTGGAACTAGAAGCCAACATTTTCCATAGATAATTTGGTTATTTGTGGATCCATGCTACATAGATGCAGGATGAGTCGACATTCTTGTGGGAATACATCTAGAAGCTATTTCGTACAGTGTAATTCTCAAGCTACTAGTGCTTAGTCCTGTTCTATGTGGTTTTGGATCTACATTAAGGATGGATGATAGTGGATGGGTATTCAGAGATGTACTTAGAACATACATGTTACTCCATTGACATTATCAATGGTGGCTACTTCTGAGTATGGATGTTTAAGTATGTAGTTTTTAGATAGATCTGATCTAGCATTGTTCCCTTGTTCATCCCCACCTATTATAGGGTGTTGGATATTTTACTAATGACAGAGATATTTCGATCTGTGGGATACCAAACAGCAACAGTGGGCATCATAGAGTTGAGACATCTATAGCTGACATCCGGCTATCAAGATATCAGCGTATGAGATTCTTCCTAGATTAGACTCAGTCACATAGACAAAGAAATAACATAGTTCCAAGGAATTCTTGATATGGGAGGTATATTACTTGAGATGTGATAGATCACATGGAATGAGACTTCCAAACTAGACGTGAAGAGTATCCCTGACAGACAGTTGATGTACTACCATGGTAGAGTCAGTGTCATGATCATGGATGTCCTAGGAGTGGAAAGTATAGTCCATAGGGAGGAAAAGCTGGAAAAGGAATAACAGAATATTTAGGTGAGGTTAATGCTTTGAGATCCTTCCAACACCACCACCACCAGTCAACCCTTGTAATACTCAGGGAGATAGAATCTGGGGCCAGGAACATTTTTTGGATTTGGATGTCTATGAAAATGAAATTTTCAATATGATCAGAGGTATAATTTGTGTTTAATATAATCATTATTCAATGTTATTAGACATATATTGTTGAGTCAAAATGTTTTTTCACTTTCCCCTTGATCTGTTTTTTTGAAATCAAAAATTACTTCTTATTTTTAATAAATTTTATATTCTCATCATAATAACATATATCGTGATCATGTAATTTTTTTCTTATTGTAATCATATAATGTTGTTTTAAAATTGTAATTACATATTTTATTTTTCATCGTAACCAAACATGATGTTGTTCTACATCGTAATCATAGGCTATTTGTTTTCAATCAAAATCACATATTTTGATTTTCATTGTAAACAAATATATTGTTTTACAATTGTAACCACATTTGATCTTTTTGTAACCATATGTATCATAAACAAGATATACATCGTAATCATGCTATACTTTACAACAACATGAATGGTAACCAGTTTATGTATCATATTCATATTATAAATTGTAACCTTTTATCGTAACCAGGATATACATCATAATCACATCGTGCTTCGTAACCAAGTTATGTATTGTAACTACGATATGAATCATAACCAAAAAATAAATTGTAACCATGATATGATTCATAAAAATGATATGAATCACAACCATGATATGAATTGTAACCATGATATGCCTCTTTCACATTATAATAATCATAAATGTGTCATGTATCATAACCATGATATGTATTGTAATCACAATATACATTGTAACCATGTTATGTATCGAACTCAGGTAATGAATTGAAATCATATCTTACTTCAATAACTGATACATGTTTTTTATTATATTTCAACTTAATCATTATTTCGTACTTTTGTACTTATTATTTTCCAACTAAAATGATGTCTTTGATTTTGTTATATACTAATCAAAATGATATCAGGTATTCTGTTTTTTTTTACCGATATAATTCTAGGTTTCTAAGTCCCTTTGAATTTTCCAGAGAAATATGACTGTTGGAGGAAATATAACCATTAGAACCTAAGGCATATAAATATGTGATAGTTCAAACCAAACTGAATATATTTTTGTTATTTAATATTCTAGAAAGAGATAATGTGGCATCTCTTTTACTTCGTACAAAATCCTTGATGATACAAGATGTGAACAGCATGTTCCATGTTCTTGAATTTATATAAGTTCTTTGTTTTGATTTATGAAACTGGTCATTGGGATAATGATCAAGGGCTTCCAGGGATAGAAATATAGTTGTACTAATCATCGTATCATGGGATTTCAAGTATTTGAAAGACATAGGTGCCAATTACCTTATTAATTGAGGAATTATGGGGATTGGATTATAGATGTGTTGAACACTATATTGAGGGCTTACCTAGGTGTTGGTATGACAGACCTTATATCCTAGGTGAAAGGATACCCTGTTCTTTGGGATAATAGAATTGTTATACCATTACATTTCTACTCATACATTTAATAAAGAGAGAATCATATTTTTTCTTCTTTCTATTCCTATTATTTTTTATAATAATTTCATAAATTTTGATATACTCATAACATATTTTATTAAGAGATTCTATAAGTTGCATGGTAAAATAATTTACATTTGTTTTACTCTAATAATTAAATTCAATTAAAATAAAATAATTTAATAACCTATTGTATAATATCATATCATATTCATCAAGTCCATTACCATATTGTCGTTTGTGTTGGTTGTGAATTGTATTAGTTTAAGACCTCTCCATCTATGTTCTTTTATAAGAGATTAAATACAATGTTTTAATCATATAATCCCCCTATTATAATAATCCTTATAAAATAAAATTACATCTATATTTTGATCCAACAATTGGTATCATATAAAGGTTTCTACAGATTTTTTTACATGAATTATTCATTTCTGTAAGAAATTTGTATTTTTATTATAAACCATTGTTTATGTTTTCTTACTACACTAATGAGTGGAGTGGAAAAGTTTTGTTTTATAAGTTGGAAGGAATGAATATTGGATCAATTGACAAAATAAATGAAACTAGACAACCTATTTTTGATGGTAATGATTATGAGTACTTTAGTTATCAAATGAGGTCTTTTTTATTAACATCGGAGTAAACAACATTGTGATGTTTAACGGAGAATACAAAATACCAGACAAAAAAGTCAGAACTTTCACCAACCAGGAGAAACTAGAATATCAATAGAAATAAAATATTTTTTTCTCAATTTTTATATTCACTATTAATCGGATTCTTTCTAAATATTATTTCTTTAAATGAATACCTAAATATTTCAATGTCTTTTTTTGCCATTGGATCCTTTAGATCTAATCATGCCCATATATTTCATTTTTAAAGATCCCCTTATTTCCCATACCACATAAAATTCCTATAAATTTATCTTATGTATTAATAATATATAAAATACTTCATAGTTTGTAATAAGAATTTATATCCATTTTCATAATTAGAGAAGACCTCGACTTTCGTAACCAGGAAAACATCAGGGTTTGAGTTAGTCTTTCATGTCTGAGTCAACTACATCGTCTCCAAAGATACTTTATCCAAAAGATTCCTCTTCCAAGTCTTTTTGAGGTGAAATTTTAGTCTCTTAAAACTTCTATAAGACTTTTGATTCCTCGTCAAAAATGATAATAATTTTCAAAGTGTGGGAATCCATTTGTGTTGAAAGACCAGATTCATACCAAAATTTTGTGTAATATGAGGAATTTTTGAAATTCAATAAAAAAATGGAGATATAAAATGGTATCAAAATTTATTTTATGAGGTATGATAAAAAGTACACAACTTCAGTAAAACAAGAATCCACCTTCCTTGTAGTTCCATGGAAGGGAGTTTCTCTTTGTTCATCTCATAAATTACCATAACTGGATGGAACCTTTGATAAAAGAAAATATAAAGAATCTATTTTTGATATTCATGATGACAATAGAATGTTAAGTCATTTATCAAAAGACAATAGACTCATTTACCATAGGATTCATGGTTTTTTAGTTCAAATAATGGTTGATAAAGAAATATTTAATGTTTCAGATGTTTATGTGCATGATTATCTAGTGAATATGAGGAAGTTAAATCTATCGGATTCATTTTATTAACAACTAATTATATTAAATCTGGTTTAATGAAATCATAGATAATCTGGGTTTCCATCCATCACAATATGTTTTTTAAAGAATTCTTATGTTTTGGCAATGTTACAATCAATTTAGATCCGACATCTTTCAAATAGCATCTCATCAGTAAGGACACAATAAGAAGACATATGTTATGATTCATTCATAAATCCAAAAATATTGAGATGGATCTTAAATCTAAGAAAGAAAAGAAGGTGGAATAAGGGAGTGAAAACCCTTATAATCCCTAAAAATCAACCTCATGAAAAAGAAAGATAGTTAAGACTATAGAACCCAAATGTAAAAGAAACAAATGGCAGTGTTGTAAGAGGTTGTAGAAAAGTGGAGAAATAATAAGGAAGAAAATAATGAAGGTGATTCTCAATTTGGTTTGGATCCATCCAAAGCCCCACACTAAAAGTAATATTAGCATAAACTCTAAAAGAAGAATAAAAGAATAAAAGAATGAAAAATGGAACATCCCAAGCTATTGACATTGATATTATTCTCAAATAGATGAGCCTAACAAAACTGGAATTGTATTAAGGGATTCAGTTGTTCAGACTCAATCAGATCCAGCAGAGAAAGGAAAATAGAAATTGGCATCTCAACAATTGGATACATGGATTCTAATTCATGAATATGAATAAGTGGAAGAAGAACAAGGGGAATAATAACAATATCAATAAGAGGAATAAGTGGAAGAAGAACAAGGAAAAGAATAACAAGATCAAGAAGATAAACAAGTGGAAGGTAATGAAGATGAAAATATGAGAACTGCTTCATTAGTATCGTATGATATTCCATCATTGATGTTTCCATGTCCAGATCCTCATTCTTCCAAAAAACTATTATGAATGTGTGTCTTCTATGAAAGTCATTCAATTATATGATAAATAAGATGAAGAAGAATCTGATAAGGATCATAATCATCTGGATCAATATATCGACACTGAAACTCATTTCGGTGATCTCTATAAATATACTAACGAAACAGACATTGAAAGGGAAATAACATTAATGGGAATTCAATAAATTGAACAATATTTGAATATATTAGAAAATATGAAACTGTTCAATCCAAATATTGATGCCATTTTAGAAATCATTTCAATTACTTGTAATGAATGAATGGACTCTATCAATATTTAGATGGGCATGTTTCTAAATCATTAAGATGATTTCAAATTATGAAAAAAATCATGATGTTGAGCATAGAAAGGTTTGTAACATGGTTATTAAGAGGTCATATAACATTGATGATAGTCTCAAGAATCATGTGGACAAGTTGGATGAATTAGTGAACTGGGTAAATTATCTCAATTCTTTCTATCAAATGTTGGTCCCTGATTTGAATGAAAAACATGATGTATTTCAACAAAAAGGTACCAAAAAAAGAATACCCCTTGAAGAGAATGAGAATATAAAGTAAAATTTCTAGAATTAATTTAATGATGTTAGTATTTTATCAAATAGAGTTTTAATTCAGGAGAAAAACTATAGAGTATGATTGGAGGATTTCAATTCCCAGGAAGAAAGGCTTATGGATCAAGAAGAAATTAATCATCTTATATAACAAAGGCACTCCCGAAGAAAGAAAGGATTATAAAAGTATAGGATTTTAACGTGAAGGATAATCAAGAATCCGTTGAAAATTTTATGCAGGATAGAAAAGAGTTCAAGAAGATGAAGCATTACATGTTCAACATCTTGGAAAAACAAAATGGGAATGAAGGATTTTTAGATCTCTTGTTGTAATAAAATTATATTTTATTAAATGTAATGACTATTGTTTCATACTATGTTTCTCTAACTCTTTATAGGATATGAATTGTTTCACTAATTTTTTTGAAAATAAAAAATTTATAGAATATTTTTGAAATGAATAAATTTCATTCATAAAAAGAAAAATGGTGAAAGCCATATTAAGTGATAAAACTAACAAGAAAAATTAAATAGACTAGTATAGTTAGAGATATTTACATCCTTAGGTTGAATTAGTTTTTTATACTATTACTTTCATAAGAGTTACTAAACATAAGTAGAGACAAAATTTTATTGTTTATTTTGTTTTGTTCTTTCCAAAAGGGGGAGATAGTTGAATAAAAGGTTTTCAACTTCCCTGTTGATCTTTTTGGTTTTTGAAATCACAAATTACTTCTTTTTTACATAAATGTTTTATTCTCATTATATTCACATATATCGTAATCATATTTGTTGTTTTTGTTTTCGTAATAATATAATGTTGTTTTACCATCGTAATCACATATTTTTTCCGTCGTAACCACACTTGTTGTTGTTCAACATCGAAATCATATGCTGTTTGTTTTCAATTATAATCACATATTATTTTCTCATCATAACCAGATATGTTGTTTTACAATAGTAACCACATATTATTTTTTTAACCATTTATATCATAACTAGGTTATACATAATCATCAGGTTATACATCATAACCACATACATTGTAACCACGTTATGTATCATATTCATAATATACAACATAACCATGAATCGTAATCAGGATATACATCTTAATCACATTGTGCATCATTACCATGTAATGTATCATAACTATGATATGAATTATAACAGCGATATGAATCGTAACCATGATATAAATCATAACCAATATATGAATCATAACCATGATAAGAATCGTAACCACGATATTCATCTTATCTATGATAGGCATTGTAATTATTTCCTGTATCGTAACTAAGATATGCATTGTAATCACAACATACACTGTTACCAAGTTCTATTTCAAACTCATATAATGCATTGAACTCATATCTTACTTCAATACAACATACATGTTTTTCATTATATTTCAACTTACTCATTCTTTTATACTTATGTACTTATTTTTCTCTAACTAAAATTATGTCATTGAGTTAGTTATATAATAATCAAAATGATGTTGTGTGTTCTATTTATTTTGACCATTATAATTTTCAACTCCATACGAATTTTCTAGAGAAATAGGACTATTTGATGAAATATGACCATTGGAAGCATAAGCCTATAAATAGAAGTTCATTATAACCAAACTTCCCAACTTTTTCATCTTTCATGTTCTAGAGAGAGAGTGTGACATCTATCATTCTTCAAGTGAAATCCTTGAAGATACAAGTTGTGAATGGATTTTTTCTATGTTATTTTATTTCTATAAGTTCTTTTTTTCTTTGTGAGACTGATCATTGTGAGAACGATCGAGGGATTCTAGGGATAGGTAGATGGTGGTAAAGATCATCATATTGAGGGATTTCGAGTATTTGAAATACATAGGTGATTATTACATGTTTAATTAAGGGCTCCTTGGGATAAGAATAATGACGTGTCGATCAACTTATTGAGGGATTACTCGAGTGGTGGTAAGACAAGCCTTATATCCTTGGTGAATGGATACCCAACACTTTTCGATAAAAGAATTGTAATACCTTTAAATTTCCACTGCTACATGTAATAAAAATTGAATCTTTTTGTTTCATCTTTCTATCCATATTATTTTCTATTATAACTGTTTCAATTACAATAAAATCATTACATATTTTATTTAGAGATTTTGTATGTTTTATGGTAGAACCATTTAAATTTTTCTTATTCAGATCTTTGTATTAAATTCATATACAAATTTTTAATAACCTATCGTATCATATCATATCATATCCAATTGATCCAGGACCCATATGGTCATTTGTATTGGTTGTGAATTGTATTTGATTAATACCCCTTAAACTAATATCATTCTTAATATTTTAAATACAATGTTTTTAAACATACAATTCACCCACCCCTATCTTTTATTAAGACATATAATATACATTTACATCTATATTATGATCCATTATATATTCTAGTTATTTATTCATCTCTCTGCTCTTAGTGTGAGAGCTGGAGATCCCAATTGTGGTGCTGTCACAACAACATTGTCTTGAGGTTTCTAAAGGGAACTCTTCTTCTATATCATTCATTTACCACAAGTGTGAGCTGTGTCATGGAGGAGAAATATTAACATGATACCTTTGGTTTATCATGATCGAAACATATGAAATCATCTTGGGTAATGATTGGCAATCCATGGTCTTTGCATATAATGACTATCACCATTGAAAAGTCAGATGCGGATGCACTAATAAGATGAGATAATCATTTTCTGGTGAGATATATATCATGGAAGTGAATATATTTTCTGTGAGAAGGATGTTACATCCAATTACCCATCAGTAAGTGATTAAATCACATGGTAAATAAGTCACTTTAGGTGCCTGGATCCCATCAGTTTTATGGGATTATAGGGATGTCTTCTCTGAGGATTATATGTGACTACCTATGACATGAGGAATTGATTTTTTCATCAACTGTAATCTAGACCCCACTCTAATATCTTCTCAAGCATATCATGTGGCACTAACCAAGATCTAGGAGCTACAGTTATAGTAGGAGGAATTTTGTGAGAACTATTTAGTTAGGCCTAGTGTGTCACCTAGGCAGCTCTAGTCTTGTTCAGGAAAAAGGGGGAAGGGATATTAATTCCTTGTGTGAATTATCATCCCCTGAACTAGGATGGGGAAAAATATAAGTATCCCTTTCTGTGGATTGATGACTGATTTTATTATTTTCAAGGATTGTGGTGGTCATCTAATATAGATTTCTAATCTGGATACCACCAGTTCCAAGTTCGTGGGGCTAATATTAGAATTTTGGCATTCATACATCTCTACTGACGCTATGAGTTGCTAGTGATTCAATTTTGTGGGGTGATTTCACCCACTGGGTTTAAGGATTTGTTGAACAAGTTCTCTCAACCATACATGGATCATTTTGTTATTTTATTCCTTGAATATGTAATCATTAACACTAAAACTGATGAGGATCATGAAGATCACTTGAGGATGGACCTATATTTTCATTGAGAGGACCAAAATTATAGGAAACTCTTAAATTCCTTTTTCTGGATACATGATGTTCAGTTTTTGGGGAATTTTATTTCCGAACATTGAGTATCCATAGATCTAGTGATGATCTAAGAAATTCATGTTTGGGAATCACCCAGGAATGTTCGAAAGCTTTGGAGATTCCTTAGCTTTGTGGGATATTATATGATATATGTGGAGGATTTATTCATAATTGAATCTCTATTCACTGCCCTGACATAGAAGGGAAATCGTTTACCAGTTTTGAGAAGTTATAGGGGGCATTTTAGGAGTTGAGATAGAGGGTTATGAGTGGTAAAATGTTAATACTACTAGAGGAGGGTGTGTATTTCATTGTGTATTGATATTATATAGGAGATAGTCTTCGTTTCTTGTTAATGTAGAAGTAGGTAGTTATTGCATGCGATTTCTATAACACCGTGATTTTTTTGAAATATATTTTCACATGAATTTTATTATTTAGTATCATAATTTCCATGGAATACTGAGTTTAAATTATACACAGTAGGACCTTAATATAAAATTACCATAATATCCATTACATTAGGTTTTCATGAATATTTATAACTAAAAAATTCAATATGAATATATTGGATATTAATTATTTATGAAAAATATAAATCAATAAGCTATTTTTATTTTTAAGTGAATTACTTTTGGTAATGAAATTAATGATATATATATGAGTTTTATACTTAATAAAATATTTTTGATATTTATCCAATAGATATTTTAGTCATAGGGTATGTATAAAACCATATTTTACGTATAAGAACATATTTTTGTAATAGGTTGATTTTTACCTTTCAATAGAAACCAAATTTAATAATTAGAGTTTGACACATTAATAATTTAAATATAAGAAAATTAAAATTTTATTTTTATGTGGTAAATAAAAATTTATTTGGATAAATTTTCAATATTTTTCTGATAACATTCTTGTTTTGATGAATAGTAAAAATACACTAAATTTTAATTAAAAACAACTTTTTTCATTGAGGTTATTTATGTGGTAAAATTATAATATTGAATGTTTTTAAAGTATAAATAGAATATATTGTTATAATTAAATATAATTTGTGTAATTATCATTACTTTTATGTTGAATTAATAGGTAAAAAAATTTCATTATTTCATTATTTTTTATCTTTGGAAACCTTTTTCAAATTTCAACAACAGGATTAAGTTTTTAATTAATTACTACGACTAAAAATGTTTTTAATTATGAAGAATAGATTCTATATTTTTAATCCTTTTTTCCAAATTATGTTAATAGGGTACTTTTAATTTTTGTAATTATGAATAGTAACTTTGGTAATTATTTTATTACCATGGTCAATTGTAAATCGAGTAATAAAGGGTAAAAATAATATTTTAAAATTACCTTAACAACTATAAAAATCTTATTTGTTGACTAAATTAGACCATTATAGACATTTTCTCTAAATTTAATCACTTTACAACCCCATACCTATTAATATGACAAGAATTTAATAAAACCTAATGAATGTGACAAAATGTCACAATCTCATTTTATATAAGTATAATAATTTTAATATATTGGTAAATAAGAGATAATATTTTATATAGATAGTCATTGTAAAGATAATATAATTTACTATATCATATATATTTGTTAATAAATTTTAGATGTTAAATAATTAGCATTAATGATGACACATTAGTGATGTAAAATTTATTTTATTAATAGAAATATCAAATAATTGGTTTTTAACATATTAAAATAAATATCAAATTAACTAATTAAAGTTCTCTATTAATTTTCATGTTGAATACGACATTTTAGAAGTGTATTAATGATTTTTTTTTCTAATTTATCTTCTTTTTGAATATTATTTAAAATCAAATAAATAAATAGAGTCAAAATTGATACTATTGTCATTCAATGAAATTTTTTTTTTATCAAATTATTTAAAAATCATAAAAAATATTCAAAAATTACATAGTAATAATTATAAGTCTTAAAATGTCATAATTTATCCATTTAAGGCCAATAAACTAAATATAAGTAAATATTTTAACCCCTAAAAATTTAGAAATATATTACCATAATTAATATTAAATACAATAATAAAGTGTTAATAAAAATGATAATTCTTAAATTGAAAAAAAAACATACCAAAAATTTATTAGTTGATTATTTTAAAACCTTAACTAATCTCATATTCTATTTTGGGACATTTTGGAGGTTTTTATGTGGGGTTTTACTTTATAATAAATTAATATTTTGTGAGTTTCTAAAAGTGCCCCTATCCTCTCTTATAAAATGGAACCTCATCCATCTTCTATTCACTCCATTTCAAGACTTAAATCTCAGCCAAAACCTGTAAATTAATCTTTTAGTATTCCCTAGTTACATTATAAAGGTTTTGGTTTTCTGAAAAGACCAACTCTACTGCCCTACGAAGAAATTTAATGATGGCACTTCGAGGAAGTGGTAATCTCTTCTACGGATTCTTTCAAGTTTCTTTCTCCTTATACTTCTTCTTTTTCAGTTTTTTAATTATAAAATACTAACATCAGTATCAATAATATACTGATATTTTATTATAAATATTAAACAACCCTATTTTACCTTATATCCATCGTCCGGAAAAGGAAATCATTGTGCATCTGTATATAAAGCTTACCGTCTCCACGCCATGGTGTAATCTGTTTTCACCAACACCATAATTGGATGGTTCTAATGGTTGAAATAATAACTATATATGATTATTTTAACATTATAATAGTTATGAGATATTATAAACCATCCCCTTTAATACTGTACAATAATTATGGGAATGATATCATCGCTCATGCGTACGTACGACATAGTGTCTCCACCGTGCGATGTGATTCATTCTATATAATATTCATTAAACCGTGATTAAATAAATGAAATGAATTAGAAAATATTATATATATTATAATAATAACATGTTTTAAATGATATCACTAAAACCTAAAGGGTGGAATATGAACTTATCTTACAAAACATTCATAAGAACAAAAAGCAGTCAATAATCTAATATGGAATAAAAATGAAATGTTACTAAAAAATTGATGAAAATGTGATCATAAATGATATTATAAAAAATTATTATGATTATAAAATAAATCAGTAATTTCATTTAAATTATAATA
This sequence comes from Viscum album, assembly GCA_963277665.1. Classification (NCBI taxonomy): domain Eukaryota; kingdom Viridiplantae; phylum Streptophyta; class Magnoliopsida; order Santalales; family Viscaceae; genus Viscum; species Viscum album. The sequence goes on along the minus strand of OY728163.1, from coordinate 965,508,421 downwards.
CATGAGGTTCAGATATTTAAGAAGCATATCAACCCTAAGGTAAGGGGTATCTTTTCAAATCTTGTTTTTATCAGAGATTGGTTATTAGTAAGTATTCACTGGGGTATAATTATCATCCACATACATGTATATTAAATATTTATTTCAAAACATTATTTATATCCTTATATAATTTTTAAAATTCAATTTTACCCATTGGAAAATTTTAAATAGTATGAATGGAATCTTTTGTCGTTTAAAGTATGAGGTACTTTGTAAATATTCAGGAAAAATTATTAGAAGAATGTTATTTTTAATTTTACGACATTAATGAATTTTTATTCTTTATTAGTTACTTATTTAAATGAATATTCCCCTACAATATTATAAGTTTATTTTCACATAAAATTATTTCTTCTAAATTTTTTTGGCATTTTGAGGAAGGAAAATGTTTTTAATGAAGAAAAAAATGTTTTCCTCAATAATTAATTTCAAGTGTTTTCTCAAAATTATTTTACATCTAAGATGACACTATTTAAATAGAGTCACATTTATAACTATGTTATTATTATGATTTTATTATGATGGATCATTATTTAGGAAATACTTTTTTTAATATCAATTTTTATTGAATGATGTTTCAGAAAACCAGTTGATTTCATTGGTTATGTCGTGGTAAATTTTTTTCATGTTTTTGTTGTTTAGATAAGAATAGATTCATTATGAAATTATTGGGACCTATATCTCCATCCAATGCAGTGATTAATAATTTATCTATCATGATATATACATGAATAGAATTTCAAATAAATATGGTTTAGTGATTTAAATCTCGAATGAAGAGTTAACTCAGTTGAAAAATGAGCTTTGTCCGATATGATGGTCTTGGAAATGATCCTTGACTAATATGAAAAGATTGTATATTCTTATGCATGTATGAAAAAAATAATGTCTTATGTTATGACTATTTTAATTACATTTTACTTTCATAATTTATCCCATGACAATATATTATGATCTTTTAAATGCATGAGAAGATTTTAAAATGTTATGTTCTTAGGAATACGATATGATTGATATTTGTTTTACCTTTACTGAGTATTTGAGCTCACCCATTCATATTTTTCTTTTCCACATGTCATGAATAAGGGTATTCAGTATGATATATCAAAAAGGAGTTCAGTTATGATGAATATAATAGGAGGAAATATAGATATTTTATGAACTAGTTGTTTATGTTTCCTAATTTTTAAAGACACTATACATATATGGTCCTGTTATGGTTTTATTATATGTTTTAATAAATATAAATTAATTATAAATTAATACCAATGTGTGTAAAGTATGGGTCATTATAGTTGGTATCATAGGAAAGGTATAGTTAATCATTGGAAACTAGGATGTGAAAGCCTTAGTAAGAACCCTAAGGATGTGTCTAAGTATCGGATATAATCCTAGAATTTTATAAATTATAATGAATAACCTATGATAAAACCTAAAGTGTCGTAAATTGAAATTGCATTCATGATTATGTGGGTTTCCTATTACGATTAGTGTTTCTCACACTATTCTTATTGGTTTTAGTAATTGGTTGGAACCCAAAGGAACCACGTTAATGTTGAAGGTGATGGGCAACAGAATGTTTATCACCCTGATTAACCAAATGTTATGGCATATTGATTGAAAAATCTTGTATCCATGATCACACAACTTTATCAAGATATGAATCATGATGGACATCCAAACGAGGAAAGGGAGAGAAACACTATATTAAATCATTCATGAGGCAGTGTCCAACATCATTCAGCAGGTCTTATGATCCATTAGTAGCCGAACAATGGATCAGTACCACTAAAAAGATATTCTTTGTTATACAATATTCTAAACATGATAAATTCATCTTAATATTATATCATTTGGAAGTTTAAGTAGATCAATAGTGGGATCATATAAAAAATATGAGGCAAAGAGATGAAATTTAGTCCATGCAATAGGACAAGTTCATGAACATATTTTTAAATAACTTCTTCCCTTGTATCATTTAAACAAAGAAAGAGATGGATTTTCTTAAACTGAATAAAATGATGATGAATCTATTGTAACCTAATAAGAAAATTTTACAAGACTGTTTGGTTACTCTTTGGTAATAATTATCCAACCTAAGAGTAAGATTGATTGATTCTTAAGTGGATTAAAAAAATCTCTCCAAAACTAATTAGCCATAAGGGAATCCGATAGCTATGAAGAAATTGTTCGATGTGATCTCATGTCTGAGGAAAAGACTGGAGTACTCCATCAATCATATGCATTTGATAATAAGGGGAAAATAGAATTTAATAGAAAATATAAAGACCACACTACAAAAAAGAGGAGTTTTCCCTTATGCTAAAAGTGAGGAAAGAAACATGAAGGGGACTGTATTAAAGGGACTAGTGAATGTTTTTTGTGTGGAGAAGGAGGTCATCAGAAAATTAAATGCCAAAGTCATGGTAAAAATATGTCTAATGATGCGAACAAAGAAAAGGATTCAAATAATGCACCTCCTACACTTCAATGTAACAAGTACAAGAAATGGGGAATTATTCCATTCAATGCGCTAATACAATGGTTATTGATGATGATTGAAATAAAAAAAATTAAGGCCAAAGAAAATGGAATGTCCAATGAAATTAATATCAGCGATGTGGATTATGATAATGATGTGGTGAATGGTACACATATCATCCACTCTAAAGTAGAAAATGTTTTATTTGATTATGGATCCATCCACTAATTTATTTATGAATAATTTTCTTAGTTTATCACTATATTACCTCAAACATTATATTTTTATATAGTTGTGACAACTTTTAATGGTGAAATAGTCTCATAAAAATATTACAATTCTTCTCTGATTGATGTTTGTGGGAAAGTACTTCATAAAAATATTTTGATCCTTCCTATAGAAGAATTTGATGTTATTTATGGCATGGATTGGATTTCTTTATATAGATTTCATATGATTTTCCAAATAATGGAAGTCACATTTCATATTCTAGATCAATCTACGATCATCTATCGATATAAGGATGAATATAACTTTACGGTAGAAATTTCTTAAATCTTATGGGTCTTGATTAAAATAAATAAATGTTATCTATATCAAATTGTAATGGGTAAACTCATGATTAATAATACACCCATTTGATGAGAATTTTATGATGCATTTTCAAAGGAATTGTCAGGTATTACACCAAATCGTGTATTTGAGTTTCCAATAGAACTCATACCGGGTTTTATTCTTATTTCAAAGACACCTTATATAATGGACCCAATTTAGTTGTAGGAATTGAAGAAGCAACTCCAAGAGAATCTTGATAAGGGATTTATACACCCTAGTGCATCACCTTGGTGAGCACCTATTCTGTTTTTTATGAAGAATAAGGATCAATGAGACTCTTCATTGATTATAATGAACTTAACAAGATCACTATCAAGGAAAAATATCATCTCCCAGGCATTGATGTCTTATTTGACCAACTATGCAGATCTCAATAATTTTCCAATATTGATCTTTGTTCTGGATATAATCAATTAGGGGTCAAAAGGAGGTTATACCAAAGGTGGAATTCCATACAAGGTATATAAAATTTGAATATATTTTGATGGATTTTGGTCTTACTAATCACCCTGCTATCTTCATGGATCTAATGAATATATTCTTTAGATACTATCTTGATTGGTTTTTGGTAGTCCTTATAGATGATATTTCTTTATATTTAAATAGTAAGGATGAACATGAAGATCACTTGAGAATTGTACAGAAGACCCTTTGAATGGAGAAGCTATATTCCAAATTTACCAATTGTGGATTTTGGTTTCATATTGTTTCATTAACGGGTCACAAAATCTCAAGAGAGGGTATATTTGTGGATCCTGCATAAACAAATGTTATTGAATGATAGTCGAGATAAAAAAAGTAACTGAGATCTGATTTTTTCTTGGATTGGTAGGATATTATCAACGTTTTGTGATGAAAAATCTCGATTATCTAATACACTCACCATGTTGACTCAGAGATGAGATAATTTCGTTTGGAAAAAGGAATGTGAAGATAATTTCAAAGAGCTAAAAAGAAGGCTAGCCACTACACATTTTCTCACACTTCCTTCTAGTGGAGGAAATTTTTTATCTACAATAGTAAATCCCATATGGGTTGGGGTGTGTTCTCATGAAAAATGATATGGTGATAGATTATGCCTCAAGATAGTTAAAAATCCAAGAGAATAATTACTCAACTCATGATTTGGAATTAGTTTTCATAATCATTGAATTAAAAATATGGAGGCACTATCTTTATGGTGAAATGTATGATATTTATATCGATCATAAAATATTAAAGTATATTTTCACCCAAAAGGGGATGAATATGCACCAAAGAATATGGTTGGAGTTGATTGAAGATTACAACTGCTCAATATATTACCACACTGTGAATGCGAACAAGGTGGCAGATGCATGGAGTCTAAAAGAGAATGCTTCCTTATCCATGATGAAGATCACAAAAGATCTAATATTTATGGATTTTCAAAGGATGAATCTTGAAATTTTAATGGAAGGGTAAAAATATTATCTTTTCAAATGAATGTTCAACCATCTACACAAGTGAAGATTAAATAGGCAAAGAAAAAATATATAGAGTTACAAAAGATGGAGAGAAATGTTCTTGAATTCAACCTTGATTGTGATGATATAATAAGGTTGAGGAACTAGATTTGTTTTCCTCTCACGCCAGAATTAAAGATGAATTTTTTGGATGAGGCTCATATTTCTTCCTTCACTATTCATCCAGGAAAAAATATGTAAAAGAACATAAAAGAGTACTTCTGGTGCAATGGCATAAAAAGCGATGTTGCTGAATATGTCTCTCGATGTGTGGTTTCTCAGCAAGTTTATGGCTAAAAGACAGAAGTTTAAGGGGATGTTACAACCATTACCCATACCAGAATGGAAATGAGAAAACATCATTGTAGACATTCTCATCAGACTTCCCAAAACATCCAAAGGAAATAATGCAATCTGGGTTATAGGTGATCATCTTACGATGTAATCACACTTCATTAATATTAGAGAGGATTTATCTCTTGATCAAATTCCACGATATTTGTAAAGTGGTAAGATTTCATAGAGTACCACATTCTATTATATCTTATCGGGATCAGAGGTTTACCTTGATGTTCTGGAAAAGTCTTTAGAAATCCTTTAATATAGTGTTATGTTTCAGCACTGCTTATCATCCTCAGACAGACGGTCTGTCTGAGAGGAAATTTAAAACTCTAGAATACATGTTGAGAGCTTTCTATATAGATTTCAAAGGAGGTTTGAGTCAAAACCTACCATATTTGGAGTTATCTTACAATAATAGCTTTCACTCCAATATTCATATGGATCATTATGAAGACCTCTATGGAAATATGTGAAGAAATCTAACTTATTCGGATGAAGTTGGGTAAAAAAGCTATTAAGACCTGATCTTATTGATAAAATGGAAGAAAAGGTCATATCTATTAAAAAACACATAATAGCAGCTCAGAGTTGAAAAATAATTATGCTGACAATCATTGAAAACGCCTAGTGTTTGAAGTGGGTGATAAGGTTTTCTTACAAGTATCTCCCTGCAAGAGAGTAATGAGATTTAGAATGAAGGGAAAGCTTAGCCCTAGGTATATCTGTTCCATTGAAATAAAGGATCGTGTTGGGAAGGTGGATTACCAATTGGAGCTTCCACCCAATCCATATCAGTATCATGGTGTGTTCCATGTATCTCTCCTGGGAGATTACATACCCGATCCTTCACATGTACTAAGCTTAGAAGTCATACCGTTGGAGCAAGATCTTTCTTATTAAGAACTATAGTTAGGGATTCTGGATCGTTGCGAAAAATATCTAGTAAACAAGACCTCTCTCTTGGTTAAAGTATTATATAGAACCCACTAATTTTAAAAAGCTACACGGGTCCCTGAGGATGTGATGAGGGAGAAGTATCATCATATGTTTGTTTCCATCTGACTAATTTTGAGAGAAAAATCCAGTTAAAGGGGTGGAAAGTATGTAACATCCCAGGTAAATAAAGAATAAATAATTTTCATATTTATTAATATTTACGAATTAAATATTAATTTTAATTAAAATTGGTTTCTATGTTCGATAGCGTACTCGGTACGCAACGATGAGTTTCTTTGAAAACTTACGTTGCACACAAGTAATAAAATAATATTATTTTAAATGTTAGTTAACGAGTAGCCGTTGTACTGGCGAGAATGGATAGAAATAACTAAAATATGATTATATATGTTTTTAAATGTTTTTACATTTACCCAATAAAAGATAAAGGCTTAAAATACGGAAAGAGTTCAATTTTAGGCATTTATACCCTAATTTTCATGAAAGGTCCACTTATCACCTTTTGATGGAGAACCGTCATTAAATATAGTTTTGATCGATCTTATAAATTCTATTGGACCAAATATAACTGTTCTTTAGAATCGGGACATCAAAATTTACTTTGTGTTAATTTTTGGTACCTTTCTGATAAAGTTCATTTTTTTAATGAATAGTGTAAAATGTTGTATTTTAATTCACAACCCCTTTTTAATCTAATTTATTTATATGATTAGATTATCTTTTGACTTGGTTTTAAAGTGAAATTATAAAATATTTTTACCATTAAATCCAATAGTGGTCTTTGAAATTAATTTCACTTTGAAATCGGACATAAACTAGTGTCAATCTTTTGATACTTATTGTTTCATAAAAACACTCTATTTGCTCTGACAGCGGGAATTAATTATTAAATTAATTAATGTGACTTATATGTTTTTAATTTCGTAAAATAGACTTCATTTTTTAATTCGTAATATCAAATATAGCTTAGGGTGAATTTTTGGTAATTTTCTGAAAAACATCAATTTTTGATGAATAGTGAAACCACTAAGTGGTACTTATAAAGACTGATTTTCCGTTTAAATGAAATTTTTCCAACATTGTGTTTTGAATTTCAAAAATCATACATACTTGGTTGTCATTAAGAAGTAAAATGTGGTTCAATGAGATTATAATAATTTTTTGGTGAATAGTAACTTATTAAGTTCTTAATCGCGATTCGTGGTAATTAGTGTAGTTTAAGGTAAAAATAATGCTTTAATAAAATAAGATGAGCTTGACACATGTCCTACCCTCATTGTTTGTGTCATGGCCGACCAAGAAAATCCATGGTTCAACTTGGGGACCCCATGGAGACACTTTGGTTGGGAAATGACATAAAAAACTTTTTATATAATGTAAAAGTAAAAATGACACAAACATAATATGTTTTACCAAAACAATTCTTACAAGGGGTTATAAAGATCAGATTTTTTATTATAAATAGTAATTGGAAATCTAAAAAGATTTCCTACATCATAGTAGTTTTTTTATAATTTTTAGACATTATATAAATTAAATTATTTATGACATCATTATGATGCAGTGATGACCTCATTATGTAACGATTTAAATAAAATGGAAAGATAATGTAAAATCTATGAACTACACATGTCCAAATCCAATTGGATGAGTGGATTTCGAACCCTTATCACCTTATCCACGAATTATATTAATTTTGTACCTTTTAAAACCGAAACACAGTTTCAAATAAAGTAATATTTCTTTACTTTTCAAAAGTTACCCTCCTCTCCTCTTATAAAAGGCCCCCACCTCTACCTCATTTCACACACTCCTCAAGCCTTTTGCTCGGCCAACCCCTGCCCATTTACTCTCTCCACATCCCTATATTAATCCTAGAGGATTAACTTTGGGCAGAATCCTTTAAAAGGAATCCTTTAGGCTCAAATCAAAAGGAGTTACACTTTTAAAGGTAATTCATTCTCTTTTGTTCATTTGTTTTATTTTGCTTCTCCAACCCTCTAAACACTTTTTATTTACTTATTTTGTAACAAAACCAGTATCTCCAATATACTAGGATGTTTTTATAAGATTTATTCATGCTACAATCTCACAAAACTACGTCAAATGGTTAAAGAACATACGGTTTCCGTGGATGGAGAAATTCTGCCTCCCGAAACGATGATTGTTCAATACTCATTTAAAACCTTCAAAGGTGGCCATTATGATGTCACTATTTTTATATATGATATATAATATGTTTATTTTTTCTTTAAGCTTCTGTATTTTTAATTTTGGGAATACCTTTATGGTTTGCATTATGGGTAAACACGATATCTTCATTTAAGGAAGTGCGGACTACCGCCCCCTCAAAGTGATGTGATTCGTTAATGCCATATGTGGGATGTGTAAAGGATGGATTTAAAGTTATTATATATGATGTTATACTGGAATTATAATATACCTCTATATCATTATTATTTCTTTCCATTAAAATATGAGATAGAAATGAAAGTAGCGTTCATGCGTACGTACGGCTTACCGTCTCCATGAACGGTGCATTTCATTTCTTATCCCCAAATGTAATGTACTATTAAAAGTACATGTATATAATGGATATATATAATTAATGATATATCTAAATGATGAATATAATTCTGGAATTAAAATATACATACCTATCATTTAGTTTTAATTCCATTAATATGACAAAGAAATGAAAGTAGCGTTCATGCGTACGTACGGCTTACCTTCTCCATGAACGGTGCATTTCATTTCTTACCTCTAAATGATTATGTAATATTATAAATACATGTATATTCTGGATATATATGATACATATTATATCCAAATCGGGAATTTCATTCTGGATATAAAGAACCTTTGACCACATGAACAACATGTAATTGTAAGAAGTCCACTTTCGACTTAAGAACCAAATATTGAGAAAACAAACATTATTAGCATAAATGGTTAAATAATGTTTATAAAATGGAAATAAGTGATATGAAAGTAATAATTAACTTTAAAAAGGTTCTTAATCAAGTATAAATTAACACAAGTTTATTATTCAGGACGTTGAAGAACGATCGAGTCAAGTCGGACCCAAGGTAAGGGACTTCGTCTCGATCTCCTTTCATTGAGGCATATTTCGTTTTATACACAACTTTCTTTTATACGGTGTATAAACCTCATTTTACTTTTACTTTTATACAAAAGGAATCTTTTTCTATGAAGCGTTTTACAAAATGACAAAAAGGAATATTTCTTTTAACGTAAGTGGCGACAACGACCTTTTCTGCCGCTGTGAGTATTATTTGGTCTTTGGCTTTCTCAACAAGCCATAATGTTTTTAGAATAAAATAAATACCATATACTCTTTTATGTATTTTGGTATTGAAAATGGTTTTGAAAAAGGATTCTATTATGTCAATATATTTATGATATATTGTGATTGAAATGTGGAAATGTTATCATTCCTTTATATTGGTTTTATATTTTATGATTTTATACTGGTACTTGGACATTTTAACTGGTGGTTACGTTATAAACCATATGACGGGTGGTGCAGTGAATACCAGGATGGGTGGTTACGTTATAACCTCCAATGCATTCGGTATGGAAGTTGGTCGTATGGCTATTCCATTAAGTATGTATGGAAATTGTCTGTATGGCTATTCCATTAAGTGATATGTGTGGAAGTTGACCGTATGGTTATTCCACTTAAGTATGTTTATGTCCCAAGTTACCTTTATATATGTTATGTGTTCTTTTTATGGATTTCATGGTAATCCTTTGGTAACAAAAAGGTAAGTAATGATACTTTATTCAGTGAAGAGTTTTTACTACTTCATGAAGGTGAAGGTATTACTTTGATAGAGTATATATGGTTTATTTGATGTTTGAAAAACTAACAGTTTTTATTCTTTCTGTATCCCTTACTGAGCTTTTTATGCTCACCCCAAGTTTTTTTTTTGAAATGTTTTCACAGGACTTAATGAGGAATAAGGTCAAGGATGGGATCAAGGGAATGTCATCCTATATAAAACATGGAACTAGACACGTTTCTTTTTAAGAGTTTTTTTTATTATGGAAACTTAGTAGATGTGACTACTTTGTAATCTTTTGAGATGTAATAGTTATGTTCTAATTCTCTAAAACTCTAAACCGGAAAAGATCCTCAATGTGAATTATTCATTTAATTCAATATTAAGTAAGGTTTAAGGCTGGGGCCCTATAGTTGGTATCAGAGGTCAGTTTAGACAACATTAGGAGTTTGAAAAGTGTTAAATTATAATATGATTGAAATGATATAGCATTTACGGATTACCATGTTGCTTCGCCTAAGATATTTCTGTGTTAAGAATGGTTTTTCATAGAGGAAACAAAACAGATTTTATAGGAAGGAATACAGAGGGAAATGAACTTTCAATTCAGTATCCTGAGATGGTCAGAATCAGGACTAAATAGTTTGTTGCAGTGATGGCTCAGTTGACTCAGGTGAAAAATGTTGGTTGTTTTTATTGATGATATTTTGGTGTATTCTAAAAGTAAATAGGATCATGAACGTCATTTAAGGGTTATCTTGAAAACCTTAAAAGAAAAGAAATTGTATGGAAAATCCAGCAAGTGTGAGTTTTGGTTGCAAAAATTTTCTTTCCTTGGTCACATTATTTCTAAAGATGGGATAACTATTGATTTGGAAAAAACAAACGTTGTTGAAGAATGTCCAAGACCCACAAATGTAACTGAGATCCGTAGTTTTCTTGGTTTGGCAGGTTACTACCGAAGGTTTGTTGAAAATTTTTCACGGTTATCTAGTCCAATGACTAAGCTAACTCGTAAGGGTGTTAAGTTCATATGGACAAAAGAATGTGATGATTTTTTTCAGGAGTTGAAGAGAATATTGGTGAATGCTCCAGTTTTGGAACTTCCTTCCAGGAATGGTGAGTTTGTTATATACAATGATTCTTTGTTGAAGGGACTTGGTTGTGTCCTTATGCAGAATGATCTGGTAATTTCTTATGCTTCACATTAGTTGAAAACTCATGAGGTAAATTACCCTACACATGATTTGGAATTAGATGCTGTTGTCTTTTCTTTAAAAATTTCGAGGCATCATTTGTATGGATTAAAGTGTGAAATATATACTGATCACAAAATTTTAAAGTATATATTCACTCAGAAAGAATTGAACATGAGACAGAGGAGATGGCTGGAATTAATCAAGGATTATGATTGTACAATCCACTACCATCCAGGAAAAGCAAATAAAGTGGCCGATGCATTGAGTCGAAAAAGTAATGCTTCATTAACCATGCTACATTTGGAACGAGATCCTTTGGTTTTTTATTTAATGAACTTTGGCATAGAAGTTGTTGGTGCAGGAAGTCCTTCTGTTTTGTTTCAGGTATCGGTGAGATCTTCTCTATCTGATAGAATCAAGCAAGCATAGAAGCAAGACAGTGAGTTGCAGAAAAAGGTAGAGCTGGTTCAGAAAGGTAAGTTGTCTGAATTCAACATTGATAATGATTGTGTTTTGAGATTTGAGAAGAGATTTTGTGTGCCTTGTGATTCACAGTTGAAGAGAGAATTGTTATGTGAAGCTCATAGTTCTCCGTTTTCAGTTCATCCGGGTAGTACTAAGATGTATAGAGATCTGCAAGAGTATTACTGGTGGGATGGAATGAAAAGAGATATTGCGGATTTTACTGTGAAGTGTTTGACATGTCAACAGGTTAAAGCAGAGCGGCAGTTACCGAAAGGGATGCTTCAGCCTTTACCAGTGCCAGAGTGGAAATGGGAGAATATATCCATGGACTTTATTGTGGGATTACCGAAGAAATCTCAAGGTAATAATGCAATCTGGGTTATTGTTAATCGCTTGACCAAATCTGCTCATTTCCTTTCTATATGAGATACTTTTTCCCTAGATCAACTTTTCCATCTGTATCTTAAATAGATAGTCAGGTTACATGGAGTACCCCTCTCCATTGTATCTGATCATGATCTCAGGTTCACTTCTAACTTTTGGAAAGGCCTTCAGAAGTCATTGGGTACTGAATTAAATTTTAGTACAGCTTTTCATCCTCAATCAGATGGGCAGTCGGAACGAACAATTCAGACATTGGAGAATATGCTACGAACTTGTTCTATGGATTATCAGGGAAGTTGGGACCAACATCTTTCTTTGGTTGAATTTTCATATAATAACAGTTTTCATTCCAGTATACAGATGGCACCATTTGAGGCATTATATGGGAAGCGATGTCGAACTCCAGTATTTTGGAATGACGTGGGTGAAAGGAAGCTGATGTGACTAGAATTGGTAGAAGAGATGGCAGAAAAAGTTCAGTTGTTTCAGAAGCACATGGGAACAGCTCAGAGCAGGCAGAAGAGTTATGCGGATAACCGGAGGAAGGATCTATCTTTCAAGGTAGGTGATCATGTTTTTCTCAAGGTTTCTCCTTGGAAAAGTGTACTGAGATTTGGTAATAAAGGAAAGTTGAGTCCAAGTTTTATTGGACCATATGAAATTCTGGAGAGAGTTGGATCAGTTGCATACCAGGTGGCTTTACCTCCGAGTTTATCTCAGGTACACACTGTTTTTCATGTTTCAATGTTGTGAAAGTATATTCCAGATCCATATCATGTTTTGAGTCCAGAGGTAGTTCAGTTGGAAGAGAACCTATCTTATGAGGAACAACCGGTCCAGATTCTTGACCACAAGGAGCAGGTGTTACGGAATAAGGTGATTCATCAGGTAAAGGTTTTGTGGAAAAACCATGTGATTGAAGAGGCAACGTGGGAATCTAAAAATGCTATGAGGGATAAATACCCCCACTTATTTTGATAAGTGAATAAAATTGCGAGGACGCAATTACCAAAAGGGGGGAAGGATGTAACATCCCAGGTAAATAAAGAATAAAGAATTTTCATATTTATTAATATTTACGAATTAAATACTAATTTTAATTAAAAGGGGTTTCTACTTCTGATAGCGTACTCGGTACGCAATGATGAGTTTCTTTGAAAACTTACGTTGCACACAAGTAATAAAATAATATTATTTTAAATGTTAGTTAACGAGTAGCCGTTGTACTGGTGAGAATGGATAGAAATAACTAAAATATGATTATATATGTTTTTAAATGTTTTTACATTTACCCAATAAAAGATAAAGGCTTAAAATACGGAAAGAGTTCAATTTTAGGCATTTATACCCTAATTTTAACGAAAGGTCCACTTATCACATTTTGACAGAGAACCGTCATTAAATATAGTTTAGATCGATCTTATAAATTCTATTGGACCAAATATAACTCTTCTTTATAATCGGGACATCAAAATTTACTTTGTGTAAATTATTGGTACCTTTCTGATAAAGTTCATTTTTTTAATGAATAGTGTAAAATGTTGTATTTTAATTCAAAACCTATTTTTAATCTAATTTATTTATATGATTAGATTATATTTTTAATTGGTTTTAAAGTTAAATTAGAAAATATTTTTACCATTAAATCCAATTGTGGTCGTTGGAATTAATTTCACTTTGAAATCGGACTTAAACTAGTGTCAATCTTTGGAAACTTATTGTTTCATAAAAACACGCTATTTACTCTGACAATTAATTATTAAATTAATTAATGTGACTTATATGTTTTTAATTTTGTAAAATAGACTTCATTTTTTAATTCGTAATATCAAATATAGCTGAGGGTGAATTTTTGGTAATTTTCTGAAAAACTTCAATTTTTGATGAATAGGGAAACCACTAAGTGGTACTTATAAAGACTGATTTTCCGTTTAAATGAAATTTTGCCATCATTGTGTTTTTAATTTCAAAAATCCGACAAAAATGGTTGTCATTAAAAAGTAAAATGTGGTTCAATGAGATTATAATAATTTTTTTGGTGAATAGTAACTTATTAAGTTCTTAATCGCGATTAGTGGTAATTAGTGTAGTTTAAGGTAAAAATAATGCTTTAATAAAATAAGATGAGCTTGACACATGTCCTAACATCATTGGTTGTGTCATGGCAGACCAAGACAAGCCATGGGACAACTTGGGGACCCCATGGAGACACTTTGGTTGGGAAATTACATAAATAACTTTTTATTTAATGTAAAAGTAAAAATGACACAAACATAATATGTTTTACGAAAACAATTTTTAAATGGGGTTATAAAGATCATATTTTTGATTATAAATATTCATTGGAAATATAAAAAGATTTAATACATCATAATATTTTTTTTAATTTTTAGACATTAAATAAATTAAATTATTTATGACATCATGATGATGCAGCGATGACCTCATTATTTAACGATTTAAATAAAATGGAAAGATAATGTAAAATCTATGAACTACACATGTCCAAAACCAATTGTATGAGTGTATTTAGAACCCTTATCACCATATCCACGAATTATATCAATGTGGGACCTTTTAAAACCTAAACACATTTTCAAATAAAGTAATATTTCTTTACTTTCCAAAAGTGCCCCTCCTCTCCTCTTATAAAAGGCCCCCACCTCTACCTCATTTCACACACTCCTCAAGCCTTTGGCTCGGCCATCCCCTGCCAATTTACTCTCTCCAAATCCCTCTCCTCATCCTAGAGGATTCCCTTTGGGCAGAATCCTTTCAAAGGAAGCCTTTAGGCTCAAATCAAAAGGAGTTACACTTTTAAAGGTAATTCATTCTCTCTTGTTCATTTGTTTTATTTTGCTTCTCCAACCCTCTAAACACTTTTTATTTACTTATTTTGTAACAAAACCAGTATATTAAATATACTAGGATGTTGTTATAAGATTTATTCGAGCTACAATCTCACACAACTATATCAAATGGTTAAAGAACATACAGTTTTCGTGGATGGCGAAATTCTGCCTCCCGAAACGATGATTGTTCAATACTCATTTAACACCTTCAAAGGTGGCCATTATGATGTCACTATTTTTATATATGATATATAATATGTTTATATTTTCTTTGAGCTTATGTATTTTTCATTTTGGGAATACCTTTATGGTTTCCATTATTGGTAAACACGATATCCTCATTTAGGGAAGTGCGGACTACCGCCCCCTCAAAGTGATGTGATTCGTTAATGCCATATGTGGGACGTGTAAAGGATGGATTTAAAGTTATTATATACGATGTTATACTGGAATTATAATATACCTCTATATCATTATTATTTCTTTCCATTAATGTATGATATAGAAATGAAATTAGCGTTCATGCGTACGTACGGCTTACCGTCTCCATGAACGGTGCATTTCATTTCTTATCCCCAAATGTAATGTACTATTAAAAGTACATGTATATAATGGATATATATGATTAATGATATATCTAAATGATGAATATAATTCTGGAATTAAAATATACATACCTCTCATTTAGTTTTAATTCCATTAATATGAAAAAGAAATGAAAGTAGCGTTCATGCGTACGTACGGCTTACCGTCTCCATGAACGGTGCATTTCATTTCTTACCTCTAAATGATTATGTAATATTATAAATACATGTATATGATGGATATATATGATACATATTATATCCAAATCAGGAATTTCATTCTGGATATAAAGAACCTTTGACCACATGAACAACATGTAATTGTAAGAAGTCCACTTTCGACTTAAGAACCAAATATTGAGAAAACAAACATTTATAACTTAAATGGTTACATAAGGTTTATAACATGGAAATAAGTGATATGAAAGGAATAATGAACTTTAAAAAGGTTATTAATCAAGTATAAATTTACTCAAGTTTATTATTCAGGACGTTAAAGAACGATCGAGTCAAGTCGGACCCGAGGTAAGGGACATCGTCTCAATCTCCTTTCATTGAGGCATATTTCGTTTTATACACAACTTTATTTTATACGGTGTATAAACACCATATGAATTTTACTTTTATACAAAAGGAATATTTTTCTATGAAGCGTTTTACAAAACGACAAAAAGGAATGTTTCTTTTAACGTACGTGGCGACAACGACCTTTTCTGTCGCCGCGAGTATTATTTGGTCTTTGGCTTTCTCAACAAGCCGTAATGTTTTTAGAATAAAATAAATACCATATACTCTTTTATGTATTTTGGTATTGAAAATGGTTTTGAAAAAGGATTCTATTATGTCAATATATTTATGATATATTGTGATTGAAATGTGGAAATGTTATCATTCCTTTATATTGGTTTTATGTTTTATGATTTTATAATGGTACTTGGACATTTTAACGGGTGGTTACGTTATAAACCATATGACAGGTGGTGCCGTGAATACCAGGACGGGTGGTTACGTTATAACCTCCAATGCATTGGGTATGGAAGTCGGCCGTATGGCTATTCCATTAAGTATGTATGGAAATTGGCCGTATGGCTATTCCATTAAGTGATATGTGTGGAAGTCGACCGTATGGTTATTCCACTTAAGTATGTTCATGTCCCAAGTTACCTTTATATATGTTATGTGTTCTTTTTATGGATTTCATGGTAATCCATTGGTTACAAAAAGGTAAGTAATGATACTTTATTCAGTGAAGATTTTTTAATACTTCATGAAGGTGAAGGTATTACTTTGATAGAGTATATATGGTTTATTTGATGTTTGAAAAACTAACAGTTTTCATTCTTTCTGTATCCCTTACTGAGCTTTTTATGCTCACCCCAAGTTTTTTTTGAAATGTTTTCACAGGACTTAATGTGGAATAAGGTCAAAGATGGGATCAAGGGAATGTCATCCTATATAAAACATGGAACTAGACACGTTTCTTTTTAAGAGTTTTTTTTATTATGGAAACTTAGTAGAAGTGACTACTTTGTAATCATTTGAGATGTAATAGTTATGTTCTAATTCTCTAAAACTCTAAACCTGAAAAGATCCTCAACATGAATTATTCATTTAATTCAATATTAAGTAAGGTTTAAGGCTGGGGCCTTATAAAGTAACACATGGATGTTTTTATGAAAAACAATTTTTAAATAATTTTATTCTTCAGTAGATTACTTTTACACAATCATGAGTTTAAACATGCCTTGAGATGCCCTTAATATAAAAATTACATTTATAGACTATCCATTTGGTTAGCAGGAATAATCATAACTAACTTAAAAAAATGCATTATGAATTTATTAGCTATTAATTATTTATAAAAAGTATAAATCAATTGGATATTTTTATTTTTGATTGAGTTACTATTGGTAATAAAATTAATGAGAAATATATTATTTATATACTTAATAAAATATTTCGGATATTCATCCAATTGATATTTTAGTTGTAGGGTATGAATGAAACCCTATTTTATGTATAAGAATAATTTTTTAAAAGGATGATTTTTACCTTTGAATGGTGAACCCATTTTAAATTATGATTTTGGAAAATTAATAATTTCTATTTGAAAAAATTAACATTTTATTTTTAATAGTGATATAAAAATTTACTTTTGATAAATTTTTTATATTTTTCGGATAACATTCATATTTTCATGAATAGTAAGGATACACTAAATTTTAATTAAAAACATATTTCTTCATCGTGATAATTTATACAGTTAAATTATATCACTAAATTATTTTAACATATCAATAGAATATATTTTTACAATTTAATATCATTTATGTCATTATAATTAATTTTACATTGAATTCATAGGAATGAACATTTCAATCTTTTTCATTGTTTTAACTTTTAAACCATGTTTTCTCACTTCAAAAATGAGATTAATTTTGAATTAATTACTGTAACTTATGTGTTTTGAATTTTGAAAAATTGATTCCATATTTGAAATCAGTAGGTTCATACTATGTTAAAAGGATACTTTTATGTTTCAGAATTATGAATAGTAACAATGATAATTATTTTATTACCATGGTCAATGGTAAATTGGGTAATTAAGGGTAAAACTATTATTAAAAAATTAATCTACGACCTATAAAAAGTTTATTGGATGACTAAATTACAACCTTAAAATCATTTTATCTAAATCGAATCACTTTATGGCCACATACCAATTAATAGGACATGAATGTTATAAAAAATTGAATGTGTAAAAATGTCACAATCTTATTTTATATAAGTATATTAATTTTAATATTTGGATAACTATGAGATAAATTGTACAATATATAGTGTTTATAGAGATAAAATAATTAACTATATCATAGAAATTTAATTATAATTTTGAGTGATTAAATATTAATCATTAATTATGACACATTAGTGGTGTAAAAGTTAATTTATTAATAGAAATATCAAATAAATGGTTTTAAAAATATAAAAATAAATATCATATTAACTAATTAAAGTTCTACACAAATTATTTAAGTGACTATGACATGTTATAAGTGTATTAAATATTTTTTTTCGAATTTATCTTCTATTTGTATATTATTTAAAATCAAATAAATAAATAGAGTCAAAATTGACACTATTTGAATTCTATGAATATAAAATTTTATTAAATTATTTTGAAATCCTAAAAATATTTATAAAATTAATAGTAATAATGATACTATCTAAAATTTCAAAAAATATTGATTTATGGTCAATTGACACCATATAAGTAAATATTTATAACCATTAAAATTTTATAATGAAATTACCATAATTAAAATTAAATAGAATAACAACGTGTTAATGAAAATTATAATGATTAAATTGAAATTAAAACTTGTCTAAAATTTATTTGTTTGTTATATTATAAACCTATCTCATATCATCTTCTAATTATTTACATTTTCGAGGTTTTTATGTGGGGTTTTACTTTATAATAAATTAATATTTTTAGAGTTTCCAAAAGTGGCCATATCCTCTCTTATAAAAGAGAACCTCCTCCCTCTCTTCTTCACTCCACATGGAGCCTTAATGTTTGGAAAACTCCTGATAATTTCTCTTCTCAAATTCTTTAGTTACATTCTATAGGTTCTCATCTTCTCAAATGACTAAATCTAGTGCCCTAAGAGGAAATTTAAAGGAGGCACTTCAAAGAAGAGGCAATATCTTCTACCGATTTGTTCAAGTTTCTTTCTTCTTCTACATCCTCTACTATAGTTGTTCAATAATAAAGTAATAACATAAATATCAATAATATATTGATATGTTTTAAAAAATATTAAACAACCATATTTCACATTTTATACATCCTATGAAAAAAGAAATCACTGGGCATTTGTACATACGACTTACCGTCTCTATGCTGTGGTGTAATCTATTTTTAACCACCACCTTAATTGGATACTTATAATGGTAGAAATAATAACTATATATGATTATTATAACACGATAATAACTTCGACATAGTATACACCATCCACTTAAATGCCAATCAACAATTATAGGAACGATATCATCGCTCGTGCGTACGTACGGCTTACTGTCCCCCCGATGAGATATGATTCATTCTACACAATCATCATTAAACATTGATTATATAAATTAATTGAATGAATAAATATGATATATATTATACTAATACCATGTTTTAAATGATATAACTATAACCTAAATATAGGAATATGAACTTATCTGAAGAAACATTAATAAGAACATCAAGTAGTTAATAAACAAATAATGAGTAAGAATGAAATGTTACAAAAAAATTGATGAAAATTTGATAATAAATTCTATACTAAAAATTATTATGATTCTGTAATAAATCAGTAAGGGTTATTTACATGAGTTTTAGATATATACGAAGCATGTCAAACCTATGGTAAGGGATTACATTTCATATCTCATTTTTATCTGAGATTGGTTGTTAGTAAGTATTCACTAGGATATAATTATCATCCACATCCATGAGAGGGCGGCCTGACCCAAGTGGAAGGCCCGAAATGACGTCGCCCTGACGGCCCAGTTGGCCCGGCAGCCCGGTCGGCCTGGCGACCCGATGGCCAGGCGGTAGCGCGTGCCCCTGGCTCCCAAAGGGCTCTTCCGTTCAGGTGGTGCTCCAACCGGCACCAGGTGGTGCCGGACCAGCGCATGTGGGACCCGATGGGGTCCTGCTCCTCTCGGATGGCCAAGCTTCCTTCCATTCTGGCACCACAGAAGCCGGCTCGGCCGGCCGCCACTACACCTCCACCACGAGGCGATGGTTTCACGGTTCTACTGCCCTCCGTGTGGAATGAGAACGCCACTCCTCTTCCATTTGCTGCAGCCCTCTAGGCCATGGTTCTCCTCTTCTGCAGTGCGATGGCACCACGCCCCTCCAGCACCACCGAGGCCCACCTGACCATGGCTTGGTTTCCTATATGGCGCGATGGCACCATGCCTCTCCGACAGCCTGGCGGCCCATGCGCCGCCGGCTTCTTCTGCGGTCCGCTCTGCCGTCAACAAATTAGAACAACCAATGGGGGTGGGTTGGGCCATGTTCATGCGGTCTGTGCCCTCCTCATCATGACGATAACATTTGGAATTTCATAATCCAGAAATTTTAACGACGAATAATGGAGGTTAAAACTCATTTATAAAATTACTTAAATGCCCCTACCTTGAGTTCGGTGATCGATGACAGATTCACGGAAGGAAGACGTCATTTTGTCACTGTTGGAGTTGGAAGATCTTGAAGAAGACGAGTCGAGATGGAATCATCGGCGTACTTCAAGGGCGGCGATGCTTCCCTTTCATTCCCCGGTTGAAGAAGGAAAAAGATGGTGTTCGTCATTCTTCATCGAGAGGATGTAGTTCTCTCAATTATTCCATGTTTCTCTAAGGTTCCCCCAAAAGGGAGTTTCCAACCAAAAATAAATAATATATTTTTCTATTATTTTATTATTGGCATGAATAAAAAAGAATTCAAAATGATCCAATTAATTAAGTGAAGGAGTTGGCACTTTAATGAGGGGAAGGTGAAGAGGCTCCCCACTAAATTGGGGGTTACAAGGGGTAAAAGGGTGTTAAGGAGTTCTTATGGGCCCCACCTTAATTATCCTCCTAAGGGAGGTTATTCTAGGGTGGGCTCCACCACCATAACCTCTCATGGGAGGTTAAGGTATGGTGGCCCCGACCTCCAACCTCCCCTTCGAGGTTTCAACCAACAAAATAAAAATAAATTTAGCACTTTATGTTTATTCAATTTTATTAAAAATCCCCAAAATCTAACTTCCATTATCGTTAGAATCCATCTAAGGTAAATGCCTCAATAAGCAATTACCGACCCTATGAGTTCAACGGTACCCTCATATTTCAATTTCGAGCACCAGTTCAAAAGATATAAAATCCCGCTCTTATGTTTACTAAACGTACCCAAAGAAAACTTCAGAAATTGATTATCAGTCACCCTCAACTCACTGCGGTCAAGGCTTGGCTTTGTCTAGGTGAAACACGCCCCAACAAACCCAATGATACCCACTAATTTCTAATCCTAGTTACCATTTAAAAGTTATGAATTTTACAATAAAATAATTGATTCTTAAATGTTTTATTTGCGGCAAAAAATTAACTTTCTATGGTGGCCCTCATCGACCCAAGTTAGTATATGCATACAGAAATCATACCCTCACAACTTCAGCGGTGGTCTCATATTTTTAATATGAGTTACTGTTTGTGAGTTATAAGCATTTGAAAAATAAAATAACTTTATTTAATTATTTTATTTATGGTTATTCCATTTTCAGGTTTTCTCACAGGAGGCCCATGCGACTAAACTTAAGTCACGCCTAGGGTAAACCCACCATCCTGAGTGCAATGGTGGCATCATATTTATGATACGTGTAACCATTTAAGTGTTATTCCACATTTTCAGTAAAATTACTTACTCGCATTAATTTAAGCTTAAAAAAACTTCGACGGATCATTTCAGGAACTCTAGGCCCCAGGATCGAATGCTAACAGATTACGCGAACTTGTAAAATTATCATGAATTTAAGAAAAAAAAATTCCATGAAATTTTTGGGTCTTTAAATCAGATCTCTATTTTCATTCCTTATTTTCATTTTAGAGGATGAAAATAATGAATGATAGGATCTAAAGACCTAGTTTTTTCCTTGTAATACATTGAAATATTTCTATATATATTTAGAGTTAATCAATAAAATAAAATGTAATTCTAAGTCTCGATGTGCATATAATTATTTTATAAGAATATTAAATATATTTTGAATTGATTTCACATATCTTCTTAAAGTATACTAAAAAAATTGTAAATGGTTGTTCAGATCCGATATGTGAGACCATTGTTGGGTATTGAACTTGGTTTTTACCTTGGTCGTGACATAAAATGAGTTAGTGTAGGATGTTCAAACCCCATTCTCATTGGTGGTACGATTAATTAATAAATGAGTTAATTATTAAATTAATTAGTCTTTTTTAGAAAAATAGAAAAGTCTATAAATGTATCCCCTTGGAAAACCATTCTAGGGTTAGACTCATAATTTCTACAATCACTAGATATATATACCCTTCATTATCTGTAGGTTCATCATAAAGAATGACGAAAAAACTCCGAATCTAATTGGATAAGGATGTAGCGAACATAATAGCTCCATCTAAATTGTTGGTGAACATGTTATTTAGAGATGATTAATCTATAACAGATTTAGGTCTCGTCAATTGTGGTTTCACCACATTCAATTAAATTATTGTGAATGATCAATTACTTTTTTGTTGATCTATGTTAATGTGAGACTTTTCATGTGCCCATATATAAAAATTAACTTGCGTAATAAATGTTTTAATCTCGGAAAACCCATTCTTGATCATTTGACAATAAGTCTCCCAAAAAAATGTTCTAACCTTGGTATTAGATTCTTTTCTACCTATTTTCTTTGAATTCTTCACTGATTATATCCCCATGGTCCAGGTTTAACTTTTCTGGGAGTTAACGAGCTCGATCAGACCACTGGATTTGAGGAATATTGATGAATAGTCATATATCATTGAGGAATGAAAAGTTTTAGGATTTTTTTGAGGATAGGATAAATTATTTCGTTGATAAATGTCATTATCTTAACAAACATAGGTGTGGTTCCATGAGAATTTGATGATGAAACCTTCCATACATACAGGAGTAGTTTTCCAATGAACGACGACCGGAAAGCATGATCCATATATAGATCTGAATATTTAAGGATTCAAGGAGATAACTACAGAATATCAATCAGATTCATGCATTGAAGTTGGATATGAGTTTTCTACAAAAAACCTAACTATAAATTGTGTTTAGTGAAAAACAAATTTCATGTAGCCTTTCCATGGAGGAGGATCATGTTTTAGAAATCTTAAGGAGGACATGGTGTCTAGTCACCCTCAAACACTATGTACCTCATTCTTGTTTGGACATACCGTGTGATGGATTACAGGGATGGGGACCTGTGTGTGGATACATGGGGTCAAGTACACTCTCATGTACTCTGGTATATGGACAAGTAAAGAGTGACATGGCCCTAGTCCTAGTTAGTGAAGAAATTCCATGTAGTCCACCTACACGTCATATAATACTACATTTGATGAATCCATATGTTGATAGGGACACGTCCAGTCTATAAAGTGGGGCCACACTCCATGTACCACTTGATTAAATTTTAGAAAACATCGAACATCTATATATTCTTTTTTAGAACTTGGATTGTTTTCCCACTTCTAGCTTGTCTTCAGTGTTTGTTTCATGTAAAACATGATGGTTCCATCAGTTGTGTCTTTTGATATATGATGTAAATCATTTCGGTATCAGAACCTTTTAAGGTGACTTCTAATTTCTAGTGATCAAGATGAATCACCATGTGCATAGTCCTATGTGGAACCCTTAAGATGTTATAGGAATGGGTCCTTGATGGCTTCTAGAGTTGAACCCTCTAGGCGATATGGGATTGGATCCCCTATAGTCTTTCAAGTGGAACCCTAATTCTGGGCTGGGCATAGTTCTATAAAGAGTATTAGAGTGGAACCTTCCAGTTATAATGGTCATGTTTTCTTAACATCCAATGATGAACCATCTGGCAATATTAGGGCATGGGTCCTCAATGACATAGAGTGAAAACCCCTTGCTGGGTTGGCATGGGTCCTCGACCATCAATGTAGAACACTCGAGATGGGCTAGGCATGGGTCCTCCATTGACTACTAGACCGGATCCCTCCTATTATATCATGGAATGGGTCCTATACATAAAAATTGTGGCCCCTCCACATAGTGGTAAAATGGGGAGTCATAGTTTGATGTGGATTTGGACTCTTGAAAAAGACGAACATTATCCCCACTCATACGTATTTGTCTGATGTGACCAAACCGTACAGGTGTGTCATTAATTCCAATTAAAGATAGTATCAATGTGTGGTTAATTAATCTTTTAGGCTTATGTGTTCAGGGAAGACATGTGAGATATTGGGAAAATTTATGGACTTTTACAACTCTTGGCTACTCTTCTTCTTGGGCTAAGCTACGAGATGAAGACCCCATTACTCTCTCATTTAGGCTTCTTATGAATGAGAATATATATATATACATATATATATTTATTCTTTGGTATCCACCATTAATATTTGGTTACTCTCTTTATGGTAGATGCGTAGATTTGTTGGGTATGCCATGAGTTTTCTATTTCTAGCATCACATGGTTAGTTGAGTCTACTCTCCTTCTATGGGTAGTGATTAATAACGTGTAGTTCATCTACTAACTATGTTTATCCTATTGTGCTTGGACGATTATACCTTCACTACTTATTGGTTGATATATACTCTTTTACTATACCTTGTGTTTTCTACTGTATTCCTATTTTATTGTATCTCTTTTTTATCCCCCTTCATCTTTCAATTCCCTTTTTAGTATGTAAATACTCACCCCTTCATGGGATTTTCCCACACATGTTGTGTCTTATGAAAATGATGGAAAGGATTAACATGACTACAATATAACATAGGGATATTGGGTTATTATACCATATACAGTATTCAGAGTTTGGGATTCAATATATGGACTCTCTCATCAATTTACTCATTATAGTTTTCTATTAGGTTGGCATATATTTCTGGTTAGGTGGGAATTTTTCCAAATTACATTTTCTTACAGTACTATAATTTTTTACTATCTAGTGGTTCATTAATTATTGGTTTCACTTATAGATGTTTTGAATATTTTCTTAAATCCCTCTACATATATTTCATTGAGTTGGTTGTGTTCCATTGTATTGGTTTTTTAGGAAAATTCCTCCCCAAATTAGTAATGCCTATGGCACATTTCGCCACCCCCGAGATTATGGAGGTGTAATTAGAGTAGTTGAAAATTGAGCCCTATATTGGGTTGGATTATGAAATAACATGCCATATATTACTTAATTATAAAATATTTCCACCCTTTTATTAATAATTATTTATTAAAATCATTTTTCTAAGAAACAACTACTTCATTTTTTATGCATGTTTTGGTTTCGCAGTCCTGGTCCATGAACTTTGATCATGTTTAAATAAACTCTAAAATTTCAATAATGATATAAAATTTATTTATATTAAGTATATATATTTATATATATGTATATATTCATCATATAAATGGTATATATATAT
This sequence comes from Viscum album, assembly GCA_963277665.1. Classification (NCBI taxonomy): domain Eukaryota; kingdom Viridiplantae; phylum Streptophyta; class Magnoliopsida; order Santalales; family Viscaceae; genus Viscum; species Viscum album. The sequence continues at coordinate 965,483,002 of OY728163.1, read as the reverse complement.
ATAAATTACACCGTTCATGGAAAGGTAGGCCATGTGTATTAATGAAAAATGATTTCTCTTTTTTGATTAAAAGAAGAAAAGAAATATTAATTATATTTTATAATTAGTGAATGATTATATTATAATAAATATCATATATAAACAATTAATAAATATTTAAAATGATATATGTAAATTCATTATGGAACTGAATTACACTGCTACATGTTGACGGTAAGTCATACATATGCAAGGGTGATGTTTCCATTTTTTATGGGATATAAAAGAGGTGGATAATGGTCATTTCATCATAAAGATAAAAATTAAATATATTTTTATAGTTAATTAAATATTACATAATATATAATATAGATTTACATGATGTATAAGGAGAATAAAATTAAAGGACTCAGTGAAGTGTTATACCTCATTGTTGAGAAACCTCTTTTGGATTACAACTTATTCCTTGGAAGAATTTTATTTTGTAATGACCACAAGATCTATAAAATGGGTAATGAGGATATGAAGGTATTATGTAAATTATATGGATGATATATAAGTATCATGTAATGTGGATAAGAGATGATGGGTGGTATCCTTATATAAGGGAGGGAAAGAACCCCCAGGTAATTACATAAATATTGAATTATATATATATATATAATAATGTAAATTAGAACCATGGCACACCGAATTAAAATATAAGATTTTATGGGTTCTAAATAAACTCAACCAACAATATTTAGAAATTTATAGGATACGTTTTATCAATGATCATTTTTTTAAACCAATTTAAACCCATTTAAACCTCAATCGTGATAACATAAGTTTTAACCATGATAACTTAATTATATGACCAAAAATAAAAGGGAAATTAAAATTAAATGTAAAAACTTTGACACTAAATTTTGAATCCATTTTTCATAATTAATATCTATTTTTTGTACAAATTTATTTTAATATAATAACGAAAAAAATTCATGAAAAAAAAATATTTAGTAAAATACATAATTTAAGAGTAAAAATCATGTATCCCTAAAAGCAATTTTAAATTAAAATTAAATAAAAGTTCAGATCCCAAAAGTCATGCAGGTGTTAAAAATTTTAAAATGATGTTTTAAAATAAATTATTTAACTCCACAATGATAAATTAAATTTAACGCCACTCATAAAATAAGAAAAAGGCTTGTTTTAGAGATATATTATGTTTTACCTCTCGTTTTAACACAAATTTACCATTTTAACCATGGTGAAAATTATATACTATAGTTATTATTCATAATGATTATAATTTTATTATTAATTACGATGATTCCAAATATTGAATACATTTTATCAAACTCAATTCACATAATTTTAATCATCTAATTGAATATTAATCTCAAATCTAGTGACGAAATGTAGTTTTTTAGGAAAACTATTTTCTTAAGTATATAATGTTTTTGTACAAAAATCGAACAAAAAATTTACTAAATTTAGAATAAAAGGATTATTAAAAATATAATTTAACTAATTTTTCTTTTAAATACTTTTTAAGATAAATACCTTTTTAAATCCTTAAAACGAAAATACAATTTTTAATGAAAATCTGAATTTTCCATTATTCCCTGTAAAATTTATCTTTTCAGAAAGAACCTAAAATTTAACTATATGAAAAGATAAATATTTTGATTTTAAAATTTATATCATTTTTATCAAATATAATTTCAAATATATTCATAAAGTATTTAAAATATTATATTATAAACAAAAGGCAAGAAACCCTTTTTTTTGTAAAAATATATTTTTGAAGCATAAAATGATTCTACAATAAATTAATTTTTTATTTATAAATGAATGTAAATTATATAAAACCATTATATATAATTTTATTAATTATAATATTTTTATTATAACACACAATTTTAATATATAGGTTATAGTATTAACCTTTAAATCATAATATTTCAATAACAATTCATTTATACATGATGTTTCATGTAAAATAAGCAATCAAGGAAATAAAATTTATATTAAGATAAACATATCAAAAAAATATCAAGGTGTTACAAGTTTGAATTTAAATTTTTTAGTAATGTGGTTTAATTAAATTTATGTGAACACTAAATAAAGATAATTGGTTGATGTGAGCATGTATAGAAAATTAGTTTCACAAAAGATATTTAGTGGAATGGTGTTCTAACACAAAAAACACTAATGTGTTAATGTTGTTTGAATATGAATAAATGTTTTAAATCATGATTTTTTAGATATTATGGGTGTTATTAAATATTTGGGCGTAAAATAATTAATTTTTTGAATAATTGGTCAATTTATAAAAGATAATGAAGGCCAATATTAAGGGGAGTAGTTCTGAATTCATGAAAATATTTCCCAAGTTATGGAATATTATGTTGAATAATAATGGTATGAATCTATCAATCAGTAATGTTTTTAATATCTTTATATAATTTTATAGAAATTATAATTAAAGGTTCATTATGATAAAGATTTCTAGTTTTGATAAACAAGTAATTATTCATATATTTTTGAAGAAAGTATATCGTGAAATATGAGAATGAAACAAAGGATGAGTGAGGGTGATTTAACCTTAGGGTATGTATTAAAATAAACTGTTAAAAAAGACACTCAAGAAGGTTGAGGATGATTCTTTACTAAACAAACATAATATTCATCTGTATTGGATTAAATGGGCACATAATTGGTCATTTCAACCAATATAAGAGTGTTTCTATTTATGGATTTAGCCCAAATGGAAAATAAGAAGATTTAGTCTAACTAATAAGTAAGAAAATAATTTTTTGAAAAACATCTATATGTATTATGATTCGAAAAATTAAATTTAAATAAATATTTCTTAAAAATTGTGATAAAATGACTCTTACAAATTCATGATGGTCATTTATGAAATTTAAATAGATTCAAAAATAATATAATATTATACTTCCAATATAATTTTAATTAGTTATAAAGATGAAGGAATTTTATGTAAAATCATGTTCCCTGGTAGATGAGGTGAACATGAGAATTTTATATAAGGAGAAATATTAAATCATGAAAAAACCATACTACACAAAGATATTATTATTTATAAATTAAAATGATCAAGATTTAGTGGTTCTAACATATTTAATTTTTATATTAAAGGACATAATAGGTTAAGAAAAAACTATAAAAAAATGTATAGCATTGATAAAAAAATGAATAAATCACCTTATTTCCATATTTTATTATTTTCTTTCTTTAAAGGCAATTGAAGGAGATATGTTTGGGGGGGAATTAGAATGTTGTGGAAATTTATAATAGAAATCTATATCTGTCATGGAATGATCTTACTCAAGTGAAATTGGATAGTAATTTTTGATGAAAAGGTACTTCAAGACTTTATCAAAATGTGAATATACACCATGAAAACTAGATAATGAAATTTACCCATTGAGGGGGTGATTTGAGAAGGTGTTAGATACATAAGAAAATATGGGAAGTCTTGGAAGTTATATAAATTTTAAATTTTTTAAAAGAAAATTTTTTTATGTGTGATTATCATTTTTTCTAATCCTTATTTTGAGAGAATAAATTCTCAATTTAAGAGGGTGAAATTGAATGATTTAATTATATTAAATATGAGATTATGAAGATGAATATATTACTATAGAAAGAGACATGGGAAATTTATTGATCATGCTTTTCACCTATATGGATAATAAAATATCATGAAAATTATTTTTTATATAAAATTATATTGTATAGGTTTCTTAACACCAACACTGATAATTAAGTTAATTTCAATACAGAATAAAAATATTAAGAGTTTTTTATATGATCATTATAAACAAGCTGTTAAATTGGTGGAATTAATTGAAATAATAACATTATAAAACATATTTATAAAGGTCTTATATAATAAAAATTTATTTATAATTCATAATAATCATGAACGCAAATTTCTTGTTAAGTCATTGTATTCTTCAAAAATACTTTTTCATCAAAAAAAATTTTTATTGAATTCTGTGAGAGAATATTATAATTAGTTTTTTCCAATTTTATAATATTTATTTTTTATAAAATGATACCATTTTAAAATTTATAATATCAAAATTATCCTGGGGTGAAATTTTAAAATTTTTCTAAAAAGATTAATTTCTCTGTGAATAGTTAAAATAACTATATTTTTAAAAGTGACATTTATTTTCATTGAAAGTACCATTTTGATATTAATTTGAAATTTAATTAAAATAAGTATCTTTTGGACATAAATAATATTATTAATTTAATATTACTAAACATTGTACTTGATTGGGAATAAGTTGAATTTTTTGGCTTGAACACACATTTCTCTAAAAATAAATTATGTTTTGTTTTACAAATTTATATTAAATTTTACATTGAAAGATATATAAATTGAATATTAAAAAATGGATTCAATATTTTCAATCATGAGTTTAATTTTTTTTAAATATTTCAACAATATTTTTTGTCATAATGAATAGTAATTTTGTTAATTATTTATGGCTTTAGAAAGGGAAAATCATGTAATTATGCTTAATTTCAGATGGATTTAAAAATATAACAAACACAAAAATTATTTATATTTTATGATTTTATTTAGTCCTAAAACATAATATATACTAAACATATTTTTTTCACTTTTTCTTTGATAAAAGCCATTATATTATTTTATATAAAGGAAAATTCTAAAATGATACTCTATTACTTTAAATTTATACTATATGATCACATACGGATAATATTATATTATGAATTAATATAAAATCATATTTTTCATATAATAATTATTTTTTATGTTAATATTTATTTATTTTTAGTGAGGGTTTAATTACCTTAAATACTTACAAAACATTGAAAAGTGCATCTATAAGGGGTAGAAAAATAAACATAAAAGATTTTGAAAACATTAAAATTAATATTTATTACATTACATATGGTTTAAAATAGTTTTTCCAATAAACAATAATGTATAACTGATGGTGAAATGTTTTATTTTTTAATTCCAAACTATTCTTTATGTCCTTAAAGTCAAAATATGTGAATAGTTCTTAAAATTACTTTAATGGTATTTTATGGTAAATCATATATTATTAAATGATTTTAAAAATCAAAAAAATATTTAAATATGAAAATATTGATTTATATGATCTAAATTTTCATCCCTTGACCATTCATGAGTCAATTATTACCATATAATTAAATGTATAACTCTTTAGTATTGAAAATAGTGTCACCATGTTTAAGGTTAAAATTAGTCAACGAAGTGGTTAAACCAAAAGATATGGTTTAAAATCAAGGTTAAGCCTCTTAAATATTTACAAGTTAAAGTTATTTAATCCTTAAACTATATTTTTTTCTTAATATTATCAACTTTACGAAAAATTCATAGAGAAAATAATTTATTATATTTAAATATTTTATATAATTTTTATTATGTAATTTCCCTCACAATAAAAGTGCATCACATCACCCTTATACATTAATAAATCTAGAGAATATTCTATAAAAAATCCTAAAAAAATATTATAAATTTTTCAATCCAATAAATACATGTTATTTTCTCTTGAAATACCACCACAAGGATCTTTAAAAAGAAATCCAAAGGGGATCTCTCAAAGAGGGGATAATTTTTTTAACCGATATCCATCGTTTTACTTCTTATTTTACAACATTAAATTATTTATTAACCATGAAAATATGATAACATAAATATTTTCTATATAATTATATGTTATTATGTTAACATAATAGTGTTATTCATATCATTTTTCATCCTAGGGGGAATGAAATAATTATTCTTGTGTACGTGTTGAATACTACCTCCACGAAGGGACATGTTTCTTATTTTTTTTACCACCAAACATGGATGGTTATTGTTATGAATTATATTAATATATATTATATTCAATAAATAATTATTATTATATAAATATAGTATATTTATAACAATTTTACCCTTTCAACTGTTAAAAAAATGATCATGTCACAAATGTGTACATGCAGAATACCACCTCCATGAAGTGATACCATTTTCTTTTCTTGTCATCCATTCATGGGTGATTCTACAATTTTATATTTTGTATAAAAATTATAATTATTTCTTGAGATTTATTATAATTATGATTTAATAATGACCCATTTGACATAATTAACCGACAAAATCATTTTTCAATTATGAACCTAATATCCTAAAACCACATGTTGTTGACTTAACCAATTATTTAAATAAATTATAAATTTTAATAAATTCTATAAATTATGCAATTAAAATTTAATAAACTATTTATATATTTTTAAATATGTAAATAATATATATGTTTATATTATATATAAAAGGAATGGACGTACAGAGAATGTGTGGCATTAAAGGAGTTTCTTAACTCAATATAAATTTAATAGGTAATACTTCCGAATTATTTAATATATTATGATATTATTATGAATAAAATAAAAAATAATTATATTTTTTTATTTACACTTATTTTATCCGGGCATACAATTGTGACACATAATAACCTCAATGATTAATTCTCACTTCAAAGATATGATCATTGTAGGGGTTCATCATCTCAATGATATATCATTGAGACATATCAGATGTTATAAACCTATTAATGTTTATGAGGTTTATATACTACCCCTTTGACATGTTATATCATGTATCCATATTAATTAAGGGTATTTATAGTTAATATTCATATTTATTTCATCCAAAGGTATTTGACATGAAGGTTAACAACTGTTTTAAGGGTTTCTCATATCACTTTTTTTTCCATGAGACATATTCCAAATTCATCATTTTTTTGTGTGGTTTATATAATACCAATGAATTTATTTTATGATTATTTTCAGGAAAATTATTTTTATTTTTTAATCTATCTTTGGTTATTTATTCCATGAGGTTTTGATTCAGAGGATTCTATAATGGTAATGGTTTATCATCTTGAGTTATTTTCATTGGTCCATATGTTATATTATGAAATTGTATTCTTTAATGTGGTGTGCATACTGATCCTTTTTTATATTATATCACGAATCAATTTATATTCTGGGTATTTAATGTTTCATTTTAAGTTACTTTTAATGTGCATCATGATTCAAAACCTACAATATTGGTACAATTTAAGTTACAATATCTTTTTTGGGGATTCTCTCTGATAAATTTATGTTGAGGGGAATTATATTGATATTATCTCTAATACACAATTATTTTATTCTTCCTTTTTTATGAAAATAATTTTTAACTATTATTATATTTTTACTTTCATTATTAAATAAAATACTCATGAAATATTTTTTCAATAAAAATCTAACCATATTTCCTCTTAGGACAGTGAACTTATTATTCTGTGTTTGTAATCTTTAAAAAATATTGAATTTTATTAACTATAATTAAAATGTTTTGAAATTATTATTTTCACTAAATTTGACATTATTTTCAACGTTTTAAAAAGGATGCAATCAAAAAAATAATTTTTAGAAGTTATTTTTGTCATTTTACAATAGTTTTGAAATAACGTTTTATTTTAACTTATATAAAATATAAAAATTTTACTACATGATATGTTTTTTCTTTTCATTCAAGATAAATTTACAATTATCCATGGTTATTTTCAAATAAAATTATTTTACAAATTTTTTGTTAGCTTTTAGTTAGAATTTTATCGATAGAAAAGTATACATTCTTGTGTTCTCTAAAAAAATTTCAAATGATCTTCTAAATTTATTATTAATCTATGTTAGAATACATTAATAATTCAAATACATCACTAGAGATATGATCTTATGATACTATTCTCATTATTTTTATAATTGTTTTATTTTTAATTTTTAATGATATTGTTATTAAACCCATTTCTTTTTCATGGGTAAGTAAAGTGATGATAGTTTTCATTAAATGAATGCATCCATGTGTTTTTTTATGATATAGAACATGAAAATTATATATCAATGTTTGATTGGGGTTAAAATAAATCCTTAAGGTAAATTTTATGATATGTGATTAGTGGGTCTGTTAAATCCCTTAAATTTATTGGGTAATGTTTCAGATCTATGTAGATGAAAGTTATTACTAAGAGACAAAAGAGTTGTGTTACTTCTGAAGTATTATGGAGTTATGTTACACATAAGAGTTGATGGAGTTTATTGATTATAAGTTAATCATAATATATGGTGTAGTTTACTTGATTTATGTTTTTCCTAAGAGATATGTGAATTATTAATTTAGGTAATTACATGATTAATATTTTATGTTCTAAGTAACCTACATAGTTTTTCAATGATTTCTATGAGTTCTAATGGATATTATTCTATAATATTATTTTCACATGGATCATGATTTTATAATTATTTTACCCTTTTATTATTTTAATGAATTATCTATTTTCTCATGATTTATGATACACTTATTTTGGTTTTAATTCTCTTATTTTATGATCATGAAAATTGATTAATTAATCATAACCTCTACTTATATTATGCTCACTGGGGGGATTCAAATATTAATTCTTATGTTTTCTCTTACTTATTTTTTGAAATCACCCATATTATGTTTTCTATTTCTTATGTTTATAAATAATTATGATTAAATAATTATGATTAGAAATATTTTATATGTAAATAATTTTATTAGACATATTGAAGACTTATTTTGAAATAATAAAAGATAGGTATAGTCAAAAAAAATATCACTTGAATACATGGGAAATATAATGTATTAGTATTTCAAAATTCCCTAAAAATAAAATCCTAAAAGTCCCTTAGGTATGTATGTTATCAAATATTTATGTTCTATGTTTAATGTGTTTTATGGATAAAATTGGGTCTTTTATATCAATATAAAATCTAAAAAAAGTTAAGATTAGGTTTTTAGCACTAGATCCAAGAGTACGAGTTCTTCATTGTTACAATTTGTATCAGAGTAGGTTTTAGATATATTTAAATATTATGATATTTTAATGGAAATATTTAGGGATTCCATATTGGGTTTATAAGTAAAATTTTTATTATAAGTTCTAAGTCAGATCTAAACTTTCGAATATTTATGTAATATAATATTAATGTGATTAATGATATTGTGAAGATAAATTTTTTGGTTTAGTTATAAGTAATCCTTAGTTGTATCATATGATTTAACATGATTTATTATTTGGGAAGAAATTTATTACCTTTGGGGTATGTAAGAAAAATTTTATAAGATATAAATTAAGGTTATTGAGGTTATTTGGGATATCTAGTTAATTATTAGAGGAATGATTTAATTTAAACTATGGGTATTATTGTTGAATTTTGGAGACTAATGTATTATTGCTTTCTATAAAGGTTTATTAATTTTTGGTATTATATTACCTTTTTATAAAAAAAATTATTTTAGTAAGATATGAATAAAAAAATTCATACTTTTATATACCTCATGATCAATTAGAATATTATTTTATAAATTTGATAATTAAATATTCATACTCATCATTTAGAGTAAAATAAGAGATAAAGGTGGAAATTGATTGAAACCTGAAACCAATGATTTCAATTACCTTTATGGATTTTAGGAAAATCAAGTAGGTATATTTTTTATTTTCTTATACTAGTTTTAAATTAATTCCAAAAATTGTGGAAAATTATATTGAAATATAAAAATTTATCTTGTTACATTCATATCTAATGATTTTATTTCATTCTTAAACCTCATTGGTATATGGTTTGGGTCATTAGATTTCTTGTGATTAATGTTCTCTATCACCCTCCATCATTATTTAGACCTTACCATTTCACCCATTTCTATATTTTCAAATCCCATTAATGTTCATTTATTTTGAAACCACGTTTTCTTATTCCGGATGAGCTTTATATTTCACATTCCCTATTTTAAAAATGATGTTTTATTATCCCTTCTTACGATGTGGGTTTTCCACAATAGTATTTTTAAATGTTAAGACCATGATTACTGACAAAATGAGAAAATAATTAGAAATTATTTTTATAGTGGTATAATGTTACATAATAAAAAATTTATTGTAAGAGAATTTTATTTTTTATAATGTGATAATCATGCTACCTCGATCTTTAAGAAAATTTTAAAATACTATAAAAATATTAAATGTTATAAACATTACCATTATAACATGATCATTACATTATAAATATGAATACTAATAATGATATTTTAAAAATTATTTATAGAATATTTATATAATGAAAACTAATTTATTAATTAATAATAAATAATTACACAGTTTTCATTAGTGTCATTTTATACTTCAAAAATAAGTTTTATTAAATGATTTTAGTTGGTTTTTGTGAGATAATATAATAAATAATTTTTTCCACATTTATAATTTTTATTGGAAGAAATGATATCATTTTTTAAATCCTCATATCAAAGTTATCATAGGTTTTATATTTTGGGATTTTTTGGGGATGTTTGGTTTTTTAGTGAATAGATAACAAAATATTTTTATAAAAAAATATTTTTCCATTTAGATGTATCATTATTACTTTAATTACATTTTAAATTAAACTATGTAACCTTTATTTATAAATAATATTATTAATTTCATATTAATAAATATTAAACATGATTTTGGAATAAGATCGTTTTTGGGAGTAAATCAAATTTTTCTAAAAATTGTTTTTCATTATTTGGTAGGAATTGTATTAAAATTTACTTTTACGACTAATAAAAAATGAATATTTATACATGAATATATATTTTTAATAAAGATATTAAAATTTGGTAAATATTTTATCTTTATTTTCTTAATAATGAATAGTACATATGGTAATTTGTTTTCCTTCATAAGGGTCAATCGATTCATTAAGTTTAAAATTAATGTGATAAAACATTAAAAATATATATAAAAAACCTACATAATTTATATCTATGAGTTTATTTATAAACCCATTCACATATTCAATAATATGTAATTTTTTCTCTATTTTTATTTTATAAAGATTTTTATATTATTTTGACTAATTAAAATTCAAATATGTCACTCTCTTGTATTTAATTTATATTAGATGTTCATAAAGGGATAAGAAGATGTTATTAATGAATATAAAAGTTTATTTTGAAAAAAAAATAATTAATTTTTTAATGGTGAAGAATTTTTGTTTTTTAGTTAGGTTATAATATAGATAAATTCTTACACAATGTTGACATGGTGCTTGTGGATGAAGTCAAAAAATCAAAGTAAATGTTTTTAGCAACTTAAAAAATAAATTTTTTGAATGAGTTGTAATATCACAAATTTTTTATGGTTAAATTGTTTTTATAATTTTCTATTATATAGTATAAATTCAAATTAAATACCTATAAATATGTATTTAAATTCAAAATTTGGAAATAGTTTTATGGTATTTTATATTAAATAATATATTATTAAATTATTTAAAATAAAAAAACATGAAAAAGAGAAATCAATATGGGATATTTTATATAATTTTATTCCTTTGTCATTTTATATCCAATTATTACCATATAATTAAATTTATTGCCCTTTTTTATTGAAAATAATGTTACCATGATTAAGATTTAAATTAGTTATTGAATTTTTTAAACCAAAAGGTAATTTTCAAAGTGACACATAAACCTAGAAAAAATATATTATTTTGAAAGGAATAAAAAAATATAATATAATTTATTAAAAAAATTCCACTTTCCTAGGAAAAATAATTTATTAAATTTGAATATTTTCTATAATTCAATGTGTTCCCTTTCCTTCACTATAAATGTACATCACCTCTCCTCTATTCTTTACACATCCCTATGATACTTAGCATGATAAAAGCTACCAAAAAATATTCTCAAAATACATACAAGTTATAGATCCATATTCTCTTATAATTTTCATCCATATATACCTTAATAATAAATTAAAATTAGGTCTCTCAAATTAGATGTAATAGTTTTAACTGATCTATTTTATTTGAATTATTCTTTTACCTCCTTCAATTATTTCATAAACATTCCAATATAATAAAACTAATATCTTATAAATAATTATATGTTATTAAGTTAATGGAAAAAAATTAATCATATTATTTACCATTTTATTGGGACTAAAATCATTATTCTTGTATAAGCATGGACTATAACCTCCATGAAGCGATGTGTTTCATTTTTCAAAACCACCTCATAATTCTGGTTATTTTAATGTAATAATATATATATAAATATATTATTTAAATAAATATGATTCCATAAATATCATATATTACTTTCCTTATTACACATACACTGTTAAAAAAAATAATGTCACTAGTATGTGTGTGTGGATTCCACCTCCAAGAAGTGATTTGGTTAGTTTTCATGTGTTCTGTTTTCTGTTGACATTAAAATTTCATATGATTTATAAAATTTATAATATTTTCTTGATTATAATTCTTTATAATATGGAATAATGACCCCTTTGACCATGCTCAGCCTTCAAAACTCATTTTTCACTTATGAACCAAACATCCTTAATATAGCCAATATGGACATTACTAAATAAGAAATTAAATATGTCATGGTAATAATTTAAATAAATGGATTAATGTTAAGGGAACAAACATGGAAAATTTTATTATATAGTTAAATAATTAATATAACATTATTATTGTTTCGACAAAGAACATACAACTTGGAACCCCCATTGAGTTGGATTTAGTTCGGTAAGATGGTCAGTTGTGAGGTGTTATGTTCTTCCATAAATAGTAACATTGTGTTACCATTTTCATTCTTAAATGAAACTCCTAATTTTTCCCTCATAAATAACTAGGTACATACATTCTTTCCAAAGTAATGTGGTCAATTGGGGTTTTATACCCAATAATGCTTGGGGACTCGCATTAGTCGATATGATGTGAGGTCAGGCTCATTACAACCTTTTTTTGGAGGAATTGTTTTCTAATACATAAATATCATATATATTTAAGATATTAATTTATTACAAATCCTAATATGAGATCGGTTCACCTAACAAAAAAGTTATGGGTGAAGTCTTTTTATGTGCAGTAGACAATGATCCCATTATTCAATCCATCTGTAAGAATCATAGGTTCTTCATCCATTTCCCAATATTGAATTTATACTTATATAACGAAGCTGTATATATGAAAATTATAGAAAATTATACCATATGGGGTGTCATTTGATATCCATTGGAGGGGATTGATCACTTATTAGAAATCTAATGTATCATGGTTATTGTATGAATTAAACCGCACATAGTTCATTAAACCAAAGTTCTTTAACATCATTGGGATAGTACATATGTGTGGGGACTGAGGAACCAAATTATTGAGATTGATTTGTGAGTATACATCCTATATATCATGGTTATAACAGGAATTGGATTTATCATAGTTCAATCTCACCCTTGGAACTAGAACCGAGGTAGATGCCTTTATATGAGGTATATTTGTATCATTCCACTCATTGGGGCCTAAATGATGAAATTTTCCTCAATAGTGGAGATTAGTTATTATAATGATATTCTTATTTCGTTTACCTAATTTTATATGAGATAATCTTAGTGTGGGAAAAATAGATTGAAAGTGATCAACTTCTTTGCATGTGGATGTGGGTCATATGTACCAGGATCATTCATCGTATGTTTTAATATGAAGCTAGGTCCTCAGTGAGGCATCCTATATATTCTAGTTATGGTAGGAATTAGATACATCCATGTTCTACTAACTATTGAATCCACTAATAGGTGATTTATAATTATCATCCCATGAGAATGATTGGGTCCTAGTGACTAAAATATTAGTGACATGGAAACACTTAAATTGAGTTGTGTGTCCATTTTATTTAATGATTAATCCTTAGTAAGTTTTCCTATGTATCTGGTTTATAGTAGGAATCAGATTCTACATAGTTAATTGATTTCTATGTTCACTGAGGGATGATATAGAATGGTCATCCCATGGGAATTATAGGGTCCTAATAGTTGAAATTCAGAGACATTGTGGGAATTACATTGAGGAAGATGCCCATTTTAATCCAGTCAAAGGCCCTATGAAGTAATCCTACGTGTCCTAGTTATGATAGGATTTAGAGTCTTTATAGTTTATTGATTTCTCATTCTAGTGAGTATTGATATATAGTGGTAATCCCTTGGGAATTATTGGGAATCAATGGTTGAAATTTCATAGACATATTAAGAATTACACTGAGATGGATGCCAATTGGAATTTGGGATCATTCATTAAGATGGTGTCCAATATATCCTAGTTATGGAATGAATCAAAGTCTTCATGGTATATTAGTCAGTTCTTATAAATTGACATTTCCATTTTATGTAGGGTGTATAATATTATGTTGATGAATGGGGCTTACACACTAGACTTACCATTTTACATGCTAGAGGCTTATGGAGAATATGATATTATTATTTAAACTCCCAAATCCAATATGAGATATTCTCAGTGTGAGAAAAATGTATGGAAAATGATTTTTCTCACTTCTTAAGCATTTGGGACTTCGGTACATAAACAACTCATTACATGATTAATAAAGAAGTCTGTCTTTTGAGGGGCCTCCTAAAAATCTAGGTTATGGAGGGAGACAGAGTCCTTGTAGTTCCCTAGATTGGGGCTAGTACACAGATGTTTCCATTTGTTCAGGGCTTACACATTGACGGTGTAAAAAATTATCAAGCCCTAGGATTCACTTTGACATGGCCTGCTTTTATACTGAACAATCATGATTTCCTACTTGAAAATAATTTATTATCTATTTTACATGTTAGAAGATGTTTTCTAGACATGTCCAAAAAAATCACCTCCTCTAGTTGTCTTGTATGAGGGATATCGTGTTTCTTGTATGGCACGTTTGAGGGTCATCACATTGTCAATTATGACTTTAACAAAGGATTTCATGATACTTGGTCGAATTATCCATAAATTCATCACATTATATTGGATGGATTTTTTAGAGGTTTTTGTGTTATTTTGTAGAAATTCCATGGCTTCATCGTGAGATATGGATAATACCCTTGAAGGGTATCTCTAGAGTCAATGTGAAATTTCTCAGAGGGTTTTGAATGTCTTAGAGGGTATGTTTTGAGGAAATCATGAAGCCTATTTTGTGTGTCTGAGGGATGTCACAAGAGTTGGTGGTCATTCCCAGGTGCTACCGTTAGACTCATTTTACATGAATTGGTACCACCAATATGAATTTGGTGACACATCCCAATGACATAGAGAGTCCGGAATGGAAATCCTAGAGGGATTCAGGAGACTCATGTGGTATGACCTAGGGGAAACATGTGACTTACATTAACATGTCCAAAATACTTGTCATGACCCAAATAACATACTGAAGAAGAATCACTAGATATGGGTGACATTTTGGGTCTTTTTCTATGTCTTGGGTTGTTCACATGAAATGGATGAGGGTCAATGTATATGTTCTATGTGTACTTATCCAACATTTAGTCTTTTTTATACCCTTCATCATGTGAATGCCTTATATTTTTTTAGTGTTAGGTCTTTTTAATTCATTCATTATCTAGAAAATGTGATGTATGTGTACTTATAGAGGTCCTTTGTGTGATATATAGTGATTATGCGATGATATTATGCATGACTCGTGATTTTTATGATTATTGGTCAGTATCTTACCAAATGGAAAACTGTTTGTTTGTGAGATTAGCCACTCTGAGAAATCTGCTCCTGTTCTTGGATACAAACGAGTCAACTTCATGTTCGAATAGTCATGGTATATTTTTTATGATGGGTGGTGGATTTGAAGGCCTCATAACCTTGGTTTTTTTTACTTCATTTGGAGCATATCAAGTGAATCTAGGCTGGATTCGGTAGAGGTATTTTTCATTATGTTCTCCACGAGCTCATATCATAGATCATTCTAGGGGTGTCACATGATTTCTATTGACCATGGTATCATCCCTCCAATGCCTACTTTATTTGATTATTTATATTTTCTGGGGAGTTTTTGAATCATGTGGACTTTTCAAGGGACATTCATATTGTTTGGTTGACAAGTCCAAGGGCCTTTACAAAATTAGGGTACCTTCAGAATTCCTTTACATGGTCTCAGGTGACATTTCTATGACTTCCGCAAGACATGTACAGCTCATCAAGTGGTCTTGTGAGACCATTATGTAGATAGAATTAGTGTATCATGGGATGTTTACAACTATAGGATGCTTCTACCTGCCCCAAAGTTTCATTTTTAATACTTATTTTATAAGTGTTAGAGGTCATATGAGATTGCATGAGTGTTATCAAAGACAATCACTATACCTTCTATTGATATGTCATGTTACAAAGAAAGGTCCTATGAATACGCTTGATCATTTTATTTGAAATTACATCTTTTTTCCTAAGAAGATCCAAATATATAGCCTGAGGTTACCAAGACATAACTGAGACTCTTCATGTGATGAGGATTTCATGTTGGTGGGATTTGTGATTTGATGCAGACAAGTCAATAGTGTCTCATGGTGTATTTTTGGATCTCTAGGTAGGTATCATGAGAATTTTATGACTATGATATCCTTTCTCCTCCTCCCTATTTATTTTTTTCATTTATTTTAAAAATCATGGGTAGTTCATAATATTTTTTGAATGTTGTTGAGGACAATGAATCCCCTCATCACTGATGCATCAAGCGAGTATTACAAACCTAAGATGCTTCCGCCTTTTAAATATGTTCTTCCTATTTTACAAGGGTTTTTGAGATTATTTTAGGCATCCTCCAGTTGATAAGACATGTGATCTATGGGATCTCATCTAGATGCCCTCGCATGATCCTTAGTTTACTGGGTTACATTCACAAAATATAAGGCTCTAGAGAAAGAGGATTCATAAGGACTTCTCTTGGCTATGTTTTGTGCATGACCATCTTCATGTCCATCTTCTGATCATATGATCACATGTCTTTGGCCACATACTAATTAATTTTATTCCTATACAAAATAATAAAAATATACTTTTATTTGTTCCTATGTGAATTTTTTTATGCACATTTGGAATGCATCAACAATCCCCCCCTAAGGAGAGGCATCTACAGGGACAAGGACTCTGGTCTGAGAAATGTAATACCTACATGATTCTTTTCAGATGTCATGAATTGGTGTCTTCGGTGATACTTGGTACACTTGGTGATGTTTATTATCCCTCGGAGTCCCTCTTAATATGGAAGGAGAGAGAGATTCATTCACTAACTACCTATTCTCCAATGTGCTCTCACCTTGCTTCTATAATGTGACCATGTTTCTAAACTATTCTACAAGACCCGATCATGAGACCTCTATGTGGTCCAATTTTTCAAGAACCCCAATGCAAGAATATTGTTTCTCAGACCCCCTAGGAAACCACCCACAAACTATACATTGGTAATTTCTTGACTTTGGATTTGAAGTTTCATGATTATATTAAGTATTTTTTCAAGATTAGTGGGGCTTGATAAAATGATTCATTGGCTATCATGGGGATCATGTGAACATTTATAGGTCATGTGAATCATGATTCCTTTGAGGGTTCATGTGATAGTATGATGCCCTATGGGTTTATATGACAAACGAAACATTTAGGATTCATTTCATTCACAAATTCATTTGTTGATTAATGAAATTTTCATGATACTTTCAGTTTATACCTTTTGCATTGAAAATATTTTATTTTATTTATCTAAAATGTGCGACTTACTTTTTTTTATATGGGTTCTAGATCTCACCAATATTCATCTGATGTAGTTAAAAAAATGGAAATGATTCCCATAAACAAAAATTAATAACCCATTATATCATTTGTATTCAAAGAACTAAATTCTGAAGTGGTTCCTCTCATCTGAGATCTAGTAATATATTTTATCTCATTGGATTCTTCTATATGGGTTTGGATTTCTAAACAATGTTTTCATCCCACTATTAGAAATCAATATTCTATCCTTTAGGCTGTAAAATATTTCTTAATTTATTCAAATGAAAATTTCTTAGGAGGGCCAGCTATTCATATCTCAATCATGTGGTTTGTCTCATAAGTTTTACAACTCTATCTCGGGTCCAGATGGCTATGATTTATCTCATTAGCTTATTGGTCAGAATTACTTTAGTATATTTCCTTAATTTTTGAACAATATAGTTAGAGGATGGAGATTTAAATAGGATCATTGTACTAGCGGTAATTTCTCTAATTAATGGGCATTGACCTTCTGGGTCAGGAAAAGTTGCATAGATTTTGTTGATTAGTTATATAGCATCCAACTTTATGATGTTTTGTGGATTTCCAAATTCATTGATTATTATTTTCATGAGATTATTATGGAACAAATTATATGTTGTTTACCTTGTACCAACACATTCAATTTTTCCCATGGTGAAGGGGGAATCAGCCTATGGTACATTTACCAACTTGGTGGGATTACCCCTCTCATATTTATATATAATTAGTTCCTTGATTCATGAAGATGTTTGGGGTTATCCATTGTAGAATCCTTCTTTGGTGAGGGTAATACAAATAATTTTTATGGAGAATCTAATGAAATAGCTTCATATGTGATATCTCATCTCATTCAAGAACTAGGTCAATATTTTTCATTATCGCAATGGGGTCATCCCAACTACCATACGCCCATATTGGTTCCCTTCCACACATTTTTGTGATAGATTTGTCTCATATTGGGCCTTTTGGAAGCTGGTGACTATATTTCATGGGGATACCGAGTGAACTCATATATCTCTATGAGCCTTTGGATTTCATGATTAATGGCCATGTTTTTTAACAGAGGGATTTTCTCAGCAGGGGATGAAAATTCAAGGATTTTTGTCATCACGTTGGTGATAACATCATTGATGGAGGATATATAACGTCTCAATTTGGATGTTCCATTCCATTCACACCTTTACCAACTCCAATTCCACATTCATGAAAGAATAATCCCTTATAGGATCAGTGGTCTTTTCCAATTTCTGTTTGGTTGTATAAGGGATTATTTTGTTGTTATGATTAATATAATTCAACTAGGATCCCTAATAACTTATAGTATCCCAAAATAATGAATATATTTTTGGTTGGGTATATTTCATTGATATCTGATGAGGTTATAGATGAATTAATATGATCTGATATGTTTTATTTCACCCCGACCGCACTGTCAATGGGTCGATCACTGATAACTGCAATGTCTCTCTTAGGGTGAGGTCATCCAAGATCTCACTTCATGACAGGGTTCTTGTGTATATTGTAGATGAGTTGATCATATTCAATACATATATTACTTATTGGTTTTTTGTTAGTTATTTGTACCAAAATGGCATCCCCTCTTCCCTAGGCTGGCGTACGAGGAGAGTTACACCCTGGGATCATTCACTAGTTTTGGAAGATGTTGTCATGAGAAGATATTGATATCAAGATCATTCGTTTTTCTTATGATGCTCCCACCTTCCATACCATGTATTATGCCCAAGATTTTGTATCATCTTATCAATATGGTTTTCTAAGCCCGTTGTTATTTCAGGTGGACAGTTGGGTTTCCTCACCAATCCCTATGTTCATGGTGACGATTGAGTTTATCAATGACCTGGAAAAAACATTAAGGAATGAACCACATTTTAGTGAGTTATTCCTTTATAGTGAGACAAGATCCATTGGGGGAATTATTCCTCTATAATAGGATATATATGATATGCCTATTGATATAGAATTGTATATGAGTATTCTACTCTAGCTTCTTTACGGGATCAAATAGGAAATCCTCCTCCTACTACACTAGCTCCAATAGTCACAGTGGCCCAGACACAACCTGGGAAGATGTAGAAACAGATTCATGCCATGATTAATGAGACTTCTTTTTAGATATTTTGTTACTAAGGGGACACGTTCATCATATGTTTTATTACTTTTGAGGTAGGTGGTTTTGATTGAAAACCACTCTAGGAAATCATGAAGAAAATCATTATCACTTGGAATGATTCGACAAAAAATCAGATGTACTTTAAGAATCATTTAGATGAGGATCCTTTTGTTGGGTAGATAAAGGATATGTTTGATGCATTAGAGTGTGTTATCCATTTGATATCCAAACTGAAAGCTCAGATGGATGCCTAGATTGCACAAATATAGAGGCATGATGAAATCAATGCCCATCTTATGTCTAACCATTCATAATCATCATACTCATTAGAAACTAGTCAGAATAGAGTTTATGAGTTGAATACTTTATTCCAGACACTCCATCCTAGGGAAGAAGAAGAGGAGCCTAAGTGGGAGGAACTCTTATTTTCATTCAATTCTTATCTCCACACTCTCAATAACTTTTCTTGTATAATAGATCGAATATTAGTGTAATTTCATGTAATCTATTTTTGTTGATATCATTGGAGAGTTCATAAAATGTGGATATTCATCCTCTTATCTGCTATCAGTGAACTGATCATCAAAACATTATATATTTTTTATATTTTTCTTTTACTCATGATTTTTATAAAATTTCACTACTTAGATTTTGTATGAATCACCAAAGATACCTATCCCATTCATAATATCAATAAAAAATGAATATCGGGAATTCAATGTAAAAATACTAATAGACTCTTCTTGATAAATTCTCATGAATTCCCACAAAAATGAGATTCTTCATTTATATATGTGTCCTAGCTATCTTGAATCACTTGACATTCATAAGGATAATATAGTAGAATACAGTTCTAGAAGGTAGGGTACTCTATATTTTTTCTATGTTGATAGGCTTGGTGAGGGTATCATGTTGTTTGATAAGTACATATGGTTGTCCTTACAAGATCCTGTAGAATAAATCATTATTCATATGTGTATTAGTATCTTTCAGCTCATTCCATTTAATTTTTCAGTTTTACTTCATTTATCTTGGAAATTTTATTGAATTACATTAGTGTCTTTTATCTCATACAATTTATCGATTTAGTTTAGGGTCTTGTATCTCATACCTTACTTTTTTTGTAGTTAGGGTTATTTTAGTAAAGACATTATATAGTTGTATTTTAGGGTCTTTTAGCTTATACCTTCAATTAAATATGTTTAAGTTATTTTATTTGGGACCTTAAATCGATGTAGTTTAGGGCCTTTTACCTCGGAGATTCTATTTTTGTAGTTTTGGGTCTTTTATATCACCACTTCTATCATTTTTTTTAGGTTATTTTAGCTCGAACCTTTTATTGTTATAGTTTCGGATATCTTACCTCAAAACTTCTCTTCTGGTATTTTAGGGGATTTTATATTGGACCTTTTTTTACATTAGTTCAATGTATTTTGGCTTGGGCCTTTTGTCACTATATTTTAGGGTCTTTTAGATTGGATTCTAGTACTATAGTTTAGGGCCTTTTAGCTCGAACATAATTGATGATCATGGGACATGGTTCATACATTCCAAGAATGACACAAAATATACTAAGATGGTGGGTTCTACCATGGTGTTGTGAGGGATCACAAGGATTATAAATCCCTTTTGTTGAGTGATTCATTTGGTTGACCATTATAGGTGTATATGCAAGAACCAAAGGCATACAAGTCTAGTTAAGAAAATGGTCTCTTGAAGCCCGGTAGATTTTCATGGGGCCATGGAAGATTTAGGGGGTAATATTGGTCGAGGTAAAAAAACTAGGGATGTTAGGTCCCCCTTGATATTAGTAGTATGTATGATATAATTCATAACCAAAAAGTTTTATTCAATGAATTTTGTATGGGGAAAACATGCCAAGGATGACACATAGCACATTGAGGTGCTAGGTTATGTCATGTTGTCTCTAGGTATCACAAGGATTAAATCTCCTTTCTTGAAAGAATGAGATTCCTTTAGTTATTGGGTCATTGTCCTTAAGCATCAGCAGCATGGGGAAGAAAAATATTATCACCACTACATTCTAATAGCCATGAAATATTTGTAATGAATCAAACATCTAGATGGTGAGGTTGGGTATGGGAAGAATGCTATCTAATGGGGGTTCTGAAACTCTTGGGCAATTCATCTATTAATTTTTAAGCTCAATCCCTATGGACTAGGGATTTGAATCATGAAGTGTGGGCCATCAATGTTTTTGGAATGGAGTGTCACGTTCTAGCCTACATAATGGGTAAACAAATATAATGATGTAACACTTATGATAAATAATCCTATTGAATATTTTTTTTTGAAAATTATAAATTATATTTCAAAGGACTCTGGTAATGAGGATGGTCTGGGATATTCATATAGATAATGACTCAAAACACATTAAGGTTTTGGTTTCTTCCGCAATGATATCAGAACTCATTAGTATTGGAAATCCCTTTTTTTATTGTGACACATTTGGTTTACAACCACATGTGCATATGTTGGTCCATAGGAATACATGCATAGACAATAAAAGGGTCACTTGAATTCAGGTATGCACTACATGGTCCATGGAAGTCTTTGGTGATCCAGGACACTCAAATCATGAAGTGTTATGTGTTAAGATCATGATATTCATGAAGGTTTTGAGCACCCTAAAAGTTGTGCCTCTATTTGGTGAACATATTCCCACAGTGAGGATATGTAAAAAATCATTACTCTAACATTTTCCTAAATTAGGGGGTCTAGCATACATATAATGTATTTTACATGGTCTTTACATTAGACCCTATGAGGTTCATTATTTATCCATTTTCACCCAAATTTTTTTTAAACTCTAGAGATAATGATTTAAAAAAGGAAAATCTTGACGTTTTCCCAGGATTCCCTTTGCAGGTTTTTAGCCTGAAAAGTTTTTTGTCTCTTTTTCATGTAGTTTAAGGTCTTGTGATTTGGAAAATATATAAGCTAGAGTTTAAGTATGTACAAAATTGACCAATGTGTTGGTAGTTTATGTTCATGATTCACATGGACCTAATATGGTTGTGAAATGAAACTTCCCAATTAGGATACCAAGGGTCAAGAGTACTCTAACATACTTTTGAGTAGGAGATGGAAATGATGTAAATCATGGATCAATGTCCCCAAGTCATATGTAATGATATAGTACAATCAAACTGGGAGAAGTTTAGATCACACTAAGTTGATGGGCTCTACCATAGTGATTTCAGGGATCACAAGGATTGGAATGACATTTTTTGTAGAGTGGAACATTCGGTTGAGGACCATAGGTGCTTTTATAGGAGCCCCAGGAATATATGCATAGTAAAGTAAAGGAACACATTAAGTCGGGTATCATTTCCTAGGGCCATGGATGGTTTTGGAAACTCAGGGTACTCAAGACATAAATTATGATTTATGGATTAAGGTTCTTAAAATATTATAGTATCACCACATACTCTAGTTGGTATGGCTATGTCTCGTGTGGTCCTTTTAAAATGAATGACAATTTTTTATGGTTTTCATAGTTTAACATTGGGTTTCAGGGATGTGTTGGATTCCATGTAGTTTTAATGCCATTTATTAAGGATAGTTCTTTGTAATTTAATGTCTTGTAGTAAGAACATGGGAATCGATGTTAAAAATTGTACATGATATATTATGTGCAAAAGAAAAAAGTACATAGGTCTATATCATATGTAGGAAAACTGTTCTTGTGTGAATTTGACCTTATGAAGTTTGTGGTTCATTTTTTATATCAATTATTGTAAATAATCCCATTATTAGACATTCAAACATCACTATGTGTCCTATGGTGGCATGAATCAATACACGTATAGTTATTAAGGGGTCACGCATCTTAACATCATGTGGTAAGGATTTGGGCTCCCCGAAAAAAATGGTAATGTTTCAGATGGTCCCATAAATGGAGTACTTGGTGTCACAATGCATCCCATGGTGATAAGAATCCAGCCACATGTAGGTCAAAAGAAATCTCTTTACATAGGTCTGGCATGTACATATGTAGGAAGAATTTCTATATTTTCATTATGACATTACCCATAAATAATGATCAGGGTTTCACTATGTATCCTTTTAGGACAAGAATCAAGTCACATATAGTTACCGAAGGGGAAATGATCTATAAAGGTCTAACTCGTACTTAGAGGTGGGTGTTTTTCTCACTTATTATTATAGATATGCCAAATATTTGAGATATATGCATCACTACATATAAAATAGTGACATGAATTGAGCCACATGTTGTTCTTGAGTGGAGGTTTAGTAGGAGACTAAAACCGACAACATAGTTCTTCTCGGGTGAGGTCTAAAGAAGTGACTAGTTACTTGTCATATAGGGGACATTATCCATGCATATTAACATCATGAGGTGAGGCGCATGGTATTCCATTTATGGTCCTTCATTCAAGACCATGGTTACCCCATCAAGATATTCCATTCCTTGTTTGTGCAGGGAATCCCTTACTACAGTTCCCTATCTTATATGATCGTCGCTCTGTGTTAGAAACAAGGAATGGTAGGGATTCCCCTTACTATGAAAAGATGATTAAAGATTGAACAGTGGTATTTTTATCATATGGGGTTTGGACCATGTTATATGATTGAGGTTTCCCAACGTATCACACTAAAAATTAGAATCAACGTGTACGTAGTTCATGAAAATCCCACATAGGATAATGTCATGTGAAAAGAACATTAGTTTTAAAGTATAATGTGTTGCGGTAAAGACATGGATCACCTGACATGAAATCAAATTAATCATATGAAAGGGTTCAAGAATAGTGGCTCAGGTTTCACTAGGTATCTTGTGATAACAAAAATTAATCAATATATAGTTATCGATACCTGTGCTGTTTAATGTCATGTGGTGATGAAATCAGTCATGGTGTTTTGATAACATGTGGTAAGGATGAGGATCATATAGTTTATCATAGTGTGACCGGGATGAGTTTTTTGTTCAGATTAATTTCTTGAGGTAAGGAAATATTTATAAAGTGTAGCGTCATGTGGTCAGGATGTGTGATATCGTTCAGTTTAAAGTCATACTATTAGATTTTAATTGGTTTCATAGTTTATCATCTTATTTTCTCAACAATCATATCAGTTTTAACATCACGAAATCAGGATGATAAGAACATTATGAAATCTATGAAATGTATTTCTTGAGAAATATCACATTGTCGGGGGGTGTGACAAGGTACCCATCCTTTAGGGTCAGTGAGTAAGATCCATTCTCATATACCTTATGTATGATGTAAGGTCATTACTATTGGGTTTCTAGATTTTGAGGATTCTTCCCAAATATCATTAGGGTTCTGAGGACCAACACCAGTTCTCCATTGAGGAATTAACAGAGATGAATATTTTTATTTAAGGCTCGTGATATCTGATTATGATATATTTCATGGTTGTATAATGTATGAAACATGTTCTCATCAAACCACTCCAATTCATCCTGTCTCATTTTTGACATCTCATCATCAAATTGTTCTATGCAAATAGCTATTAATAGTGAAGGAAGTTTTAACACATTGGGTAACACTTACTCAATCATTTAAACTGATTAATATTTCATTTTTTTGTAGTATGTGTGGTGGTATGGTAGGCCCATAAATCATGGAGAATATTTCCTAGCCAATATTTATTATCCATCTTTACCACCATATGGATTATATTTGACAGAGTCTTATTAGAGGACTCTATATATCCATTTCCCACTAAATGATAGTAGGATGAGTAATTTTAATCAATATTGTACTCTTGGTATATTTTCATCAACTCAATTGAATAGAATATGGTGTCATTGTTCGTTAATATTGTGTCAGGGATTCTAAACCTAAGGATGAAATGGGACTTTACAAAGTTGATGATATTCTTTTTCATGACTGTAATGAGGGGTAACACCTCAGGATATTTAGAAAATAAGTTAGTAGTAGTAAGGATGTACATGAACTGATTAGTCGTAGCTCGGGGATATGTCCCAACAACAATCATTCCCAAAATGGAAAGTGGCCTGGAATATTTTGTTGTATGTATAAATTGTTAGGTCTGATGGAGGAATTTTTTATGGATCTATAATTCCCGAAATTTCTTGGTGAATTCCATATAGCCCTATATAAGGGTTTTTCATTTAAATCCCAACCTTTTTATTTGGTGGGATATAATGGTCATCAACAGATGGGCACTGCAATGACACATATGGACTTCATCCATCATGGAAATAATCTATCATTATGTTATATAATTTATGTGGATTTTATTTAATCCAGGATATTAGTGGTCCTTCATCTCATTTAGAACATTCTTTTGGGTAAATTAGAATACTCAACATCGAATTTTTTCCCTCATGTCTCGATCTGTCAAGTGACCTTCATCCTAGAGATAGCAGATTATGGGATCCATCCAACCCAGGGTGGATGTTGGTCCATCACACTCTAGGTTGGTGTTGACCTGATTGATTTATTCTATATTATTTATGAAGACCAATGGCACCATTCCTCTATTATTGGGAGGTCCTTCTACTCAATTAGAACATTTTTAGGGTAATGGACACTTCTCAGTATGAAATTTTTTCCCTATTGTCTTGATCTTTTTGGAGAACTCGATTATGGAGTTAAAAAATTTTGGGATCCTTCCAACCATGGTTGGATGTCATTCCATCATGATCTGTGTTTTTTTACCTGATTTATTTATTCCATATCATAAATTATGACCAATGACATCATTCCTCAGTGTGTGACACAAAATATCACTTCATGTTGATCAGGGACGGACGAGATGGTTGTTACATTAGCTATAGAATCAAAATGTGTGTTCTATGATTGGGTAAGATGATGAAACATGGGATCAAAAGGTAACTTAGCGATTAGTTCCATGACATAGCCATTGAGAGGGTTCATTTCATCCTTTTATGGAATATTCAACATTGATCTTCTTTATCACCAGTTTTAAACCCCCTTTGATATTTAGGTAAGCTATCTTTAGCTATAGGGATAATTCCAAGCTAGAGAAGATGGATTGGTTTTATGTCTTGTTATTTAGGAAGCCATTAGACAGTCTAAAAGAGTAAGAATAAACTACTTTATCTAGAATGAAAAATAAAATCCCTACTCAATCCTGATTGAGCTTATGGTTTTCTATTATTTTATTGTCTGGGATTTGGGATGATCAATCAAAATACATTAGGGTCTACTAATTTATTCTCTTAGGTTTGATTTGATGTAAGGAAATCATATATCATTTCCCTTTCACTAACATCTGGGATAAATCGAAATTTTTTATTTATACAGAATGACTACCAATCGGTCCAACTTCCCAGTCAACATAAGAAGTCCAAGGATGTATTTTATCATATTAATACAAGAGACCTGATGGACTTCGTGGTGATTCATGTAATTCCCTAGATTTTGTTCAATGAATATGACTACAAAGAAGTTCTTCTCAAAATTTTAGTTTCATGTCTTAGTACCTAGAATTGTTTGGATGTGGTAGTAGAAACATTTATTTCTCTTCGCCTCTTTTTTATATACAATAAGGGTGCCTATTGAACCTTACATGGTGTCCACTTAAAAGATGAGTGGACTCCCTTTCAACAGTGGTATTACAATCAGTGGGTTCAATAAATAATGCTTGATACATTTAAAGGATTCTTAGAAATCATCATTTTTTGATAGGAGATTCCCTTATTCATTATCTTGGTGAAGGGGAGATATTTTTTACGATCCTTCTCTATGTATCACTGAATGTATGTGAGGCACCATTTGATGCCCCTTAGATCATTCAGATTTATGGGGGTGACACTTTTAAAATATTACTAGTCATCTTTAGGTAAACATTGATGTCATAGTGGATTACAAAAAATACTAGGAACATCCCTGATGTTACCTTGTAGGGAAACATTTGTGTATTCATCTTCATATTATGTTGTCACAACTCATCAAATATTATTTCATGGTCCATGAAGTGATCACACAACTTCATGGATTTGATCACCTATTTTTCAACATAAAATTCAAATATTCCTCCCATGAATGGTTTAATTATATAGAGCATTGTACATTGATATATATCTCTATAGTTCATTAACCCAATGGTCATGACATTTTAGAAGAATATCCCTTCAGTGTATCTGATGGTAGTATATTCTTCATATTCAGTGGCCATCTATATTTCATTAGACCCTGAATTGGCATCAATAAATGAAATTGAATGAAATTCAGTTTATTCATCGATCAAGATTTTTATGATATGTAATGGGAAATAATTGTTTAGTAAGTTCCATATAGGGTCTCTAAAATTAATGTTTTCCCCAATCATCCCAATGTTTTTATGGATTGGAATGATGTTCTCATGCCATCATGGGTATTTCACTCTTTTAGATATTTGGCTTTGATTAGTTTGTAAACTTCCACATCTACATTTGTGTAATGAGAGGGGTTCATCCTTCTAGATTATTTCTTGAAGCCTTTATTATCATCATGAAATCTGATATGGATTAAAGTAGCATCAGGATTCAATTTGTGTATTTTTGTATAGTTCTAAGAAAACACATGTCAGTGCTACTTTAGAAATGAAATATACATATCTTTATCTTCAAGGGGCCTAGAAGAAATAATCAATGTAGTTCATGGGTTATCTCATATTCCTAGATTAATCTATCTTATCTCATAAATAGTGGTGGAGACACCTTCCATAAATGTGGAAGGGGAATTCCAAAGAGCGTCCTCGTTTTCTTCGACCTCAATGTTTTTTGAGACATTTCTTAATGAAGTTGATAATATGGGGGATTCTATTTAACTGTCATGGTGAGAGAGGCCATAACAAGAGAAATTATCTGCCCTTATACATGAGTTATTATAGAGGTATGTCAGAACTAATTTTCTTATACACTGTAACTTGTGATATGAGGGGCCTCGACATCTCGGGTTAAGTCTATTAACTTAACTATATTTAGAGAGAGCAGCATGTCATTGCTAGGCATACTCCAAATATTTATAGGTGAGTTCCACAAGATGTTTAGGGATGTAACCTATATTTCATCATCTACTATTGTTTGTTTTCCTCCCCTTTTTTAGAAATATTATTCCTCATAGGTGGTTGTCCAAGTTTTAAAGGGGAAATATTATAATGAAGTATGTCAAAGTATCCATCGATGGGGTATTTCACGCATTGATGGAATGTCAATGGTACTGCTAAGTTACAATGGATCTAGGCCCTTCCTATAAATACATTTTATGTAGTTTCTTTCTACATAACCATAAAATAATCAAAAAAATGTGAGATCCCCTAACCGATATTCATGATTTATCTTCCCAAGTGGTCTTTGCTCATGTTTATCATACCCTTAAATGGTCATCTCTGTGGAAGACAAGTTACCTTTTCCATATCCCGAATTTCGTGTGGTTCTAACCAAGATTAGGTTGACCTAAGAACCATTATTTATTATATCCATTTTGAAATCGAAATTATTGAGTCTGACTGAAACATATAGGGGTTCAATGTGCCCTTGGATGGCCTCTTCTTGATCCTAGTTGGTGAATGAAATGGTGATATGGAATTAAAATGGAATTGTATACATTTCATAGATCGTGATTGTAGTGACTTCTATCAAAATATAATGTGGGATATAGAGGGATTCACTAACTTCCTCCGAATTTTCTTTTTAAAGTTAGAGTGCATCCATGATTGAGAGATTGTATGGGGAAACCACTAACTGTTTCAGAACATCATACTATTCTGATTGAGGTCTGTGTTTCCTGATGTGGGGTTTCTTTCTAAAATTTATCTCAGGAGTTGAGGCATTCAAGGTAGATTTGTCTGTGTATTGTGCATAGGATATAGGGAGAATCCACTTCAAGTGCTTTTGGTTGTTCCTACCTTCATTATTTATAGGGTTGATCGGATAATTGAACCCTCACTCGGTGGTCAAGAAAAACAATTCGGTGTGGATGACCACTGGAGGGTTATGAGACACATATGTATCTATTTTGGTACTTTTTGAGTGATTTCCCATGATTCTTAGCTACATATATATCCTCTATGGTGATATGACCAAAATATTGGGTTTGACAATGCCCATGTTGTCCCCTATATCATCAGTTCCTACGTGTGCAACCTCATGTTCCCCAATTATACACATGGAACTCATGTTTTGTGGAATATTTATCATAGGGGAAAAAATACAAATTTTATCATGTTGAAATAACCAAATATGACATATATATCTGATAATGGTCCATTTCGAGGGTTAGTCTCATGTTGTGGATGTTTCGGTAATGAAATATGCAAGAGTTAGATCTTTCATTTGAGAAGTATATGAATTCTCCTCTTATGTTTATTCCTTCTCCTATTGGTCACACAACATTGTTGGATCCATGTATGATGATAAAATCCTAGTTGTTGGATCTATTATGAGTTTATGATGTTATGCTCTCATGGTGGCATGAGCTCGGTCAAATGTCTTTCGAGTTATCCAGTTTTGGAACACCCACACTTTCCTAGACAGAACGTTCGACCAATAACAGTTTTCAATAAACTTGGAAACAATTATTTTTTCCACCTTCTAAGAGGATGTATATAATTCCACCTATCCAAAGCTTTCCATTCCTTGAAAGAAATCTTTGAAGATGAAGTATTCTTGGATATTGTGACCCATACTTATATGGAAATGGTAATAGTGAGGATGATCAGTGAGGCTAAACTCATCAGGTTTCGTGGGATAAAGTAGCATGAGAAATTTATTATTCATGGATACAAATAAAAAATTGGGGACCTGATAATTTTTTATGGGGTGTTATTTATTCATATGTTCCTCAAATCTCATGAAATCCTAATTTCCTTGTGATTCTAAACGAGGGTGATTCTGTGGTTATCATTGCTTCATAGGAGGTTTTATGAGGTTTTGGACCTACCTTTGTGTTAGATGGGAACCAATGCTGGTTTGAGAGTGATAGATAGATGTTATTTATTACCTTTCCATTTCCTCTTTGTTGAAGGAGTGACTCGTTATTTGGAATGGGTTCACTGAATAGAATCTTCATGATTTTGTGCCTTTTATGTGAAATCACATAACCCACATGGATACATCATTGGGATTTGATGTGTCTCCAACTCATCCCTAATATATTCATCATATACTTCCAAAAACAATTCCTGGGAGAGAGGGATACTGATAGAATAAGTTCTAACATTCCATCTATATATGAAGTCATACACCCTTTCATTTTCACGTTGTGTGATGTCTTTCAGGTTGACAATTTTCATTTTCCTCAGCATAGATCTAAACTGAAAAAGGAACTATCGATGATGGTCTTCCCATCCTTCAATGTATCCAACATGAGTAATATTGTACTAAATAAAGGATGGACCTATCAGATTCGGTAAAACAAATCTAATCATTATTTCCTTCTTTTGATCTTAATGTCTCATCATCAGCCCACATCGGGATATGAAGTGTTCGAGATACTATTCAAGGTCTCCTGAATCTCAAAATTGGAGATAGTAGGATTTCAAAAATTGGGTGTAGGTGAAGTGTCATCCACCCACTCAAAATATATATTCCTCTCAGGTAGTACAAGTTTTTGGAACCCATCCATTACTTCCATTCGTGTATCTAGGTACTTCATGGAATTAAAAAAATTGGGGTAACTATTATCCTTGACATCCCACATCTATAGGGAGAGAGTTTTCCTCATTGAGGTTGCCATGCCTTTTTCTCTCAGTGATTCTAGATCCATCTTAAGACGGAATGATTACCCTATCAATGGAGAGTCTTTCACCGCAATAGAGGGATGTTTTGCTAATTTGTAATTACTCATCATTGTAGACTATATTTCTGGATCTTGAGCATATCTTATGTTTTGATATCATTCTTGCTGGAAGATCAAATATAGGAGGGAGAATATTCAAGTCAGGTTGAAGATGATACCCTGTAGGAATATTGTTCATGAGTAGATCCTCATTGAGTTGTGTGAGAGTTGTATCTCTATCTCATATATTTAAAATTTTACAATATAAAAGGTATCTAATATCTTTTTTGTGGTGATTAGGATGTTGCCACACCTTTGGTACTATATTTTAAATTTCTCTACCATGTAATTGTTATTCAAATGTTTCATATTTTGGATCCTTATATGGTTTTGGGAGTCTACAGGCTCAAATGGTGCATCTAAATTATTCTCCTCTAATGGTAGGTTTTTTGTGTTATGGTATTATTCATTTGTGTCTTGATATACCATATAAATTATATTGATAGTGATATAATTCAAATAATAATATCAACAAAAGAAAATTGTACCACTACTTTTGATGCAATAGGATGAGTTTGCACTACCTTCTTCTGGGTTTTTATTTGAACCCCTATCCATATTGGGCCATTTTGGCTTGAAACCTCGATGGGGTCTAATCTCCTTTTCCGTACGTTCCTACCATATTGGTCTATGACATTTGACTTTGAGAGTTTTTTTATTCATTTTTTTAACGATCCTTGAATAATAGTAGTTTTCATTGGGTTAGGAGGAACGTGGGAGGGGGGGATTCCAACCATTTATTTATACCTCCCAACCTAGAGAATATTTATTCCCACTATGGTGATTATGAGGATGAATATTCACCCATACCTTCAAATTGAGGTTTATTGAGGGCTGTAATTGGCATTAAATGATTCTATTGTTGAGGATCCGATCAGTAAGACACATGAAAATTCCTGGTATTCACATTGAGATATAAATTCCTCCAACCCAGTGATATGGGGTTTATCTGGAATCCATGTTGATATCCCAAGGACCCTCTCGGAGAATGATGAACTAGGTGATGTTTATTGATGTATAAACTTCCATATCCCATTGGGCTATAGTTTATTTGAAAATTTTGTTGGTATATCCTAAATCCTATTGGGAATTGAAGATCTGATAGATTCAGTTGGTGGTAGATATTCCCTCAGTCCAGAGAGTTGGGTCCACTCCGAGACTATTATTATGGAAGATACTATTATGGATCATTTGATGTGGCTTAGTTGTTCTCATGTTGGATCTAGGAACAATGAAAGCCTATGATGGAAATAATTCTTTATGAGATGTTGTGTGGGTTATTGCAACTTCATTCTATGTGACTAAAATGTATTCCTTTAACTTTAGAGGGGATAGTTTGAAGTCATGTTGGATATCATATCCCATAATTCATGGTGTCTAGGAATCATTCATGTAGGGTCATTATATTATAGTGACCAACTGGCCTGATCATTACTCAATCCTCATATTTTATTAGGGTCAATTACATTGTAGGATTTTTTATCTGATGGGTGTTTCTATTCTAAGGGTTCATAAAATTGCAATGCTCCATACATTCCCAATTATTGAATTCAAATACATGATTTTTCTTCAGAGATTATGTTAAATGGGGTTATAATGAAATGGTGGCAAGCATGTTTTATATATGTACTGTGCTTTTCTGCTTTTGGATCATATTCCATATAGATCCTATCCAAGTATAGATGAAAACAGAATATTTAGATTGTCTGAAGGTGACCTTCATATCCGAGATAAGGGATGTTTCTAACCATTATATGCTGATGAGTATCCAATATACTTTGGAATAAATAAGGAATCCACTCCTTTTCTAGAGTTTTTGGAATCTCGTAGTCAGAAGTAGTAAGGGGAAGAACACGCTTGGGGGTTATTTATGGTTAATTCTCTCCATATGTCAATTTCATCATCCTGTTACATAGGATTACATAATTTCTTATGGTCATACCATAGATTATTCATCTAAGGATTTCCTGATGAATGTAGTATAGTGCTACTAGATGTTGATGGGGAACTATATACAGTTGGCCCAAATAATTATTGAAGCTATCTATATGAAGCTTTCAGAGATCTCAAAACCTCTCTTTATAGTGGTTTCTAGGAAATGGGGGTATTTCCTTGTCTGTGTGATATATCTCCATGGGGATGTTGAACATAGTGGATGTCATAAGTAGAGTCCATGTGATCTATCTCCACACCACCAGGAAAAGGAATATCATGGTAATCATCATATTCTACTTCGGGTTAAGAGTTGACGAATCCTTTTGGTGTTTTAAACTGTCTTAAATGACCTAAATAACAGTGTCATTAAAAAGATTAGGAATAAGTGACCTGACTTGTGTTGTGGTAAAAATATTATGACCTTCCTTTTGGATGTTTTTAGTGATATGGGCATGTTGTATGAAGGATTCATGAACATTCCTATAACTATCATGTGTTGGGGGTGTATGATCCCAGTACTAAGATGGTGATGGAATATAATGATGAGTTGTTTCATTATCGACATGAATATGAGTCCATCCTAAGGAATGTTCCACTCATACTTTGTGAACCTCAGTTAGAATGGTAATATGAGTTTGATCCTTATCGTTTGGAATATATGTCATTGGTGTTTCTTGGAATGAGTATGATCTTTTCTTGAGGTATGTGTCACTCTCACATGGTGATCCCCAGTTGGATATAGAATATGATCCTTCTCTAAATATTAATTCCCCATTATAATATATAGATGGACCTTTATAATGGGATAAGGAAAAGGGATATGATCATCCCCCTGTATTTCCTCAAAATGATGTTGGGGAAGTTGTTCATTTGTAGAAGTATAAATATTTACCTAGATTATATGATCTCTGGGAATATTCCAAGCAGAATAACTGAAATGAATAAGAACCTATCCTGAGGCATGTTCTATTGTCACTTGGTTTTTCCCATCCAAAATAAGTTTACATGCCTAATCATGTGCCTTTAGAGTATGTGGTTTGACTTCATTGATAGGAATATGATCTTATCCCAAAGCATGTACCCATCTCACATGGTGAGTCGTGGCTAGAAGGGGGATATGAGCCTGATCCTTGGCCATTGGAATCTACTATATGACTTTTTCAATAGACATTTACTTTTATCCCATGCCATGTACCACTCTCACGTAGTGATCCCTAGTTTGAATGGGAGTCTGAGTCTAGTCATAGGCCTCTTACTTTATTAGAGTTTATTGATAATTCTCCTGGATTGGAGAAAGAATTTGTGCTTACTCTGAAAAAGAAACTTTTTCATGATGATCAAATTGTTGATATGTCCTCGTTGTAAGGATAGGAATATGAACCTTTCCCGACATCTAAAGGAGTACCAGAATATTCTACTATTGTTCTTCAGTTGTTTCTAAGATGTATTGGAATTTCATAGAAGTGTGTGAAGGTACATAAACCTGAACAATTTCAATCTTCATTATATATTATCATATTTCTTAGATTGAAGAGTAGATATGTGTACACGTATTTCCTCTTTTAACCACCATGATATGATAATGAACATCATTCATGGGGGTGGGGATATCATCCATCTCTTTTATATCTAGAATATTTAATTCCTGGTGTGTTTTACTTGTTTCTTGTATATGGGCTTAATAAGTGGAAGTGTGTCTTGTTGTACCCTAAGTAGGCGACTAGTGGGTACTAGTGGGATGATGCCGATGATGGCTATTGAAAGGGGACCTTATCTTTGGAAACTGAACTAAACCAGATCCATATTTGACTCCATGGTCCATCTTCATCGCATATTAATTGTGGTGATGATCATGCTCTAAGGATAAGTTCCTAAATAGTTTTTCTATAGCGATGAGGCTCACTATCATAGTTAGTACATTCACATTATAATGCGTACTTGTTAGCATCAATACATGGAGTCCCTCATGATTAGTTTCTAGGGTTGGGATTGTGCCACATCATTTTACTCCCATGACATTGTGTAAAGGACCTGATGTTGAAGATGTCGAGTTGGTGAGATTATTTTGTGACCAGCTGGGGGTTGCGGCTGTAGGTGATTTACAATAACGAGTACTGTATAATGAAGATATTATCTCAAATCAGGATGTTTTTTATGAGATAATATTATTTGGTCACATATAAAATAAGAAACAAGTTCACTAATTAATGAAATATTGTAGTCTTCATGTGTTCTCAATTTGATATGAAATGTTAAAAAAATTTCTTTTTTCCCAAAATATCCATTCTGCTCACTTGTACATTTCAACGTGATGATGGAATTATTTATGGGACCCGAATTATAGATGATCAGCTATAAGATTCATGTTAGGATTATTATATTTGTTTAATATCCCAACAAAGTGGTCTAACACAAGGTAAAAAAACCATACTGTTGTTTTAGAAATTCAAATCGGGTCCACCATTTCATTTTCGATGGAGAATATATAACAAGGAACCCCTATTTAGGGGTATTCATTTTGGTATGATGGTTAGTTGTGAGAGGATAAGTTCATTCAAAACTGATAACATCATTTTATCATTTTTTTCTAAATAGAAACTCCAAAAGTTCCCTCATCCATAATTATGTTTACACAGTCATTATAATGTAAGGTGTTCAATCATGGTTTCATACCCAATGTTTCATGGGGACTCACATTAGTCGAGACGATGGGAGGTCAGTCTCATCACACCCTTTATTTTGGTAAATAGTTGCCTACTCTAAGACTCTCTTATATAATTATTATATTTTCTAAAATCTCTTACAAATCCTGATATGGGACCGATTACCCTAAAAATGATTTATGGGTTTAGTATCTTTTATTTTCAGAAGATTTGGCTATTATCATTAAATCCATCTGTGTGTATCTGAGGTTCTTCATCAATTTTCCAATAATAATTTATTGCTTATATGATAAATTCATATAGACAATCACTTTTTAATTTTCTTCTATATAGGGAGATGATTAATATTCCGAGGATTGTATTGAGCCATTATGATGCATCCTATATATCCTAGTGATTATAAGAATCAAAACTCAGATATTTTTTAAGACAAATAATTTTAAAGTTCTATGGAGTGGATATATGTGTGGGAACTGCGGCACCAAATATTTGAGTTTGAATCTCGAGGTGATATCCTACATATCCTAGTTTTAGTTGGAATTGGATTTATAATAGTTCTATCATTACCCTGGGGCTAACCCCAAGGTAGATTTTTTTATATGTGGCATATTTGGATCATTTCACTAATCAGTTCTTATAGGATGAGATTTCCCTAGCTGCTGGAGATTTATGATGCCAATCATGTGTTATTTAATACGCATAAGACTACACGAGTTATGCTCATTGTGGGAAATAAGGGATGGAATATGATCATCTTTATTCCTTGTGGGTGTGGAAATTATATACCAGGATCACTCTTTTTGGTTTTAATATAGGTATCGGGACATGATGAGGAGTCATACATATCCTGGTCATGGAAGGACTCGAAGTGATTTTAGTTCAATTAATTTCTCAGTCCACTGAGGGATGATATATAATGATCACCCCATGGTAATTGTTGGGCCTCCATAGGTTATATGTCATAGAAATGGAGGCGCTTATAGTTATGTGGATGCCCATTTGAATTCGGGCTTGGGCCTTAAAAAGGTTTCCAACATATCCTCGTTATAGAATGAATCAGAGACCTTGTTGTTCCTTTATTTACTATTCCACTGAGGGATGAGGTAGAATAGTTATCCCATGGGAATGATTGTGTCCCAAAGGTTGAAATCTAAGAGTCATAAAAGAACATACATTGAGTCGGACATCCATTTGAATATGTTATTGGGTATTATGATGGAATCCTTTGTATTCGGAATATAGAATAAATTAGAGCCTTCATATTTCATTTATTCTTGGTCTATTGAGGGATGAGACAGAATGGTAAGCCCATTGGGAAGATTGGGTCTCAATGGTTGAAATTTTAGTGGAATGGGGAGACTTAAACTAAGCTCACATTTCATTTTAATTCAATATCAGGTCATAGTAAGGATTTCTATGTATCTTAGTTATGGAAGGATTCGGAGTCTTTGTATTTTGTTATTATAGTCTTACACACTAATGTTTCCCTTCTATCCTTGATGTATCTTATTACATCGATGGTCAAGGATTAAACACTATAATTTCCATTTTACATGATAGTGTCTTATTCCTCAAATAATATGACTATTACAACTCCCTAACCCATGTTATCTACGATCATTTTGACAAACAAGGGATTGAAAATGATTAATATCACTCTTATGGATGTGGGACATAGGTACTGAGATAGCCCTTTGGATAAATAATATAGAGATTGAGATTTTGAGAGTCATCCTATGTATCAAAGTTATAGTAAAAATAATATTCCTCACAGTTCCCTATATTTTTTCATACACAAATAAAATTTATCTTTAATCAGAACATACACACCATGGGTCGACAAATTTATCAATCCATTGGATGCCCATTAACATGTATGTCTTTTTTTTCCAAACATACATGACTATTTTCATGATAGGACTTGATCATATATTTGAAATATTGAATGATTTATGCAAGACATGTCCCTTAACAATAGCATTATCCTGTTGGTTTCTTTGAAAGACTCCACGAATCCTGCATGTCATGTTTGAGGTTAATCTCATGATCAAGGCTAAATTTTCTAGAGTACATCATGAGACCTATCCGGTTGATCTTGAAATCCATCACATAATATCAGTTGTCTTTTCTTGAGGGTGTCATGTGATTCAGCTGGCAGGCCATAGTGTCATCGTGAGAGCTGGATGACACACTTTAAGAGCATCATAAGAATCAATGTGACATGCCTTAGAGGGTGTTGGATGTCCCTATTGGCATGTGTGGATGCCATTATGAAATCTATATGTCATGTTTAAGGGATTTCACAAGAGACATATGTCATGCCAAGGTTCTACCACGAGACTCAAATGACATGAATTGGTTTCTCTATATGAATCTAGTGACATGTATAAAAAATATCATGAGGCTTGAATGGAATTCCCATTGGTTTTTGTGAGATAAGAGTTTCATGAACTAGTAGAATCATGTGGCTTTCATTTTAATTTTCAGAGGACATTGCATGACCAAAATACTATACTGATGGAGCATCGTGAGATCTGGGCGATGTGTCCAGGTCTTGTCATGTGTCTTAGGTGGATCATGTGAAGCACATGAGGGTCAGTGTGTATGTTCTTTTCATAAGTCTCCCAACTTTATTATTTCTTCAATACATCATCTTGTGAATGAGTTAGATTAATTCCGTGTTTTCTCATTATAATTATCATGTGATATGTCAGATATGTAAGATGTTATTCGCATGACCTACCAGAGTCCTTTTCCATGACCTATAGTGATCACTTGAGGTGATTATGATTTCCAAATGATTTATATAGTTATTGTACCATATCTTACCAGATGGGAAACTTCTTGATCATGAGTTCATCCACTATGAGAAATACTCTCAAATGTAATGATTAAAAGGGCCAACTTTTCAACTAGAGAGTCATGGTGCATTTTTCATGTTGGGGTTGTGGATATATAAGACTCACTACCCTAGATTTTCTCCACTTAACACAGTTTAAATCACATGAATCTATACTAGAGTAAGTGGAGGGATTTTTGGTCATGTGTTCTACACTCTTCTATCATAGACCATTCTGGATGTGTCGCCTGATTTCCAGAAACAATGGAATGATCCTATAAACACTACAATTATTTTAAAATTTATAAATAATATGTATTTTTTGGATCATGCCGAAATTTCAAGGGACATTCATATTGTTTTTTTGACATGTCCATAGGCCTTCATGAGATCAGGGTGCCTCTAGAAGGTATTCACATGAACTCTGGTAACTTGTCTAGGACTTTTTGTGAGACAATTATAGATAGTCAGGGGGTCTTATGAGACCATGTAGTGGAAAACCTTAGAATGTCATGTAATTTTTACAACCCTGAGAGGCTCCCAAAAAAACCATTTTTATTTCTTTCTATTGTTTTTCAAATGTTGGGGATCATCCAAAATTTCATTTGTATTGTTAGGGAAAATCACTTTAACTACTGGTGATACATCATGTGACTAAAAAAGGTCCTATAAAGATGCATGAGGATTTTATAGACAATTAAATCAATTTTTACAGAAGTATCGAAAGTTTTATCCCATTGTCCCTTGGACATACTCGAGGCTCTTTGCATGATGAGGATGTCATGTTGATGGGATTATACAAATGAGGAAGACATGTCACTAGGGTCTCGCGGTGTATTTTGGATTATCTGAGGTGCGTCACATGACTTTTACGACTGTGAAAGTCTTACTCCTACACCCTATTGATTAAGTTGTTTTACAATGTTTCTGGAGTTTTCAAGTTTTTATAATGTTTTTGAGGATAATCATTCACCTCAACAATGATGGATCGTGTGATCTTTAAGAACGCAATAGGCTCCCTCCATTTGGACATTTTCCTTCTATTTTTCCATTGTTCTTAAGGGTTTGTCAAGCATCTGTAGTTTGAAAATCTGTTTGGCCCAGGGGAGATCATCTAAAATTTGATATGTGATATACAAATTTTCAGGGTTCCTTTTGTAAAAGAAGAAGGGTCTGTCAAAAGGGGATTTGCTAGGCCTTACCTAAGATATGCACAATTCATTACCATTTTCATGACAATCTAATGGTCATTCAATCACATGTATTTGGAAAAATTCTTTTTCCTTTTCTTTGTAGGGAAAATAATACAAATATCCAGATACTTCATCATTTTTAATATTTTTGATACTCATTTGGTGGGTGTTACAAATTACACATGAAATTAATGGATATACATATAATTTCTAGACTAGAGGTATGGTGTTTATAAACATAATTTCTATTTATTGGGTTAAAATTATAATAAATTGACAAGATTGTGAAATTAATATGTGTTAAATAACCTACGATAATATTATTTGTAATTTAAACTAATTTTATTCGTATTTAAATTTTTATATATAATCATCTCAATGATTAATTCTCACTTCAATAATATAATATTTAAAAGTATTATTTATATTAATATTGTTTCATTAGGGCATGTTTGATTTTATTCTCCTATTTATATTTATTATGTGTATATACTACCCAATATACATGTTAAATCATGGTTAGTTGTTTATTCAAGGTTTTTAAGGTTACAATTAAAATTCATTTCATATAATGGTATTTGACTTGAAGGATACCAAAGGGTAAGGGTTTCTCATCTCACTTTTATTTCTGTGAGATATTTTTTATATTAACAACTCATTTGATTTTTTTCTGTATATACTAACCATGGACATATTTTATTATTATTATCATGAAAATTATTGGAATTATTGAATCCATATAATGTTATAGATTTCATGATATTTCGATTGAGATATTTTCAAGGTGGTAAGGGTTTATCATTTCAAATTCTCTTCTTTGGGACATTTGTTGTATTATAAACCAATC
The DNA here is from genome assembly GCA_963277665.1 of Viscum album. NCBI lineage: Eukaryota > Viridiplantae > Streptophyta > Magnoliopsida > Santalales > Viscaceae > Viscum > Viscum album. The sequence continues at coordinate 965,441,911 of OY728163.1, read as the reverse complement.
ATATTTTATAGGTTTTATCTAATGTCTATTCTATATGTTATATCATTACATTATTTATATTCATGTTATAAAAATTTTAATTTTATGTTAATTCTTTCATTGTTTTTATGATTTAAATGTCCCCAAAGAGGTAAATTTTATGTTAAAATATTATTTATTTTTGAGATTATCAATGTCAAATTATTGATAAAGTAAATTATCTGAATAATATTCTTTAAACCCCAAATATTTAATTCTCCTAATATTTTTCTTACTATTTTCATGTATTCTTTAAAATTTTATGTATTTTTAATTTTAATTTTACAGAAAATGTAATTAAACAAAATTGAACCATATTTATTCTCTGGTCGATGAAATTTGTTTCATCACCATACTCTTCAGAATTATTTTATAAAAATTATTACCTATACATTATGTGTTATAAAAAGTTAATTTTCACTACTATTGAATTTATATGCAATGTTTTAAAAATTAATATTTATAAATGTTTTCTAAACAATTTATTCTGGAATATTTTTAGAATTTTAAAAAGAATTTTTTCTTTTTATGTTTTCAACATAGAAAAATATTCACAACATTATGACCATTATTATCTTTGGAGATTAATTTATAATTTTTTATGTTTATTTTAATGTAAATGGATTTTATCAATATTTTTGGAATTTTTTGTTAAACTTTTTTCTATATAAATGGATATTTCTCATGATTTTAAAGAAATTCACTAAAGATATTTTGAAGATATTTTTCATCTGTATAAAAATAATTTAATGAATCATATGATTAATAATGTGAAATGATTCTATCATTACATTCACTCCATTTATATGAATTCTTGTTTATAATGTTGTAAAAATATTTGCAAGAAAACTGTTTATTTTTCACTGGTAAGTCAATATATGATAGTTTTGATAAACTATTAGCATCCATATGTTTTATTTAATTATATGGTATTTGGATATGATGATCAAAGATAAATTGGGGAGTGACCACAAATATATAATAGACTATTTTTTTATGTGATAGGTTAATTACAGCTCTCTATTTCATTGGGTAATAAGAACGAGTTAACTAGATGGAAGTTAGATCTATGATATGATAGGGTTATATTGCACCTAAGAGATGGTAGAGCTTTGTTTATCCAAAGAGATGATGGGTTTATCCTATTATAAGGTACATCTAATATATTATTGATTTTAATAGTTATAGGTCACTCTTATTTTATATTGGATGTAATGAACTCAACCCAAATAATAAGGATAAGTTACCTACATTATTATATTACCATTGATACAAAGGGTTAAAATCTCAAGGGATTGTTCTACATAGTAGTTTTGAGGAACTAAATAAAAACATTATACAAATTTAATATATGTAAATAAAATAAAATATATATTAATGGAATACATTTGGTATCATTGAACTCATTCCAAACATTATACTTCGCATCATGGGGAAAGTAAACAAAGTAATGGAGATCTAAAATTCTCAGTAAGGGTTATATATAGTAGGAGATACCATGATTCAATAAAGTATAATCAATACAGAAAGGAAAATAGTTAAAAACACATTCCATTTAATCATTAACATTATTATCATAATTTTCTAAGGAATAATCAATTTGTTATGTTAAATAACAAAAAACACATTCCTTATAATGAATAAGATGATAATGAAATGAAAATAAAGATGATATCATTGAAAAAATGTCATGGAATATAATTATATCTAAATTCTAAATGAATGAAATTCTCATTTATATCACTTCATGATCTCATACATTTTGATACCTTTATTATTAAGACCATTCACAAGGTACTTCAAAATTATGGGTAAAACCTATATAATATGTCCAACTAATTTGTCACATGATATGTGTCGATACATCGGGGGGATATCTATAATAAATACCCATCCATAAATTAATTTTTAAATCATTCCTCATATGTAAAATAAACAATTTAAATCACTAATCAATATTCCCTATCATCAAATACCATATTGAAAAAATGGTATGGCTTAATCAATATTTCCATATTTAATAAAATAAAATTCAAAGTAAAAACTGTATCTAAAAATGAAATACGTATTAGGGAATAATAATATCTTGAATAAAAAAACTTTTATATTTAATATAAATTTAGTTTACGAGGAAAAATTATCAAAAGAAATTTATTCTTTAAAGAGAATATAAATGATCACAAAAGAAAGTTATATTTGACAATATTTTTTTTAACTATATGGTAAAATTTAAATTGTAACCCCATGATAAATAAAATCGAAATGAAAAATTATTAATTATTAATAAATAGTTATTACTATTAAATGAAAAAAAATGGATAGTAATTACACCACCTTATAATGAATGGTTCATATTAGCAAATATGTCTCAATGAAATGGATATTTAAATTAAATACCTTACCTCACACTTTCCTTTAGTTTTAGATACTTTAGAATAATTTATAATGGTTTGAATAATGTTATTAATTATTTATGGAAACAAAATCATATTTATAACATCATATATAATACTATTATAACATTTTTATACTTTTTTATAATAATATTTCATTATATTTATTATTTTCAGTGTTAATTTACTTTTTTTCTCACGCTTCTTTTGTCATTAATGATTAATTAAAACTATATTGGATATAAATAAATGAAATAAATAATTAAAACAATGTTTTAAATGTAATATTTACCCATTATATACAATATTTTAATCATTCATAAAATTGTTTCATAGAAAATGAATCCCATTGATTCATAGAAATGGTTGATCGTTTGTACACACGAGCGATGATATCATTCCCCTAATTTGTGAAAGGGTAAATAAATTTTCGATGTTTTAATTTCAAATGAATAATATAATTTAATAATTCTAAAATATATTAATTAAATTTATACTTATTCCTTCCATGGAAGGAATATGTGAAAATTTAATCACAGCGCTTCGTGAGGTGGTAATTTGTCGTACACATGTGTGACCTTATCTTATATTAAAAAAAAGGAAATTAAGAAGGTATATATGATATTATAATAAATAAGAATAATTATATTATAAATATAATATATATATATAAATACATTAATCCCATAATTATATCATACCACGAAAGGAGTGGATGGAAAATGAGTTACATCGATTCGTGTGGTGGTAGTCCATCTTTCAAACGATCGACGGTTTTGTTACCCATTTGTTGGAAGAGGTGATGGATATGATTTATTCCATTAACATAATAACATCTATTTATATTTTATATAGTTTCTTATTATATTATCATTATTTAATAAAATTTAAATGAAGTGGAGGAAGAAATATGATAAAGATGATTATTTAAGAAGGATACCTCTTCTTTGAACAAACTCTTTAGGTTCAAACCAAAATCCATCCTTGGATGAATTTAGGATCAAACCAGGGTATCTATGATGTTATTATAGGATTATGTAAGTTATTTGGATAGTTATTGGGTGAACCATTTTTATTTTGAAGTGTGAATAGTGGACAAGAGGGGGATGCCTTTTATAGGTAGGGGAGAGGACACACATGGAATTTTTTAGATGAATATTTTACATTGATTTTTTTATCAAAAAAATACTAAAAAATAGGTAATTATAGGAAATAATAGGTTATAAGGTCAAAATGTCCATACAATGTGTGATGAATAGGTTTTTAGGTTATTTTAACCCTTATCCTTTTTGTTTAACCCCTTGTAAATGAGCTTTTATTTTAACTTTAGTAATCATCTTTTACTAATTTTACTATAAATAATGGATATAAAATAATTTTTCATTAATAGATAATATAAAAAAATTTGATTCCAAATATAAAATATAATAATGTAAATTAAATTTGTCAAATTTTTAAAATCAAATTTAAAATTATACCCATAGACGCGATGAGAAAGGGGGTTTCCAAAGAAAACATTATCATAATTATAGAAGATTTTAACATAAAAATTCAATATTAAATTGACTCCACTTACATAAATTGTATTTATAAAAATATATCTAATATAATTTTATTAAAAAAATTAAAATTTAATTTATATTTGTAAATAATTAATAAAACACAGTTTTTAATAAAATTCATAATTTTCTACAATTCACCAAAAAATAAAAATTTTATAAAAATCCAAAAAATTCAATAAAAGATAATTTGGATAATATGATTTAAAAAATAATTTTAATTATATCAAATTTTTTCTCAAAAAATTTAAAATTAATTTTCTCATAAGTTTGCAAGAAGCAACGAAACTATTTTCTTTGAAAAAATATAATTTTTTAGAAAATATTTATTTTAATTTATAAAGATTTTTATTTTTATTTATAATCAATATCTTACGAATGAAAATGTGGAAAGTATAAATTTTTCATAACTTATTTAGTTCTATTGATACCCTAAAAAATTAACATATAGGTTATAATGGTCATGTTAAAATAGTATTTTAATAGGGTGTTAGATTTCCTTTAAAACATGTGGTGCATGAATCACAAGTTATAAGATATTTAATTTATTTAAAAGTAAATAAATAATAATGTCTTGTGATTTAAAAATATACCCTCCTATTATAATTTCATCCATTAAATTTCAAGGCTATTTTCTTCTAAGAATATGATGAGACTTCTTCTTGATAACATCCTATGGTTCCCACGTTTCTTCCCCCATTTTGTGATTTTTCCAATGTACCTTTACCAGATGAGTCATCTCATACCTCAAAAATATCTCTCAAGAGTCAAGAGACAATATGTTTCATTGTAGTTAAGATAGATTAGGATCCAATTATATTTAATTATATGTGATCACCTGAGTGGGGTATGTCATGTACTTTTTTAATAATGATATATAGAACAAATCATGTACTTTTGGGAGACATGGTGGAATTTTCAAACAATAATAAATAGCTCCAATTATTTAAAAGTTTCCAGAGGATCCAATGTACCTGGGTTTTAGTTATACTTTCATAATAAACATTATCACACCCTTCCATAGATATACTTCCAAGAAAACATTTTCTCCCACATGGACTTATGAATCATTCCAATGTTTGTCAGGATAAATTTTTTTCAATCATCGAGCTACCATAATATGAACCTGAATAGTTTTTACCTTTGTTGTTGTATCTTCAAATATTTTTGTTCCTACAAGTTTCCATTCCCTAAATTTTTCCAAACAATTTGTAGTATGACATCTACTTTAATTTAATTCTCCTATGATTCCATTTGAATAATTTTTTGGAAACTATTGTTATAGGAAAACATTACCAATGGTAAATGATAATCCTACATAAAATGAAAATCAAGTGATTTTGAACTCAATTTGTCTTACATTTTTTGAATATCTATTTCAGACTATCTATAATGTTGAGGATGGCAGAAATACTTAAATGAAGCTTAGTATCAAGAGCCTTATGAAAAATATTATATAATTTTTATTTGAAATATTGAACATGATTTCAAAAAATTGATTGAGGTGTACCATGAATTCTACCAACATTATTGATATAGATCCTCATGAGGTGCTTATGTGGTAAATATTATCTTATACAGAGGTAAGGTATAAATTTTGTTAGAATATCACCAATAACCCATATTGTTTCATTATTTCTAGGATTCTTTGTTAGTATTATGAAAAAGTACAATTCATTGTCATCTCATTTACAAATGGGAATAAGAATAGGTATCATTACTCTTCTTGGATGTTTTTCCTCATCCATGACCTGTTGACAAACAAATAATCTAGATATATAGTTTTTAATTTCTCGTTTCATTTTATCCCACAATAAAATACTCCCTTAAATCCATGTATATCTATATACTATGAGGGTGTATAGATATGATCAATTTTTTAGTATTATCCAAAATTTTCCTTTTTATAATAAGTATATTCTGAACACATTACCTCTTTCAAAATATCATAACGCCATCTACTAAAACAAATTCTTCTATCTTCCCATCATTCACAGCTATAATTTTATTCTGAATGTTTTCATTATTAGAATGGTATATTTTTAACATTTCCAATAAATATTTTTTTTAAATCATTTAAAAAATTATTGACTATTATCTTTCCTTAATAATTCCCGTATGTATCTATATTAGATAAATAAATACAGGGTCCTTCTAAATCCTCATTTAGGTCAGAACTACATGATATTTCCTAATTAATACATGTGCTACCTTATTTTCATTCAATGGGAGGTAGCGTATAAAGAAATCATAGTACTTTAGTAGCTTGATAAATCATATTTGTCTCATATTGATCACATTCTATGAAATTTTTTGTTTTTTTCTTTTATTATCATTGTATATCTCACATATTTCACCCTAGAGATAATATCTCAACATCGTCAAAAAAATATTACAATTTCAAACTCATGATAAAGAATTGGATATTTCTATTTATGACACACCAATTACCATGATACATGTTAAATAAATATATTATTTTTCATTGGAAAGTAAGAAAGTCCCTTATTCAATGCATCACTATATATTTAAAACCCATTATTTCTGTATGGTAGTTTCAAAATTATAGCATTAACCAATATCCTCTTTAGTTCATGATAAAAATTTTCATTCCATTTTCCAAACAGAGATAACCCCTTTTCTTATATACTTGGTAAAGAGGTTATTCATTCAGGACAAATTTTGAATGAATCACTTATAGTAACCTTCCTAACCAAAGAATCTACATACCTTAGTTATGTTCATTGGCGTATGACATTTTATGGATTATTTTATCTTCATAAGAAATACAACTTTTCCAATCATGGAGAAAATATATCCATGAAAAGAAACTTTTTAAAGACATAAATAAAAATTAAACATATAATATAACTCCATCCTTCTGAGAATATCAGGAATGATCTTAAAGTGATTCACAGGGTCCTCATAGATTTTAGAATACATCAAGATATCATCCTTGAATACCACCAAAAACTCATCAAGATATTACATTAGTATGCTATTCATTATTTCCATAAAAATAGAGGGTGTATTAGTTAATACAATTATAATTACTATATACTTGTAATGTCCATACCTTATTAAAAAATCTATCTTTATAAATTATTTCTTCTTTACTCGCAATTGATGATACACAAAAAAATGTAAAACTTTGAAAAATATTGTGCTCCATGAGTTCAATAAATTAAGACATCAATTCATGACATGGGATACTTATTTTTTTATCTTAATAGCATTTATTTCCCTATAATAAATGCATATCCTCATGGATCCATATTTATTCGTAACAAAGATAAAAGGGGCTCCCCATGGTGAAACACTAGGGAGCATAAATCCCTTATCATGAAACAACATTAGTTGTTTCTTCAACTCCACTAATTCCATAGTTTTAATTGTATATGGAGTATTTGATATATTCTTTAATGAGGGATTAAATAACTGTAAAACGCAGCTTCACAATCTAAGGTAAGTGTAGTTAATTCCTTAAGAAACACATATATTTACTTTTTTATTATATGTATATACTCAATTTGAAGACTACCATCTCTAGAAAAATATCACAAATACACATATTCCCTAAGAATCTCATTTAGTAAAGCCACAATGGTTGGATCTAAAAATGTCTCATATTATGGTGTCTCTTCTCTAAATATAACTAATTCTACATCTTCATCATAAATCATAATTTTCTTCTAATTGAATTAATTTTTTGAATCATATTTTCAATACCAATCCATACTAAGGATTATATAAGGATAAACAATATGTAACATAATAAGGCTAAAAATAATAAATTTTAATATGTCATAATGGGGACCTCCTAGCACATCTTATTGGAGTGATACTTACACTAGTATTTTGGGCTAATGACACCCATTTTAATGTGCTCTGGTAATATCAAATTTTATTGGAAAAAAATAAATATATAATAGAGAGTGAGAATATATAATCAAATAAATAATTATAAAAATTTATATATATGATTCAATTTCCTTCCATGACATCTTGGGGAACTTCAACCATGGCTATAGTGATCATCTAAACTTGAACTTTTTCACTTGTCCTCTTTTGTGGTAGATTCCCCTGATGCTTAAAGAATTCATTTTTGTATTTCCCCATATACTTACAGTTGAAAAACTAGATATATATGTTTTTTATCTTACATTTGAATTATTTTTCTGTATTACCCTTATCTTAGAACTTATAATTAAATCTAATTCACTTCAATCATTTCCAAGGTTGATTCATTCCATAGTTTTTCAAAATATTGAAATTTATTCATTATCTTTTTCTTCTTTGATGAAATAATTTTTTCACAGTGCGCATTTAGTCTATTATTTTCATTATTTATCTTGTACATATTTGACCTATAGTATTCCTTCCCCATTTTTATTTCATAATTACTATTTCATTATATGATGAAATATTTCAACAGACTAGGACCCTTCAATGACTTGTATTAATCCCTTAAAAGGAATGGCCAATAATTCACATCATGTTATGTAACTAATAAATAATATACCTAGATAAAATAATAAATGCATCCTCATACTCAAAAACACTTTTTTATTCCTTTTAATTTTATGTCCAGGAACAATCTATTCATTTTTTTTTCTTGTGAAAGAAATATTATTCAAAGAATATCTCTTTAAAATATTTCCTTTCTATGAGTTATATTTCTTCTTCCTCCCTAGAATTTAAGATCAATGACCACTTTTTATCATCACTACCTTTGAGTCAAGAATCTATAAGTTTAACCATTTCATTTTCATCGTATACCATTTAATGACCCAAAATCGTTTCAATGAAAGTTCTATTATTATAACTATTTCATAAAATTTAAAATGGATAAAATCACTTTGATAAAAAAATAAAATCTTTATAAATAAAGATTAAATGAAATAATATGTCTTTATTTATTTAATATATTTATTGATAAGTTTCAAACTATTCATATTCCTAATCCAAAATAATAAACTAATGAATAAAATAATCAAAAAACACCCCTCCCCTCCCCTATAAAACCCACCCTTTCCACCTTTTCTCCCCACATATCCAAATCCTTTAATCCTATAAAATGTATTCCCAATACACATCCCAAGCATATCTAGAGCATCCATGAGCCTTTGGTCTCAATAAACGAACAAAACCAATATCCATAAGGAGGTCCTCAAGGATAATAATTCAACATGTAAAATACTTTTTCATTTTCATTTAATTTTATTTCAATTTATTTAATTTTCCTATTCCCTCATCATATCCCCTTATAAAATTGTCATTATGACTCCAATATCTTATTTATTGATGAATTATATTTTTTAATGGAATAATTAATCATTAAAAATCTTATCCTTTCTCTTTTATTCTAAAAAAATAAAATTATAGTATGTGATGTGTTTTCAATTTCATCGACCACCTTCATGTCTGGTCATAAAAACATTATAATGGTTGATAAATATTTTAAAATTAATTCTATAACCTTTTTTATATTCTATAACTACCTTATATTCATAATATGAAATAACTAAACAAAACAAGTTTGTTGACATCGACAACCACCAAAATTTATATAAATGATTATCATTAAATTTTATCTAAGGAATCATCTTAATTTCTCGTAAAAAATAATATATATAACCATTTATGCTTATGTATGTTAATTAATAACATAAAATTTAAATTATGTATAATTATACCCATTTTATATGAACTTACATGAATGTATACAAGTGAGTTGATCATGAAAACCAAGAAAACGAACACTCTCAGAACAACATAATATAACTCTACTGCTCATCAAAATGACTATAAAAAACATAATAAAATTATAATGAATCATATAAATGTAAAATAAGATCTAAATTTATTAATTAATTAATATAATTCCTTTTTCCATGTTAATAAATTGAATAAACAATTAGGATATAACGTAATAGGATTCTTGAACCTAATTCATTTCTTTGGTTTATTCTCTCTTCCACGATATGAATGATCATATTATATTTTTAAAAAGTTATTTCCCTTTACTTTTTGAGGATATACATATTTCCAATATTATTTTATGAAAGATCCAAATATTGTTTCCTAAATAACTCTTCTTCATAAAATAAAAAACCTTTATTCTTCTCTTAAGAATGTCTCTTCTTCACTCAAGATTGATGATTATTATAAAATTTATGTTAATAATTTTTTATTTTTGGGAACCCAAATGTTTATTAATAAATTTATGATTTATGAAATTCTCATAAAACCCTTTTCATTTAAATTGTTTATTTCGTTCCTAGTATTGATATGTATTCTATGTGTAAATCATGATTAAGTAAATGGTATGATGTATGGGTGAAACTAGGATTATATAGCACTCCAATTCATTGGGAAATTTAAATTATCTGATGCAATAATGATAAATATGAGTAAAAATGAATCTGTTTTTGTTCATAGTTCTGATTTTATGATTATGCACATATGTTATTCATGAAAATGATGTTTTCGTTATTTACAACTATGTCTGGTAGTTGACCACTAAGACATGATGTTTTATTTTTATACATTTCCATATTACATGCCTTTATCTAATTTTTCCTCTAATAATTATGATGATTATACCATGATTATTTTTTGATGATAATTATGATTACTCTTACCCATGTTATATTGATTCATGTTCTTATATATCCTCATACTAGAATTTTAGATCACCCCTTTATTTGATATATATAATCCTGTGAAATGTTATTCTAAGGAGTACACAATGGCCACTAATAAGTAAGATAATAAATAATTAAATATTTTTTATGTTTTATTATGTAAAATTTATGATTTGTTCATAATTTTCCCAAGACACTAACCCTTTGGATCCTGGTTTTGAGAATCATTTATCTTGTATATCTTTAAAATTATGTAACAATAATTTACAAAATATTAGGGTCTCTATATTTGTTATCATATAAAAATATAGATATTTTGGGAATTAGAATTAGAGAACAATAGTGAAAACCCTTATTATGAGACTGTTTATTGAAAGAACCCAATAATATTTATTTTAGAAAAATTATAAACATAGGGATCCCACATGACGTTCCTTTTAATGTTTATTTACACAATGGAAAAAATTATTTATTCATTTATTTTTGACTTCTATTAAACCCTTTTATATTTTATAATATGTTGGGAACCAGTGGAAATGAGACCAACAATCCATGTGAGGAACAATGTTGCAATTTCACGAATTACAACCCAAATGCCTTGGGAGGTGGAGTTCAAAATTTCATGGTGATTATTACACATTTATCTCAGGCTCCAAACAATAAAATAAATAATGTGGAAGGTATTCCTCCCCCAAATAGGTAGAAACATTCTATAAAGTCTTTTATACAACAACGAACACTAACATTTAGTGGTTATTCTGATCCCTTTGTCGCGGAATAGTGGGTCAACTCAATGGAGAAGATCATTTTTTATTCACTGTTATGAGATGGAGTAAGTGACTATAGATATTTATCATTTATATGGGGAGGCCAATCAATATAAGGAATTGATTAAGAACTCCTAGAATGATGATTAAATTGAATATCTTGATTGTGAATATTTTATGAAAAGCATTCTTAACAAGTATTTCCCTCAAAATCTATGTAAAAATATGGAGAGTGAATTATTAGAGTAAATGAAAAAGGAAGGTGAATTTGGCATGGATTATGAATAAAATTTAATAAGTAAATCATGGTAGGTCTCTGGTTTTTCTATTAACAATGATAGTGAAATAAATAAATTTATTATTGGTTTAAAACCACACCATAGAAAATCTCTAAAAATTAGAGATGTTGGGAGTTCTGAAGAAGTTGTTAAATGTTGTCCAAAAGTGGAAATGGAGTTTAGATAATGGTCCCATGTTTATAGATATAAGAAACATAATATGGAGTATCAATGTAGATGATCTACTAAAATAGGTGGAAAGAGAAATAAACCACTCCAGTTTCAAAAATGTGTGAATAGAAATCATGTGAATTTCCCCAATGGGATAGCGAAATGATTCAATTGTGGATAATAAAGACACCAAACTCGTGAATGGTGAAGATAAATGAGGAAGTTTGAAATTATATTAGAGGAAAGGGGAGCACCACCCACAATATAATTCTTTAACTATACGTAGAAAAGGAAATGTGCAAGCCAGTACACCAAACCTCATGGCCTAAAAGGTAATCAGTGTTGGAAACCACCAAATACCAAGGAGAAAGTGAAATATTATGACAAAAATAATGTTCATGTGGATAATGAAAAGGATTTGGTGATATTTATTCGATTTATTCATTGCAGAATAGAGAATTTACTATTTGAATCTAGTTCTACTCATTATTTCATATCTTGCATGATTAGTAGAACTATTCAAACAATACCTCAAAATATAGAGGTTGAGTTATATATGAGAACATAAAATGGGTTAATTATTGCATCCAAAGTATATAAAATCTCCCCATTTAATTTTTGTGGAATGAACCAACCGTAAAACTTGGTATTACTTCATTTGGTGGAGTTTGATGTTATATTGGGCATGGATTGGATATATATATATATATATACAAATACCAAATAAAATATTAGGATAGGGAGGAAACTCTTCATATCCTGAGGAATCATCCAATTCAATAAAAGTACAGGGGGTGAATATACATTAGATTTATCATCTCAATTTTTTATATTATTGCCTTATGATCAAGAGTATCTTGCTCAGATGATTGAGACAAAGTAGAGAATCATGAACGAAGACATGCCCATTTTGAGGGTCTACGGTGATCTATCCCCTAAATAATTTCTTTTTCATCCTCCTGGCTGAGGGTGATGTTCTCAATTGATCTTATTTTTAAAACTATACCTATATCAAATATAGCTTATATAATTTCCACTATTGAGATGGAGGAACTAAAGATGTAGTTACAATATAATATAGTCTAGGGTTTTATAAACATGGGGTGCACCAGTCCTATTTTTCAGGAAGAAGTATAGATTGATGAACCTCTTTATTAGTTACTGGGATCTCTACAAAATCATGATAATGAAAAATTATACTCTTCCACATATATATGACTAGTTTGATCATCTATGTGGGGGTAAGTATTTCTATAAGGTAGACTGTTGGTCGGGATATCGCTAATTAAAGGTGAAGAAGTAAGATATTCCTAAGACTACATTTCTAACAAGTTATGGACACAATGAGATCATAGTGATGCCCTTCAGACTCCCTAATGCTCCCTAAATATTCATGTACTTAATGTATTGAGTATTTATAGATTACCATGGCATGTTTTTGTTATTATTTATATATGATATTATAATATACTCAATGACGAAGGAGGAACATGAGTAGAAATATAATACTGCGATAATGCCTTTTCTAAGGGATAAAATTTGATAAAATTATAGTAAATGTGAGATATGTATTTAAAAAGAATCATTATTGGGGAATTATTTCACCAAAAATAATATTTGTGGACCCGTCCAAGATAAAGTAAATTGAATAGTGTGTTAGGCCAACATCTATAACAACGATACATAGTTTCATTGGTCTGATTGGGTATTACCAACAATTTTTGAATAACATCCCATGATTTTCAAACCCGCTAACCAAGATGACATAGAAGGGAGAAATGTTTTTCTAAACTAGTGAATGTGAATACTACATCAAAGAGTCAAAAAATAAGGTTATCACTACCCCAATACCAAAACTTCTGAAAAGTAGGGAACTCTTTACAGTATATCGTGATTATTTAATGATGAAATTTGTCTGTTGACTTAGTAAAAATGATAAATTGTTATCATATGCCTCATGGTAGTTGAAACATTATTAGAAAAACTTTCCTATGTATGATCTGTAGTTGGAAGTTGTGATATTGACGTTGACAATATGGTGGTCTTATCTCTATGAGGAAAAGTTTGAGATATATACCAATCTTAAGATCCTCAAATATATATTCACATATAATGATCTTGATATGAAATAGTGAATATGGTTAGATATCATCACTAATTATGTCTTCTCAATCCACTATCATCATTGTAAAGATGATATAGTGAAAGATTCCTTATGTAGAAAGGATCCTACAATATTATCAATAATGATAATTGGGAAGGATCTAATTTTCAAACATTTTTAAAGGATGGAAATTGGAATCTTTAAGGAAGGAACATCACCAATCCAATCTCAAATAAATTCCCAACCATCCCTTATAGAGAAAATAAAGGATGATAAAAGAAATGAAGGGGAAATTTAAAAAAAGGTGGAATATATTGGAAATGGGAAATCCTCATAGTTCAAAATGTTTGAGGAAGGATCCGTGAGATTTGGGTCGCAACTATGTTTACCATCCATTCTCGGGATAATGAAAGATATTCTAAATGACACACATATCTTAACCTTCTCTATTCATCCATGGAGCACAATGATGTATTGAGATCTTTGATAGAACTATTAGTGGGACAATATGAAGAAGGAGATCATTGAATATACGTGAAATTTCATGGTATGTCCCCAACTAAAAGATAAAATAAAAATGTCTATAGGTATAATGAAACCAATACCCATTTCAACATTGATATGGGAAAACATCATCATTTCCTCTCTCACAGGACTTCCAAAGACATCCAGATGAAACAATGTTATATGGGTTATTTTGGATCATCTTACAAAGAAGGCACACTTTATCACAATTTGAGAGGACATTTCACTAGATCAACTTTCACAGATATACATTAGATAAGTGGTAAGTCTACAAGTAGTACCATTATTTGTTTTATCTGATCGAGATTTCAGACTCACCTCTAAGTTCTATAAAAGTATCCAATGTTCTCTAAACACTAAACTGACTTTTAGTATGGATTATCATCCTCAAACTGATGTAAAATCTATTTATACAATTCATAAACTAGAAGACATGTTGATATTATTTTCTAAGGACTTCCCATAAGTACGGAACCAATATCTACCTCTAGTTGAGTTCTCTTACAACAACTGTTTCCACTAAATCATGCAAATGGATCCACATGAATCCCTTTATCAAAAAATATTCATAACATTGGCATGTTGGGATGAATTTGGTGAGCGTAAGATATTAGGACAATAAATTTTCCAGGAAATGGTGGAAAAGGAGAAAACCATTTATCCACACATCAAGGCATCTCTAATTTGATAGAAGAGTTAGGAATACAATCATTGAATATACCTAGATTTTGATGTTGGAGACATGGTATTCCTCCACACATCTCTATGGAATAAGACTATGTGATTATGGAAGAAATTAAAGCTACATCACAGATACATCAGTCCTTTCTAGATTGTTGATCACATTATATTTTTGGCCTATCAACTAGAACCTCCACCAACCATGTCATAATTACTTGAGGTATTCAATGTATCCCTCTAAAAGAAGTACATACAATAAAACCTCACATATATTGAATCTAAAGGTGGAATAATTGGAAAATGGTCTTTATTATGAGGAGTGTCCAATAAAAATATGAGATCATAAAGATAATGTTCTGTGCAACAATACAACTCACCTGGACAAAGGACTATGGTGAATCCATATGTATGAAGAAGAAACATGGGATGCAGAAGAAGTTTTGAAGGATAAGCACACCCATTTTTTCAACATTGAATGTAAAATGAAATTTCAAGGGTAAAATGTCATAATGGGTGAAGAATGTAATGAAAAAAATTTAATCAATGAAAAATACCTTCTTATAATTGTGTCATGTAGTACAAACCATATAAAATAACATTTATAACATAATAAAAAAAATTATAAATTAAGAATAAATTAAATTAGAGGTATTTCTAGAAATCAATGAACCTATGCCAATAGAAAAATAACATTTCTTGATCTACATTGGGACTATAGGACCCTACATCACAATATTGTCCTCATTGGTTCACAACAACATAGGTTTGTTCTTCAGTTGAGATCACTTCCCACCAGGGTGTCTCACTATCATCTCCCTCTAAAATGGCCTTGTGATAGGGAGGGTAATATATGGGGTTTATATACCATTCCCAACACCCCTACTCTAAGGATAAAACCCCATTTTCCCACAGTCGGTGCCTTTGTTAAAATTTCATTTAAACAAGGAATGAACCTCCCAATGGACCAAATAGATTGAGATCTTGGGAAATATAGATACATACATAAGACCAAAATTACATATTGAAATGAAATACAACATAAAAACATCTTTTTAATCACACATAATCTCCAAGATTATCTTTTTAAGAAATTGATAATATATGTATTCACAATATGGGGAAAATAAAACATGTGACAGGGATGAGATCAGATGATCAGTATTGGTAAATAATACAGTGGAATAAAATATAAACACTGGGAATAATGAATAACTAAAAATAAATGAATTTAAAAATATATTTGATCATAACATGGAAGGAATAATAATTGATTAAATATTTACATGAAACATAACCATGGATATTATACTATTCAAAAAATAACATGGACTATCAATCTCTAGATTCATAATGAGGAAATGAAAAATTTCGTATAATATGAAATATAACATCAAGGCTTCGTCCAACACATCTTGAAATGATTAAGGCCTCGGCCAACAACATATCTAAAATTAGGCAAGGCCTCAGCCAAGTCCATATCTATTTTTATCATGAAACCTACCAATTAATCAAGGAGATATAGTGGGTCTCATCCATCACATTATAAGTAAAATGAATTCATCATATGAATGAAAATAAACATAAACATTATATATGTTCATATTGAAACTAACATAAGAAATGTAAATAAATTTCCCCAAACATAAACACTAACCATTCAGAGTAATATATCGAATGGTTTCAAGATAGTTTATCCATAATCAAACAAATCATAAACTATTTAATACAATATTTTAGATTATATCATAAATTGATTTTCTCGATTACACATAATATTAAACATGGGTGTTGAAATAGAAAAAATTATTCTTATAAAATCATTGAGTAATTCATGAGATAAATACTATTTTACATCGAAAAATTGAGTTCTTTTGAATAAAATAAATATATAAAACCATATGTGAAAGAATATAGTTTTCTTATAATAAAATGATTAATTTTAAAAATATAATGGTTTCTAAAAAAAGATTATGGAGTTCCCTTGATAATAGGTAAGAATTCAAAAAAATCCCTTAAATCAAGCTTGTATTTCAGGAGGAATTTTTGAAAGATCCTTTTAAAACTTGTATCTATCCACAAGATAAGGAAGGATTATGTTTCTTACATATATATATATCATTAAAACAGAATTTATTATTATTACATAAGAATAAATAATAATTTAATTGGGAGTATGGATGACAAGGTGTATCCTGAATGAAAATGGAGGTTTGGGTAGAAAATTGTTTCCTAATGTTCGAATATGTTCCACTCTTGAACTTACGGTAGAGGAATATAAAATTATAATAATTAATAACTTAATTTATAACAAATTATAAATTTATTTTATGTACTATAAATTTATTAAGTTCATTTATGGTTATTTTTATGGGTTAAAATATTCAATATCATAGTTTGTGAGTTCCCATTTCATTAGTTCTTATGATTGGTTCATTTGTATGGAAGTTAATCTAAATTTATAATTGAATTACAGAATTTATGTTATGTGTTATTAATGTTCATATAGAATTTTAAATTTTCATTTAATTAATTTGGTTACTTTGGGTGAGGATGAATTATTAGAAGAAAAAAGTTATTGATAAACGCATGGATTTATTTGGTGGTTTTTCAATCACCACAAACTCATTTTGTTCTATAAATTAACTACACGTGTAAAAAATTATTCCACAACATTAAATATGATATATTACATACATTATGATCATTTTAAACCATAAAAATTGTTTCATTACCACAATTGAATATGGTAATAGAAGCTAAAAACCCATGTTCCATGAATGTGATAAATTAACACATCTCAGATGGTATTTATATTTCATGTACATAAGGAGGGGAAATGAGAGATGATGAAGAATTATTACATTATCATAAAAAGATATATTATATTTATGATACAGGATTAATCAAAACATTTCACAGAAATGAGATGAGGAAATAAAAAGATTGAAAGGAACTTGAATGAAAATAAAAGAAATGAAAAGAGGAATTTACCTCTTTAATTTATTTTACTTGGGTGCCATTTTAAGGGATTTGATTTTGTCATTTGAAGAATCCAAGGGATAATATAGTTGGGGAGGAGAATAGGATTATATTTTATCCAAATTTAGACAAGTTACAAGGCTTTATATTAGTTAAGAGAAGAGGGAGTGAGGTGTGGTAATTATAGTGGAGGAGTAGAGGTTTTTCCATTATTGTAATCATTATTTTATTATTTTTCTTCAACACTATGAATAATGTTTATTATTGTGACTCAATATAGTAATATGTTCATTTTATTTCGAACTAATGGTCATTTAAATCAGCCAGGACTCAAGCATGATGTAGAAATTCATTTATTTGGAAATTTTCATAAATTATCGAATTTCACTATTCACTAGAAATTAAAGTGTTTTGGAAAAATACCAAAAATTCACCCTATCCATTTATTTGTGTGTAGAATTCAAAAATTAAATCCATTTTATCAAAATAATTTTCTAAAGAATAAAAATTTAAATTTAAGTGAAATCATTATTTTCATTGAAAAATACATATTTTAAATTTTAACCTGATTTTATAATACTTTCAAATATTAACTGAGGTCTCATAAAAATATCCAAAATTCCTAGGAAAACAAAATATTTATTGACAATTTCATTTATTAAAATTAATTTTATTTTAAATAAATTTATTAATTTAAAAATAAATATTTATTACCCACAAAATATCAACATTTGAGTATTAATTTTAAAAATATTCACTCTCATGTATATGGTGACTAGATCTCACTTATACTCACATGGGTGAGGATAATATTAAATATTGTACATTAATATTCATATGGTAAATTAATATTTATAAGGGTATGTTAATATTCTCCAAAAATATATGTTTATCTTATTAGACTCTAAATATATTAACAATTTCAAACGTGTATGTCATTTTTTAGAAATTAAAATCACAAAAGTGGAAAAATTATAACTGACAGCCAGGTTATAACTATCTCTAATAAATATCAAAGTATTTTTTTGGCCTATACTCAGTGTTAAATTAAATATATAGTAAAGTTATTTGTAAAAAATTTGGGTGTTACATTATTCCCCCTTACAAAACTTTCGTCCTCTAAATTACCATATTATTGCCTCATAAAAAGATTTTGGTAGGTTTTCATCATAAGTTCCTTATGATCACATGTTTCCTCTTCAATTTTATGATTTTCCAAAGTACTTTCACCTCCTAAGTTATATGATTCATCAACACTTTTTCATTAGTTTCTAGAATATGGATAGGCTCTTCACAATAATATAAGTCGTCTTCCAACTCTATTCCTTCAGAAGTGAGGACATGTGTTGTGTCTAGCATGTACGTTCTCAATAATGGGGCATGGAACACAGTTATTTCATAAGAATGTCACAGTGGAATATCTAAATGATAAGCCATAGCTCTAATTATCTCCAAAATTCCAAAAGGTCTAACGTACTTGGTGCTCTATTTTCCTTTACTTCTAAATTTTATAACACCCTTCTATGGTGATACTTTCATGAAAACACAATCTCTCTCTTGAAATTCGAAATCCTGCCTTTGATTATCAACATAAGTCTTTTTCCTACTTTTATTTATCTTGATATGGGTTGGAATAGTCTTTACCATTGTTTTTGTTACCTCCACAAACGTTGGGCACAAAATATTCCTTTCACCAACATCATCTTAACATGTTTGTGTATGAAATATCTTTCCAAACAATGCTTCATATGGTGCCATTTTAATAACGGAATCGAAACTATTATTTTTGGTAAACTCCACGAAATGTAAATAATGATCCAACATACCAGAAAGTTGATTTTTCTTGATCTAAACATGTATTTTAAAGTTTGGATCATCCTTTTAGACTACCCATCAGTTTGAGGTGATAATCAATACTCAAACAAAACACAATGTCTAAATATTTCTGAATAATTTCCATAATATTGATATTAATAATTGATCATGATCAGACATGCTTGATAGAGGTGTTACATTAAGTCTCAAAACTTCATTGATATAGAGTCATTCAAGGTTCTCTAGTAGACAATCCTCCATTACAGAAAGGAAATGTGTAGATTTCATAATTCGATCAAAAATTACCCATAATGCTGCATTTATTTATGGTGTTTTGGGTAATCCATTGAAAAATCATTGGTTGTGTCATCTCATTTCAAATTAGGAATAGGTAGAGGTTTCATGACTCATATATGATGTTGTCTTTTAGCCTTCTCCTATTGACTGAAAAAACATCATTATACATAATCAGCAATTTCCCTCTTCATGTTATCCCACCAAAAATGTTCCATTAAATCTCTATTTATCATAGTTCTAGAAGGATGTATAGAAAAATTAGAACTATGAGAATTATCCAATAAAACCCTTTTTATCTTGGGTATAGCTAGAACACAATTCCTCTTCCAAAATTTCAGAATTCGATCTTCATATACGAAGTCCTACAACTTCCCATCATTCAAAGCATTAATTTTCATTGGAAGATTCTTGTCATCAAGCTAAGAACATTAAATAATTTCTAATAATTATGGTTGCTCAACCAATTGAGAAAGTAATGATTTTTCACCTTCTATATTGATTCCCAAATCCATCCTTGATAGATCCTTATACATAGGCTCCTTTTTAATACACATTTTGTTTAGAAATCCATGAATATTCTTACTCAATGCTTCATATACCTTATTTTCAATTCCTATAAGGTAGTGTATGGAATAATATTAATCCCTGAGTAGCTTGAGCCATCTCATTTGCCTCATGTTGAGTTATTTTTGTTATAATATTTATTTCAAGCTCTTGTGATCAGTATATAACTCACTTATTTCTCGATAGAGATAATGTATCCATATCTTTAGAGAAACGATTACACCTGCTAAATCAAGATCATGATTGGGATAGTTCTCTTCATGAGTTTTTAACTACCTTGAGGAAAATAAAATAACTCTTTCATTCTACATAAGGACACATCCATGTCCTTTCATTGATGTATCACTATAGATTTTAAACCCATAATTCCATGATGGTAGAGTTAGAACTAGATAATTCACTGATTTATTATTTAATTATTATAAAAATTCCTAATATTCTTTTGTCCATATGAAATTAATCTCTTTACAAATAAGCCTGGTTAATGGGTTGTCCAATTAGGTGATGTTCTGAACAAAACACTGATAGTAACTTGTTAAAAAAATAATACTACATACCTTTGTTATGTTTGTTGGTGTAGTCTATTCTTGAATATCATTTTTCTTCATAGGATCAATGGATATTCCATCCATAGATACAATATGGCCATGAAAAGAAACTGATTGAAGACAAAATTCACACATGCTAAACATCCCATATAATTCATTTCTTCTAAGAGTCTTAATAATAATGTGCATGTGATTTTCCTGATCTTTGTAGATTTTTGAGTATACCAATATATCATTAATAAATACCACAATAATGTCATCAATATATTCCTTGAAAAACCTATTCATTATATCAATGAAAATATAGGGTGTATTAGTTAGTCCAAAAAAATTACTGTAAACTCTTAATTTCCATACCTAGTTAGAAATAATAACTTTGGAATATTTTCCTTCCTCACATGAAACTGAAGATGTCCAGATAGAAGATCAATCTTTGAAAATTATTGGACTCCATGAAGTTTATCAATGAAATAATCAATTAGAATTTGGTGATACATATTATTTATTATAATGTCATTGAAATCATTGTAGTCAACATATAGAATCATAGATCTACACTTATTCATGATAAAAATAACAGGGGATCCCAATGGAGAAACACTATGGTGGAAAAATCCATTATTACTCAATTTGAATAGTTGTTTCTTCAGTTCTACTAACTCCATTGTGTCCATTCTATAAGGATACAATGATACAGATCTTTAACTAAGAATTAAATAAATCGAGAACTCAATTTCTCTATCTAGAAGATGTCCACCTAAATCCTCTAGAAACACATCATCATATTTTTTTCACAATAGGTACATTATTTATTTGAAAATTAATTTCCTCACGCATAGATATTATATCCTCTTAATACCTAAAAATTGAATTCATTAGATCTACTAGGAGTGGATCTAGATGAGAAACAAATTCAAAGGTTTCTACTATAATGATAAGGTATTATACACCATTCTCAAATATTGTAACTTCCTTCTTCTTGAAATATATTTTTGTATCAAAATTTTAATGTCAATACATACCAAGAATTATATCAATTTAGATCATGGGTATATAGATATGGTTTGAAACTACTGTATTTTTATGTTTTATAGGGGGTTTGATCAACACATCTTTTCTGTAATGATACATACCTTAGGGGTTTGGACTACCAACTCCTTTATTAATGAAATTGTTAAGATAATATTATCTAGGAAAACTATGAATATATAAAAGAATGATATGATCCAAAATGAAATAAATAATTGGTTATGTTTGAGGAAATGATTAATGTACCTTCCACCACATCATTTGGAACTTCAACCACAATAGTTGGGACTGCATAAGTTTTCCCTGCCCCCTTAGACATTTCTAATACACGTTTCCTAACAACTTTGGACAATCACTAACATAGTAATCCATCTCCCTAAAGTTATAGAATTGATCATTTATAGATCATTTTATTCACTTTCAATAATTAGAACGACAGTTTTTCTATCCACACATAAAGCACATGCATTTTTCATTGTAAGCAGACATAAGAGCGTCTCCTTCCACAACAATCGCATGTTGGAAATTCACCTATTTATTTTTATTTTTATACATTATATCCTCTTCCAACCTATTTTAATCTTGTGTCCCTTTAATGTCATAAGTCTTACAGAATTATTTTTTTCTGGATAGCTCTTGATACAATGTCTTTATGTGATGAGAATCTTTGGGAGACTAGTTCCCATTAGAGGAATGGTTTTAAACCTGCAAAGGATCAGTCAATATTCTTTCATATATTACATATATAGTCTAATGAATGCCTTGTTAACCCTGTAAATTGGGCTTCAAATCTTTCAAAATTTTCATCAATTGTCTATCTAAGATTAAATAATTTCATCTCCATATCTGCACGTTTTTCACATGAAAATATTTCTCTTGAAAAATTTCCTTAAAATACCACCATTCAATTTATTATATTACTTCCTCCTCCTTTTTGACTTGAATTAAGGACCACTACTGATCCGCATCTCCTAGTAGATGATAAAACTCCATGATAACCTTCTTTAATTCATTACATCCTAAATAGGGAAATATCTTCTCTAAAGAACTTATCCACTCATATGCTATGAATGGGTGTGTAGTCCCATATAATAATAGAGGATTTTGTCCAATAATATTATTTAACATTTAAACTTCTTGTTGTGGATGTTAATTCTCTATATATGTAAGGTTATTGTTTCTATCTTAGGTCAGTTGTCCTAGTATAGTTATATGTTTCTCATCACTATTCGTAGCTCCAAAGACAACATTATTATCTTCCATATGAGTGAAATCCCTACATGTGATACTCGCGTCCATGCTGTATTTGTTCCTTATATTAGGCTTTGTATCTAAATAATTGAATACACTGGTTATAATTATGAATAATAATATATAATCTCACCAGAGAAAAATATTAATCATAAATTTAAATCTTATCAATATCTAATCTCATATTCCTAGTTCTTGTTGAGGAGAATTTTACATTTACTTCCTTTGTTACCAACTATAAGGACTCCACCCCTATTTCCTAGAGAAGGTGACTTAAATTGTTACATTGGTATATAAAAAAATAATATGCAATAGATGGACCAAATAGTGTAGTAGTTTTGAAAAGATAGATAAATACATAACATCGACATTACAATATGAAAGTAATTACAACATAACAAAATCTTTTGAATCCCAAATAATCTACTAGATTATACTTGCATGAAATTTATAATATATTTATTCACAATCTAGGGATAATAAAACATTTGAAAGGTGTGATGTAAGATGATCAGTAAGGCTAAAAAATTATTCACACTAAAATATAAACACTATCCCTGATGACTAATTGAAAAATCAAGCATTTAAATATATAATTGAGCATAATATGGAATGAATATAAACTAATTACATAATACCATAAAACATAACCATAGATATTATAGTAGTTGAATAATCAGATGGACTGTTAACCAATAGTCTCATACTATAGGAATTCATAATGCAGAACATTTTGAAATATAACATCAAGTCCCTGGCCAAGACATCTGAAAATTATTAAGGCCTCGACCAAAACCATATCTAAAAATGGGCAAGGCCTAGGAAAACTCCATATCTATTCTGCATCTTGAAACCAACTGATTCTTAAAGAGGCTATAGAGGGCCCCACCCATCACATAAAAATTCCAATGCATTCCTCTTATGAATGGGGATAAACATAAACAATATATAAGTCCATATTGAATCTAACATTTTAAATGTAAATAACTTTCCCCAATAATAAACACTTATCGTTGAGATTAATATGGTGAATGGTTTGAAGATAGAATATACATTGAAAAACTAATTGTAAACCATTCAATACAGTATGGTAGATGATATCATAAACTTTTTGTCATGATTACACACAATTTTCTACAAGAGTGTGGAAATAGAAAAAATTACACTTATAAAATCATTTTGTATTTCCTGAGATAAATACTCTTACATTAAAAAGAATAGTTATTTTGGTGAAATATATTTATAAAAATAGTAGTGAAATAATATATTTTTATCATAATAAAATGAATAATTTTAGAAAAATAATGGTTTAGATACCACATATTATAGAGTGCCCTTTAAAACAAGTAAGAATTCTATGAAATTCCCTTGAACTGGGCATGTATTTTGTGAAGAATTTTTTTTAGATCCTTTTAAAAAATATATATATACATAAAATAAAGAATGATTCTTGTTGTTACATGTATATTTATATCATTAAAATATAATTTATTATCAGTACATAAGAATAAATAAGAATTTAATCGGGATTAAGAAAAAAAGAGTAACCTAAAAGAAAAAGGAGGTTAGGGTAGAAAACCCTTACCAAATGTCCAAATATGATCCTCTTTTAAATATAATGTCTTGGAATTGTAAACTAAAATTATTAATAAATTAATACCAAATCTATTAGATAATTATTTTATTAATTATAATTTTATTAAGTTCATTTACGATAGTTTTTAAGGGTTAAAATATTCAATATCATCATTTTTGAGTTCTTGTTTCAATAGTTTTCATGGTCGGTTCGTTTCTATGGAAGTTAATATAAATTGTTAATTGAATTCTAGAATTTAAATTATTTTTTATTAATGTTCATACCAAAGGTTAAATGATCATTATTGACACCATATAATTTTTTTCATGCCCTAATCCTCAAAATTTATGATTTGATTCTCACATAGGCAAAATATTTCATGTATTGGAGGATGATGTTTCACTATGGAGAAAGAAGATGCATTTTGGATTTATATTTTCCATGATACTTCTCAACATTTATGGATAATCCGAAAGACCCCATCCCTTTAAGAGTAGGTTTTGTATTTCGCAGATAATTGATAAAAAGGTATAAATGAATCAAAATTGAATTTATAAGTTCTTTCTAAGAAGAAATTGTGTATTTACCATTAATAGTTGTGTATATATCTTCAATATATTCGATTTTACTAGTTGAAAATCCAAAACGGACATACAGATCATTATATATGGCACTCGGTAGACAGATTAATATTATAAAGGGTCCTACACTGAAGAGCAATGTGTAGGACCTATACGGAGGACCTACACTGCAATAAAATTTTTACACCACTACCCGGAAGGGATACATGGAAGACCTACACAGAGGACCTTTTTAGAAAAACTCCCTTCGACCACATCCCCTTCTTTCCTATAAATATGACCCTTGGGCTTTCCATTTCAAAATAATATAAAGATGGAAGAACTCCCAAAGCTCTCATTGCATACCTCCTTTTTCCCAGGTTCTCAAGAACTCCCATGTAAGTTTCCAAAACTTGAGAGAAGAGATAATTCATGAAGGAAAAGTGGATAATGTTCCCATCAGGTTCTAGAAAATATGGTGTTTAACCATGGACTTGCACCAAGTGCATGTGCGTAACACCTGTGTGGAGCACCTATATGGAGCACATACTGAAGCCACCTGCACGACGCACATGTGCGGCCCAACTAGGAACCGCACCAGTGCCCCCCCCCCCTTGGTCCATACTGCGGGGCATGTTCCCCTACACCCCCACTCAAGATTACTACCAGGGTACGTTCCCAGCCCTATCCCTTCACTTCCATCACTGACCCCCTTGGAAAATGTAGACCCACATCACAAACTTTACAGATCCGGTCAAGGACATTTTCCATTGAACACTTTATATGGCCCACTTCCACCCTTGGAATACCATGATTTGAGACACTCCATCACACTCAATGAACTTCCTTGAGTTGACTTACTCCTATTGGTTCCTTTCACAAGTTATGAATTTAGACTCTCCTTGTAGATTCATTGAGTACCTTGAGTCGATATAGTCCTCAAGACATTCATCAAACCTCATCACCAAACTCCTTTTCCAGGTTAAACCTATATTGGGCGTGCTAAATAAGAGTAATCCCTAACCAATTCATATGGGTATCCTCCTAAGGAGTAATACCCAAACAATCCTCAAAAGGGAAGCCATCCTGGTGTAAGCCCTTGTCTTTTAATGTTAGAGGTTGCTGTATTTTTCTACTCTACTTTCTTCACCTTCACTCTTTCCTTACATTGAACCCTTGTCTAATGTAATGTGAATATAGGGAAGGCTCGTCACCCTAACCTCTTCCTCATTCTCCCTGACCTCGTCCACCCTCACCACCATAGGCTCATCCTCTTCCACTAGAATATAAGGAATAGTGTGTGTGCCTTTGATGAATCATTTATATCCTCTGGTTTCTCACACAAAGCATGACTCGCATGGGATTATAGATTTTTCATGATCACATCATTTTCACCAACACCCCATATTAATTAACTACAAGAACTCTAATTCCCACCATAACTATTATATATAGGAAGCGTTCCTAAGGCCCATGCTCCATTTCATTCATCCATAAATGGGAATCATCTTTTAGAGTAAGCCCCAAATAAAACCCCCAAATCACAAAGGCATCCTTTTCAAGATGTAATCAAAAACTCAATTCTATCAAATAACTATACTCTCATATAAGACACATTTATCTATGTGTTCTTTGATTCCCATACACATGGGATATGTAGGAAGCCTATCTGAGGTTCAAAACAAACACATTAAATTATCCCTATTCTTCATGGGCCATATTCCCAACAGGGTCTAATCAAACATGGAAAGTCATATTATTTACATGTTCCTTGGCCTGCTTAGGCATAAGAACCACATCAAATCCTGACTAAGCATCTTTCTATTAGATTTCCTTACCAGAAGACATTAAAATGTTCGATTAGGTCCTTATCAAATAACCTTAAAAGGTATGATGTGTCCCATTAAACGACACTAAACTATGAGGGTTCATATTCCTTTAAAAATGATACGTAGGTATCACATTCACGGGTATGATTACAACATCAAAACAAACATTCATCTCCCTAGATGACAATAAATTCAAGAGTACCCCACTTAGTGACTTAAAAAAGAGTATCATCATAACAATGGTTAAAAGAATATATAAATATAATATGAGAGGATAGAATTTATGGAAAACCTAGAATACATATGGATGTATTCATTAATCATGTACCACAAATAAAAATTTATGATTATAAATTTTACACAATATAATAATTGATTTCAAATTCCAAGGGAAACATAGGTTATACATGGTGAATTATTAATGATTCATGAAAATGTCTCAAATCTATAAGATAGTCCCAGAGTACATAATAATTCCATCAAAGGGGGTGTTGAGTCTTACCTCCCATCATCTAATCCATTTCATGTTCTTATGTTTCATAAGTTGAATCATAATGAACTCTAGCCTTTCGAATGTAGGTCCCTTTTAGGTAAAGAACTTTTGGATGTTTGGAATTCCATAAATAAATCTAATTAAAACCACCTGAAGTAGTGATTTATAACTAGAACAAAGATTACATGGAACTATGAAACAATCATATAATTCATTTGGTTACTTTGGGTGAGGTTGTTTGATAAACATTTAATGATATATGATTGGATTAATTTGGTGGTTTTTCAATCACCAAGAACTCATTTGTTTTTATAAACTAATTCCATGTGTAAAAAATGATTCCAACACATTTCATAGGATATATTACATATATTATAATCTAGTTCAATCATAAAAATGGTTTCATGACCAGAATTGAATATGGTTATAGAAGTGGAAAACCCTTCGTCCTTGAATGTTATAAATTAACACATATCAAATTGTATTTTCATATCCTATATAAAAGTAGGGGAAAGGGGAGAAAATATTGAATAATTAAATTATCATAAAAAAAATCCATTACCTGTAAGATATTTTAGTTATCATAACATTTTGAGGAAATGAGGTGAGTAAATAAAAACAATGAAATGAAAAATAAATAATATAAAAGAAATGAAAAGTGGAATTTACCTCTTTAATCTATATTCCCTGAGAACCTTTTTAGGGGAGAGAATTTAGTCTTTTGAAGAAACCAGGGGATTGCATACAGGTAGAGGAGCTTGGGAGGATATTTTAGTAGAATTTAGACAAAGAACAAGGATTCAGACAAGTGAATAGAAGAGGGAGTGACAGTGGTTTTTATAATGGAGGTGTGGAGGGTTCTTCCATTATTTTAATCATTATTTTACTATTTTGGCCCAATAATATAAATAATCTTGATTCTTAGGTCTGAAAATAGTAATAAGTGCATTTTATATTGAACAAATGGTAATTTACATCATCAATGACTCAAACATGAAGTAGAAATTTATTTATTTAGAAAATTTCGTAAATTATCGAATTTCACGATTCACCAGAAATTAAATTGTTTCAGAAAAATACCAAATCGTCACCCAAAATCATTTTTCAATGTGTAGAATTCAAAAATGGACAAAAATTTTTTAGAGACTCGGTTTTTGGCCCTGTCAGACTTTGGATTATTTATAAGAATAATTCTAGAGCTAGGCGCGAAGACGGCGTGCGATTCCGAGGCCCGGTGTGCCCGGAATAAATTTTATAAAAATATTAAGTAATTTTATACTATACACGTGGCAGGGGGGTAATATCTCCTAAACGGTAGCTTCAAATGGGAATCCGAGGGCACGGTTGCCTCCGGAACGTTCCTTTTACCCTAGGAGAGGTGTAAACATCACGAGCGCAGGCATGCTGTGGAAAACGCCACCAGGGGCGTTTTCGTAAAATAAGTGGAAAAGTTGGTTTACAGGCATCGGCTCTAATAACTTCTGAATGTAGTCTCGGATCGCAAATCTGAGTTCGCCGTTGCGTTCATAATGGTGCGTTTACCCTAGGTGTGACCTTAACATTGTCTGCATCGAGCGCGGAGTTGGGGGTGTTGCTTTAACTCGAGGTTTTTAAATAATAAAAAATAACCATTTCATCTCTCCCCTCCCACCTCCTACGTGCGGCGCCGGACGAACCCCCCCCCCTCCTTTTCATTCCTCTTAACATTCTTCACCTCCGATCCTCCGAATCGAACAAAAAAAGCACCCACGAGCTCGGATTTCGATGGCGGATGTTCCAGGAGCACGCAGCGGAAGCTCTGGAGCACAGATCTAAGGCAGAACGTCGGCGTTTCACCCGCGAGGTAGGCGGATTTGAGTTTTAAACCCCTATCTCATTCTTGCTGGGTTTTTCTGCAAATTGAATCTGTATAAGTATAAATCGGGTCCCGAGGGTCGTGTAGACGCCTCCGGATCGCAAAAGGGACCGCCGGGGTGCCCCTGGCGGTCCGGGGAAGATCCGCCGGCTATTTTACGACTTCGGGCCACTGTAAATTTTACCTGCAGCGTCCGACTGATGTGCCGTCAGTGGCGTTGAGACCCTAATGGTACGGAGGACTTTTTTAGATGGTTTCTGGGTGTTGGGACCCAGGACGGGGTGTGGGCCCCATGAGGTCGCGTTTTGGCGTTTGCGGAGAAACGCAGCTTTTGCAGCAGGAGTCCGATTTTGATGGGTGACTAGTCGATCATGTGTGTTTTTCCGAGAGGATCACAATGGTGTGATCCGTTCAATGAGTTTTGGGATTGAGACGTAGGACCCACCTGAGCTGTCTTCGTTGAATTGTACCTTTTTCACCGGGTGTCTGTTTCAGGCGAGCGAGTAGTCGATTCTGCAAGTTTTTCCAAGGGGATCGTCGTGGTATGATCCGCTCAATGGGTTTCAGGATCATTGAGTGGGCCCTGCATGAGCCATCTATGGTGAGTAGTGTCTTTTTTACCGGTTCTCCATTCCGGGGGAGTAAGCAGTCTATCCTGCGTGTTTTTCCGCGTAGATCGCGATGGTGGCCTCGGTATTGGCCTTGGAGGTGTGTAGTGTGGCGTTGTTATGGGTCTCTCAGGTTAGCGATGTTTGGACCAGCAGTGGTTGAGGGTACTCCCTTGGTTCGTTCCTACGAGGGTTTGTGCGGCATCACAACCCTAGTGTAGGCTTGTGATCCTCTCGATGGGATGTTTAATCTGTTAGAGTTGTGGTATCCTTCCGGTGGGCCGGAGTGGGATCCTCTATCACTGTTACCCTAGATCAGGTTCTTGGTATCGCTGTGACTGCTTATCCACGGGCGATGATCCCCTATCTATCAGTTTAACCCCGTAGGGATTTTGGCATCATCGGGATTATCATCCCCTACACGGTGGGCCGTACTCAGTAGGGTTGTGGCATCATCGGGTATACGATCCCCTACTCAGCAGAAGGTGTATAGTAGGGTTGCGGTATCATTGCTTATGCGATCCCCTACTCAGCACGTGGTTTCTGTAGGGTTTCTGCATCATCAGTTCGATCCCCTACATTGTGAGTTATTCCAGATAGGGTTCCAGTATCGTCGGGACCAGATTTATACGGCCGATGATCCTCTATCTAAGGGATGTGCTTATGTCAAGCGCTAGATCGGGTTGTGGTATCCCCCAGCAGGTCCTGGGTGTGATCCCCTATCAATGAGATCTACGAATGCCAGATCGGGTTGTGGTATCCCCAGCGGACCCTGGGAGTGATCCCCTATCTGTGAGATCTTCGTCTACCGGAGTGGGTTATGGTATCCCCTAGCGTACCCTAGGAGTGATCCCCTATCTGAGGAGTTGGGTGGTTATGTTGTTTCACTGAGGTTTCCTCAGTGATGCTATCCGATGAGTGATATCTCACTGGTGAGCATCTGAGATGTTTGTGAGAAACCTGATGGAGTGTATCTCTCGGATGAGTGTCATCTAGGATGACAGTGATTGTGGAGTGTGCACTCTTGGTTGTGAACCGTTGCTAGTGTTGAGGTCAGTACCTCAGGTGGCTTGTTGCATGAGCTGAGTATATCTAGATTGTTCAATGTGTATGAATGGGAATACACCTATGTTGAGCTGACTAGTTGTGTTTAGCCGAGGATGGTCACAAGATGGAGTTCTCTCTCATCTGGGTTCCCTATGGATGGGATGAGCAGACTGTTGCCTTTCAGTTTCTCTCTCTTTTTTTGGTTTTTTGGTGTTCTTATTGAGTATGTTTATACTCCCCCCTACACCGGCTTTGCCCGCACATGTTTGTGCCTTGTGCAGACCACGGGCCTTTGGACGGAGTCCCAGGAGGAGCCGGAGTAGGCAGAGCTGAGTGAGCGAGACTGACTAGGGTGTTTACCGGTGTGGAGCCGAGGGAGCTTTCTAGTGGGTGTTTGTGGCAATGTTCCCCTTCTTCAGAGCAGGTAGGATGCGCATTTGTAGTTTTCTTTTAGTGGGCCCTATTTTTCCCTTTTGTACATCTTCTATACTCTGGTTTGGGATAAATGTATGCATGTATTTTCTTTTTAGTTTTCTATATCTCTGTACTGTTGCATGGAGGTTTTTTTTGGTTTGTGTGTATAGTTACCTTAGGTTAATGCCTCCCATGTGTGTGCTAGAATATTTGGCACTAGTCGCCAGCCCCTGGCCTATTTGAGGCAGGCTTGGGGAGTCTCGGCTCGAGCCCCATTGGGTCAGGTCGTGACAGAGTGGTATCAGAGGAGGTTCCACCTTTGGGAACTCAGAGCGTAGCTGGTCTTGCTGTGAGTTTTGTTTGGGTTTCATAGCAGTAGTTTTAGGATTTTTCGAGTTCGTCTTTTAGGCCAGGGACTCCAGTGTTGGTGTGGCGGCCGACGTATCCATACACAAGGACTCTGATATCATACCTCTCGACTCAGGACATTCGTACACTGGTCGCAGGGACATAACGGTACATGCAGCATATTGGACTGGGTTTTTGGGGTTTTCCTTGTCCTTCTTGAGTCAGCTCTCCAGATATTCTCTTTGACTGTCGTGCGTCTTGAATGTATTTCAGGATGCCCTTATGAAGGTAGCCAAATAGGGTTCCACAGAAGGATTGTGGTGACAATATACCCCGTGGAGAGGCTGTGGAGCATGGCGCAGGTTCTGAGGGTGCACATCCAGGTGGTCTGGCAATTGAGACGCCACATGTCTAGCAGCTGGTTGTGCCGGTAGTGCAGGATGAGGTTGCGCGTAGGCTGAGTGCACTGCACGAGTTCTAGAGGTAGCGACCTCTGAGATTTCGATGTTATCCAGACCCTCAGGCAGGTGATTACTGGCTTGAATCAATCACCCATGATTTCCGCCTAGTGACGACACCTCCAGATCAGATGGTGGTCCTAGCGGCGAGCCTTTTGCATGGTTCGGCCGGGTGATGGTGGAGTTTGGTGACACAGTCCCATGACGAGGAGACGCTCACATGGGTAGTGTGTGAGAGGCTCTTCAGGGAGGAGTTCTATTCGGTGATGCTGAGGTCAGTGCGGATCCCGGAGCTTCTGCAGCTTCCACAGGAGGGTGTGTCTATGTCGGAGTACATGGCGAGGTTTACGGACCTGTCACGCTACTCCCTGGATATGGTTCATGACCCGTTATTTAGGGCCCGGACCATTGAGCAGGGCCTGCGTAGGGACATCCGAGCAGGTGTGGTTTCCCTGTGTATTCCCACCTATGCTGGAGTGCTGGAGCGAGCGTTGGTGGTGGCGAGATTTCTGGCTGAGAAGATTCCCTCTGTTATTGCTGGGAACATGAGGGCCAAGAAGTCAGCATCTGGTAGCTGACGACATACTCAGGGGTCTGTACGTGGCCGACGTTTCAGGAGGCGACCCCAGGATGGAGGATCTGAGTGTCAGGGCTCACAAGGCTCGCAGGCCAGTTTTGGTCAGATGTAGGACAGGTGGTGTTATGGTTGTGATGGTCATGGAAATATTGCTAGAGATTGTCTGACTCATTGTGCTGTTGAGAGGGAGCCGGTCGATGGACCGCCTTGGCAGAGGCAGCATCTCGAGCAAGGAGGCACGTAGGGCGGTGGATGTGTTGACAGAGTGGGTGCAGTAGGTGGAGGTGGTAGGCGTTATCAGTTGCCACCACCCCCACCCCCAGGTGGTCCATGCCAAGCTCAGGGAGCTGGGGGACAAGGGTGACGAAAGCTACAAGTCTTGGAGGCTGTTGACCCAGAGGCTCCGCGGATTGATAGAGGTATGACTTCTGTCCTTTCTACTATCTGCAGAAGTTTGATATACACTATTTAGCGGTACTCTTTCCTTTTTTTTTTGCATGCACGAGGTTTGTTCAGGGCGTTGGTAAGACCATGTGTGGGTGTTTTTTGACGTGCTTCGAATGTGTAAGGAAGAGGGATCCTTCCCCCACCGAGACGCGTTTTTGTGACGCGATTAAAACCGTGCAGGGGAGTCAGTGCCGCCCAAAGTGGATCGTATTGAGGTGTGGTGGATGAGTCCCCCTGACTTATGTGTTCGGGAATGGTTGTTTGTTGGCGAACTTGCTGGTGTGGGAGACCCAGGTGAGAGTCCAGTCCCTTTCCTTGTACTTATGGATTTTCTGGGACGAAAAGTTCTATGGGGGGGAAGATGTAGCAACTCGGGTTTTGTCCCTTTCATACTTTGGATTATTTCTACAAATAATTCCAGATCTAGGCATGAAGAAGGCATGTGATTCCATGGCCCGGTGTGCCCGAAATAAATTTTGTAAAAATATTAAGTATTTTTATACTATTCACGTGTCGGGGGTGTGATATCTCCTAAACAGTAGCTCATAATGCAAATCCGAGGGAACGGTTGCGCCCGCAACGTGCTGTGTACCCTAGGAGAGGTGTAAACTTCATGGGCACAGGCCTGCTGTGGAAAATGCCACCAGGGGAGTTTTGTAAATAAGTGTAAAAGTTGGTTTACGAGTGTCAGCTCGAATAACTTCTGAATGGAGTCTCGGATCGCAAATAAGAGTCCTCCATTACGTTCATAATGGTGCGTTTACCCTAGGGGTGACCTTAACATTGTCTGCATCGAGCGTGGAGTTGGGGGTGTTGCATTAACTGGTGGTTTTTAAATTAAAAAAAAGAAAAACAATTTCATATCTCCCCTCCCACCTCCTACGTGTGGCGCCAGATGAACCCCCCCCCCCCCCTTTCATTCCTCTCGACATTCTTCACCACTGATCCGCCGAATCGAGCGAACGAAGCACCCACGAGCTCGGATTTCGACGGCGGATGTTCCAGGAGCGCGCAACGGAAGCTCTAGAGAACGGATCTAAGGCAGAACGCCGGTGTTTCACCCGCGAGGTAGGCGGATTTTATTTTTAACCCCCGATCCCATTTTTGCTGCATGTTCCTACAAATTGAAGTCGTAGCAGTGTAGATCGGATCCTGAGGGTCATGCAGACGCCTCCAGATCGCAAAACTGACCAACGGGGTGCCCCCAGCGGTCCGCGGAAGATCCGTCGGTGCGGCACCGGCATGGCGGTGGAGCGTGGCGGTGCAGTGTGCCGCGCGGCGGAGGGCCTCCGGCCGGAGCGGGCTAGCGGTGGCGGCCGGTCCAGTCGGCCCAGCTCTTTTTGTTATACGGGGGGTCTTCAAACTCCCGTGTCTTGCAATCCGGGAGTCGGATTCACGTGCCATTTGTGGAAACGCGACCCTGGGGATGAGGCGAACCCCCCGTTGTGGGTTCGAGGGTTTCAGAGTTCGGGTTCGTGGCTTGGGAGTTAGAAATGCCATATAAAATAATATTATTTTATTATTTTACGACTTCTGGCAGTTGTAACTTCTACCCAGAGCATCCGACTGACGTGCCGTCAGTGGAATGGAGACCCAGATGGTACGACGGAATTTTTGAGATGGTTTCTAGGTGTTGGGACTGAGGACGGGGTGCGGGGCCCACGAGGCCGGGTGTTTGATTTTGCGAATAAACGCAGCTTTCGCACCAGGAGTCCGATTTTGAAGGGTGACTAGTCGATCCTGTGTTTTTTTAGAGGATCGCAATTGTGTGATCCATTCGATGAGTTTCGAGATTGAGGAATGGGACCCACCTGATTTGGCTTCTGTGAATCATACCTTTTTCACTGGGTGTCTGTTTCGGACGAGTGAGTAGACGATTCTGCTTGTTTTTCCGATGGGATCGTCTTGGTATGATCCACTCTATGGGTTTTGGGATCATTGAGTGGGCTCTGCACGAGATAGCTACGGTGAATATTTTTTTCACCGGTGCTCCGTTTCGGGCGAGTAAGCAGCCTATCCTGCGTGTTTTTCCGTTTATATCGTGATGGTGGCCTCGGTATTGGCCTTAGAGGTGTGCAGTGTGGCGTTTTTGTGGGTCGCTCGGGTTAGCGATGTTTGGACCAGCAGTGGTTGAGGGTACTCCCTTGGTTCATTCATACGAGGGTTTGTGCGGCATCACAACCCTAGTGTAGGCTTGTGATCCTCTCGATGGGATGTTTAATCTGTTAGAGTTGTGGTATCCTTCCGGTGGGCCGAAGTGGGATCCTCTAGCATCATTACCCTAGATCGGGTTCTTGGTATCGCTGTGACTGCTTATCCACGGGTAGTGATCCCCTATCTAGCAGGTTAACCCCGTATGGTTTTTGGCATCATCAAGATTATGATCCCCTATGCGGTGGGCCGTACTCAGTAGGGTTGTGGCATCGTCAGGTATGTGATCCCCTACTAACCATGAGGTGTATAGTAGAGTTGTTGTATCGTTGCTTATGTGATTCGCTACTCAGCACGTGGTTTCTGTAGGGTTGTGGAATCGTCAGTTCGATCCCCTACACAGCATGTTATACCAGCTAGGGTTCCAGTATCGTTGTGACCACCTTTATATGGGTGATGATCCTCTATCTGAGGGATGTGCTTCTGTCGAGTTCCAGATCAGGTTGTGGTATCCCCCAGTGGGTCCTGGGTGTGATCCCCTATCTATGAGATCTGCGAATGCCAGATCCGGTTGTGGTATCCCCCAACGGACCTTTGGAGTGATCTCCTTTCTGTGAGATCTTCTTCTATTAGAGTGGGTTCTGGTATCCCCTAGTGGACCCTTGGAGTGATCCCCTATCTGAGGAGTTGGGGGTTTTGTTGTTTCAGTGAGGTTTCCTTAGTGATTCTATCCGATGAGTGAGATCTCACGGGTGAGCATCTGAGATGTTTGTGAGAAACCCGATGGTGTGTATCTCTCAGATGAGTTCCATCTGGGATGACAGTGATTGTGGAGTGTTCTCTCATGGTTGTGAATCGTTGCTGGTGTTCAGGTCGGTACCTTAGGTGGCTTGTTGCGTGAGCTGAGTATATCTGGATTGTTCAAGGTGTATGAATGGGAATACACCTGAGTTGAGGTGACTAGTTCTGTTTAGCTGAGGATGGTCATGAGATGGAGTTCTCTCTCATCTGGGTTCCCTCTGGCTGGGATGACTGGACTGTTTCTTTTCAGATTCTCTCTTTTGTTTTGGGTTTTTGGGGTGCCTATTGAGTATGTTTATAGTCACCCCTACACGGGCTTTGCCCGCACATGTTTGTGTCTTGTGCAGACCACAGGCCTTTCGACGGAGTCCCAGGAGGACCCGGAGCAGGCAGAGCTGAGTGAGCGAGACTGACCAGGGTTTTTACCGATGCAGTGCCGAGGGATCTTTCCAGTGGGTGTTTGTGGCAGTGTTCCCCTTCTTAAAAGTAGGTTGGAGGCACTTTTGTAGTTTTCTTTTAGTGGGCCCTATTTTTCCCTTTTGTAATTCTTCTGTACTCTGGATTGGGATAGATGTATTCAGGCATTTTCTTTTCAGTTTTCTATATCTTCCCACTATTCCATGGAGGTGTTTCTAGGTGCGTGTGTACAGGTACCTTAGGCTAATGCCTCCCATGTGTGTGCTACCCTACTCAGAGCTTGTCGCCATCCCTTGACCCATTGGAGGCGAGCATGGGGATTCTCGGCTCGATCCTCATTGGGTCGGGTCGTGACAATTTTATCAAAATAATTTTCAAAATAATAGAAATTTAATTTTAAA
Organism: Viscum album; assembly: GCA_963277665.1. Taxonomy (NCBI): domain Eukaryota; kingdom Viridiplantae; phylum Streptophyta; class Magnoliopsida; order Santalales; family Viscaceae; genus Viscum; species Viscum album. The sequence continues at coordinate 965,404,303 of OY728163.1, read as the reverse complement.
ATAAAATCTTTATTTACTTTGAAAAATACATATTTTTAAATTTAAAACCTATTTTATAATACTATCAAAAATTCATTGTTGTATCATAAAATTATCCTAAATTCGTAGGAAAATGAATATTTATTGAAGAATACATATTTTGAAAATGAATTTAATTTAATTATATTTATTAACATAAAATTAATTGATTATTACTCATTAAAATATCAACATTTCTTTATTAATTTTTAAAATATTCACTCTCATTTATATGGTGCCTAGATTTTATTTATACTCACATGAGTGAGGATACTACTCGAAGGGTACATTACTATTCTTAAGGGTAAGTTACTATTCATAAGGGTGAGTTACTATTCATAAGGGTAAGTTACTATTCACCATAAATGTAATTTTCTCCTATCAGACCTTAAATATCTTACTAATCAAAACAGTGAATGCCAGTTTTTCAAAAAATCAAATTATAGAAGAAAAAATATTATAACTAACAGCCATGTTATAACTATCTTCTATAGATATAAAAGGGTTTTTCTTATATACTCATTGTTGAATGAATTCTATAATAAATTTATTTTTAAAACCTTGGGGTGTTACATTCTTCAACTCATACAATAATTTTGTCCTCCAAATTACCATAATGTTGCCTGAAAAAAATATTTGGGTAGGTCTTTGTCATATGTTCCTCATGATCCCACATTTCATCTTCAGATTTAGGATTTTTTTTCCAAGTACCTTTACCAGCTGATTCATCTAATTTCTCAAAACCTGTTCTTTAGTGTCCAGAATCTGGATAGTCTTTTCCCAGTAAGATAAGTTAGGTACCAACTATATACCTTTATAAGTGTGTAAAATCATTGGTTCTGTCATGTATTATCCCAATAATGAGACTTGGAACACATTATGTACCTTAGAAAGGACAAGAGGCATTGCAAAATGATAAGACACAACTCTAATCCTTTCCAGAATTTCAAAAGGTCCTATGTACCTAGGCCTCAGTTTCCCTTTCTTTTGAAATCATATAACACCCTTTCATGGATATACATTTAAGAAAACGTAATCTCCCTCTTGAAATTCCAAATCATTCCTTAGATTATTATCATAACACTTTTCCCTACATTAATCTGCTCCGATTTGGGTTGGAATTATCTTTACCTTTTCTATTGTTTCCTCCTCTAGCTCGGGGACCACAAGCTTCCTTTCGTCAACTTCAACCAAACATGTTTGTGTATGACACCTCTTTCCATACAATTCTTAATATGGTACCATTTGAATACTGTAATGGAATATATTATTTTAAGAAAACTCCACCAAAGATAAATATTGATCCCACATACCTTGAAAGCTGAGAAAGCATGGTCTCAACATGTCTTCTAATGTTTGAATTTTCCTTTATGATTTCCCATCATCTTGGGGATGATAATCTATACTCAAATGAAGCCCAGCGTCCAAATAATTTTGAATACTTTTCTAGAAAATTGATTTAAATCATGAGCCACAATCAAACACAATTGAGAGAGGTTCTCCATAAAGTTTCACAACTTCATTGACATTGAGTCATTGAAGGATCGCTAGTGGAAAACCCTCCCTTAAATTGAGTAAATGTGAATATTTCATAAGTAGATCAACAATTACCCATATTTTATCATTATTACATGGAATTATGGGTAATAAAATGACAAAATACACGATGTTGTCATCACATTTCATTGTAAGAATAGGTAATGGATGCATGAATTCTCTAGGATGTTGTCTTTCTGCCTTAACCTGGTGGCAGACTAAACATATTAATACTTAATCAGAAACTTCCCACTTCATGTTATCCCACCATAATTATTCTTTCAAATACTTATATATCATAGTGATACTAGCATTTAAAGAGAAATTCGATATATGGAAATCATCACATAACTCCCTTTTTAGCTCTGGTATAGTTGCATCACAAAGCCTTTTCCAAAATTATATAATTCCATATTCATATTCGAAGTCTTACAAATTATCATCCTTCGGAGAATTAATTTTATTTTTAATATTCTCATCATCAGGATGAGAACTTTTAATCCTTTCTAATAAAGATGGTTTGGAAACCAATTGAAAAAGTAATGATGTTTCACCTTCTTTGATGATTCCAATATCCATTCATTCTAGATCCATGTACATAGAATTATTTTCAATTATCATATTGTTTTGAACATTATGATCATTCCTAATCAAGGAACCAGCTACCATATTTTCCTTTATTGGGTGGTAATGTATGGAACAATAGTAATCATTGAGTAGCTCGATCCATCACCTTTTCCTCTTGAGTTCTTTGTGTGAGAATATGTATTTCAATATCATGTGATAATTATATATATCACATCTTTCACCATAGAGATAATGTCTCCATATCATCAAATCTAATATTACCACTTCTAACAAAAGATTATGATTTGGATAGTTCTTCTCATTAATTTGTAACTACTGTGATGCATAGATAATAACACTATCATTCTACATAAGGAAACAACCACGTCCTTTCGTTAATGCATCACTGAATATCACAACCCATCATTCCTCGATGGTAGAGTAAAGATTATTGAATTCATTGATGTCCTATTTAATTCATTGAAACATTACTCACATTATTTTTTCTATATGAGCTTAATCTATTTATAAGTAATCTTGGTTAACGTTTTGGAGAATAGAGTAAAGTTATTAATGAAACGATGATAATAAACTGTTAAACTCATAATATTATATAACTCATTTATCTTCATTGGTTTAGGCTGTTCCTAAAAACCGTTTTCTTTATAGGATCAATTGGATATTCCATCCTTAGATAAAATATGGCCATGATAAAAAATTGATTGATTCCAAAATTCACACTTCCTAAAATTCCATTATAATTCATTTCTTATAAGTGTTTTTAGAATAACAAGCAAGTAATTTTCATGAACTTATTATATTTTTGATTATACCGAGATATAATCAATAAATACCACAACAAATTCATCAATATATTTATAAGGACCTGACCTTAAACATTACTTATTATTGAACTAAATGAATAAATCACATAGAGGGTCTTTTCAAGTTTATATTTTTAGAGAATTAGATCATAAATCATGCATTACATTCCACATTTAAACAAAGTGGTTACATAAAAGATAGTATTAAATTTTTTCCCATAAACGGAAACATATTTAAAACAAAACATGGATTCTTTAATTACACTTCCTTGACCCTATCATCACATCATGTACCTTTCCCTTGACTTGTGAAAAACATTTCAAAAACCTGGGATGAGCATAAAAAGCTCTGTAAGGGATATAAAAGTACGAAATGAAGACATTATCCCATGTATGAAATCATAAGTTACTCATAAAACATAATCACTTTAACATACCTCATAATATCATGAATAAATCATAGAAATCATAATACATAAAGGTAACTTAAGGCATTCATAACATTCTTACGTAGGGAGTAACCCTCTTGGTTACGTTTGGAATACTCATCACAGTATATTCCCTAAATCTCTTCGGAGAAACCTTAAATTTTAACTCCATTGCGTTACCCAATGCATTGGAGAGATATATTGGTCTCAACCTCCCTTAGTATATCATGGAACCACCCGTCTTCATAATAATTCCCAAGAACCATAACATAATCGTATCACATAAGGCATGCATAAAAAAACATAACATTTCCACATTTCAATCACAAGATATCAATACAACACATTGATATAATAAAAACATTATGAAAACCATTTCCAATACCAAACTAAAAGAAAAGTAAAACATGGTATTTATTTTTCATTCAAAAAAAGTTTTCGCCTTTAGAGGAAGCCGAAACTCAAATAATGGCCACAGCAGCGGAGAAGTCGTTGTCGCCGCATACGTACGACAAAAAAAACATTCCCTTTTGTTGTTTAGTAAAAACTTCGTATAAAAATATTACTTTTGAATAAACATAAAATTAAAAGGTTTTTATACACCATATAAAATAAAGTTGTGTATAAAACAAAATATTCCTCAATGAAAGGAGATTGACACGATGATCCTTACAAAGACGGTATCCTTGGATTAAGGATAAATCAATTACATAGTTATGTGTGACAAACGAATACACCAAATATAAGTGGATATTAAGTATAAGACAATCAGAGGTCACTCACACATATTCATAGAATGACATATTCAAGTAGTACAAGTTTATCCCAATGAATCAAAATTGGATTAAGAAGTTCCCTTCCAAAAATTCGACAGCCCTACGACGTCACTTCAAACATCAGAAAATGAGTTGATGAGAGATAAAAAGGGAATCTAATCACATTGACCTAAAATTTACATCAATAAGGATATATAAGAACATATCTTGACATTTCAATATTTAAATTAAAAGACCCAACAAAAGAAGTCTTTTAAAAAGAGGAGGGTGAAAAGTTCCCTTACCGACTTGGGTATCTTTCGAAACATACACCCCATGAAAGAAGGACAATAAAACATTGATGTAAATACTCATAAACGAAATTATATTACAGAAAGAGTATAATAATGGGCAGTAAATATATCACTCAAAGGAAATGGTGGAAAATGTAGCATAAATCTCACGGGAATAAAAGTGAGATGAAAAATCCCTTAAGAAAACTCGACAGCCTAACGGCGCCACTTAAAACATCAAAAAATGGATTGATGAGATAAAATAGGGTCTCTCACCATATTAACATAATATTTATAGAAATAGGAATATAAAATAACATCCCCCAACAAAACAAATAGGAGATTAAAATAAGTGACATAAAGGAGAGTACTTAGAAAGAAAGAGAGAGGTTGGATCTCTTACGAAAATTCGGCAGCCAAACGACGCCAATCAAAACATCCAGAATGGATTGATGAGAAAATATAGGGTCTCTCATAATATGATAATAAAAAGTATGTTAAGGGTAATATAAAATAATATCAAAATCTTAAGAAATATGAGCTTAAAATGAATGACATAAAAGAGTGTACTGAAAAAGAAAGAGATGGGTTGGTTCCCTTACCTCAAGTCTGACTTGTCTTATTCGTTTCTTTATATTCCTGAATAATAAACATAGGTCAATTTATAATTTCTTAAGTACATCCTTTAAATATTATTATTCATTTCATATCACATATTATAATGTTATAATAATTGTTTAATAATGTTAGTTCATATCAGACGTTTTTGCCGATGTTTGGTACATGAGTAAAAAACAAACTTGTTTGAAAATGATTGCCCATATAGTTAAAAGTAAATAATTTCCCGAATATTATTAATGATTAAAATAACATATATATCCATTACATATTAATTTTATACTATTCCATAACATTTGGATATAAAAAATGAAAAGCACCATTCATGGAGACGGTAGGCCGTACGTACGCGTAAACGCTACTTTCATTTTTTTGTCATATTAATGGAATTAAAAAATAAATGAGATATATATATATATTATAATTCAAGTATAATATATATGTTATATAGGTCACATATGTTCATTAATTTCATTCTTTATACATTATATGTATTGCATGAATGAGTCACATCACTTGAGGGGGCGGTAGTCCACAATTCCTCATATGAAATTATCGCATTTGCACAACATGCAAATAATAAAGGTATATTTTAAATATAAAATACAGGAGCATATAGTAAACATAAATACCATATATATATAATATATAAAATACAGTGACATAATAATGTCCACCGTTAAAGGTGTTAAAATAATATTGAACAATCATCGTTTCGTGAGGCAGAAAATTGCCAACCACAGAAACGGTATATTCATTAACCATTAGAATAAGGTGTGTGTAGGTGTAGCTCTAATCCTTCTCATAACAAAATCATAGTATATTTAATATACTGTTGTTGTTACAAAATAAATAAATAAAAATATTTTAGGGGTTTGGAGAAGCAAAATAAAACATAAGAACACAAGGGAAGACACTACCTTTAAATCGGGTAACTCTTTTTCATTTGAGCTCAAAGGATTCCTTGGAAAGACTTATGCCCAAAGTTAGGCTTCTAGGAGTAATATAGGGATTTTTAGAGACAAAATGGGCATGAGTTGTCCAATCAAAAGGCTTGAGAGGTGTGGGTAAGGTGGTAGAGGTGGGGGCCTTTTATCAGAGGAGAGGAGGGGCACTCTTGGAAATTATTGAAAAGTAACATTATTATAAAATGTTTTTCGGATTTTAAAGGGCCCAAAATTATATATTTAGAGGCTGGGGAGATAATAGTTTGAAATCCAAACATCCAATAGGTTTTTGACAAGTGTAGGTCTTAGATTTTACTTTATCTTTTCATTTTATTTTAATCGTTAAATAATGAGGTAATCACTGTATCATCATGGTGTCACAAATAATTTAGTTAATTTGATGTGTAAAAATTATAAAAAAATATCATGATGTAAGAAATATTTTTTTAGCTTTCTAATAAATATTTATAGTAAAAAATATGACTTTTATAACCCCATTTAATTTTTTTTAGTAAAACAACACATTTTTGTGACATTTTAATTTTAACATTAAATAAAAGGTTTTTAATGTCATTTTCCTACCAAAGTGGCTCCATGGGGTCCCCAAGTTGATCCATGGATTTTATGGGTCGGTCATAACACATCCAATAAGGGTAGGACATGTGTCAAGGTCATTTTATATTATTAAAACATTATTTTTACTTTAAATTACACTAATTACCTCTAATCGCGATAAAAAACTTAAAAGTTACTATTCACCCAAAAATTATTTTAACCGCATTGAACCACATTTTACTTCCTAATGAAAACCATGTATGTCAAATTTTTTAAATTCAAAACACAGAGGTGGTAAAATTTCATTTAAATGAAAAATCAGTTTTTTTAAGTACCACATAGTGGTTTCACTATTCATAAAAAATTGAAGTTTTTTAGAAAAATACCAAAAAATCACCCCTAAGCTATATTTGATATTCTTGAATTAAAAAATGATGTATATTTTACAAAATTAAAAACATATAAGTTACATTAATTAATTTAATAATTAATTCCCGCTGTCAGAACAAATAGCGTGTTTTTATGGAATAATATATATCAAAAAGATTTACACTAGTTTAAGTCCAATTTTAAAGTGAAATTAATTCCAATAACCACTATTGGATTAAATGGTAAAAATATATTCTAATTTCACTTTAAAACCAATTTAAAGGATAATTTAATCATATAAATAAATTAGATTAAAAAGCGGTTTTGAATTAAAATACAACATTTTTCACTATTCATTAAAAATGTACTTTATCGGAAAAATACCAGAAAATTTACACAAAGTAAATTTTGATGTCCCAATTCTAAATAAGAATTTTATTTTGTCAAATAAAGCACATAAAATTGTCAGAAAGTTTATTTAAAAGAGGTTCTCCATCAAAAGGTTGTTAATCGACCTTTTAAAGAATATTAGAATGTTTACGCTTAAAATTGGATTCATTCGCATTTTTAATCCTAAAAACATTTATTATAAAAAGTAAAAATATTTGAAAAACATATATAATGATTTTTTAGTTAGTTCTTTTCATTCCTGTCATTACAATGTTTAGGTGTTAACTACCATTTAAAATAAAATTATTTTATTATTAGAGTGCAACGTAAGATTTAAAAGGAACTCACTACTGTGTATTGGGTAAGCCATCGATCATAGTGTTCCCTTTAAATTAATATTTACATTTTATTCACAAATAGGGATAAATATAAAAATGTCATATTCTTTATTTACCTGGGGTGTTACATCCTTCCGCCCTTTTAGAAATTTCATCCTTGCAATTTTAAAATAGGGCTCGAAAACATCATTGAAAGTCCCACATCAAAACAAGAGTCGGTAAAATAATCACTTTAAAAGAAATAAAGAGAAGTATAGAGGTCACCCGAGTTAACCCATACTAGTATTCCATGTAGGAAAACATGGACATGGAAGAAAAAGAAAATGGTCATGTTCTGAGGGAGAGTGATAGAAAACATGTTTAGGAGAAAGTTAATCATAAGAAAAGCACAAACTTGTGGTGGGTTAAACGGTATTAGATTCCCCAGTAGGAAAAGTTTATAGACATAATTTTTGGTTTTAAGTTACTTTTCATTGAGAAATTTATTTTTGATCTTAAGGATACATACCAACTTGTCATGTTGACTTTCAAGTTTTACTAGATTTCATACACAAACTCATACTTTCCCAAATGATGAGTATTTAGGAAGAATTTTTCACATTAAGAGTACTATAATCAACTTCTTGAGAATCACCTAATCCAAAAAAGAGAACTATATATTTCCCATGTCTTTAGACCCTTACCAAAACCAAAATTTTTAGAACAACATCAGATAATCTGGAAAATGATAAACTTTTATATAAAGAAAATCTATTCTTAATTTCCAAAATTTTTCCAACAAAACCCAAAGTTCAAAGAGGACCATTTGATAAACAATTTGTCCATAAAATCATTCAAATTAAACAAAAATAAGATTGAAACCCAAATATTTGAAGGATTTAGTCACATAGTCTTCCAATGTAAAAATTAACACTTATCTCCAAATAACATCAGTTTCTCTAAAAGTATCATATTGAAAAGTAATTAATCTAATCACATATCCTCCATGATAGGATAATAATTTCCATATATAACCCAAAATCAAGTTAATATTAATTAATAAAATAATCTAACTAAAAATAATAAGTCATACTAACCACGGACTTCACGTAGTCCAGTGGAAGGCGATAAATACCAGTCGCACTTTGGTTGTCGGTTCGATTCCCGCAGCTTTGTTCGACGTGACGGGTTCTCACACGGTCTACGTGTTGTCCTTTTTATAAAACTCCAAAAATAACCCTAACATGTTTTAACCTCAATTGTTTCATTATACCTCTCATTTTCATCCAAATTCATTATGATCTCAACTTCTTAATTCTTGAAGTCTTATTTCACCACCATAAAATAAAACGATTCCCAAAATGAATAATAGCATACCTTGATCATGGCGTTCACTGGGTTTCATCGTCATCTTGTTCACGTAGGTAGATGTCTCATGCATTACAATAATGATTTATAAATCCTTCAAAATCATTTGCTTCCTCCATCCAAATACACCTTGTACAACATAGGTCATATGGGTGTTCACAGAAAAATAGTTTTGGAAAATAATCGTGTATGACATATAATACCAAAACATCTGATAAAACATGATTTCTATAAAATAGTCGGATAGAATTTGAGTTGAAACTTTTTATTATTGGCCCTTTTAAAATACCATATGTATGCGCTGAGAGACTATATTTTAAAAGAAAATATAAACAGGTTGTGCAAGGGTCTCCTTCCTCAGCACCATTTTTAAAATCATAATATGCTTCAAATTCTTGTGATAAGGTAAAATATTTGAAAATACCTTGATAATATTTACCTTTCTTGAAAATATGAGAATATTGTGAAAATAGTATTTTTCTAAATACAACCCATGATCCACGATGATAACGAGGTATAGTGGAGGTGTTTGATATCTCAAAAAACTTCTTGCAAGTGAGTTGTATGTGAGAAAACGTTTCACAATCATCCGAACATGACTTTGAAATAATTATTGCAAGCATGTAATCAGGAATATATAGGAATTTCATTTGAGATACTCCTCCTTTCATTCGTAACTGACTTTACTTGACCTAGAAAAAGTTATAAAACAAGCATTTAACTTAAATTATAGTTATAGGGACTAACCATGTGTCTAAAAAAACTCCTAATCCATAAAGTTTCCATAACTGACCTCTGATACCAACTATAAGGACCTAGCCTTAAACATTACTTATTATTGAATTAAATGAATAATTCACATAGAGGAACTTTTCAGGTTTAGATTTTTTGATAATTAGATCATAAATCATGAATTACATTCCACATTTAGACAAAGTGGTTACATAAATGATAGTATTCAATTTTTTCCCATCAATGGAAACATATTTAAAAAACATGGATTGGTTTGTGACACTTCCTTGACCCTATCATCACATCATGTACCTTTCCCTTGACTTGTGAAAAACATTTCAAAAAGTCGGGATGAGCATAAAAAGCTGAGTAAGGGATATAAAAGTACGAAATGAAGACATTAGTCCATGTATGAAATCATACTTTACTCATAAAAAATAATCACTTTAACATAACTCATCAAATAATGAATAAATCATAGAAATCATAAGACATAATTGTAACTTGAGACATTCATAACATTCTTACATAGGGAGTAACCCTCTTGGTTATGTTTGGAATACCCATCACAGTATATTCCCTAAATCTCTTCAAATAAACCTTAATGTTTAACTCCTTCACGTTACCCAATGCATTGGAGAGCTATATCAGGCTCACCCGCCCTAAGATTATCACGGAACCACCCATCTTCATAATAATTCCCAAGAACCATAACATAATTGTATCACATAAAACATGCATAAAGGAAACATAACATTTCCACATATCAATCACAAGATATCAATACAACACATTGATATAATAAAAACATTATGGAAACCATTTTCAATACCAAAATAAAAGAAAAGTAAAACATGGTCTTTATTTTTCTTTCAAAAAAAGTTATGTCTTGTAGAGGAAGCCGAAACTCAAATAATGGTCACGGCGGAAGAGAAGTCGGTGTCACCGCATACGTACGAAAAAAACATTCACTTTTGTCGTTTAGTATACACATCGTATAAAAAGATTCCTTTTGAATAAATGTAAAATTAAAAGGGTTTTATACACCATATAAATGAATGTTGTGTATAAAATAAAATGTGCCTTAATGAAAATAGATTGAGATGATGTCCCTTACAAAGATGGTATCTTTGGATTAAGGATAAATCAATTACATAATTATGTGAGAAAAACGAATACACCAAATATAAGTGGATGTTAAGTGTAAAACAATCAGAGGTCATTCAAACATATTCATAGAACGACATATTCAAGGAGTAAAATTTTATCCCAAATAATCAAAATTGGGTTATGAAGTTCCCTTGCAAAAATTCGACAGCCCTACGACGTTACTTCAAACTTCAGAAAATGAGTTGATGAGAGATAAAAAGGGAATCTCATCACTTGGACCTAAAATTTACATCAATAAGTGTATATAATAACATATCCCAACATTATAATATATAAATTAAAAGACCCAACAAAAGAAGTCTTTTAAAAAGAGGAGGGTGAAAAGTTCTCTTACTGACTTGGGTATCTTTCGAAACATACACCCCATGAAAGAAGGACAATACGACATTGATGTAAATACTCATAAAAGAAATTATATTACACAAAGTTTAGAATAATGGGCATTACATATACCACTCAAAGGAAATGGTGGAAAATGTAGCATAAATCTCACGTGAATAAAAGTGAGATGAAAAATCCCTTATGAAAACTCGGCAGCCTAACAGTGCCACTTAAAACTTCCAAAAATGGATTGATGAGATCAAATAGGGTCTATCACCATATTAAAATAAAATTTACAGAACTATGAATATAAAATAACATCCCCCAACAAAACAAAGAGGAGCTTAAAAGAAGTTACATAAAGGAGAGTACATAAAATGAAAGAGAGAGGTCGGATCTCTTATTAAAATTCGGCTGCCTAACGGCACCAATCAAAACATCCAAAATGGATTGATGAGAAAAAATAGGGTCTCTAATCATATGAACATAAAATTTACAGTAAGAGTAATATAAAATAACAACCCAATCATAGGAAATATGAGCATAAAAGGAATGACATAAAAGAGTGTACTTAAAAAGAAAGAGATGGGTAGGTTCCCTTACATCAAGTCTGACTTGTCTTGTTCGTTTCTTTATATTCTGGAATAATAAACTTTGTTCAATTTATAATTTCTTAAGGAACTCATTAAAATATTATTATTCCGTTCATATCACATATTATAATGTTATAATAATTTTTTAATAATGTTAGTTCATATCAGATGTTTTTGCCGATGTTTGGTACATGAGTAAAAAATGAACTTGTTTGAAAATGATTTCCCATGTAGTTATAAGTAAATAATTTCCAAAATAGTATTAATGATTAAAATATAATATATATCCATTAAATATTAATTTTATAGTATTACATAATATTTGGAGATAAAATATGAAAAGCACCGTTCATGGAGACGGTAGGCCGTACGTACACATGAACGTTACTTTCATTTTTTTGTCAGATTAATGGAATTAAAAAATAAATGAGATATATATATATTATAATTCCAGTATAATATATATGTTATATAGGTCACATATGTTCATTAATTTCATTCTTTATACATTCCATGTATTGCATGAACGAGTCCCATCACTTGATGGGGCGGTAGTCCACACTTCCTCATATGAAATTATCGCATTTGCACAACATGAAAAGAATAATGGTATGTTTTAAATATAAAATACAGAAACATACAGTAAAAATAAATACCATATATATCATATATAAAATACAGTGACATCAAAATGGACACCTTTAAAAGTGTTAAAAAAATATTGAACAATCATCGTTTCGTGAGGCCGAAAATCACCAACCACAAAAACAATATGTTCTTTGACCATTAGACGAAGGTGTGTGTAGTTGTAGCTTTAATCGTTCTCATAACAACATCCTAGTATATTTAAGATACTTTTTTTGTTACAAAATAAAGGAATAAAAAGAGTTTAGGGGTTTGGAGAAGCAAAGTAAATCATAAGAACATAAGAGAAGACACTACCTTTAAATCGGGTAACTCTTTTTGATTTGAGCTCAAAGGCTTCCTTGGAAAGACATCTGCCCAAAGTGAGGCTTCTAGGAGTAAGATAGGGATTTGGAGAGACAAAATGGGCAGGTTTTGGCCAAGAAAAAGGCTTGAGAGGTGTGGGTAAGGTGGTAGAGGTGGGGGCCTTTTATAAGAGGGGAGGAGGGGCACTCTTGGAATGTCTTGAAAAGTAACATTATTATAAAATGTTTTCTGTATTTTAAAGGGCCCAAAATTATATATTTCGAGTATAAGGTGATAATAGTTCGAAATCCATACATCCAATAAGGTTTTTACAAGTTTAGGTCTTAGATTTTACATTATCATTTCATTTTATTTAAATCGTTAAATAATGAGGTAATCACTGCATCATCATGGTGTCATAAATAATTTAATTTATTTATGTCTAAAAATTATAAAAAAAATATCTTGATGTAGGAAGTATTTTTAGCTTTCTAATTAAAATTTATAGAAAAAACTATGACTTTTATAACCCCATTTAATAATTTTTTTAGTAAAACAACACATGTTTGTGACATTTTTATTTTAACATTAAATAAAAAGTTTTTAATGTCATTTTCCTTCCAATGTGGCTCCATGGGGTCCCCAAGTTGACCCATGTATTGTCTTGGGAGGACAGGACACATCCAATAAGGGTAGGACATGTTTCAAGGTCATTTAATATTATTAAAATATTATTTTTACCTTAAATTACACTAATTACCTCTAATCGCGATTAAAAACTTAAATGTTACTATTCACCAAAAAATTATTTTAATCCCATTAAACCACATTTTACTTCCTAATGAAAACCATTTATGTCGGATTTTTGAAATTCAAAACACAGAGGTGGTAAAATTTCATTTAAACGAAAAATCTGTTTTTTTAAGTACCACTTAGTGGTTTCACTATTCATCCAAAATTGAAGTTTTTCAGAAAAATACCAAAAATTCACCCTAAGCTATATTTGAAATTCTGAATTCAAAAATGATGTATATTTTACAAAATTAAAAACATATAAGTTACATTAATTAATTTTATAATTAATTCGCGTTGTCAGAACAAATAGCATGTTTTAATTAAACAATATATATCAAAAGATTGACACTAGTTTAAGTCCAATTTCAAAATGAAATTAATTCCAACGACCACTATTGGATTAAATGGTAAAAATATATTCTAATTTCACTTTAAACCCAATTCAAAAGATAATATAATCATATAAATAAATTATATTAAAAAGTGTTTTTGAATTAAAATACAACATTTTTCACTATTCATTAAAAATGAACTTTATCGGAAAAATACCAAAACTTTACACAAATAAAATTTTGATGTACCGATTCTAAAGAAGAATTTTATTTTGTCAAATATAACACATAAAATTTTCAAAAAGTGGATTTAAAAGAGGTTCTCCATCAAAAGGCGGTTAATCGACCTTTTAGAGAATATTAGAATGTTTACGCTTAAAATTGGATTAATTCGCATTTTTAATCCTCTAACATTTATTGTAAAAAGTAAAAATATTTGACAGACATGTATAATCATTTCGTATTTAGTTCTGTTCATTCTTTTCATTACAATAGTTAGGTGTTAACTACCATTTAAAATAAAATTATTTTATTATTATAGTGTAACGTAAGATTTCAAAGGAACTCTTTGTTCCGTATTGGGTAAGCCACCGAGCATAGAGTTCCCTTTAAATTAATATTAACATTTTATTCAAAAATAGGGATAAATATAAAAATGTTATATTCTTTATTTACGTAGAGTGTTAAAATATTCTTTTAAATTCTATTCATTAGATCCATGACAATAAGGGGTCCATTGGTCAGTCCAATTTTTTTTTATAAAGTCATAATGCCCATACTTGGTCTGAAGTATTGTCTTTTTAATATCTTTCTTCCTCAAATGCAACTGATGATATCCAGATCAATGTTCAATCATTGAAAAATATTGGGCTCCAAGAATTTTATTGAATAATTCATCAATTCAAGGTAGGGGTACTTGTTCTTTATCATAGTGGCATTGATCTCCCAATAATCAATGCACAACCTCATAGATCCATACTTTTTCATAACTAAATTAAAAGGGGATCCCCATGAATAAATGCTAGGATGGAAACTTACATTATCACTCAATTTCTATAATTTTTTATTTAGTTATAATAACTGGAAAATGGCTATTATATAAAGAGTCTTTGATATAGGTCTTGAATATTGAATTAAATAAATATAGAACTCAACATCACACTCAGCTGGATGTCCAGGTAAATCCTCTAGAAACACATCAACATATACTTTAAAAATTGTTATGTCCTCTATTTGAACATTCCTTTACACACCCATATATATTTCATTATCATCCTCACCAATAATTTAATTCAATATAGATACTAGGAGTGTGATCGTACCATGATTCACTATTTTATTCCACCCTTACACCTCTGTTTTTAAAGTAGTTGTGTAATGAATATTCCAAATATAATAACAAATTTCACTTACTTTTTGATTCAATGAATTAATTTTTATTAATATTTAATAGGTTAATTTTATTTTTTTAAGAGTTTACATTATAGGAAGAGTTGATTCGGAGAGCCCCCGATGGTAATCAAGCAAAACAGGCCAAACTGCGCAAGGGCCCAAGCATTCATGTGGACATAAATACGTACTATGGATACTCCATAAATTCAATTGGGCTAAAAATATTTTTATGCATCAAAATTGTTTTGGGATACATTTCTCTAGAATACCATGAAGCCCAATTCTCCCATTTAAAGGCCTATAATAGGTCCACATGGTGAAGCAATTCTGGGCGGTCCAGATTGGACACTCTTATGTATTTGGGCTATAACTCGGGCCTCGGAGATCCAATTGGGCTGATTCAACCTCCCATGGACAGATAACGTGAAGCCTCACCTCTCCACCTAAGTTCATGACATTTTAACGTGTTTGGGTTAGTCAACAATCCGGATAAAGATGGAGTAAAAAGTCTGCCCGGAATAGTGACCTAGTCTCTTAGGCACATGAATTCTTTTGTGGAAAGTGTGATGTGTATATCCATAAAAAAACCTATCACCCCCATTCTATCATGTTTCACTACCAGGGGTGAAGGTGAGTCTAATTGGAGATCTTCTTTCATTTATTTTAGTTCTCTTCTCTCTTATGTACTTCTATGTTTTTTAGTGATCAACTTGGGGGGGTGTCCATTGTTGTAATCCCGAGCTCTACATTTATAATCTTCGTTAGGTGATTTAATTTACAGGTTTGTTGTCTATTGTTCTTAATTATTACCTTATAAATTTTTGTTTATTCTGGTATGATTAAATATAAATCAAAGGAACAAGAATCCTCGTGCTTCCTTGCATAACCCGGATCCTGTGATGATTTGAGTGTGTTTGCCTCTTTTCTCACCTCTTCTCTTTCATGATTTTGCTTTTTAATTGACTTGTTTGATGATATCTAGAAGTTATAAACCCTGAATATTCATGTTTTTGTATTGAGATCAATTTTTATAAAGACCCAAATCTGGACATCTCATCACATTGATGATGTGATCCCTTGATTGAGTTTGGTTCTTACATCGACATAGTTTTATTGATTATGAGCGGTCGTCGATAATAAATAACGTTGATAGATTAAATTCTAGGTGGTAACCTATTAAAAAAACATACTACTGGTTTAAGTGTGTATAAAATCAAGGAATCAATGATCCTTCCCATTCCCTTGAGAGTGATGATGGATTGAGCATCCAGGGACACTTACCCGGGTTGATCAGGATTTCTCCAACCAGTTTCTCTCACTTAGTAGTATAGTTTCAATTTCTATTTTAAAATCATATAACCCCCAAACACTTAATTTAATTTCAATTTTGTTAACTTAATCAGAACCTTTTTTTTAAATTATTGATCTAAGGCTCTGCCGAGAGACGACCTAGGGTTCCTACTATTCTATAGAAATTCTAGTCAAAATTAAACAACTAATTTGATGCACTCGACAACGCGATCAAATTTTGGCGCCATTTACAGGGATCCAAGATCATTTCTTTCATTTTATTTATATATTTTACTTCCTAATAGGTACTCTATTCAATACCCCCCCCCCCAATTTTATATTTTTTTTTTAGTTTGTTTTTGTTTTTGTGTGTTTTCTCTCTCTCTCTCTCTCTTCTTCTTCTTTTTTTCCCTCTATCTCTCTAATTCTGCAGTATAACATTATATTTTATATACTAATTTCATTTTATATGTTTTTTTTAATTTTATTCACCTTCCATAAAAAACTTAAAAAAACAATCAATCAATCAAATTGGGCATTGTTGTTGCATGACAAGATCTGGAAAAGAAACACTACTAAAATTTGACCCTGAAATTGAAAAGTCACTCCACTCACAAATCAGGTCATCTAGAGTAGCACAGTCAAGTAACACTAAGGAACCCCATTTGGAACCTCAAGTGGTCTTAAACCAATCAAAAATTTAACCAAATCAAACCTAGAGATCATGGCTGCAAATAACATAACATTAAAAGAACTGACCAACACGGATGTGGGGTACCAACCTACGTATATCCAATATCCTAAAGTAGCAGCCAATTTTGAGCTAAGATCAGGCCTCATCCACTTCCTTCCAAAATTCCATGGTCTTCCTGGTGGGGACCCTCACAAATATCTAAAGGATTTTCACATAGTGTTCTCCACCATGAAACCCCAAAATGTGTCGGAGGACCTCATTATGTTTAGGGCCTTCCCTTTATCCCTTGATGGTGTAGCCAAAGATTGCCTATACTATCTTCCTACCAAAATTGGGGGCTAGAATGACCTTAAATGACTCTTTCTAGAGAAGTTTTTTCCTGCCTCCTGAACTGCATCAATTAGGAAAGAAATTTCTGGCATTAGGCAGTTACAAGGAGAGACCCTTCATGAATACTAGGAGAGATTCAAAAGGCTTTGTTCAAGTTTCCACCACCACAAGATTAGTGAACAACTTTTAATTCAATACTTCTATGAGGGACTTATCCCTAGGGATCGTGGAATGATTGATGTTTCAGTTGGTGGTTCCCTAGTTGACAAAACTCCTTCTTCCACTCATGACTTAATAGCCAACATGGCTCAAAATGCACAAAAATTTGGTACACGAGCTATTGCACCAACCCAAGGAGTTCATGAGATAAGTCATTCATCCCTATAAGAAAAGGTAGATAATAAACATGATGAGATGTATACCATTCTATGGGAATTACATCAAGCACAAGGTAACTCATACTCTCCTCCCATTCCATTACATTGTGGTATTTGTTCTGATAATACTCATTTTTCTGACCAGTGCCCACAACTTCAGGATTCATCTGAGTCTTGTGCTGCAGTGTTCCCTGGGCGTCCATTCAAAATAGCACTACCGTTCAAGCAAGAACCATTCAGCCCAAATCTAAACCCCGGGTGGCAAGCACACCCACAATACCAACAAGGCGGAAACTCAAGCTACCCCAAGCAGAACTGGTATCAACAAGGCCAAGGTATGAAAACATCTTATCCTTCAACATCTCAAAACAATCCTCATCATCCCAAGTATAAACCAAGCCTTTAGGATATGGTAAAGAAAATGGCAACCCAGAACCTCGAGTTCAAACAAACCACACAATCATCTATTCCTGACCTACGAACCCGACTAGGGAAATTGGCAAACACCATCGGTGACCTTAAGATGCAAGGTTCTGGAAAACTACTATCCCAACCCATTTCCAATCCTAAGGAAAAGGGTAATGTATGTGCAGTTACACTTCGTAGTGGTAAAGAAGTTTCTCCTTCTACTGATTCTGCACAGCAGGTATGCCCCCCTCATGAAAAATCTCTTTCCCAACCCTCAAAAATTTCATGTAAAGAAAAAAAGACAAAAATGGTAATTGAATTGTCATTGATGATTCAAATGAACAATCCATTCCTCTTCCTTTCCCTCAAAGACTCTCTAAATCTAGGAAGTCTTTTTATAATGATATTGATAAAGAAATAATGGATACATTTAAAAAGGTTCAAGTTAACATTCATTTATTGGATGCAGTTAAAAAAATCCCTCGATATGCCAAATTTCATAAAGAGCTTTGCACCCATAGAAGGAGGATGAAGGGGAATGAGAGAGTCAACCTGGGAAGGAATGTATCAGGCTTGATTCAACTAGAAATACCAATCAAATGAAAGGATCCCAGCACATTCACGATACCTTGTACCATAGGGGATACCTTATTTTCTGATGCTATGCTATATTTAGGTGCCTCTATTAATGTAATGCCTCACTCTGTGTATACTTCTTTGCAGGTTGGCGAGCTTCAACCAACAGGCATTGTCGTGAAACTTGCCAACCGAATCACAACACACCCATCAAGAGTGGTCGAGGATGTCCTCATAAAAGTTAAGAATCTCATCTTCCCTACAGAATTTTACACTCTTGAGATGGAAGATACCCAAACCCAAGGACATTCCCCTCTCATACTTGGGAGGCCATTCCTCAAAACAGTAAAGACGATCATCAATGTTCACAATGGTACGTTTTCCATGAATTTTGGTGGATAAAAGGTAAGTATTAACATCCTTGAGGCTATGAAACACCCCGTTTAAGAGCACTCAACTCTTCCTATATATTCGATGGAGATGCTCTCTAACAACAAACACACACAAAATTCTATCCTTGACCCATCCTCTGATTTATTTCCCTATTATTCACCCATGGATGATTGGAGTTTTGGTTCTTCTTTTGAATGTTCTGTGGTTTCAGAAAATTGTAAATTTTGTTCTTTAATCAATGAGTGTTTTTATTCTGAGGTACCCATGACTATCGATGATTCTGCAAATCTCATTTCAATAGATTATCTTTCCTTTGGGAATAAACATGAGCAGATAGATAGTTTCATGGACCTCAATCCCCCTAAATCCACTCCCTCAATACAAAACGACTCGGTGTTGGAATTAAAACCACTTCCATAAAATTTAAAATATGCATATATTGAGGGTATTAACCAACTTCCCGTCATTATTGCCAATAACCTCTCTCCACAACAAGAATCAAAACTGCTCAAACTATTGAGAGAGTGTAAAAAGGAAATATGATGTACATTGGCTGATATTCTCGGGATTAGTACATCTATTTTTATACACCATATATTTTTGGATGATGAGGCTAATCCCGTAAGACAATCTCAACACCGGTTGAATCCCACTCTCATTGAAGTGGTAAAATTTTATGTTAGTAAATTACATGCTATGGGGATCATTTATCCTATATATGATAGTAAATGGGTTAGCCCAGTGAAAATTGTGCCTAAAAAAATAGGAATAATAGTTTTTCCAAATGAAAGGATTGAATTGGTTCCACCACATGTGCAAAACAGTTGCCGAGTCTATATTGACTACCGTCGACTGAATCAAGCCACGCCGAAGGACCACTTTCCTTTACATTCCATTGACCAAATGTTAGAACGATTGACTAGTAAGTCCCATTATTGTATCCTTGATGGCTATTCGGGTTATTACAAAATCCATATAGCCCCTAAGGACCAAGAAAAGACAAGATTTACCTGTCCATTCGGCACATTTGCATACAGTTGGATGCCATTCGGTCTATGTAATGCTCATAGTACTTTTCATTGATGTATGTTGAGTATTTTTATGAGTACCCTGAGAATTGTATGGATGTCCTTATGGATGATTTCACGGTTTATGGTTCTTCTTTTAATGATAGTTTGGAAAACCTAGGTTTTATCCTCCACCGCTGCATTGAAAAAGATCTTGTTTTAAATTATAAAAAATGTCATTTCATGGTTGAGTGGGGGATAGTTCTTGGGAATATCATTTAAAATAAGGGAATTCAATTTGATAAATATAAAATTGAATTAATTTCATCCCATCCATATCCAATATGTGTTCGTGAGGTGCGGTCTTTCTTGGGTCATGCTGGTTTTTACCGCCAATTCATTAAAGACTTTAGTAAGATCGCACTTCCCTTGTCTCGGTTGTTACAAAAGGATTCTAAATTTGTTTTTGATAGAAATTTTGAGGATGCTTTAAATTCACTAAAAATGAGTCTCACATCTCCTCCCATAATCTAACCACCAAGGTGGGATCTCCCCTTCGAGCTTATGTGTGAATCCTCTAACTTTGCAGTTAGGGTAGTTTTATCAAAAAGAGTTGATAAGTCCCCTCATTTCATTGTGTATGCCTCATGTACCCTTGACCCTACACAGGTAAACTACACAACCAAAGAAAAGGAACCCCTTTCTATTGTTTTTGCCTTTGAAAAATTCCATTCTTATCTTCTTGGGTCAAAAGTGATTGTGTTTTCTGACCATGTTGCCCTTCGATTTCTCTTAAAGAAACTTGAAGCCAAACCCCATCTCATACGGTGGATGCTCCTCCTCCAAGAGTTTGACTTTGAGATTAGAGATAATAGAGGGGTGGAGAATAGGGTAGATGACCACATTAGTAGGATTTTCCCACCATTAGACCATCATGTTGAATCACCCATACCCATTGGAGAATTCTTCCCTCATGAGAACCTTTGTGATGTTGTGGACCTTACCCCCTAGTATACAGACATTGTGAATTTTCTAGCAACATCTAGGGTCCCCATTGATTTTAGAATTTCACAATCCTTGAGACGTAAGCATGATTCATGCTGGTACATTTGGGATGACCCATACTTGTGGAGAATTTGTAGTGACCAAGTAGTTCGACGGTGTGTCCCTGACCATGAGTTCACCTCTGTTTTGACCTTTTTCCACACCTTGGCATGTGGGGGCCACTTTGACTCTCAACATACTGCTCGAACGGTCCTTGACTCAGGATTATATTGGCCAAAATTGTATAGAGATTCTGATAGGTTTTGTAAATCATGTACTCGATGTCAATTCACAGGGAATATCTCCAAGAGGAATGAAATGCCCCAACATCCCATGTTATTCTGTGAAATCATCGATGCATGGGGCATTGACCTCATGGGGAATTTTTCAAATTCATTTGGCTTTGTGTACATCTTACTTGCTGTTGAATATGTTTCTAAATGGGTGGAAGAAAAGGATACTAGAACCGATGATTCTTGAGTTTTTGTTGATTTTGTGAGGTCACAGATTTTCAGTAGGTTTGTTCTACCAAGATTCATCATTAGTGATCAGGGTTCAAATTTTTTCAATCATAACATGAAAAACTTGCTTCGTAAGTATGGGTTTGTTCATAAAGTCTCCACTGCATATCATCCCCAAACTAATGGACAAGCAAAAATTTCAAACCGGGATGTTAAGCGAATCTTGGAGAAAACAGTACAACCTAATAGGAAAGATTGGAGTTTGCGCTTGGATGATGCACTTTGGGCATACCGTACTGCTTTTAAAACCCCGATCGGAATGTCACCATATAGGATTATGTTTGTAAAGGCTTTTCACCTCCCAGTCAAGGTAGAACACCGTGCATATTGGGCTATTAAGCAATGTAATATGAACCTCTCCAATGCAGGTGAGCATAGGAAGTTGCAGATTCAGGAGTTGGAAGAAATTCGGCGTGATTCATATGAGAACTCTCGAATATACAACGAAAGGAAAAAAGGCAATACATGATGGGATGATTCATCAGAGGAAGTTTCATATTGGTGAGAAGGTCCTCATGTACAATTCCAGGCTTAAGATCCACCTAGGTAAGCTTCGTTCCAGGTGGCTCGGTCCTTATACTGTTACTAATATTTACCCTTTTGGTGCATTACAGTTTTTTCATGAGCAGAGTGGATGAAGTCTTACCTTCAATGGGCAGAGACTTAACCACATCTATGAGGATTTTTCAAAGAATCTGGTGAAGTAAATCCATATTTTCAACGCATCATACCAATAAAACACACCAGGTTTTATCCTTTCTTCACACATTCTCAATTATTTCAGTGGGGAAACTGCACACTCTAGGTGTGGGGGGGGGGGTGGATACATTCTTGGGTTAGATAAGAATTTTCATTTTTTTCTCATTTTGTTTTCTCTTTTTGGCCTTCTTTATGGTATTTTTATTTTTCCCCATCAATAATTTCGAAGTTCCATGATTTGGAGACCATAAAGGGGGGAAATTAAAAATACCATAACAAAGGCTAAAAAGATTTTTTTATGAATTTTACATCAGGGGGTGATTTTTAGTGAATTGTTTTTCTGTCAATGATATAAATGGTCGTATCTATGTGAAACCTTTGAGATAATTTATTCCCATTATGTGAGCAGTTTTTGGAAAAACTGTGTTACTAATATCTCCACAAATATTTGCAGCAATCCACAAAGTGTGATTATTTATTACTTAATATAAGGTAAATAT
Source organism: Viscum album (assembly GCA_963277665.1). NCBI lineage: Eukaryota > Viridiplantae > Streptophyta > Magnoliopsida > Santalales > Viscaceae > Viscum > Viscum album. The sequence continues at coordinate 965,381,214 of OY728163.1, read as the reverse complement.
ATGTTGGGTTAATATTTTTCATCTTTAATTGATATTTCCATACGTTCGTTCCTTATCTGATCTGTTTCATTACTATACCAGATTGACTTATGCGTGTTTACCTAATGTCTAATTGTTGTACACCCTCAAAAAAAGAGAAAAAAAATATAAAAAAATTTTCTGTGTCTTGGGCAGGTCAAAAACCACTACTCCTCAAACTTTGATCTTGTTATAAATATTGAAATTAGTGTCGTGAAGAGATCAAACAAGGGTTTAGAGATGAGTGTGAGATTTTTTCCAAATGCAACCTCAAAAAAATAAATAAATGATGTGAGTGATGAAATGTGAAACATATGGGGATATCAAGGTCGGGAGATTATGGTTTGACTTCTTGGAATGCTTAAGTGAGTGGGTCTTGAAATATGATTGCAAAGGATGTATGATAGGTTCGGTGGACAAATCATTTAAGCTGAAAAATATTAAAATAACATATATTTATTGGATAGAAAGTGGAAAGAATGGCATGGAATGGTTTTAACACACACACACGGGGAGTTAGTGTCATGGTTTACTTCTGAATTCCTTGATCAATTGGGTATCATGAATCTTTTTGAATTTCTTTATGATATGATTTATGAGACATCTTTTTCAATTTTCACAAAGAAGAACTCCTTGGAGTGGTTCATGCATTGATCACATTACTTTAAATAAAATTTCCTCAATTTTTGGAAATATATATATATATACAATATTGGGATATGTGACTTTGCCCAAGAGTGCAAATGTTTAGGTTTGGGGGTGTGATCGTACCACGATTCACTGTTTTATTCCACCCTTACACCGCTATTTTTAAACTGCTTTTGTAATGAATATTCCAAATATAATAATAAATTAAACTTACTGTTTGATTCAATGAATTAATGGTTATTAATATTTAATAGGGTAATTTTAATTGTTTTAGTGTTTACATTATAGAAGTAGGTGATTCGGAGAGCCCACGATGGTAATCAAGAAAAACGGGCCAAACTGCGCAAGGGACCAAGCATTCATGTGGACATAAATACATACTGTGGATACTCAGTACATTCAATTGGGCTAAAAATCATTTTATTCATGTAACTTTTTTGGGATAAATTTGTCTAGAAGACCATGAAACCCAATTCTCCCATTTAAAGGCCCATAATAGGTCCACATGGTGAAGAAATTATGGGCGGGCCGGATTGGACCCCCTTAAATATGTGGGCCATAACTCGGGCCTTGGAGATCCAACTAAGATGAGTCCACCTCCCATGGACAGATAACGTGAAGCCCCACCTCTCCACCAAATTTCACGACATTTTCACGCATTTTGGTCAGCTAACCAGCCAGATAAATATGGAGTAAAAAGTCTTCCCTGAATAGTGACATAGTCTCTTAGGCACTTGAATTATTTTGTGGAATGTGTGATGTGTATGTCCATAAAAACACCTCTCACCCCCATTATCTCATGTTTAACGACCAGGGGTGAAGGTGAGTCGAATTGGAGATCTTCTTTCATTTATTTTAGTTCTCTTCTCCCTCATGTACTTCTAAGTTTCTTAGTGATCAATTTGGGGGTTGTCTATTGTTGTAATTTCGAGCTCTACATTTTTAATCTTTATAAGGTGATTTAATTTCCAGGTTTGTTGTCTATTGTTCTTAAATTTTACCTTATTAATTTTTGTTTATTCTGGTATGATTAAATATAAATCAAAGGAACAATAATCCTCGTGCTTTCATGCATAACCCGGATCTTGTGATGATTTGAGTGTGTTTGCCTCTTTTCTCACCTCTTCTCTTTCATGAGTTTGATTTTGAATTGACTTGTTTGATGATATCCAGAAGTTATAACCAATTAATATGCATGTTTTTGTATAGATATCAATTTTGATAATGACCCAAATATTTACATCTAATCATGTTGTTGATGTGATGCCTTGATTGATTTCGATTCTTACATCGACATAGTTTTATTGATTATGAGCGGTCTCTGATAATCAATAACGTTGATCGATTAAACTCTAGGTGGTAACCTAGTAAGAACTCACATACTACTGGTTTCAGTGGGTATAAAATAAAGGAAACAATGATCCATACCATTCCCTTGAGAGCGATGATGGATTGAGCATCAATAGACACTTACCCGGGTTGATCACGATTTCTCCAACAAGTTTCTCTCACATAGTAGTATAGTTTCAGTTTCTATTTTAAAATCATAGAACCCCTAACCACTTAATTTAATTTCAATTTTTTTAACTTAATCAGAACCATTTTTTTAATTAGTGATCTAATGCTCCGTCAAGAGACGACCTAGGGTTCCTGCTATACTGCATAAATTCTGGTCAAAATTAAACAACTAATTTGATGCGCTCGACAACACGATCAGGGTGGATATAAATGAGAAAAATATGGTTAGGTTCTTGCTCTGAAGATAAGGCATTCTACACTGTTCTTAAAAATTGTAACGTCCTTCTTCTTCTAAAATATTTTTGCATTATAATTTAAAATCCAATACATAATGATAATTATATCAAATTAAATGATTGGTATGATGAAAAGGTTTTCAACTAAGAAATGTTTATGTTTCATAGGGGGGGGGTGGGTTGATTGATAGATGTTTATTGTAATGATACTTCCCTTATGAGTTTTCACAGACAACTCCTTTATTAAATAAAATTGGACATATCTATTTTTTGTAAAATAGGGATGATATAAAAAAAATTATGATCTAGAATCAATCAAATCATTGGTTAAGTGTGAAGAAATGATTATTGTACCTACCACCACATCATTAGGATCTTCTACTCCAGCATTTGTTACAACATAGGTTTAACCTTTCTCCCTAATCCTTTTCTGAGGCTCGTTTTTTTGACACAATATAAAATAATTTTCTTGGTTCCCTATCTCCCTACAATTATTGCATTGAAAATTAATAGCTAATTTGCTTCCACTTCAATCATTAACACAACGGTCTTTTGGACCACACTTATAACACATGCCTTTTCCTTTTAAGTAGACACCATGGTATTTCCTTCCACAAGTATCGTATGTTTGAAAATTCACCTTTTTATTCATCCCTTTATCTATTATATCATCCTCCACCTGTTTCTTCTCTTCTTTCCACTTAAATTCATAATAAATAGAGAATTAATCTTATGTGTTCATAGCACATGAGATAATGTCTTTGTGTGGTGAGAAACTATTGGAGACTATTTCCCATCAGAGGAATGGATTTAAACCAGTAAGGAATCAATAAATATTTCCCTTTAGATTATGAATATAGTCTGAATTATCCCTTGTTACCCATAAAATGTTTTATTCATTATTTGAAACATTTTCATCCTCTTTATATCTGATATTCATGAATTGAATCTCCATATCAGCTCGTTTTTCCTGAGGAAAATATTTTTATTGGAAACTTTCCTTGATATAAATTCATTCGATTTGTTCTATTTGTTCCTCATCTTTTATGTTTTGAAATAATGGCCACTACTGATCCGAATCTCCCAGAAGATGATAACACTCCATGAAAACCGTCTCTCTTTAGTTACATCCTAAATAGTGAAATATATTCTCTAAAGAACTTATCCCCTACTTTTCTAAGAATGGGTTTGTAGTCCCATTGAATGATGGAGTCTATTTTCGCATAAAACAGTCAATCATTGATCCTCTAGTTTGTGGATCATGATGCTCTATATGGTTAAGGTTATTTTTCATAACCAAATTCATTTTTTCCAATATATTTATACGTTTCTCAGCACCAAACATAGATCCAGAGCCAACATTATTATTTGACATAGGAGGTAAATCACTATATGGGATATGAATGTTCATTCAGTTTCCATTCCTTCCACTTGGTGTCATTTCTAAATAATGGAATACACTAGATTAGGTTATGAATAATAATTTATAATCACAGCTAAGAAAAGTACTTATCATCAACTGAAATCATATCCATTTCTAATCTCAAAATTAGGGTTTATTTGGGGAAAAATTTACAATTACTTCCTTTTATACAAACAGTAAGGACCCGAACCCAATTTCCCAGAGCTGGTGCCTTAATTTGTTATATTTGCATATAAACAAGGAATATGAATCCCAAAAGACCAAATTGATTAGTATTTTTTAAAATATAGATACATACATAAGTCCAACATTACAAATTTAAAGGATATACAACAAAATATCTTCTTTTGAATAACACATGATCTCCAAGATTGTCCTTGAAATTCATTCATATTATACTTATTCACAACCTAGGAAAAACAAAACATATAAAAGGGGTGATTATATATTCTCAATAAGGGTAAATAATAAAGCAGAATAAAATATAAACCCTAGGTATGATGAATAAATGATAATTCATTACATTGAAAATATACATGATCATAATATAGAAGGAATAAAAAATAATTAAATAATACCATAAAAATAACCATGGATATTGTACTAGTTGAATAATCACATGAAATATCAAAATCAAGTTTCATAATTAGGGAATTCATAATGTCAGACATTTCAAAATATATTGTAAAGGCCTCGGCCAAGACATCTGAAAATAATTAAGGCCTCAACCAAAACTATATCTAGAAATGGGAAAGGCCTCGGTGAAGTCCATATCTATTTTGTTTCATGATACCTACCGATGCATCAAGGGGATATAGTGAGAACCACCCATTTCTTACAAAGTATAATTATTTATTTATATGAATGGGTATTAACTTAAATAATATATATGTTCATATTGAAACTAACATATGAGATTTAAATAACTTTCCCCAACCAGAAAAACTAACCATCTAGAGTAATATGGCGAATGGTTTCAATAGATATTAAAAATATTCGAACTAATAGTAAACAATGAAATACAATATGGTTGATAATATAATAAAATATTTGTCCGGGTTACACATAATATTCCACAATAATGTTGTAATAGACAAAATTGCACTTGTAAAATCATTGAGTAATTCCTGAGATAAATACTCATTTACTTTGAAAAAAATTGTTGTTTTGGAAAATTCATTGAATAAAACAAAAACTGAAATAACATATCATTCTCATAATAAAATGAATAATTTTTGAGAAATAATGGTTTCTTAAAACATATTATAGAGTTCCCTTGAAATTGGGTAATAATTTGAGAAAATTCCCTTGAATCGGGCTTCAATTTCGAGATGTATTTTCGAAAGGTCCTTTTAAAACATGTATATCTACTTAACGAAAAAGGATTCCAATAGGTACACATATATAGATCATTAAAATAGAATTTATTATGAGTACATAAGAATAATTAATAATTTAATTTTGATTAACAAATTCAAAGAGTAACACGAATGAAAATTGAGGTTTGGGTAGAAAACTCTTACTTTATGTTTGAATATGTTTTCCTCATCAACTTAAATTCTAGGAATATGAAATTATACTTATTAATAAATTAATTAATAACATATTTGAAATTTATTTTTTTATTATAATATTATATAGTTCATTTACAATTGTTTTTATGGGTTAGAAGATTCAATATCATCATTTGTGTGTGCTCATTTCATTAGTTTTCATGATCAGTTTATTTGTATAGAACATAATGAAAAATGAGAATTAAAATATAGAATAGATTTTATAGGTTATTAATATTCATATAGAATGTTAAATTATCATATAATTCATTTGGTTACTTTGGTTGAGGATGAATCATTAGATAAAAGTTTAATGACAAACACTTGGATTAATTTCGTGGGTTTTCTATCACCACAAACTCATTTTGTTATATAAATTAATACCATGTGTAAAACATGATTCCATAACATTAAATAAAATATATTACACATAATATGATATTTTTAAAAACATATAAATGGTTTCATGTCCATAAATGAAGATGGTAATAGAAGTTAAAAATCGGTCGTCCTTGAATATGATAAATTTACACATATGGGTTGGTATTTTCATTTCCCGTATAAAATGAGGGAAAAGGAGAGATGATGATGCATTATTCCATTATCTTATCAAAATTCTATTACATTTAAGGTACTATAATTATCATTACATTTTTAGGAAATTAGGTGAGGAAATAAAAATAAAGAAAGGAATATGATAGAAAATAAAAGAAATGAAAGATGGAATTTACCTGATGAATTTATATTCCTTGAGTGCCCCTTTAGGAGAGATGATTTCGTCTTTTGAAGAGAAAAACAGATGTTGGATGTCGGGAGGAGTTTTGGAGGAGATTTTATCAGAATTTAGATAGGTTAAGAGGCGTGATAGAGGTTAATAGAAGAGGTAGTGATGGGTGGTTTTATAGTGGAGGAGATGAGTTTTTTTCCAATATTTTGGTCATTATTTTACTATTTGGGATCATAATATAAATAGTTTCAATTAATGTTAATAAAAATATTAATAATTGCATGTTATTTAAAACGAATGGATATTTACATCCTCCATGACTCAATCATGAATCATAAATTCATTTTTATAGCATATTTCATAAATTACTGAATTTCACTATTCACCAAATATTCAAGTATTTTATAAAGATAATATAACATTTCCCAAACCATTATTATACATGTAGAATTAAAAAATGAACTTTATTTTATCAAAATAATTTTTCAATTATGATAAATTTTATTTTTTAAATAAAATACTTATTTACTTTGAAAGATACATACTTTAAATTTGAAATTGATTTTAAAATACATTAAAAATTTAACTGAAGTATCATAAAATTATCATATATTCATAAGAAAAAAGAGTATTTATTGAATAACTAATTTTATGAAAAAGAATTTTATTTATATAAATTTATTTATATAAAATTAAATATTTATTACTCAAAAAAATATCGATATTTAATTATTAATTTTTAAAATATCCACTCTTATTTATGTGGTAGCTATATTAAATTTATACTCACATAGGTGAGGTTAGTATTCTAAAGGTATATTAATATTTATAAGGTAATATTTCAATTACTAAGGGTAGGTTACTATTATAAAGGGTAAGTTACAATCCATCAAAAATGTAAGCTTATCATATCAGACTCTAAATATCTTACTCATCAAAATCGTGTATGTCAGTTTTTTAGAATTCAAATAAAAGTAGTGTCAAACTTATATATAATAGACTAGTTATAACTATCAGCTATAAATATCAAAGTTTTTATTTATCATTGAATTAGTTTTTAATTAATTTTATAATAAATATATTTTTAAATCCTTGGGGTGTTACACCTACAGTCTTCCATGTAAGAAAATGATATAGGTATCACAGCATGACACCCATATATAACACCGTGTCACCCCTGAACTCAGTAGCCATGATCCATGGGGAACACACGGTCACTCATTTGGGACTCCAAAAATATCCCCACTAGTGATTTCCCAAAAAATCAGAGGTTTCCAACCTACTCTGACACTAATTGTTAGGCTCAAAGAGTATTAGATACCCTAAGAGGTGGTGAATCAGGGTATTCATATTCTTTATGAAAATATTCTTGAACCACTTGATCATGACCACTTAATTAAAAGGGTCACTTTTTTCTGTTTAATGTTTTTCTAATGTAATAATTTCTACTTTTATGTGGTGATGATGCATAGAATTTAAATAAGGAATGAATAAATAAGGACACATATATTTCGACTTGTTTAAACCTCATTGGGATGCTTCCAAGGAGCATACAATGACAATTTTAATATGTACCAAATATACTAAGGATCACTACAAATTCAATGTTCAGGATAGGTCACTTTTATTCCATGTGACTATGCCTTCTTATTTTTAGGGATATATAATTAATTCCAAAGGTTTGATCCCTCAGTATCTCCACATATGCATCACTGCCAGTGAATAGGATCACGTTCTTCCTCTTCCTTGGCTCACATCTCTAGAAAGGACCCACACATAGTTGGCGTACATGTAGGTCCATTCATTATCAATAATGAATGAATCCTTAATTATAGATATATGCTCTACTGAAGTTATAATTTCATCAACTTGATAAATACCACTTTACCACAGCTTTCTTGGGAAATATCTTCTGATTCACATGGGTGAATTAGGGTATGGATATTATTGTAGAAATTCTTCCCACACCACTATATCATGAACTATTTATTATATGGGTCACATTGTTTTCACTTTAATTATTATGGTGATCTATTAATTTCAACCTTTATATGATGATGATGTATAGAATTAAATACAGTAAAGAAGACACAAGGGAACATTAATATTAACTTGTCTTTCCCTCACTGGGATACTTCTAAGGAGCATTAAATAATAATGTGCCAGTGTACCAAATCCACTAACACTCACTACCAATTCAATGTTTGGGATGGATCACTTTTATGTACTGTATCAATTCATTATACGGGTTAAGGACATCTCACTACTCCACCATAGTCAGTCCCTTAATCTATCTTTCTATGGTGCATTTTTTGGTGGATGTGATCACTTTCTTCTTCTTCCATTACACACTACTCTCAGAAGGATCCACACAAATTTTATAATCATATAATTTCCTTCATTATCAATAATGAATGTATCCTCAATTGTATATAGATTCTTTTTTGATGTTCTACCTTCATCCACTTGATAAATACCACTTTACCATAGCATTACAAGAAAATAACTTTTAATTGAAACAACACATTCTTTCACACAACCTTTGGTTTTTTGGCACACAACTTTTTCACCTATCCCACAAAAAATAAGTTTGGTCATGGAAATTCCTCTTACACAAAACTTTTTCAATTTTCATGCAACTCATTAAGTCATTCGAACATATATTATATTATATTCCCAAAACATGTTCAATTGTTGATTCACGTGGAACTCTCTATGTGAAACATCTACGCTTTTCATGCAACTCTCCTTTCATCTAACTCCCCTAGTGCAAACCTCTTATGTGATTCGGAAACCTGATTTTCCCCAGAGGTTCATTTATTGATGTGAGGGAAGTAGCCATAAAATTATAGACTCGGCTAACCCATCCATGAAAAATATATATACACCCTGTTCTGTGCACAAAACATTTATGTATGTAAAAAATTGAATAATTACAATCATATTTGGAATGTAACTATCATTTATGTTGATCACTTCATCTTTATTTCATGGGTGTGTGCAACTTGATATTTCTTAGGAAAGTTTCACTTTTATGCAATTTCTGATCTTGGAGGCAAGTCTTTAATTTTTTTCATATTTATAGTAGATGTTCTAGAATATTGACATTCATGAAACATTGTGAATTGGTATAACCCTTGTCTACAACATTCTTTTCAAAATGTAAATTTCTATATTCTCAAAATTATAGACCAAAAAATATTAAAAACACTTGGAAATGGTTCCACCATATATGTATGTATCTTTCCATACCACCCCCATAACATCCATTACTTTATATTGTATCTTTGTCAACATACCTTATCCATAATCTCTCTGGAACTCCACAACTAACCATGGAAACCTTCTTTATCAACAAACATAATCATCCCAAAAACACCACAATGTTACCTTAAGTTATTTTTTCCCAACAATCTCCCCCATTAAGTTTTTTATAACTCTACAAATATTCATACCATGTTAAATATTATTCCATATTCTACTAACACTCACATCTTGAAATTTAGACAGTGATGTAATATTAACTCAACACATACTATAATACCCCATGATCCATGATCGATATGAGCAATAATAGTAACATGAAAATATCATCAATGAGACACTTTATTCCTAAAACCAATCAACTTATTTTATAATTAATACCATATTTGTGATATATTAACTTTGATCAATTGATTTTAGTATTGTTATATTTAAAAATACCACTACTTCACTTCTTTGGTTACCATGCATTCTATTTGTTAAATCTGTCCATGCAATCCTATGATATCCGTGACTTATTTATGTATAATTCCTATCTCTCATCATTTCACATAATAATTGCATGGTTTTTCAAAAACCATTTACCGTGAAAACATTAAAAATACTCATACATCACTGCGCCTTCTATCATCTTTTCCCCTATATTGATTAATATATTTTCTTCTCTTAATATCCACAATTTTTCCCCTTTTTAAACGAACCATAATTTTACCACATTGTCTTCTGAAATAGGGAAAGAACATAGATAAACACATTAGGGATAAAAAATAATACCTCTGTGAGAGGTGGTCCCACATTCACACTTTTTTATGTGTTGGAAGTTGACTAAACTCCCAGATCCATTCAATTCTATTAAAATGATTCTTTGGTTTCGACCTTCATTAGAATGTTTTCCACCTATAGTTTTATAGAAACATACTCCAACATTACATTACCTTTCTCCACATTATCCTTGATTAAATCGTATTTTATTTCAATGTGATTTTTCATTGACTAATGGAATGGATTTTTTTTCTTATATTTATAGAACATGAATTATCTTAATTGTTTCTAAATGGAGAATTTACTTTAACTCCCATATCATCAACCTACTGATTAATCATCAAAAACTTTGTGCATGTTTATGTTTATTTTTTCTCTTGGATGTACACCAACACCATAATCCTTTGATTACTATCATCGTTTACCTATATATTGTAGTCAAATACACCACCCAAAAAACATTGATTATTTGAAAACTAATTGATCATTTAATACCATGCACTTAGTTCACGTTTAAACCTATATAGTTCCTTTATAAGCTGATAAAAAATATTCTCATTTTCATTAATGAAAAATCAATCTAGCTTCTCAAAATAAATTCTTCTTCTAGAACCCCATTAAAAAATGCTGACTTAACACCAATCCAGAAAATGTTGAACCTAATTTTTTCTTCTATAGAAAAAAATAATATAATTTTATCTATACCTAAAATATGTTTAAAATTTTCATTAACAGCAATACCCTTAATCTAGGAGTACACTTTTCCCAGTAGTTGTTCTTTGTTTTTAATCATTGTGTGATATTCATTCATCTTATTTTGAAAGACCCATTTAGTCCCAATGTTATTATTATATGTTGGTCTCAACAAAATATCCCAAAAAACCTATAGTATTGGACTAGTATGAATCATTAATAGAAATTTTCTATATATTTTAAATGTTGAATTAGTCTTAAGAAAAGGTAGACCTCTTGTTTGAAAAAATATTTAGACATCTCTCATAGCTTCATGGTATCCTAAGAATTACCTTATAATACCATTATATTAGAAAAAATACAGATGATCATGAAATTCAATAATTTGTCTACTTCTCCTTTAATAGGTCTTATTTATGTCAAACAAAAATAAACATTCATTATTTCTATACCCTTGAAACCTTTTAGGTGATTATGAGATAAACTGCTCACCCTATCATATAAAAATCTTCTAATTGTTAGGAGCACTATTTATACCCACAAACATTATTCTTCTCCAGAATCATTTAATAACATGTGACTATAGGTCATAGAATATTCTCTATCTCAATAACATTGTTCATTTCTAGTTTCCTTTAATGGAATTTTTAGTTCCTGAATTTAAGACTTATCTGTGATCCATCAACAAAACCTCTAAGACTACGGAGTCATAACTCAGTGTAAGAAACAATAGATATATTTGAGAACACCATCACTATCAATTTCACTTAATTAATTCTAGGAATCTCAAGATACCATAGATAATTAACTCCTTTCAATTAATTATTCTAGATTTCTTCTATTGTTTTGATAACTGATTTGAACTTGTTGACATTTTGGAGCACATCACATCACCACATTGAATTTATTTATGATAATTATCAATATATTTAATCCCCCGTAAAACATGAAACAAAAGAAAATAAGTTAATAGAATTTACACACATAGGGATATTGGTATATCTAGAATCCTAAAGGGAAGGATTTTAGTTGATCTAAATAGAACAATCCTTTGATACTTTCTTGTTTAAAACTATACTCTTTTTCTACTTGTTATAATTTCCCAACTAACATTAACTAATCTGGACAAAAAAACAATACGTTCATTACTCACATGCTCAGTACTCTCCTGATAAGTGGATTTTATGGGATGGGTATTTTTTACAATTTGGTGTTTAAATCAACTAGTACAAATTTCTTTCTTTGATGCCCACCAAAATTACATTTTCTTAATTTTATCTCTGAGCAGAAATATCTCCATTGGTTATCTGTAATTTATTATTACCTTTGAGGTAAAGTTTACATGCCTTCACTTCTCACCTCATAGCATAACCTGTGATAGTTTTGAGACAATATTTATTAATTTTTATTTTATTTATTTTCCAAATCAACATATTGTATCTTATGAGTAGTGGGTCATTCAATGATCATTCATTATTTATGCCCAGAACTAGATTCTATACTCCCCTTTTCTTCCATTTTCATTCACATAAAATTCTAGATAGTTATTGTGTGTGTGACAAAGGAGGTGATCGATACACATTTTATTGATCTCCTTATGTTTCCTCTAATATATTAGACTTATTGTTCAACTTATCACTTTCTCTTCTTATATAGAATTTCTCATTACACATTACTAGAGTTTAGAAACTTATTTGTAGTTCCTTTTACTTTAATAATTCCTTAAAACTATAATATTATTTCTAATTCACATTATTAGAACATATGATAAATATCTTGTTAAAATGATACCTCTTATCCGCTTTTTTCAACTTAGATGATGATGAATCTACAGTTCTTCTTCTTCTGGCATTGATCCCATAGGATTAATGAAAGATACTCTTAGTGTGTCCCAGTATTCCTCAATAATATCATCTTATGGATAATTTCTTTGGGGAGGCATTCCTTTTCTAGTTTTCAAGAATATTCTTCTAATTTTTTAAGTTAGAAATATTTCTACCTTTATAACATGAAATATATTACAATTATTAAAAAAATATGACCATCCATTCCATAAAAATCACACATGTGGTCATCAATTTTTATATTAGACTTTTTTGGTCTATTTCCATCACCTAAAAGATGTTTCCTATTCTTGGAACTATTTACAGCTCTTTTCCTATCATATATGGGAGATGGTTTATCATATCCAATACCAAGATTTCCCAAACTAAATGGCCTTTAAGATGTGACAATCATTCCTTTTTTCTCCTCTAAAATTTCATATTTTCTTTTCTTTTAATAATTTCTTTATGATGGATAGTAAAATATTAAATTAAAAGCATCCTTTAATTTGGGATTTTCATTAGCCTTAGATTTACCCACCTCTTTATTGACCAGTTATAGATGGTCTCCCAATTGGTGAATCATGTTGTCCCTAGATTAATGTTGAGAATTATGTTCTCTTATGAGAGTCTTCCCACGTGTTATCTCATATTTTAATTCATCAGAGCTATTATCTATCATTTAATTTATCTCCTTTATCTTATAATGTTTCTGAGCAATGAGATTATTAAGTCATGTATTCTCCTACTTTATTATTTTTTTCCTAGAAAATTTTATATATTTTTTTAACAAGATCATTATTTCTTATAAGGCCCCAGCCTTAAACCTTACTTAATCTTGAGTTATTACAAGATTACACATTGAGGATCTTTTCAGGTTTAGAGTTTTAGAGAATTAGATCATGAAACTTGCATTACATTCCACATTTAAACAAAGTGGTTACATAAAAGTCAGAATTCATTCTTCCCATCAACGGGAACATATTTAAAATATAACACGGATTCTTTCTTGACACATCCTTGACACTATCATCACATCATGTACCTTTCCCTTGACCTGTGAAAAACATTTCAAAAACTTGGGATGAGCATAAAAAGCTCAGTAAGAGTTATAAAAATATGGAAAGGAAACATGAGTTCATATATACATAAGAATGAAATCATACTTTACCCATAAAACAAAGGCACTTTAACATACCTCATCAAACCATGAATAAATCATAGAAATCATAAGACATAAAGGTAACTTGAGGCATTCATAACATTCTTATGTAGGGAGTAACCCTCTTGGTTACGTTTGGAATACCCATCACAGTATATTCCCTAAATCTCTTCGGAGAAACCTTAACGTTTCACTCCTTCGCGTTACCCAATGCATTGGAGAGCTATATCGGGCTCACCCGCCCTTAGTTTATCACGGAACCACCCGTTCTTCATAACAATTCCCAAGAACCATAACATAATCGTATCACATAAACATGAATAAAGGAAACATAACATTTCCACATTTCAATCACAATATAACATATTAGGATATTGAAATAATGAATCCATTCAAAAAGAAACCATTTCCAAAACCATTTAAAACATTTAATAAAGAGATTTTTGAATCAAAGTGTCCCATACCACCTTGAAGCTTTTAACATTTTAAACCATTAATATCCATATAAATAAATCCTTAAAACCATTTTGAAAACATGGATATTAATAAGAACAAATAACTAAAACATTTAAAACGATATTTTGGTTAAAGGGGTTTTACCAAAATTAGAGACACTTGAATACAATAATCAAGGAATAACATTTAGTCAGAACTTTATAATATCATGAGAATAAAAGGATTCATGATATAATACTCCAAAGGACAGTATATACACCATATAAGAGTGAATTGGTGCATAACAACAATGAACCCTCAATAGAAATGTCAAATGTGATGAAATACCTTATAAAGAAGGTATCCTTAAATTAAGGACAAATAAATCTCAAAAAAATATGTGTGACAAATATATAGACACCCAATATAAGTGGATATTAAGTGTAAAACAATAAAAGGTCATTCACACATATTCAATGGATGACATATTTAATGACTACAAGTTGAACCCAAAGAAATCGAAATTGGGTTAAGAAGTTCCCTTGACAGCCTAACGGCGTCACATCAAAATGAGTTGATGAGAGATAAAAAGAGTATCTCATCACTTGGACACAAAATTTACATCATTAAGGATATATGAGAACATATCCCAACATAACAATATGTAAATTAAAAGACCCAATAAAAGAAGTCTTTTAAAAAGAGGAAGGGTGAAAGGTTCCCTTACCGAATTGGGTATCTTTCAAAACATACACCCCATGAAAGAAGGGAAATAAATCATTGATGTAAATACTCATAAACGAAAGTATATTACACAAAGAGTAGAATAATGGGCAGTACATACACCACTCAAAGGAAATTGTGGCAAATGTAGCATAAATCTCACGGGGATAAAAGTGAGATGAAAAATCCCTTACGAAAACTCGGCAGCCTAACGGCGCCACATAAAACTTCCAAAAGGATTGATGAGAGAGAATAGGGTCTCTCATCACATGAACATAAAAATTACAGTAGGAGTAATATAAAATAACATCCCAATCATAATAAAGATGAGCTTAAAAGAAATTACATAAAAGAATGTACTTAAAAAGAAAGAGAGTTGTAGGATCCCTTACCTCGGGTCCGACTTGACTCGATCATTCTTTAATCTCCTGAATAATAAACTTGAGTTAATTTCTAATTCCTTAAGAACCCTTTTCAAGTTCATTATTACTTTTATACCACTTATTACCTTGTCATAAACATTATGTAATCATTTAAGTTAATAATATTTGTTTTGCCGATATTTGGTTCTTAAGTCGAAAGTGGTCTTCTTACAATTACATGTTGTTCGTGTGGCCAAATGTTTATTATATCCAGAATTGTATTCATTATGTAGATATCATATATTTCATATATATCCAGTACATGCATGCATTTATAACATTACATAATCATTTAGAGGTAAGAAATGAAATGCACCGTTCATGGAGACGGTAAGCCGTACGTACGCATGAACGCTACTTTCATTTCTATTTCGTATTTTATAGAATGGAATAATAATGATATAAAGGTATATTATAATTCCAGTATAATATCATATATAATATCATATTTCCATCCTTTATACATCCCACATATGGTATTTAACGAATCAAATCACTTTGAGGGGGCGGTAGTCCGCACTTCCTTAAATGAAGATATCGCGTATACCCATAATGGAAGCCACAAAGGTAAGACAAAAATGAAAAATACAGAAGCATAAATAAAACATAAACATATTATATATCATATATAAAAATAGTGACATCATAATGGCCACCTTTGAAGGTGTTAAATGAGTATTGAACAATCATCGTTTCGGGAGGCAGAATTTCACCGTCCACGGAAACCGTATGTTCTTTAACCATTTGATGTAGTTGTGTGAGAGTGTAGCTAAAATAAATCTTGTAACAACATCCTAGTATATTGAAGATACTGGTGTTGTTACAAAAGAAGTAAATAAAAAGAGATTATAGGTTTGGAGAAGCAAAATAAAACAAATGAACAAGAGAGAATGAGTTACCTTTAAAAGTGTAATCTCCTTTTGATTTGAGCCTAAAGGCTTCCTTTGAAAGGATTCTGCCCAAAGGGGATCCTCTAGGATGAGGAGAGGGATGTTGAGAGAGTAAATGGGCAGGGGTTGGCCGAGCCAAAGGCTTGAGGGGTGTGGGAAAAGAGGTAGAGGTGGGGGCCTTTTATAAGAGGAGAGGAGGGGCACTTTTGGAAAGCAATGAAATATTACATTATTTGAAAATGATTTTCGGTTCTAAAGGGTCCCACATTGATAGAATTCGTGGATAAGGTGATAAGGCATCGAAATCCACTCATCCAATTGGTTTTGTCCATGTGTATATTGTATATTTTTCATTATCTTTCCATTTTAATTAAATTGTCAAATAATGATGTCATCGCTGCATCATTATTATGTCATAAATAATTTAATTTATTTAATGTCTAAAAATTATAAAAAAAATACTATGATATAGGAAATCTTTTTATCTTTCCAATGACTATTTATAATCAAAATTTGGACTTGTATAACCCCACTTAAAAATTGTTTTAGTAAAACATACTATGTTAGTGTCATTTTCACTTTAACATTAAATAAAAAGTATTTTATGTTATTTCCCAACAAAAGTGGATCCATGGGGTCCCCAAGTTAGGCCATGGCTTGTCTTGGTCGGCCATGACATAACCAATAGGGTTGGGACATGTGTCTAGGTCATTTTATATTATTAAAGCATTATTTATACCTTAAACTACCCTAATTACCACTAATCGCGATTAAGAACTTAATGAGTTACTATTCACCAAAAAATTATTATAATCCCATTGAACCACATTTTACTTCTTAATGACAACCATGTATGTCGGATTTTCAAAATTCAATACACATTAGTGGTAAAATTTCATTTAACTGAAAAATCAGTTTGCTTGATTACCACTTCGTGGTTTCACTATTCATCAAAAATTGAAGTTTTTCAGAAAATTACCAAAAATTCACCCTAAGCTATATTTGATATTCTGAATTCAAAAATGAAGTCCGTTTTACAAAATTCAAAACATATTAGTCACATTAATTAATTTAATAATTAATTCCCGCTGTCAGAGCAAATAGCGTGTTTTTATAAAACAAAAAGTATCAAAAGATTGACACTAGTTTAAGTCTAATTTCAAAGTGAAATTAATTCCAATGACCACCATTGGATTAAATGGTAAAAATATTTTCTAATTTAACTTTAAAAACAATTCAAAATATTATCTAATCATATAAATAAATTAGATTAAAAAGAGGTTTTGAATTAAAACACAACATTTTACACTATTCATTAAAAAAATGAACTTTATCAGAAAAATACCAAAAATTTACACAAAGTAAAAATTTGATGTCCCGATTCTTAATAAGAGTTTTATTTGGTCCAAAAGAATGTATAAGAGTGATAAAAACTATATTTAATGACAGTTCGCCATCAAAAGGCGATAAGTGAACCTTTAGTGAAAACTAGGGCATATATGCCTAAAATCGAATTCTTTCCGTATTTTAAGCCTCTATCCTTTATTGGATAATTGTAAAAACATTTAAAAACATATATAATCATATTTCAGTTATTTCTATCCATTCCCGCCATTACAACGGCTACAAGTTAACTACCATTTAAAATAATATTATTTTATTATTAGAGTGCAACGTAAGATTCCCAAGAAACTCGTTGTTGCGTGTTGGGTACGCCATCGAGCATAGCGTCCCCTTTAAAGTCATTTAAATATTTTATTCACAAATATGGATAAATATGAAATGTCATATTCTTTATTTACCTGGGATGTTACATCCTTCCCCCCTTTTGGGAATTGCGTCCTCGCAATTTTAAAATTGCGCTTGGAAACATCCTTGAAAGTCCCACATCGGAACAAAAGTCGGTAAAACAAACACTTTAAAATAAAGAAAGATAAGTACAAAGGTCACTCGTGTTAACCCATACTAGGATTCCAAGTATGAAAATATGGACATGGAGGAGAAAACATAGGGTCACGTTCTTATGGAGAGTGATAGAAAACATGTTTAGGAGAAAGTTAACAATGAGAAAATCACAAACTTGTGATGGGTTAAACGGTATTCGATTCCCCAGTAGGAAAAGTTAATATACAACATTTTTGTTTTAAGTTACTTTTTATTGAGGAATTTATTCATAAGGAAACATAATCACTTATCATATTGACTTTCAACTTTTATTATATTCCTTTCACAAACTCATATTTTCTCCAAAAGACGAGTATTTAGGAAGACTTGTTCACATTAAGAGTACTATAATCAACTTCTAGAGAATCACCTAATCCACAAAAGAGAACTATGTACATCCTATGTCTTTAGGCTTAAACCAGAGCCAAAACCAAAAAGTTTAGTACAAGATCAGATAATCCAGAAAAGGATAACCCCTTATAAAAAGAAAATCTATTCTTAATCTCCAAAATTTGTCCAACAAAACCCAAAGTTCAACGAGGACCATCCGATAAACAATTTGTCCCTAAAATTCTTCAAAGTAAACCTAATATAATATTGAAACCCAAATATTTGAAGGATTTAGTCACACAGTCTTCCATGTTAAATCGTAACATTTATCTCTAAACAACATTAGTTGCTCCTAAAGTCTAGTATTGAAAAGTAATTAACCTAATCACATATCCTCCATGATAGGTTAATCATTTTTATAAATAACCCAAAATCAACTTACTCTTAATTCATAAAATCATATAACCAAAAATAATCAGTCAAACTAACCAGGGACTTCACGTAGTCCAGTGGTAGGCGATAAATACCAGTCGCACTTTGGTTGTGGGTTCGATTCCCGCAGCTTTGTCCGACGCGACGGGATGTCACACGGTCTGCGTGTTGTCCTTTTTCCAAAACTATATAATTCTCAAAACATTCCCCAAAATGAGATAAAATCTTCAAAAATATTCATAACATATTTTAACCTCAAGTTTATCTCATTCCATTCCTTTTCCATCATATCATAGAGTAACCCATAATTACCTAAAAAGTAAGGATCATATAAACCCTAATGGTTACCTTAATAATTATTACCTGAATTTCCACATCGAGTTGGCCATCTCGTAAATGATGCATTAGAGAACTCACGAAGGTTGAAGTGATTGATCATGGATCCTTGATAGTTGGTTTAGAACAACTATGAGATTCCTCATTGAATCCCCTATCTCATCTAGTATCATAATCAGAGAACCACCACAGTTTCCTTCAAACCCATTGTCACTTTGGTGCCTGCTAGATCCATCCATTCACTAAAAACATAAATGTCAGTGTGAGTATATCAACAAAAACATCATGTACTAATGAGGAAGGTAGACTCTAAGATATACTTACTCATTCACATTATCTAAAATTAGGACTCTTTCTGAAATTCTAACCATTATGGTAATGTCACTTATGCTTAAAGAATACCCTAACCTCTAAAGTTATCTAAACCGACCTCTGATACCAACTATAAGGCCCCAGCCTTAAACCTTACTTAATCTTGAGTTATTACAAGATTACACATTGAGGATCTTTTCAGGTTTAGAGTTTTAGAGAATTAGATCATGAAACTTGCATTACATTCCACATTTAAACAAAGTGGTTACATAAAAGTCAGCATTCATTCTTCCCATCAACGGGAACATATTTAAAATATAACACGGATTCTTTCTTGACACATCCTTGACACTATCATCACATCATGTACCTTTCCCTTGACCTGTGAAAAACATTTCAAAAACTTGGGATGAGCATAAAAAGCTCAGTAAGAGTTATAAAAATATGGAAAGGAAACATGAGTTCATATATACATAAGAATGAAATCATACTTTACCCATAAAACAAAGGCACTTTAACATACCTCATCAAACCATGAATAAATCATAGAAATCATAAGACATAAAGGTAACTTGAGGCATTCATAACATTCTTATGTAGGGAGTAACCCTCTTGGTTACGTTTGGAATACCCATCACAGTATATTCCCTAAATCTCTTCGGAGAAACCTTAACGTTTCACTCCTTCGCGTTACCCAATGCATTGGAGAGCTATATCGGGCTCACCCGCCCTTAGTTTATCACGGAACCACCCGTTCTTCATAACAATGCCCAAGAACCATAACATAATCGTATCACATAAACATGAATAAAGGAAACATAACATTTCCACATTTCAATCACAATATAACATATTAGGATATTGAAATAATGAATCCATTCAAAAAGAAACCATTTCCAAAACCATTTAAAACATTTAATAAAGAGATTTTTGAATCAAAGTGTCCCATACCACCTTGAAGCTTTTAACATTTTAAACCATTAATATCCATATAAATAAATCCTTAAAACCATTTTGAAAACATGGATATTAATAAGAACAAATAACTAAAACATTTAAAACGATATTTTGGTTAAAGGGGTTTTACCAAAATTAGAGACACTTGAATACAATAATCAAGGAATAACATTTAGTCAGAACTTTATAATATCATGAGAATAAAAGGATTCATGATATAATACTCCAAAGGACAGTATATACACCATATAAGAGTGAATTGGTGCATAACAACAATGAACCCTCAATAGAAATGTCAAATGTGATGAAATACCTTATAAAGAAGGTATCCTTAAATTAAGGACAAATAAATCTCAAAAAAATATGTGTGACAAATATATAGACACCCAATATAAGTGGATATTAAGTGTAAAACAATAAAAGGTCATTCACACATATTCAATGGATGACATATTTAATGACTACAAGTTGAACCCAAAGAAATCGAAATTGGGTTAAGAAGTTCCCTTGACAGCCTAACGGCGTCACATCAAAATGAGTTGATGAGAGATAAAAAGAGTATCTCATCACTTGGACACAAAATTTACATCATTAAGGATATATGAGAACATATCCCAACAAAACAATATGTAAATTAAAAGACCCAATAAAAGAAGTCTTTTAAAAAGAGGAAGGGTGAAAGGTTCCCTTACCGAATTGGGTATCTTTCAAAACATACACCCCATGAAAGAAGGGAAATAAATCATTGATGTAAATACTCATAAACGAAAGTATATTACACAAAGAGTAGAATAATGGGCAGTACATACACCACTCAAAGGAAATTGTGGAAAATGTAGCATAAATCTCACGGGGATAAAAGTGAGATGAAAAATCCCTTACGAAAACTCGGCAGCCTAACGGCGCCACATAAAACTTCCAAAAGGATTGATGAGAGAGAATAGGGTCTCTCATCACATGAACATAAAAATTACAGTAGGAGTAATATAAAATAACATCCCAATCATAATAAAGATGAGCTTAAAAGAAATTACATAAAAGAATGTACTTAAAAAGAAAGAGAGTTGTAGGATCCCTTACCTCGGGTCCGACTTGACTCGATCATTCTTTAATCTCCTGAATAATAAACTTGAGTTAATTTCTAATTCCTTAAGAACCCTTTTCAAGTTCATTATTACTTTTATACCACTTATTACCTTGTCATAAACATTATGTAATCATTTAAGTTAATAATATTTGTTTTGCCGATATTTGGTTCTTAAGTCGAAAGTGGTCTTCTTACAATTACATGTTGTTCGTGTGGCCAAATGTTTATTATATCCAGAATTGTATTCATTATGTAGATATCATATATTTCATATATATCCAGTACATGCATGCATTTATAACATTACATAATCATTTAGAGGTAAGAAATGAAATGCACCGTTCATGGAGACGGTAAGCCGTACGTACGCATGAACACTACTTTCATTTCTATTTCGTATTTTATAGAATGGAATAATAATGATATAAAGGTATATTATAATTCCAGTATAATATCATATATAATATCATATTTCCATCCTTTATACATCCCACATATGGTATTTAACGAATCAAATCACTTTGAGGGGGCGGTAGTCCGCACTTCCTTAAATGAAGATATCGCGTATACCCATAATGGAAGCCACAAAGGTAAGACAAAAATGAAAAATACAGAAGCATAAATAAAACATAAACATATTATATATCATATATAAAAATAGTGACATCATAATGGCCACCTTTGAAGGTGTTAAATGAGTATTGAACAATCATCGTTTCGGGAGGCAGAATTTCACCGTCCACGGAAACCGTATGTTCTTTAACCATTTGATGTAGTTGTGTGAGAGTGTAGCTAAAATAAATCTTGTAACAACATCCTAGTATATTGAAGATACTGGTGTTGTTACAAAAGAAGTAAATAAAAAGAGATTATAGGTTTGGAGAAGCAAAATAAAACAAATGAACAAGAGAGAATGAGTTACCTTTAAAAGTGTAATCTCCTTTTGATTTGAGCCTAAAGGCTTCCTTTGAAAGGATTCTGCCCAAAGGGGATCCTCTAGGATGAGGAGAGGGATGTTGAGAGAGTAAATGGGCAGGGGTTGGCCGAGCAAAAGGCTTGAGGGGTGTGGGAAAAGAGGTAGAGGTGGGGGCCTTTTATAAGAGGAGAGGAGGGGCACTTTTGGAAAGCAATGAAATATTACATTATTTGAAAATGATTTTCGGTTCTAAAGGGTCCCACATTGATAGAATTCGTGGATAAGGTGATAAGGCATCGAAATCCACTCATCCAATTGGTTTTGTCCATGTGTATATTGTATATTTTTCATTATCTTTCCATTTTAATTAAATTGTCAAATAATGATGTCATCGCTGCATCATTATTATGTCATAAATAATTTAATTTATTTAATGTCTAAAAATTATAAAAAAAATACTATGATATAGGAAATCTTTTTATCTTTCCAATGACTATTTATAATCAAAATTTGGACTTGTATAACCCCACTTAAAAATTGTTTTAGTAAAACATACTATGTTAGTGTCATTTTCACTTTAACATTAAATAAAAAGTATTTTATGTTATTTCCCAAAAAAGTGGATCCATGGGGTCCCCAAGTTAGGCCATGGCTTGTCTTGGTCGGCCATGACATAACCAATAGGGTTGGGACATGTGTCTAGGTCATTTTATATTATTAAAGCATTATTTATACCTTAAACTACCCTAATTACCACTAATCGCGATTAAGAACTTAATGAGTTACTATTCACCAAAAAATTATTATAATCCCATTGAACCACATTTTACTTCTTAATGACAACCATGTATGTCGGATTTTCAAAATTCAATACACATTAGTGGTAAAATTTCATTTAACTGAAAAATCAGTTTGCTTGATTACCACTTAGTGGTTTCACTATTCATCAAAAATTGAAGTTTTTCAGAAAATTACCAAAAATTCACCCTAAGCTATATTTGATATTCTGAATTCAAAAATGAAGTCCGTTTTACAAAATTCAAAACATATTAGTCACATTAATTAATTTAATAATTAATTCCCGCTGTCAGAGCAAATAGCGTGTTTTTATAAAACAAAAAGTATCAAAAGATTGACACTAGTTTAAGTCTAATTTCAAAGTGAAATTAATTCCAATGACCACCATTGGATTAAATGGTAAAAATATTTTCTAATTTAACTTTAAAAACAATTCAAAATATTATCTAATCATATAAATAAATTAGATTAAAAAGAGGTTTTGAATTAAAACACAACATTTTACACTATTCATTAAAAAAATGAACTTTATCAGAAAAATACCAAAAATTTACACAAAGTAAAAATTTGATGTCCCGATTCTTAATAAGAGTTTTATTTGGTCCAAAATAATGTATAAGAGTGATAAAAACTATATTTAATGACAGTTCGCCATCAAAAGGCGATAAGTGAACCTTTAGTGAAAACTAGGGCATATATGCCTAAAATCGAATTCTTTCCGTATTTTAAGCCTCTATCCTTTATTGGATAATTGTAAAAACATTTAAAAACATATATAATCATATTTCAGTTATTTCTATCCATTCCCGCCATTACAACGGCTACAAGTTAACTACCATTTAAAATAATATTATTTTATTATTAGAGTGCAACGTAAGATTCCCAAGAAACTCGTTGTTGCGTGTTGGGTATGCCATCGAGCATAGCGTCCCCTTTAAAGTCATTTAAATATTTTATTCACAAATATGGATAAATATGAAATGTCATATTCTTTATTTACCTGGGATGTTACATTTCTGGCTCCCAGATTCTGAATTTCTTCAAAGTATTGATTCCTTCCCTTTTCATCATCTATGAGTTTTTTTATCTTTTTAGAAATATTTTTAAGTTCTCCATCATTTGAATTGTTCTTATCTCTTAGATCAATTACCACATCCTCAATCCTTTTATTTAAACCTCTTAGTTTGTTGAAATAAATTTTCTATACCCAGATCTAAATATATGGAGACTTTTTTCCTATTTTAATATCTAATTCACCTCTTTTTTCGTGTTAGAAACATCTACTACTGGCCTAGTTGGAATTTTCCCATCCTTAATAGTTCCATAAACACTTTGCATGACGGGTTATTTATTAATTTCTATAGTAACATTAAATAAAGAAATAGTATCACAAACTGATATGTTATTGTTTTCTTTCAACTGAATCACACCATTTCCATAGACACTTTCTCACTAAGAAATACCACCATATGTTTTCTTCTTCTTTGAAGATATTCCATTTTTCATGGAAGATCGAGATTTTAGAAAATTAAAACATTAATTTCAATAATAAACTAAAACTAGTTCGTTAAAAAATATGGTAAAAGAAACCTGGCTCTGATTCCAATATTATGATCTACAGAAGGGCTACATAACCCTCTATCATAATGTTGTCTACTTTGATTCACTACCTCATGAGTTTTTTCTTCAGTAGGGTTCACAACCCACCAGTGTGGCTCACTGATATCTCCCTCTAAAAAGGTCATATGATGGGGAGGTAGATAAAAGGGGATTATATAACATGACTAACACACCTCCAGTATTCCATGTGGGAAAGGATATATACATCAAAGTGTGACACCCATAAGTCATGTTGTGATACCCCTATATCCAGCAATAGTGATCTTTAGGGTACACATTGTCACTCTTTTGAGACTCCAACAAACTTGACCCTTGGAATATTAACATGACCATTAGGAATATTAATTTGGCCTATAGAATAGTAATCTAATCTATGATATTATAAATAAAAATTAGTCATGTTAAAAATTATAATATGGAAAAATTATATCATTATATAATTAAATAAATCTTTTAAAATTTATTAATAAAATATCGGTATTTTTGTAAAACATAAATGTTTATTTTATTATAATTAATATAATTATATAAAATAAAATTCATTTTCATAAAATATATTCAAAAACTAATATTTGTTTCTTATAATTATATTATAGTTTTATGATACATTAATTAATTTTTCAAAGTGTTATAAAATGAGTTATAATTTTCAAATTGGTATTTTCCAAGTAAATGATGATTTTAATTAACAATTAAATGTATCATAATTAAAATATTATTTTAATAAAATGAAATTTATTTTTGAATTATAAACATTGAATAATGGTGATGTTGAATTTCTGGAAATTTTCTAAATTAGCTCACTTTTAGTGAATAGTAAAATATGGCAATTTAAAGCATATAACAGTATAAGTTAAAATCACAATTTCGTGACTCATGGATTATTTAAACACAATAATATAGAATAATTATTATTTATTTAATATATATATTGATATGTTTTAAACAATTCATAGTTCATATCTAAAATAAAGAACCAATGAATAAAATAATCAAAAAACACCCCACTCCACCCCTATAAATACCCCCATCACATTGTGTTATCCTTACAACTAAGAAGCCTTGAATATTTTTAAAAATATTCCCAATGATCTTCTCAATCATCTCCCCCATTCCTAGGATCCTTTGGTCTCATGAAAATACCAAAACCAAATTCCCTAAGGAGGTCCTCAAGGAGAATAATTCAATAGGTAAAATCATATTTCATTTTCTTTTAATTTCTTTTCAATTTATTTTATTTTCTTATAATACCATAACAAACCATTATATAAGTTGAATTATAACTCAATTATCTTATATATATTATAATTTTATTATTTAAAATTTAATAATTCACCATCAATCCTCTTCTCTTCTCTCTTTTATTATAAAAAATGAAACCATCGTTCGTGATGTTTCGATTTACAGTCATCATGGATGATGGATTTTTATTTTCTATTACCAACAATTGGGATGGTCATAAAATGAATATAATGATAAATAAATATTTTAAAATTTATTTTATGACCTTTTTTATGCTATGTGACTATCTTATATACATAATATTAAATAATAAAACAAAATGAGTTCTTTGTGATCAAAAATTGATGAAAATAATATAAATGATAATCATTAAAATTTTGTTTAATGAATCATAAAAATATTTATAATGAAAATAATATATAAGACTAATTAAACATTTTAATGTTCATTAATTTTATACATGTTAAATTCTAGATAATATATTCTATTTTACATGATCTTCCATGTATATATACAAGTGAACTGATCATGAAAACCAAGAAAACGAACACTCTTAGAATGATGAAATTGAACTCTAAAACTAATCAAAATGGCCATAAAAACATAGTAAAATTATAATGGATAAAATAAATTTAAAATAGTTTCTTTATATATTAATTTATTAATTTATTAATCTGATGTTTTTATCTTGGATATTAAAATGAAGAAATAATTCTAACATAAGGTAATGAGATTCTCAAACCCAATTCCTTTTTTTGGGTTATCCTCTCTTACACGACATGAATTTTAATATTTTGTTATTAAAAATTAATTTACCTTTTATTTTTTAAGATTTATATGATTCCAAAATGATTTTTTGAAAAATAAAAATATGTTTTCCAAAAAAAACTCTTCACTCTAAAAAAACCTTTTTTACTTCTCCTCAAATTATTTCTTCTTCACTCAAGATTGATTATTCTTATACCAAGTATATTGTTACATTTTTAATTTTAAAACCCCATATTTTATTCATGAATGTATTATTTATGAAATTCTCATAAACCCCCTTTCATTTCCATGGGTTATTTTATATTTGACATTGATATATATTCTATGTCCCTTGCATGATTATGTAAATGTTATGATGTTGCGTGTGTGCCTAGAATTATATTTCACTCCAATTCATTGGGTAATGTGATGTATCTCATGAGATAATGTTAAATACGCATGTAAATGATTCTATATTTTCTAGAAATTATGATGTTGTGATTATTCACATATGTTATGCGTGAACATGATGTTAGTTTTGTTCACAACTATATGTGTTAGTTGACCAATAAGGCATGATGTTTCATTTCTATGAATTTCAACATTCCACACCCTTTCCAAATGATTTATATCAAGATTTTTATTAATATAACTTACTTATGTTATGATTATAATGATTATTCTCACCCTTGTTATATTTATTCATGTTCTTATCTATCCTCTTACAGGGATTTTAGCTCAACCATTTCTTTGATGTATATCCTCCAGTGACTAAATACACTATGAAGTACATGAGGGCCATTTAGAAGCTAGAGAAGAAGAAATTAAATAATTTTTATTTATCTTTAAAATTATGTAATAGAAATTTTAGAAAATTTGGGGTCACAATATCCCAATTCTATTAATATCTTCTCAAGAGATATAATCCATTTCTCATCTACCATTGGATTATTAGCCCCACTAAATGATGGTGGCTTCTATCACACGAAGGGATCCAACATAGGAGACACCCATTGTGGAATAAGTTTCTCTATATTAGAAATTTTATTTATCATAACCTAATTTGGATTCCCTAATTTACAAATAACACCTATATCAGAATACTTAATAGGAAAATCTCTTCATCGACCATCAGAATTTATACCATTTTTACTTTTAGGTTCCATTTGTAAAAAAATTCATATACTATATTTACTCATAAAATTCTGAATTTATAATTCTTTATATGGTGTAACACTTAACATAAATTAAAAAATTTTTGAATTTTGAATCTTATAATCATTAACTTGATTTATTTAGGGGTAAATTTATTTTCATATCATTCATAATGGATTGTAATGAATATGTGAATTATCAAAATCATATACCCTACGAGTGTCAATCCAAGTGTATAGTAAGGCTTGTTTTGATGAACTATGTTATGACCAATTCAATCTCAATGAACCCTTTTTGGAGTTATTAATCCTAGATATGTATGTTCTAGAATGAAATATACTTGTAGAATCTATATAAGGATTTATTTTTTAGAAAACCACATAATTTATTACTTAACATAAATTTAGGATATTATTCTATACTTATCCTCAAATTATATCATAGTATTAAATTTCCTAATATATGTTTCCTCAATATAGTTCCCATGGTTTATGATAATATTCCTCTGATACCAATTATAATAAGCCAAACCCCAACAACCAGGTTTTTGTGCCTACATTATTATATTAGAATAGATGTGAAGGGTCAAATCCTAATGGATTGATCCGTTTATCAGTTTTACAGAAACATATACATGTATTATATCCATTTTAAATTGGGAAACAAAATTCAAATATTATTAATATAAAAAAGTTGGCATCATTTAACTCATTCTAAGAATTCTTCTTCATATTTGGGGGGAGGAAACAAAATGAGGTTGATCTCAAATACTCAGTAATGATTACATACAGTAGAATTTATCATGAATAAATAAATTTTAATCAACATGGATGGGTAAAGAATTGAACACACATTCCATTTGATTAATAAGTAAAATATAATAATTGGATAAGACATAATCAATCTGGCAAGGTAAATAACATAAAACACATGCCTTTTGATCAATAAATTGAAACTAAAATGAATACTATTACTAAAATATAATATATGATAATAATACTTTATTTCTTAATAAATTAAATTCTTATTTATTAGACATAATGATCATAAGAATGATGATACCTCTACTATAAAGGCCTTTCACAAGATAGTTTATACCTATGGGTAAAACCACATTTAATTTGGACAACTGATTTGTCTCATGAGAACCATGGTATCATCAAGGGTTTATCTATAATTAGGACCCATAAATAAATTCGTGTCACAAAAATTCATCACATCTCGAATTATTTATTTGATTTATGAAACAATATTCATTATCTTCAAAAATATGTATTTATAAAAGGACACATGTTTATAAATATTTCTGTAGTTAATCAAATAAATTTCAATGTAAAACAACATGTAAAAATGGTATAATTTTTAGTAAATATTCACATCTATCAAAAAATAATATTTATATTTTATAGAAATGTATTTTTCAATGAAAAATGATCACATGAAATTGATTATTTTTAGAGAAAGTAAATAATCTTAAAAGAAAGATGATATTGTATAATAATTTATAATTAATTAGTAATGTTTAAATTTTATCCTCTTAAAGAATAAAATTGAAAAAACCATAATAATAATGAATAAATTTTTATTCATGTTAAATAAATTAATGGGTGGGTATATACACCATCTCAATGCGAATAAGTTCGTATTTACAAGTATGTCTCAATGAAATAGAAATTGAGATGAAATCCATTAACTCAAACATTAATTAAGTTACACATGATTTGAAATCCATTATAATGGTTTTATTAATCTTATTAACTTATTCCAAAACAAAAAAATATATTTATAACATCATATATGATCCTATTATAACATTTTGCCACCCATTTGTTAATAATATTTCATTATTTTTGTGTTTCAGGTGTTAATTATCTTGTTTTCTCATGAGTGTTTTGTCATTAAAGGTCTATTTCTTGTATATAGGTTATAAATAACTATTATAAATTAAGATAATAATCTTATAAATATCATATTTACTTTATAAACACATTATTTAATCTATCCCTAATAGTTGATCCTGGAAAATGAATCGCATCGCTTCTGGGAGATGGTAGGTTGTATATACACCCAAGCAACAATATCATTACCTTAAATGGTGAAAGGGTAAGGAAGTGTATGATATATATTAATTTTACATAATTTATATCATTTCATATATATCACATATATTCATTAAAATTATTTTTATTTCTTTCCATGTAATTAGAATGTTAAAAATGTTTCATATCACTTTGTGAGGTAATAGTCTATCTTACACCAGTGGCGTTATCATATTTTATACGTAATGGAAATAAATATGGTATATTTGATATTATCATTAATTATTTAAAATTATCTCATAAATATTATATATATACATTAAAATAATTATTATATATAATCATGTTTTAAGTTTATGGAAAATTAGTTACAAAATTTCATGGGGTGGTAGTCTGTCAAACACATCATCAACTGTTTCATTTCCCAATTGATTGAAGAGGAAATTTATGAAGGTAATTAAATTAACATAATAACTTATTATTATATTTTAGAAATTTTTTTATTATATTTTAATTATTGAATGAAAATTTAGTGGGGTAGAAGTATAAATAATATAAATATGATCATTTAAGAACTTTGCCTCTTCATCGAACAAACTCTTTAGGATTGCACAAAAGTTTTTATTAGGATTGATTTATGATAATAGAAATGGATCTAGTATGTTTTAGGGAATTAAAAAAAGGTATTTTTCATTGATATTTTTAATCAAATTTATTTGGAAGTGTGGAGAGGGTCGGAGATTGGGTGGCCTTTAATAAATCGGGGAGAGGTCACATGTGGAAGTTTTTAAAAGAATAAAATATACTAATGTTTTTATCTTGAAAAAAGCCTAAATTTTTTTTAACTAGACTCCATTAGAGTTTATAAGGTCATAAAATTTTCATCCAATGGGATTTTGACAATTTTGAAGGTCTCTTAAATACTAATCTTTTCATTTTTAACCCTAGTAAATCTGTTTTTAACTTAACTATGATAATTAATTTTAACTAATTATTCTATTTAAAAGGGTAAAAAATTAATTTCAACTTATTAGATAATATAAATTTGTATTATTAAAAATATGGGATCTATTTTTTCAAATTAAATTAATATATGTGGAAGAATATATTTTTAAAGTATACCTCTAGAGGTGAAGAAAAAGATAGTTTCCAGAGAGAAAATTAACATAAGTATAGAAGGTTTTAACATCAAAATTCAATATAATATTTATTAAATAGAAATAAATTCAATTTATTATAATATAATTTAACTAATTTTTCCATAAAATAAACATGAAATATAATTTATCTTAGTGAATTATTTAAATGAAAAAGAAAATTTTCAATAATAATCAATTTTTTCACTATTCATCAAAAACTAAAACCTTTAAAAAAAGACAAAAATCCAACCTAATATAATTTTTATATTATGATTTCAAAAATTATGTTCATTTTATCAGATATATTTTCTCAATGTTTTAAAAATTATTTTTATCATGACTATACAAGAAGCGATGAACCAGTTTTCTTTAAAAAACATAGTTTTACAAAAAAAAATTCTTCCACATTAAAATTAAAATTATAATTATTTATAATTAATGGATAATCAATGAATGTATGTAAAATATATATTTTTCATAATTTATTTATTTATTTTTATACCCATCAATTTAAAAACTTGGTTATAATGGCCAAGTTAAAATGAAACTTTTCTTAGAGTATCGTGTATCATTTAAATATGGTGTTGTATGTATTACCAGTTATTATAGAGATTGAATTAATTTAAAATGATAAAAAATTATTTATCTAGGTTTTGAATTGAAATTATCTAGTGATGTGATTATATTATAAATTTTTAATGTACCAAATATACCTACACAATTTTTCAATGATTTCTATTAGTTTTAATAGATTTTATACTCAAGGATTTTTTTCATATTGCTCATGATTATTAAAGTATATAACTCTTGTATTATGTTAAATAATTATACTATGTATCATGATTTATTATTTTGGTTTTTTTGGTGTTAATTCTATTATGTTATGATCCTGCACTTTTGTTATGTCATCATACCCTTATACTCATCTCATGCTCATCGGTGGAATTCAATTGTTAATGCTAATGTTTACCCTTAACAATCATTTTTTCTGACCCTTCTTATGTATTCCATTTCTTCATATTATGAAAAATTATTATAAATTTATTTTTACATACTGGTTTCATTTGTAAATAATTCTATGGGAGTTGTTGAAGAATCATGGGAAATAAGAAAAGATGGGCATAGTTTAAAAAATGATCACTTGAATACAAGGGTATTATTATGTAAGAGTTTGTCCTAATTCTTTAAAACTCTGAACCAAAAATGTACATAGTTATGTATGTGATCCGATATTTCTATTTTATTTATAGTTTTTTATGGATAAAATTGTTTTACTTTTGTCATAATCAAATCCAAAAAATTAATGATTATATTTTTATTAGTAGATCATGGAGTGTTTATTTGGGGATGTTATAGATAATTTCTAAAGTAGAATTAGACTTAGTTAATTAATGAATCATTAATTTAAAACCATTTATTTTTTACCGATAAGTTGTGAGATAAGTATAATAGACATGATAATATAATATTTGGTGAGAATAATATTAACATTGAATCATTTACGGTGTGTTTACAAGAAATACAAAAGGTTATATTGATTTATCCACTATATTGAATTAAATATATTATATTTGGATAGATTTTTTTATTTTAACTAATAATTTATTTCAATATATTTTTGGTGAATATTGAAGTGCTTTATAGGATATTGAAGTTCCTACTAGAGTAGTATTAAATAAAAAGACTTTTTTTTATTCATATATTATTCTGTAAAAATAAAATTTTTATGGAGTGATTAATGATATTCATATTTTATCATTATTCATTTGACAAGTTTATTATTCATATACTGAATATGAAATAATAAACTGGAGTTATTTCTATTTATTGGAATTCAATGCAAACTAAAATGGAGAAATTTGATTACTTAAATATGTTTAAGAAATATTGATGAGCTGATTAGTTTTTGAGATGGTGATATGGTTGAACAATGAAATTTTTTTTCTTAATGTTTTAAAATATTATGTATACATTATGTAATGAATTATTTTAGTAGGTTAATGAATTGATAATAGATTTTTTTTAATTTCTCTATGGATTGATATATGAATATATTACGAGTTGATGAGTTGAAGTAGTGTGAAGTTTTAATGAGTTGAGGAGCTGGGAATTTAATGTTAATGAAGGTATAAACATTTGTATGATATGACTATGGATTATTGAATATTAAATGTTCTATGAATGAAGTAGTTGATGAATTAAATCATTTGGATTAAGAAGGAATAAACGTGATAAAAAATATTTATGGGAGTTTCATAGAGTATGAATACCACACTAAATCATATAAATCAACGAAAAATAATGCAGTTGGATATGAAATCTAATGATAAATAATCATTTTATGTTTTTCAGGATGAAAACTATATGTTATAAAGGTTTCTCTTGGATGATGATGAATATTGATAGATAATTTTATCTTATGAATGGGTTATTCTGAGGAAATTTAAACAGTATTGAAGTCATAAAGTGATTTTTGATCCATTGAGTTTTTATTAGGTTGCCTAAAATGGTTTATGATGTTTTAGAGAGGTTATGATGAGGTCATATAATATCTCTAAACATATGATTTATAAAAGAATAAATCAACTTTTCTTGAGGTAATGTAATTTTGTTTTGAGATGGTGAGGAAAAGTTAAAATGGTTAAATATAAAAAAATTAAAGTATCAATTGGTTATGTATTGCTGAAAGGATAATCTAGAAAGTATGTGTAATATTATTCTAGAACTAATAGATAAATAATATAGTGTTCAATTTAGATTAATCTAATGATTTCATATCTAAAGTAAGACTATTTTTATTTGGTATAAAAATAATACGAGCTCATATATGTGCTCACTATTTCTACTTAACATTAACAAAATTCTACATAATTTTTAATTTCTTAAAGATGTAGGGGGTTTTAAGGATTTTATAACTATTTTTTTAAGAAACTTTATATGAGAAGATTATGGATATTTTATAATATCATTCAATGAGAATTATAGATATTTAAATATAATGGTCATTTTTCATATCTTGAAGATCAAAGATGTAATTTTCCATATATAAAGTTTATATATTTTCAAATAAATTGATGATATATCTACGTTATTATTTTACACCATAATTATTATTTATTACTGTTCAATATCAAAATTCTCCTCTAAGGGAGAGGAAAATGTTATATTTCACACTAAAATAGTGAATTAATAATTTTAAAGAAGAAAATTTTTGACTGATATAGAATATCTAGATTCTGGTGAGATTTTTTGTATATTAGAGAGTTTCCAAACAAAATTTATTACTTGATTATATTATTTCATAATTTTCATGGGAAATATATATATATGGTGATGTTTTTTAATTCTAAATATTATTAAATATATTTTTAATTATGTTTGTACACCATTTGTAAACAAGAGGGTCCCTATATAAAGAACATGTAAGAAGAAAAAGTGTTGGGAAACAATCCATGGTCCAAGGATGGTATCTTCCATGATTTATTCATGTTATTATATTAATTAATACTTATTATTTGAATTTTATCAAACTTATAAAGGATATATCACAAATATCGAGGTTGAAACTTTTAAAAAAGTATCATGTGTGTCTTTTAATTTATATTGTTCTTTTCATGTAATGTGACTATGATTGGTTATTGGAGAATGTCTATTAATCCTAAAAGGTATAGTGGTTTGAGTTAAAAGAATTCGACCATGCTCATCCCCTTGCCTATTAGTTTAGATTGTAGAATTATAAGGAAATTCCTCATCCCTATAAAAAACAAATTATAATCCTTCCAAACAAGGTTATAAAAATTACACAGTATTAAAATACCATTATATAAACCAAAAATAATATCAAATCACCACATCAAAATAATACACCTTCATAATCCACAATATAACAAAAATTATAACAAGGTAACTAGAACACCTACCCCTAACCTAATATTACAAATTTCAAAATCTACATTATATCTAGTTGTCCCAGCGAAAAATACCCTAACTATCCATATCCATGTTGTATATCCCCTAGTATATTACAACCTTAAATCAACATAACTTCAATACATGCTTCAATTTCTATTATTAATCCACAAGTTCTACCACTATGCCTCCACAACCTCATTACTACATAATCTCATTAAACCGTCAATTTTTACATCACTTCAATACATATCACCTTGATTGTCACAACAACCACTTAAAAGTATAATAGACCATCGATACATAACCAAAATTGAATAATAATTCTTAAAAAATAGTCAAATTTATTGTAATTATCATTATATAAATTTTTAATCAATTTAAATTTCATCCACTCTAATTATAATAATTAACTTCTTTGAGATTTTTTGATTATTATAAGATAATTCAGATTCCACTTCGACACATTTCCCATAAATTTAGCTAAACATGTTATATTTTTATGATTCACATCGATTAACCATCGCCTCATCACAAAAACTATATAAATTAACACAACAACAAAAATACATGGTAGAATCCCCTACATCATCAAAGCTCATTCATTTTGATGGATATTTATCAATATCATTCCATAAAACTATAAATCCCTACCCATGATATAATAATTGTATTAATCCATCCAGAATTCAATTCCCAAGATAAACATTGAATAAAAAGAGTCCTAAAACTATCACTGGAAATTATATCATCAATACAACATACCAATGATACATTATTTTATTTTTTTCACTCCCATGAAGATATATATCAATTAATGTTAATGATATTTTAAAATTTCCCATAAGATTCCATATAGTATATCGCAAGGTCATATATAAATTCAAGAGAAAATAATAAGGTTTAGTTGGTTTTTTAATATTCTTACTTGTTGGAGAAACAAATATGATGTGGATACATAATCCATGTCATTTTTACTTTCATAAAATCCTAGTTTTATATTTATGATGTAATATTATATCCTTGCAAAGAACTTGTAAAGAGAATATATCTAAATCTATTCGTATCCAAATTCCACTTTGGGGAGTTTTATAAAACCCCATATTAAATTTAAAACTCCAAAAAACCATGTCATAAAATTATATAATATTCAATATTCTCATTGCCACATGTCAATAAAAAAATAAATTAAATTAAAACAATCTATTTCATGGTTTTATAAGCATGTTGTGGTTTTATGATTTATAATGTCAAGTGAATTTATAAGTTCTCCTTTAAATCATTCCTATGTACTTTTATGATCCCAATTGAACCATGTAATAATATATAAAACCACAATGTAATTTATATTACATGTTAGCTATTAAATATACAAATACTTACTTCTTCCACTCTTTAAACACTTGATATAAATACAACCACTGTTAAAACATACCACAATGTAATATACCGATCTAAGGTATGGTTTTCACATTTGAATGAATTTATACAAAAAATATTCTCTCCATAACCATCATTATTCTCAAATTCTAATAAAACAAAAATTTAAAGTATATATTAAAACCCATACCTCTATATTATATACCTCTAAAACAACTTTTTTCTCAAATATCAAAATCATAAAAAATAATTTCAACAAATCAAAATACTAATATTCAAAATTATCCCTTGATACTCCCCAAAAAATATGGTCTTCATCCTCCACTAAACATTAAATTATAGACCATAATTTGTATAAATATCAACTATAATGTGTCCTTTCTAATACTCTAAAATATAGAGTTCCATCCTATGTGGCTCTAAACTAAGAGGAACACTTTCACCCCATATGTGACAAGCATAATATTTCAAGTAAAATAATAGGGGAATTAATAAATATTGTGAAATTAATTTTAGATAAACATAAGCTAGTAAATTAATTTAAGGTATTAAAATTATTTTATTCAAACAGCCTAATGTTTTAAAAGAACAACATGTACAATTTTTCAATTAATAGAGAAAAATAATAAATACTATAAAATTATCATTTATTTTTAATAAATTAATTGATTTAAAAGTATTGTTATTGTTTTAATTTTATTTAAAATTAAAATAAATATTATTTATTTATATTTAATCCAATTAATTACATTTGAATAATCATTAAACATTATATTTTATAATTTTATTCTTATACTTAAAAACACTTTATTTCTAAAAAATGTTTTAAAGTGTATAATGAATCTCTATTTTATTTAATTAAAATATACCACAAATATGAGTAATATAATTTAAATTTATAGATTATTTGTGTGTAATATTGAATTTAAAATCATATAATAATTATTTATATTATTATAGTTAAAATAATATCATATTTTCCTTAAAAATCATATTTTTTTGAAAATATATTTCTATCACCTGTGAGATATTTATTTTAAATTAAATTAAACCAATTCTATGAATTTAGTACGATTAAATTTATTCAAATTTTATAATCAACAAAATTTATAATATTTAAAAACTACTACATAAGGTTTTATGTAAATTAATAGTAAAAATAATAAATAATAGTTACCATGGTGAAAAAGTAAAATGGTAAAAGTGAGTTACCTTAGAGGTAAAGATGTTATAATGTCTAAAACATGTTTATTATTTCAGTTATAGGTTTTTAATAGCCTTATATATTATTATATCCTTTATTTTTTAACATTTTAGGAACTTGACTTTAGATTTACTTCTCATTAATGAATAGTTTACTGTATTTACAAAAAATGTCACTCATCCACAATTCTAAAAGGGAACCCCCTCTCCGCACATATTAACACCTATCAATTCATTGGTCATGAAAAAAACCTAGAAGATTCTCCCAAAAAATACATATCCAAATGATATTCCATCGTTTCTTCCCAAACCACCAACTTTATGGTCCTTACTAAGAGTTCCAAAGGGGATCTTCTAAGAGAAGGTAATCATCTTATCTAAGCTCCATCTCTCATCCTATTCATTTTTCTACCCAAAATTGTGTATTAAAAATAAAATTATAATAAAAAAATATATCATATATACTTACATGTTATTATATTAATTACATATTATTTTTCTATATACTCATCCATCAAATGGGAAACAAAACCATCTTTTATGTGTACGGTGGACTACTTTCTCGCATACCGATGTAACTTTTTTCCCATCCTCACCTCTCATAGATTTTCGTTATATTGGATTTAAAATTTATATAAGAAATTAATGAAATATTAATAATTATTTAATATTAATTTATCATATACATTCTTACCTTATCATTCATGTAAAAATGATATCATTATTTTTGGGTACAGTGGACTATCACTTTACGAAATGATGTAAATTTTTTTATTACCACATCACACATATGTTATATTTATGTTTAATAATATAAATCATTTTATATATAATAAATTATTATTCTTTTTAAAATATTAAATAACACATACCTTCTTCTAATCTTGATCGTTGAAAAATGGAATCGTTACACATTCGTACACATAGCCTACCCTCTACATGATTGTAACATATTTCATTTTTCAAAAAGGTAATTAAGAATTATTTTTAAAGTTAAAATTTATTTATAAAAATTATAGTTACATCATGATTATTAATTTTTAGATGATGTAGTAGTTACCTATTTGACCAAATTCAAAAACCTGATGTCGTTTTGAAAATATGAACAAAGCATCTCCAAAACACCCAACATGGACATAACTGATTATATAGTTAAGAACATAATTAAAATAAATGAAATAAATGATTTGATTATAAGGAATTAAACCCATAAAATATTATGAAGAAAAAAATAGTTTAAATTAATTAATTATACACGAGGTCAAATAAATACATGACGAAGCCTGGACTCAAGGTAATACTTTCATCCCAAAACATCCTTATTTCTGACACATGTTTCTTATGGACCTATTTTTTTATATAATTAAGAACATAATTTTTTTAATACCCCATGCTTTGATGGTAGATTTCCATTTGAATAATGCAGTAGCTTGTGTTGTATGCAACTTGGAGTTTTAACACACCACGACTAATGAAACTAGCCATTATGAATATTAATACCAACTTTTTTAAATTTCATCAATTTTAATTTTCAAAATGGACTTCATTTTTGGATTTAGAATATCAAAATTTTCTTAGGGTGATTTTTTTGTATTTTTTTGAGAACATTCAAATTTTGATGAATATTGAAAAACACTACGTTATTGTTTTAAACCGAATTTTTATATTAATAATTAGTTATTTTAATTTATTTTATTTTAGGTCAAAATAGATACATAATACCTATATATGTTCAATGTATTTCATTGGAGTAAATTTATAAAAAGATTAGATATATAAAATTTTATTGAACTTTTTAACGTCTTTTACCCACCTTAAAGGAGAATTTACAAATTTGCATAAAACATAATTTTAATGCTTCTGTGAGTTGAATTTCCAAAATACTAGAGACGCAGTTGACATCAGTAAAAAAAAATTTCTTAAAAAGATGAAAATAATTTTTGCTGAATAGTAACTTTTGACTTTTATTTACCACAGTTAAACAAAAATAGGGCATTTAAGGGTACAAATGATATTTTAATTACCCCAACTCATGTCTTATTTCTATTGTATAAGTTTAATTCTACCAAAAACAACCTTAGGAATAAAATTTTATCCTTTTTGTCCACATGGATTAGATTAATGAATTTTTTTTATTATTTTATTTAAAGATGAGTTAAAAGTGTTAAATTCCATGTTTAATAACTAAACCATTTTTAATGGATTATTGGTATTTTAAAAGGATGGGAGCTCTCGAACCGTTCTCCAATAGGCGACTCCAAACCCTAGCTTTCGCTGTTGTTTCTCCTTGAGCTTTTTTATGGTCAGCTTCGATCCGGAGTGGGAACTTGCTTCCCCTCCTGTTCTTACTTCTACAGATTCTGATTCCTCAAAAATCGATGTAGGAAACATTAAAATTCCTCTTTGCTCTCTTCATGTCTCCTTCCACGATGCATTAAAAGGTTCTGATCTTAGTAGCGTGAAATAATGTGTGAAAAATCTCTAAAAAAAGATGGAAGACGATGGTTTCTTGGTCTATGCTGATCTGGAAGCCCTGAAGCAAAGAGAACAATTGTGCAAGTACTCGGTCATTGGGTGAGTCTCATACAACACAGCGGATAGACCCTGTCCTCTTTCTGAGCTAAAGAATAGGATTTCTCACTGCTGGAATTCTTCAAAATGAATGATGGTTCCCCTTGGTAAAGGCTACTATCACATCCTTTTCAGCTCTCAAGGTGAGCTCGATCAGGTATGGAAGCTTGGTAATCTGCAGATTCAGCCTATATTTCTTAGAATTTTGGATTGGGACCCTGCCTTTAACCCATACACACACAAATATTATATGGCACACGTATGGGTTAGAATTCATGGGATTAATTGGTTTTATTGGAATCCAAAGATTTTAAATGACATTGCTTCTTGCATAGGATCCCCTATTAAAATTGATCATAGAACTTTGAATGGGGATCTAGGCCTATATGCTAGAGTTATGGTTGAAGTAAACTTAGCCAGCGAATTCCCAACTAACATAGGATTTAATGCCCCTCATCATCGATTGGAGCTTAGCATTGTGTATGAAAAGGAGCCACCCTTTTGTGAAGTATGAAAACTGATTGGGAAAAACTTTTCAAATTGTAGGGTAGTTAGGAAACAAATGGACCCTCCAATTAATAATGATTGGCACGAGGTAAAGCAGGCTAAAAAAGAGAAAAATGTCATAGATAATTCTTAGCCCCCCTAAAAAAAGAAAAATATATGGGTTAAAAAATCCAATGACCTTCCATCCCTAGAAGGAAAATCTTGGGGCAATTTGGTTACGGAAGAAGAGGCCTTACAAAACAATGACAACCCCAGTGGTTTAGAAAAACTAGTAGTTGAAGGCAACAGAGGTAGTTCAGACAAGAGCTACCCTTTTACTATTTCCAATCCTGATAATAATGCCTCTTCCTATGGTACTTAAAGTTTAAATGAGAATAATTATAGGGACATGGAGGCCTCAGTACCTTCAGTTATCAAGGGTAATACTTCTATTTCTAACAAGTCACAAGGTAAGAATGTAAACACTACAT
This sequence comes from Viscum album, assembly GCA_963277665.1. NCBI lineage: Eukaryota > Viridiplantae > Streptophyta > Magnoliopsida > Santalales > Viscaceae > Viscum > Viscum album. The sequence continues at coordinate 965,339,823 of OY728163.1, read as the reverse complement.
ATCCAGGTAACTCTGTGCACTTCATTTAAAATTTTAAACCTGTTACTCCTGTTTCTAAAGTTCCTATAATAGAGACTCAATCTGCTAATACTGCCTCTCCTGGAATTACTACTACTAACATTTCATCGCACACACTTGATTCTGCTTCTATTTTGAATGTAGAACCTATTTTTGTCGACAAGGAGGTTTCTAATACTCCGGTTGACATGATGAGTTATGCTCTGTTGCATTATCAGTCTGACATCTCTACTCTGATTCCTATTAAAAATTCCACTAGTCCTAGTAATGAATCTGTCTTACATGCTTCTAGGGTTGATCCTGCTTTCATTCATTTGGCACACATCATGTCACACACCACTCTACCTGTTACTGTTTCATATACTGAAACTATCCATAAACCTGCTTCCAGTTTGGATAACAGCATGGTACCCAACCCTCTTGTTGACATAAAGGATTCTGTTTCTACTTCTGATTCTGTATCGTATTTCTTGAAACCTGTTGAATCTGAAACTATCCAGATTGAGACTGGAACACATTTTCATCTTGTGCAACCTTCTGCTCAAGATGTTGTTCTAGATATTTTCCAGACAAGCCCTATTCTGCCTCCTATTTCCTCAAATATTTACTCTCTTGAACCGCCTAACCCACCTCATTCCTCACCAGATAATGAGATTTTTCTGGTTAAAGATGAGAAAAAGCTCTCATCTGAACAGGCCACTATTCATAGAGCTGACAAAAATCACACACTGGATAGTACTGATTCTATGAGTACTCCAGTTGCTACTCCTAACCCAATTTCATACCTGAAATCTGATTCTTCTCAATGTTCTGAAACTTATGAGAGTCAAAAAAAGTATATTTCTTCCACAATGGTTATGAGATCCCAAAAGAATAAGGGATCTGGTAAATCTAAAAAATGAAGGGTTCTAACCTAAACCGAAAATAGAAATTAATATCTTTTATTGGAACTGTCAAGGTGTGGCCACCGATGACACCTCCACAACACTTAGGAGGTTTTTAAACACTCATAAACCCCAACTATTTTCCATTTCTAAACCTAAAGTCAATTTGAAAATTAACTACATGAGATTTGTCTCTCTCAATTACAATTTTTTAGGTTCTTGTAAAAGAGATCCCCAATTTGACTCTTTGTGGATCTTTTTCCTTAATACTTTAAAAAATGTCAACATTTTTAGAATTTCTGAATAGCATCTTACCAGTGACTTCTTTTGGAATGGTTGAAATATCTTTTGAACTATGGTTTATTCCAAGAATAGATATCAGGATAGGATATCATTATGGCATGAACTCCTTGATATGGCTAAACACATTCAAGAATCCTGGGTTGTTTTGGGTGACTTCAATGCCATCCACTCCCCTACTAAAAAAATTGGTCCCTCACACCTTTCTATATCCTCCAAGGAATTTAATTCTACTATTGAAGATTCTAACCTCTTTAATATCACTCTTATTGGCGCAAAATACACTTGGTATAGGAAACATTACAACAAAAACGTTGCCAGTAAACATGACATGGCTTTTTTCAACATGAATAATCTTGATAACTGGGACAAAATATCCTGTGTAACTCTTCCGCTACTCAACTCTGATCATCATCCTATCCTTGTTAGCATTATTATGAATTATCGAAAGACTTTCCTTCCTTTAAAATTTAATAATGCTTGGTCTATGAATCCTGATTGTGTCACCTTTATCAATAACACCTGGAACTCCATGAAACACCATAAATATTCTTTTGCTTGTTTACACATTTTGAAAAATCAAAAGCAGGCTCTTAAAGGATGGTGTAAAAATACAAATTCTCAAATAGATTTTGATATCTCTTATCTTGAAGATGAACTCAGTCATATCCAAACTCAAAAAACTAATTCAGATTTTAATATGGATCCACAATTGGAAGCTAATATCTCTTCTAAACTTAATTCCTTACTCACATTTAAGGACAATATTCGTAAAAAAATGTTCATAACTAAATGTATTACAGATGGTGATCGAAATACCAAATTATATAATTGTATTCAAAGAATTAGAAAGGCCAATCGTCCTCTTACTATGATCATTAATAATGACTTGATCATTGACTCTGAAGAAGCCATTACAGATCGTGTCACCTCGTATTTTTTTAATATTTTTAATTGTACTGATATAGATATTGATCTTAAACCTGATATCATTCCTTTAATGGTGGATGAAAGATACAATGAGTTTCTTTTAAGCACCCCACTTGATCATAAAATCAAAGACACAGTCTTTGGTCTAAATCCAGACAGTGCTCCAGGTCCAGACGGATTCAATAATGGTTTTTCCAAAAACATTGGGATATAATACACAATGATGTTTGTAACCTTGTTAAGACCTTCTTCACTCATGGATCTATACCTCATGGAATCAATTCTGAATTATTAACCTTAATACCTAGGGTTGAGAATACTTCTGAGATCCATCAATTCAGACCAATTTCTTTGATTAACACTATCTATAAAATCATTACCAAAATTATTGCTAATAGAATTTCTCTTATCTGCAATAGAATCGTCTCTTGGAACCAATTTGGTTTCATTAAAGGATGTTCCATCCAGGACTGTATTTTTCTTGCCTATGAATGTACCAATAGTTTAAATAGAAGCACAAGAGGGGGTTATGTGGCCATCAAACTGGATATCAGAAAGGCTTTTGACACCATAGACTGGAATTTTATTTTCAAAGTCCTAAATAACTTTCGCTTTAATGATTCATTCATTGGAAGAATTAAGACTCTATTTCACTCAAATTATATATCTATCCTGATTAATGGTACCCCTAGAGGTTTTTTCAATTTATCAAAAGGTTTCAGGCAGGGCGACCCACTTTCTGCTATCCTTTTAGTTATTGCTAATGATTAACTTAGTAGACATCTTAACAATTTGGTTGATCCAAATATGCTTAAACCTATTCAAGATTCCAGGAATTTAAATTCCCCTACCCACATTTTATATGCTGATGATATTATTATATTCCTAAAAGGGGATCAAAAAAATCTTCATGTTCTCAAGCAAGTTATTTATCACTATGAACAAATCTCAGGGCAAGCAATTTCTTGGAACAAATCATTTATCTTTTTTGGAAAGAATTTTCCTGTAAGAAAGAAATATAATATTACCAATTATCTGGGTATTAAAGAGGGGTTTTTACCTTTCATTTACTTGGGTGTTCCAATATTTTTGGGTCAGCCCAAATCAACCTATTTTGCTAACATCATTGATCAAATCACAAATCAACTCGCTAGCTGTAATGGGAAATCCCTCTCAATGGCTGGGAGAATTTGTTTGGTTAAATCCACCATTGTTTTTAAAATGGTCTATTCCCTTATAGATTATAAATGGCCCATCGGCATTTTTAAAAAAATTAATACTTATATTAACAACTTCATTTTTTCTGGATGAATTTTTGAAAAGAAGCTTGTTATAATACCTTGGAAATATTACTATAAACCCATTTCTAATGGTGGAATTTGAATAAAAAATTTAAAGTTGTTCAATGATACTCTTCAGGACCGCCTCACTTGGAACATTATTAATTCCACTTCTAAAGCTACTAAATTCCTGAACCATAGATTCTTTTTTAAGCTTTTAAAAGGAAATATTAATTTCATCAACTCATCCATCTAGCTTTTTATCCGGGACTCTTATCACAAGATCATGCAAAATTCTAGATGGACTGTCAGTGCTCATTCTTCCATACATTTTTGTGAGACAAATGGTGTGGTAGCCCTCTGATATCCTTGTTACCCACTAATAATCTTCCTGAAGATACTAATCAGACTATAAAGGAGGGCTTACAATCTCACCAACATGATCTCCATGATAATATTGTGCAAATTATTGATAATCATCTTTTTTCATCTGATGGTGATTTCCTTGTTTGGGAACCTTCTAAAAATGGAGTTTTAGATTAAGAAATTATTATAATCATAATTTCTCTTAAAATGACTCTAGTTCTTTATGGGTGAATCATTTTAACAAACCCTGGATTAAGCCTTCTCGGCTCACCCTTTTTTGGCTCATTTCCCATAATAGATTACCAACAGAAATTTGTCTTCAAACTTGTGGTTTTCAAATATGTTCTAAATGTCGCCTATGTAATCAGCATAGGGAGGATGCCAATCATCTTTTCGTATCTTTCATGAAGGCCTCTACTATATGGAATTATATTTCTTAATTATTTAATTGCATATGGTTCTTTACTAACTTAATTTTATTTGTTATTAAAAAATTGTACTAGACATCATGTTTCTCTACCGATTAAAAATCTTTTTCTGGCGGTAGTGGTGGAACTCCTGCATTAAATATGGTACGTTAGAAATGATCTCATTCACAATAATCACTCTCTCAATCTAAATATAGGGAAATCTAGGATTCTTCTTGTGGTTCATAAAACTGCCTCTATTCAAAAAGACTGTTGCAACAACTCAGTTAGTGACTTTGAGATCCTTCCTCATCTCCGTGTTCCTCGCATCTACCCAAAGCCCAAACACCCATTTGAAGTTTTCTGGAAATCACCAATGCTAGGATGGATCAAAGTGAATGTCTATGGCGCTTCCAAAGGTAACCCAGGCCCTGCCAGTTGTGGTGCCATCTTCAGAGACTCAGTTGGCCAGTGTCAGGGCTGCTTCTATGTTGGATGTGGTCACTCTTCATCTCTGGAGGCCGAAATGCTGGGGGACATTCATGTTGTTGATATTGCGCTTCAAAGAGGTTGGAGAAAGCTGTGGATTGAAATTGATTCAACCACTATCATTCATTCCATCAGGAATGGCAACATCCATCTGTCTTGGACACTTAGCACTCGTTGGATGAATTGTCTAAACTTGCTCCATGGGATCGATTATATAGGTACTCATTCCTACCATGCAGCGAATGTTGTTGCTGATGCTCTTTCCAAAAAAGGATTTCATCAGAGCATGACTTGGCTGGACTCTATTCCTTCCGACTTAATTTACCTTTTTTGATAGAGATTGTAAAAAAATATCATCCTTTCGCCTCTCGTAATCCTTCTTTGTTTATCAATAAATTGTGCTTTGGTCTTTGACCAAAGCATTACCTTTTTAAAAAAACTAAACCATTTTTAATATTGATTTATACATAATATTAATTAAAATATAAATATTAATTATAAAGATAAAAATATTTCCTAAATAACGGTATTTTATTTACAATTTTTAGACATTAAATAATTTAATTTATTTATGACATAATGATGATGCAGTAATTGCCTTATTAATGAAATATTAAAATAATTGATATTATAAATATCCAAATAAATGTAAATTGAGACTTATGATGAATTCCACTAATTATATAGGTTAATTTTACATGTTATTATTTATTAAATAAATTTTATTCAAAGTGATAAATGATTTATGGCTTTCAAAAAAAATAGTAAATAGTGTCAAAGTTGTCGTAATTATGTTTTTAAAACAAATAATATATTATTAATTGATATAACATTCCTAAAAATCTATAGTTTGTTAAAAGGACATTTTTAAGGATACATATATTAATAATTACCCACTTGGGGTTTTCTTGGTAGTTTATATTATTTTTATTAACCATATAATATAAAAATACAACAAGATATGGTAAATGTCAAACTATTTAACTAAGAGTTAAATCTAAATGATATGGTTAAAATATTTCCATAAACCTATCTAAAACATATTGGTTGAGAGTTTTTCTACCCATACCCACCTTATACTAGAAATAAATCAATTTTGATCCATTTGAAACTGAAAATAATGTTATTATAAAAAAAATATTTCATGATTTTCAAAAAGTGACTATCACCTCTCTTATAAAAGGGTACTTCCCCTTCTCTTAATTTCACACCTCCAAAGAAATTTTCCTCAGCCAAACCATGCCCAAATATTCTCCCAAATTCCCTTATATCAAATTAGATTCCTTACTTGGATCATAAAGACAACATAAGTATCTCTTTTGATCAACTCAAAGGAAACACCCGAAGAAGAGGTAATAATTTCACTACTCTCTTTCATGTTCTTTTATTCTTCCACTTCCTCATTATTTAATTGCATACCCAAATAATACCTCCAGTAACTTCTACATACTGTGATGTTATTATAAATATGGTACAATTATATTCGTTATTCTATCCATCCTACAAATGACAAAGTCACCATAGGTGCGTACGCACGGCTTAACATCTCCACGTCTTGGTGTAGTTTGTTATTCAAACACTTCATTATTTTGGATGGGTATAATAATGAGTATAAATTATGTAAATAATAAATATAAAATGTTAAATATTCTTTATATATGATATATCATCCAATTACATATGATTTCTTCATCATTATAATGATATTTTTTCTCGTGCGTGCGTACGGATTATCGTCTCCACGAACATGATGAGATTAATTCCCCTTCATAATCATTCATGAATAATTTTCATTTTATGATTAAAAATAATGTTTATGAACATAATATCACTCTTTATATGAATCACATACATCCTATCTGTAACAAACATGGCTTATGTAACCAAGCATATAAAGGAAAATGAATCAATTAACACACAAAACTATGTTACTACTGAAATATTATTAACAAATCAATATTAGAGGATCATATATAAAATTATATTTATTTATATAGTTATTTTATAATTTAATAACATGTTTTAACTATTATACAGGAGTTTAACATAACATCGACTAAGGAAAAGTACATGGTAAGGGTAAATTCTACAATCTCTTTACATATCTGAGGTTGTAAATACATAAGTATCTTCTGGGACCTCTTCATCATCGACACCCATGTTTTCTAAAAAATGTAATTCAAACCATTTTTACTATTTTCTAGACAATGGGTTAAAGTAATTTATAACCTTATTTGACCATATATGTTTTTAAAGTAATCTTTCTATTGTTTTCCAAAAAAAGGTAATTTATGACCTTTTCGACAAAATTAAGGGAAGAATGTCATTTTTTAACTTATATAGATGGTGCGGATATTTTCCACCATTATAAAATTGTCAATGCTTCCCATGAAATATTATAAGAATATTTTCGAAATAAATGTTTTCTTTTATAATTATATGACTTTTAAACGATTTCAAAATATAAAGAGATATTTCATTAAAAAAGTTTTTATTTCATCTATGTCAACATCGATTGATAGATTTTAAGCTTATTTGAAGTTGAATTATTATGATGCAAAGAATCCATATTGTATAGACGGTTTTGTGATAAGTTTGATAGTGGATGTGTTTTTTACACAATTCATAGTTTATGGATAAATTATTAACATTTAGTATGCCAGTTTTAATACGATTGTTTATTTATGTTTAAACATTTTCATATGAGGAGTTAATTGGACATTGTAAGTGATGGGTGGAGCCCGCTATTACTCCTTAATTAATCAGCAGGTCTCATGAGACATAATAGTGTCTTGGAACAAGGCCTTGGAAGAACATTATTTGTATTCTTGGAATAAGGCCTTGACTATGTGGTTATGAATTCTGGAATTATGCATTCAATCATTATGAAATTTTCTATTGATATTGCATGTGATCATTTGACTAGTGGGATATCCGTGTTAATAATTAAATGGAATTATTCAATTTATATTTTACATATTATAACTATTTTTATGATTAAAAGGAATATTTTTTAGTCATATACAATGTGTTAAATGTTTATTCTTATTAATGATGTTTCCGCTATATTGTTATCCTTAGAGAGAATCTGAGATCACCCTTTTCTATGATTTATTTCTCCAAAGATGTGAAGAAGAAAATTATGATTAACCTATAGGGATAGAACAAGGATATGAGTGTGTTTAATGGGGAGACAATTTTTTTTATATTTATTACATGATGTATTGTAAAACATATGAATTGATCTAGTACTTCCATGACTACTAAACTGATCAGTATTTTGGGATCTGATCCCTTGTGATCATGGAAATGTTTTGTAATAATGCACCGAATCTGGGTAACTAGGTTCGGGGCATTACAATTAGTATCATTGATGTTTAGTACAAACCTTGGAAGCTAGATTTAGCAAAACTCTGATTAGAGAACATTACCCTAAGATAGACATTGAGGATTAGTATAGAAGAACTTCCTAGAATTTAGTTTATGTAGTGAGTTTTTGAGATTTCCAAGAAATACATCCCTATCTGGATACAAGAATATAGAGGCAACTATGGCACAGATGTTCCTAGGTGTAAAACCCAAATTCACCTCTTTTAGCTAGAAGCAAACATGAACTGGTGCACGACAACGGGCCTTACTTCACTCTTAGTTATGACACTCCCGAGGGATATGCTTATGATAATTAAAATTTTCTTTACAAACCATTATAAAAAAATTATGAGTATATACCATCTCAAATAAAACATTTTAATGATTATGTATTATATCCATAAACTCTTCCATTTATATGAAGTGTTTTACAAGTTTGGAATGATGTATTGTGATTCATAAACTAATCTACTGTATGCTATTGTTTAGAAATGGTGACTAGTGGAAGGAATGGAAACTGTATCAATACACATAATCCATGTAAGGATTTTCCTACTACTCAAGATAATTATAGTGGACCTGGTGATAAAATTGGTGCTGATTAGCTTATCACCATAATGGGATAACTCACTCAGATTATGAATAATAACCTTTCTTGTATGGAGCACCCTGATTCACAATGCGGAGGATCAATGTTAGACCGCTTCATGAGGCAACAACCACAGACATTCAATTGAAGTAAAAATCCATTACTATCTAGACAATGGATAAATTCTTATGTGAAAGTATTTCATGCTTTGGGGAGTAACGAAAGGGAAAAGGTTTCATGGATGTTTATCACCACACGAGATATGTAGATCAATAGTGTTCATTAATCCAGAACACAAAATAGGATGAAGAATTATCAAGTATGGAATGGATGGAGTTTAAAGATATTTTCTTATAAAAATACTTTCCTCGTGACCATCGATCGTATATGGAAAGAAAATTTCTATGTTTGAAGAAACAGTAGGATGAGAATGTCACAAAGTATGAGGCTAACTTTTCAAGGTTATCATGGAATTCATTAGATTATATACATAACCCAAGGAGTAAGATAGATGGATTATTTTATGGGTTAAAACCATTTCTCCATTGAGCATTAGTCTCATAATCCTTCTCATCATACAAATAAATTTTCTCATGTGCTATCAAGATAGAAAAAGAATTCTCTAGGTCGTACAAATTTAATAAAAAAATAAAGAGAAGAAGATATCTACCGAATACTCTAGAAATGGAAATAAGGGGAATTAGTGAAAAGTTGAATATACATCATATGGTAAATGTGGGAAGAAACGCACAGGTACTTTCATAAATGGAATGCAAGTCTGTTACAAGTGTGGTGAAAAAGGCCACCAAGCTCGTGATTGCAAGGGGAATAAAGAGGTTGTCATTGTCGAATTCTAAAATTGTAGAGAAAAGGGGAATTGTACAAATAAATTTCCTAAGTGCCCAGGGAACTTACCTAAGAAAAGGCCAAGTGAGCAAGTCCAATCTTATGAGATCACTACTCCTAAGGTTGAAGCGTCGAAATACATATTGTCAAGTAATTTAAATGTTTCCTCATGTTTAGCCAATGAATTATTTGATTCTGGATCATCTCATTGATTCATATCTTCCCAATTTGCTAAGAAAATTATATATTTTCAATTTGACTTAACATGAGAGTTTTTAGTAAAAACACTTAAGGGAAGTATCATCGTAACAAAATTTTTTGAATCAGTTCATATTAGGTCATATAAATATTCTTTATATTTTGACCTCATCATCATAATGATGATTTAATATGATATAATCATTAGAATGGATTGAATTTCAGAACATGATACAAAAATTTATTGTAAGAAGAACGGGGTGACAATTTTCGATGATGATAAATATTACATTATCTTTATAGAAGAAAGGTCACCACCTAATTCTTATCTAGATCCACCCCCAGTAGCTATACTAAATTTAATTATAGGGGAGGTAGAGAATGAAATAATTATGGGTTAGTAAAATAATGTTCAAATAGAGGATGTACCTATTGTGAAATAATATGTTGATGTGTTTCCGGAAGATTTACCTGGACATCCTCCAGAATGGGAAATTGTATTTTCCATTGATTTAATTCTTCGTTCAAGGCCCATACCGAAGACACCTTATAGAATGGGCACTGTGGAATTAGTTTAACTAAAGAAAATACTAGAGTAATTGAGTAATAAGGGGTTTATTCACCCCTAGTGTTTCTCCAGGGGGATCCCTTGTCCTTTTTGTTCAGAGGAATGGAAGATCTCTGATGTTTGGCATTTACTACAGGGAGATCCAGGATATACTAATAATGAACAGGTACCCCCTACCTCGCATTGATGATTTATTTGACCAACATTATGGAGCTCAATATTTTTGAAAGATTGAAATTTGATCTGGATATCATCAGTTGTGTGTGAAAAAGGAATACATTTTGAAAACATCATTTCAAACTAGGTATAGGCATTACGAGTTTACAGTAATGCCTTTTGGATTGAATAATGCACCCTCTATCTTCATGGATCTAATGGATAGAGTTTTCAAGGAAAATATTGATGACTTTGTAGTGGTATTTATTAATGATATCGTAGTATACTCAAAAATCTACTAAGATCATGAAAATAACTTGCGTACTATTCTGAAAAACCTCAAAAGAAATGAATTATATGGGAAGTTTAGAAATTATGAATTATGGATTCAATATATTTATTTTTTTGTCCACATTGTCTCTAAGGATAGAATCTCTGATGATCCTTCAATGACCATGGAAATACAAGAATGGCAATCACCGAGGAGTATAACTGAGGTATGTAGTTTTATTAGTATAGTAGGTTATTATCGACATTTCTCCTATAATTTTTTCTGTTTGGTTAACCCATTAACCAATCTCACATGTGAAGGGGTTAAATTTATCTTGAAAAATGAGTGTAAACAATGTTTTGAAGAAATGAAGTGATGATTACTCAATGCTCCTATCTTAACTCTGCCATCAGGGAAAGATGGGTTTGTAGTCATAGTGATGCTTCAAAGAAAGGACATGGTTATGTCCTTATGCAGAATGATAGAGTTATTTCCTATGCATTATGAAAACTAAAAATTCATGATCAAAACTATCCCACTTGTGATCTTGATTTAGCAGCTGTAATTTATTCTTTAAAGATATGGAGACACTATCTCTATAGTGAAAAATGTGAGATTTATACTCATCACAAGAGTTTGAAGTATATTTTTTCACCAAAAGAACTCAACCGGTGGAAAAGATGATGGCCTGAACTACTCAAGAATTATGATTTCACTATACACTACCACCCAGGGAAAGTAAATAAGGTGGAAGATGCTTTGAGTAGAAAGGATCATGGAGTTTTGAACAATATGAGAGTAAAAAGGGATCTTATTTTCATGGATCTAGTAAAGATGGGTATTGAAATAACAATTGAAGGTGAAACATCAATAATTTTTCAAATGGATGCTAAACCATCTTTAATATAAAGGATAAAGAGTTCTCTGATTGATGATGAAGATTTTCAAAAGAATATTAAAGCTGTGAATGATGGGAGATTGAGTGACTTCATATATGAAGATGGAATTTTGAAATTTGGGAGGAAACATTGCGTTCCCATTATATCTGATCTAAAAATGGAATTATTGGATGATTCACATAACTATAATTTCTCTATACACCCAGGGAGAACCAAGATGTATAAGTATTTGAAAAAACATTTTTAGTGGGACAACATGAAGAGGGAGATTGTTGATTTTGTGTCTAGATGTATGGTTTATCAACAAGTGAAATCTAGAAGGAAACAACCTGGAATATTCATGAAAACTCTTCCCGTAGGTGAGTGGAAATGGGATAATATTATGATGGACATTATTATAGGGATACAAATGACACCTAGAAGGAATGATTCAACATGGGCATTGTTGATCCTCTTACTAAGTTAGCACATTTTCATGATATAAGATAAGATTTAACACTTGAACAACTATAAAGACTATATATTAATGAAGTTGTAAGACTCCATGGTATACCCATGTAAATTGTTTCTGATCATAATCCTAGTTTTACATCATAATTATAGAAAATTATTTAGAAGGACCTAGATACCGATCTTTGTTTGGGCTCTGCCTACCACCCTCAAACCTATGGACAATTAGAACGAACTATTTAAACCATAGAAGACATGTTGAGATCCTGATAACATGACTTTCAAGGTATGAGGGATCAATATTTACCTCTGGTTGAATTTCCTTATAATAATAGATTCTATTCAAGTATTCATATGGCACCATAGGAAGCATCATATGGAAATAGAGGTCATACAACAACTTTTTAGGATGTTGTTGGTGAAACAAAACTCGTAGGCCCAGAAAATGGTGAGGAAAAAATGGAAAAGGTGGAGACTATTCAAACCCACATCAAATGAGCTCAAAGTAGGCAAAAGGTCAATGCCAATAATCAAAGGAAGGATTTGGAATTTCAAGTAGGAGACCATGTTTTTATGAAGGTATCTCAATGGAATGGTGTTATATGATTTAGTAAGAAGGATAAATTGAGTCTCAAGAACATCAGACCTTTAAAAATTCTCGATCGAATTGGAGTTGTAGCTTATCGTTTGGCAATGCCTCCAAGTATCTCCAAGATTCATGATGTGTTCCACATATCACTATTGAAAAAATACAATCCTAACCCAACTCATGTAATCAATTATTAGTAAATTGAACTGGAACCTGATCAATCTTATTTTGAAAAGAATGTCAAAAATCTTGATACCAGAGAACAAGTGCTGAGAAACCGGATGACTCATCTGGTAAAAGTTCTATGGGGAAACCATAAGATGGAAGAAGCAACGTGGGATCCTGATGAACTTTTGATGAAGAACCACCCAAATATTTGTATGTTGTAATATTCTATAAATTTCAAGAACAAAATTATTTTTAAGAGTGGAGAATGAAACACCCCAAGCTTCCACGATACGTTTCCCTTTGAATAATGCAGTAGCTTACGTTGTACGCAACATTGAATTTTAACACACCAAAACCAATGAAACTAGCTGTTATGAATAGTAATACCCACTTTTAAAAATTTTATAAAATTTAATTTTTAAATTGGACTTCATTTATTGATTCGAAATATCAAAATTATCTTAGGGTTAATATTTGGTATTTTTCTATGAACATTCAATTTTTGATGAATAGTGAAGAACATTGTGTTATTGTTTAAATCTGGATTTTTATGTAAATAATTAGTTATTTTATTTTATTTTATTTTTGGTAAAAATAGATACATAATACCAACATATATTCTATTTAATTCATTGTATTTATTTTATAATAGTTTAGATATATAAAATTTTATTGAACTTTTTACTATATTTTATCCACCTACTAGGAGCCTTTAAAAATTTGCATAAAACGTAATTTTACTGCTTGTGTGAGTTTAATTTCAAAAATAATAGATACACAGTTGAAATTAGTAAGTAAAATGTGGTTCAATAAGTTGAATTTTTTTTGGTGAATACCATCTTTTGACTTTTATTTACCACGGTTAAAAGTAAATAGGGTAATTAAGGGTAAAATGATATTATTTTTACCCTAAAACATGTCCTAATTCTATTTGATAAGTTTAATTCGACCAAAAAAATTGAGGAATAAAATATGATCTTTTTTCCTACATGGATTAGATTAGGACATTTATTATTATTATATTTAAAGAAGAGTTAAACATGTTAAATTCAAAGGTTAATAACTAAACCATTTTTAATATAGGGTTATACATTTGATAAATTCGACTAAAAATATTCATTAGAAAGATAATAATATTTCATATATAATGTTATATTAATTATAAATTTTAGACATTAAATAATTTAATTTAATTATGACTTAATGATGATCCAGTAATTACCTTATTAATGAAATATTAAAATAATTGATATTATAAATATCAAAAAATATTAAATTGGGTCTTCTGATGAACTTACATAATTTTATAGGTTAACATGACATGTTATAATTGATTAAATAAATGTTATTCCAAATGCTAAAGGTTTTATGGCTTTCAAAAAACTAAAATACTAAATAGTGTCGAAATTGACATAATCGAGTTTTTAAAACGAATACGATATTATTAATTGATGTAATATTCCTAAAAATTTAAGGTTCTTCCAAAGGACTTAGATAAGGTTATATACATAAATAATGAACAACTTTTGGTTCTCTTGGAAATTTATAGTAAGTTTATTAACCATATAATATAAAAATACAAAGAGACATGGTAAATGGCAAACTATTAAATTTAGAGTTAAATCTAAAAGATAAGGTTAATATGGTGTCCTAAAATAGTATAAACGTTATTGGTTGAGATTTTTTTGACCCATAACAACCTTATCCTTAATATAAATAATTTGTTATCCATTTGAAACCGAAAATTATTTTATTATAAAATAATATTTCAATATTTTACTAATGTGACTCTCACCTATCTTATAAAAGGGTACATCACTTCTCTTAATTTCACACATCCAAAGCCATTTGGCTAGGCAATACCCTGCCCAAATATTCTCCCAAATCCCCTAATATCAACCTAGAGTCTTTACTTGTATCATAAATCCAACCTATAGAGCCCTTTTGATCAACTCAAATAAAAACACCCGAATAAGAGGTAATAATTTAACCACCCTCTTTCAAGTTATTTTCTTATTCCACATCCTCTTTCTTTGATTACATTCCAGAATAATAACTCCGGTACCTGATACAAATTGTGATGTTATTATAAATATTTTACAACCATATTATTTATTCTATCCATCCAATAAATGACAATGTCACCATACATGCGTATGTACGGCTTACCGTCTCCACATCGGGGTGAAGTTTGTTATTCAAACACATCATTATTTTGGATGGGTATAATAATGAGTATAACTAATTCAAATATTAAATATAACATGTTAGTGATTTTGTATATATTATATACCATCCAATTACATTCGATATCACCATCAATATAATGATATTGTCACTAATGTGTTTGTATGGATTACTGTCTCTGCGAATGTGATGAGATTCCTACCCCATCATAATAATTCAGAAAAAAATCATTTTATGATTAAAAATAATTTTTATGAACATAATATCATTCTTTATAATAATCAAATACATCCTATCCATAATAAACATGGCTTTTATAACCAATCATATAATGGAAAACAATATAGTTAACACCCGAGTGTATGATACTACTGAAATATTTTTAACAAAGAAATATTAGAGGATCATATATGCCATCATATTTATGTATATAGTTAATGTATAATTTAATAAAAATGTTTTAACAAATATAAATTAGTATTACATACCATCGACTAAGGAAAAGTAAAAGGTAAGGGTTAATTATACAGTCTCTTTACTTATCTGAGGTTGTTAATACGTAAGTATCTATTGGGACCTCTTTATCATCCACGTCCGTGTTTTCTTAAAAATATAATTCCAAAAGAATTTACTATTTACTAGACTATTGGTTAAAGTCATTTATACCATTATTTGGCCATATATGTTTTTAAAACTTATACGGTGGGTGCGGCTATTTTCCGCCGTTATAACATCATCAAGGCTTCTCATACAAGCTTATAAGAATATTATCAATATAAATGTTTTATTTTACAATTATATGTATTTTAAATTATTTCAAAATAAAAAGATATATTTCTCTAAAAAAGTTTTTTATTTCATCTATGTCAGCATCCTTTGATGGAATCTAATCCTTTTTGAAGTTGAATTATTATGATACAAAACGTCAATATTTTATTGGGTTTTGTGATATGTTTGATTGTGGATGTGTTATTTTTAAACTTTTCATGGTTTATAAATTATTTATTGATATTTTGTATGTTAGTTTTAATACAAATTTTTATTTTATGTTTAAATCTGTTCATATAAGGAATGTATTGGAATTAGTAAGTGACGGGTGGAGCCCTCTATAGCTCCTCGATGCATCGGTAGGTCTCATGAGACAAACTTGTGATTTGGAATAAGGTCATGACAAAATATTATTTGTAGTATTGTCATAAGGCATTGACTATGTGGTTATGAAGTCTGGCATTATGCATTATATCATTATGAAAGAGGATATTGATATTACATGTGATTATTCGACTAGTAGAATATCCCTGTGAATATTTAAATGGAATTATTCGACTTATATTTTCTATATTAGGTTGTTGTTTATGTTTAAAATTCATATGTTTTAATCATATACATTACATTAAATATTTATTCTTATTTATGAATTTTTTGCTATATTTTTATCCTTAATGAGCATCTGAGCTCATCCCTTTCTATTTTTTATTTTTCCTTGGATATGAAGAAAAACAGTATGATTAACCTATAGGGATAGGCCAAGGATATGAGTGTGTTCAAGGGGAAAAATGTTTATTTATTTATTTCATGATTTAATTTGAAAATTATGAATGTATCTAGTACTTTTAAGGATACTAATCTGATCGGTATTTCAGGATTTGATCCCTTGTGATCATGCCAATGTTATTTAATAATTCACCGAGTATGGGTAACTGGGGTAGGGGCGTTAGAATTTTAATTGGGATTATTTATTCCTAAATTTATATTATAGGAAATTAATTAATAATTTGTTAATAAAACACTTTAATTTTATTCTAATATATATATTCATAAATCTTTCATGTAATAATACCATTTCCTCTATTATATTGTTAATATGATTGAGAAAATTGTTTTAAGAAATGCTGACTTCAACTCTCTCATTGGTCAAAAATCCGTTTTCTTCTAAATCCATGTTTTCTAAATATATTTTTAAGAATGGTTTTAACATTCTCAAAAATAATTATTTTATAAATGATTGATCAGGATTGTAATTTTATAAAAAAAATTAAACTAATCTTTTTGTCATTATCTGAACGAAAAACTTTTTAAACATTTTCAAATTGTGTGAAATGAATGTTTCTTTTAACTTATAAGACATATAGAAAATTAAAATTCATCATAACTACTATAATATTTGAAGCTTCCTTTATGTTTTTTCATGGTTCTTTTTAATAAATGTTTTTAATAATTTTTTTGAAATATTTCTATTTTTAATATTTGATCTCAAAGTGGAATGTGTATTTTTCTTAATAAATATTCCATGTAGTCTTTTAAAGTAAAATTTTTAATGAAAAAAAACATAGATGTTATGGACGGCTTCTAAATTATGTATATATGTCCCTCACATATATACATAGATTATTTTCCATTGATTTTATGGGGTAATATATACATTATTTTCATCTCTCAAATTCCTTCATTATGAAATTTCAATTGTTTACTATATGAGATAATATTCTGAAACCTATTTATTTCCCTAGTGAATTTTTATGTTTATATATTATGATTGATTTCAGTTTGGGGCACACATAATCATGAATATGTTATGATTGGTGCACCCAGATAGTATTTTAATAACCCAGATCTTCATTTCAGGTATGTCCTTCTTTTCTGGAGTTTTGGAGAATTTTTGGAGATTTTAGAATTTTTAGAAGTACACGCTGTGTACTCCTTTCTCGCTCGAAGTCATGTGCTGGCCATGCCCGGGCCATACACACAGTGTGTAGGGGTGACGTGGAGGCCAATTTTGGTGGATTAAGGAAAAAAAACCCACAACACACCATGTACATTAAAAATAAACTCCGTGTACTTTTTTTCACTAAACGGACCGGGGTAGCGCCTCATCATCATAATCGTCTTATTCTAGGTATTATTCAACCGAGAGATGTCGTACGGCTGCGAAACCTCTCCAGATTCACAAGCCTCCATCCATTCTCCAATTCGAGCTCTGTCGATTGCATTGAAAGTGCATCAGTGATTTATTTCTTCTTCTTGAGCCTTGTTTTCAAATTCTTCCTCCTTCTCAAGTTATCTAAGGTTGAACATTTTGTATGTTTTCTCTGATTTATGACATTCTAGGGGGAATTATCCATCGTCGTTCAATTATATCGATCTCCTAGGATCTATGTATGTGGTTTGTGACTTACCATTCAAAGTCTTTGAGTTTTATGGGCGAATTTCCACCGATACCTGTGAACGGGGTATTGCGTGTTTACCTTTTTTCCCTTATTGTTTTCCTGTCATGATTATATGCTTGTGTAGAGGTAAATTGATCATGTTAGAGGATAATTTTTTTTTCTTGGATGTACTTTCCCTTTATTGGTTCTCTTTACTACCTTTGGGTCTCATTTTCCTTTTGCTGCTACACCTGTTTTCATGCCTTGCGGTTATAGGTTGAAGTGAAATTCATGACTTGATTTTTTCTTTATAGACTATTTAGCTAAGTATCTCTATAGGCGTACTTTGGTTATCCAAGTAGCTCTATAGGTGTACTTTGTCTTTATAGAATTATTATGCACAGACTGGAACGGGGCTGGGAGAACCTGGTGTTGTAGACTATAAGGGATAGACCGAGTGAGCTTCCCAGAGAGTCTTAGATATTACAGACTACAGAGGGGATGGACATAGTGAGCTCCCAAACAGTCTTGGATTTTATAGACTACAGGAGGGTAGACCGAGTGAACTTCCTCAGAGAGTCTTATATTGTTTTAATTTCTTTTTGAACCTTCCCAGGCTAGAAGAGTAATTGACCGAGTGAGATTTCTCAGAGAGTCTGTGGTATAACTGAGGCTATAGGAGGAATTGACCATGATAGATTCCTCAGAGAGTCTCTAGAACTTGGGGTTAAGAGGTTTAGACCGCGTGATCTTCCTCAAAAGATTCTCTGACTACCCTAGACTATAAGGGGAATTGACCGAGTGAGATTCCCCAGAGATTCTCATAAATTCGTATGACCAAGCTAGATGGGTTAGGCTGAGTGCACTACCTAGAGGGTTGTGGTACTTCTTGGATTGGACCAGAGGGGATGGCTGTGAGTACTTCCGAGAGGGTTCTGGCTTGTTATTTGTTTGTTCCACTGCTGTTGATTGGTTTTGGATTGATTTCTGCTATGTATCATCTTGTTTTACTGCTTACTATTTACTTCCTACTGCTTGTTGTGGTTGTTTACTACTTACAGTAATTTTACCTGGCATATATTCACCGAATGTTAGGAACATATCTTTGGGTGGTTTCCTACTAGGATTTTATCTCACACCCTGTTTGGGCCATGCTTTTAAGCCCAAGAAGACTATGTTGTTGCAGGTATAGACAAGGGAAAGCACCCTTCAACTTCTGGGACTTGATTGCTTGGAGCAGGAGAGCATGGGACCAAGCATTGGCTTGTAATGCTAAGGAGCAGTTTACATTTCTTTTTTACTTGTTTTGGTACTATGGTGCTTCAGCATTGTGATTTTTTTGGCTGCTTTCCTAGAGTTGTATCTTGCATCATTCCATATATTCATATTTTCTCTATTTTTTTATTTAGTATTCTGATGTTATTATTTTTGGTTATTCACTGCTTCTACTATTGCATTTTTATTTTCTTCTACTGTGTACTCTGCCAATAAGGGCATAGTTTCCCCACTATCACACCCAAGGCCCTCGCTGCTAGTTGGTAGCCTCAGGCGTTTGGGGAAATGCGCTTGAGGCCATGTGACCAACCGGGTACGGGGCTCCTCTGGGTGGATTCCGGAACCGGGATGTTACAAAGTGGTATTAGGGCTAGTGTTCCTCCTACAGACAATAGGAAGCGTCACAGAGAGTCTTCTTGAAGAGATCGAGCTTCACGGGAAGCGTCTTCTCATAGCCAGGTTGTATGCTACCAGTGCGGTAGGATTGGTCATACTAGGCCTCAGTGCTAGAGGGATCTGATGGAGTGTCAGTCCTGCGGCAAGATGGACCATCTTCAGCGTTTTTGTCACATCTTCTCACCTTCAGCTGGTGGTAGGGGTTCTTCTATGACCCCGTGTTCTAGAGATACTTAACCAGTTTCCCAACAGTCAGGGAACTGGAGTTCTTTCAGCTGTTCAGGTCGAGGTGGAGGTCGTGGCGGTGGTGGTGGTGGTCATTCACCAGGTCATCAGCGACAGTATAGTGGATCAGCTCAGAGCAGTCTACCAGGGGCACAAGGCCGCGGTGGAGGCATGTCTTTCACCGTGGAGCAGACCTATCAAGAGCAGGATCTTGTCCCTTCTATAGTTCAAGGTACAATTTTAGTATCCTTAGTTTTATCTTCATATATTTTTGATACCGGTTCTTCCCATAGCTTTATATGTGTTGCGATTGTGGAGAGCCTTGGGATCTGTATCATTTCAACTACCGACTTGTTGACTCTTGACACACCGTTGGGAATGAGGACATCTAGCGTATGACAGTGCAGAGAGTGACCACTCGAGGTTGCGGGGTGTCATTTCCTATGGGACCTCTATGTCCTAGAGATGACGAGCTATGAATTCATTCTCGGTATGGACTAGTTGGTTCCATTCCAGGTAGTTGTTTATTGATATCGCCGCAGGGTGAGTTTCGTATCACCAGAGGGCGGATCTTTCCTTGATAGAGGCGAGTGGGATGTCCCGGCGGGTAGAGATGGACCAGAGCATCATGGGATAGGGGAAGTGATGACCCAGATTTCCAGTCTTTATCTGGATGACCAGGGGACTTCACAGTTAGACTTTCCCCCAGTGGTGGATCATTTCAGAGATGTCTTTCCAGAGGACTTTTCAGGTTTACCTCTAGAGCGTGAGTTAGACTTCTCTATTGAGCTCGTTCTAGGAGCGAAACCAGTGTCCATTCCTCCTTATAAGATAACTATACCTGAGTTCCAAGAGCTCAAGAAGATGTTGGAGGAGTTGCAGGAAAAGGGTTTCATCTGACCCTGTACCTCCCCTTGGGGTTCACCTGTCCTGTTTGCGAAGAAGGCAGATGGTACCCTTCTGCATTGTGTGGATTATCAGAAGTTGAACCAGTTGACTGTCAAGAACCGATATCCCTTGACGAGGATTGAGGACCTCTTTTATCAGCTTTGAGGAGCCCGGGTGTTCTCGAATATCGACTTGAGGTTCGGTATCATCAGTTGCGCGTTAGACCATCGGATATAACTCTGACAGCTTTCCAGAGCAGGTATGGTCTTTACGAGTATACATTAATGTCGTTCGGAATTACGAACGTGCCTGAAGTCTTCATGGAACTGATGAACCGAGTGTTCCATCCATACTTGGACTCCATTTTCGTGGTCTTCGTGGACGATATCTTTGTGTACTCTCACACTCGACATGACCATGCCACACATCTTGAGATCGTTCTGAGTACACTAAGAGAGCATCAGATTTATGATAAACTCTCGAAGTTCCACTTTTGGATGGATCAGATTCACATCCTGGGACATGTTATCTCAGAGACAGGAGTGTCCGTGGACCCAGAGAAAGTGAGAGCTATAGTATCCTAGGAGCATCTAAAGAACCTCTTTGAGGTGTGGAGTTTCCTAGGGAAGGCCATATACTACAGATGCTTCATTCATGACTTCTTTCACCTAGCATATCCGTTGAAAGGTCTGACCAAGAAGGGGAGAAGTTTTTATGGTCAGATTCTTGTGAGTCATCCTTTTAGGAGCTGAAAGGGAGGTTGACGTCAGCACTGATACTAGTCTTGCTAGAGCCGGGGAAGGGCTACACTATTTACTATGATGCTTCAGGTATCGGGCTGGGAGTAGTACTTATGCAGGGAGATGGAGTCATTGCGTATGGGTCTTAGCAGTTGAGGCCACACGAGAGGAATTACCTTATGCACGATCTGGAGTTGGCAGTTATTGTCCATGCCTTACGCTGTTAGAGACACTATCTTCTGGGAGAGCACTTTGTGGTTTTTAACGACCACAAGAGTCTCAAGTATATCTTCACTCAGAGTGATCTGAATCTGAGATAGTGCAGGTGGGTCGATTATCTTAAGTCCATTGATTTCAAGCTCGCCTATACGCCGAGAAAGGGCAATGCAGTATCAGATGCATTGAGTATAAGAACTCAGATTATGGCAGTTCAGGAGGCCAGTAGTGAGTGGCAGCTTATGGCTCTGTTCTCAGAGATTCACTTAGAAGTGCATGATAGGCAAGGACAGACTGTCGTATCTTCTATAGTTTTTACCTCTACACTTCTTGATCGGGTACGAATGAGTCAGCTATCAGATTCGGAGGCCTTAGTCATGCGGGAGAGTGTGTCCGGAGGGGACCCTCTTCCATGATGGATAGTAGGCGAGGATGAGATCTTACGTTTATAGGGACGCGTATGGGTGCCAGCAGACATATGTGAGGAGCTGATATGAGATTTTCATTCCTTTATTTGGGAAGTACATCCTGGTGTCACCAAGATGTATCGAGATCTTCATCGCCAGTACTGGTGGCCAGGTATGAAAAAGGATGTTTCTAGTTTTTTCATGAAATCTTCTACTTGTCAGCAGGTGAAACCAGTTCATCAGCGACTAGTAGGGATTTTACAGCAGTTATCCACTACAGAGTGGAAGTGGAATGATGTCGCGATGGACTTTGTGACCGGGTTACCGATGTCAACTCGGGGAAGTGATGTTGTTTGGGTCATCGTCAACAGGCTTACAATGGTTGCACACTTCTTGCTAATCAAGAAGACCTTCAGTGTTGATGATCTGGGACAACTGTACATCCGAAAGATTGTACATCTACAGGAGTTCCACACTCCATTGTTTTAGATAGGGATGCATGATTTACCTCTCAGTTCTGGAAGGTACTTTAGAAGTCTTTCGGTACACAGGTAGTTTTGAGTACGGCATACCATCCCCAGACTGATGGTCAGTCCGAGCTCACGATCCAGGTGCTTGAGGATATGCTCCAAGCATCCATTCTAGACTTCGTCGGTTCTTGGGAGAAGCATATTCCTCTTGTGTAGTTCGCCATCAACAACAGTTTTCAGGTGACCATTCAGATGGAACCATACGAGGCTCTATACGGTAGTTCATGCCGATCACCCTTATGATGGATGGAGGCAGGAGAGGCAGCTTAGCTAGGACCGCGTCTTGTTCAGGAGACCTCAGAGCAGATAGAGTTTATTCAGAAGAGGATAGCCACAGTACAGTCTCAACAGAAGTCTAATGCTGATCAGCGAAGGCAACCTCTGGAGGTTGAGGTCGGAGATCAGGTATTCCTGCGTGTTGCACTAAGGTTGGGACACAAGAGGATTCGAAGATAGGGTAATCTTTCACCGCCATACGTCAGGTCATTTGAGGTGTTGGAGAGAGTTGGTTCGGTTTCCTATCAGTTGAAACTACCTTAGAGGTACCAGGTGATGCACGATGTCTTCCATGTCTCTCAGCTCTGATGTTATTTTTCAGACCTGTCTCATGTCTTCCAGCCTGATGAGGTTGAGCTCGAAGCGAATGTGTCATTTGAAGAGCATCTTATCCGGATTGTCGATCACAGTACGAAGGTTCTTCAAGTACGGTTTGTCCCTCTGGTATGAGTGCTATGGCAGCACGGACGAGTACAGGATGAGACTTGGGAGAGGGAGGCCGAGGTTCGATTGCAGTGACCAAAGCTGTTTGAGGTTTCTTCTTCTACACCCATCCAGGGAAATTCAGGGATGAATTTCTTTAAGGGGGGAGTTTTTAAGAAACCAGATCTCTGTTTTAGGTATTTCCTTCTTTTCTAGAGTTTTTGAGAATTTTTGGAGATTCTGTAAATTTTTTAAGTACACGTCGTGTACTTTCTGAGTACACGCCGTGTACTCCCTTCCAGCTCGATGTCGTGTGATGGCCATGCCCGATCTGCACACAAGATTTGTTGGGGTGACGTGGAGGCCTATTTTGGAGGAGTATGGAAAAAACCCACTATATGTCGTGTACATTAAAAATACACGCAGTGTACTTTTATTTTTTTTTCACTAAACGAACTGGGGTCGCGCCTCATTGTCATAATCATCTTCTTCTAGGTTTTGTTTGACCGAGAGACATCGTACGACCACGATACTTCTCTAGATTACTGATCCTCCATCATTTCTCCAATTTGAGATTTTTCAATTGCGTTGGAAGTGCAGTGGTGAGTTCTTCCTTCTTCTTGAGCCTTGTTTTAAATGTCTTCCTTCTTCTCAAGTTATCTAAGGTTGAAAGTTTTTTGCGTTTTCTCAGATCTACAATGTTATAAGGGGAATTAGCCAATATGTTTCAAGTATATTGATCTCCTATGATTTATTTAGGTGGTTTCTGCCTTACTGTTAAAATAATCTGGGTTTTATGTGCGAATTTCCACAAATACCCGTGGACGGGGTATTGCGTGTTTACCTTTTTTCCCTTATTGTTTTCATGCCTTTCTTGTATGCCTGTGTAGAGGTAAATTGACCATGTTAGAGGATAATTTTTTGTGCATGGATGTACTTTCCCTTTCTTTGTTCTGTTTACAACCTTTGGATCTCATTTTCCTTTGGCTGCTACACCTGTTTTCATGCTTTGCGGTTATAGGTTGAAGTGAAATTCATGACATGCTTGTTGCCTTGTAGACTGTTTAGCTAAGCATCTCTATAGGTGTACATTGGTTATCCAAGTAGCTCTATAGGTGTACTTTGGCCTTTTAGCATTATTATACACAGACTGGCACGGGGCTGAGGGAACTTGGTGCTATAGACTATAAGGGATAGACTGAGTGAGCTTCCTAGAGAGTCTTAGATATTACAAACTATAAAGGGGATGGACTGAGTGAGCTCCCAGAGAGTCTTGAATTTTAAAGACTATAGGAGGGTATACCGAGTGAGCTTCCTTAGAGAGTCTTACCTAGTTTGAATTTCCTTAAGAACCTTCCCAGTCTAGAGAAGGAACTGACCGAGTGAGTGTCCTCAGAGAGTATGTGGTATACCTGAGGCTATAGGAGGAATTGACCGAGATAGCTTCCTCAGAGAGTCTCTAGAACTTGTGGATAAGAGGTTTAGACCACGGGATATTCCTCAAGAGAGTCCCTGGCTACCCTAGACTATAAGGGGAATTGACCGAGTGAGCTTCCTCAGAGAGTCTTATAAATTTGTATGATCAAGCTAGAGGGGTTAGGCTGAGTACACTACCGATAGGGTTGTGGTACTTCTTGGATAGGACCAGAGGGGATGGCTGCGAGTACCTCCCAGAGGGTTCTTACATGTTATCTATTTGTTTCACTACTTTAGATTGGTTGTGGATTGATTGCTGCTATGTATCATCCTGTTTTACTGCTTACTGTTTACTGCCTACTGTTTGCTGTTGTTATTTACTGCTTATTGTACTTTTACCTGTCATATACTCACCGATTGTTAGGCACAGATCTTCGGGTGGTTGCCTATTAGGATTTTATCTCACTCCTTGTTTAGGACATGCTTTTGGGCCTAAGAAGAATATGTTGTTGCAGGTATATACAAGGGAAAGCACCCTTCGACTTATGGGACTTGATTGCTTGGAGCAGGAGAGCATGGGACCAAGCTTTGGCTTGTGATGCTGAGGAGCTGTTTACATTTCCTTTGTACTTTTTTTGGTACCGTGTTGTTTCATAATTGTTACTTGTTTGGATTCTTTCCTAGATTTGTATGCTCAATCATTCCATATATGCATATTTTCTACAGTTTGTTGATTTAGTCTTCTACTATTATTATTGTTGGTTATTCACTGCTTCCACTATTGCATGTTTACTTTCTTCCGCTGTGTACTCTGCCAATGAGGGAATAGTTTCCTGACTATCACACCCAAGGCCCTCGCTGCTAGTCGGCAGCCTCTGGCATTTGGAGAAATGCGTTTGAGGCCATGTGACCAACTGGGTATGGGTGCCTCTGGGTGGATTCCATAACTAGGATGTTACAAGTATTCTATTGAATTAGGTAATGTTATTAGTCTCTTAAGACTTCGTGTTTGGGATTAGGGATTAAACTTTATCCATTATGGGACTTTGTCCAACATGTGATATTGTCTTGGTGGTTTTCCTAAACTCATGTTTATTCTATGTTATATGTTGCTGCAACATTTAATTTGATCCCATGATCTTATAATTATAGGTTTTTTATGTTATGAATCAATGTGATTACTTGAAATCCTTCTATTTTATAATATCATGTTATACCTTTTACTTTCATGTTATGTATCCTTGTAACATTTATTCCTTTGTTGTATTTTTATCTTACACCTTTGGTCTCTTTATTCAATAGGATCTCCCATATAGGTTTATGGACTATAAAGGATTTTGGATCTCATTATACGTAAACAAATAAATGGGTTTTATTTTATCATCACTTTGATGTATTATGAGCCTAGTATTCCAATGTTTCAAGACCTAAATATATTTGGGTTGTAATTAATAAATGATTATTATAAAAAATATTTAATAATATGAATAATATTCTTCTGCCAGTGTAGTTGGTATTAGTTCAAGGAGTAGTTATTTTTGTATATTAGGACATGAATACTTTATTTTTAACCCTATGGTCAAGTATAAGTATAATACTAAGTGTAAAATAATATCCTAGAATTTTAGTGAAGTTTAAAGAAAGGGGTTTCCAAGTATTTATATCCATGAATGGATATTACAAGTGGATATGGCTCTAGCAAAGTTGTTCCCTATGGGTAATAAATATGAAAAGGGTGCATTGTGATTTGACTTGATCATCACGTGGTGCATAGAAATAGTCCTTGATGAACACCTAGTTTGACACTCTCAGGGGATATGCTTTGGGAATTCACAAACACTTTATGATCCATTATGAACTAATTGAATAAATTGTTTGGTTAGAAAACCTAATACAATACGTTACCATGGGTAATCTAGATTGAAATATACATACTCAAAAGTATTTATATAATTATCATTTATAATTTATTTTTTTTAGTTTTATTAATTTCTATTTTTTATGTTAATTTATTCTCAACTTGTTTATTTTATTTTTTTATTTTATGAACAAAAATAGAAGAAAACATGACAACAACCAATGTTAGGGGAAATGGAATTATTTATCTAATGAAATGACTAACCTAATAGGAATTAAATTTTAACATCTTGTCATCATTCCAAATTATATATCTCAAATTATAATTAACAGCTGTAACATATTTTAATTATTATGAAAATTAAAAAATATATGTATGGAAACTCATAGATGTTCAAGTGTCAACGATGATAAATAAATCAATATTAAATTTCCCACATGTCAAAAATGCGTGAAGAGAAACAGTGTAAAATTATTTAATGGAAATTTAATATTTATTATGTGTAGTAAAGTAATCCAGAAATAAGATAATTTAAAAGAAAAATGAATAGTCTATCTAATAAGACACAATTAAATAAAGTTCAACCTATAGATCCACTTATAGTTAAATATCATAGATGTGGGGAACTTGTTAATTAACTAAGTCAATTTCTTTAATCCAATTACAAATTCCTAAGGTCCAATGTAATGAAAATCATTAATGTGGAATTATTGACGTGTTTATGTGTTGAAACTCAAGAATCATGTTGTTAAAGTATCTTTTATCAATAGTATGATTGTTATAACATTAAAAAAACTTATATTTATTTTCTACAATGGTTTTTCATTAAGGATTTACATGAATATGTTGAATAGTACTAAATAACATGAATGAAGATTTAAGGGTAATGTTATATTTTATCGAACAACACATATCTAAGGAAAATATTACCTTTGATCTGTTCATGAGGTTGAAGTAATTATCATCAATTAAGATTATTTAATTTGTTTTCAAAAAATTGTATGGAAGAATTATGTGTTTAAAAACTACTTTTATTATTAATGTTATTTTGAGGACGTTAAACATATTTTTTGGAGAATTTTAAAGGAAATATATTAATTTTGATTTAGAAAAATTAAAACCCACATGTTTGGAGATATTTAATTATATTCAATAAGGATGTGGGGATTAAATCAACAGCTGAAGGGAGACAAGGGTGAAATTCATACCCCGTCACTATATAATTTACTACTTAATATGGCATTATTTTTTACATAAATTATTTGGTAGATAAATTTTAAGTTGATTTTATGAAAAATATTATAGGATAAAATCTTTTAAAATTATTAGGATTTTGAGGTGATTAATGATATTTTGGGAAATTATTTAATAGATAATATATATATATATAACAATTAGGATTACCATAAAGGATTATTTTTGAGTAATAATGTTATATTTTTTGAGATGTAAGTTGAAGGGTTTGTGATAAAATAAGATGTTTAAACCTTTTTTAATGTTGAGGTTATTGAAGTTATTTGGGAAATGGGGTTATTTGTTTATTGAATTATCAATGTTAAACCTTTTTTTACTATTCAAATTTAGAGATTATTATATGCATATTAATTTTGGGTACTAACATTTTTTGTTTTAATAACAATATGGAGAATTGTTTGTACTCTTTATTAATCGTATGATCTATTAAAAGTTAATTGTAGTGATTTAGAAATTAAAATTTTATATTGGATATTAAATCCATAGAGTAAGTGGTGAATTAGAAATTGATTGAAGATTTGAAAAGGATAAAATTGTGTTCATGAAATAAAAATATATCAAGTAGGTATATTTTCTAGTTTTCTTTTTCATGATTATAAAATAATCCCTCAAATATATGAAATGTCTCTTGAAAAAAAATGATATCAATTTACCTTCGTATCTGATGAATCCATGGTATTCTAATTCATCCTAGATTTATGGTTTTCTAGTTTCCAGCATTCTCGTTATCATTCACATTATTATGATCAATGATCTCTAAAACTCTTAAAAATTATTTATATTTTTATTTCATGTCCATATTTTCACATCTCAACAATTGTTTCCTACATGGATACATAATAAAGTGTTATTTGATATGGCCTTCATATTTATCATTCCCTCTATTAAGAGGAGGTTTCATTAACCCTTTTGTGATGTGGGTTTTCATATAAAGGAATTTTCAAATGTAAAATATTTGACTGTATATCACATGTTCAAATTGTGAGTTTTGAATTTATTAAAGGGGTATAATGTAACACACTAAAATTAAAAAAAACACTATGATTGATTGTGTATAAAACATGAAATACTGAAATTTAAAAAATCACAACATATTATTAAAATATTATTATTTAAATATGATCATTATTACCTTATCATTAAAATGTTGTTTATGAATATGATTAGATAATTTTAAAAATATATATAAAATGTATAATCAATATAAATTTATTTATAATTTATTTGGAAATAAGAACTCCATTTTTAATAAATATAATAATTTAAAAAAACTATTAATTTTATTCATAATATAATATAATTAGTTTTTGTATATTTTTGAAATTTTGTTTTATAAAAATAACATATCTCTCTAAATTCTTATATCATCACTTAATTGGAGTGTTATTTTTGGTTTTTTTTGGAAAATATTGATTTTTTAGTGAATATTGAAGAATATTTATTTCTTCAAAACAGTCATTTATTTTTAATAAATTATGTAATTATAATGTATAATTATTATTTTAATTATACGTAAAACATAAATAAGTATTTTCTTCTTATTTTTTATCCACATATTTTTTTAGTCATCTTTATACCATATATTTGTATAAGCTTATTCCTAGGCATAGAAATGTATTTCTCTAAAAAATATTTCAATGTGTACATTGTTTATCCCTTATAATTAATTACAATAACCCCAAATGAAAATTATTTAAAATAAATATATATATTTTATATCTATATTTGTAAATTTAAATTCATTTACTGATTATATATATTCACATCCTTAGTATAAGATCTTCTTTTCCATAAAAATACATTTTTCATAATATCACTTTTCTTCGCACTTGTGGGTTTTATTTTAAATTAAATAATGCCAATTATTTGTGTTGAATTTGGTAAAATGAGTTAAATATTTTTAAAAACTATAATTTACAATTCATATAGAGATCAACTTATTTTTTAGTCATACTGAATAGTAAAAATATAAAAACAAACAGTTATCATGGTAAAATACTAAAATGGTAAATGTGAGTAAACATAGAGGTAAAGATGATAGAATGTTTATAACATATTGAATTTTATATTTAGTGTCGGTTCATGGAATTTTCTATCATATACTCCATTATGTTTCAATTTCTGTCACACTTGTATTGATATTGACATCAAATTATTGAATAGTTTTGAGTATTTACAAAAATCTCACTCCTCAATTAAAAAATTGAGCCCTTTATCCTCACTTATTCACACCTCTAAATACTTTTTTTCGAAAAAACCTTATGAAATCTCCCCAAAATCTTTATAAACGTTATAGATCTCATTTTATTACTAAAATACTAACCATTGGATACTTAATAAGAGAACTAAAGGAGTTATTTTAAGCAATTATTGTCGTCTTCATCGAGCTCCTTCTTTTTTACTTCTTATTTTCTCCACCACCAATTATGTATTAACAATATTTATATAATGAAAAATTTATATAATATATGATATTATTTTATTATATTAATTTAATAATATTTATCAATCTCCTCTTTCATCAAATGGGAATGGAAACAATCAATCATGTGTACAGATGACTACTGCCTCGCGAACCTATGTAATTCATTTTCTATCATCGACTCTCATTAATATTCAAGGTGATGGAATTAATATTTATATAAAATATTATTGAAATATTTAACATTATAAAAATCTGATATATCATATTCATTATTACCATACCATCCATGGAAAAATGATAACGTTATTCATGTGTACAGTGGATGATCGCCTCATAAAACTATGTGATTTTTTTCTTATTACCGCATAAAATGGATGGTATATGTAATTATATTTAGAGAAATAATATTATATTTATGATGATATTAAAATTATTTTAGGTCAAAATAACACTTACCTTATTTCCATCATGATCATTAAAAAATGTAAACATTACAAATGTATACATGAGGCCTATCGTCTTCATGATTATCACGTAGTTCATTTTTCAGAACCAAAATTCACGGTTATTTTTAAAATTATTGTTTATGTATAAAAATTATAATTATTTCATGATTATTTTTCTAGATTTTATGTAACAATAACCCTTTATACCATAGTCAATACATCAATTCCATTTTGAAATTATGTACTAAGTGTCCCCAAAACACTCGACGTAGACATAACTATTTATGTAACTAAACACGTCATTAAAGTAAATAAATTAGATGGTTTTAGTATAAGGGGATAAACCTATAAAATGTTCTAAAATTAATATAATTAATATAATTATATTATACATGAGTTAAAATACATACAAGAAAAATCATGGCATCGAGGTAAGGGTTTCATCTCAAAACATCACTTCTTTGAGACACTAATTCTTTTATGCCGTTGATTTAATTTATAATGTATTTGTATGGACCCTTTAAATATTATATAATTGTTAAATCATAATTAATTATATATTAAGTTATAATTAATTTACATCATTCAAGGCATTTATGTTTCAAAGGTTACAAAAGTGGAAAGGGTTTTTATTTCATTCTCATATTAATCGAGACTGTTTGTGTTTGAATTTTCATTGTGTAAAATTATTTGATTATTTTATAAAAAACCATTCCATTTTCTCATCCTCTAGTTATTCACAAAATTTCAGAATAATAATTCCATTTTACCATCTTTGGTATTTAAAATTATTTATAAAAATTTTCTAGGAAAATATGAATTAATTTCTCTCTTGAGTTAAAAATACCTTTTCTTACATATCATTGTTTTATAAAAATATTCTCAAAATAATTTTTATTATTCCTAAAAATATTAATAAGATGTTTTCTTATCCATGATTTACTATTTATAAAAATTTGAGGAATGTTCTTTTAAGTTTCCAAAAGAGTGACTTTTTAACCTTTTACGATAGTGTGAAATGGATTTTTCTTTTTACATAAATTAAATTTATGGAATTACCCATCATCATGACCACTGAAATCTTTGAAAATTACATTATGGGTTTATATGGTTATTTTTAGTTAAAAAATTCTATAATATTTTTTTATTTATTTTTATTTTTGTTAAATTATTTTAAATTGATAAGATTTTTTTTTCAATAAATATTCCATATAATATTTTAAATACATTTTCATCAATTATTTCAACATTTGATGTTTTTGACTGAATCTAAATTATGTAAATATATCTCTAAAATATGTACCTATCTTTTTCTCCCTCACTCTCATTGGGAAATACATTCCTTATGTTCATCACTCAAATTCCTTAATTATGAAATTTTCATTTTTTTATGATAAGAATAACGAATATGCAATCCATTTCATTACATGAGAAATTATTAGGTTTATTCATTATGATTGATTTCCTTTTTTGGAACACATAACCATGAACATGTTATGATGGTTACACCCAAATAAATCTACAATGAATTGGGTAAATTTTTTTTGTCTCATGATATATCATGTATGATATTATAGAGTAAACCTTATCTATTATACGACCTTGTAAACCATGTGATTTTGTCTTGGTAGTTAGCCTTAACTAATTTTATTCCAGGTTATATATTGCTACCAAATTTCATATGATGCCTCAATATTATGATACCTTGTTATTTGTTTTGTGATTATATGTTATTACTCATGAGCCTTCTATTTTATAATATCATGTTATACCTTGAACTCACACAGTATGTTTCCATGTCACATTCATTCCCATACTGTGTTTTTTAGCTAACCACTTTCTTCTATGCATTCCCCATGTAATCCCCAGATTTTTTAGAAGAACTAAATTATTTTAAAGTTAATTATGGAGAATAAAATTGAGAATTTTTATTTATCCTCATTTTGATGTATTATTAACATATTATTCAAAATATACTGTGTTTCATGATCTTTGGGTATTAATTTATATTTCATTATGTTAAAAAAATTAATAATATGCATAAAATTCTTGGGACACTATATTGATGATGTAATTGAAGTAATTAACCAATTTTTATATGTATGGTTTTACAATGTATTATATATATATATATATATCAAATATATAATAGGGTCCATGATAAGGTAATAATATCTTATTAAGAATGATTTATCCTCCCATTCTCCCAATGTTGACAATACAATTTCATTGATCTAAGGCCATCAAAATAAAAAAAATTGAAACATAAATTATATAAATAAAATTTAACAAAGATATTAAATTATCACAAATATTAATTTGTAATATTTATTTGGATTTTTGTTTGGTAGTGAAAATATCAGTATGCAAATCATGGTGGATTGTAGGGAGGGTTGTATTTTGGTAACCTCCAAACGACATGGGGAATACATGGTAGTGACCAATGTCACTACATCTCAAAAAAAACATATCAGAATCATATACATATATGTCATTTCAACTATAACTACTGATTCAGGAGTATTTCTCAATATATTTCATTCCTAATACATTCATTTTATTTAATCAAATATGTTTTAAATCTCATTTCTTTTATTTTTTCAATGTTACACTTCATTTTATTTGAATTGTATAAAATTTAATAATTTGGACCATTTTTAAAATTATTGATCAATTATGGATTGGAAATAAAATTACTGGTAAATTATAAATAATCCATTATGTTTTTGATAAGTGGGAATACATTTTATTGAAATATGTTATTAGTGTTCAGTAATGTTTCAAATTTGTTAATGTTGGTTAAATTTGGGCCAGTAAATTCATGATACATTGATAGGAAAAAAATATATGAATTAGGGTGTATCATTAAATAAAAATGATAATTTAGTCCCACAATTTCACTCTTAATACTATATCAGTTGAAACTTTTGTCTCACATTTCAACTTAATAATATATTATGGATAATATAGTCATACATCATTTCTTAATAGTACATTATCACTCAAATGTAATCTTCTATTATTCATCACATGATTACATCAATACTCTATCAAATGTTTCATCAACTTAACTAGACTATTCTATCATCTATATAATATTGTAGGATCACCAAAGAGATCATATTGATGAATTTTTTCTTATGATAACAAACACAACCTATGATTGTCGCCCAAAAACATAAAGATTGCTAACTCATGTTGTGAATTAAATGTAATTCAATATTCATTACGATACTCTTTTTAGAAAAATTTTAAATGTTTAGTCTCTAAGGATCTATTTATAGATAATTTCATTAAGGGTTAGACCGTATTGATCTATTAGTAACAATGTGACCCATGGTATACCATGAAAATATATCGGTAACATAACATGTATAGGGAAATAATGTAGGATCTATCAACATCTAAATTCAATATATAGGAGGTTATCTTGACATTACATTTCGTAGTCCAAATAAATTCACTGGACAATGTAATATTTTTCAGTGCCAATGTATTTTTTGGGATATTTTTTTATAAATACATAAATTCATCTAGTATAACACTAAATTTTATTCATAGGTATTCATACAACCTCAATAAAATCTAAAATGATTTTAAATTAAAATTATTGAATAATTGAACTGGAATCAAGAATTAGGAACCATTGATTACTAATATAGAACACATACAAAGAATTTATTGAATTGGGGAAGAAAGAATATCTAATTTAGCCTATCAAATTAAATCAATTAATATGGATAGGTTTTTATATGATCCTTTCAGGAGATAAGTTCTATTAAGATCATAAGACTGTGGTATTCACTCAAAAAATCAAAGAGGATTTATACATTCTATATGGAGTAAATATGGATAACCTCAATGACATGTGGACTAATATTGGGGGAGTATAGGCTTGTAATGTCATCATTAATGACCACATCATCATTTATAACGTCCAAAATTAATTATTTATAAAACACTATGAATACCTATAAATATTATGGTGGTGAGTATGGGTGTCAATCCATAGTGTGGCATTAAGATGAATTCATTACCAAACAAAAAACAGAAAAAAAAACAACACGTTGAAGGTTGATGTGAAGGAGGAATTATGAAATTTTGATTTGTACATAAATGTCAGGATTAATGGAAATAATGAAAGGGAGAATAAATTAGAGATATAGACAATCAAATTGATGAAGTTAGTGTCTTCATACTACTTTAAACTGAGTTAATATACTCTCTAATACTACCAAGTTTAAAATAAATTATATCATACATATAAGAAAAGGTGATGATCTATTGAGATCTTTCTCAACGTACAAAAAATCTTAGCGGCCTTTATTTTTTTGAATATCTCGATCAAAATAATATAATTAAATTATTAAATAGATAAAATATATTCTTATACTCTTCCATTTTTTGGTAAAATGATTTAAATTGAAGAGTTAATGAATTCTGTAATGTCACATATTGGTCCATTGATTAGTGTAAAATTAATTCACAGAATAAAAAAATAATACACTTAACAATAATTACCTTAAAATAATTGAATCAACCTAAGAAAGACCAATTTCAAGAATATTTAAGTTAATAATAGTGTAAGTTCCCTATGAAATTTATCTGATAATGTTCTAAACAATAAATACAAGATTATTCAATTTATTCAATATAGAAATTAAAAATTAGATAGAGAATAAGAAGAAACAAATATTCTCTATCAAGGAGTCATTTATCCTACCACTTTCTTTATTTTATCTCTATTGTATGCTCTCCCTAAATTATTGTTTCATCTTCTGATGAATGAATTTTCATCCCCAACATTAGATGTTTTATTCACCAAAATTTAGTTCTAGTAATTTCCATGTTTATACACAACATTTATCACCAAATCAACCTAATTTTCACCTTGCACCAAACATGTATTTTTGGTGATTGTATTTCATACTAGAACATTACCTCAGAGGTCCTAATCCAATAACCTAAAAAGATAAACATGAAGTCAGTTAAAAATGTACCAGAAATTATTTCCGAATTAATTTATCATTTTTTGGATTCACCGACATCAATAAACACATGACTTTAAATAATTCATGTTATTATATTAATTGAATTGGTAATGAACTATCAAACTCAGTCACACTCAACTCAATTATTATTTATTCACATTCAAAGAAATCCACTAAATACATCAACCAACTAACACTATCTTAGAATCTCAAAAGTTGACTCTCTTACATTATGCATCACACAACT
The DNA here is from genome assembly GCA_963277665.1 of Viscum album. Taxonomy (NCBI): domain Eukaryota; kingdom Viridiplantae; phylum Streptophyta; class Magnoliopsida; order Santalales; family Viscaceae; genus Viscum; species Viscum album. The sequence continues at coordinate 965,303,700 of OY728163.1, read as the reverse complement.
AAACAGGCTATAGACTCCATCATCAATTTCACTTCATGGAAAAAAACTAGAACCTAAAAGTATCATTTCATCAATCACAAGGTGTGCACTATTCTTCAAAAATGTTGTTGTGACTATGGGAAGGGTTAAGGGACCCATTATTTTAATAAGTGTCTAAAAAATAGAGAGCAAAAGATAACACTTCTTTACATCAAACCCCAAAACAAAATCATCAGAAAAAAAATCAAATCACATTTGACCTTTGATATAAATTAGGGTTCCTCAAAAATGTCTTCCTTAGAAAGACTCAGCCTCATATCAATTAGTAATATTCATAAGCGGTGAGGTTTGGTTCAAAATCTTGGGTCACACTCAATGGGTTGGGCTCATCACTTTATTCCACTATAAGGTCATTGTAATTAATTTCTTCAGTTTCCAATATTATATCATCTCAAAACTACATAGAAAATCAGTTTATTTCAATAGAATTTCTATCACCATTGGTCAAGTTGGTTCAAACTAATTTTTCATCTATTTTCTTTTCTTGGTCCCAAGTTTGAGGGTTTCTGCATCAATGGATATAAGGTCTGTCACTTTTCATCATTATCAGAAATTGAATCTTCACCTACTCTGTAATTGGATTAAATAGAAATCTGATTCATCTTTATGAAATAATCCTTAGTTCATTTCCTTTACCCCCATGGTTTTCAGGATTCAAACCAGTTTGTTAAGTGCCTTCATGGTAGATCTTAGAAATAATGGGTAACATATCCTTAAGATTCATCTTGATCATATCTAAATCTTTTTATGATAGATCCTCATCTCTCAATCAATGGAAGTGGTCAGAGTTCTTTAGTTGGATGATTAAAAAAGTAAAATATTTGACAGTAGAAGAGTGTCGATGTGCATTGGAGACAGGTGGAGCATGACATCTTTTTCTATATGTCGCGTGGTTGATCATTTTAAAATTTAAATTTTATCGATTATTCTCGGTGTGGTCATTTTCTCTTATCTTTTTTAAATTTTGGACTACACGTGGTTGATCCAAAAAAATTCGTACATTCGATATCCTTAAAAAATGTTTTAATGATATTTACTTTGTCAATATTTATATGGCCACCATGGTCACTCCTGACGTGCAGTAAAAAATGAATTATGGTCGAATTGAGAGGCTTATGTCCTCTTTAGAATTCCTTTCATTGGCATTCATTTTATAATTCTCACCTCACATATTAAACACATGAGAAAAATTCACAGAATAAATAAATAAATAAAAACCTAAAAAAATAAAATTATAATATTATACAATTAAAAATAAATTGAAAATATGACATAAAAATTAAATTGAATGTTAAAATTTAATTAAAATGAAAAAAAATTGAAATTAAAAATAAATAATTATATTCAAATGTCATTAAATAATTGATTGATTGATTTCAAAAAAGAATAATAAAATATTCTAAATAATTCTACTATGAGTTAATGTAATTAATTATTAAAATATTATGGACTAGGAAATATAAATTTACTTAAACAATTTCAAATTTAATAAAATATAAAAAAGAACAATGTTAAATAATTAAATACATTTTACATTCGTTTATTAATTAATTAATAACAAAATTAAAGAAATTTATATTTAATTTAACAAGTTAATTCAATTTATTCAAAACACCTAAAAGTAATAATTTAAAAGAAAATTTGAAAATAAATAACAGACCCAGTTAACACAATAGATAATTTAATCATAAAATTCATTAATTAATCATTTTACATATTAGTTATCTATCACATAATAGTTTACTACCTTAAAGAATATTATAATATTTAAAACATTATTAAACTACAAAAGTTATGTAAAAAAAGATACTATTTAAAGACCACATCAAATTATCACACACATAATCAATATCATTCCCAAGAAATTCAATGTATTTTGTTTATATACATAAACATAACATGACAAGTAGTTATACTACCTATATTTTAATTCCCTCCAGAATAAATGATAATAAAAAATCTCTCTAAATCTTGAATTAATTATGTCCCTTAGGTGAATGTCACTAGCTTCCTCATTTCAATTCTAATTTAACATCCAATTGATGGAGTAATAAAGGGTAGATAAAAGTTGAATTAAAACATTGAAAAGAGATACATGTAATTTCCACTCATCCCTGGGTTCCAGAACACAATGGTCCACTACTCACATTATTAATTCAACTCAAAAAGATTAATTAATAAGTCAAATATTCCCTTCTTCATCTGGGTTCGATATTTTTCTCACCTTGATGATCTCATTTTTGACTAACTAACTCATTGTATTGTTATTTTCGAATTTTTTCCAACAATGTTTATGTAAAGAACTATGAAAGGGAACCTATTGAAAAGGTGCAAAGGGATTATACAAACACTCAATTCTTATAGTCAAATAGAATCATCAGGGGATCCATGTTTCCCATTTTAAACAAGTTACTGAGAACTTATATTATTATCTATTGAGTTGGTTCCCTGAGGATTATGTTCAAAATGGTGAGAAACATATGTTTATGTTAAAAATTTATTTTTCTAAACTTTTAATCTCAATTACACTAATAACTATCTCATCACACTCCATTTCTCAATTCCTAGATAGAAAATCCATAAAAACATAATGGAAAATCACTTAATTACAATAGTATACCCAATTTTATTGAATTAGGAAAACCATGACGTATGAAATTATCACATATGAAGAAAACAATGAATTTTTATTTTTTTAATTTATTTTTTTATAAAAAATCATTCTTTAAAGTGAGGTAATTTTATTTAAAATTGGGAGTTTTTTCTGGGTTAATATTGGATTATATATTGTGTCAATTAAGACCCCTCTCCCACACATAAAAATCATCATTGTCCCTAATGTTTTATCGTAATGTGGGAAAAACATTCCAAGTGATTTGGTTATAAAATATTTAAAAATGTAGCATAGAAAATATTATGTTAAGTGGAAACATGAATGTTTAAAAAAATTAAACTCAATAATCAACAGATAAAAAATCATTCAACAAGGATCACTAATAGAAACATAATAAAATATTTAACCACTGAAAATGATTTCTTATAAAAATCCATGAATAAATTGAGTTCATGTATAGAGTTCAAAGACATTTAAAAACCAATATGCAATTATAATGAACCTGTGTATAGAGGTAATATGAAAAAATTAGCGTTTTTCGACTATTTTTTTACATATTTATGTCAGGTCAATTTCCAACGGGGCTTATTCATAAAGTCAAAAACACTAAATGGATCTCAAATCCATGATAGATTATGGTCCAACGTTCCAATAGTAAGAATTAATTGGTGAATTAGTCAATGATCACAAGTATAATTTGTTGTTTTAACATCACATTTATAAATTCGGTTTATATAGAACTGATGTTATAGGTGTAACTGAAACATTTTTGTCATTGGTTATTATAATAACCAAAAAAAATATTTTAATAACATTTTCAGCTTTAGATTTATTAAAAATAGATTCCAAAAAATATGAAAAAAAAATTGTGTCATCTGTTTTAATAAAAACCAATGCCAGATGGTTTTGTTTATTTTTTTTAGGAGTTATTTTTCTTAAAAATCAACCCCTAAAACCAACTATTTCACTTTTTTCTATCATTTTTTCCATAAAATGACACAAAAAACAATTTAATGAAAACATTTCCAACAATTATTTAAGAAAAAAAATTATTAGGTTTATAGTTATACAATGAAATAAATTAAAAATAAATTTTTAATTTTAAAATAAAATTTGAGCCATACTAGGAACCTTGTATATCAGATTGTGTTGTGGTTGATTTTTTCACGTCATGCCATTTATTATTCATATTTAATAATTATCTTAATAAAAATTGACTAAATAAATTTATGATAAAAATGGTAAAGAAATTAATTATGTAATATCAGATAAAATTAAGATAAACCAATTTAGGCTCATTTTCTCAGTTTTGGCGATGTGATGCACGTTTTAATCTAAAATGACACTAATATATTGAAAAGACGCACTTGAAGTCATACTGGTCACACTGTGTGTTGTATTGATGTGTGGATGATTCCTACATGTCTCAAATTATATAATGATCATTTAATTTAAGTATAAAAACAATCTAAATGGGTTTCCTTGGTCTTTAGTACATCACATGTGTTTTTTACTAAAATTTCATTTTAAACTGGAAACATGCACTTTGAGTTATATTGGTCGCATCGTATGTGGGTTTAATATGATATGGATTCCTACCCATCAAAAATGAATTATGAATCATTTTCTTGAATTATCAAGATTATCCAAGAATTGTTTCCTCGGTTTTTAGTGAGTGGCACATTTTGAACTAAAATGTCAATTTTAAAATGATATCAGATTCTTTAAGTCATATCCGGAACATCAAGTATCATATTGATGTGGGGATCATTAATTGACATAAAAATTACTTATTGATCATTTCACTAATGTATTAAAACAACATAAATGTGTTTGATTGTTTTTGAGCATATCGGGTTTCTTTTTTACTAAAATTAATGTCAACTTTCAATAAAATGGCTCACTTGGAGTAATACTGGTTACACCATGCTCCCAATTTTTGTTCATAAGATTCATAAATATACAAAATGACTTATGAATCATTTTAAAATGTATCTAAACAATACAAATTAATTTACCTAGTTTTTAGTATGCCAATTTTCTTTATTAAAATGTCATTTTAAATTGGAAACATGCACTTTGAGTTGTACATGTCACATCGTGTGTGGGTTTGACATGAGACTAATTCAAAAATTCCAAAAATTATTTAATAATTAGATTACAAAATTACCAAAACAATATGATCATGTTTTCTTGGTTGTCTATAAGTGATACTTTTTTGTATTAAAATATCAATTTTAAACTGATAAGGGACACTTTGATTCATACCAGGCACATCATGTATTAAATTGATATTTTTATGATTCCTACACATCATAAATGACTCATGTATACTTTTACTAAAGTTACAAAACAATTTTAATTCTTTTGATTTGTTTCTAGTATGTTAGTAGTATTTTTTACTAAAATTAATATCAGTTTTGAATAAAATGATGCACTTGGAGTCATACGAGTCACACCATGCAACAAATTGAGCATAAAATGATTGATATACATCAAAAATGACTTATGGAATTTAATTTAAAAAATTATCAATAAAATACTATTTCATTTACTAGGATTTGAGTACGTCACTTGTGTTTGTTTTACAAAAATTTCATTTTAAAATGGAAACACACACTTTGTGTCATACAGGGCACAATATGTTTGAGTTTGACATGAGAATACTTCCCACACATCAAAAACGAATTATGAAACATTTAAATAAATTATCAAGACAATATGAGCATTTTTTCACAGTTTTCAGTGAGTGACTCATTGTTTTATTAAAATATCAATTTAAAACTGGTAACAGATACTTTGAGTCATACTGGACACATCATGCATTTGATAGTGGTGAATCTGATTCTTATACATCAAACATGACTTTGGATAATTTTCTTAATGTTCCAAATCAATAAAAATCTTTTTGATCTGTTTTTAGTATGTCAATTGTCTTTTTTAATAAAATTAATGTCAATATTGTATAAATTGACATAAATGGAGTCATACCAATCACACCATGTGTTATATTTACTTGATAATAATTCCAAAACATAAAAAATTACTTAAGGATTATTTTAGTAAAGTATTAAGACAATCAGAATATGTTTCCTTTATTTTCAGTATGTTACTTGTATTTTTTAATAAAATGACATTTTAAACTAGAAACAATCACTACGAATCATATAGGTCACATATTGTGTTTTTTTGATGTGACACTAATTATTAAACATAAAAAAATGAATTATGAAATATTTTACCAACTTATCAGGACAATTTGAGTCCATTTTCATAGTTTCTTGTGAGTGAAACTATTTATATTAAGATGTCAATTTTTAACTAATAATAGACACTTTGAGTTATAATGGGAATATATTGTGCCATATTGATGTGAGTATAATTTCTACATGTCATAAATTACTTATAGAACAATTTTCATAAATTACCAAAATAATATGAATGTGTTTTATCAGTTTTGAGTTTGTTAGTTATCTTTTTTACTAAAATTAATATAAATTTTAAATAAAAAGACGCACCTGGAGTCATATTGGTCACATATCCATTGGATTAAGGATTGTATAATAACAAAACATACCAAATGACTATGGAATGTTTTCTAAAGTTTCAAAAAAATCTGAATGTGTTTCCTCAATTTTGAGTAAGCCACTTGTGTTTTTCACTAAAATGTCTTTTTAAATTGGAAGCATAAACTATTATTTATACCAATCACTTTGTATATGGTTTTGACATGAGAATTATTCCTACATGTAAATAATTAATTATTAATCACTTTTATAAATTATTAAGACAATATTAGTGTTTTTGACTATTTCCAGTGATTAACACTTTTTTGTATTAAAATGTCAATTTTAAACTGATTACAAAAACTTTGAGTCATACCAAGAACATATTGTATCATATTGAGGTGAATATTATTACTAAACATCAAAAATGAATTAAGGATCATTTTAATATAAAACCAAAATAATCTGAATGTATTTTTTTAGTTTTGAGTATGTTAGTTTTTTTTTTAATAAAATAATGTCAATTTTAAATAAAAAGATGTACATAGAGTCATAATGGTCACACTGTGTGTTGGGCTGAGGTGAGGATGATTCCTACATGTCCAAAATAACCTATATATCATTTTAATAATGTATCAATACAATATTATTGAGTTTCTTTGTTTCTTAGTATGCGACTTGTGTTTTTTTACCAAAATGTAATTCTAAACTAGTAACATGCACTATGAGTCATACATGTCACATCGTGTGTGGTTTTCATGTGAAACTTATTCCTACAAGTAAAAAATAAATTTTTAATCATTTTAATAAATTATCAAGTCAATCCAAGAGTGTTTTCTTGGTTTTTAGTGAGTAAATATTTTTTGTATTAAAATATAAATTTTAAACTGACAAAAGAGACTTTGATTCATATTGGGAAAATCATGAATCAGATTTAGGTGAGGATGATTCATACACATCAGAAATTATTTATGGATTATTTTCTCATAGTAACAAAATAGTATGATATCATTTTCTCAGTTTTGAGTATCTCAATGTAAATTCTTTCACAAATTAGTGTCAATTTCAGAATAATCTGACATTATTTTTTTTTGATGATAACCTCTAATATAACATCATGTTTATTTTTTCATAAAAATGGGAATATCCATATTATCATGTATTTTTTATTGATAATGATGATGGGTTTTTTAATGAGCTTTTGAACATAGATCATTTTACATAATGAATGCACACATGCATAATGAGTGTTACTTGTATGGATTTCACAAGAATTTTTGATATTATATCAGCATCCAATTGATGATCTAATAAACAAAATAATTACATATCCCACGTATGTAAAACCATTGTATTTTTCTTTTCTCAAAATTCATGTTTCAATCGATGAAATTTTGAAATTATTTATTTTTTAGAGGTTTTGGAACATGCTTCTAACTTATTTTTCAAAGGGGTGTTCATTTGGATTTTATGTGATTCACGATTTCATTTGATGTGGGTTTTAAATTTTTTGGGATTTCTTTATAAGGGTGTTTATTTTCATTTGATGTCATTTTTCCTTTGACTCCATCCCTCATCGATTACCATGGCCTATTAATGTTGGTTTTCCTACAATATTTCTCTCATACACCTGCTGGATTCAGCATTTGATTACACACATAATTATTCAATCATTTATGTTACATTAGATACATGTTTTATGATTGGATTAGTAAATTATGATTTTAAAGTGGTTATTATCTCCACTACTTTGACCCTTTATTTGAAGTGTAGATATTTCATGTGCATGAAACATAATTTGTTTTATTGTTGTTGTTTATTTTTTTCATGGGTAGGTATTTATTTCATAGTTCAATAATATTTGATTTTACTTTGAATGTTATAATATAAATTTTATCCTGTGATAATTAGTTTTAAACAATACGTGGTCATTATTTTTTTCTGAAAACAATACCTCAAATTAAATTTATATATAAAATCACTCAAACGGGTGGTGATTTTTTTTTCAATAAGCCACCTGAAACACTTGAACAATGGATCTTATCTTAATATAAAAGTGTTGTGAAAAAATTTCAACATTTTTTCTCAAACACAATATTGGTATGATACTCATTCTACTCCATTTCCCAACAATTTTATTAATTTTAAGCCTGCATTTTTTTCTCCTCCTATGCCTCAGTCCCTAGCCTGGTCTCCAACTATGCCTCCTCCTCTACCTCTTTCTATGAATCTGCATCTACCCCATCCTCCACCTATACATTTTCCTCCACCACTTCCATTTACCAAAAATTTTATTTTTTTTTCGGGTAAGTGCTTCTAGAAAAATTTATTTCCTTCATTATACTTCTCCTTGAGAAATAAATAACAAATAATATATAAGAATTCTAAAACTAAAGCTTCACATACCAAAAATATTTATATAGTCATAACTTGTAACAGATCAAAAACATATTAGATAATCATATGAATTTATCATCGTAAAACTTTTTAACAAGATGTATGATTCCCAGTCATCTCTAAAAAAATTCACTATTTATTTTGAGAATGAAGGTTGTCGACAATCTTGATAGTACTATGAAAATATATACAAAAAATTTATTATACAATATATTTAATAAAATTTTAATTACCTTCAGAAATTACCTTTTGGGGGATGATGGTATCTTTATGCTTCAGGAACTCTATTATAAATTTTCAAACAAAATATCTACAATTGATGAAATTATATTACTTCATACACTATAAAAACATTAACCAAAATAACTAAATTGTTTTTGAAATATTTTTATTGTTAAATCCTTATTTATATACATTAATATTTCTCCATTTATAGTAATCCATGGGATTTATCTCTCCGGACACCGACTTCATGCAATGATTAAGCATATATTTAGAGAATGTCATATCATAAGGAAATTATTGTTAAAGCACAGACATAAAAATATAACATGATTTTTATCTATAAAATTATGATTTAATTGTATTAAAAATTCCCAATTCATATCATGTGCGGTCAGTTGGTAAGATATCCATGAATTGGATCCTAAAAATAAATATTCGGGGAATCCATATTGACTACGATCAACATCCAGGGATGCCTTGTAACACCCCGAGATTTTATGAAAAATATTCTTTTTAATTTCATTAATGTCTTGTGTTGTACTCTACACTAAAAGGAGATTTCACAACACGCATCCTTGACTTGCCTTGCATTACACGCAATCGCAACCTTCCTCGATTGTGTGTGTAGTACGCAATAACTAGTTTCACTAAACAACGATATGCTATTATTAAAACCAGCCGTTATGAATAGTAATAACCACCTTTTGAAATTTTATAAATTTTTTTTCAAAATGGACTTCATCTTTGGATTCAAAATATCTAAATTAGCTTAGGGTGAAATTTTGGTACTTTTCGGATAACTTTCATATTCTGATGAATAGTGAAAATTATTAAATTTTAATTAAAAACAACTTTTTTAATCAAAATAATTAATAGTGATAAATTATTAATTTGAGTGGTTTTAAAGTATATTTAGAATATATTTTTACAATTTAATACAATGTTGGTCATTGGATGTAATTTCACATTTAAACCAGACATAAACAAGTGTCAATATTTTGATAGTTATTATCTCTTAAGAAAACGCTATTTGTTTTGACGACGGGAATTAATTTTTAAATTAATTAATGCAACTGATATGTTTTTAATTTGGTAAAATAGACATCATTTTTGAGTTCATAATATCAAATATAGCTTAGGCCTAATTTTTGGTATTTTTCTGGAAACTTTCATTTTTTTGATAAATAGTGAAACCACTAAGTGTTAGTTTAAAAAAATAAATTTTTCATAAAACTAAATTTTACCGCTTCTGTGAGTGTAATTTCAAAAATACGAGAGACACGGTTGATGTTAGTATGTAAAATGTTGTTCAATGAGATGAAAATAATTTTTGGTGAATAGTAACTTTTTAATTTCATTTACCACGGTTAAAAGTAAATAGGGTAATTAAGGGTAAAAATGATATTATTATTACCCTAAGACAAGTCCTAATTCTATTGGATAAGTTTAATTAGACCAAACAAACCTTAGGAATAAAAAATGATCATTTAGGCCCACATGGATTAGATTAGGACATTTATTATTAATTTATTTAAAGAAGGGTTAAAATAGTTAAAATCAAGGATTAATAAGTAAATAATTTTTAATAAAGGGTTATACATAAGATAAATTCGACTATAAATACTCATTAGAATGCTAAAACGATTTCCTACATAATGGTGATTTATTTGTAATTTTTAGACATTAAATAATTTAATTTATTTATGACACAATGATGATGCAGTAATTATCTTATTAATGGTATATTGACATAATTGATGTTATAAATACCCAAATAAATGTAATCTGAGACTTCTTATGAATTACACTAATTTTATAGGTTAATATGACATGTTATTATGGATTTAATTAACTTTTTTAGAACTAATCATTCTGTTATAATTTTCACAATAATCAATTACTAAATAGTGTCAAAATTGACATAAAATAGTTTTTAAAACAAATATTATATTATTAATTGTTATTTTATTCCTAAAAATCTAAGGTTCGGCCAAATGACTTAGATAAGGTTATATATATTAATAATAAACAACTTGTGGTTCTTTTGTCTTGTTATAGTATGTTTATTAACCTTATAGTGTAAGAACACAAGAAGACACGGTAAAAGTAAAATTATTTAACTTAATGTTAAATCTAAATGATAAGGTTAAAATAAGAACCTAAATTGGTCTAAATTCTATTGTATAAGAGGATTTAGACCCATCCCCACCGTAGCTTCGAAATAAATCAATTTGGAGCTATTTAAAACCGAATTTGACTTTATAATAAAATAATAGTTTTAGTTATTCCTAAGGTACCCCTCTCCTCCCTTATAAATGGGCACCTCCTCTTCCTCTTCCTCACACCACTTAGAGCCTTCAAGATCGGCCAACCCCTGCCAAATTCACTTCTCAACTTCCATAGAAACATCCTAGAGGTTATGGTCTTCCTCAAAGACCAATTTTAGTGCCCTAAAAGGAGATCTCGAAGAGGTTATTCAAAGAAGAGGAGGTTCGGACACTTACGAAGCAAATCGGACCTAAGGATATAAGGAAATGTTTTAGGTAAAAAAATAAGATCTTTATGGGAGATGTTGAAGATCTTTCACCATGATTAGATGATTATATTCTGAGTTTCTAAAGACACTAAACTATTACGGTCCTTGTGTGTGTGTGTGTTTTTGTTATGTACTAAGTATTCCACAAAAGTAATGTAATGTCCATGTACGTTAAGCTTCAGGTCTCTACAGTTGGTATCAGAGGAAAGGTTTAGTCAACCTTTGGAAACTAGGATGCGAGAACTTTAGTGAGATCCCTAGAGATATTTCTAATGTATGTCAAGGGATGTCCCTAAGGTTAAGTATAAGTATAGGTTATAGTACTAGAATTACGGTAACCCAATATGTTAGATATTGAAGGTACTCCTCCTTTATTGTGTTGTTTTCCCTAGCATGATATTTGCCTCTCACACTATTCTTTTTGGGTTTTAGACGATGGCTGGAACCCGAAGGAACTGTGTTGATCAATGTAATGGAAAATTCAATTATTTTCCTCCTGAACAAACAAATGTTATGGGAGATGGAGTGAAAAATATTATTGTTATACTTACACAAGCTATGAATCATTCTGTACTTCCAAATGAGAAGAGAAGGGAACAATATTCTATTGAGTCCTTCATGAGTCAATGTTCACCTTCTTTCAGTGGGTCTTCTGATCCACTTGTTTCCGAATAATGGATCAGTACTACTGAAAAGATATTTTCAGTTCTTCAATGTTCTGAACATGATACAGTCATCTTAGAAATGTATCGTTTGGAAGGTGATGCTGATCAATGGTGGAATCTTATCAAGAATACGAGGCCAAGAGATAAAATTGATTCCATGGAATGGGAAGAGTTCAAGAACTTATTTTTCAATAATTACTTCCCTCGTATTCTTCGAACAAAGATGGAGAAAGAGTTTCTTGAACTAAAGTAAAAGGATGATGAATCTGCTGGTATATACGAAGCCAATTTTATAAGGCTTGCAAGGTATGCATCTGGATTTATCATCCAACCTGAAAGTAAAGTTGATCAATTCATCAGTGGCTTAAAACCAAATCTTTGAAAGGAATTAGCTATAAGAGACTTCAATAGCTATGAAGAAATTGTGTGTTGTGCTATCAAGGTAGAAATGGAAGTTGGTGTTACTTATCCATCTCATAGTTTTGACAAGAAACGAAAGATGGAGTTCAAAAAGAAATCTCAGAATAATGGTGAAATGAAGATGAATGTTTCCTTAGCTCAAAGTGTGAAAAAATCATGGTGGAGATTGTCTTAAAGGGACAAGTAAATGTTTCAAATGTGGAAAGGAAGGTCATCGGGCATTTGAATACCGCAATAATGGGAAGAAGATGTCTAATGATGCAAACAAAGGAAGGTATACATAGAATAAACCTACTACACTTAAATGCTTCAAGTGCAAGGAAATGGGGTATTATAAATTCCTTAATCCAAGGGTTAGTGATGATCGACATGAGCAAACACTTAAGGCAAAGGACAAAGGGATGTCACATGAGATCACCATTGGCGATGTTGAATATGAAAACGATGTGGTGGAATGATTAAGGGTTTATGTAATGGGATTCCAAATTAATGTTTTATATAGTATCGTGGAATATTGGAATATTTATGTATTGGTCTATTGTGGTTTTCAATAATTTTATGGTAACGAAAACCATGGAAAGTGATTGAGATATTTTTTGAAAAAAGATGATATGCTCAAAATGAAGGGATAAGGAAAAAATGAAATGTTTGACAGTATTCATGAGCTCATGATTGATATAAGGACTAAGTGATATCATGGTTTGAGTATATAGAATTATGAGGATTTCGGTATGTGGAAAGAGTTACCTTTTAACAGCATTCATGTTTTCAATAAGGTTCAATGGGTATTCATTTTTTTCAAGAGAATACATGATTAAGGCCTTTGAATGTTTGGAATGTGACCAACAAGACGTATCTCATGATATATGGGGATCAACAATGGTATTAACATGCTAGTTGTATGAACTCTTTGGTAATCGTTTTCACTATAATATGAGATTAGACAGAATTATTTTCAATAAGCCTAATGATGGGAATGGATTATGTTGGACATAACTTAGTATTGTTTAAGGATAGAAGTTTTTTAGATATTATTTATGGGATGTTAAAGTAATGTAGTTTTAGAAAAAGGACAACCTACAGGATGGGCGACAACCCATCGCGTCGGACAAGGCTGTGGGAATCGAACCCACAACCGATGTGCGACTGGCCTTTATCTTCTACTACTGGCCTACAAGAATTCCCTGTTTAGTAGAAACTAGTTTTATTATATTAAGCAGTATGATATATGATGTATAAGTCCATTTTAGGAACCATGTATGATTAATCTCACTATAGATGGACTTATGTATTTTTTTATAACTTTTCTATCCTTTTTTTGAGATAGATGGATTGACCCATCATTCTATCACATGATCTTCTAACACATCACGAATGAAAAATTTAACTTCATTTCTTTAAGAGATGATGTGGAAATTGTCCAAATAATGATAATAGTGAGACTATACTAAAATCACGAAAGTATTTATTCTAATTCTAATTTCATCAACTTTAGGGAAACGATCTTGAAAACCAAAAATGTTGTCCTGGTGATCTTATATCTGATGAATCAGATGGTACCTTAGATCATCACAAATTTATGGCTTTGTGATTTCTGGGTTTTCCATAGCCATGTTCTCTACCACTCTCCATCAGAACATGATGGTTAGATTTCTCTTCCATATCTATATTTTCACCTATGTGGAAACCCAGTGATTAGTTTATTTGGGTAACCGTTACGTTTCATACTTTTGTTTTTAAAGATTGGTTTTTGTATTCCTTTTTACTATGTGGGTTTCAATCAATGAAACTTTCTAATAGTAAAAAATTTATAACCCCGATGAATTTCGAGGGCGAAATTCATTTTAGGGGGGGTAGAAGGTAACACCCCGAGATTTTATGAAAAATATTCTTTTTAATTTCATTAATTTCTTGTGTTTTACGCTACACTAAAAGGAGCTTGCACAACATGCATCCTTTACTTGTCTTTCATTACACGCAATCGCGACCTTCCTCGATATCATGTGTAGTATGCAATAACGAGTTTCACTAAACAACGATTTGTTATTATTAAAACCAACCGTTATGAATAGTAAAAACCAATTTTTGAAATTTTATAAATTTTATTTTTCAAAATGGACTTCATTTTTGGATTTTGAATATCGAAATTAGCTTTGGGTGAAATTTTGGTACTTTTCGGATAACTTTCATATTCTAATGAATAGTGAAAATTATTAAATTTTAATTAAAAACAACTTTTTTAATCACAATAATTAATAGTGATAAATTATTAATTTGAGTGGTTTTAAAGTATATTTAGAATAAATTTTTACAATTTAATACAATTTTGGTCATTGGATGTAATTTTACATTTAAACCAGACATAAAAAAGTGTCAATCTTTTGATAGTTATTATCTCTTAAGAAAACGCTATTTGTTTTGACGACGGGAATTAACTTTTAAATTAATTAATGAGACTAATATGTTTTGAATTTGGTAAAATAGACATAATTTTTTATTTCATAATATCAAATATAGCTTAGGCCTAATTTTTGGTATTTTTCTGGAAACATTCATTTTTTGATGAATAGTGAAACCACTAAGTGGTAGTTTAAAAAAAATGAATTTTTCATAAAACTTAATTTTACCGCTTCTGTGAGTGGAATTTAAAAAATCCGAGAGACACAGTTGATGTCATTAAGGAAAATGTGGTTCAATGAGATGAAAATAATTTTTGGTGAATAGTAACTTTTTACTTTTTTTACCACAGTTAAAAGTAAATAGGGTAATTAAGGGTAAAAATGATATTATTGTTACCCTAACACATGTCCTAATTCTATTGGATAAGTGTAATTCAACCAAAAACAACCTTAGGAATAACATATGATCATTTAGACCCACTTGGATTAGATTAGGATATTTATTATTAATTTATTTAAACAAGGGTTAAAATAGTTAAAATCAATGTTTAATAAGTAAATAATTTTTAATATAGGGTTTTACATAAGATACATTCGACTATAAATACTCCTTAGAAATCTAAAACGATTTCTTACATAATGGTATTTTATTTGTAATTTTTAGACATTAAATAATTTAATTTATTTATGAAACAATGATGATGCAGTAATTATCTTATTAATGAAATATTGACATAATTGATGTTATAAATACCCAAATAAATGTAATTTGAGACTTTTTAGGAATTCCACCAATTTTCTAGGTTAATATGACATGTTAGTATTTATTTAATTAACTTTTTTCGAACTAATCATTATGTTATGATTTTCACAAAAATCACTTACTAAATAGTGTCAAAATTGAGATAAAATAGTTTTTAGAACAAATATTATATTATTAATTGTTATTTTATTCCAAAAAATCTAAGGTTTGGCCAAATGACTTAGATAAGGTTATATATGTTAATAAGAAACAACTTGGGGTTATTTTGGATTGTTATAGTAAGTTTTTTAACCTTATAGTGTAAGAACACAAGAAGACACAGTAAAAGTAAAATTATTTAACTTAATGTTAAATCTAAATGATAAGGTTAAAATAGGAACCTAAACTGGTCTAAATTCTATTGGATGAGAAGATTTCAACACATACCCACCTTATATTATAAATAAATCAATTTGGAGCTATTTAAAACCGAATATGACCTTATAATAAAATAATAGTTTTAGTTATTCCAAAGGTACCCCTCTCCTCCCTTATAAAAGGGCACCTCCTCCCCTTCTTCCTCACACCACTTTGAGCCTTCAATCTCGGCCAAACCCTACCAAATTCTCTTCTCAACTTCCATAGAAACATCCTAGAGGTTCTGGTCTTCCTCAAAGACCAATTTTAGTGCCCTAAAAGGAGATCTCAAAGAGGTGCTTCAAAGAAGAGGAGGTTCGGACACTTACGAAGCAAATCGGACCTAAGGATATAAAGAAATGTTTTTGGTAAAAAAAGAAGAAGATATTTATGGGAGATGTTGGAGATCTTTCACCACAATTAGAATATTATATTCCGAGTTTCCAAAGACACTAAACTATTACTGTCCTTGTGTGTGTGTGTGTTTTGTTACGTACTAATTATTCCGCAAAAGTAATGTAATGTCTATCTACGTTAAGCTTCGGGTCTCTACATGCCTACAAAAAATAATTAATAAAAAACTAAATATATATTTTTGGTGAAAAGATTATCATGTTTTAATTGAATATTGTGGGCTTAAAAAATAGTCTGTCATATGATAATTTTTTACCAAACTTCATGAGTAACTCATCTCTTTTCTTATCAATTTTTAATCAGATGTATGTTTTTCGATAGAAAAGATAAATGAATTAATGAATCCTAATCACAATTTTCATGGTTTTCCATTTATATTATGGTAATGTAAATTATTATAGAAAATATAAATAGTTATTAAGTTTAGTAAACATATTATCTCTCTATTTGGACTTATGTATTATGAAATGTACCTTATGTATATATTCATAACTTGGACAACCAACCATCCATGCTTGAAAATATCCCTTGTATTCTTAAGACCAATTACATATATCATGAAAGTTCAATATATTTCTTTTTCATATTGAATCTAAGACATATTTTCATCTTTAAATTTGGTCTCTGAATTAATTTTTAATGATAATAAATATTTCTATGGAACTGGTGGGGAGATGGTAATCTATGAAGGTTGTTTTGATTTCATGGTCGATTCACTAGATTGTCTTGATCTGAGCATATGTCCCCACCCCCACATTTTATTGATATGTAATATCATACCCCACTTCAAACTTTTCTAATCAATTGTTAGAGGTTTTTTCATATGATTATTTTAAAGACATGCCTCATGTATCATTATAAGATTATATGACCATGCTATGAAATATCCAACATCATTATTGACCATTATAATATTCAGATCATCATGTGGAACAATCAACATAGCAGTCAACTCATGAGTTACCACAATACACACTCTAATGTGATATTTTTGGAGGTATTTATGGATTTTCTAGTTTTCTAGGATATTATACATTGTACCCATCACAACAAGGAAGTGTGTTGGTGTTGACAGATATAAATACCATAAAAATATACCCTGTATAATTTTAGTAATATAAAGTTTTAGAAGTTTTTTTATTTAGTATTAGGAGAATGTGTAATGAAAAAATTTATTACCTGGAGTATGATATGCGGTTGGGAGGAATTACTAGCATCAATGCTAGTAGGATCATTTAGTTTTTGTACAGATATTTATTCCACCCCCAGTTTTCTTTGATCCATTATTATAAATTGGTTTTCCAAACCAAACCAACTAGTAAAATCATGATGTGAGCCTTTTTATGTCTGCATTAATCTCATCGTATTATATATATCTTCATGTGGTTTTATCATATGAAAACATTTCATGGTGACACTCCAAAACCTAATCCTTTTACATGATCATAATGTTCCAGTTCCTTCCAAGATACTTAATGTAGTTTTACTTTTGGTATGGATACTATTGATTCATGTGGTTAAAACATATATAAAAATATGTACATAAATAGAAATTGTTATTTAATAATATTATAAATCATAATGGATTATAATTATGCCATACTTACACTTGATTCCCATACATTTTTTTCATCAACTAGTTTACCCTCCTAATTTACACGATCCTCATTTTATAGTACATTAAGTGGGATGTAATTGGATTCATACATTGATTCATCCATCAACATATAAAGAATGAAACATATGTTCTTTCATATCACATAATTAAAATTTTATTTTTGATTTAAAATATATACCAATTTCTTCTCTAATGAAGTGTACTCCACCTTTTTTTTGATATGGGTACATTGGTTTTAATGTGTGTTCTTTATTTTCTGCACTCTTTTATTGTTTCATAAGTTAAAAAATTTCAATCAAGTTGTATAAAATAAATAATGTTTAATAATATATTATCTACTATAATACACCTGAAATGATTTATCATTATGACGATTTATGGAAGAATTCCATGTTTCTTACTTTGTAATGTGTGCATAACTAACTGGTGGGTTGGTATTTACATTCCCCTATGCATCCCTATGATATGACGTCATAAGAAGATTCAGCAAGCCTCTATGATATTTTCTAATGGCCAATAAAACAAATTTGTTATGGAAATATTCTAAATTAAAAAAACACTATAAGGAATAATGAAAATTAAATTAATGTTTCCCATATTATTTTTTGGTAAAATAAAGAATTTAAATTATAAAATTACCGTTATATCCTTAAAAATGGTTATCTTCATTACATGCTGGGTGTGTCTCCATTAATCAATACCAATTAGTACATTCATCCTTGTTGTGACCCAAATTTATCTAATAAACATTGACTTGTTAGGGTCAATAAGTTTTCCTTGGTGATTCCAACCCACCTAAATTTATATACCTTGACTTCTTTCCATGATAATTTTATTCAACCCTGTGATGTTGTGTCATTGTTGTTTTTTTCACCAACATTTTGTTGATTTCATAATAATTATATAATTTCATCATCAATAGTCTGTTCTTTCTAATGATTGGTAACATAATCATTTGGAGAGGAAATTTCTTACATTAGTAGTCAAATATTTAATTTTTTTGAAAAACAACAATGTAAACACAGATAAATGATTTGATAAGGATAACAAGAATGCTCTATTGAAAACATGATGTACTCTTTAACAATATCTTCATACTCTTTTTTGGAAATGATTAGAATGTATCCATTTTGAAGTAAATAAGAAATTGAATTTAAATCCATCTGCATACTATTTAATTCCATCTCCACCTATGTTTACTAATATTTTCTGAGTTGTAGTCATCCCTTACTGGGTATCAGTGATCATTTTGAATGACTAATACTTAGAGTAGTTCAAGCAACATAGAAGATTTGGGGGATGATTCTAAAGTAACAAAATGCAATAAAAACTATTTAGAAGATGAAGATGGTTAGGATTACAGTTGTCACATTAAAACTTTTTAAATTACCACTTATTAATTTAAAATTTAAAATCTCATCTCAAAATGCTAAAATGACCCTAAAACTACCACGAGAACATCAGCTAATCCCAACCTAGAATCATCAACTCCATTCTATGTTACTAGTCATTTTCCCTCACCAATATCTCAAATCTAATTTCATTATATCCACTTTGGTTCACATGTAGGCTGTGAGTATAAACATAAACTGGTAAATAAAAACAAGGGCCATAAAATTCACAAAGAAACATATATTTGATTATTTTTTTCAAGTACTGACACTAAAAATACTTAGGTAAGTAAATTCATTTTGTACTGACCAGTACACTAGGATAATAAAATTTACCGACTTCATTTCATAGTAGTGAATTATACCAATCATATCATAAGTTCTTAACATGGTTAATCCATAACATTCAATTCATTTCACTACTAAGAGGATGAAATTGAATCATAGGAGGATAAAAAATTATTTATCTCCATCTAGAAATAACCACTTCATAGGTTTTAGGATATTCGACTTCAGACCCATAGAATTCAAGAATAACCCTCAAGGATAACCATCGCATGTACTTATTGACTCTAAATCATTAAATGGGTATAACATTTCCATTTTCATAGGATGTGCATTTGAAATATGGGGAAGCTTTAACATGATTGGTTCCCTGAGGAAAGAACCACATAATGGGTGTCACAACACATTTGTTAAACCCAACTTCTGAAAAAACATAAATAAGAACAGTCAACAACAAAAATGACACATCACCCTCCCCCTATCCCTTGAATAATCACTAACATGTCTATAGTAACTCACATTATAGCAAACTATACCGAGCCGTCACATAATACTTATCATATTATAATATATGAAAAAAATTATTTTTATCACTTCAACACATGTATTTCTTTTAGAAAAATATTATAATCATATATTGAGAGATATATAAAAAATTGTTTCAAATAATATCATGTGATTATTAAAATAAAATATTATAAGGAAATATTTATCAAAATGTAACAATAAGATCAGTTAATTATTATGTTTAATACAATAATTTTCAAAAAAACTCTAGAAAATAATTTATTAAACAAGTAAACAAAAAAATTCGTTAAACAATCATTAAAAAAGTATACAAAGATAAAAATGAAGGCTTACTAGATAAATGTCACAGAATTTTTCCATTTCCAAAAATTCTAATGTCTAGAAAAAAAATTATAAATGTGTTTTGGTTCATTTTATAATATAAAAATTATTAAAAACTATATTTTTCATGGATTTTTGTAAAATAATTTTAAGAGTATATGTATCCTATTAACATATATATGTTATAAACCATTTCATATGAAAAATAAAATATCTAATACATATATAAAAACAATAACTAAGTAGTTATCATGGGTTGTACGTAATGTTTGAAGCCTACGGGCAATGAATTCCTCTATGGCCCACGATCCATGTAATACTTAAGCCTATGGGCCTTATAAGGGTTCCACCTCACTCCTTGAAAGGTGGATTATCAAAATCAATAAAAAATGAAGACCTTCAGGCCATTGGATGGATGATAAAAACTTGCATATTTATATTATAGCATGTGTAATATATAATTATTGATCAAGATTCTATATAAACAATGTTTTCTCAAATCTAACATAATTAAAATTGTGAATATATAAATTTTTTTAAAAATATGTTTATCCCATATATACTCTAAACCCGCTCATATTTAAAAATAACCTAAATAAAATTTTATGTATGGCTTATAACATATTACATTTCAAAAATATAATTCACTTTCCATCACAACAAACCAACAACCACAATGTAATCTCAACAAACAGTTTTCTATTTAACTGGCCTGAATTTATCAATTCAGTTATGGTAAAAATTATCTCAATCATAAATATAATATAATAGTGATAAGCAACACTAATTTTTTTAATATTATGCACATGTTTAACTTATCATTTTTAATAATTATTTCATGTGGTATATGATCATCAAATTATTCAATAATATATTCAGCATGTGAAATTATATTCAGATTCATATTCAAATTGTGTTCAATCAACAAAAAATAATCCAATGAAATAAAATATACATAAACCACCACAAAATTTTATCATTTTATGAAATAGTATCAAACTCCATTTATTCATTCAACTACATCACATATGAGACACTAATCATCCAATATTAATTAAGAAAAATAAGTACATATCATTCTAGGAAATTTTATGAATATGGTTTGGTCAATAGATTCATATATATTCATAATTATTCTTATTGTCTTAATTTTTTCATCGTAATGTTCATGCCATACTATGTAAAAAATATTCAAATAATGAAAATCCACAATATCTAAAAGTTAATAAGAAATAATAACTAAAACATCATGAAAATCACCATAAGTTGTAGTAGCGGGTGGAGAACCAGTTCGCAGTGCTCTCGTATGAAGCTGGAATGAGTTTATGGAGTAGGGGTGACATTTTGCAGGTATAGGTATGTGATAGAGAAAGAGATATATAATATTTAGGGTTCATCATGGTTAAGAACAATGAAAAAAAAGAAAACTACAGACCCCAAACAAGAAATAAAGGAGGGGGGAAAAGGAGAAAATAACATACCTTGGATTCTAGCCTTCATTCGTCCGAGAGAACATAAAGGGGTAACACTAACAGTAGGGGAGTTCTGTAAGATCTTCATAATCATGACTGAATGAGTCATGGAGAGGGTTATTTAAAATAGATCAGGGACACTTTTATCAGTGCTGGTAAAAAATTACTGATAAAGATCTATTTTATCAGTGTAAATTTATATGCTCTGATACAAAATATCTTTATGAGTGTTTTTTAGCACTGATAAAATCCATCATTATCAACCCTAAAAATAACTTATAAAAGGATCATTTATCACCACTAAAACATTATCCCTGATAAAGAAATTAAAATTACAAACATAAAAAAAATTAAATATAAATAGATAATTAAATATATTTTTATTATAGTTTTATAATTATTTAAATATATAATTATTTATGTATAATTAAATTAATATTTTTTGAAAAAAAAATTATTTTTTTATTTATAATTATAAATATATAATTTTTCAAATATATTAAATATATATTTATAAATATATATTTATTTATTTATTTATAAAAATAAATATATTTATATAAACATATATATTTTTGTAACAATTATATATTTAATAAATACATATAAATATAAATAGAGTAAATATATTTTTATTTAAATAAATTTATTATAATTTTATAAATAGAAAAATATTTATTTAATTATATAATTATATAATTATATATATTTAATATATATATAATTATATATATTATTTAAATATACTTATTATAATTTTAAATTTATGTAAATATAAAATTAATTACTTATAGATATTTGAATAATACTTTTAGAAAATATTCATATATTTATATAATTAAATAAATTATATATCATATTTATATTTATATAAATACATGTATGTTTAATAAATATATATAAATCCAAATTTATATTTTATTCTAAATTATTTATTATAATATTATAATTATATATATATATGAATAATAATTAAAAAAAATATAATTGTAGAATTATATATATATATATATAGCCCCTATGGTGAAGCTCAATGGTAGCCACCCCTATGTAGTGAAATTGAATAATTAAAAACGATTAGACTTTAAAAATATTGAAAAATTGATATGTTTTATTAATTAAATATAAATTATTAAACAAATGTGGATATATATACTAAATAAAGATGAATTTATATTAAAAATACTAAAACATAGTAAATAAATAAATATAAATATAGAAAAATATTAAATTCAGAAATAAAATCCAAAATTAAAAAAATATATATCTAAAATTAATAAATAATACCAAACTGTAATAATATTAAAATTAAATAAATAAAATTGATCGATTAAAAATATAATATCTTAAATGCATCATATTATAATGAAATTCTAAAATATTTTAATATTTGAATAAATTACATTAATATTAGGTATATGTGTTTCTATATAATATTTAATGAATTATATAAATATTTCCGTGTGGATTATATATAAAAATTCATTAATTACATATATTTATGTGAGATCTATGTGACATACAATGTTTTATATATGATAATTTGAAAAATCAAACAACACTAAAAATTAATAAGACATAAGTATGTTTTTAATCATTACATATTATTCATATTCTATATATTTATATTTAATATATATTATTTATTACTATTTATAACATATATATATTATACTTATTCATTTTTTTAATAATTTTTTCATTAATAAATTTTTAAATAATTTTGAAATATAGTCATTTTTTTGTTTAATTATCACTATTTACTCATTTTTAATTTTTTTTATAATTAAAGTTTAGTCATTATAAAAATATAATATATACTATATATTAATACTTTTAATCTCTACATATGTATATTAAATTTATTTATTTTTATCAATAATTTTATAATTAATAAAATGTTTTTTATTTTTCTTAATTTAATCATGTTTATTTTTTACTTTTTGAAATTAATTTGTTTTATAAATTTCACATTTCTGTATATTTAATATATATTATATATTAATTTTTATAATTTAAATAAATGTATATTAAACTTATTCATTTTTATTAATAATTATTTACTTAAAAAATTTCTAATAATTTTTTTATTTATATAGTTATTTAATTTTATTCACAACCTTTATCAGTGCTAAAAGAGAATTGATAAAGGTTACTCTATATCAAATCTAAAAATAAAGCACCGATAAAGTGTACCATTTATCAGTGCTAAAAATAATGTAATGATAAAGGTACCTTTTAGTGCTAAATACACATACTGATAAAGGTGACCTTTAATGGTGCTTTTTTCTAGCACTGATAAAGTCCAGTGTTGTTAAATGCCAGTTTTGGTGAAGTGTTAGTAACAACTAAAGAACTCTACCAGTATATTCTGGCACTAGTACAAATATATAGACAGATGCATATTCCTATCCCTATAGCTAGGGAAAATCAACAATCTGATCATTATGAGAAAGTGGTTGCTACAGAACAAGCACACATTCGTTCTCCCGTATAGGAGGATTAACAGCATACTATGCGATAGGATGAGGTGTAGGACATGGCTCATATTTTCTTTTCAACTGGGGCTCACTAATGAGAGAAAAACATACCTCGGGATAGGGGAACTTGCATGTCAAAAACATACAGTGGATTATTATTGAAGCCCAAGATTCTGATAATATCCCCATATTGTTGGGTATGGATTCAAATTTTAATACCATACATGCAAGGATTTGGGCCATCTCATATACTACTTATGAAACTAATACTTATCTATATGTATAAATTCTTGGGATTATTAATTTGACAGAAGTGTCTCAAAATAAAAGATGGTGAAATCTTTGGCTAGATTGTGACTCGACAACTATAAGGCATGCAATAAGAAATGGAATTCCTCATTTATCCTAGAATCATAATTATAGATGGGTAAATTTCATGGAATATCTTTCATCCATTAATTACACCATTACACATACTTTTCATGAAGAAAATATTGTGGCTGATGGATTGAAAAACAAGGGAGTGCAGGCTAGTGAAATGATTTGGAGTAATGATGTTCTTGTTGAAGTGATTTCTTTTTGAAAAAGTATTTCTATAAAAATTATCACATTAGACTCCTATAATTCTTTTATATCTTAATAATATAAATTTTCCTTTTTTTTGTAGGTCAATCTCTATAAAAAACACCATTATAGACCATGCTGAGAATATAGTAAGTGTAACTTCTCTCAGAGATTCATAAATAGTTTAAAGTGGTTCTTATCCATGATGAAATTAATGGACCTTAGATAGTTGTGGGACTATTTCACTTGGTGCAAAAATAAACTGTGAAACAAAAGGGCTTGGATCAGGTAGGATAGGTGACTTTTGAAACATCAATAAATCATTAACTTCTCTAGTGTCTTAGTATCTCATTTTACTTTTCCGTTCTTGGAACATTAACATCTCCTCATTAGTCATGAAATCCCCCCTTATAGGGGTTGTCTATTCTATTTCTCAATAGAATATATAAAAATGATATATTTATTTAACATCATGTATACCTCAGGGAATGATCCCATATAGGACCATCCTTGGTGAAGTTTTTCAATGTTTATTTTGAAGTTATAAGAAGGATCACCTAGAATGGGAAGTAGAGATGCATGAGCATGTCCCAAACCTCATTTTTTTAAGAGTTAGATCCAACATATTGAAAATAGCCTCTAGGATAGTTGATATAATGAGGTTTTCTTGGTGTTAGCTACCAAGAAAAGACTCCTATTTGATTCCAAGTTTAAAGAAGATAGGTTATCCAATGACATAGATAGATTTTAGTGGATCAAAGTGGGAGAAAAAAACATAGTGTATTTTCATGTAAATTCTTGGGTAACCTCATATTTTATCTCATAGATTGTACTTTCACTAATTATGTTATTATCAATATTCCTCGAGTAGTTGATCACTTATTTTATTTTTATAATAATAGTCATTTTTTTATGAGGGTTACATTGGAGGAAATATTAATGATTATTTTTTCAACTCATTACCAAGATACTTCGAAAAATAAAAAAAGGAGATCATATTATCTACCCCTAAGGGGAATGAAATACTTTTTTCTATTAAGGGAAATAATATGGATATTTCATGTGTACCTATTAATATTTTAGGATATTTTTATATATAAACATAGAAGGTTATATATCTTGATGTCATGAAATCCATTAAAAACTACTTTATGGGTGGGGACATTTCTATTTGACTAGTGAAACTTCTCTCATGATCATCCCAAATATTATACACCATTTCCAAATTACTTTGTATGACTATTCATTTAATATCTTCAACAAGATTTATAACAATGGGAATTCTACTATCCTCCTTAATCATGTTTTGGAAGAATTAAATTAAATCATTAAATGAAGGAATGCGCAGTGGGATTTTTCAATTTCTCCATATTGTGTGGTTGAACTAGATAGGAAGTTCCTCTACTTGGAAATATATTAAAATATTGATGTGTAAAATCTTAAGATAAAATAGAATTGACATATATCCTTAGGTTCATAGGGAAACTGGTATTCTTTGAGTTTTCATTTGACTTGTTTTTTTGATATTTCAAGGCATAGTTTTTAGTGACCCTCGTAAGGAAAATATTTAGATTCTTAAAAAATTCTTTTATCCAAATAGAATGCATCCCTTTTTCACATAGAATTTTTTTCATTTCAGAAGATACTCTTAGTCAAAAAACATAATCATGGAGTCATGTTTAGCCTTATTTTCCCCATTATTGGAATATTTGTGTCTTTATACATCCATCACATACATTTTTTCATGTTATATTATATTTATTTAATGGAAAGTATAACTATATAATAGATTCTAAAGAAATCATAACTAACTATAAAGGGTAGAGTGGAAAAAAGATAGAGGGATAACGGGAAGTGTTTTTTCTTCTAATTTTTTTTCAACTATATGATCTAAAAATATAGAAAATTGGTTAGGTATAACCAAATATACTTTCCATTAAATGGTCATGGTAAATTGTGATCTAATGGGGGGATTTGGATTCATTTATATGATTGTATGATGAATAATATTACCATTTATATCATCATATGAAAAAAATTCTACTTTCTTTTATAGATAGATTTACATTAATAAACATTATATTGACTTCTACTCTCATGTAATTAATTTTTGTCATCAAATCCTAAAAATACTTTATAAGGAACATAGATAATAACCTCTCTAACTTCCTATGGGACTAAAATGGGGAAGCCCGCAGATATTAGGATAGTTATAATAGAATTTCTATACCTCTCATCGAATGGGGGATCAACTTAATTACCCTTAAAGACAACGTTAAATAGATATATAAATTTTTTCTTAGGAATAAAAATAAAGACATTCCCCATTGGATCAAGTTTATATAAATTAGTATGGTATACCTTTAAGTGATAGAAAGACCCTATATGAAACTACTTCTTCCCTCTACTGTAACCATCATGACTCGATCAACAAAATGAATGATTACTTCCTTTTAATTTTTTTTAGAGGAAATATTTCCATTTGGTGGAAAACTATGTAGGTAAAACACTCTTATTACTAGGTTATGCTTCCTTGAACATTACTTTTAATACTTCAATGGTACACCCAAACATTACCAACTCAATCCTGTACTAGATCTAGATGTAATTTTATGATTACCTTCAATTAATGAAAGATGATTATCATTGTGTCTTTATACATATGGTATTGGAAAATTTTAAATCCAAAGATAACTATAAAACTTTTTATTCTAATAGAGGTTTGGATATCTAGTTAAAGTATCTATGAGGGGAGCACATCCCTCATAATATGGGTATTTTCATTCAGAGTGTTCATCATATTACCCTACTGAATGAAAATGTAGTCCATTGAAGAGGTATCACAATTACATATATGTGTTTTTATACAATTAAATGAATGGGGAAATAAAATAATGCCTCTTACTAAAAGTTGATTGAGTGATTTATATTTAGAACCAACATAAATCCCTTTTGCGTATCTCACTTAATAATTATTTTTTTAATATTTTCTTATTAAATATATTATATGGTTGGGATTTATCATTGTCTAAATGATAAACCCTGAGCCTACTTTTTTCAGTGGGATTCTTGGTTATTTATGATTATCATAACAACATCAAGAAACATTAAACATGTATAATCTCTAACCTACTTCATTATAGGATATTACCATTGATATTTGATCATGATATGGGGTCTAGTTTACTTCCACCTCTATAAAATCCCTTGGTGAATTTCATCTGTAATCCAAAATTGAGGGCCAAACTAGTGTTAGGAGTTAGATCTTCTAATAACCATGGTTAACTGGTTATAAGTTTATTGTTAATGGGGTTTACATATGATAAATCATGAGAGGTAGTGGAATTATTTTTGATGGATGAGGCTCAGTCCTAATGGAATTCAGTGCCAATTTCAATTCTAAGAACCCACTCATCACTAAATCATAATCACTCTTGATGAGGATTCCCTTTTACAAAAAACTCAATTTCCCTTTGTCTTATGTCAAATCTGATTCATCTCAAATGGTTATGTTCATAAAAAATCATTTCAAATCTCACTTATAATTTATCTATACTCTATTATCATTCCAAAATTTAGTGGAACCAAAAACCTCTATTCCATAAATTTTTCATTAAGGGGACATAGTAGTTAGTCATATCATAGATATTAGGGACCAATTATACAAACTAAGACTTCTATTTCCCATGGGTTCCCAACCAATTTATTTTATTAATGTCGTCAAAAATGATTCTCTTGACATTAAATATTTTAGGCCACCATGATTTTCTATAATTTATAAAGTCCCTCATTTCTATATTTTTACTAAAGAAATTATGATTAGATGGATAAATAAAATGATATACCGATGAATAAATCCTAAAAGGTTGTAAAATAAAATACCAATACCATTTTATTTTAAAAATGTGATATTTTATTTATAAGATGGTGATGGATCATGGGAATAAAAAGTGGAAAAAATTGAGGACTATAAATACTTTTATAATGATGTTATTATGGATATAATTGGAAAACCATAAATTCATGAAGAAATTATTGATGAAGAAGGTATATATTAGGGTATTCTTGACCTCAAAGTTGAAATAAAGGCTATGAATAAAGTGATAAATACTTTGGGATATAAAACAAAGAAAGATAATATAGTGTCACATGGATATAAAATCCATATAAAGTAGTACAAAGAGGAAAAATATGAGTTAAATGAAAAAACTATAAATACCAAATGTAATAATTTAGATAATGTGAAGAAAGTCATTTATTTGAAGCTCAATTTTTAAGATTAGAATAGTATTACTTTTTATATGACTAACCTGATGAACAAAAGGTGAAATCAAATCAAAGATCACAATGGTGAAGTGTTCAAAAAAACAACAGAAGTATGATAAAAAAAGTAATGAATACATTAATGGCATAAAGTATTTGGTTCATAGGTGTTTTTGATAATGTTATATAGATTTATATTGATCCATAAAAGGATCTTTAATATTTAATTCAATAATAAAACTCATGAAGGAAAGGTATGATTGGGAATATATGTGAAATATAATTTTTGTCAAATTTAAAATAACAAAACATGATAACTCTAGAAGGAAAAATATTTATTTGGGTGATACCCAATTATCAACTAGAATAATAATTAATAAACATAACATATCACCTCAATTTAGGATTCATTATTATGAAATTAGGGGGTACACATAAAATGAACTTTCATAACTAATATTTATATAAAGTAATAAGATAAATAGAGATAAATGAATAAAATAATATACATTTGGTATGTATTTCATAGAAACTATTTTTTGAAATAAGTTTATGGAAACGAATTCATGTATTTCTAATTAGGAAGGAAAATAAGTACTGTAATTGAAATGAAAAATAGTGCAATGTAATAGTTTAAATAGTTATAAAGAAATATGAAACATATTTATAACTATATATGTAGAATATGAACCATCATATATAAAGTAATATAATGATAACAAAAATATGTAAAATAAAATGAATGGATGAAAATGACCAGGGTGGAGAAATTTTTGGTAGATGAAATTTCTCTAAAATTAATTAATTGAGTTACAGTTTAGATTCCAAAAAATGGGTGTTCTTCCCACATGATTTTAAAAATGAATATATTGAATGACATAAATTACATCAAGTAATAAAATTTATGATTTTAAAATAATGAACTCCAAGATATAATTAAATTAAATAGCTAAAAAATAGAGGAAAATACATCAATAAAATTGATTTATTGGTAGGGGTTGGTCTTATTCTCAACCAGTTTATAATAAGTCAATTATGTGACTCAAGAAATTCGATCAAATTTTCCAGGAAGACATATATTATCATGGGAAATTTTGACTCAGTTATAAATAATGAAAATTAGATAAATATAAATTCATATATTGATGATGGAGAAGAAAACATGTGATTTAATAAAAATGAGGATGATAAAAAGTTATGGAAAAATATCATATAAACTTGATCTAAGAACATTGGATAACTTGGTTAATGATTAAGGATCATGGTACATTCTTAGGAATATATCAAATTACTTTCATATATGTTTAGTTTTCCAATGGGGAATTTTATTCAGGATTAATATAAGTTGAATTTAAAAAATTAATAAATGTTATTTTAATTGGCGCACACATGTTTCTACAGACGTTATCACAAGTTCTCAAAATTCAATAGAAATTTGATGTTTTCCCCAATGTAGGGGATTTTTTGAGAACTAGGTTTTTTTATCATAATTCTAAATGTTTGAACATCTCTAAGATCTATTTTTTGAAGTAATTTTAAATAAATGGGATTACTTTTAGACAAGTTGATAATCCTGGATAAATAATCTTCAGAATTGGGGTTTCATATTAAAAATGAATGAATGTAGTATGGAATAGTTTGTGACAAATCCTGGTGATGAAATTTTTTGGGTCAAAATTTTTAGAGTCCCCATACATAAGAGTCCTTATGCATAAAGGATACTCTTAAAAATAGTAATTTCCATACATATGGGTATCATTATGTGTAAGAGTACTTTTAAATAAGGGTTGTATCTTACATAATAGAAGGAAACAAATTTTTGGGGATTAGACTAAGTCATGATGTGTAAATGTCTCTTGGATAATAGTTTACTCTTATTTAGATATACCACCATACATAAGGTCTTCTATGTGTAGTGTTTTAATCTTATGTATAGTCCCCCTCATATATAAGATTTACCATATGTAATATTTTACTCTTATATATGGGTTTCACCATGTGTAAGGTTATGTACATAAGGTTCCTCCACTTATTCAAAAATTGGTTAAGTGTGAGAGTGACCTTGTTATAAGTAAGGGTTGTTTAGGCTGATATGTAAGTGTCAAAAAGGGGGGATACGTAAGGGTCTCATAATTTACCAAAAATTTTGTATGATGATATTTATGTCCATTTAGAAAAATTATTAATAAATTATTTGAACTAAAATATAAATGGTGGAATTTTCCATTTCATTTATAATAAAGTGAGAACGCGTCGATTCTTTTATTTCTTTTGTTTTTACTCATCTTGGATGATCATTGTTTATTATTGTTAAATCATTGTACTACATATTGATAAGAGTTTTCACATGAAAGGATAGATTGACCAGAATATTTATTTTTGGTTTCTCTCACAGATTTCTTATTTTCTGTCATTTGTGGCCTAAATTATTGTTTCTTATAGATTGGAAAATCTCTTTTAATTAGAGCTAAATCAGACATAGTCTCTCAAAATGGATAGTCTTGATAACTACAAAAGAATAATTTATACTTTAAATTAATATTCTTATATGTCATTTAGTTCTTTTTTTCATATTCTATAGATATAGTTATTTTTATCATGCATGTTTCATTTGTGTGATGTCAACTAATTAATTAGGCTGGGCCTGCATTTACCTAATACTCATCAAGGAATTCATAGCTTTATAAATGTATTTTTGGTGGTTCATTGAAAAAAAAAAGAGTTTCAATGGTATTATTTCGGGATTATTTAATTGGCGGGTTGGGTTATCTAGGATTTTTATAAAATATGTATTAAAATGGATTAAAATAGAATTTTAGAGTGAATGGCATGATTTTAGGTAATGGTTTTAAAATGGTATTTTAAAGAAAGTGTGTGGTTTTCCAAAATTTGTGTCACTATTATTTTATCCAATATCCTAGTTTGAGTAATGTAATATTTATATTCTTTTCCCTAATAGTTTGTAAAGATTATTTTTATATGATTTATATGGGTGATCTAGAAGTTCTTGGTTTGAGATTTGTTTTTCGATTTTTGACCTTCAGTGGGAAACACCCCATTTTTTAAAACATGTGTGACTTTTTTGAATCTTGATTATGATATCCTAGATTGAAATTCTTGTTTAAATAGGTTGTGTATATAATAATTCATTACCATGTTATAGTATTTATATCCATTTGTATGGATTGTCTTTTATATGAGTGTTTAAGTTGGCTCGTTAATGTTTTTTCTTTATATCAACTGTCTGGGTTTATTTGAATTGATTTAATAGACCACTTAGAGGGTTAATATGGGTGAAATTTATTATGTTCAATGGAACCACTCATGGTTCTGTGAAGATGAGATGGGGTTATCCTCTTCTGTAAAAAAGACCTAGAGTAAGTGTTCTAGGCATGATTAATGATTGAGTGATTTGATGTTTTTGAATATGATTCTAGGTGATAAAATCTTCATTTATTGATGTTTTTCAAGAATA
Source organism: Viscum album (assembly GCA_963277665.1). Classification (NCBI taxonomy): domain Eukaryota; kingdom Viridiplantae; phylum Streptophyta; class Magnoliopsida; order Santalales; family Viscaceae; genus Viscum; species Viscum album. The sequence goes on along the minus strand of OY728163.1, from coordinate 965,270,929 downwards.
ATCAATGATAGTGATAGTGAAATATATTTTATTGTTATGGTGGAATCCTAGGGGTTGAACATTGGAATTTATTCATTATATGATGTCATTGTTTCCTATGTTCTGTAAATATACAAATAGTCATGGGATTTACCTTATGTTTTTGAAGTTCGTGATGTGAAATATTCAATGGGAACTTTTCTGGAGTAGATGGTTTCTCTTGTATAATATGTGTCCATAGATGTTTTCCATGAGTGGATAGTCATGCCTTTTAAATATATATCCATGGGACCTTTCTCGAAGAGGATGGTTTGGCCTATGAAATATGTTTCCATGAGACATTTCCCTAAGTGGATGGTTTAGACTATATAAGAAATGGCCATGGGGACTTATCATAAGTAGATGGTTTGACCTATTTGAAAGGTTACCTATTGAGATTCTCTCATGTCAATTGTTTTCTGTGATGATTTTACTTATATTGGGAGTAAATATTATGTTTTTTTCATTATGAGTTTCTTATTTACATAAGATATTATATTAAGAAATATTTTTTTAATGGTATTCCTCGTTATGTGTCTAAAATAGATCAATTACAAGAATTGTTGAAAATAGGCAATGTCGGGTGGTATGGTAGCCTGGTAAGCACACAATGACCTGACACTTCTGTTTTCTTATAAATCTTATATTATGTTTTGAGATTGGTGTATTGTATGATAAATACTATAAATCCATATATTTAGTTCATTCACATATACTAGATCATAGGATCACTCATTGTGTTTAGGTGAGTGGGGGAAATCATTTTGGGTCATTGGACTAACACCCCACATGCATACACAACATGGATTTTGATGAACATGCATTGGAATTTTTGTTTTCCTTTAGGCATAAGTATCACATAGATCTAGAAAAGTAATTTGGATCTAGAAAATTTTTTAGGCCAAGGACTCAATCAGGATGATTATATGAGTTGGGTTGGGGGCCATTGAAGATTATTTCTAGTAATTTTTTTGTATTTTTACTTGAATCATATTAATTATATATATCTAATGATACTATTTGTACATGGTATTTCTGTTTTCTAATTTTTCATATTATGATGCATCAAGTATACAATTTACTTATTTCTACTATAGAATTTTGTGGGACTTTTAGATCTATATGCATGTCTATAGGTTTTTGGGATTTCAATTATAAGGATGGTTCATTTGGTGTTTTTGGTAATCCTACGAATGAAAATGGGGATTTAATTTTGAGTTAAATGTCTCCCAATTACATTTTAGTCCCTCAATACTAGTTAATATCCATTGGTGAATGGGGAGGCATGCTTGAGGTCTTTCAAAACCCCTTATTAGGTCATTTCCAGATGATCTAGATTTAGTCATACTAATTGGTATTAGAGAATGTGGTTAATTGGGATTGTGTTAGATGGAGGTGGAGTCAGGTTTTTGGGACATGGGGGGTTGACAGGTAGCAATTATAGCCATCATGGATCCAATTGAAACCCAATTTGATAAGGAATATCCAATTTTTGGATTAATCACTCTAGTATGAGTGAGGTGTTGGACTGAGAATCCCAATAAAAGATGGATGAGACATAGGATTAATCCTATAACTTCTCCAAGAACCATTTTCATTATTTAAGAATTTTTGTAGTGAGATGTTTATGACATTATAAACATGCATATGGTTTTGTTTGTTATAGCATTCACTCATTGAGATCCATTATTATTTGCAGAAAAATATGTTATATTTGAGGTTTTATTGGATACATTATATGGAATGATTATATTAAAATAAATTTAAGGGGACTATTGAATTGATTATTATTTAGATTTTTGGGCTTCCAAAACAATTATTTTTTTGGTTATTTAGTATTTGAAAAAAAAAATTAAAAACAATATTCATGTGGTGGAATGAGGTTTTAGTAAAATGGTTTTATATGTTGGTATTTTTAAAAATATCATATGTAGTTTTTTTAATTTTTTTGTGATTTTTTTTGAGGAAAAATGTCAGAAATCATTTTTCAAAAAGGATTTAAGAATGGATTTTTAATGTCAGGTTGACTTTCGAGAAAGGAAAACAATTATAAGGTTGAAAATTTTGTTTGATTGGTTGTAATGAAAACCCAAGGATTCTAATTTTTGTTTTAAAAACTCTAATATGTTTTTTTGGATTTAAATTGCTTTGAGATAGTTTAAATATGTAATTTATATGTGTGTAAACCAAGCTATTTTGACTTTGGTGTTTTATCCTAGAGTGAACCAGGTGTTTGAATTTTATGCTTAATTATTGGGTCATGTTTTTTGGAAAATTCAATATATCTTTTTAATATATGAGATTAATATGTAAGAGAATCATGGCCATTTATTTAGCTGTGTGAGCCTAGATTTATTGAAATGTGGCTCCTGGAAATATGAGTTTGGTTGTGTGATTGGGTAGCATGAGATCCCATACCCATTGTGTTTGGATGAGATCAAGATATATGGTGGGTAAAAACTATGAAGGGTTATCTAAAGGATCACACTATCTTGGAGGATGAGTGTGAAGGTTTTCATAGGTTTTAGGGAAAAATATTTTATGAGTGAGGGTAAGTAAATGTGGGTAATTTCTAGTTCTCAATTTATAAAAGAGTGTTTGAATGTGTATTATAAAGTTTCATTATAAATTTTATTTATTGAAGGGTAGATTTAGATGTTTTCAAAAATAATGGCGAGGTGATAAGTATCCCTGATATTTCTTATAGGAGAGTCATGTGACCTTAGTGGGGCTCTATTAAGGGGTCTTCCATAGAGTGAGATAACTACGATGATGGATGATAAGTGTTTGGGAATCGTGTCTGGATTTTTTGATCAAATTAAATGTAATCCAATGTATAAAGAGTTAATATCAAAGATAGATCAAATTATCATAATATAGATGATCTGATCCTTCTCCTTGAGAAGTTTTTGCAATGATGGGATGAGAATGGATTCAGAAGAACAATGCACATGTGATGATGTTAGTCTCAAGCATTGTGATTGAGGTGAAATTTAAGGGAATATATATGGTAGGGAGTGCACCATTGTTCATTGGAGGTATCGACCCTTTTGTGGGACAGTTTTGGAAAATGTTGATAATTTAATTTTTAGTAATCCAAGAATGGATTACGATCAGTAATTCATATTAAAATTCAAGTATTTCTAGGTTGGACATGTAAAATCACTACAATTGATAATGGATAGTACATGGGTTTTATATATTGTTTTCGGTTGGATTAGGACACTCAATAGAGGGTTGAATTGAGTTCTTATAAAAATTTCTATTAAAAATTTATTTAACAAACACCCAGTTTAAAACCAAAATTGGCCAGTTAATCAAAGTATCTGATTTGTAAAAGATTTTCTTATTTGAATGGTTTCTCAAAGATTGATTAATTCTTATTTAAATCCATTTATGATATTACAATAACATTTGAGACTAGTCTAAAAAACAAATTCTAATGAAAACACTATATAAGATTAACTATCAAAACAATGTAACATTTTCTAATTTGAAAAAAAAATATAATCATAAAAAAAGAACTTTAAACAAAGTGGATAAAATAATAAAATTAGTCTTCAGTAGTGAATTATTCCTCTCCACTAAGTTATCACCTTCCAACAAGAAAAATATATAAAAAAATATTTATCAACACCCAGGATCAGAGTTTACAAAAACACAAATTCTTACTCGATCAACTATAACTCTACCACAGTTTGAAGAGGTAAAAAATATAACAATTTCATAGAGAGACCTCTTCCATAGTTATATGTGGGAGTAAAATCGAGTAAGACAGTTGTAGTGAGAGGATATATTTAATCCTCCCATTTTTCATACAAGACATAGTTTGTTTTTAATATTTATAAACACACTTATCAATGGAATAATAAAACATTAACAAATATAAAATAATATAATAAGAAGGGATTAGAAATTCTTTGAGTGTTATTCTATGCAGTTACGGTTTCTTTCAATGTAGAATATTTGAATCTCGGATCCTCTTAGAGAAATATAATCAGACACATAGTGTTGTGAGTTTTGTTTTTTGGATTCTAGATTAATGAATTGTTCTTTAGAGCTCTTATTATTCTTTGAGTTTTTGCTGCTACAAGGATGTTCGTAGGACTGTTCACTGCAAGTTCTTCTTTAGCTAACAATAATAAAGAGGGATTATCATGGATCTTTTGTGTGGTATGGTTTGTTTTACACTTTCATCTTCTTCATCTCATGCACCATAATATATTAATCCTTGGTTGTTTGTGTTTTGTTCTATAAGAATCATGATTTACACACCTCATACATCGCACTGTCTACTGACATGACTAAAAGAATCATTAATAATATTATTATCATTTAATATCTTGAATATGAATGTTATAAATAATTTTTAATTTAATTGAAACATGGTATAAATGGATATGTATGTAACAGTGTCATACTCAGTGGTGATATATGAATGGTTTCATTTGAATAGCGATTCAAGTGTGGTGGCACATCCAGCGCTGACTTTTCCTTGTCTTCTAAGTGGTGCCTCCAGAAGGGTGTCTTATACTATGTGAATATTTTTAATTAGTTTTTCAATGAAATTGTGTTGTGACAACAGTGTCAAGTCCTTTATGAGAAACGGTGCCACTGTCAATGGTTTCATTAAAACAGTGTCTGGTCCTTTGCAAAAAAAATTGAACTGATGACTTGATGTAATAGTGTCTAGTACATTGTGAGTTATGGAATCTATAGCATGATACAAATGTATAATTGTAATGGGGACTCATAAGTTACTGATTTTCAGATTAAATGGGGATACACTTTAGTCACAACAATGGTGAATGTTAGTTCACCTTAATGGTGACTCATACATTACAAAATATCTACAATCTTTCATAATGAGTAAAACTCACTGAATGGATTAACATTATACATGAGCATAATGACACATTATACGACAAGATTAAACATTATTTACAAGAGTTAAACATGATTAGTGAACATTAAAACAAGGGGATTCCAATAATCTACCCCTTTTAATGATTGAAAATCATGGCATTCTCAATCCATACACTTCTAAAAGGAATTAATAGTTCTATTAACATATCAAACATATTATATGATATTAATACATAAAATCAAGGAATCCCATTATAGTGTTAGAGCATATATGTAAAAATATCATAAATTCCAGTTCATCTCGCCCTTGTTGGATTATCAAAAAAAGTAAGAAAAAGAAAAAAAATCACTAAATGAGATCAATAATTGAATAAGGGGGATATCACAGTTCATTGAATATTTTAATAGAGTACAGTAAAATCACAAAAATAAAATACATAATATTCCTATAAAAAATCATCATTCACTTCTCTTCAAATTTTTTATCCTTCCCTTTATCCTTATCAGAAACACGAGGAGGTGTAGTATCATGTGTAGAAGTAGTATGGGTTGTTGGAATAGAGCTAGAAGATAGAGGTAATCCTTTAATAATAGAAGGGGAAACACTTGTTATAGATTAATAAAGAGGTAAGGGTTGCTCAGTGATGATAGGTTTGATTGGAATTAGATCCTGATAAGGTGAAATGGTAACTATATCAAAAGACGCAGAGGAAGAGGGAGTGATAAAAGAAAGTAGGCCAGGTCTAAGTGAAGTAGCTATAAGAGAAACTATGGTTGTGTTGTGATGAGGTAGATAAGGATTCAACATATTTATGAAATACTTGATTATATCACTACCGCACTCCATATACATCCAAAATCATCCTTCTTTTCAAAGAATTTCTCAAGATTATGAATTAAATCATTCTACTGCATGACTTTCTCCAAGAAAGAATGAGTCCCTGGAGGTAGCATCAGATTCTCTACCAAATATTTAAAATGACTCATCATCTGGTGCATAGTATAAATAATTATAAAATAATAATCCACCTTCTTTGAAATATATTCATGTGTATTAGTGGAAGTGTTAGATTAAAGTCTTACCATATCATGCACATGATCATTGTATATTTCAATTTTACTCAATATTTCATGACATAGACCAACAACCAATGTTTGAAGTTCTTCTCTACTCATTGATCTGATCAAATCATTGTCCAAATGTTGAGATTTTTGTGTAGATGATGATTGATCTGGAGTAGTTGCAGTGAAGGTATTAATATTTCATAGAATTGTATTTAAATGTCCTTTATATTAATCTATTAGTCGGTTGATTGCAGCCACAAGTCCATTCATTCAATTTGATAATTCGGCGTTGTTCTTGACAAATTCATCAACTATTAAAATCAAATTAGGTTTAATTTAAGATACAATGTTCCCTGAGAGAATGTCAGCATCACCCTCACTGAGACTAGCAATCAGATTTGAAGCAGGAGTATCTTGAAAATCCTTTCACATCTCTTCAACTAAATATTTTAAGTACTTAAACTCATCATTCAGTTATTTATTTTCAACCCTTGACTCTTGTATCTCATGGAGCATTATGGGTTGAGTTTTCCATATCAACATTTCCAGAAGTTTTATAGAATCTCATTTAGTGAGGTTAGTCACAGGATCAGGATACGACATCATATATTTCTAAAACTAGAGAAGATATTCGCTCCAAAAACATTAAGATCATCATAGATTACATAACTAGGGGTTTCTTCAAAAGGATCGGGAACAGAGATAGGTTATGGATTCTTAGAAAATATGAGTTCATTACCTGTGATTGGTTTGATTTGAAACTTAGTTGAAAGGTCCATTTCCTTTACTAATGAATTATGAGAATCATTAATTTCGGAGTAGCTAGGAAACTTGTTCCAGGAATCCACTAAACATGAATCCACAGGATTCTGTGCTTCAATCCATTCCAAACTAGGGTTCTACTCCCCCTTAAAAATGATACCCCTTGAGGGCTAAGAGACTCAATTTCATCAACACTTTTCACATATTTTATTATAATATAATCTGCCAAAATTTTTTCTAAATACAAATCTTATTTCATCCTTACATTATCAGGTAAGATGACTTATGTTTCTACAGATTCTTCTTCTGTCTATTGTTCATTAGAAAACTATGCTTCCAAAATTGGTTTATATTTATCATAATATTTATCCTTGGTTGTATCTACTACACATTCACATTCCCCACCTTTAGGGATAAGAGAATATCTAGAGGGAACATCATGATATTGTTTAGAAGATTTGTGAGGCAGCTCTTCAGACCTTTTAAAAATATATGGATCACTTCTTTCAGAAACAACTCAAGATTCAGTTTTAGGAACATCGACTTCCATTCCTTTATCTTAATATTCCAAAAACACATCTGGTTCTAAACAATGATCGGTGAAATCCATAGGTCCTGAAGGGTTCTTAATAGGATTTAAATCCTCATACAAATTATCATTGTCTTCAACCCACAACCTCTACCATGGAATCCAACTAATTTTCATTTTCCTTTATAAGTTCTTAGATATGAAAAACACATAATCCTCAAAAACTTCTTCATCCTTACCTACCAAATCCTTGGATATAAGAATAACAAAAGTGGATGTTGAATTGAATAAGAAGGTTGAATTTGAAGTTTCCTTGATCATATCACACATGTGAAGGACAAGGAACTCACACATATATATCATGTGACCATTCTTTAAGAGATGAAACAAGAATATATCTTGATATTTTATAGTATCAATGTAATATTTTCTTGGGAATATCACGTGTTGAATAATTTTTAACAGTAATATAGACTCTCTATTTAATTTAGAATCTATAATCCTTCTCCTTTTTCCATCTCCAGTGTAGTCACACAAATCCTCTTCTATGCTAAATATATCAATTGGAGTTGGAGAACCTCTTTTATAGTCCTAAAATATACTTTCTCTAAAAACTCGTAAACATACACCCCAATACCTTGAAGAAAAATCACACCTTCATCCATTTACCCATCTTCTAACCACAAATTAATCCTTAGAATTGAATGAAAACTAGATATACTAATAGAACTCAAAAACTAGTTTCAGGTATATGGGTCTCTTATCTTTCGTAAACCATTCTAACCATACCTATTCTTCAAAAACATTTAGAACAAGTGGCTTACTCAAGAGAATCCATTTTTCACAAACTTCTTTTTCTGAAATGACTACATGATCTGCTAGATCGTCGTTTAGTGGTTCTTCCAGATTTGTGATTGGAACTCATTTAACATTCATTGAAAACTTGTGATGCTCTGGATTTGAGGTTAATGGATGGTTTATCCATGGAATTTTCAACATGAATAGAGGGTTTGGAGGAGATAAATGTGTTCAAGAGAAAAGTGTATCTTTTTCATGTATAGGGAGCATGAGTGAGGATAGAAGTTGAGTGATGGGTTTTTATCATTTTGGGATTTCAAAAGACGTAGATTAAAAAAATATAACATAAAAGCAAAATAAATAAATTAAAATAGCAATGTTGGAAATATTTCTAAATATAAAAAGTTGAGTCATAATGTTGAGACCTGAATGTGCAGATATGGTGGCATCACAATGGTGTGACTCTGATCGGTGAGACATCAATTATTGAGACTGAAAATGGTGAGATAGTAAACTGTGAGACAATTAATTGTGAGACAGTAAATAGTGGGACAATAAAATGTGTGATGGTAAACTATGAGACATTAAGTGGCCACTCAAGATTGATTATTACCAATTCATTTATACTATATCTTGTTATTTTAGAATTTAATTTCTTTGTAATAATATCTACAAGGTGATGTTTTAAGCCAATGAATTCTAAAGTAATATCACCTTTTATTATAATGATCTCTCAAGAAGTGATGTCTTACATAAAAATGTTTTGTTTTTGAATGACAAACTAGATTCTTAGAGATGTTTATATCACTTGTGTTATTGTAGTTTATTGGGTCATGTCTAAACTGATATCCATATTCAAGAAATGTTTGATTCATATAAAAATCATGGGCACAAAAAATACGAACAACTATGTATTAATCTTTAGTAGTATATAATAAAATATAATTTTGCTTCATACTACAACATTATACTAGTGACTTTCCCAAAAAGTGACATGTTCCATAGTATTTTGTTTTATCTCTAACTTAAAACCACAAAAATTAGCATTAAAATAACTAGCTAAGTCAAATTGTTGTCCTCTAGGATGGAACAATCCTAAGTTCATAGTATGTTTGAGGTATTTGAAAATTCTTTTAAAAACAATAATATGTGACTCTTTAAGATTTTCATAGAAAAGAGTGCACATACACACACTAAACATAATATCAGGTCAGCTAGCAATAAAGTTGAGAATAATTCCAATCATAAGTCTGTAATTGGCTTTATCATCAGATTTTCCATTTTCATCAAGATCCAATTTATATGTGGTACAAAAAACAGTATCACTACTTTTAATTTTATCCAACCCAAAAAAATTAAAATATTGTGAGTATTTTTTCTTTAATTCAAAATAATACCTTCTTTATTTTGAATGATTTGAAGTCCAAGAAATAATTTTAGTTCCCCGAACAAATTCATTTCAAATTATTTTTTCATCATTTATGAAAAATAGACACATATAGAATTATTTAAAGATCCCAAAATACAATCATCTATATAGAATTTTACTACCAAAATATCCTTAGAAATTTTTTTATAAAAATATTTGGATCATCTATACAATTTTTAAAACCTTTAGAAATAATATAAGTACTTAATCTGTCATAAAAAGCTCTTGGATCTAGTTTTAAACCATATATAGCCTTTATTAACTTAAAAAAGTTATTTGGACAATGAGGATTTGTAAAACCATGGAGTTTTTCAACAACACATTGTAATATGTATACCCGTTTAAGAATTCACTCTTGACATCCATTTGATATAGCTTGAAATTTAAATGTGCCGCATATGCTTGAATGATTCGAATGGCTTCAAGTCTAGAAACTGGTGAAAAATATTCATTATAGTCAATGCATTCTTCTTGAATATATTCCTGTGAAAAAATCTAGATTTATTAAATACAATAGTACCAACTTCAACAACATTATTTCTTAATATCCACATAGTTCCGATGGTCAACGGGTATTTAGGTCTATCCTCTAGTTTCAAAAAAATTATTTAATTCAACATGATTTAGTTATTCTTGTATATACATTACCCAAAATTAATAATTGTTTTCATTATTGATGTTATTAGGTTTAATATGTGACAAAAAGGCATGATGTTCATCCTGGTTTCTAAGTGAAGCTATAGATTTAGATCCTTTGTCTAAGTCTCCAACTATATAATCTAAAGGGTTGTTTTTTAGAGTTCTTGTAGGTAGTTGAAAAGAAGGACTACTAATTTCAGCTTCTTCAATATGTTTGGGTTCATCATGGCTAGAGTCTAGAAATTTTCAATAACTAGATGATTTAGTAGGTTACAATGTAGCAGGATCAGAAGATTTGGGAGTTATGTCCATATGCTATTAATCATACTCAATATTTTCTTGGGAGATCTTGGGTTCATGTGGATCTATTTCATCAAACATGGCATGTAAAAATTATTCCACACATTTTCTTCTTTTATTAAAGACTCTATAAGATTTTCTAGAGTTTGAATAACCTATAAATATTCCTTCATCACTTTTAGATGAAAATTTATCAAGATTATTCTTAGTATTAATAATGTAAACTTTTCAACCAAATACATTTAAGTAACTAACTTTGGGTTCCCTATTATTCCACAACTCATTAAGGGTTTTCTAAAGGATAAATCAAATCAATAATCTATTAATAATATAACAAGACTTATTGATAGCTTCATCCCAAAAGTAAATAGGTAAATCATATTAACTAATCATAGTCTGAGCTATTCCTTGTAAGGTTCTATTTCATCTTTCTATAACTCAGTTCTATTGGGGTTTTCTAAGACTAGAGAAGTTAGGAATATATCCAATTTGTGAAAAAAAAAGACTCAAACTCTTGATTTTCAGACTCATCGCCATGGTCACTTCTTAAGGATTTAATTCTAATACAACTTAGGTTCTTGACTGTTTTTTAATACTTAGTTAAAAGTTATAAAGCATAACTTTTGGAAGTAAGAAATAAAGTCCAAGTATATATAGAGTAGTCACCTATTATAAAACAAACATAGTGCTTCCAATTAAGACCAGAAACTCTAGATGGTGTAAAACAATTCATATGAACCAACTAAAGTGGTTTAGAAATTGAAACTTATTTCTTTGGTTTGAAAGATATTTTGTGTTGTTTTCCTTTTTGAAAAAGATGGAAGACTTTATTATTTAGAAATTCTAGTGTGGATAGATCCTTAACTAACCTTTTACTTGTTAGCTTACTAAGTGAGTGAATATTACAATGTCATGTTCTTCTATACTAGAGACAAGACTCTTTTTTGAAAATAACTCATGCAAGAAACATTTTGAGAAATTTAGGAATCTAAATTATCATCATAAACATCTTTATTCCTAAATGAAGTAAATAATAACCCATTTTAAGAATTTAACACATTACATGATTCATTTTAAAATTTAACATTGACACTATAATCATATAACTAAGATATTATAAAAACAATATATTTTAATTCATCAAAAAAAGAACATTGGAAATTAAAATTGAACTGGTGTTACCAATTTGGTCGAAGAAAATTATTTTTCCTTTTTTATTGTCACCAAAGGTGACATTCCAACCATCAATATTAATCAAATTCTTGAAGCATGAATAATATATTATCATGTGTCTTGAACATCCACTATCCATGTACCATAGTCTTCTATAGGATCTCTTCAACCATCTTACCTACAAAATTTATATAACCAATAAAAGGATTTGGTACCTAGACTTGATCGGGTCTATTAATATTAGTAATTAATGATTTGGAAATCCACATTTGTTTCATGGGTTTCCTATAAAATTATTATACAGTATTGGAAAAATAAACTAGGTTCGGTCATTAAAAAAACTATATTTAGTAGAAGGTTCTCCTATTTTAGAACGAGCAGATAAATTATGAGTTCTGAACATAAAAATAGATTTTCTTGATTTGGTTACAAAAAATGATTTTTAGCTTTGTTCCCCTATCCATATTGTTATACTAAACTATTAGAATACCTAGGAGCTGGTTTTTTTTCAATAATTAGTGTAATATTATTCCTTAAATTGGTAAAATTATATATTTTATTTTTCAATTTTACATTTGATAACATATGGTCATTATTTTCTTTAAGAAATTGGGAATTATATTCATTTTCCATAGTATGTTATAATTTGACAGTAGTGGTAAGAGCCTGATGATTCTTTAAAACCTTATATTTATCTTTTAACTCATTACTTGTATCATAAATAATGTTTCTATATTCAAAAACTTCTTTAATAGACATACTCTCAGAATTAGATACATCTCCAGAATAGTAAGAATTATTGGTGGGAGATTCTAGGGTTAAGTCAGATATGTTTGTCTTAAAATACATGTTTTCTTCACTGGCCTTTTCATCATGTGAGGATTTTTACTAACTTAAGATATCCTCATATGTACTCTAGGTGGCCTTCAATGATTTCTTTTAACTTTTATCTTTATCCTTATATTTAAAATTATACTTTAACTTAGGTCATTGAGACTTTATATGATCTATTCTCTTACACTCATATCATACTATCTCATTTGAATTATCGCCTCTTTTCCTGTAAATTTTTAATGTTTCCATTATTTTCAAATTTTTCTTTTTAGCTAGGATTATTGAAAAACATCTTCTTTCTATAAAATTTTCTAAACCTTCTATCTATATGATCTAGTTCTTCATCACTGTCAGATGGTTAATCTTCATTACATGTATTGTCATAATGATTATGTAGCCTTTCCTATTCATTATTTTTGCAATTAGTGGTTTTAAAAGCCACTAAAATTCTATTTGGTTCATATTCCTATTCTTTTTTGAACTTTAATTAATCCTCATACATCCTCAACATTCTTATCAACTCCTTTACTAGAATCTTACTGATATCACAATATTATCTAATTGACACTAATATTCCCCTCCATCTGTCAGGTAGACATCTTAGATTTTCCATGATTCATTCCTTATTTGTAACTGCATTTCCCAAAGAAATCATAGTATTTTCAATTTAATTAAACCTGAGATACAATTTAGAGATAGGTTCATCAGGAATCAGATTAATGTTATCATATTTAATAGTATATTTATTAATTCTCATCTCCTTAATATTATAGGTTCTTTCTTGTGAAATGGAAAAAGTATCCCAAATTTCATTCATTGTTTTACATGGAGAAATCCTACTAAATTATTCATCTCTAAAATAAAAATATAATCCATTCATAGATTTGATGTTATTATTATAATTTTTCTTGGTTAGTTCATCCCAAGAAGTTTGGGTCTTTGGAGGTATCTTATATTCCACAACAATTGAAAACTAAATTTTAAAACCCATACTTTCTAAATTTATTTTCATCTTAATTTTTCCCTGAGCATAATTTGTTTCATTAAAGAATGGAGGTTTGTTGGTAGAATCACATACCAGTATATTATCCCTAATAAAGACTAAATAATAGGTTTTTAAAGAGATAAAATTGTAGAAATTATGAAAATATAGAGATATTTAAAACACAACTAAAATCACAGTTGAAAAGGTTTGAATACTACATTTTAAAAACGACATATGATACCAAATGTTGGTCATAGTAAGACACTCAAGAGGTGGGGGAATTAGTTCCTATAAAAATTTCTTTTAAAACCATTATTTATCAATACCACAATTTAAAAAAAGGAGGATAATTAACCAATGTATTAGATTTGTATAATCTTTTCTGGTTTGAAATATTTCTCAATGAATGAATAATTCTCAGTTAATGAAATTTATGAGATTACATTAACATTTGAAATCATTATAATAAAAAATATCTAATGATAACAATATATAATATTAACTACTAATTCAATGCAATGTTTTTTGATTTTAATAAAAGAAATATAAGAAAAAAACAACACTTTTAACACATCAGATAAAAAAATAGGTTCAATCTCAAGAAGAGACATAGTCCTCTCCACATGTGGATCACCTGCCACCAAAAAAAATATACAAACAAGATTGATAAACGTCTTGGATTGGGGTTTACCATAGAATACAAGTTGTCCAAGTCAACTATACATCTACCTCAGTTTTACATTGTCAAAAAATTCCACCAAATCACACAGATACCTCTTCCATAGTAAGACATGGCAGTAAATGGTGTAAGAGAGTATTAAATAGAGGATATTCTATATACATCAGTTTAGTATAGGAGATAGTGTGTCTTTTTAATACATACATAGACACTACTCAAAGGAAAAAATAGTACACAATAGAGAAGAATATAATAATAAGGGAATAGAAATGATCTAAGTGTTGTTATATGTAGTTCTGAATTCATTGAACGTAGAAAATTTGAATATTGGGTCCTCTTTTGTAAGTAGACTCAGAAATAGAGTGTATTGAGTTTTGTGTTCTGGTTTCTAGTTCAATGAGATGTTATTCATGTCTCTTATTATTACTTGAGTTTATTTTGGTACAAGGATGTTTGTAGGATGGTTCCCAGTGAGTTCTTCTTAATCTCATAGCAAGAAAGTTGGATTATCATGGATCTTATATGTGGTATAGTGTGTGTCATTCTCTAATATTCTTCATCTCATGTTCCATAATATATTATTCCTCAGGTGTTTGTGTTTTAGCTGACAAGAAGCACGATTTATACTCATCGTACCTTGAACTGTCTATTTACATGTCTGCAAGAATGATTAATAATATTTGTATCATTAAATAGCTCAGATATAAATGTGAGAAATAATTTTTAATTTAATTGAAATAAGGAATAAACTTATAAGTATATAATGGTATCACAATCAGTGGTGACATGAAAACATTGTTACAGGAATTGAGAGTTAGGAGCAGTGACACAGTTAGTAGTCACTCATCATTTTCTTCTATGTGGTTCCACCATACCGGTGTCTTGTTCTTTTTGAAATTTTTGAATCATTTAGTCTATGCAACTGTTTTAAGGAAACAGTTCCATGGATTTTTTTAGAAATGGTGTCACTAGAAATGGGGTCATTGAAACGGTGTCTGGTCCTTCGCAAAAACTATGAACTGGTAACATAACACAAGAGTTTCTGGTACATTTCATGTTTTGGGACCGGTATCATGATTCTTAGGTATCTCTGTAATAGTCACTCATACATTACCAATTTTTAGACGAAACGGTGAGACCTTTTGGTCCCAACAATGGTGATTGTGACTTCCCCTTAATAGTGACTCGTAATTCACCAAATATCGGCAATCTGTCTTTGGAATTAATACTCACAAAATATATTAAGATTAAACATTGTTAAAATGAAACACTATAGAACTAGATTAAACATGATTTACAATAGATAAACATTATTTTATAGCATATAAATAAGAGGAGTCCAATAATTGGGTGTCTTGGTCTAGCAAGGAAATGATAATAATACTCTAATTGTGGGAAGCATAAAATCGGTCATGGATATTTAAACATCATATTGGAATCATAATGAATGTGGTGGAACTAGTTGGTATATGGTTGAGGTAGTACTAGAATACCTATGAACATATAGATTTTATTCAACCATTTCCTTGATAAATACTATATTTGGTATTTAGATATAATGTAAATCAAATTTTCCTTCAAAACCAAGCTTAGGGTGTGATTTGGTGTAATCTAAAAGTGAATCGTGTAGGAGATGTATCGATACTCATGGGAAGAGTATAATGGATGATTTTTTTTGTTGTGTAACCAACTGTATAATTACATAAAGTGTTAGGTTGAAAAAAAATTTGGGTGTTTGGATGATTTTACCATTTCTCTAAGAATTAAGGATTCATGATAGGATATGTGATGATGTTTTCATAGGAGATGTTGAGTGTTTTTTTGGGAAATTCAACAGGAGACGGATTTACTAGTATGGATGCATAGAAATGAATACAGTGAAGTTATAACTACATGATGATCACTATTTAGGATAATAAATATTTGTTTCTTGTATTGAATCAAGGATTTTTGGGGAACGACTAGTGTTCCTAGGTTAGACTTATGGGAATTTGATCTATACATGTTCTTGATATGAATCAAAAATAAAGAGCGGTATCAAATCTAGATTGATGGATGGGAAGTCCTGAGACATTATAAAGAACTTTTTGAGGATGATAATCATTTTGAGGAAGATTTCATAATAACCTTTTCCATTACAAGTTGTTAAATTCATAGGAAATTTGAATTATTGGTCTCAAATAGGGGGATGTCTTGAGAATTAGGTTTTGAATCAGAATTATAGGTGTTGGAACATATCTAATAGGGGGTTTGGAAGAAATATTATCTGGATAAGATCCTTTATTGATGAGTTTTGAATCTGAATGAAAAGATCCAATTATTTTTGGTTACATAGTACTAGGGTATGAGGGGTGTATGACATAGTCTACGATTTGAATTGGGAATAAAAAAAATAGGGTGAAAATTATGTTAGGTCCCCATGCATAAGATTCCTTATTTATTAAGGGTACTCCTACATATGGGTAGTCACTTATATAAGGGTGAAGTTATGTATAAGAACACTGTTACATATGGTTATTCTCTTAAGGGTTGAAAAGTAATGCATGAGGATTAATAAATGGCTAACACCTAATGTGAAAGGGTCCCCATGTGCAATATTTTACTCCTATATATTATTACCTCTATAAATAATGGTTATCCTATGTAATAGTTTACTCTTATATATGGTTAACCTCATATATAGGGTTCAACATGCGTAAGAGATTACTCATATATATGTGTATCCTAGTATATAATGGTCTATTCATAAATTTAATACACTTATTCAGAAAAGAGTTAATTATGGGAGTCACCTTGTGACATGAAAATATTATTTTGGTTGAGAGATAAGGTTCCTAAGGGGTGATATATAAGTGTTTATATACAAAAGGATCCCAAAATTTTTTATAATTTTAGTATGATGGACATTATTTCTAGTTTTGAAAAAATGATTATTTAATTCATTTAAATGAAATAAAAAGGGGAAATTTTCCATTTCATTCAGAATATAAGGAACAAGCCTAAGTTCTCTTCTTTATCACATTATTCCATCATCTCATATGATCATTATGGATTATTTTCAGATCATCATACCATCTCTTGTAGAGAGTAGTTAGGGGTAAGGCTAGCTGCCCTGGACTATTTATGTCTGGGTTCTCATTGTATTTTCATTTTTTGGTTCTACACTAAATTATGGATTTTTCCATGTTATCAAATTTCATCAAATTATTACTGGACTAGTTAGAGTTTCTTAGTGAGGAGAGTAATATTTTATTTGAATGAGGTGGTTACCCATTTCATTACAAAGTCTCTTATTCATTTGTTGATTCTAATTTTGTATGACATCACTATAGTTATTTTCATCATGTTTACATGATCTTTGGGATCTCTTTAGATAAATTGGGATGGTATTAAGTCCTTTAAATAGTCAATAAAGACTATATCCCTTTCTCAATTTTTAATTGGTGGTTCTGTGGTTGATCAAGTGGAAATGACTCAATTTATAGATTGTTTAGAAGAGTTGTTTGGGTTTTCAAGAACAACATATATTCATTTTTAAAATATAGATTTAATGGGAGGGATTGAGGAAAAATATATTTCTAAAAAATGGTTTTAAATGTAATTTCAAAGTGAATGGAATGATTTTAAGTGATGGTTTTGAAAATAATTCTAAAACATGCTTTTGGTTTCCCAAGAATGGTTTTATTGGGATTTTGGCCAAAAAACCTAGTGTGAGTAAATGAGAATAGAAATTTCCCTCCTAAATCATCTTTAAAAAGGATTTTGACTTTATTTCTAAGGTAAATATAACCCTAATGACCTGAAGGAATTATTTTTTATTGTATTTTGATAATCCCCCTATCATGGGATGTGGGGGAACCCTTACGATTATTGTAGGCTTAGAGATTACATGACATTATGGTCTTGGACATTACATGATCAATAGAACTTAGAGGAATGTATCTAAACTATAACTACATTGAACTATTCCACCCCAACATCTACATTGTGATTTCAAATCTCTACCATTGCATGGCTATTCAGTTAGGATTCATGGGGATGCACAGGCTAGTCCCAATGGAAATTTTATACCTTCTCATTCTTAGAAATCCATTAGCTTCTACTCTAATGAAGTTGACTACTTTGAATCCTTATATAGAGTCTGCTCCTTATAGAGTCTTCATGGTCTATTAAGCACAATTCCATGTGGTACGTAATCCTTGAGGTGGAATGAAGGCCTTGTGATGGCCTGATGTCCTTGATGTTTCCTAAAATACATACTATCCCAAAGACCATGGGTGGCCCGAAGGACTTGAAGGATCCGAGGAATAAAATTATTTCCTGAAATCCCAAACAGATGATTAGTTTTTTGTACTATAGTACCGAACAGTACCTGGTACAGTTCTTCTATAATAATTCTATAATATCCCAGAAATTATTTCTCCACACTGATTTGAACTCGGGCCTCTTTGATGAACTTGCTGAGTCCTCAACAACTGGGTAGAGGATCTTATGCTTGTAAGGTAAATATAAAATGGATTTGTTTAGTATTTATTTATGTCCATTTTACTTCAAGTGGGAAGCACAATATTTTTTAGAGTTTTTATGTGTGTTGTGATTTTTTTATTATGATTTTTTATTTTTTATCCTTACTTCATTATATTTATTGTATAGTAATACCTTAACATGTTTCAAAATTTATATTCAATTGTATGGATTATCACACACGTGGGTGTGTGAGTTGGATCTTTAATGTTTTTTAGTATAAACTTCTTAAGTTAGTCTAAATAGATGTAATTTATCACTTATAGGGTATATATGGATGAAATATCTTGGGTTTAATTGATCCATATTTGCTTCTAAGAAGTGAGGTTGGGTTCCCCTATTAAGTAAAACAAACCTAGTGTGAACAATTTAGGCATTGTTAGGGGTTACGTGACCTAGTAATTTGTTATATGTGTTTGGGTGATAAAACTATAATTTGTGGAGGCATTGAGGGAATGAGTAATACTAGTTGGGGTAACCTTGTGGGTTCATTTAATAGGATCCTTGGGGCTCTCCTTATAGTGTTTTATTCTCAATATATACCACTAGGATAGCCTTCAACCATTTAATATTATGTGATTATTTAATTTCACTATATCTTTTTTTAATATAAGATAAACCATGGGGCCTACCTCATGTTTGTTTTATAAGATCTATAACAGATGTGTCCATGGGACTTTACCATAAGATTGTGGTTCGTCCTGTGTAAGATTCATCCATGGGACCTTTCCATGAGTGGACAGTTTAACCTATACAATTTCCATCCATGTGAAAATTCATTAAGTAGATAGATCAACCTATGTGAGACGTGTCCATGAGACCATTCCTTGATTGGATGGTTTGGTATGTGTGGGAGGTTTGATATTGAGAATTTATCCTCAGATTAATTATTGGGTGTGATCAGTTTCCTTATACAGAGAAAATATATTGTAATTTTTTTCTACAAAAAGATTATTATGTTCTTGAGACTGAGTAATAAGGTTCCTTTATCAATGACCTTATTTATGATGTGCCAAAAAAATCCTATTACCGACATTGGTCAAAATAGATTAGTTTGGGTGTTTTGTTGGCCTAGTTAGCACATGAGGACCTAGAAGGTTTTCTTGTATGTGTATATTGTGTTATGTTTCTAGGTGGGTGTGTTATAATATCTTGACATGGACTCAGTATATGTTTTTAATGCACATTCACATTATCCCGAAATCCTCAATGGGTTGAGGTGGGTAGGATAAATCCTACTAGGTCTTTGGACCCACCCATAAACATGTACATCAAATGGGTATCAATTTCCAGGGGAAGTCATTTGTGTTTTCTTTTAAGCATAGGTATCACTATATTGGGACACATATTTTGGGTATAGAAGGGTGTGGAGGATTATGATTTGATAGGGTGATTTTGTGAGATGCTCCAGAGGTCATTTTAGTATATTTCATGTTGTTGTATTTCATGTGCATTGTCCAGTGAGTCACTATTGTTGTAATTTTATGATACCAATTATTAAATAGATATATGTATTCTTCTCAGTAAAGTTCGAATTCACCATGTAAACTATTTATTATATTTTATTTTAAATTATGGGGTCTCCTTTGTTCCTTGTGTATATTTTCAGGTTTTCTAGATGTCTCATTTTTTAATTGGTCCTGTTAAAGTTTCAGTATTATGGAATGACCCATGGGATTTATTTTTTATATAATAGTTTATCCATGAATATTTTTGGTTGTATCCCCAGTTGGAAGCCTATATCATATAGAAAAGTTTACTTCAGGTCTTTCATCACACCCTCTTGGGTTCCATTTGGCTAATTCAAGTTAGGGTGTTATAATGTTGATATATGTAGGAAAATCACACAAAGATCCATTAATGAAAGAAGTTACTATGTAAACATTATGAATTAATATAAATTAATGGATTTAATAATTCCAATAACTTATAATTATAAGCTGTTTTACTGAGAAATGTGTTATTAGAGGCTGGTTGAGAAGATTATCAAGAAGAAAATTTTAATATTTTGAAGTGCTAATTGTATGGACTTTACTGATATCCAAATAAAATATTATATATAAAATATATAATATGTGGTATGAATTTTCAATGGTGTCAACTCATAAATATAATATACTTGAGAGGAGGAAGTAGATAATATGTAACATGGTTTAGACGATGTTGAATAAAAAAGACCCACCAATGAGTTTTTAGGAAGAAGTGGTCTTGAAATTAAATTTTATAATGACTATTGCTATATTATATCCTCATTAAGATAATACGATATACGATATGTTCTATGGGACAAAAAAATTGATAAAATATATTTGAATCATTGAATGTAAATATTTCTTTATTAATAAATATAAAAACTAATAAAATTTATAATCTCATGGGGATGATAGAATTATTAATGGATATTATTTAAATATAAAGGCAATTAAATGTTATAAATAATTTTTAGAATGATTATTGAAATCTAATATGTCAATTTTTTGGAAAATAAAAATACTTTTTATAAATTATAGAAGATATTTTAGAGAGAAAAGAGGTGATAAATTGTGTAGATCATGGGAAGTGTAAATAATTAGTAATAATTTAAATAAAATTAATAAAAATAACATTGTTGGATTATGTTTATCATTAACAATAAATTCAGTGAGTAGAGCTAAAATTAGATAAAAAAACTTCCTGGTTACACGATAGCTTTATTGAAAACATTTAGAATAATGTTTCTATAACAAAAAAATGATTTTATCATAAGTAATGTTTGCAAAATTTTAATGAGGTTGCATAAGATAAAAATTGGATATATACCATAAATTAAGAGATATATAATATTGAGAAATATAAGACATGGGGATTTAGTTATGTCAAAATACAACAATGTTGTTAAAACAAAATAATTTTTTTTAAATAAATTAAATGATTTTTTATTGGTAATTTGAAAATAAAATCATAGTTTCTATGTAAAAGATAATATGGAGTTAAAAATATATTTTTTGATGAATTTTTTTCTCTCTGGGAATGGTTGGAAATGATTTAGTTTTTTTATCCATCATGATACTTATGATAATAAATGTAATCCAAACAGATGTAAAGTCTCATTTCTTAAATAGGTTTCTTGAATAATGAAAATTTTATATAGAATAGTGGGATGGATTTCTATTACATGAAGAAGGGAAATAAGTACATCAATTTAATAAGGAACTTCATGGGTTTATTTAATCCCCAAGAGCATGATATTATATGATTAACTAATTCCTAAAAAATCTTATATTCCAACATGTAGTTTTTAATGATATTTATCTCATGGAGGAAATTGTTGAAAGAATGTTGATTCTCATATATGGGTATGGAATCACATTTAGAGGAACAAATAAATATTATTTATTTAAATTCACTAAATTCAGGGAGAGTGAGTTTAAAATGTCTATGGTTAGTGAAGTACTATTTTCCCTTACTTTTCAAGTTATCCAAGGAATGAATGAGAAGTTAATCTCATAATAAAAATATTAATTAAAGTTCTAAATAGATTTAGAATAGAGGAAATAAAATTTATAACAAACTTAGTTTCTACATAGATGAAAGTTTCAATATATGATTATAGAAATTTGGTAAAAAGTATTAGAACATTTGGATCCCGTTATACATTAAAATTATAAGAGAAGACTTTTTAGTTTCTATGTGTCAAGTAAAATGACATAAAAATAATTCTAAATTAATACACATGAAATTATTAAAGATAATACTTTCATATATAATAAGAATTATGAATTTAAAATTTTTCAAAAAATAAAATTTGAAATATTTTTTAAGATATACAGATACTAATAGGGTGGGTTTTGTAGATGGTGAAAATTTAACCTTAAATAGTGCTTTCTATGGAGGGAATTTATTTATTTCATAGATGATCAAGAAATGAAATTTAATATCATTAAATACTATAGATTTTGGGTATAACTTTTATAGTCATGGTTGAACAAAAATATTTTAGATATAAAAATAAATTTAAGACACTGGTTTTGAAGCATGTAATCCTATAGATATTAAATGTTATAAAACAAGTATTATAAATTTGAGAAAATATTTATTGTATCACTAAATAATGAAGAACATTGTGATCAAATTTAAATTTATCATTGAGATAATTAAAACGGGTTAATGAAATTAGATTGTGAGTTAATGAAAAACAAATTCAGAGCTATTATGACCAAGTAACAATCAAAGAAAAATTTCAAGAATCATAAATTGTATCACGGAGTGCAACATTCTTCATTAATTTTATTAAATACATAATTACATTAAATACCTAATGGTTTTGTGTTTGGATTTTTGAATATTACCAAATTTTTTCTTACCATGGATGCTAATAATTGGTATAAATAAATAAGTGGGAATAGTAACAATGAAAAAGTGATCTTTGTATTTGATGAACAATGTGGATAAATACTCATGTATTTAGGGAGAGATGTTATTATGTTTTTTATAAGGATGGTTTACCCTTAACGGAGTTTTCTTAAGCGAGA
The DNA here is from genome assembly GCA_963277665.1 of Viscum album. Taxonomy (NCBI): domain Eukaryota; kingdom Viridiplantae; phylum Streptophyta; class Magnoliopsida; order Santalales; family Viscaceae; genus Viscum; species Viscum album. The sequence goes on along the minus strand of OY728163.1, from coordinate 965,247,817 downwards.
TAACTTAAATGTTCCATTATTAGGTAGAAGATCTTAAGGGTGATAGAAAAATTATGTTTAAATGGATTCTTAAATTTAAGTAGACTTTTTTTGAAGGGAATAGGTTAGTGATGTCATTCATGAAAACAAATTTCAATTTACCCTTTTTCTCAAAACATGACTCATAAAATCATTTAGTGAATGATTTTTTAATCAATGAATACAGTATGTAGAATATTATCAAGATGTTATATATTTCTATCCAAAATATTTTTTATAGTAATGAATTTTTTATGGAAGTGGTTATCAACAAACTCAAAGGGGATATAGTTAGTATAATTTTAAGTATGTATTTTACGTTTATTGATTAATATATATAAAAATAATAGTTTGAAAATTCAAAAAATAATAAAAATATTACTTTAAATTCATGTTTTAAAGTATTATAAATTATATATAAAGATAAATTGTTTTTATCCAAAATTACTAAAATCACACTATTGCATAGTTTGGTTATATGTTTATTTATTTATGAATATTGGCATAATATATTAGGAGAAATGGATGAATGAATGTGCTGGATCTTGAAAATTATATATTATATTTTATTATATAATTTTATGTTATTTTGTTTTTCTTATTCCACACTACAGGTTAAGATTTTTCATTTAACTATGGTTATTATGTTGTAGAATTTCACAACATGAGAAGGAAATTAATACACCATAAGAAAAAATATTATAATGTGGTTTTTTCATGTAACATTAATGGTTGATGGACTAGTATATATCTACACATTATAGTTCAGGGGTGTTATTGTAATATAATTCACAATATTTGAGTTAATTGTTTTATCATAAAAGGCGTTTTGGTTGATTTAATACCATGATGTGATCTACATCATAATAGATAGTTTGAATCTTTAAAAATAAAATGGTTTTATGTCCTAATGAGTTTTATTAAAATGTATTCTATTTTATATATGTATTTATGATTATATATGGTGTCAAATTTTGGATATAATTTTTTTTCTTAGGATATGATTCTTGAAGGATATTTAAATTGAAGGGATTTTATTGTAATTTTTGAAATTAAATCAATTTTTTTATAACTGTGAATTTTTTGGAGGTAAAAATCGTTTTAATTTAAAAGTCTTGTGATGATTTGGGAAGATATTATTCAACATTATGATATGTATTTTACTTCCCATTATGGGGTAATGACATGTGGAATGATCAGGTAAGGAAATGAAAACATATAATCATCCTCTACATGGAATATATATTATACAATGAAGAAAATAACGATTAAAATTTCTAGAAGAGAGTGATTTAATTAAGGGAGGATATTTATGAAGATGGATTTTATAAAAAAATAATATGAGTATTGTCTTCCATTAAAACATTAAGCTAATAAATAAGGAGATGGACAAGGATATCAAAAACATGTTGAAGATGGAGATTCTTGTTACACCAATAAGTTTGTAATATTTTATGTTTTTATATGTTTGTTGATCAAGGTTTTCGCATGATTTTATAGTAATATATTCTAATTAAAGTGAGAATTGAAATTTAAAAATGTGAGTGGTTGTAAACCAATAAGGATACAGATTCTAATCCTAACCTTGTAAAAGTAGTATAGTTAGGGGATTTTGGTAAATTATAGCATTATTGATTTATGCTCTATAGATTTAGTCGAGTGTGGGTGAACCAAGTAATATTTATTGTGTCTTATATTTGATTTCAAACATTTTTAGTTGGAAATAGATGTGTGTTACTACTAATTAAAAAAAACTTAGTTAAAGGAATTAATTTTGGATGGAATGACATAAATCAACCAAAACCCCTACTTCTTAGGATCATTTTTTATCCCATTCCTTTTTTTGACCAATACATAATCTCAGATTTGGTTCCATCACAAAATCAATTGGTGATAGGCATAGTAGATCATCCATACATATATTTTAGATAAAATGCCTTGATGAAACCAATATGGGAATTTATTTTTTACCCAATATTCCTCCCCTAAAAAAATATACCACAGATCTAGGACATTCCTTCAATGATAATTCATTGGATCCAAACATCATACATCACTATTTTTCATCCCTATGAAATGTACCATGAAAAATAATAACAAGAAGAATTTTAACATAAGTAACCACCATAGATATAAAAGATATCCAACTGAGCCAACATTTCTTTTTAAAATTTCAATTATGGTATATTCTATCCACATAACAATTGATCCAGACTATTGGTCTAATACCATTTCTTATAAAAATTTGGGGAGAACCAATGATAAATGATTCAAGAAAATATAATATAATTTGAGAAAAATAACTATTAATAATAAAAACACAAATTGATTTATGGGGTTTGGGAAGAATCCCTATATACATGTAGAGAAAAAATGATTTCATGATTTCCATAATAAAATTATAGGTAACACACATAGATTACATAAACCCTATCTCAAAATGAAATCATAAAGTAGCACATTGTTATTGTAAATTTCATTACTATAGTACACAGATCAATATAGAAGCCCATGATTCCATAATACCTATGTCAGAATGGTTTATTCTACTATTGGTCATGTTTTCAATGTTATTGGTTAGATCTATGAGAGTTATCGAACTGGTTTTCAAGTATAATCCTCTTTCACTTTGGTCCAACTTATTTAGATGGATCACACTCTATCATTATGATAATCATATTATTATAGACTATTATAGTAACTAGCCTCTATCCATGCTCCAATAATGTGATTCTATATTCTACCTTTCAATACCAATTTATCAATTAAGTCCCAAATAGGCACTATAGTTTCTCAAATTTTCAATCACCATCATATTCATCAAAATATCTATTTTATAATTCATATTAAGATATTTTTTGTAGATAGACCATATTTTATTAACAATAGATGAAATAAAACATTAACTAAATATTTTTTATCTAACCACGAAATATTATGGCCTTTTAAATATGTTTAGAACACTAATTATCCTAGTTTAATTCATTTTCCTCTTTTTTTATATCCAATACCACCATGAAATTATTTATTAAACTATCCCTTTTTAGGCTTCTATTATCATAATATAGTATACCTATATGGTAAATAGTACCCCCAACTTCATTAATGATATATAAAACATATAATAGTTCCTCCATAAGTAAACACATAACTTACAGTTCTCCTCTTATTGTCTACATCACTACTATGGTTAGTATTGAGGTACCCCTATAATGAATTCCTTTACTAAATCATAAAGATAATTCATTTCTTATATTCATATACATTAGTATCTACTTCACAAGTTCCCATTATTATTTTATCATATTTGAAATATACCTGAACATAGTTTAAACTATATGAGAAATATTAGATTATGTATTATCCATGTCATAACCTCTTCTAAGAGCTAATACATAAGAAATTGTTTCCATGTACTCAATATCTTCTTTTTTATTTGGTTGTTCCTCCTTTTACAACATAAAATTGGTTTCTAGGCTAATAGAAACTGCTAATAATTTTAGCATGGTAAATTTCATAAAAAAATTAATGTATTCATAATATGATAACATGAAAGTTCTAGCTACATAGTCTCTCTTGATATTAAACCCTATAATCTTTCTAGCTTCTCAAATATATTTCATCTCAATCTCTTTATCCATCTACCCTTTTATCTAATTAAAAAACAATATATATGATCCTACGTTGATAATTTCATCCTCATATAGAATAAATATAATATATCCATCCCCAAAATACTTAAAATAACATAATTGGTCCATGAAACACTATTTGAATTTAATTTTTCTTATTAATATATCAAACTTCTCAATATTACTTGGGTTCCTAATTCAACCAATATTATTTTTTTAGATTTTCCATAGATGATCTTTATTTCATAACACAAAAAAAACCTTTGGGTTACTCCATATATATGTATCACAATAGATCAATATGAATTAATGTGTTTTTTATATCAAACTACACTAAATATAAATCCCCTAATATAAAATATTTTATAACCACCTTGATTGTGGTATGTTTCATTACAAGGGAGAAAATTTTACTGAAATCCATACCTTTGTTAGACTTTAATTATATTTACTATCATATCCATAATTAAAAAGGTATAACATTTTTATATGAATATTTATTTCCCTAAGGTAGTGTAGTCACCTCCTAAGACTTTTTATCATATATAGAAGGAATATACACCTTCATAGCCAGCTCATGTTTATTCAAGTCATTCCACTACGTTGATTACCCAAAGCATCCTGGATATCTACGATTGGTTGATAAAAATAGTATAATGATGGTGAATAATTATGTAAAATTATAGTATCCTTATCTCATTAAATCGTATTGAATAATATCATCCTCTAGTTTTATTTTCACATTCTCATGTACACCTTCAAGATCCACTCACTTCTGAAACCCTGATTCTTTATTCCCATTATTCATTTTAATAGTTTGATGGTTCTTTTATATAAAACCTTTATTAAATATTATGTTCAAAATTTTGATTAAATTATCATTCTAGTTATCCAAAATGTGATTCTTAAACTCCTCTGCTCTATATAAAATAAAGAACCATGCTTTATATTTTCTCTCCAATTTTTCTCTTACATTAGAATCTATATGAAAATTTGAAAAAATAATAAAGCATCATAAATAATAGATTTATAACGTCTTATTTCGAAATATATCCCTAGAAAGATTCTATCTCACTGAAATTGATAGACTCCTACTAATAATATATGTTTCCATATTCACTGACTCTATCGACAGAGTCTTAGGTAACCCTTAGTGAAACCTCATACCCCTAAACTATTTATTAAATTTCTATCATCTACTAAAACAAACCATTATATAGTGATGTTACCATAATTTTGGTTTCCCACTAAATTCTATTGGTTTCACAAAATTCATTAAACATTATATGGTTATACTATCCTTTATTATAAAACCTCATCAATTTAAAATTTGATTAGAACTCATTTTTTTACCAAAGAATTTTATTTATTAAATAAAGTATACCATTAGATTTATTTTTCAGTGAGTAAAACCATACTTACCTTGATGACCCATTGATAAATGTCACATAATATAGTCACTCTATGAGTGAATGTACTTGTGTAGGTGCACATAAATTTCTGTGAACCAAGTCAAACTTTCCACCCAATGGTGTTCTTCCTTTTTTTGGAAAGTCTCCTTATTTTTCCTTCCAAATATATAATCATTAATTAAAAAATACTTAATTAACATTACCTCTATGATTATTCATATATTATTTATGACCTCTAAACCCTTATTAACTAGATAGTCTTATATATAATTCCATAATTATGAATATCTAATAGAATTCATTACATAAACCATGTCCATTCAATTTTATATCATATAATATCATTTTATTTTATTTTATCCATGAGATATGAAAATATCCCCTGAGGTAATTTTCAAATAACCATCCATGAATTTGGTGTGGAAATTTTCATCCTCAAACTACCCAACAAAAATATGATTCTTTTTCAGAGTAGGAATATTTCACAAATTCTTTATAATAGGAAAAATAATACTCTTAGTTTATTTATCTATGTATCACCCTCTCCCATAATCTATAAAGGTTAATTTTCAGCAATATACTCCTCACAATGATTTGCAAAGATATGATATTTATAAAATTATTCTCTGATGTGGAATGGAACGATACTCTTATGTCTAAAATCTAGGACTCCATGGGATTATCCACACACAATAGTAATGAAATGTTATTTCCTTTACATTTTTTCTTGATTAATTTGTTTTAGGTTATGTAAATTTATCTCTACACTCCTTCATGATATTTACTTTATTTACACCACTTTAGAAGGTTGGGATAAGACACATCACCTTGTCATGGATCATTCCTATAAATTTAGATCATTTTCTTTTATTATTTCACTGCAATAATTTTCCTATTTCTTCCATGATCAAAATATATTAGTAAAAAATATTATTGAATCTCTTATAAAATTATCCTTACTATAGATTAAATAATACATATCATTTAACATCAATTTATTATTCCTTCATGAAATACTCATATTTCCTAAAATAACATTACAACTATAAGGTAATAAATAAAACAAAACTAGTTCACATACCTCATCATCTAGTGTAATTTCAACTAATGTAAATTCATGTGTGATGGTTTTGAATTTTTTAAAGTGATAATAAATTGTCTCCTTCAAATCATATTCTTATTTAATAACTATTTTATTATTTACACTTGGTTTGATGTTGATAGTTTCTTATAAATTTTAATGAGTTCTTTCATCATCCCAGTCAATTTTTTTTATATTTAACATTAAATTTCATGTGAGTTGCCAACATAAGGTTTAAAATTACTAAAACATACTTATCAACTAAATCTAACATACAATTTTTTATATTTCTTTGTTTTACACACAAAATAATTAAGTTAAACTTCTTTTAATAATGAAAATTATTTTTTTTCTCTAGAAACTAAATTTTTATCAATAGAATTGAATGATATTTACATTTTAAACTTCAATAGTCTTTATTTAGTTAAAAATTTGACATTTATCAATTTAATTCATGATATGATATTATATTTAAGGCTTATTATTATATCATATACAATTTTAAACCCAAAAAATAATCCAAAATAAGGTTTTATCTTAAACATATTTTGTGATAGGATGAGTATCTAATTTAAGATTATAAGTTTTTCAAAACTAGTATGGGATTTAGGTTTTGACCAAGAACCCTACCCCCTCATGGTATCATACATAAGTGGATAAAATATGGTTCCTAATAATTCATCTATGACCAAAATAATAATCATTTCAAGAATCCAAAAATTAAAAATCAAGAGGAGGCTTTAAATATTAGCCTAAATACTACCCATGGCACTGAAATTTTGGGAATACAATCCAATAATACATTATCTCCAGGGATTGGATTCAGAATATATATGATAATGTTTTTGTTTTCCTAGATAAACCCATGTCATATGTTCCCTATGTGTCATTTAATCTCTCAAAATAAAAAGGTAAACAAAAATATTTGAAAACAAGAATACATAAACATTTGATAAATGGATATAGTATAAGACTATTACTCATACACATGGGAACATTTGGGCACAAATAAATCATCCAATAAAATCTTCTAGTTATCCCCTAAAATAATATTATAATTCATATAACTCCATAATGCTATAAGATTTTATAAAACTGACATAGATGTGGAAAATACTAAAAGGAGGAACCTCTATGAGTACCCAATCAGTCCCAAACCCCTACGAACTATATATCCCTAATATTAAGAGTGTGGGAACAAATACACTAGATAGAACACTATTCTAAAGAGGAATAATATTTTTCTACTATCAAAATCATTTTACTAGTAGATATATGTATCGATCATAAAGAAGATACATATGAATCAATGTCTCTAAGTAATTGTTGAGGACACTTTTAATTAAAAGGAAGGAATGGTTAAGTTATAGATTTTAATCAAGGATACACAATTGGGTGCAACATACATTTCACTAAAATAAGAATAATTCTAATTATGAGATCCCAATAGGATTTTTTATCTAATAATAATACTTCTAATTCAAACCCTTCTTTAACATGTTTGGTTGATCAACTGATTAAAATTCCTTCATTATGTTAATCTCAATATCATGTTATGTATGATCATAATGGTTCATGAACACTGGTATTATCACTATATCAAACCCTCAAGAAATAATCATCATAATCACCAGATCCTTTCATATCACAATCTATAGAATGGCCTCATGGTCAAAGATATAGTTATTAGAGAAAAATTATATTTTATTAAATCACTTTGACACTATATAATAAAAAATCACAATCTTTGGTGCCATTAACATTAAAAACAAATCATAGAGGCTATCATGAAATGGCCTTGATTCCCTAGTACCCTGAAAAATGATTTGATCTTGACATATCCCAAAGGGAGTTCCCAATCCCCATAGGTTAGAGACTAGATCATGGAATCATATAATTTGATTGTGGGAATAAATTTTCCAAAACACAATAGAAGAAATAGTTACAAGTTAGTATGCCCAAAAGAAAACCCCACAGGGATAACTACAATAGAAGTCAAATAGGTATGAAAATCTAAATTATAGACACAATTTACTAAAAAGGGATAAAAAACCCAAGTCTCAACTGACACAAAAACTCAAAGCAGAAAGATCAACAACAACTACCACCTCCAAGTGGTTTTTACCCGTTATCGAACCTAGATAGAAGAAATCTAAAAAATCCAAAAGTCATAGGTATGTTGTGAGATAAAATGCTAGTAGGGACTCCCCATGGATTACATAACAATATTATACATTTAATTAACCGAATAAAGTATTAAATTTTTAAAAAAATAGACATGGGATTTCAAAATAATATTTAAGAGAAATCATTATTTACGTTTAAAATGATGGAAACATGTCTTTAAAAAGTATTTATAAAAATTTTATATAAAATAATTAAGATGAATTCATAATCCATGTGTAAAACTGCTTAATAGTAATGGAATATATATCCAAAAATAAACAGTGAAAAACAAGGTCATATTCCAAGAGGTATGATCATTCCATGTTATGGGATCCTCATGCATTAATATATTTAATGAGGAAATTTACACACACATCTATATAAAAATGGAAAAAGAGACTAACCTGTTGGAAACGGGATACTCCCAAAAGCAGACCAGATTCTCTACAACCCACTAACATGGTACACTACTCAACTTGGAAAAGTATCAAGTATTTTCCCTAGTTTGTGTGGTTCTACCAGAGATTCTTCCTGGTAGATATTAATCCTATCAGTCACAGGTTTGAATCTCTGGGGAGTTGAGATTAAATCCTCATCAGGTAGGGGACAATACTTGATACTCAGCCCAATTGAGCACTATCCAAATTTACTGGGCTATGGGGTATCTAGTCCATTGTTCGTAGCTTCAAGGGTCCAATATTACCAAAATCCAATGGGGATAATATATTCTTTTAAGTTTATGTTGTATTTGTAAAACATCAATCTGTTTCTAGGGAAAATCTAACCTAGTTTATTTTTCCAAATAATTCACTAACTACTTAGGCTTTGATGTCCTCAAACAACAATAAATAATGGGAAATTTATATCAAATTTGTTTAAAATACCATTAAACCATTTTTTTATTCCAATTTCATTTTTTAAAAATGTATTTTTAATCAAATCATCTCTTTTATTTGGATAAAACTAATGGTTTTATACCAAAAAAATCTAATCCATTTTTATAAAATATAAAATTGAAATAGATTTCCCAAATAAATTTAATATTATAATTCCATGATTAAATATTACTATTTAATTTACACAATTTTCTATCAAATTTTCAAAAATACACCCCATTTCAATGGAATTAGGGGTTTTCCTCAATTATCATGACAAATAAAATTCACATCCCCAATTCAACATAATTTTGTTTTTAACAAAAAAAATTGAAATAGATTAAGTTTAAATTTAACTAATAAAATTTAAATCAATAAATTTAGGGTTAAGAAAATAAAAAATCTTTAACGGAGCCACCTACCTCAGGATCTCAGGATCATGAATTGCAGAGCCTTAAATGGGGAACTCCCATGAAGATCATAAAAAATGAATAATTTAGAATCAAGCCTTGATTCAAGATCTAAAACAACTTAGATTCGATCCTCCAACAACATGGAGATCTAACAAACCCAAATGAAGAGAGAGGAAGAGAGTAGGAGAGAAGGAACTAGGAGAGGAAAAATTTCAGGAAAGGACCAAATAAAGATAACCTAGATTCTAACCACATTGGAGGGGTTTGGAGGACATGAAATGGATCCTACATAGCACTAATGACTTAGAAAACATTATAAGTTGAGTTAGGAAAAATATGGAGATAAAAATAGGGTTAGATAATTTTTAATGATCATTCAGATTTATTAAAAGATGCTAGTATGGTTTTCTTGATGTGGCAACATGGTTTTCCAAATGATTCACCCTATATTTGAACCCATACTGGTGGGGTTACATAGTTTATCCTAGGTGGGAACATGGTTTATCAAACCATGTGCCAAACTGTGGAAGCCCACACTACCTGGGTTTACACAATTTTCACTACCAGGGCACATGGTTGGGGTAACACGTGCATCAACCATTCACAACCCAAATGTTCTAATTTTGTTTTCCAAAATTTTACCAAATTTACCCCTAAACGAGACCCAAAAAATGCATGATCAAAAGATGGGTCTAGATTTATCTGGAAATAGTAAAAGGATCGCATAACCTCCTCACTATAGAAACATTTTGTCCCAATAAATCCTATTAAAAAGATCCCATTTTAAAAAGATGATACCACTTATCTCTAATAAGTTCCTCCCTCTTCTAATTCTGTTGAGTATGAAAATAATGCTTCTATATCACCTAAACCAATGGTATCGTCCTCCCATGAGGCACCTTTGTTTCAAAATAAACTATCTTGATTGGATGCTCAATCACAAATAAATCATGTTAAATATTAAGATCACTCCATCTTAGAACATGAGATGGATCAGAAAGATATTTCCATATCTAAGATACATGGAACATGTTATGTATCTATGTTAGCTACAACAGATGCTCAAAATGGTAAGACACTTTCTCCACCTACTCAACAACCTCAAAATGTCCCATAAAATGGGGAGAAAACATGCCTCCATATCCTTCAATTACCCATCCCAGATGAAACATTTAAGAACACCAGATCACCAAATAAATACTCCAATGGTCTTTGGTGATGATCAGCGTAAAACTTATATTGTCTTTTTTCCATCAACATTCTTTAACAAACCAATGGAATATTTGTTGTTGTCCCTTGAACCAATACCAACCCAACCAAGGAACTTTCCCAAATATTCAACCAACACAATAGAGATTTAAAAGGCCGCTTATAAAAGGCATCAAAAGAATCCATCCTTATCATTGGTTTTAAACTATTGTTATAAGAAAATGCAACCCACACCATATTTTCATCCCTATCTCCACTAATGTCAAGGAAAAAGGTGTGAATCATACCCTCAAGAATTTTTATAGATCTTTATTTCTGGACATCATACTATGGAATGTATGCCCTACTCAAATAAACATGAGTTACTAGTGTCTCTTGAAGGCCTCACCAAAATAGATAAGTTAATTGGGGATCCCTTCATAAGATCACAACCCAAACCTGAACCTGATACATCAAAAAATACCACCTATCCTTTCTCAATATCTAAAATATTGAACACCATCACAATAGTCAAAAGATGTTTCATATGAACATAATAATTTTATAATTTCTCATCCCAAGAAAGATTTACTACCTTTTGAGTTAGAGAAGTAATTAGAGAAAATAATGTTGAGATGTATGTTACAAAATGAAAATAAAATCAAGGTAAATCCAAGAAGCTATGAATCTTGAAAACATTTCATGTTTTTCCCATGTCATAAAAGCATTCACCTTCTCAATATCAATTGATATACCTTGTTCTGAAACCATGTTCCCCAATAAAATCACTTTATGAATCCATAAATCATATTTTGAAAGCTTGGCATGAAATCGGTGACTTCATAAAAATTCTAAAACTTCCTCAGATGATGAATGTGATCCTCCTCAGACATAGATTAAGACATGATGTCATCCAAAAAGACTACAAAAATTATCAAGATACTCATGGAAAATCCAACTCATTAAATACATAATGACTACAAGAGAATTGGTTAAACAAAATGTCATGACAAGGTAATCATAATGGTTGTACCTTATTTGAATTTTCATTTAATGAATTTTATATTCTTTTATTCTCAACTATTTGTAACCAGATAAAGGATCAATATTCAAGAACCACTTATCCCCTTTAAACCGGTCAAATAGATAAAAAATCAGTATAATAGATACTTTTTCTTTATAGTAAATCTATTGAGTTTTTATTAATCAACGTAGAGGATAAGTGACCCATCACCATTCATACCAAAGAGAACTACTGCCTCCCAAGGTGACACACTTTGGTATATAAATGCATTCTCTATAAGATAATTCAGATGATTCTTCATCTATTTTAGTTTAAATGGTTTTATGTGGTAATAAGGAATAGATAATAGTTGAGTACTAGGCCCCAAATCAATAAAAAAACTAAACCTCCCTTTCCAATGACAAACCAGAGAAGTCATAAGGGAACACATTGGGAAACTCAACAACAATAGTTTAGAGATCAATACCGAAGTATTCTCTATCCAGATAAAAAAACAAATATTTTACCTTTCCCAACTATGGATAAGAAGGTCTATCTCTACTCGACCAAAGGTCCCATTCCCCTTGAAATATATAGAACACCTCATTAGGTGTAGTAAAAGGGACCCATCAAAAATAAAAAACAATATATTATTTATTGAATATTATCTGATATATTCCCAAAACGACATCAATAAGTTTCATTTAAAGAACCATAAAATCCTAAGAAATATTGAAATCTTATAATGAGAAAACACAGGAAAGACTATAGAGGCCCTTCTCTCTCTTCATTATGAGGGTTGTAGCATTATCCATCACATAAGATAAAATCTCTATATGGAGATTCAGAAAATTCACACTACAAGATGAAAAAAAATGAATGGGATTCACCATTATAAAATAAAGTAGTCACTAATGAAGAAGATATGGTGATGGTATTTCTCATAGTTATTGGACCTGTATCCACTTCCTCTGACGACTCTTCCACTGCGTGAAGAAGCTTCTTTTAGGATGCCTATGGCTAGAACCCATATGTTAATGAAGCATCTAATTGCTCTACATTCTTAGTAGGTTTTGATGATATCCTTCCACTATGTGGTGTAAAATATATATGGAAGAACTTCTTAGTGTGACCTGATCATCTATAAGAACCACATATCTTGGGTGACTCAATGCAAATCCATTTCGAGTGCCCATGTGTTACACACTAGTGACAAATAAAAGGGACACTTATAATTACACCACAGTTATAGTAGGTTTTTATGATATCATGCCATAATGTGGTGTAAAATATATATGGAAGAACTTCTTAGTGTTACCTGATCATCCATAGGAACCACATATCTTGGGTGACTCAATGCAAATCCATTTTGAGTTCCCATATTTTACACACTAGTAACAAATCGAAGGGAATTTTCTAAGAACTAAAGAAGGTCTAGAAAAATCATGATGTCAATAAATACCATAAAAGTCATCACGCTTACTCTTCACTTTATGAGAACTCATAAAACTACAATTAAGAGAAAAAGGAACTTCTGTCATGCCAGACTGACCAGGTAGGTCCATTTATACCATCAATGCTCTATCAATCACACCAGAATAAGAATATAGATTCATCAGATAAATATGAGAATAAATATCTATTTGAAGTTCCATATCAAACCAACAAGTCTTAATATTCTAATTTGATATAATATCATGTGAAAACTACACATGTTTAGTAAAGAGATATTCATATTTTATCATGGTTATGTTAGTCTCCTCAAGTTTGAAGAACTCCAAATCCTTTTCTAACACCATAGAATCTATATATAACTATTCAATGAGAATAAATTTAAATTATTTCCAATATAATTCTAAATTATTCTTCTCCATCACAATCATGTCCCATAATCATCTTTGACAACCCACTGTCTTGATAGTGGCCCATTACACCTTGATTTCATTGGATGATTCCAAGAACTAAAACAGAAGCTCGATATCTATCACCCAGTACATAGATAGTTAAAGATAATTAGATCCATAGAATAATGGTGGATTTATTTAAAATTACACCTGAAATATATTCCCAAAAACATCCCCTATCGGATACACAACTTGAGCCCAAATGGGAACTTTTTTAGGTGTCTCTCCAAAATCATAGACATCACGCACGATAACTTCAGTTAGATTTTGTTCCATAAGAGGATTTACTTATTATGTTTCATTAGTAGCTTCAACTTGGATCTGATTCACATGTCTTCTAAGAGGAAATATGCTACACAACATCAGCATATAACATAGAAGATTTCATATTAACACTCAAACTAAGTAATAAGGGGAATTAATCTTGATAGATAGACAAACAAGATTTTTATATGAATATATTCAAATAAAAATCATATAAAATACAATAAAAATCCACAAGACACCTTTACCAAACCACCCCTAGTTATATAAGGATAATTTTATTGACATTTATCTAAGAACATAGTTGTAACCACCTCTAATATCTCGAAAATATTACACAACTACATACTGACATCAATGAAATATGCTTAACCTACACCTTTGGTACCACATTTTCACAAAATGGACTAGATACCATATTACCCTAATAACCAAGCTAATCCTAACATACCCCAAAGGGTGTTCCCAATCCCAATGGGTTGGCCACTAGAACCTGACATAATATAATATGAAAGTGGGAATGAATTTTCCACAAACACAATGGAAGAAAGAGATACAAGTCACTATGAATAAAAGAAAACATCATAGAGAAAACTATACCCAAAGTAGAAAAGGAATGAATACACAAAGTATCACTACAATTTACCTTAAAATATGATACACAACCCTTGTAATAATTGAAAAAGTAGCTCAAATTTTAAATATCATCAACAAATACCACCTACAATTGGTTCTTTCCCTTTACTCAAACCTATAAGGAGGAAATATATAAATTTCGAAAAGAATAAGTAGGGTGTGAGATAAAAGACCAATAGGGTGTCAATAAGGATTCCACAACAAGATTCCATGTTTAATTAACAAAATAAATATTTTCTTTTAAAATAATCTGGCATGGAATTTCAAAAGCATATTAAAAACAAATCATTCTTTAGATTTCAAATTATGTCAACATTTCTAAACAATGGATAAATAAAAATTTAATATAAAATAGTTTATATAAATTGAATGTTCATTCATAAAATAGTTTACGAGAAATGGAATATGTATCAAAGATTTAAAAAATAGAAACATGGTCATATTCCAGGAGTTACAATTGTGTCATGTTATGAGATCATCACATACATATATAATGACAACAAAAATGTGCACACAAATCTCTCTAAAAATATTCATCACAGACTAATCACTATTCCATTGGGGATATGTGATCATCCAAAGGGCATCATTAATTCCTATGAGGATAACTAAATTTAGTAATTTATAATAACTCTAATGACCTTACTAAATATTTAGTGTCTAGAAATTCCGGGTGTTGAACCAATAAAACAAAGCATATGTTTAAAATTAATTAAGGAAACTAAAATTGAAATTATTTTATTTTTTGAAGAAAATAAGAAAATAACAGGATTGATTTGGTAGAATAACAATATGGGAGCATTCTAGGTTTAGTTATTTTTAGTCCATGTTCTAGGGATTTAATTGATAATTTATTAATTTAGGTTTTGGTGTCAGCATTGGGTCAAGAGTGATCCTTGTTCGGGGTACCTAGCCCTGATAATATGACTAGATCATTTGAATGGGAATATAATAGATGAAATCATAGATATAGGTGATGAAAACCGTTTTTTAAATAAAACTAACTTATGTTGATTAATAGGCACACACAAAATAGATCAATTTGATGAAATTAAAAAAATAACCTCATAACATAGAAATGGTCATGCAATATAAAAAGATAGATATTTGGAATTGAATAATCAATTTGAATCAATCCAAAGCATAATGACTAAAATAAAACAATCACTAAGAACACATACCCCAACAATAACACCACCTAATACTAAGAGGAATACTCTCTCATGATATGCATGATTAGAACGAGTATCATCAGTACCCATAGAAGAAAGTTGGAGAAGTTTGGTAACGAAGCTATTCTCCATATCATCACTACTTAATTTGGTGGTCGCCCTATAGTGTCTCACTTTGTCTCTCTATTATAGAGTGATTTTGAAGAGTGGATCGGGTGATCCTTTTATAGCCAAACTCTTCAAACTCATGGCTCACATCATCATTATTTTTCTTCTATCCATCATCACACATATGGAATGTAAGTGAGTTTCACATTGTTTAATTTAGATATGTGTGTGATTCTATGTTGCATGAATCTCATGCAGTGATTTGAATCATTAAATCACCTCATGATGAAAAATTTAGACTCACAATGTGTAACCTACTTTCACTGTGTGTAATTTCTTCATGACTTTTCCAGGGCTGCAAAATCCTTTTGAAGAAGTCATGATGTGTGATTTCATTACATGATATTTAATAGTTTTTCCTTAGTTTCTAGCTCCTCTTCATCTCAAAAATCCAGTGTTGTAGTGCTTCACTTCATTCATGCGGTGAAGTTTCCTTTATCTCATATTTTCTCAACTTTTTGTTCCTTTTTCACAAATCCATCATTTCTAGCAATCAAATAGAAAACAAATCAAAATGTTCCAAATTTGGAAATATTATTCATTGAATTAAAAATATATATTTTTAAATACTATAAAATATATGCATGAAATACAATGATCAATAATATCATCCTATAAGTTTATGTTATACATTTAAAGAATCAATAAATTTCTAGGGAAATTAAAACGTAGCATATTTTCTACCAATAAGTCACAAACTACCTGGACATTCATGTTCTCAACCAATAATCAATAATGGGAAATTTATTTAAAATCTATTTAAAATACAATTTACCCATTTTTCTATTTCAATATGATAATTTATTTTTGAAATCCAAAATATTTTTTTAATCAATTCATGCATTTTACAAGATAAAACCAATGGGTTTCTATTGTAACAATTTAATCCATTTTTTCAAATTTAAATTTTAAATCCATTTCACAAATCAAATTCATATATTAATTCAATAATTTAATTTTCACAATTTAATTTTCACAATTTTCCATCCGATTTTTACAAAACACCCTAATTCAATGAAATTGGGTTTTTAACAAACAAATTTAAATAAATTAAATATAAATCAAGTGATTAAATTTAAATCAGTAAATTTATGGTTAAATAATGGGTAGATATTTAACATAACCACCTTCCTCGAGACCACGAGATCAAGAATCAAAAAATCCATAAATGGGAAACTCTAATGAAGAAAGCCAGTAACAAAGATACAAGAATAAAACCTAGATTAGAAATCCAAAACAACTTATATTGGATCGTCTAAGAAAATTGGGATCTATAAAAAAAATATGAAATGGAGGAAGAGTGTATAAGAGGTGGAATGAGGATAGGAAACTTATTGGGAAAGGACCGAATTAAGACCTCCTAGCTTTGATCCTCCTTATAAGGAGTTTAGAAGGGCCATAATGGGTCCTTGGGAGCTCCAAATACATAGGAATTAATTATATTATTATTTAAACCTAATTATGGATAAAAATGGTGTTCATTAATTTTTATTGTGTTTTCAGATTAATTGAAATTTGTAAAAACAATTTCATGGAGAGGGTTTCCCAGTTGGTCAAACTGTGCACCCTAAACATGTGCCCCTACTGGTGGGGTTATATGATTTCTACATATTGGGAGCACGTTTTTCCAAACCATGATCCGACCATGCAAACACCCACTGCATGGTTTTTCACAATTTTCACTAATAGGGCACAATATTTGGGAAAATTGTCCACTAACCACGCACAACCTAAAAGTTTTAATTTTTTTCCAAAAAAATACTTTAAACACTCCTAAATAAGACCCAACAAGGTCATAATCAGCGAAGGGTTTTAAGAGTACTTGAATACAGTAACAATATGTTACAATGAGTGTAACATCCCTAGAAAAGTGACACTTAAAAGGATAATTGTTACTACCCATGAAAAAAATAGTATTCTTTTTTTAGGAAGCCTACATGATTATAAATCTGTTGTAATAATTCTAGTCTTTGAGTAGTTGTCAATATGGGTGACCTTTTAGGATATTCTCAAGTTGTGTGTGAGTGAAGAAAAAACACACCAGAAGAACATGTGTTGTCCTATGTGGACAATCATTAGTCTAATAAGAAAACCCTGTGAGATATATCCAATGGTGTTCTAGGATGGAAACCAATGTATTATAGGAGACCCTTGGGGTCAGATGACTAAGTTAATGTCCCATGGAAGGATGGGACATGATAAATGGTATAAAACACAATAACCAGCCTAATGTGATTAGAAACTATTTGGGTTTGAGATTTGGGTTCCACAATGAGGGTTTTAGGCTTTAAAGTGGTGGATAGTGTGACACCCCAAAAATAGTGATACTTTAAAGGATAAATTTTACTACCCATGTCAACAAGGTTCCCCATTTTATTTAGTTGCCTACCTGATTAAATCTCCAAAGATAAGTGTGTCTATCCTAGATTAGTGAGCATGATGGTTGACCTAATGGGATGTTTCTCAAGGTGTGTGTGAGTGAGGAAAAAACGCACTTAAAGAACATGTGTTGGCATGGGGGACAATCATTAGTCTATTATGTGACCATATTTAGTTTAGTGTGTTCTTTACTTATAAGGAAAAAAATGTATTACAAGATACCCATGGGGTCATATGACTAGGTTATATACTAAGGTGGATGTTATCAAGATATATAAAGCTTAAGATATTTAACTCAATGAATTTCTTACTACCACCTCCCTTTTGGAGAGTTATTAGGTAGTAGACGTGAAAGGAGACATTATACCCCTTTAAGTTTCAAGAATGATCTTTAATTTGGATATACATTTATTATTAATGAATACTAATTGAATATTCAGCTATATTGTGGTTTGAACAGTCAACCACCTTGGGGATCAAGAAGCAACATGTCACCTTCTGATTTGATGAGCCAGTTATATGAAAAATTTGATAAAAATACCAAAGGCTTGATATGATTAATGTTTAAATTCAAGGATTTGGTATCCACATTGAGTACATGATATTAATTCACTATACTAGTTTTTATGCAATACTAGTAATTATATGGATACAACTATATTTATCCTTCATTTTATCATATAATAGTTCTTGAAGTAATCCAGGTGTGGATGGGAAGATGTCCTCTATGCTGATATCTCCCCCTTCAATACATGTGAGACCAATTACATTGATATTGGGTATTAGAATAAGGATTTAATACAACATCAACCAAATTAGTAAAAATAAGTGAAAACCACAAATTTCTTGTAGGCTACTATAGAAAACACCTAAAACAATGTAAAATTTATTTTCATACTCTCAATCCATAAAATTTAGGAAATACTACAAGATCTTGGAAGCTACTCATTCTTCCATCCAAGTTAGAAGAGACTCTAAAAAATTCTTCTCCTATGATCGAAAAGAATATGTGTTTTATAAATTGTCTTAACCCACTATATAAAATAGGTTTTATGAAATTCACATTTATTTTTCATACAACATATATGCCAATATACGAGACTAAATATTAAAAAATTAAATCAACCATGATACGTTGACATGATAAAATAATAATTAACGAAGAATTAATATGGATTAGAAACATTAATTTTCCCAAAATAAACTTATAGGATTTAAAATATTATTTTCTCACCACAATTTCTATACTACAACTAAGGAATAAAATATCCCTATGTGAAAATCTATGACTAAATAGGTAAATTATAGCACAATTGTTATATACCATAAAGAGATATAAATAGCACATATTTATTTTAAATAAGATTTATCTGACATTTACATTGGGTTTTGGTAATTAATCTTAGGTATTGAGGAAAAATTGTGGACTATGTCAATTATTGTATCCATAAATCCTGATGAGTAATAAAAACACATTATGTTACCCAATAATAATTATAAGATATTTTCATAGGACTACTTGATGATATGGGAGTAAGATATTTTAGTTGTGGTTCATAACCTAGTCCCACTAATCAACCATCGTGGATATAAATATAGAATTATAAGGATTCATCTATACTATAAAACCATGGTAGAATCCAAGGTTGATAAGGTGATCAAATCCCACATGAAATAGAAGCATTAGTATCAAAAAAAATTTTTTGATATTTTCCTAGAAAAAAATGTGAATTGATAAATCAATGTCTGTAATAATTTTCAAGACCACAAACCCCACTTTCTAAAGAACTAAATTCATATCCAAAACATGGATTTTTTTATTTATGTGATTGGTGAATTTTAGGACCTATCTATTATCGATTGTTATTTTGGGTAAAATTATATAGATATATACCTTGAAAATGAGAAGGAAATAGAATTTCGGGCACCCTAAATAGTGTATTATTATTGAGTGATGTATTTTATTCTAGATAAGGGAACATAACCCTGCCAATATTAAGTGTATTACATATTAAATCACTTTTTATGAATGATCATGGAATGGTATTAATATGTCCTAGTGGTCAAATAATAATAACTCTGTAATCAATTCATCAATATCAAGTAGGTGTTCACAAATATATAATTATACATCACAAATATGGGGCCAATGAAGTATGAACTTGGAGACACCTTCAAAAATTTCATGGGTTTTTAAATCAATACTTAGGAATCAAGGTTAACCCAAAGAAAACATAGTCACATATCTAAATTTTTTCTCCATAAATTTTATGGGAATTGAAATAATTTTATGGATAATTAGCCTATATCAAGTGATTCATCATAAATTTTAATATTAAATGTATTACCTTCACAAAATTAAGGAAATATGGGATGACCTATCAATAAAAAGAATACTAAAAACTATATTTGCTAGTACTAAGTCTTACCTCTCCCATTCTCTGATAATAATAGTTCCCATAAAATTTAGACTACTCACCCTCTATATAAAATTCGTAGAGTGATCCCTCATTATTCTCCTAGACAAAAAAATATAATAGGAAAAATAATATATTGTATTACTTTATAAAATGGATTTAAGAAGATAATATTAGATATAACTCCATCATGATGATTTATCTAGATGTAATATTTATGATTCAAAACATACATTGTTACCTATAACAGAAAAAGGATAAATTGATCTTCTATATTATTCCACTAGAGTATATCATGAAATTAAACTTTTTTACTAGAAAAATAAAAATATGTATTGTGATTATTTTATATTTTTAAATACAATTTATCAATCAAAAAGATGTTAACGGATATTTTTTGGAGATATCCTAAATTCACATAAAATTCTACCTGAACTAATCTAGGAATTAACATTTCCCAAAAAAGAGTTCTTCTCATTCAATAAAACATCCTAGGCGTGGAAAATGTGTTATGATGGTTCACTGAACATATTAAAAGGGAAGGGGATAATGAATGATAAGTTCAACCTAGTCATAATAGAATTCATATTCATCTCTATTATAATGTCGCTAATTACATATTTATTTCTTCTCTTGGATGGTTTCACCAATAATTGATAGAAATGTCAGGCCCCTAACAAGGGTCATAATTTATCTATCCAAATCTCAATTTTGTAGTAAAATTTAATGGGTGAATAATATTTGGTTATAATATAGATAAATGGGTAGTGTTATATGAAGAAGAATGAATTCATACCCCTATTAGTCTATAGTTATGAATTAAGAGTATGCTTCCCGAATAATCTAGTTTGGTATGACATATTATGAATACATGTTGGGACCACAAGTTCAAAAAGTTAACCCATGTCACCCTAAGATGGGTATAGAACTGGTGTAATGAAAATATTAATCATTTTCTACCCTTATAAAATATAAAATCATAATCTCATGTTCATAGGAATGATGTTTCAATTAATGAAACTCCCAATGAATCTTTATCAAATATAAGTGTGTCGAGAAAGTGGTGTGACCAAGAAAGATTTTGGGGGAATTTTTTAACCTTGGAAGATATTTAGTATAATAGATAATTTGTTTGACTAAGATAAATTCAATGTGATTAAATATATTATTTTTTAAAATTTTATCAATATTTAAATAATATTCAAAATTGGATTAATTTAAGTGTTTCTAATTATGTGAAGAGTATTTAGATGTTTATTAAGTGATTTATGATGTAATAGAATAAAATTTAATTTAATTATAAAGTCAAAATTTGTATTTAGTGAGATATAATAGAAAATAATGTGGGGTTTAGAAAATAAAATCACGGTTAATGTTTTAATAAAACATATTATGAAGGTCTAAGAAAAATAACTTGGGTTGTGGTTATTGATTTTAAAAAAATAATACATTTCATTGGTCTTGTCAAAAAAAATGATGATGATCATGGTTTTCATTATAACATACTAGAAATATAAATTAATTACATTTTATTATAGTGTATGTGACATGGAACACCGAGCTTAAACAACCCATGAAATATCTTCCCTTAAATTTAATCTCTTTGACAGTTTGTGGAACACGCAACCATGAGTCAATGTGAAGTGTAATATAGTATATCTAGTTGTTAAATTAAATATTATGGATATAAATAAATAAAATTATTAAATTATTTTTACATATTTATTACAAATAAAATAAGAAAAAAATAAATGGGAAAAAATGTTTTATGAAAAACTATATTTTTTCTAAAAGTCGGTTTAGTCAAATTTTGCAACATAATTAAAAAAGTTTAAAAAAAATTAGAAAATTTATTTTAAGAAATTAACTTTATTTTTTAAATCATAATATTAAAATTATCTTGGGGTGATTTTTTGGTATTTTTCATAAAAAAAATCAATTTTTGATCAATAGTGAGAAATACTTAATGTTAATTGAAATTTACCTTTTTGTTTAAATTATTTATAAATTTTATTTATAAATTTAATAAGTTTATACTAAAATTAGTTAAATTATATATCAATTAATCCAATTTAGGACATTTTAATCCTTTTAATACTGAATTTTGATATAAAAACATTGTAATATTGTGGCCATTTTTACTTTAAAAATCTCCTTTCTCATCGCATCTATGAGATTAATTTTAAATTAACATTTTACACTAATGAGATTGTAATTTAAAGAATATATTGCATTTTTTTAACAATAATAGTTTAAATTTTATAATATTTTCAAATTAATTTTTTACCAAAATTAATAGTGAAAATAATATAAATGAATTACCGCTATTAAGGTAAAAATAGATTTACCGGGGGGTGTAATAAATAAATGGTTAAAATGGTCTATAAACTTTTATAAAATAAATTTTATGTACATATATTAACACTTTAATATATAAATGTCTATAATAATTAATTTTTTACCCTTTTGGCATGTGAAATATGTGGTTAGACCTTTTTCATTCAAAATATTACAAGTGTACCACTCACCTCACTTATAAAAGGTTGTCACCACCCCTCTATTATTCACACATATAAATTCATTTGAATAAGAAATATTATATCCCAAATAATTTTAAAACATACATCCTATTATCCTAGAATCTTTATTTCTCAGATAAAGTCGACCTAAGAATGCTTTAGTGAAAAACTAAGGAGGAAACCTAAAGAAGAGGTAATATTCTTCAACGAACACTTTTATTTTATTTCTTCCTCCACATCCATTAATTATTATTAAACCATTATTATATAATAACCTCTTTATATTATATATAAATATATGTTTTTATGTTACTTTAATGACCTATAACCATCCTCAATTATATGAAATGTGTTATGAAATCATCATTCATGTGTACAGAGGACAACCACCTTATGAATCGATGTCATTCGTTTTTTCATTACCACCTCACAATGATGGGTAAAATGATGGATATAAGTAATATATTTTATATTTATAATGTAATTTTAAATACAGATTCATTCAATTTTGTCTTTCTATTCAGTAGGGGATACAATAACATCGCTCATGTGTATGATAGATGACCACCTTGCGATGCATTGTGATTTTTCCTTCACTAACACATTTCATGGAAAGTTATAAGGATAAATTTAATGACTATTTGTGATATAAATGAAATAATAATTATATTTCTATGATATTTATCATTTTTAAAATATAATATATATATATATATATATCATTTCCATTCATACAATTTCACTTAATAAAATATGATAATGTTGTTCTTGTACGTGTGGACTACCGCCTCCACAAAACAATGTGATTGTCCTTTCATTACCCCACCACATAGATGATATAAATATATATATTTATAGAAACTATATTATATAATGATAATTATAGAAATCTAAAATATTACTTACCTTATTTCTATAATGATCGTTGAAAAATGGAAATGTTTCAAATGCATTCGTATGACCTACCCTCTCTACGATCATAATGTACTTCATCTTTCATAAGCATTTTTTCTAATTAGTTTTAAAATTATAATTGATGCATAAATATTATAATTATTTCATTATTATTATTTCCAATATTATGAATCTATATAATATGTGAAAACCCCATATCTTTCATGATGAAACATGCATGAGAAAAAAAGGAAATTAACACCTGAAATAATAAAAATAATGAAAGATAATTAAATAATGGCTAATAATATGTTATAAAAGGATAATATGTGATATTATAGATATTAATTTGGTTATGGTGTAACAAAATTATATGTTTAAAAAAACTATAAAGTATTTTAACGAATATTCAAATAAAATTGGGTGTGAGGTAAAGGACTTCATCTCAACTTCCATTCATTATGGCACATTGGTATGTTATGCACCAAATTTTTTATATGGTGCATATACATCCCATTATAAATTTAATATCTTTATTACTTAATAATCATTTTCTTTTAGGTTTAAATTTCAATTATTTTATCGAAGGTTATTTTTATTTAATAGTTATAAAGTGGTAAAAAATTTCATAACTCTATTTCATTTCATTGGGTTATATTACTCCTTCGTTGTGATGGATATTAAAAGATTATGTGTGTAATTACTTTTGACTATATATTGATGTAATTTCACTTGTTTTATTTGTACTCAAATTTTATAAACATAATTTATTCATTTATTAATTCTCACATGACCATTATTGTCATTGTAAGGGTCTATTTCACAATCTAATTCTAATTGAGATTATTTATTCTTCAATTCTAGTCGAATGAAATTATTTTATAATTATCCAAAAAAATAATTTCATTTTATTATCCTCTTTTTATTCAAAAACAATCATGTTATAACACCATTTTATACTTTTTTAACAAAAATAATTGAGAATTTTTTAAAGGAAAATTCTACATTATTTCTCTCTTCAGTCAGAAATCTTTCTTCTTTCAAAACCATGTTCAATAAATAAGTTTTCAATTCTATTTAACCTTTTCGAAATGATAAATTAAATAAATTTTTACCCATTTTTAATTATATTTAAATGTTTTGAGTGGAATAATTTTTTTCTAAACAAGGAACTTTTCTAAAAAAATTACAGTGAAAAGGGAATGTTCTTTTTAAATTGTATGACATTTGCAGAATTACCCACTGTCATGATCATAATTTATTTGATGCTTACTTTTAAAGATTACATGGATATGTTTAAAGAAAATATTTCACCTAATATTCTAAAAATTAATTATTTTTATAATTAATTTATAAGAAAATAATTTTCAAAAATATTTTATGTTTTGAAAATTGATTTTGAAAATGAAAATGATATTTTCCTCAAATACATTTTAAAATATATTTTGATGGTATTTATATTAATAAATTAAAATAACCCTTTATTTTATATATAATCTACTTGGGATGTGTTTTTTTGATACCATCCTTTTGCTTCCTTTGGATGGTTTATGATTATTTTGACTAAGTATTGTATTGATATTCACATCCTTGACTCATTTTTGTAGTTATTAACTTCCCTGTGAAATATTCACTTTCCAATAATCATTAGGATTTATGTTTCCTATAATTATCCATATAATTTATCTTGTAAATAATTATTGATTAAACTATATTTCATCTATACATATAGTGTTTTACATTAAAAGTTAATTGATTGACGGGGGAAATATTGATAAATTCATATTCCTTACTCAATGTGGATATTTGATGATAAGGAACATTGTTCGTGAATTAAATAAATTATTTGATATATGATGAATGAATTAGACATATATACATGTGTGGATCTTGGTTATAGATATCCCCTTGATGTATTTATAGTATCATGAGGAGAATCAGTAATTCTAGCATGAATTTAGTTGGCCAAAGAAAATGAGTTTGTACCAAGTCATTTTAAAATGTCTTCAAAATAGATCTTGATAGTAGAGGTTTTCATGATACCTGAGATCATGACATATAATAATTAATAATTCACTTCTTTTATAATTCTTTTCTTATAATCCATGATATTTTTATAATGATATTATCTATAGATTCATTTCATTCTCTATTTTTGATTAAATGGAATATGTGTTCTGTTATTTACCTTTTCATATTGATTCTAGCTTATCCAGTTATGATAGCCATGTTATTGATTAAAAGTAATGTTTTATTATTAATTTACCATTAAATATTCATTATTATTCAGAATATTTACACATTTATATTGTCTCTTTATGCACAACATTTCCATTTTATTGATTACATGGCATTTGTGTTCAGTTAATTACCTTTCCATATTAATTAT
Source organism: Viscum album (assembly GCA_963277665.1). Taxonomy (NCBI): domain Eukaryota; kingdom Viridiplantae; phylum Streptophyta; class Magnoliopsida; order Santalales; family Viscaceae; genus Viscum; species Viscum album. The sequence continues at coordinate 965,221,287 of OY728163.1, read as the reverse complement.
GCTTATTGATTCATCATAGATTACACTCTATTTGACCCTTACTAATCATTTTAGATCACCATTATTTTGTTCCATTTATTTGGAATACATCAAGTATACTATTCTTTACATGATTGAATGTTCTATAAGGAATAATGATATTCTCAAAAAAAATTGTATTCAAAAGTAATATCTGAATCATGTATGTATCTAGTATACCAAAACTAATAAACTATATAGTACTTTAGGATTTGGTTCCTTATATATTATACCAAATTTAATCAAGCATTCACTTACTTTATTTTGCTTGGTTTAGGGTTATTATAGTTGGTATTAGAGGAACTATAGTTGAAAACATAGGAACTGAATTTCATAAAATGTAGATTAGGGAACGTAACACTATCCTATACATTAAGGATAAGTATAAAAGAACATCCTAATTTTTTGGTAAGTTAGAGCATATATGGTTTTTCTGGAAACACATCTCTATCTGGATACTAAAATTAGACATGTTTCTAGTACATATGTACCAAGGGCTGGTAACTTCAAAATGTGGTCATTTGGATTAACCTGATTGTCACTTAATACATGAAAATAATCCCTATTATGCACTTGGTTTGACACTCCTAGTGGATATTTTTAGGATAATTCACATTTTTTAAAAAATCATTATTATGAATTTGACTAGATGATGATAATGATTAACCTAGGTCAATCTTAAGATGTCTTATATTGAAAATAATGATTCATGATTTAGAAATCCTATAAATGATTATATGGTTTTCCCACTAAGAGTTTTCTTGCTCACACAATGATTTTTTATTTTTTTCAATGGTTGGAACCCAAAAAAATGTTAACATTGAACATCAAGGTAAATTTAGTGTATATGAGAAACCAAATAGAATTATTATAAGAGTGAAATATATCATGATTATTATGAATCAGTTATCCCAAAATATAATTAAGAAGTTTTACATTAATCAACTCCTGAAATCACTAAAGAAAAAAATATGGAAGATTATAACAACTCAATAAGTGGAGAAAATGTAGTAAATAATGATATATTTCCATCATGTCATAAATATAGGATCAGAAACCTAGGAAAGTGTATTGAAGGAATGAGAAAATTATTTATGTTTTGAAAATAATAGAATAATGTATAGAATTTATAAGGAGAAATAAAAAGTATGGTGGAATGAAATAAATCTCATCCTAAGGATCTATTTATAGATTATTGTATTTAATATGGAGAGACTGGGAATTATTTTAATCAATGCACTCTTATAATTGTTAAACCCTATACGAGGAAGTACTTATGTTGAAATAAAATTGATGAAGTACTCATGTATTTGGAATCAAAAATAAATAAAAAATTAGATTTTTTACCAATGGTATTTTGGTTATAAGATTCATGAAACATCTAAGGATTGAATTGAATTTTTTAGGCAAATTTGTATTCATAAACATGTAATTTTTTTGATTCTATCATGGGTTATAAGTTTAATGTTTAACATAACTTTAATGTCTTAAAACCCATTTTTAGGTTTTATGATATGGGAGCCCTCCAATATTAAAGAACATTTAGAGAAATTTATTGAAATTTTATGATTTAGTGGTAAATTTATTTTAGTACTAATGCCTTTACAATTTACAGATATAATTTTAAGTGTATTTATATACTTTAGGGTTAATATGCTAATTAATAAAATTATAATAATATTCACATAATATTTATTGAATCCCCAGTGGTGTTACCTTTTAGGTTTAGAGATTGAAATATTATAATGAATAATTTGGGTTAACCATATTGGTTTTCCAAAATATTTAAAGATAGATTCATAGACTTATAACTCTATTATGGATATTACGATCTATTAAATGTGAATTTTAGTTCTTCATGCATAAAAATTCATTTTTGTATATTAATTTCTTAGACTATGAGATGAATTGTAAATTGATCAAAGAATAACCAAAGGGTGAAATTATTATATTGAAATAGAAATGTATCAAGTAATTATATTTCATTATATTCTTATAGAGTAAAAAAATTCTTCATCATTAGGAAAATGGATATTGAAATAAAATTTTATTCTATTACCGTCATTTCTAATCAAATTAATTACATTTTTAACATCTGTTTTGTTTTTTAGAGTGAGTAACTATATAGGGGGGTTAATTGTTCTCCTAATAATTTTTTTGTTAAAAAAAATCCACAAGTTAGTTAAATACCGATAGCTAATCATAATAGTAGAATAATATAAGGTTGATCTCTCAAAATAATTATCAATGTGTTATTAGGGAATACATAAAAATATATTGGAAATCAATTTAACTTTTGAAACCAATTTACTTAATAACATTATTTATATAAACATAAGTTAATAATTACCATCAAATTATATTTTTTGTTTATAGATATTAAGAAAATATAGGTTTAACATTTAAATATAGAAAAGAAAAATTCAAACACAAAATAGAGTAAACAAGGGGTTCCATCTCAAGATGAGACTTAATCCTCTATACTTGGTAATCTATCACTTCCCATAAGATTATTATTACAATAATCATAGCCAAATCCTATATCGGGTTTATACAAATAATAGTTCAAATGTTGTCCAAGATAAAAGGCTCTTATATAGTTATATTTGGGGAAAAATAAAAAAATTACATGTTAAATCACTTCTATAGTTGATGTGGGTATACATATAATGAAATTTATGAGAGTGTGTCTAGTATACTCCAGCTAAAGTGCAGGTGTCGGTGCCTATAGATAAAATAGAGTACAATAGCACACTTCTCTAATATAAGCATATAATAGAGAGATAAAATATGTAGAAAGGATAAAATATGGTTCTTTTCATCATTAATAACTTCAAAGGATCAATATTCCTAATATTTGTCTTGGTGAGGTGCTTGAACAAGTTTCTCTGAAATTGTTGAAAACAGAGTGTCATAGAGTTTTATTTTCACTCTATAGATGCATTCAAAAACTTCTCTTGATTTATTTTATGAAAGTTTCTTGGTCTTCCATAAATTTTGCCCTTACACACTCATATATATCTATCATAAAAAATCATAGTAATAATCAGTGTGCATGAGGGAGTCTTTCAAAATATATAGATATATGGGTTTAATTATCTATTGATGAATAATAATCAATATATCCAAGATCGTTGTACTGATTATTAAATTATAAAACCTATTAATTAGACCTAAATTAATCAATAGAGTTTTTTGTGAATAATCACTAATAAAACCATGTGAGACTTTTTGTATTAACTCCCATAAACTAACTGTTAGAATAATTAAATTCAAATACATCAAAAAAGTAATGGTAGTATAACTGACAGTGGATCTTCTCTGATGGTATCATATACCAACCATATCATATTCTAACAGCATCACAAGACAACAGTTTCTCATTTTATGGTAGTATGTTTTGTAGTAGCACATCTATCATTAGCATGTATAGAAGTAGGATGTCTAGTGGTATAAAATCCAAGAGTAGCACATTTTAACTAACGATAGAATAAGGCGAATGGTGGAACATGGATTGTGGTGGAACTTAACTAATTAGAGAACATTTGAACAAATAATTGAAGATTTGAACAAACAATAACACATTTTAACTAAAGATAGCACATTTAAACTAATATTAGCACAAGTGAACTAACAGTAGCACATGTGAACTAACAGTAGCACATGTGAACTAACTATAGCATGTGTGAACATAGAAAGATTTTATTTATAAAAGGATATACTATCATGAAACAATGAGATTATTTTAAATTTAATATTCATGATTTGTGATCATTAAAATAATAAGGTCCCAACATGTTTGATTTATGGTATTGAGTTCTATAAATTTCCACTGATTATTCACATTATTTTTATCAATGACCTCTATCATTCTCTATAATTATTTTTTATTTTCTTCTATGTCAACATATTCACTTGTCACCAATTTTTCCTACCTAGAAAACTAGTTATGAGTTATTCCATATGACCTTTTTACTTCCCATTATATCTTATTTAAATTATATTTTATTAAAACTTTTATTATGTGGGGTTTTCAAAAATGGTATTCCCAAATTTCAATCCCTTATTTTCCAAGATCAGGTTTAAATTGTGAGGGATAAATTAATTTTTTATGGGGAGAATGTCATAACCTAAAATTATAAGATAAAAAATTGTATTCGATAGAATATGAGACACGAAACACTAGGTTTAAGCAACCCATGGAATATATCTCCTTAAATTAAATCACTACCATATCTTGTTGAACCTTTAACCTTGAGTCAAAATGAACTGTAAAATAGTATAAATAGTCATTTAATTAGAAATAATGAATATAACTAACTAAATAATGAAAATTATGGTTATCTGATATTTAAAAATAAAATAAAAAACAATTCATGGAAAATAGTTAATGTTTTATGAAAACTATATTTTTTCTTAAATAAGGATTAGTCGGGCTTTGCACACATAATTTAAAAATAACTTGTATTATTTTTATAAAATTTATTTGATAAAATTAAATCCATTTTTTAATTAATATTACCAAGATTATCTTAGGGTGAACTTTTGGTATTATTCTAAAAGATTAATTTTTGACGAATAGTAAAAAATAAGGAATATTAATTAAAAATTAAATTTTCATTTAAATTATATATAATTTTCAATTATATTTTTAATTGGTTTTAAATTAAAATTAGTTAAGTTATATATCAATTAATTCAATTTATATCATTAGAATCTTTTGGATATTGAATTTTTAAATAAAAACACTGTGAACTTTTAAACATTTTCTATTTGAAACCCTGCTTTCTCATCATGTCTGAAGAAAAAATTTTGATTTAATTTTTTGTACTTATGTGAATGGAATTTAAAAAAAATATTACATATTTTAAATCATCATATTTTTTATTTTCAAATATGTTTTACTTATTTTTTTCAAAATTAATAATGAAAATAGTAAAAACTAATTAACACGGTTAAAGTAAAAATGGATTTATTTGGGGTTAAAATAAACATATATGGGTTAAAATGACATAAATACTTGTCTAAAATCACTTTTAGAGTCATATATTGATCCTATAATGTCTAAGTCTCGAAACTACTCCATTTTCGACCCTTTTGGAATTTAAAATATATGGGTACTATTGAGACAAAGTTGGCTGGAGAAGGTCTTCAGTTGCTGAATGGAGTAGTTTTTTAGAGAATTTTATTTTGTTGTCCAAAGAAATATATAAACTTAAACTTTTATTTTTTTTGGTTATAGAACTGATCATCATATTTTAAAAATTAGGCTCACAATGCTTATGAAATTAAATCATATTGGAAAAATGTTTTCTAGAAGAAAAGTCTCATTGAACGCACGTTGGTAAAAGATTGATGTTTCGATCGTAATAAGGAAGAGAATAATATTATGAATTAATCCAATGTAAATCTAATGATTATTTTCTCATATTTGAGTCCTCATAAATCATAATCTTTTTTAAAAAAATTGTTAATGTTTTATGTATGCAAGGGAGAGTGCAGCCAATGATATAGAGGGTGGGAATGAAAGATGTTTTTAGAAGGATGGGAAGTTACAAAACATTAAATTATAATTCAGAAGATTCTAAATATTATCCTTAAAGTAATATAAAATCATGATTAATTCATGATAAAAACCTAAATCTTTGAGGAGAATAATTTTTTTGAAGCCAATGTTTTTCAGTCTAAATTCATCAGTGTGAGAACACCGGATGCAGAAATATATGTCTGCTAAGAAGGTTGATCAGAATGTGATCGTATAAAGATACTATTTTTTAGCAATGCCAATAAAACAAAAGATATAAATATTTATAGAAATAATTTATGTGATGGAAGTTCGTTGGTATCATATTCAGATAAAGAAATAAGTTATTGAAGTCGAAGCTACTGGAATAGGTCCATCTGACACAGTATGCCACTGATCCATTGTAATGGTTTCTAACCCTAATTTATATTTTTTTCATCTTTTATATATTGTAGGTAGAATTTTATTTTTGTAAATATTTTGAGACCAATAACTATAATAATGAATATAATTTGGTGGTGACCAATACGAAGAATAAATTAAGATATCAATCAATAGTGTAGTCAACCATTTCTCATCAAGATAAATTTTTGATTGTTTTCTAGATGGAAACATTGTTTTTATTATAAATTAAGTTAGAGGAAGAAGAAATTGGATATAAGTTTTTTAATTGGTTCTGTACTATCATTCAAGATCTATATTAATCAAGCACAAGACCATAAATCTGATGAAAATAAGAGAAGGATAATTTCTTGATGCAGTTGAAGAAGTGTGAAGAATGGTTCTCATTTCATTCATTTGTCATAGAGAAACATAATGGGGGATCTGTTTTCCCCAATCATAATGAACAAAACGTAATGAGAGGTCATTTTTTAGTATCATAATGAGAATATTATTTTCTTTTTTTTTGTATGGATATTTTCAATTTCATCAATGTTTTTGATAGGTAGCAATTTAATAAAGAATCTAATATGTTCATTATGTCGAGAAAATTGAAATGGGAAATTAGAATTGGATTGAAGAATGTAAAAAATTTTAAATCATGCTAATGTTTTTAGAAGCTTTTTGAATAAGAGAGAAGAGTAGAGAACCATTGAAGAAGTAAAATAATTATTTGAAATTCATGGAAAATAAAGATTTCAAGAAATATGGTCGAGTGGGAAAACTTTTTATAATCCCACCAAAACCAGATTTAGCTCACCTATAAATAGTGAAAGTATTATTTAATTTCTTAACAATTATACTTTTCATGAGTTATGAAGAGAGAAATAAAAGAACTGGATAATTATAGAGAGAAATAGTTTATGTATCGTGTTTTCTTAAAGAAGTATTTCCAAACAAAATAAGAAAGGATAAGAGACAAGATCATATTCATGGTTTTTGAATTTAGATTGAGAAGTCAGACTGGGAACTCTAGAATCATATAGAATTAGTTCAGTGTTTTCATAACCATATTCTATCCAAATTATATTTTCATATTAATTAATTGGACTGGGGAATATTATTGGAAATCAGACAAAGTAACATTACAAATTCCATAATAAGTTTTCTCCTACTACTGGGTTAAGAAGTGAAGAATTGTTTTTGAAGAAAACATTTGTGAAATTTGATCAAGTGGCATCATAATGTGTATATTACAAAAATTATATTGTATCAGTTCATTCTACTTGAAGGACATGCACTATTGTATTTAACATAATTTTATACAATTGTAAGGGCATATCTTTCACATTATATTCCAAAAAAAAGGTTTTCTCTAGTGGATTGTGTGGTATGAGATTTTTTCCATACCATACCATGGATCTAGATATTATTTTTGAATAGTTAACCTTATAAAATATTATTTTCCAATGCATGTGTACTTTTATTTGTTTTCAGAAGGGTATAAACTATTTAATAAAAGGATAAGGTTGTTTCGAAAGAATAAAAACTTAAATGAAAAATATATCACTTATTTAACCCCTCTCTTTATCATTGATACATTAAACTTGTCAGAAATTCTGATTGGGTATCAGAGAAAATTAATCATTCATTTACACTTTGAGGAAGTTTTAAAGAAGTTATGATTTGGAATCTCAATTGTGTGAATAGTAATGGAATTCTGATCATCGATGGTAAGAAATATCATATCAAGAATTATAGAATGTTTCTTTATATTATATCTATTAGGTATGATGTTCTTGAATCTAAAACATATAGATTTACTTCTATTGATTATAATTTCCCACTTACATCTATTGATATGAATAATCTTGAGAATTATGAAAGGGGCCATGAATTATTCACTCTCATTCAGCTCAAAAAGTTATTTTTTTAATAGTTAATGGTGTTTTTATTTCCAATTGTATTTGGGATAAGTTGGAAAACCATTATTAAGTAAATACAAAAGAGAAGAATAAAAAATTTTAAATCTAGAGGTTGAAATATGAAGATCTCAAGATTGGTGAATATGAATCTATTGGTGATATCTCTACCAAGGTGAATGGAATTTTCATCACTCATATATTTTTTGGTGTTAATTTAGAAGATTATACTATTGTTTAAAAGATATTGAGAATTATTCCTATAAATTTTGATGCTAAAGTTTCCTCATTGAAAAATAGATATCAAAAAACATAATATTTGGATGATTTTCAGAACTATATTATTACTTACGAAATGATAATGGAAAATGATATGAATGTAAAAAAAATTAATATAGAAATGTACTTTACAACTACCTATAAGGAAATTTCAAAGAATATTATTTTTGAAGAAGCTGGTGATTTTGATTTCAAAAATGAGGTATTTAAAATCAGGATAAATTTTGTCTTTACATTCTAAAAACATTCGAAGAGGTACATTTAAACAAAAAGGGAAACTTCCCTTGAAATGATTTGAATGTGGAGTTGATGGGAATATTGCAACCAATTTTCCATGAAGAAATAAACAAGACTATAGTGAAGAATTTGATAGAAGATAGAGAAGATCATATAATAAACTATGTGATAAAGATAAAAATTATTCCAAAGGAAAAGATAGAAAATTCTAAAAATTCAAAAAGGGGAATCTTATTATCTTAATATAGTGAAGAATAATATGATAAATTTTAATATGAAAATTCAATTGAGATGGTTGAGAATAATTTTATCGCAATATTTAATGATCTAGATTTTAGAATAAGAAGAAACTCAGTTATAATTTCATCTAAAAGAGAAGTTGAAATCATGTCTTAGAAATATTGGAAGGCTTGAGAAAGAAATAAATAATCTGAGAAATAAAAACTATTCAACAAAAATTTAAGAAAGTTTTCCTGATGATAATTTCAAGATACTGGAAGAGATTGATAATTTGAAAAAATCTTTTGATCAAGAAAATAAGTATTGTGAACATCTAGAATTAAATTTGAAGGTAAAATAAGAGGAGTTGTAACTTGTCCAATAAAAACTATCAAAATATGAATATAAGGTTACAAGATTCAATAATACTATCTCTAATTTTAGTGAAACCTCTTGAATGTGTAGACATGAGAAGGATCAAAAATTACCTACAAAGGTTGTTAAGAAAGTAGAAAATGTTTTTGAAAATAATAATGAGGGGAATGTTATATATGTGGTTAATACCAAAAAAAATTGAGAAGTCAGAATTTTCTAAAAGTCTTGAGTCCAAAACCATATCTAATGATTCCAGTTACAATAAAGCTAAAAATTAAACCATGTTGAAAAAACGATTCTGGTTGACAGTAGAATAGTTGGTGGTCAACAGATTTCTAATAAGAAGGTTTCGAAAAAACCAGATCACAAAACTGATCTATGCTGATGTTTTAGAGAAAAATATTCTTTATAAAGATACTACTGGTATTGTGGTTTATTCAAACACATAAATATTGTGTGTTTTTTTAATCATAAAAATTACTAATATTCCAAAAACTACATAAGAAAAATTTCTAGGGGGAGTAAATATCCTCAAAGGAAGAAGTGTAAGATGGATGTTCAGAAGAAACCTGATAAGGTTGGTGTAAAAATTGAAAATAGTAACCAACCCCTGGACACTATTTGTGAATGTTTTAAACAAATATAATAACTTTAGAAAGGATTTCTTGTTTTGTTAATCGTATAAAAAAAAGTTCGTTAACAGTTATCAGAATAATGATGTCAAGAAATATGTAGGGAAAGAAAAATATCTTATTGTTGAAATTGTAATCAAAGAAAAAAATGAGAGCGAACTTGTATTATGGGTATTGTGTTCTCTTCTAATATTATACGAGATATTAAATTGTGAAATAATTTGAAATATTTCAAAAAATTAATGGTGACATTTAGAAATGATGAATCACTCAAAATTAAAGGTGTTAGATCAACCATCATTGGGGAAGAAAAGTTTAACACCTTAAAATATTTGAATGTTGATGGGATGAAACAAAAATTGATAAGTGTTTCAAAACATTGTGATAAATGTAAAAAAGTTATTTTCATAAAATAGTTTTTTTCTTGAAGAGTGATAAATATGTAAAAATAGTTACAAGAGTCCAATGTACAAAAGGAAACCTCTTCCAAGGTGGGGATATAAAAACTCTTGTTGCTTAGGAATGGTAGAAGAAAATTAGTTATGGAATAAAAATATAGAGCACATGCGTTAGATAAACATGGGAATATTATCAATTAGATATACTGTTTGGGGAATTCCTAAAATGTCAAGAAGGAGATATTAGTGCTACACAATTTTTCAAAAAGGTAGTAAAACTAATTTAGTGCATAAGAAAGTTGGTAATTGTTCAAAATGACCTCTAGAACTTATCCATTATAATATCTATGGGCCAATGAGAAAAAATAAACTCACAGAGATAATTTCATCATTACATTCATTTAATAATTTACTTGCATTACTTCTGTTATGTATATGAAACATAAGTCAGATGCTATAAGATTTTTTAAAAGTTTTAGGAGTAAAGATGATAAGGAATCTAAATATTCCGTAAAAAAGTTAAGAACTAACAGTGGTGGAGAATACAAAAATGTATTATTTGATGGTTATCTTCAAAATAATAGAAGACATAATGAGTTTAGTACATTTTATACTCCTCAAAAATGGTGTTTCTAAAATGAAGAATAGAAGTCAGGTTGAAATGGGAAGAACTGTGTTACTTGAGGATGGTCTTTCTCATTACATCTGGGGGAAATACATGAGCACCACTATTTATATTCATAATTGAAGTCTCTATAGACCAATATTATATATGAATCCATATTAAATTTTTGATGGAAAAAATCTAATGTTGAAACACTTAAGAGAATTTGGGAGCCCATGCATCTCAAAGAACAATGGTGGAAACCTTGAAAAGTTTGAGTATAGAGGTGAAGATGTAATTTTTCTTGGATATATTTCAGATGGAAGAGGATATAGATTTTTAAAAAAAGAACCATAAATATTATTTGACTCTATTGATGTGAATGTTTTTAAAAAATCTAAATAAGATAAATAGACTCATGCTGATAGGGCATATAAACAAGAAGAATGATTTTCTGGTGATAATTTTGATAAGGACACCAAAATTGGTAATCCTACTCAAGATGAATAATCCTAATAAACTATTTCTAATGATCATAATTCATCTCAAAAATATCCTCCCAGGTGGAGGAAGAAAGTGAAAGATCAAAATATTATTGTAGATCAACCTAAAAGGGTTCAAATAAAAATAAAAATTACATATAAGTCTTTGTATTCAAAATTTATGCTAAAACATGTGAATTCAGATTTTGAGCACATGGAATGGGTTCTCTTTATGAATGAATATCTTGATCAAATTAAAAATAATGATATGTGGGAACTGTACCTAAGACATATAATAAAATTTATTGTTACAAAATGGGTTTTTAGTAATAAGATGAATTTATATGGTGAATTAATAAGGAAAAAATCAGGATTATTATATAAAGGTTACTCATATATTATAGGAATTTATTTAGATATGAATTTTTCTCCAGTGTAATGGTTATAAATAATTATAATCTTTCTTGTTATAGAGGAAAATGATTTTACAAATTTTTTCCAATCGATGTGCAATATTATTTTTTTAATGGTGATCTTGATGAATAAGTTTACATTGAACAACCTTATGGATTTTTTCTTTTGAAATATGATAGTTATGTATGCAGGTTGAAAAAACAATGTACAGACTAAAAAAATATTTGATTGTATGGTATTAAAAATTGGATAATTACTTGAGGAAGATGTTTTTTAAGAAAGTAAGAGTTCATATCAATTTCAACAATAAATGAAGTCGAAATTTTTCCCTCATGGTAATTGTCTCTGTTGATGGAATTATCTTTGTTGGGAATGATGAAAGAACTTGTGAATGATTTTATAAAGAGATGATTTTTTGAGATATCCATACTGAGAGAATTTAAATACTTCCATGGGTTATAACTTTTATAAATTAATAAACACATTATTCTTTCTCAAGAAAAGAATCTTGTGTAAATTTTTAAAACTTTCAGCATAGATAATTCAAAACCTATTTTCATACTTATTTTTGTGGGAATAAAGTTGGATAAATATGGTGATGGTAATGAAGTTGGTCAGAATGAAATTTAGAAGCTAATAAAAAAAAATTTGTATTTGATTGCCTCAAGGCACTACATTGTTTATAATATCATCTTATTTGAATTATTTCAAAGTTATCCAAAAGAATAATATTTTTAGGATGTAAAATAACTTTTAGATGTATCAAAGGAACACCAAATTTCATAATCCAATAAGATTTCTTGAAATATATTCACTTGTTTGGGTATTCAGATGTTGATTGGATTGTAAATATTGATCATATAAGATCCAAATCTGGTTATGTTTTCTTTTTGGGATAAAGTTGTCATATTTAGTATTAAAAGAAACATAATTTTGTAACCCATAGCACAACTGAAGATGAATATGTTGTTTCCACTCAATATCCTACTCAGCTTATGTGGATTAAGACTTGGTTGGAAGATTAACGTGTTGAAGTGAAGTTACCATTGCTTTTGGGTTATGATAATCAAAGTGAAATCAACCATACCAAAAATCTATTGCAATAATCTTGTCAAAAACATATTGATATCAAATATCATTTCATCAAAGATCTTGTTGAGAAGAAATAATTTAATCTAGAGTATGTTCCTAAATTAATAGAAGTGGATGATATTTTCACAAAACCATTATAGAAGGAATGTTTTTCTAAATTAATGTTGAACATGGGTTCTCATCCTCTTTTCCATCAAGATTACGGTATTTGTTTGTGTCCCCTCTCTCATCTTGTCTTTGGATAATGTTTTCAAAGGGGTAGAATGTTTAATAAATCTATCCATTTTTATGTGCTAAACCTTTTAAGTAAGTACATAAAAAGGGGGAGGTGTGGGTAAGCTATAAATCCAACATGTAAGTCTGTGAAATATTCTAACTATTTAATGGAGTGGTTTTAGGAAACTGTTGATACAGAAAAGTGAATAAAGACAAATAAATAGAAGAAGAAAGATATGAAGACAATTTGATGTGGTTTTCAGGAGTCACTACTTTTGGAAGACATGGTTTTGCAGACAACAATTTCATTTTCTTCAATGAGTTAGCTCACATTGTCTTATAATTTTTTTATGAGTAATCGATTTCTTGAGGTTACAAGTTTCTGTGATTTATGAATCTTGAATGATAAAAATGTCCAAATGGATAGATTGTTGGGACCAAGTTGGTTGGAGAAGGTTTTTAGATGTTGAATGAAGTTTTTTTAAGAGAATTATATTTTTTTGTAAATGGAAATAAATTAACTAACCTTTTTATTTTTATTTATCATAATGACTATCATATTCATAAAATTGAACTCATAATGCTCAAGAATGTTCATCTTATTGAGAATGTGTTTTCTAGAAAAAAAAGCTCATCAGACACACCTTGGGTCTAGATTGAATTTTTTTATCATACCGAGGAATATCATTGGATTTTAAATGAATATGATTTAAATATTATGATGATTTTATGATCTTGGAGTTATCATAAATCATAAGTGTTTGAAAAAAATATGTAGTAATATTTATGTAAGAAAGGGGGAGTGCTTCCAATTGTATCAAGGGATGGAAAGAAATATGTTGTTGGAAGCATAGGAAGTTAAAAAAATCCATTATTAGTTGGATGATGTTGAATATTATCTGGAAAAATATTCTAAATCGTTAGGAATTCATTTTAAAATATGATGTTTATAGAATTTTTTTGAATATAATGTTTTCTAATCTATGTTCATTAGTGTGAGAACACTGGATTTTGAATTTTTTTATTGAGATAGTTGATTATAATGTGATCATATGAATATATAGGTTTTCAATTATAAAAATAATCCACAAGATATAAATATTCATAGAAAGAAGTCATGTTCTGGAAGTTCGTTGGTATCATTTTTAGAGAAGAAAAGAAGTTTCAGAAGTCGAATCTTCTAGAATTGGTACATCAGATGTTGTATTAAACTAATCTATCATAATTGTTTTTGAAACTAGTAGATATTATTGGTATCTTTCCTATGTTAGAGGTAGAATTGTTTTGTGGGGAATTTTTTAGGATCAATAAATACATTAAATAAGATAAGTCTATAGTGAACAATACAAAGTTGAAAATGAGATATCGATAAATAATGTTATCAAACATTTCTAAAAACGATAAATAGTTGATTTTTTTCTATATGGAAACATTTTTTTCACCTCAATTGGGTCTACAGGATGAAGAACTTTGATATATGTTTGTCAATTTGGAAAATATTATCAAAATGTAGCAGACTTCATTAGACACAAGATCATCGGTCCGAAGATTTGAATAGATGGATAATTTCATAAATAAGTTGAAGAAGTTTGATGAATGGTTTTTATATGTTTCATTTGGTATAGAGAAACATAATGGAGAATTTTTTATCACCATCACAATGTTTAATTTGAAATAATATGTTTCTTTTGAGGATTTTAGTCAGAATAGTTTTGTTATTTTATATGTTTTATTATTTTTTACTATAGAGATTTTCAATTGGTATGGTGTTTTTTATATGGAGAAACATAATGAAGAATCTATTTTCCTTATGATAATGAGAAAATATGAGTGGTATATAAGAATCAGGATGAAAAATGTAAACAATTTAGAGGTGAAATGATGTTTTGAGAACTTTTGATAAGAATAAATAGGGGAGTAGAAGCATTGAAGAAGTTATATATGTATCCTAAATTCAAGGAAAATCAAGATTTCAAGAATTTTTATTGTGTGAGAAAACTTTTAATAATCCGACCCAAACTGGATTTGAAACATCTAAAAATATTGCAAGTAATTTTAACTTTCCCAACACTTATAATGTTCATGTGTGATGAAGAGAGATGGTGAGGCACTGAAGAATTATAGAGAGAGGAGTTTCTGGATAGTGTTTTCATTAAGAATATTCTATAGAAATAAGAAGAAATGAGAAGATACAGGATCATAATTAGGGTTTCAAGATTCAGATTGAGATGTCAGACGAGGAATTATAGACTCTAATATAGGTAGTTTAGTGTGGTCTCAATTGCATTCTAACATAATTATATTTCCATATTGAGAAATAGTAAAATAAATTCAGATTTAAAAATTAGACTGAGTATTGTTACAAATTACATAAAAAATTATTTCTTACTACAATGTAATAAAGTGAAGAATAATTTTGGAATAACATATTTTTGAATGTGGATCATGAATCATTGTAATATATTTGTTATACAAATTGTATTAAATCATTTCATGTTACTTAAATAAAATTAAATTTTTTATAGATTATAGTGATACACAAGTGTAAGGGAATTTCTTACTCATTTTATTCCAAACAAAATGATTTATTTTCTAGTAGATTATGTGGTATTTTATATTTTCAATACAATACCAAGGACGGAGCTACTCGTGTTGAGTAGTGAACCTTGTAAATTCTTGTGTTCATTTGGATGTGGGTTTGGTTTTTTTAGCAAGGTAAAAAATATTTAATAGGAGGTTAAGGTTTCTTCAAAATAAATTAAATACTAAATAAAAAGATATTTCTAATTCACACCCTCCTCCTCTCAGTGATACATTGTTTCTACAGGGCATTCTCATGTACACCATTTTCAAACAATTACATGTTTTCCCCTCACCTCGCTTATAAATGTCTAGACCTATCATATCTTATTTCACACGTATAAATCTATTTTTCACGACCATTACCTACCTAAATAATTTAATAACTTCCAAAATCACATTCTAGATTCCTTGGTTTGAGAAAAAATTCATCCTATGAAGGATTTACTCCCAACCTTAGGAGGATACCCTAAGAAGAGGTAATGTTCTTCAATGAGCATTATTATTTTATTTCTTCCTCCACATACATAAATTATTATTAAATAATTTTAATATAATGACCTATATATTGTAAATATATTTATATTTTTTTCTTATATAATGAATTACAACCATCCCCACTTCCATCGAATGGGTTAGGAAGTCATCATTCATGTGTACGGAAGACTACCCCTCGAGAGACGATGTCATTCCTTTTTCCCTTAACAAATCTCACAGTTGGGTATGGTGATAGATTTAAAGTATATATATTCTATTTATAATGCAATTTTACCTCATTATTAATTATATTATATATTTTTTAAATTTCCATTCATATTTTTTATGATAACATCACTCGTATGTACGGAGGACTACCGCCTCACGAAGCAACGTGATTATTCTTTCACTAACGCTTTGCCTGATAATAAATAAGGATAAATTTATTTATTATATCTGATATATGTTACATAATAATGATATTTAAGATATATTTATAATTCTAAAATTTCAATATATATCATTTTAATTCTAACCTTTTCACTCATTGAAAGATGATTACATCATTCATGTATGTGTGAACTACCACCTTCACAAAATAATGTGACTCTATATTCCTCGCCAAAAAACATGGATTATATATAGAAATATATTTAATGAAATAATATTATATTATGATCATTATATAAAGGTAAAATATTACTTACCTCATTTCAATAATTGTCATTGAAAAATGGAAATATTACTCATGCGTACATTCTGCCTACAGTATCCATGATCAAAAATCAATTCATTTTTCATAAAAATCCTTAATGATTAGTTTTAAGAGTATAATTAAAGATTAAATAAGATAGTTATTTCATGATTGTTATTTTTTATATTAATAACTATAAAATATGTGTTATAGTGGGATCTTTCATTATGAAACATGTTTGCGTAAACAAGGTAATTAATACCTAAAATAATGAAAATAATTAAGGATAATTAACAAACGGGTGATAAGATATTATAAAAGGATCATATATCATATTATAAATATTAATATGGTTTTTTATAAGTTAATAAATTTTTTAAATTCAATATACTACAGTTCAAATAATTTTTAACCCAAAAGAAACATGATGTAGGGGACTTCATCTCAACTTCTTATCACTGAGGAACATTTGTTTCTTATTTAAAAATTTCTTCTATATAGTGTATATAATACCCATATAACAAATAATATCCTGATTTATTAAAAATTAATGGTATTTTCAGTTTCAATTTGAATTTTTTCATCCAATTGGATTTTATTTGAAAGTTTCCAAGTAGTAAATATCTTCATAACTCAATTTCTTTTCATTAAGTTATATTACTCCTTCATGGTGTTAGATATTATAAGATTATGTGTGTAATGACTTATGAATATCTATTATTGTATTTAATATATTTTTATTTGGATAGAAATTTGATTCGCATAATCAATTCATTGAATAATTCCCACTTCAGCATTATGGTCATTATAAGGGTTTATTCTATAATCTCTTTCTAATCAAAATTTTTTATTCTTGAATTCTTGTTGAAATAAATTATTTGATTATTATATAATAAAACAATTAAATTTTCTTCTCCATTGGTTATTATTGAAAATTTTAAGGTAATAGTACCATTTTACACAATTTCTCACTTAAAATAATGGAGAAAATATTTTAAAAAAAATCTAACTTTATTTATCTCTTCTGTCCGAAATATGTTTTCCTCTAAAACCATATTTTCTAAAAATATTTTAATTTTTTTAACATTTTAAAAATGATTTATTTAATAAAATTTTACCCATTTTCAATTTTCACAGTTATTTAGAATGTAATCTTTTTATCATTTTCTAAACAATTCACTTTTCAAACAATTTTACAGTGAAAAAGAAATGTATTTTTAACACGTACGAAATGTGTGTAATTAACCACTTTCATGACCATTATTTATTTGAAGATTAATTTGAATGTTTTCTTGTATTTTTTAAAAGAAGATTTTAACTAATATTCTGGATTTTTTGTGTTTTTAAAAGATATTTTCAAATAAAACAATTTTTTTATATATTTAAAACATATTTTCAAAACTAAAAACGCATTTTACATAAGAATGTTTTTAAAGATCTTTTTTTGGTATTTATTTTTTTCAATGACATAAATCCTTCATTTTACAGAAAGTAATCTTGGTATATTTTTTATTTATACCATCCTTATTCTTACTCTTAATGTTTTATTATTATTTTGACCAATGATAGAATTGAAATTCACTTCCCTGATTAATTTTTTTTAAACATTAACATTACCCTAGAATATTCACATTCTTATAGTAATTGGAATTTAAATTTCCCGAAATTATCCATATCATTTATCATGGATATAATTAGTTCTTAAACCATATATAATTTTAATATACGGTGTTTTACATTGAAAAGTTTTGGATTGACTTGGGAAATATTAATAAATTCGTATTATGTACTCAATATAGATATTTTATGATAAGGCACATTGTTCAAGAACTAAATCGACTATTCGATATATGATGAATTCTTTGATCATGTAGACATGGGTGGGGCCTAATTATAGATACCCCCTTGATGCATCAGAAGTATCATGAGAGGAATCAGTAATGAAAAATGAAGTCAATTGGATAAACCAAATGAGTTTTCACCAGATAGTTTTAAACTGTATTGAGGATATATCTAGAAGGTAGAGTATATCATGATGATTGAGATCATGGCCTCCAATAATTAACAATTTCTTTGATTTAGAATTTAGTTATCTGTTTTCATGAAATTTTCACAATGATATTATCTCAAGACTAATATAATTATCCATTATTAATTAAATGGAATGTGTTTTTAGTTTTTTACCATTCCATTTTGAGTATTCATTATACAGTTCCTATAGTCATGTTATTATTTAAATGGAATGTGTTTTTAGTTATTGTCCTTTCCATATTACTTATTATCCATGATATTGTTTTCTTTGATATTATCCTTAGATGAACTTCATTCACATTTTATTGATCTCATGTAAGGTGTGTGCAATTACATACCTTTTCATATTAATGTTTCTTATGGATTCATGATATCTTATACTATTCAAAAACCTTACTGATAATTTTAGATCACCATTATTTATTTTATTTCACAAGAATCCATTAGTTGTACTATGATTGATATTCTATGATGTTCTAGATTTAATAATGATATTCTCAAAAAAAATGTTTTAATTTCTGTATTCAAATGTAATATTGAAATCTTGGATGTATCTAGTTTAACAATACTACTAAAATATTTTGTCTTTTGGGATTCAATTACTTATATCTTATGACAATGTAATAAAGTAGGAAGCAAATCTAGATTGCTGTAGTTGGTTTCATAACATTAATAGAGAAGAAAATGTCTTATAAAATTCCTTTTTTCAGTATTGTACATTGTCTAAAAAAATGAAATGAGTGGTTTATAAATCATTTGTGTAGTTAAAGTAATAAAACACCATGGTTCACTTCACCGTGTGTTTCAGGTCAATAAAAACAATTTTTAGTAGTTTTTATGATTAGTAATGGTGTGTGACAAATTTAATAATCTCTCTTGACACTCAACATACTTTTAGTATATCAAATTTGGTGTGGAGGTCTTGAGTTATATGAAGTATAAAATTGAATTAGTACATGGTTTTAGTTAATAAATGAATTAAATTTAAAATTTAAAATTCAAAAATCAAGTAAAAAATTGTATAGAGTTACTACTATGAAAAAAACCGCTATTAGGGTGTTAAAAAAGAATAATAAATAAGAGAATAAAGTAAATAAACCTAAAAAAGGGAGTATTATGTATGGTTTATCATTCACAAGATTCTTAAAGTAAGAATACTTATAATTTTAACATTTAAGGTTTGTTTCAATGGAAGATGTACTTATTTGGATTTTAAAGGGGTATTGAGTTTCTTATTATTTTATGATGGTTAGTAATTATTATGAAAAAATATATATATATATAGAATATGAAGAGAAAATATATTGGGTGACATAGAGGAATAATTTTTTCATTAAATTTTATATTGTTAAAGTTAATTTTGGAGAATAGGTGAGTCCTTATTTATAGAATTTCAATGTTTTTTACTAAATGTCAAAGAATCTATTTTATTATACCATTAAATATTTATATTTTATTGTAAATAAGAACATCATACTTTTTAGGAGGAATTTTTATTCATATTATTTCATGGATAAAACCTACTAACTATAATTATTGTATATTATTGGTTAGTCATATGGTAATTAGTCATACCATGTCATGACAAGGCTATTTTCATTCATTTTAAATAGAAATCCTTATACATAATTGTGAAAAATTTGGTTGTGTGGATGTGAAAATGAAATCATTGAACTAAATTGATTAACATAATTAAGATTTTAGTAAAATAATATTTATTGTAAGATAAATTGTTTTTCATCATCAAAACTTGTGATGAAGGTTGATTAGTATAGAATCGTAAAAGATTAATATTCACTGATTCACCCCCACTCTAAGTGAATACATAGTATGGGACCATACTATATTTGGAGATAGTTATTTTTAAATAAGTATCCAGTAAATGAATGGAATTTATGTCCTTAGAAACTATCATGTGTGAGTGTGAGGAAAGCAATTATTCTTTACCCAAGGGATTCATATATTTTCTATATAACCAAATGATTTAAAAATAATAACCACGCAAAAGTCCCATAGGTAAGTGAATAATTTTTACCTATTTTGCACCATATTATTTATATAAAAATCTACTTTAAATAAAAA
The DNA here is from genome assembly GCA_963277665.1 of Viscum album. NCBI lineage: Eukaryota > Viridiplantae > Streptophyta > Magnoliopsida > Santalales > Viscaceae > Viscum > Viscum album. Next base: position 965,200,630 of record OY728163.1, on the reverse strand, counting down.
TTCTATAATAAGGTTCTTACAAAGGAACCAATTGTTTAAATTTATAATACTATAATTGGTATTAGAGTGGTTTTTGGGTTACCGTTTGAAAACAAAAAGGTATTTTGATGTTAACTATGTCACGCAATCACTATTTTGAAACAAAGAAAATTAGAATTTTTATAACCATCATAGATCATATTAACTATGTAAATAAAATTATGTTCCTATATTTTATGGAAAAAATTATAATTATTTAAAGGAAATAACTTTTCATATATGATATAATTTGGTAGGATGTTATTGATAATATAAAGGATGGTTCTTCTTCATTTATATAAGGTGAAGTGATTATATATGTTTATTGAAATAATATTGATATTGGTTTACATGCATGGAATATTATCTTAGCCCCAATTTCTGATAAGTAATTTAGAAAGGTAATGGGTAAGGTTGTAAAAAGAATTTCGGAAAAGTAATGGAATATTTATGAAGGGAATAATATAGTGACTAAAATAGAATTTTAAAAACATTATTCCCAATTTAATTCTATTTTTTATAATTTACATATAAATTTTATATGATCTCTTTACTATAGTTAATGAGATTATAAACTAAAAATGTCTTTTGGTGAAAATAGAGAATATTTAATGATAGTCATGAAGTTGGATTATATGATACTATATTGGTTTTATGATAAATTATTTCTAATTTAACAACATTATCTATATTTAATTTCACTATAATACTCAGTTAGTGTGTTGGTTTTATATTACACAAGGAAAGGTGGTTATTCAAGAAAATAAGTAAGGTTCAAATACATAAAGAATGAGAGGACTTCTAAAGAGGTAAAGGAAGAATGTAAATATTTATTATTCAAATAGAGATGTTAATGTGATATTTGATATAATCATTTCACTTATCTCATGAATTTTATAAAAGGGTAATGTTTTATGTTATAGATATATTTGAAGTGTTTTATCTATAGTAGTATTGTATATATTATTTCAATTTATCTAAAGATGAAAGAATATGAGAGTAAAAGATAATATGAATAATTACATAAACTCTTAATGAATAATACATCAATAATCAAAAAATAATAATTTAAATTAAAATTGAGGTGAAAATAATTTTTCTAAATTAAAAATATATATTAATTTCCTAAAGGTAAAGTGATATGGTTGTGATGATAGTGAAACAAAAAAACACACATCACCTAGTGATAATGAGAAAATATTATTAATTACCAAGGTAAAATAAGAAGAATCCTTTAATAATGGGTTTCAAGAAGAAATGGAAATGGAATTTATGAAAAATATATTATTAAAGTAATATATATTTAAAATATATAACAAATATAAGGTTAACAATACCTAAAGAATAAAATGATATTAAGAAAACCTATTTAAAAAATGAGTTGGAGTTAGTGAAAGAAATATAGAGTTTGAATATATAAATTTATAAGGTGAATAAGATAAATTATGAAAATAATAAAACATCAATTAAAAATAAAAAAACATATTTATTTTAAATAAAATTTATTAGTGGTTAAAAATTAGATAAAGAAAATCATGATAAATTTCAAAAAATATATGAGGGAATTTGGTGAAAGTCCAAAGGATATTGAGAAGACTTTTCATGATTCCAATAATATTATTGATAATAACAATTTTCAATAATAACATTATATATATTCATAAATTTTAAATGTTAAGGACAATAAGATTGAAGAAAAATATAAGTGAAAGAAGAATAATAATTGTACAATTCTAATAAAAACTAGAAATGGTGACATTAAGAAGAAATATAGAAAAATGAAAAGGTGAAAATTTCATGAAATATATAAAATATATATGTAATTATTCATGGAACACTCTATATTTTTTTCATAAAAATGATCCAGATCAATTTTCATATAGGTGAAGGATAACATATATTAGGGTATCGACAACGAGTAGTGTATGATAGAATTTTTTGTCTACAATTAGAGATTTTTTTGATAAAGACATGTTGATATGAATTATAGTCTCAATAAAAACAATTTATATAATTATATAAGATTTGAAAGGTAAACATATTTGAGGATACAACCTGATTAAAGAATAAAAGTTCTGAAAGAGACTTAAAATTTAGCTGTTCAAATGAATATACTGTTTTAATTTCTAAATAATGTATCTAGAATATGAAATCAAATGAGTCACTAATCTAATAAGTGACTTATCATTTATTCCATAAAATTGACTATAAATGTTAAATAAATATTTTATAATAAAAAATAGATGGGAATGGAGAAATCTCGTATGGTGGATGTTACATTGAAGGTATTCCAATAAAACATGTCAATGGATACAGAGTAATGAGTGTTCCTTACATATTATGGGTGATAGGGGATAACAAAAGGATTTTATAAATTTAGGGAAATATCTATAACATTTTATATTGATGGATCACTCAAAATAAAAGGTTTTCTCTCCATAGATATTAGAGATAAGAAGTTAAATACAAATATTAACCGTTTTATTGACCATAATATACTATGTTTTAGATATATATATGTGGTAATGGAAATAAAGTAATATTTATGATGTTTGAATTTTTAGTTATGTGGTTGAATAATAGTTGTGTTATTAATCAAGGAAAGTAGACTAGAGGAAACCTATTTTATGTAAGGGAAGTATAAAATTCCAAGTACTTGAGCATAAAGGATGCAAATGTATTATTCCAAATATGGCTTGGAAACATTATTCAAAATATCATAAACAAATTTCTCATGGATACAATGTTTTTTTTGTGACATTATTAATGAGATAAAGAAAGTGAAAATACTCTATATGATAAAAGGGAAATATTATGAATTCCTCACACAAAAGTGAAGATATTCAAATATCTCATCCCATAAAAATTTTATTCTAAAATATTAATAAATCGATAAAAAAGTAAATAAATAAATAGTAATGAATAATTTTTCTCATTAATTAAATAATTCCCCTAGATTACATGAATCAGGTTCATTTGTAAAAAGTATAAGGTATAAAAGAGGTTTTAACGTTTCAATAGAAATGATAAAAAATAATTTTCTTATTCCATAAAGTTAATTCATTCAGATAATGGTGTTGAATATATAAATAAAAAGTTTAATGCGTACATAGATAATATTGTATTTCAATATGAGTAAAATATCCTTTATACCCCATAAAAATGGATTATATGATGTGTAGAATAAAACTTTGGTTTAAATATCATGAACCATCTTGGTGGAACATCCAATATCTCATTTATTTTGGAAAAAAGTTACTAGGATTGTGGTTCACATTGATAACCATTTTTTGTATCACCCAAACATTAATATGTTTCCTATTGATATGAATTTTAATAATAACATAATTTTATAGTTTTTGGGTTGTTTAGAATCTATATTATAGTTAAATTTAAGGGTTCAAATATGAGTACGTTTGAACAAATAGGATTTGAAATAATTCCCATTTGATATCCACTAAACAGAAATAGAAACCACTATGATGGTATGAGAACACTCACTTTTTAGGTTTGAAAAAAAGGTTTCTAAATTGTGGAGATCCCAAGACCTATTAGGGTGAATCTATGGGGAGATAATCAATGGTACCAATTAATTTTTCAAAATATCATTTTTAATTGACCCATATGATCATTTAAAGTATAAATTCTATTCTGAAAACTCTTCTCATCACCTATATGAAATTATATTAATGAAACACCACATATGGTAAATTTAACATGATTGAGACTCAATTAGAGATCCTACCCCATTCAATCTTAAACTATTTATGAATCATGGATTTTATTATCATGGTATATTTTTAGTGAATAAAAATTGTTATAATTTAGAACATAAGATTCTAGAAAGTATCATCCACTTGACTTTATGGGTATGTGTAATCCACTTTTTTATTTTTAAAGAACAAAGTTGTTTAGATAGGGAAAAAAATTAATAAAATATTCTTTTTTCACTATAATATAAATCAGATAACTACATCACCAATGGTTTTCTTGGAATAAAATAAAATATCGTCTTTTAATAAATATTTAATGATCAAAATGAGATTAGTACAACCAAAAAAGATTAATCTTCCTCTCATGTATCTTTAGGATGATATCCTAATGTATTAGAGAATGCATTCATGAAATGATATACATTATCCTTTTCTTTAAGAACCTAGAATATTAGAAATGAGATTCATTTAACTCAAACTATTCAAATAATACATATGTAACAAAGGCCACTCAATTCCTTATTCTCTCTCTTTGATACTTCTAATTCACGATATTGTAGAGTATTTAAATTTTTCCCATAATACTCAAATATAAATCATTTTATTATTTTTTTTCTATATTCTATAAAATAGTATTAAAAGATATTTCTTAATAATTATATAAATTTCCAATGATGTTTGGGTTTAGTGATTTTCCTAGTCAATATCATCAACTTCTATTCCTATACAGTCTTCAATGAATGATTTAAAATATTTAATTTGAAAAATAAAAAAATACAATTACATACGTATCATTTTTATTATAGTAAGAAATTAATATTTAAATAAATAAGAATATCTAAATAAATATACCCTTCAAAACATCTATGAAACTTTCAAGAATAAAAATTCTATTCATACTAGGAGAGAACTAGGACATGTAACCATTTTTATGGAAAAGATCACTCATCTCATCACAAAAATTAACCTTTAAATTGATACTGAAATATTATCTTAAATTACAATAATTTTAAATTACAATGATAACCCATTCATGTGTCAAAAACCATGAATCATCATCTGATTCAATTCTATATTTTAAAATAATTTTAGAAACCCTCAAGATCATCATAAGGGTGAAGTATTTTTTATAGTACCCAAATCTTTATGGGGAAAACCTTATATTCAAACATGGTTATGGGGTCATCATTACATATTTTCATTCCTATGGGATAATGCTTGTACATATCTCTTATATTTTATCACTTCATCCTAATTATATTTATATTCATGGAAAATGATTCTTTTGGAATGATTCTTACTGGATGATTCTTACTCAGCTAGTGAATCATCCTTATGGTCTCAAAATTCTTAGAAAATTTCCTCAGTTTATCCTTATTAAATCTCAACATAATTATAAATAGATCATATGGTTCAAAAAATTAACCTTTTTTATGGGGATAAATTGATGCTTACACAAATTCAATGAATTTGAGATATTTGGAATCCAGACAACCTTAAATGATTCCAGAATCACATAAAATAATCTCAAGTACATATTAACCACTAAAAACACTTCTCAATCATCTCAGAAACCATTAAATCACGTTATAAAACAAGGAAAACATATTCCAAAATTACAAGGTCACATCACAGTCCCCTTTGTATATTTTTGACCCATAAAACTCATCTAAAAAATCTAACTCAAGAGACACCAAATCAAAACATTTGTCATAATACAAACATCTTAACACTATACCAGCTGAAAAAGAGTATTTTTTGAGGTAAAATAATCTCTTAGTGACAATAAAAAAATTTCCCAACTGAAATGATGATCCCAATAAATGTGGGCACTCAATTCTTAAAAAATGTTCCTTTATCAAAAACAAATGTTTCCACTAAATTAGAAAATTTAGTATAGAAATACACCACATTACATAAATCTAAAAAATTTATTAAAAAAATACAATCATAAAGTGGTGAATGTACATCCCCCCATGACAACATAATCTAAGGCTCATTGGTTGTACCTCCAAAATATTCTTAATGATGGGGGAGAAAATTCATGTTTAACCTCAATGTCTCAAAATTTTCCTTAGGATAGCTTTGGTGATGATATATACAAGTTGACCTTGACTTGGAATAAATTAAATCTTTATGTCTCTATTTTCCATATCCAACTTTATATAATAAAATATGAGATAAATATTATTTTATATTTATTGTTACATTGTTTTTATAGAAGGTTCTGTTAAACTTTAATTATCACATAATATATTATATTTTTTTTACCTTCACCTTAAAAAAATATAGTTTCTGCTACATCCAAATATTTGGAATAGAAGAACTAATGGAAAAAACTATTTTTACTATGTATTAATCAGTGTGATTGATTTTTTTTCTTTCAATACAAACTCACATAGTTATATTCTAAGAGATAAATTCTACCTAAAAATGATCTTATATTATCACAGTCACCCACCTAGTTTGTATCTAATAATATATATAGATTTATGTTGATTTATCTCTAATATAGGAACCCAAAACTCAAAGTTACTTTGACATATTTAAGAACTCATTTAGAAACCATTAAACATGACTCATTCAGATCACTCGGATAGCAAGCACATAGACTCAATAATTATAAAATATTTTATCTATAAGTTGTTACATATAGTAAGATCCAGATCAGTTTTATAAATTCTCTTTGATTAATATTCTCACCTTCAAAATCATTTAACAACATTATCCCCACTTGAATGGGTATAGATATTAGTTTAGGGTTCTATGTCACAATCTTCATCAACAATTCTGTATAATAATTTTCTTGGGATAGAAATATAATTTTTTCCCATACAACCTTTACAGACCCATGAATTGTTTTAGCTCACTAAGAATTTAAATTTAAAATTATTGTTTCATTTGAATGGATAAATCTAGAAAATTACTCTCATGGTATCATTAAAAAATGATATCATAAAAATATAAAATTTCAATAATTTTGTTTTTCTTAATTTCATTGATATATAGGTTACTTCCCACTTAACCTTTATTGAATTATAAATCCCTTTAATCTGTTATCCAGCTATGAGTATTAGGACCTTGTGGATTATTTTAACCCATATAAGTACTTCTTAATTTTTTCTACCTCATTGCCATCATCATTAAAAAATCCTTCTGAATTCTTAATAAATAATTCATCTTCAAACTCACCATTTAAAAAAGTTATATTTGGCATCCATCTAATATATATTATATTTCATATAAGTTATCAAAACATATATCGTATTGATAGCCTCAAATCATGAAACATGATAAATTTTTTCTTCAAAATCTACCCCTCCAACCTAATATTTCCCTTTATGCACTAGTCTATATTTTTTCCTAACAAATTTACCATGAACATTAATCTTTTTAATAAATACCCAAATTGTTCAAATGAAATTCTAGTTATTGGGTCTTAGAACAAGGTTCAATATATAATTATTTTCAATGTAATTCAATTTATCATCCATAGATTTCATCCATTCATCTTGTCTAAAGGCTTCAATCCATAATTTTGGTTCAAGCAAAGGGATGAGTTATGTCTAATTTTTGAACCATAACCTTCTCCCATTTGGTTATGTTGTGTGTTCCTCATATCTCGTCTTTCTTATTATCTACATAGGTATAGATTATTCTCCGATATTATTATTTATCTTTATAAAATTAACATCCATTTAAAATATATACTTATCACTCTCAGAAAACCTTCTTTTTATTATATTTTTGTACCGAATGGAATATAATATTTTCTACAAAAAATCAACATGTATTCTATTGTTTTACATTGATTTCTACTCATTTTATTCATGTGCTTCTTTAATTACTATTATATCTAGAACATTATTTTTTGTTAAGTTTTCATTGATTTTCACATTGTAAAATTAAGACACCTTCAGAGTTTATTTATTACAAAATGTTTATCATTTTTCATTACATGTGTACCTAATAAAGATTTATTATTTATCTCTTTCATGAAATTTTACCAGATTTATATTTTTGATTTTGATCAGGAAAGGGATACCAAATATACTAAAATAATTCACAGTAAGCTTTCCTTTATATCATATTTTATATGATATGAGATTTTATATTTTTCACAAAAATAATTAGCATTGAATGTGCAAAATTGTGCACACTGATTACCTCTAATAAAACAATGATCTTTCAAATTCAGAATGTATTATTCTCCCCACTTCTATAATAATCTAAAACATTTTAACATTATCCTTATTTCATTGGGGTTTTTAAGGAGTGGTATGTTGAATTTTAATTCCATAATTTTCAAAATAATATTCAAATTCATTTCAAGTGTACTTCTTCCCATTGTTAATTCTTGATTTCATGATGAGAATTTCAAGATATCTTTGAACTTATCTTCTATAAATCATGAAAATTACCATTTCATATAGATTTTGAATAAAAAATAACACTCTTTTAATAATTTTATAATCATTAATGATTGTGATAAATTATAAGTAACCTCTTATTTATTTTTGTCTCCACTTGTTTATACTTTTATTTAACCATCATTAACTTTTGTTGTGTTTTACAAACCATATAACTATATCATCTTAATTAGTGAAAATATATCATATTTTTTCTTGAGATTTTATATATATTATTTTATAAATAATGGCCAAGTATTTTATTCCAAATATTATTTTATTCTGTTCCACTAAAGTAGTTGGAATTTTTTGGATCTATAATCCCAAATAAATTTTCACTAGTTATTTATAATATTGTAATGGTTTCCCCATTTTAATTTATTTAATGTGATGATAATTTTTTTTATATCACCTCATATCCTTCATAAAAAATATAACCAAACTCAATTAATTATGTTTGAGTCCATAAATATATAAAATATCTTATGACTTTAATTTTATTCCCCATCTCCAGCTATTCTCATGCCTCTGATTTCAAAAGACTACTTATTTAAAAGGGTTACTAAAGTACAATCTTCTTACCTTACATTTTTTAGAATCATTGAATTCCTAGTAGTATGTTATTATCATCACATATAAAGGATCCATGGATTTCTCCATTTACTATCATTAATGTTAACCTCCATAATAAAACAATATTATATATTTCCATGTTTCTTATCTTCATTTAATTTGAGAACTTTTCTTAATGCCTGGGAATAATTTTCACACGCCCTTATTTAAAGTGACCTTACCAGATGAAACTTCTAAAAATATATTCAATCCCATCATACATGTTTTGAATAGATATACATATTTTCCTCTAATATCTAGAATGCTTTATTCCAAATTGAACAGTTATATTTACAATGTATCTCCTCTTTAGTTATATCCATTATTTATTCCATATAAGAGATATATTATACCATAAAATATAGTATTTGTTTAAAAACTATTTAACCACTTCATCCCCAATTGAATGGGTATAGATATTATTTTAGAGTTCTATGTATCAATATTATTAAACAACCCTATATAATGATTTTCCTGGGATAGAAAAATAATTTTTCCCCTTACAACCTTTATAGACCCATGAAATATTTTATCTCACTATGAATAAAAATATATAATTATTTATTCAATTGAATCGATAAATCCAGAAAATTAATCTCATGGTATAATTAAAAAAATGATATCATCAAAATATGAAATTACAATAAGTGTATTTTTCTTCATTTCTTTGATATACAGGTTACTTACCACTTTACCATTAACGAATTTTAACCCCCTTTAAGCTATCATCCATCCTTTAGTATTAGGACCATGTGGATTATTTTAACACATATAAGGAATTATTTATTTATTCTACCTCGTTGCCATCATCATTAAGCAAAAAACATTCAAGTTTCTAAATAAAAAATTCAACTTCAAATTGGCCATTTAAGAAGTAATATTTGACATTGATCTAATAGATATTATATTTTCTATAATTTATCACAACATGGAGCATCCTGGTAGCCTCAAACATTGATACTTGATAAAAATTCTCTTCAATATATACCCCTTCAACCTATGATTACCCTTTACACACTAGTTTAGATTTGTTCCTAACAAATTTACCATGATCAATAATCTTGTTTATAAATACCCACTTTTTTATAATAGCATTATAGTTATTCAGTCTTAGTATAAGGTTCCATATATAATTATTTTGTACATAATGAAATTTATCATCCATAGATTCCATCCCATAATATTTTTTAAAATATTCAATCATTAATTATTGTTTAACTTGAGGGATGAGTTAAGTCTAATTTTATAACCTTAACCTCCTCCTAGTTGATTATGTTATGTGTTCCTCATATCTTATCTTTCTTCTTATCTACATAGGTAAATATTATTCTTATATGATATTATTTATCTTCAAATAATTACTCTCCACTTAAAACATATACTTATCACTCTAATAAAACCTCCTTTTATTATATGTTTCTTCAGAATTGGAATATAATATTTTCTACACAAAATCAACACGTTTTCCAAAGTTTTAACTGGTTTTCTACTCATTTTCTTCATGTTTTTCCTTTAAATACTATTATATCTAGAACATTATTTTTTGTTTTGTTTTCATTGATTTTCATATTATAAAATTAATACACCTTGTAAAGTGTTTTATTACAAAATTTTTATCCTTTTTAATTAAATATGTACCTTATAAATATTTCGTTATTATCTCTTCCATGAAATTATACAAGATTTTTATTTTTTATTTCGATGAAGAGAGGGATACCAAATATAATAAAATAATTCAATATAGGATTTATTTTATATCATATTTTATATGTGTTTAGATTTTATTTTTTTCTTCAAAAATAATTAGCCTTAAATGTTCACAATAGTGCGCACTGATTACCTCCAATAGAACATTGATCTTTAAATTTTAGAAAGTATTACTCTACCCACATCTATAATACTCATGTCCATTAAAACATTATCCCTTTTCCATTAGGGTGTGTAAGGAGTAATATGTTGAATTTTAATTCCATTACTTCCAAAATTAGATTCATATTCATTTCAAGTATACTTCTTCCCATTATTAATTCTTGATTTATGGATGAGAATTTCATGATATCTTTCAAATTCTCTTCTATAAATCATGAACATGACCAATGCATATAAATATTGTATAAAAAATAAAACTTTTTTAACTATTTTAAAATCATTAATGAATGTGATAAATTATAAGTAACCTTTTTTGGAATTGTGTCTCCACTCTTTTGTACTTTTATTTAACGATATTTCCCTTTTGACATGTTTTACAAACTAAATCTTTATATCACATTAATTAGTGAAAATATGTTATATTTTTTCAAGAAATTTTACATAGAATATTTTATAAATAATAGCAATGTATTTTATACCCAATATTATTTTATCCTCTTCCACTCTGATACTTGGAATTTTGTGGATCTATAATCACAAATAAATTTTCATTAGCTATTTCCAATATTGTGATGTATTCCCCATTTCAGTTATTTTAATGAGATGATATTTTTTACCTATGATCACCTCATACTCTTCATCACAAATTAGATAAAACTTAATTAATTATGTTTGAGCCCATAAATAAATAAAATATATTCTAACTTTAATTTTTTTGTTCGTCTTGAACTATTCTCATTCCTCTGATTTCCAAAGAGAACTTTTTTACAAATCTATCTAAACTACCATCTAGTTATTTTTTATTTTTTAGAATCATTGTATCCCAATTAGTATGTGGTGATCTTCCACTATAAAGGATCCATGGATTTATCCTTTTTTTATCATTAACATCATCCTCCACAATAAAAGAATATTATATAATTTCCATATTTCTTGTATTCTTTTAATTTGATATATTTACTTATTGTCTTAGAATAATTTTCACAAACTATTATTCTTAGTGACCTTAGCAGATTCAACATCTAAAAATATATTCAATCCCATCATACATGTTTTGAATATATATACATACTATCCTCTCATATCTAGTATGATTTATTCAAAATGGATCGGTTATATTTATAATGTAGCTTTTCTGTAGTTATAACCATCTCTGATTACATATAAGAGACATGTTATACCCTAAAATATAGTATGTGTGTCCATAGTCTCCCAAAAACCAATAATGGCCTTGAAAACTAGTTTTTTTAGGAAATTATTAAGCTTTTCCTCAAAAATATTCATGTTGTTATTCAACAAAAGCTGACTTTATTTGTATGGTTTTTGATAGAAACGACTTATTATGCCCATTATCAACTCTATTTAATAAATTATTATTCTTCTAAATATTTTTCTCAACCCAATTTTATGAAATTTATCAAATAGAACCGACATTATTTTCGGAGAAAGATATAATATTTTTACAAACTATAGGTGTGAATTTTACCTAAGTTGATGCACAAGAATTCTCAATAACTTATAATTACTCATCCTTTACATAATTAGTTTTATCAAAGTCACTCTTTATCTTTATTAGGGTCATTTAATCCTCAATACACATAGATTAAACCCAATTAAAAATTTATTATTGATCAAAATACTTTTTATTATATTATTTTATTAATTCTATTGATTACCCTCCTTCAATTTAAGGATATTAATTTCACCAATGTGATCATTATATCTATTATTAAATCCATCATATAACTTATTTATTTTAATATATTCCTTATATCGAAAATTTATTTCTTTCTTATTCATTCGTTTTCTTTAAAGGTACACTTCATTATTATTTTTAACATATACTCTATATAGATTTCTTCTCCCTCTTTTTCATCACCAATTGAGTTATAACCATCCTTTGTAACAATTTCCATGATATTATTATATTTCCTAGTAAAATGTCCCTCATACTCACTCATTGAGGAAGAAATGTATTCATCCCCTTTACTCGACATTCTTCATTTCCTCATTCCTTCAAATTTAATTATTCCTTAATCATATTTGTTAAACAATTTGGAAGATCTATCATTATAGTTTTTATAATGATTTTTTTATCCTATTAATCATCATATTCCTCACTATTATTTTCTCTTAGTAATTCTTAAACAAAGTTTTAAAATATTTAAAAATTAGATTATTTGAGTAGGGTTTTTTCTATAAATGCATTTACCCTTATTATGATTCTTTGAGAGAAAATTATTAATTCTTTTATGAACCACATCACTCTTATAATCGTCATATGAGTTACTAGGGGAAACATTTTATTTATACTTGATCTTATAATTATTATCATTAAATGATTCATAATCCTTATCCTATTTTAATTTTTTTCATAACGACTATTTCTTTTCTCATATCACAATTCAAAATGATGTTTTCTAAGTCACCAAGTTACATGTCACAAACTATATCCAAAACTGATACATTTGGGTCCAATCCATCTAAAAGTTCCTCATAAATTATTTTTACAATATTTGGATCATCAAGTTTATCACTAAAACAGCTAATGTGACTGAATATTTCATCTAGCCTATAAAATACTGATCAATGTTCTCATATTATTCAATTATTATATCTTCAAACATTTCGAAATAAAATTATTTTATCTTTTTTTTAACACAATGTTACCTTAATACATGTTCTTGAGTTTATCATAAATCTATTTAACTGTTTTTTTCATTCGGTTGAGGTATAATTTGTCTAAAAGATATGATATTATATAATTATGAAAATTTTAATCTATTTAAAAATTTCTATTTTTAATAAATTACATTGATTTATTTTTTCTAAAATGTGGAAAATCAATAGTTCCAATATCACTAACTTCTTGTCCTTGTTAGACTATATGTTCAAGAATGTGATTCTTCCACCCATGAAATTTCATTCCAATAAAAAGAGGATGAACTCTAATATTCCTAGAATTATTATTCCCTATGATAAAAATTATATGAGTATCATCTTAGGGGAACTTGTTCACTTTGATACCACAAGATGAACCTAGAACATATTACGGTCCTACAAAGGGGGTGGATTAGTAGTAGTAATTTATTTTCCAAATTCATTGTCTATATTTAACCTAAATAACGAATTAAAGTACATATTATCTCAATGAAACACCTAAACTCACCTGAATGTAAGAATAGTAATGAAAAAATCCCATAAGAAATTTTAAAAAGTGTTACCTCAATGTGAGAACCAACTCCATTCCATGTTCAACTATTTTTGAATCACAATTTTTATTATCACTATATAATATCCTTTATTACAAATTTTAATAAATTGGTATACAGGATTTGGGAATGTGTAATTCCATTATATTTATGGGTAGTTATTATCCAATTTCCACTTTTAAATACTCATTGAATTTTAAATAAGAGCCACATGCTCTTAAAATATTCTTAATTTACTATAGAATAAATCATGTCTTTAATTTAACATATTTTTCTTTTTATAAAATAATTTATCTTGCTCTAGGAAATAATTAACAATCAAAATTATATTATTATATTAACAACAAATCAATCATCCTATGAGACATCTTTAGTATGATATATTCATGTATTAGAGCATGAATACATGGAATTATCTCTTTCCTCATCTATAGTTTGTTCTCATAATAAAATAAATGAAATATACTTCCCTTGACATCTTCAAAAAAATAAATATGCAACATAGCTAAAGAAACTACTTTTTACATATCTTTGTTACAATTATGTCTAAATATTGTAGAGTGTCAACTTATTACTCATAATTATTAATTACATATCATTTTATTTATTTTTGATTTTTTTATAATAGATGGATAATACTTGAAAGATATTTCCATAATTATTATAGAAATTCTCCATAAATATTTGGTGCAAAATTTTTCCAGGTCACAAAACTAAATGTTTTTTCCTATAAAATTGAAAATGAATGGTTTAAAATATTTAATTTAATATATCTAAGAATATAACATTATCCTTATTAATTTTAGTGTGGTTACAAAGTCATATTCAAATATATTAGAATATTGTAATAAATATAACCTTCAAAAGTTCCATTAAACTTATAATAATTTAAATTCTATTCACAATGACATGGAACTATTTTTGGCGGTGTAGAGTACTCAGCGTATTGAACAAAATCACCTTTGGTTTGATACTACAATATAAAAATGAATCATTTTACGTAAAAACCACTTTTAATAATCGTCAATGAATAAAAACACATGAAGCATCAAATTATTCAAATCCCAATTTTAAAAGAACATAAAAAACACATAGAATCATCATAATGGTAAAATTATCCTTACTAAGCCATCTTTATGGCCTAGTTTGCTTACAAGGTCATAATTATAGATAAACATTATTAAATGATGATGATTATAAGGATCATTCATCTTTACTCTCTATATTAGAGTTATCCTCATGTTCTTGGAAATTTATTCTTTTGAAATGATGATTATGGGATTATGGTTACATTCTTGGTGAATCGTCTTTATGGTATCTTCAGGCTTATGAGTCTTCTGTATTTTATCCTTAAAAATTCTAACTATAAGGATAAATGATCTTTATGTCTTTTTAAATGATCCTTATACCAATTTATAAACTTATTCTTATATAGAATCAATTTGATTTCCATAATTTTCTTCATACAACTTCAAATTCTTTTATAATATCTTCAATAAATTTTTAGTCCTTCTAATACACTCAAATTCACTTCAATTAAATATCATAGAAAACCTTAGTCAAGGTTGAAAACAAAATCAACTTCTTCTATAATTCTTTGGGAACATAAAATTTGATGGATATTATAAAGTATTGGTTGGAAAAACAAATGTAACTTCTATAAATATGTATGATTCAAGTGATGGGTATAAATAAGATGATGATTTAACCATGTATTTCAATTAATAATGACTAAATTAAATTCATATAATGTTAATAGAGTAAGTGTGGGTCTAGAAAATAATTGATTATCACAAAAAAATCAGTTCGAATTATAATATATTTAAGGTCAACTTCATATTATTCATTGATTTCACAATACAAACTGAGTAGTGTGAATTGTGATTTGATGCATAAAAGTGGATTCATTCCTTGAATAAATAATAGGAATACATATAGAAAAAAAATTGGAGTCAATTCTAAATCCAACAAACAAAAATAATATTGTTAAAAAGTGGATATTGCATAACAACTATATTGATACGGGGGAAGTGACGGGGGATAAATAAATGATTATGTAGAAAGGTATTATTAGGTTAGATACATTAACATTTATGATAAATTTTTACTAGTGTATAGGATTGGAAGTATAAGGGTATTTTTTTCAATTAGTTATCAAAGATAATAAAATATTTTTGAAATGGATGTTGACCTTACCTAATAGGGAAATAGAATATGGGGTGTGTATTGAGAAACTAACAGGATTTTTTATTATAGATAATGAAGGTTGTGTTTAAATTTTAAATAAAATATTTCACAAGTTAAAAAAGATACATGGTATTTTTAAATCCACATAATATTCAAAAACGTTAGAGTCGTAAATGTTCTCTACATCATGGAAAGTACGAAGGTACCTCTCATTATTATAATCTATGGTGATTATATATTTTTTTTTGAAATGATAATGTTGAGAGAGAGAAGGTACCTTTCTTGGTATCTCTACATAATATAAGTAGGAAGGGACCTCTCTTGGTACATCTCATTCTTGTTATTATTATTATTATTATCATGGGTTAATGATAATATTTTTTAAAGGATTATTTTTTGTGTAAAAAAATATATTTTGTGATTTATATGTTGGGAGAGAATAATAATTTCATGGGACTTAAAATTTCATAAAATAGATATGTAAAATTGTTTTTCTAAAAACATATATAATTTATAATTGTTGAATAAATTTATAATAAAGACGTGAATGTGGTTTATACACTAATTTGAAAGGAATTAAAACTCTAAAAGATGAATATATAGTGTAATTTGATAAAAATTAGTTTATAAAATTTACTAAGAGTCAACTCTATTATATGTTTTCATGAGAATATATTATCTATGTCATTTTATTATGTACAATATATCAACATGAGCTTATGGAGACTCATTTAATAGTTAAAATGATAAGTACATTTTTTATCAAGGAACTATAGATTATGAATTGATATATTCTGTGAAACAAAAGATCAATATTTTTGAATGTGATGATACAAATTAGGCTATAAGTGTTTATGATTAGAATACCATGTTCATTAGAGTATTTGTCTTATGATAAACATATGTGACATGGAACACAATGAAATATTATTTTACTATAGTAAGTATTAAAAAAATATTCATATGTTTCTTCCTCCAAAGAAATAACTTGAATGATATAAATAAATTCACTACATGAAGATATCAATTTATAAATGATGGTATCCATACTGTTGGGTAGTGATATTTAATGATCCATTAATATTACATGAATTACAATTCAATATTTTCAATTAATGCAAATTGATAAAAAGTACAATATTATTACAGAGAAATTGGAATAAGTAATAGTGAATATGGATCATTTTTCTATAAATTTTCAAGTGGGGTATACCTTTAATCAACCATTATAAAGATGAATTTCAAAAATTAGGGTTGATGAGGGGAG
The DNA here is from genome assembly GCA_963277665.1 of Viscum album. Classification (NCBI taxonomy): domain Eukaryota; kingdom Viridiplantae; phylum Streptophyta; class Magnoliopsida; order Santalales; family Viscaceae; genus Viscum; species Viscum album. The sequence continues at coordinate 965,183,343 of OY728163.1, read as the reverse complement.
TTCAAAATTGATATTCTCAAGGATAAAAAATATTTTTTTCATCTCCTATCTTACTATTCTTTGGATTAATTTTTTCAAAATAGGAATGTATAGAAACATAAATCTCTAAGAATATATATCATAATGGAATAGAAATATCTTATTAAGGTGGTGTATATATTAATGGGGAGTTTTTCAAAAGGTGTGAGTTTTGAGTTTATTGTGATCATATGTTTTTTGTATGTGAAGTTTTGATTGAAGTGCATGGGTGTGTGGTTGGTTTGTGAATGTTTATAATGTTTTTTTTTTTGAATTTTGGTTTTTGAAGAGAATTTATCACATATTGTAGGTTAATTTTATAGTTAAGTGTTGATAAAAGATTATCGGTATAAAGTTTGGAATTAAATGTGAGTTAATTACATATTTGTGATTGTTAATAATTATTCTTATTTTCTACACTAAATATTAAAATTTACACTTAAAATGATTTATTGATGATTTATTACTATGTTTGATTGTGATTTATACTTATTGGATGAAAAATATAAAAATTGGTGATTATTGTGACCAAGAATATGTTAAGGGAAATTATTTGGCCCTGGGAAATGTTTTATGTAAATGAGGACATTGTTATTTCATAAAGATATAATATATGTGATTGAAGATATTAATGTTGTGATTTTTATCAACATATAAACCATATTCAAAAATAGATAAATTCATGTGTTTTGGGTGAGGTAAATAGTATTTAGAATTTGACCAAGTATTATTGGATGTCTTGGAAGAATATTGAAATATTGTTTTAAATTTGACAGATTATATTAATGAAATTTAAAATAAAATATCTTGATGTTCAAGAACCCATACTATTTTTCAAGTTTTAGTGAAATTTACAATGAAGGTATAAGAAAAATGATGATAGTAGTATAATTTTCTTAAAATTTTATTTTTTTTCAAAGGGAAGAATTAATTTTCTTCTTTGAGTTAATTGGGTCGTGGTTAGTATTGAAAACACTCATGGGCATAAGAGAAAACATCATAGTGTTATTTCATGTTAAAGTAAAATGGGGAGTGACTATAGTTCCAATATGATAATTTTTTTTAAATAAATACACCATGTTTTGAAAGTGAACATCATGTTTTTTATTAAAAAAGGTGATAAATAATATGTTTAGAATATAGAATAAAAAAGAATAGTAAATTACTATGATTTTTCAGTATTTACTATTGTTTTTAAATTAAAAAAGAACTTTCAAAGGTGTTAACATGGTCAGATAAAATCATGTCGCAATTCAACTCATAATGTTTTATGTTTTCAATGAATTCATATTTGAGTGGTTTTGATTTCTTGGATTAGTTTTATCAACATTTAATACTTTACCTCCACCATTAATTTACCTTTATTTCATAACAAGTTTTATAATGGTTATTATTGATCAAAATTATCAAATAGAAGAAAAAAAACTGAAGTCGAGATAGGTGTCAGATTGTGAATATAAAATATAAAAATTAATAAAAAATGGAGGCAATGGTTTCTATAAAAATATTATTAAAATTTAAGAGAAGTATAAATGATTTGAGAAAATGGTGAAGATTCCCAAATAATTGAATATTTAGTATTTCTTATCATAAACCAGATTTTTAAAAGGGAAATTCTTTATAAAGTGAAGATATAAGGCTTACATGAAGAGAAGAATGATTTATTTGGTTATGAATTGTTGTTTTAAGTTTACTATTATTATTTAATATTAAAATACTTGTAAAAGAATAAAAATACTATAGTAAAACAAGAATAAATATTTTGAGTGGTATAGAAGAATATTTTTGGCAAAAGTTTTGAGTTTTTGTAAACAAATATGAAAACCCTGGGTGAGAAGAGTTTTTTCGAGAATTATGTTCCTTTAAAATTAAGATCATTTACGTACCATTGTTCTTCTCTTTTTCCCAACCAAAATATCCATTGAATGGGTGTTTTATTATCTCATATATTTCTATCAATTTCAGTATTAATATTTAAATGTGGAACAAAATATATTATTATAAATTGAAACCCACCAAGGAGAGAAGTCTCTTAAGACACCCATTATGAAGATGACATCAGTTAGATCCAAAAACATATCTTGTATATCCTTTCTCTCTCATGGTTTTATATGGTAGTTTCATATATAAAATATAAATTGAACTAAAAATTATCACAAATACACATACTTTATCCCTCATTGTATACCTCAACAACTCCTATTGAAACATAGATTCATTTTTTCGTATTTATTCATAGTCCATGATATAATTAGCCTTAAAAATATGCTAAAATACTGAAACACCACATCTGTTTTGAAAAAATCATGGAAAATTGGAAAAGTTTTTATGTAAAACAAGATGGGAAAATCTTATTTTTAAACTGAGACCCCATGTTAAAAACCTAACTCAAAACTTGTGTCTTCAACAAGGAAACCTAGTCTCAAATAAAAGATACCTCTATCCATTTCACATTTGGTCATGAAAATGATAAACATTGGAAATGATCATTTCAGGTATCCTTATGATCTACCACTAAAAAACATTGAATAAATGCATTCTCTTTTTAGAATTTAACATTTTATAGGTAATGGCATAAAACCCATTGAACTGAAATATCCACTAAAATGGACATTACACCTTTAAACTTTCACAAGATGTTTTCTCTATCCAAAACAATATTTAGGAAGGTTACCATGAAATATTAAAATTCCTCAAAACAAATTTCATTATTTTCCATTTGACATAGAACTAATAATTCTTTAAAAATTCAACGAGTATAAATTAAATAAAAAACTATACCCTAAAAACACATTCTATACTCATGAATGAATTTCATTAAGAAATAATTCATATCATTTATTTGATTTCAAGGTAATTCGTACCCACACATTTGGATAGAATGGTGTATGTGATCGTACTATAAATCCCAATATAAGTATAATGATATATTAACCATGCTTCAATTTGTGAAAAGTTGGTATCTTTCATTTTGTTAAATTACTTCATGATGGTTGTCATATACTTATAAACTCCCCAAAAATAAAATACTCCCCAATCTCCCCCATTGTATTTATTAGAAACATGTGGATTAAAAAATTATCTATCATTTATTATTCATATATATACTCCTAAATTATTCCCCTACATATATTCATATATAATAAAGTAAAGTATTACTTTTCTCAATAAGATTTCCTTTTTTATTTTCCCCCTTCCTTAACAAATGAATATTAATGGAATAAAAAAATTAGAAAGAAAATGCACTAGTATTTTTAGAGAAAATGAACTCCATACAAAACTATAAATACATAGAAGGAATCATTTATAAAAGGTTTTCCCAAGATATCTATAACATTCACCTTGGTTGGAACATTGATATCACAGAATTTTTCACTTTCTCTTTAATGAATTCGTAATTCATATCAATATTCATTGACCTTTAATATTTCACCAAACACTTTAACAAGTTGACTACACTTTGATTGATGAAACTAACTAGTAATGGATTTGATAAACACACCATCATATATTCAAGTTATGAACTTTCCAAATCATTTGGGTCATTTATTTTTATGTTTCAGCATACTCAACTTTTGTTTATTTATGAGTGACAGAATTTTTATTCATGGAGTGCCAAGAAACAAATCTTCCTCTAATAAAGAATGAACCTACAGAAGTATACTTTTGATCAATGAAATCTACTACCTAATATGTTTTGGTATATAAATAAAGATTAAAATATGTACCTTTTTTGAACCTCAAAATATAATCAAGAGTTACTTTGATTTAGTATAAGATCTATTTCAATACTATAATATGTTAATTTATTAGATTTATTTAGAATCATGCATAAAGTGTAACTATGAAGAGGATGTATGGTTTAGATGTTTTTAAATATATAAGACTAAGAATAATTCTTAGTAACTCTTTTTTATCCATAATCTTCATGCTTTATCAATGAAAAACATAGTCCCATGAGCTATATTAGTAGATACCTCTCTTGATTCTTCTTTGGAAAAATTCTTCAATAACTCATTAGCTAACATTTATAATGATAAAAAGATTGAAAATAAATTTTTTATAAATTTAAATCCAAAATATAATGTCATCTCATATGTCATTTACATCTCAAAAATTTTCCTCATTTTGGTAGAAAATTAATTATAACAATCCTATTTATTTTTTGGAAATATTTTTACATATATAGTCTTAATGATTGAATTTGTTTCATTTAAATTGGTATATAGATTGTAGTATAATTTTTTATTAATGAATTTTATTCTCTTTAAGATAAATTTCTACTTCATATGTAATTATTAGAGTAATTTTTTTTCTTATAATGTGATTTCATTAGCATACAACCAAGAGAGTCAATGTAATCATGTTTAAATTATTTAGGTTGTTAAATATAGACCACTTCCTCAAGTTAACCATTGAGAAACACAAACAAAACATCCATTTGAAAGAATTTGTAATTTATTTGAGTATATATCTTGAAATAAATAAAAAATATTTCAAGACTTATTAATGGATAAAAGGTTTTTTTAAAATTAATTCTCTAATTTTTATATTATCATTTTAAAACATTATTAAGTTTTTCTCTTGCTACTTTACCTTTAAGTTTCTATTTGTTTATAAATACTCACATTTTCTTTAAAAAAATATATTATTTAGTACATAAAAAAATTATAAGTTTCATTATTCTAAATTTTAATAATATCTCCTTTCAATTTCATTATCTAATCCTTATTTTACAACACATCTTTACAAAAATTTGGTTTAACTTGTAAAATCAAGTTAGTATAAATGAAACTTCACAAAATCCTCTCAATTTGAACACCCTTTTTATTATCTAAAAGAATTTCCTTTGCATCCACATGCTTCCTAAGACTCATGAATATTGTTCCCTTTTACCAGAGGCTTTCATCTTAATTAGATATTTTATAATCATCATCAGAGTCTTAAAATTATTCTTGTGTGTCAAAAACACTCCTATGTTGTCCAATATCATCTACCTGATCTTTTTAAATATTATTATTAATTTGAAATTATTTTTGTTAAGGGGTTTTATTTAACATAACAATTATATCAGAATTTACAACAATAGTTATCATATTCCTATTATGACACTAGTAACTCCTTATATTAGGTATGTCTTCAGGAAATATACCATCATAATCTTTCCCATTCAACATTTCCATGTGGCTTATTTTGATCTTAATATAACAAGGGATGATCAATATATTTATTCTCTTAAAGTTTTAATTCATGTAAACAATGTATTATATGGTTTTTTGACTGGACTTAGTGGGATTAAACATTGATTAAAGATTTAAATCGACATTATTTTGTATTTTACCTAAAAGTGTTTTTTAGGTGTCATGCTATGGGAATATTATTTTTCCTGTGTACACAAAAATCTTATTCCTAATTTAATCCAGTCTATTTGATTGAGGTGTATATAAATCACTATAATAAATCCAAATTATATTCTTATCAAGATATGAATCAAAATCTAAATTATTATATTCAAATTCATTGTTGAACTAAAACTGTTTGATAGAAGATCCCATTTAATTTTCATCAAACCTATAGAATCTATCAAATAACTCAAGTGATTTACATTTTCTCTACATAAAATAGATATAATACATAATGGTGAAATCATTATCAAAATTATTTAAGAATTAATATCTATTAATTTATTTTTGGCTCATCATACCATTCACATCTAAATGAGTCCAATAAAGTGGTTTATTTATATTTATATCCACCACCATATGACTCTTGTTCACTATTTTGAATCTATTACATGTTTTGAAATTATTCATTCTTTAAAAATTACAATTCATTATATTTATGACTAATTTTTATTTTATAATAATATCATGAAAATTTTCCATATATGGCTAATACTTCTATAAAAAATTGAATCAAACTATTTCATGCAGAATAAGAATGAACTTTGATCATTATAAATTTTGACTTGGCTTCCATTATCTTATTGTATTTTAATCAAGATTGGGTCACCCAAAAACCTTATTAGGAAACATGCTTTCTTTTATAATGTAAATTCATTCAAATTTTTTTGAAGATGAGTGTGGATGATGAAATACACATGTTAAGGAAGATGTCGTGGAAGACAAGTCCGATTCGAAGAGAATCTGGGAAAAAAGTTCGAAAATAATCCTGAGGGGATTTTCTCATAATTATAAAAACCTTTTTCAAATAAAATCACCTCATAAATTTCAAATGTCCATGTGAAGATGGAGGCAATAACCTCCACACATCCTATCTCTGATTTAGAGAAGTCACCCAACCATGTGGATCCTGAGGCGGTTACCTCCACATATCATATGTCTATCCATAGATTTCTCCTCCCTTTATGAAATTCTAAAAATTCTGTGACTAACTCTATATTTTAGGAAATTAAGGCCCTCTCCTCTAGTGTGCCTATAAATACCTCCCCTTGTATGACTTTTGATAGGGTGTGACCTTTGAAATTCATGTCAACACTCTAAATTCAGAGAACTCTTAACTTCTATTATATATAGAGGAGATGGATATCCCAATGTATCCATATTTCATGATCCAAATATACATGGGTCTTTGAGTACTTCATATCGTGGTATATATTCCTTTCATGAAGCTCCTCAGCCTTCATAAAAGAATAAATCCCTCTTTGTATCTTTTGGTTTCTTGAGATATTTATCCTTCATTAAACAAACCACCTGAGAACTATGAATTTACTCTAAGGTAGGGACACCCAATTTTGTGAATGAAGAAAAATCATGAGACCCGTGTCCTATGTGAGGCCTCAAAACATTGAGAAACTCCAATATTCATGAAACCCATCCACTTGGCCTCTCCATTGTGACTCCTTTTAGCTAGAACCCTTTTTTGAGAGTTGAGTGCACCATAACTCTATACCCATCCATATTTGGTTAATTTTTAACCAAAATTCCCATGTGATTGGTATCATAAACTTGTATGTCTATTCACTTTTCTTTATGAATGACCTTGGACACTAAATTTCCTTTTTCTCCTAATAATACACAGCCAAATGCCTCTTTCTCCTAATCATAGGAACCCTTACATTGGAACCCCTGATTGTCATTACTCCACTGTAGTTTTATCACTATGTCCCTCTAAGAATCACTTGAGTTGTATACACATAAGCACCAAATTGGGAATTATCAAGGGAATCTAACAATGTTTCTTGGTAGAGAGTCCTTATGACAAATCTTCCTCTTCTATTTAGAAATTTTCTCCCTAGTTGTAGGACTCGAAGACATCCATGTTTCCTGATGTAAAACTACCTATCCCAACATCTTTTTCATATAATGTTAAACTATAGAAAAAAATAATCATAAATATCATTAAATTTTATCTTTTCTCTGTGTGATGAACATGGGATTCCCCACATGCAATAATCATTGTATTCCACCTTCTAAATAATGATATGATGATCTTCCCCCTTTAGTAATCCCAAATGTGTAAGACGGACACCATCCCTTGTTGATGATCCTTCTACAACATAAGATTCCTTACCATGTGAAGTTGAACTACATCAACTGATACCCACCACACCCTTAACTTTTGGAATAAAAAACGTGGGTTTTGATCTGTGTCTCCCAACTGAGAATTTATTACACCTCCATGAGGTAGAATCTCGACATCTCAAAAAGCCAATGATAACTCCATGGGTTTCAATCTAGCCCCCCAATATTCTCATAAAATATTAATGTCTCCCATTAGAATTCATAAACTCTAATGTGTGATTATCTCTCCTCATGGGGGCGATCACACTGTGATCCACTATTTTATTTCACCCTTACACCACTTTGTTAAACTAATTTTTTATTATACATTCTAATTATTATAAAAATTTTAAATTCATGTTTTATTTAATTATTTTGTTTTAATCACAATTAAATAGGAAACATTTACTTGTTTGTATGATTTAATTATAGGTCATGGTTATTTGGAGGTCCAAGGATAATGTGGAAGAAAAAATAGAGAAACATCGCAGGAATCCATTCACATCAGTGGACTTAACAGCACACTAAAACAAATATGTTCATCTAATTGCACTGAAATTTTGTTGTCTGGTCCAAAATTTGATTGGATATAAATATTAGAAATTAATCCAAGCCCAATTCATCTATTAAGGTTCCCAAAGGAACTGAACAATAAAAGAAAAAGAATCTACACAAACTTAAACATTTTTTAATTTATTTTGGGAATATATCCCATTTTATACATTAACATGCTACAAAAGTTGACATGGAGACATCGATGGCATCATCCAACAAGTTTTTACTTTTTTCCATTTCTTGATAATCCATTTTACTAGACCAAAACCATCATCCAAGTTGTATCTTGAAATCTCTATTCCCAAAACCACTTCCAATTTTAGCTATAAATGGATCATTTGGAACCTCATTTAGGATTTATACTAGGAGGAAAGGTACTTCCATTTTAGAGACACAAATAAGTCCTCAACTCATTCCTATCAGTTCTGTAAGATATGGGATGTGCGACTTCAATATCTATGGATTCCTTCATTTCAATGGAGTTTTAAACACACTGTTATAACCTAGGGGTGTGATGTAACTCCTGATATTCATGTTTGTAATATTTTAATGAACATTTTATTTATAGACTATTATGTTAGTTTTATTCATACTATATTTTTATTTAATTGATTCATGTACTGGTATTTAATTCTCAACTCATATGATCTTGTTTTGGGTTACCCTTTTATGTGATGTTTCACACACCATTTGTAGAGACCCGAAACTTGACGTACATGGACATTACATTACTTTTACGGAATACTTAATACATAACAAAAATATACACACAAGGACCGTAATAGTTTAGTGTCTTTGGAAACTCGGAATATAAACATCTAATCCTGTTGAAAGATATTCAACATCTCCCATATCGATCTTTCCCTTTTGTATTCTTACCTAAAACCTTTCTCTATATCCTGGGAAAAGAAAACATATAAAGGGTGAGCTCAAATTCTCAATAAGGGTAAGCATGGATAAAATAAAACAAATCATATACATTTGAGCTTAAAAACATGATCATATTGTTTAAACATAAAAATCTTGAGCAATGACATAAAACATGGAAGTACGTAAGGAATAGATCATAAAGAAACATTAAGCATGATAAAATAGCATGGGAGTAAAACATTAATTGTGGCAACCATTCAGCACATGTCATGATTTCCATATTAGCCAAGGCATTGCTTTCAAGACCATATTAGTGTACAAAGTCCGTTTCTGAATCGAGTTCACTCCTCGTTTCAGTCCTGTAACACTGAACTGGATTAACATATTGTTCCAGCCATGTCTATCTCATGAGATATAAATCTTTACCCAATGAATTGGAGGTAGATATAGGTCTCACCCATCTCATAATGAAATCATTCTTACTTTTGCCACAAAATAAACATAAAACATTGATCATAACCCAAAGAATAAAATGGGTTTCATAAACATCATCCCATCATCTAATAATCCATATAAAACAAATGGTTATTTCATCATAAGAAAAGTGAAACCATGTAAATCATAGATAAATTAAACTTTAAACATACACATATGAAATAATTTCATCTTAGATGGAAAACGGTTTTGATAAAACATTTGAAATGAATTCTTAAGGAAAATATCCTTTCTTCTTCAAAATTTTCTTTTCACAAAATGTCACGCTATTTTAAAAGATAATGATTTTTTTGAAAATAGTCATGAAATATTTTCGAGGAAGCTTCATGAAAATAAGGCTTTATAAAACCATAAAAATCCTTTCATGCCGTATAAGTTAAAAATAACATTCTTCTCGTACTTTGTCGAAAAAGTCAAAAAAGTACCTCGTAACGTAAACAAAAGAAAGATTCCTTACATACCATGTATTAAAAGTAAAAAATAGGTAAAAATGACTTTAAACATACATGAAAACACTTATATAAAACATTGAAATGGATGATAGAAATAAACCCAGTAAATACTTACGAATAAGCAATCTCGGATAAAAATGAGATTTGTAAAATTATCCCATACCTTAGGTCCGATATGCTTCGTATGGATCCGGGCCTCCTGTATAATAATTTAAATAATGTCATTGACTTATTAAATAATCATATTCATTGTTATGATATCATATATGTTTCACTTATGACTTTATATTACCCGTTATTTTGTAAATTCCATGTTAAAGCAGCGTTTTGGGTAAAATCATTTTATTTATCATATGTGTTTCGACTTGTCGTTCTTGATATTATTTTTTATATCCTGATTTAATTAATTACTGAATGTAAAACATGATTTATATATAATATATATTCATCATATACATATATATTATAGATCGATAAAAGGAATGAAATACACCGTTCATGGAGACGGTAGGTCGTACGTACGCATGAACGTTGTTTTCGTTTCATTATTGAATTGAATGAAACTAAATAGATAACATACATATATATATACATAAATCCAGTATAATTATTATGTCATATATTTAATTATTACTTATTATATATATACTTTATAATCATTCATGAATGGTTAATCATTGCGAATGAATCTCATCGCGTCATGGAGACGGTAGTCCGTACGTACGCACGAGCGATGATATCATTCCCATAAATATTGAATTGAATTGGAGTGGATGATAAAATATATAAGAATCAGTATAATGTTATAATAACTATGTATATTTATTCTTTACACCATTATACCAATCCAAGTAAGGTGGTGTTGGAAAAACATATTACACCATGGCGTGGAGACGGTATTTCGTACGTACGCACGCGCGGTGATATCGTTTTTCGTAGGATGGATAGATGGTGAAATAGGGCTTTTTCATACTTATAATAACATATCAGTATATGAGTTATACTGATGTTATTACTTCATAATGAAACAACTAAATAAGAAGAAGTGGATGAAAAATAATGTTGAAAGAATCGGTAACGGGCATTACCTCCTCTTTGAAACGCCTCTTTGAGACCTCCTTTTAGGGCACTAAAATTGGTCTTTGAAGAATACCAGGACCTCTATTATGTTTCTAGGGAAGTGTAGAAGAGAATGTTTCAGGGTTTTGGCCGATCTTAAAGGCTCAAATTGGTGTGAGGAATAGAGGGAGGAGATTCCCTTTTATAATGGAGGAGAGGGGCACCTTTGGAAATATAAGAAATATTAGTTTATATTAAATCCAAACCCCACATAAAAACATCCAAAATGAATCATATCCAATGATTAGATGAGATAGGGTTTTAAGATCATCAACCAGTAAAATTTAGACATGTTAATAATCTATTTTAAACATTATCAACTTGATTTATCCTTATTTATCAATTTAATTTTATTTGTGGTAATAATATTCTAAATTTTAAATTATTATAAATAATTACATATGTGTTGATAATTTTCCATAATTGGACACTTTATAAAATTTTAGACCATATAAATTTAAATTTATAATTTTTAAATATTTTTGTGATTTTTAAACAATTTTATAATATGTTATTTTTATAAAAAAAACAATAGTGTCAATTTTGACACTATTCATTTATTTGAATTTAAATAAACAATATACAAAAGATATGTTCGAAATAAAAGATTTAATAGATTTATAACATGTCATATTTATCTAAAAAATTAGTGGATCATATTAAATAGTTCATATAATATTTATTTTAATATTTTTAAAACCATTTATTTGATATTTCTCTTAATAAAATAATTTCAACATCACTATTATGTCATCTATAAGGATAATTATTTAATCCATAAAAATTATAAATTAATTCATATGATGTAGATAATTTTATTAGATTTTTGGAGACTATTCATGTTAGAATTTTCATTAAGTTTATCACTAAATTAAAATTATTATACTTATAAGATTTAAGAAAGTGACATGTTGTCACTTTCTTTGGTTTTAATAATAATTAAATTATTTTCATGGAAAAATTCCATTAAATGATTCTAATCCGACACTTAGGTGATATTGGTTTGACTTTTAGTCATCCAATAGGATTTTTTTAGGTGTTATTTTAATTTGATAATCTTATATTTACCCTTAATTACCCGATTTACCTCTAACTAGGGAAATAAAATTTACCGTAGTTACTATTCATAAAGCCCAAAAATGAAAAGTAGCTTATTAACATAATTTGGACCCACTGATTCCAAATATGGAATCCATTTTTCCAAATTCAATACACAAAAGTTGCATAAATTAAATTAAAATTAATCTCGTTGTCGAAAGAAAATGGGTTTTTGTTCAAAACATTGCAAAAGATTGAATTGACTTAACCTACGAATTCAAGGTGAAATCAATGATAATGACATGCAGTATATTAAATGGTAAAAATATACTCTATTTATACTTTAAAACCATTTAATATTATAATTTAACCACATAAATTATTACGATGAAAAAAGTTGTTTTTAATTAAAATATAGCATGTTTTTACTATTCATTAAAATATGAAAGTTATCAGAATAATATGAAAAGTTTATCCAAGGTAAAATTTTATATCCTTATTCCAAAGAATAATTTTATTTTGTAAAATTGAACTTATAAACATGTCAAAAACTAGATTTAAATTGGGTGGGCCATCAAAAGGCGGCAAAACTGCATTTTTTGAAAAATACTTATTTTACCAAATAAAATTATTTTGTTCACATAAAATGTTTTAGAATATTTATAAGATTAATAATAATGTTATGAAATTCAAAATTTGGTTAATACTATTCATAACGGCTAGTTCGTGATAATATTATAACCATATATCGTTGTTTAGTGAAACCTGATATTGCGTACAACACACGCTATCGAGGAAGGTTGCGATTGCATGTAATGAAAGCCAAGTCAGGGTTGCGTGTAGTGAAAGACTCCTTTGTTGTTTCGTATAACAAAATCCAACCTTATTTCATTTCTACATTGAATATAAATATATATACACTCAATGTTGAGTAGAATAACTTCTATCAAATGAAATTGAAATTGTGTATAACACGATCCAAGAATTATGTTGCGTATACTGCAAGCTAATACGGTGTTTCGTATAGCAAAATATAATCCTGGTGTAGCATAAAACACATGACATCAAATAAATTAAATACTTATCTTAAAATCTCGGGGTGTTACATTCTACCCCCCTTAAAATGAATTTTTCCCTCAAAATTCGTCAGGGTTATAAATGGTTTGTTACTTGAGAATTTCTTTCATAGAAACCCACATCGTAAAAAGAAATGCTAAAACATAATTTTAAAAAGTGAAGTATGAAACATGAAGGTTACCCAAATTAACCCATCACTAGTTTTCCACATAAGAGATCATAGGTGAAAATATGGATATGGAGGAGAAATATAACCATCATGTTCTGATGGAGAGTGGTAGAGAATAGAGCTATGAAAAATACAACAATCACAAAGCCATAGATTTGTGATGATATAAGGTACCATCTGATTCATCAGATATAAGAAAACTAGGATAACATTTTTTTGTTTTCAAGATCATTTCCCTAAAGTTGAAGAATTTGAATTAGAATAAATACTTACTTTATATTGGTATAATCTCACTGTTGTTCATGCCTTGAAAAATTTCCCCTTCATCTCTTTAAGAAATGAATTTGAATTTGACTTTCATGAAGTTTTAGCAGATCATGTGATATAATGATGGTTCATTCCATCTGTTTCAAACAAAAGGTTAGCAAAAGTTATCAAATATACATAAGTCCATCTATGGTGTGGTTAATCATATACGATTCCAAAAATGAACTTATACTTCATATATCATACCGCTTAATAAAATAAAACTAGTTTCTACTAACCAGGGACTTCCTGTAGGCCAGTGGTATACAATAAAGGCCAGTTGCACTTCAGTTGTGGGTTCGATTCCTATAGCCTTGTCTGATGCGATGGGCTGTCGCCCATCCTACAGGTTTTCCTTTTTCTAAAAATACATTACTATAACATCTCATCACTAATATCAAAAAAAAAGTTCTATCCTTAAACAATACTAACTTATGTCCAACATAATCTATTCCAATCTTTAGGATTATCTAAAATACTTCGGTCCAAACACATAGTATAAAGAAAAAAATTACTACCAAGAATGTGAATACAAGAATTTATCCCACATATATCATAAGATATATCTTGTTGGTTATATTCCAAAAACATGAATACCTTAGTCATATATTCTCTTGAAACATAAATTACCATAGAACCTTAGTGAAAACATGAATACTGTCAAAAGGTAACTCTTTCCACATACCAAAATCCCAAAAAAAATCTATATAATCAAACCATAATATCACTTAGTCCTTATATCAGTCATGAGCTCATGAATACAATCAAACATCTCAATATCTTATTATCCCTACATTATGCGCATATCATCTACTTTCCAAAAATATCTGAATAACCGTCCATGGTTACTGTTACCATTCAACATATACTTTCAAATACTTTAGGAAAAACAATAGTGTAACAATCCTTAGATGATTCTTTATTCCATAGTACCATACATTATTCTTTATAAACATACAATCATTCCACTAACTTCTTAAACCACTGACTGAGCTTCATCATTTCTTTCATCTCATATTTAATTTGTAGTCTCTTCATAATCATCCCCATAAATACTACTCATATGACCATGCTGATTCTCTTCATGAGATTTTCCCTTAGGGCATTGGTTTTCATAATGCACATACATTCCACATTTAAAACATCTAATCATTGCTGATATCGTAGTAATACCATTATCCTTGTCCATGGTGTTAATGGAACCTTGTCCTTTGCACTTACTGGCTTTGTGTCCTTCTTTTCCACACCCAAAGCATCTTCCAGTTCCTTTGAAACAATCTCCCTAATGCCTCTTTACACATGATTTACATGAGGGAAATTGAACTTTCTTTCCTCTATGATCATCATGAAACTCCATCTTTCTCTTATTATCTGCGTTAGGAATATTACCAAAGTTGAGATTATTGATCATATTGTGAGATTTATGATTAGGAATAATAATGATTTTTGGACTTCCAAATACCGTTTCATTTGGTTTCTCATGAAGAATATCATTCTATTGTTCGGAATATCCTCCATTATCATGAATCTTCCTGTTTCCAGCCATTTTCTAAAACCCAAAAAGAATAGTGTGAGAGGAAAAAATCATGATAGGGAAAACAACATAGTAATGGGGGAGTACCCTCAATATCTAACATCTTAGGTTAAATTCAAATATCGTTACCGTAGTTCTAGGACTATATCCTATACGTATACTTATCCTTAGGGACATCCCTAGACAAACCTTAGAAATATCTATAGGAATCTCACTAACGTTTTCGCATCCTAGTTTCAAAAGGTTTACTAAACCTTTCCTATAATACCAACTATAGATACCCAGAACTTGACGTACATAGACATTACATTACTTTTACAAAATACTTAATGCATAACAAAAATAGGCACACAAAGACCGTAATAGTTTAGTGTCTTTGGAAACTCGGAATATAAACATCTAATCCTGTTGAAAGATATTCAATATCTCCCATATCGATCATGGCCTTTTGTTTTCTTACCTAAAACATTTCTTTCTGTCCTGGGAAAAGAAAACATATAAAGGGTGATCTCAAATGCTCAGTAAGGGTAAGTGTGGATAAAATAAAACAAATCATATACATTTGAGCTTAAAAACATGATCATAATGTTTAAACATCAAAATCATGAGCAATGACATAAAACATGGAAGTACGTAAGGAATAGATCATAAAGAAACATTAATCATGATAAAATATCATGGGAGTAAAACATGTAATTGTGGAAACCATTCAGCACATTTCATGATTTCCATAGTAGCCAAGGCATTGCTGCCATGACTATCTTACAGGACAAAGTCCCTTTATGAATCTCGTTCACTTCCTGTTTCAGTCCTGTAACACTGAACCTGATTAACTTACAATTCTATCCATTTCTATCTCATGAGATATAAATCATTACCCAATGCATTGGAGGGAGATATAGGTCCAACCCATCTCATAATGAAATCATTCTTACTTGTTCCAAAAAATAAACTTAAAACATTGATCATAACCTAAAGAATAAAATGGGTTTCATAAACATCATCCCATCATCACATAATCCATATAAAACAAATGGGAATTTCATCATAAGAAAAGTGAAACCATTTAAATCATAGAGACATTAAACTTGAAACATACACATATGAAATAATTTCATCTTAGATGGAAAACGGTTTTGATAAAACATTTGAAATGAATTCTTGAGGAAAATATCCTTTCTTCTTCAAAATTTTCTTTTCACAAAATTTCACACAATTTTAAAAGAAAAGTATTTTGTTGAGAATAGTCATGAAATATTTTGGAGGATGATTCATGAAAATAAGGCTTTATAAAACCATAAAAATCCTTTCATGCCGTGTAAGTTAAAATATAACATTCTTCTCAAACTTTTGTTGGAAAAGTCGAAAAAGTACCTTGTAACGTAAAAAAAATAAAGATTCTTTACAAACCATGTAGTAAAAGTCAATAATGGGTAAAAAGGACTTTAAAAATACATGAAAACACTTATATAAAAAATAGACATGGATGATATAAATAACCCCAGTAAATACTTACGAATAAGCAATCTCAGATAAAAATGAGATTTGCAAAATTATCCCTTACCTAATGTATGATATGTTTCGTATGGATCCAAACCTCTTGTATAATGATTTAAATAATTTAATTGACTTATTAAATAATCATATTCATTTTTATGATATCATATATGTTTCACTTATGACTTTATATTACCCGTTATTTTGTAAATTCCATGTTAAACCAGCGTTTTGGGTAAAATCATTTTATTTAACGTTTGTGTTTTGACTTGTCATTCTTGATATTATTATTTATATCTTGATTTACATAATTCCAGAATGTAAAAATTGATATATATATAATATATATTCATCATATACATATATATTATAGATCGATAAAAGGAATGAAATACACCATTCATGGAGACGGTAGGCTGTACGTATGCATGAACAATGTTTTTGATTCCTTATTGAATTGAATGAAACTAAATAGATGACATAAATATATATATACATAAATCCAGTATCATTATTATGTCATATATTTCATGATTACTTATTATATATATACTTTATAATCATTCATGAATGGTTAATCATTGAGAATGAATCTCATCGCGTCGTGGAGACGGTAGTCCGTATGTACGCATGAGCGATGATATCATTCCCATAAATATTGAATTGAATTGGAGTGGATGATAAAATATATGAGAATCAGTATGATGTTTTAATAACTATGTATAGTTATTCTTTACACCATAATACCCATCCATGTAAGGTGGTGTTGGAAAAACGAATTACACCACGGCGTGGAAACGGTATTCCGTACGTACGCACGCGCGGTGATTTCGTTTTCCGTAGGATAGATAGATGGTGAAATAGGGTTGTTTCATACTTATAATAACATATCAGTATATGAGTGATACATATGTTATTACTTCATAATTAAACAACTAAATAATAAGAAGTGGAAGAAGAAATAAAGTTGAAAGAATCGGTAACGGCCATTACCTCTTCTTTGAAGCGCCTCTTTGAGACCTCCTCTTAGGGCACTAAAATTGGTCTTTTAAGACGACCAGGACCTCTAGGATGTTTCTATGGAAGTGGAGAAGAGAATTTGTCAGGGTTTTGGCCAAGATTAAAGGCTCAAATTGGTGTGATGAAGAGAGGGAGGAGATGCCCTTTTATAAGGGAGGAGAGGGGCACCTTTTGAAATATAAGAAATATTAGTTTATATTAAATCCCAACCCCACATAAAAAGTTCCAAAATGAATCATATCCAAATATTACATGAGATAGGGTTGTAATATCATCAAACAATAAAATTTAGACATTTTAAGATTCTTTTTAAACATTATAAACTTGATTTATCCTTATTTATCAATTTAATTTTATTTTTGGTAATAATATTCTAAATTTTAAATTATTATAAATAATTACATATGTGTTGTTAAATTTCCATAATTTGACAATTTATGACATTTTAGACCATATAAATTTAAATTTTTAATTTTTAATTATTTGTGTGATTTTTAAACAATTTTATAATATGTTATTTTTATAAAATAACAATAGTGTCAATTTTGACACTATTCATTTATTGAATTTAAATAAAGAATATACATAATATATGTTCAAACTAAAAGCTTTAATAGATTTATAACATGTCATATTTATCTAAACAATTATTTTAGCATATTAAATAGTTCATATAATATTTATTTTAATATTTTTAAAACCATTTATTTGATATTTCTCTTAATAAAATAATTTCAACATCACTATTTTGTCATCTTTAATGATAATTATTTAATCCCAAAAAATTATAAATTAATTCATATGATGTAGATAATTTTATTATATTCCTTTGTACTATTCATTTTCTAAGTTTTATTTATTTTTTCAATAAATTAAAATTATTATACTTATAATATTTAAGAAAGTGACATGTTGTCACTTTCTTTGGTTTTAATAATAATTAAATTATTTACATGGAAAAAAGTCCATTAAATGATTATAATCTGACAATTAGGTTATATGTGTTGACGTTTCGTCATCCAATAGGATTTTATCAGGTGTTAGGTTAATTTTATAATCTTATATTTACCCTTAATTACCCGATTTTCCTTTAACGAAGGTAAATAAAATTTACCGTAGTTACTATTAAAAAAGACCAAAAATAAGAAGTATCTTATTAACATAATTTTGACCCACTGATTTAAAATATGGAATCTATTTTTCCAAATTCAATACACAAAATTTGAAGAAATTAAATTAAAATTAATCACGTTGTCGAAAGAAAATGGGTTATTGTTTAAAACATTGCAAAAGATTGAATTGACTTAACCTACAAATTCAAGGTAAAATCAATGATAATGGAATAAATTATATTAAATGGTAAAAATATATTCTATTTATACTTTAAAACCATTAAATATTATAATTTAGCCACATAAATTATTTCGATGATAAAATTTGTTTTTAATTAAAATATAGCGTGTTTTTACTATTTATTAAAATATGAAAGTTATCAGAATAATATGAAAATTTTATCCAAGGTAAAATATTATATCATTATTCCAAATAATAATTTTATTTTGTAAAATTGAACTTATAAACATGTCAAAAACTAGATTTAATGTGGGTGCGCCATCAAAAGGGGGCAAAACTGTATTTTTTTAAAAATACTAATTTACCTGAAAAATTTATTTTGTTCACATAAAATGTTTTAGAAAATCTATAAGATGAATAATAATGTTATAAAATTAAAAATTTGGTTAATACTATTCATAACGGCTAGTTCCTGATAATATTATAACCATATATCGTTGTTTAATGAAACCATGTATTGCGTACAAGACACGCTATCAAGGAAGGTCACGATTGCATGTAATGAAAGCCAAGTCGGGGTTGCGTGTAGTGTAAGACTATTTTATTGTTGCATATCTCAAAATCCAACCATATTTCATTTATACATTGAATATATATATATACACTCAATGTTGCGTAGAATGACTTCTATCAAATGAACTTGAAATTGTGTATAACACGATCCAAGAATTGTGTTGCATATACTGCAAGCTAATACGGTGTTGCGTATAGCACAAGATAATCTTGGTGTAGCATAAAACACAAGACATCAAATAAATTAAATACTTATCATAAAATCTCGGGGTGTTACACCGTTCCCCATTTCTTACCCCCTATTTTAATTGAAGTGTTTGTGTCGTTAAAATTGGTCAATTGAAATATCATAAAAACTATCAATTCCATGTACATTTATGTCATGTTATTGTAATGCAATAACATATAAACCTGGATACTGGTTCAAGTTCTTCTTTTATTTCCTTTGTGAGTTTCAGTTATGAAGTCGAACACAAATCACCCAATCATCGGCAGTATCCGGTGATTCACTGTGTGTATCCAACAAAACCCTAAGATGTATACTAGTATAAACTCTATAAAATTATTTTTATAGGTTTTAAAAACTATGGATTAAAATATATATACCCTATCTCTTGAGGTGATGAAGAATGAGAACCATGAGAATTCCCGAAGGTGATCACACTTAATCAAATCTCTCAATTTCTACTTTCTTGAATCACATTATTCTATATTATTTTATATAAAATAAATAAACCCAATTTAATATAATGACATTCTATTTTTTGATAATCAAAACTTTATTTTCAAATTAATTACCTAGGGATCTATCTAGAGACGACCAAGGGTTCCTATTATACTTCATAAATTCTAGTAAAAACTAAATAATTAATTTGACTCACTCGACAATGCAATCAAATTTTCGACCCACTTCCAAGGATCCAAGATAATTTTAGTTTTTTTTTTAAATTTTTCATTATAAATCTTTTCAATATCCCCCTTCCATTTTGATTGTTTTTATTTTTGTTTTTTATTTTATTTTTTTATAATATATTTTTTCATCTCTTTCTCTCTTTCTTTATCTGTATTCATGTATTCTTCTCTCTATCTAATTCTTTGTTTTAAAATTATATTTTATCTTCTGATATAATTATTATTATATAATTTTACTTTATCCATCTTCAATCATAAAAAAAATAATACAATAAAAAAACAAACATCACAACTTATGTTCATGAACCTATCAAAAAAAGAAAAACCACTTGAATTTAAAAAATAAATTGAAAATAAAAATCACTCCAAAATTAAGTCATCTAGAGTAATAAAATAAAGTAAAACTGAGAAACCCATTTTTTAACCTCATGTGTTCCCAAACCAATCAAAATATAAACCAAATCAAACCCCATAAATCCTGGATGAAAATGATCGAGCTTTAAAAGAACTTACCACCTTGGATGTGCAGTTTCAACCTATGTACATCCGATGTCCCAATGAGACATCCAAAATTGAGATCAGATTCAGACTCATCAACCTCCTTTTAAATTCCTTGGACTTCCTAGTGAGGACCATCACAAACATCTTAAGGAGTTTCACATAGTTTCTTCCACCATGAAACCCGAAAATTTGAATGAGGATCTCATTATGTTTAGGTAATTCCCATTCTCCCTTGATGGTGTAACCAAAGGCTGTATATAATATTTTCCTACCATAATTTGGGGCTAGAAAAACATGAAATTACTCTTTATAGAGAATATCTTTCTTTCATCCTGAACTTCATCAATTAGAATATAAATTGTGGAATTAGTAAATCCCAAGGAGTTACACTTCATGAATATTTGAGGAGATCCAAAGGATTTGGTAGAAGTTTCCCCCACCACCAGATTAGTGAAAAATTTATAGTTCAATACATAAATGGTTGAATTGTCTTTATAGATTGTGGAATGATAAATGTTGTAGATGGTGGTCCCCTTATTGATAAAACTTTTTCCACCACTCATGCTTTAATAGCCAACATCTCTCAAAATGCACAATAATTTGGTACACAAGCAATTGGACCATCCCAAGGAGTTCATTAGGTAAGTAATTCATCTCTAGAATGAAACACAGATAATAAACATGATGATATGCATATTCTTATAAAAAAAATTATCTCAACTACATGGTAATTCACACTCTCATCCTGTTACATTATATTGTGGTACTTTTATGATAACCCACATTTTTCTAAACAGTGCCCACTACTGTAGGATTCATCTATGTCTTGACTGAATTATTCCATTGGTGTCCATTCCAACAAGAACCTCCCTTAAATCCAGAACCATTCAGTCCAAATACAAACCCCGGGTGGTAACCACAACCAAAATACAAACCAAGATGAAACTCAAGCTACCATAAACAAAACTTGTATCAACAAGTCCATGGTATGAAAACTTCTTATCCTTAAACATCTCTAAACATTCCTCCTCCTCCTTCTCCCAAATATTTACCATGCCTTGAGTAAATGGTGAAGAAAATGGAAACCCAGAATCTCTAGTGCCAAAAACTCACACAATTGGCTATTCAAGACCTACAAACTCAAGTGGGAAAATTAAAAATACCATAAATGAGATAAAGATGCAATATTCTATACAACTACCATACCAACCTCTTTCTAATCTAAATTATAAAGATAATATATGTTCAATCACACTTAATAGTGGTAAATATGTTTCTTTTTCTAATTATTAAACCCAACAGGTATGTTCCCCTCATGAAATATCTCTTTTCCTACCCACAATAAAATTTAATGAATAAAAAAAAATGTAAAAAAGTTATTATTGAGTATTCCCTTGAAAAATCCATCCCAATTACTTACAGCAATTTATATCTATATATAAGAAAAATTTTGATAATGAAATTGACTAATAAGTGGATAAATTAAAAAATATACAATTTAACATTCATTGTTGGGTTATAGTTAAACAAATACATCACTATGCCAAATTTCATAAATATCTTTGAACCTATAGACTTTGAATAAAGGGTAATGAGGGATTCAACCATGGATAGAATGTCTCATCTTTCATACAACTAGTAATGCCAACCAAATGAAAGTATTCAGGCACTTTCATGATACCTTATATGATAGGGGATAAGTTCTTTTCTAATGAAATTATAGATTTGGGTGCTTCAATTAATGTAATTCCTTACTCTATATACACTTATATTCAAGTTAGAGAGATTCAAGCAATGAGAAACATCATAGAACTTTCTAACAAGGGAACAAATTACACATCTAGAGTTAACAAGGACATCCTCGTTAGAGTATAGAATCTCATCTTCTCTACAAAATTCTATATTATTGAGATGGAATATACCCAAATCTAAGGACATTCACCAGTCATACATGGGAGTCCATTCCAAAAAATAGTAAATATGATAATCAATGTTCACAATGGTAAATTTTCCATAGATTTCAGTGGACAAAAGGTATCTTTTAATATCCTTGATTCCATAAAACACCCCATTGAAGAGAACTCCACTCTTTCTATCTATTCAAAAGAAGTGCTCTCTAAGGACTCACAAACACAAAATTCTAACCTTTACCCACACTAATATTCATTTTTGTCTTCTACAACCATGGATGATTTGACATATTTTGAGTATTGTTTGGGTTCATAGAATATTATAATAGTATATTTAATTTATGAGTTTGTTCATTCTGAGGAACCCATGACCATCGATGATTCTAAAAATATCATTTTTATAGATTCTATTTCCTTAGTTAATAAACATGAGAAGATAGATAGTGGCATGGAACACACTACCCCTAAATCCCCTCTCTCAATCCCAAAACCATCGGTCATGGAATTAGAACCACTTCCATCAAATTTAAAATATTCTTATCTTGAGGGTATTGACCAATTCCCCATCACTATTGAAAATGACCTCTCTCCATAGTAGGAATAAAAACTTCTTGATATTTTGAGAGAGTGTAAAAAGGTGATAGGATGGACATTGGATGATATTCCTAGGATTATCCCATCTATTTTTATTCATCATATACTTATAGATGGTGAATCTAATCCCATAAGGCAAGATCAATGTTGGTTGTATCCCACTCTCCTTGAGGTGGTAAAATTAAAAGTTGGGAAATTACTTGTTGTTGGGGTCATTTACCCAATATCTGATAGTAAATGGGTTAAGCTAGTGAAAATTGTTCCTAAAAACGAGAATAATATTTTTTTCAACTAAATGAAATTAATTTGTTCCAACATGTGTTCAAAATAGTTAGTGAGTCTGTATTGACTATCGTCGACTGAATCATTCCACTCGAAAGGACCACATTCCTCTACCTCTCATTGACCAAATGTTAGAAAGACTATATGTTAATTCCAATTATTTTTTCATTGATAGTTATTCAGGTTATTTTCAAATCCATATAGCCCCTGAGTAACATGAAAACACAACATTAACCTGTCCGTTCAACACATTTCCATGCAGAAGGATCCTTTTTTCACTTTAATGGTCCTGATACTTTTAAGAAATGTATGTTGAGTATTTTTTCTGAGAATCTTAAGAAATTTATGGTAGTTTCAATGGATGATTTTGTGGTTTATGAAACATCCTTTGATGATTTTTGGGACACCTAGGTTATTTCCTCCATCATTTCATTGAAAAAATCAAATATTAAATTATGAGAAAATTAATTTCATGGTTATGAGGGGGATAGTTCTTGGGAATTATATTTAAAAGGATGGTATTCAAGTGGATAAATAAAAAATTAAATTAATTTTGTCCCTTAAATATATAAAATGTGTTTGTGAGGTTCGATATTTATTGTTTTATGCTGGTTTTTACCACGTATTCCTTAAAAAGTTTAGTAAGATTTCACTTCCCTTGTCTCGATTGTTGAAAAATAATTTTGAATGTTTTTTATAAACATTGTGATGATTTCTTCTATTCACTAAAAAAGGAGTATCATGTTACCTTCCATCATTCAACCACCAATTTTGGATCCCCCCATTGAACTTATGTGTGATTACTCTAACATTGCAGTTAGGGAAGCTTTATCACAAAATGTTTAGAAAGATCCCCATGTCATTTTATATGCCTCATGTACACTTTATGTTGCACAGGAAAACTACATAAACACTAAAAATAACTTATTTCAATTTTTTAACTTGTATTAAAAATCATATCTTATTGTGTCGAAAATAATTGTGTTTTCTAATCATGAAAACCATTGATTTCTTATTAAGAAACCCAAAGCTAATCCCCACCTTATTCGGTGAATGATCATCCTACATAAGTTTTAACTTGAGATTATAGAAAATGGAGGAATGGAAAATGTGGTATCTGACCACATTATATGGATTTCCCCACCATTAGACCACCATAATGACTCATCCCTCCCTAGTGGAGAATTATTCCCTCATGAAAACCTTTTTGATGTCGTGGACCTTACCCCATGGAATGAAGACTTTGTAAATATTCTAGAAACATCTAGGGTCCCCAATAATTTCAGTACCTAAATATCCTAAATAATTAATCATGATTCATGATGGGGTCCACATTGGTGGTTGGTATGTTCCTGACCATGATTTCACCTCAGTTTGGAGCTTCTTCCACACTTTTCCTTGCGGGGGCCATGTTGGCTCTCAACCTTATCTCAAAATTCCCTTGTATTAGGAATTTATTAACCAACATTATATAGATATTTCCATCATTTTTTAAGTCATTTACTCGATGTCAATTCAGAGGGAATATCTCTAAGATGAATGAAATTCCCCAACAACCCATGTTATTTTCTAAAATCTTAGATGAATGGGAAATTGAATTCATAAATACTTGTGAAATTTTATTTGGATTGGTGTAAATATTATTGGATATGGACAATCCCTCTAAATGGGTGGAAGAAAAGGCTGTGAGGGCCGATGATACTTGAGTGGTTGTTGATTTTTTGAGTTCCTATATTTTTAGTAGGTTTGGTTTTCCAAGATTCATCGTTAGTGATCAGGGTTCACAATTTATCAGTCTCAACATGAAAAAATTTCCTTGTAAGTATGGAGTTGTTCAAAATGATTCAACTACATACCACCCTCAAAATAAAAGACAAGTAGAAATATGAAATCAGTATGTTAATAGAATCTTGGAAAAATTGGAACAACCTAATAATGAATATTGGATTTTTCTCTTGGATGACGCACTTTGGGTGTACCGTAAAACTTTTAAAACCTCGATCAAAATATCATCATATAGGATTATGTTGGAATGGTTTGTTACCTCTATTTCATGGTATATTAAAATGTATATTGGGTTGTTAAACAATAAAATATTAATCTTCTAGATGTAGGTGATCATAGAAAGTTTTAAATTCAGGAGTTGGAACAAATTTGGCATTATGAATACGAGAACTCTTGAATCTATAAAGAGAAGACAAAGGCTATCCATGATGGGATGATTCACCAGTGGAAGTTCCTTATTAGTGAGAAGTTCCTTAATTATAATTCTAGGATAAAGCTCCACACAAGTAATATTTGTTCCTGATGTATTGGTCCTTATATTGTTACTAATGTTTACCCTTTTGGTGCAATACAGGTTTTTCATGATTAGAGTGGCTGAAGTATTACTATAAATTGGTAGATAATTAATCACTTTTATGAGGATTTTCCAACGCATATAGTGGAGGAAATATACCTTCAAGAAGAAACATTCCAATGACACCACCATATTTTATCCTTCTTTCCAATATTATCTTTTTACATCGAGGACACTGCATACTCTATGTGTGGGGGATGCATATTTTCTAGGTTAGTTAAGTATTTTATCATATTTCATCTTTTCCTATTTTTCACTCACTGAATAGTATTGTTACCTACCCTAAACACCCTCTCCCCCTCACTTTTTTTCCAGAATACTCATTTCTTATCCCCACTTAATCATTGAAAATAATACCCGCTTAATCATGGAAGTTATAGAAAGTACATAAGAAATTTCCCTATTTAATGTTATTTAGACAAAAAATCATTAATAGAATGTGTGTTTTGGATTGAATTTTACATTGAGGAGTGAATTTTTCTTTAAAAATGGTTTTTTTCAATGATATAAATGGTTTTATAACTTTTAAATCTTTGAGAAGATTAGTGCCCTTTGTGTGAGTAGTTTATGGGAAAATTATGTCACTTAATATCTCCATACATATTTTCACCCAAACATGAAGTGTGAATTTTTTGCATTCAATAGAAGTTAGATATAAGATGGTTTAATATTTATCAGCTTCCAAGAAATTAGTTTTTCATACGTTCATTCCTTATGCGGTCTTTTTCATTACTTTACCAGATTGACCTATGCGTATGTACCAATTATCCGACTATTTTACGCTCTAAAAAATTTTAAAAGTAAAAATAAAAAATATATATAAATAAATAAAAACACAAAAACATGAGTTTTTTTATGGGTATGTCAAAAAACACTCTTCCTAAACCTTTTATCTTATTTTAACTATTACAATTAGTGTTATGAGAAGATCAACCAAGGGTTGAGAGATGAGTGTGAGATTTGTTCCATGTGTAACTTTGGAAAAAAACAAAAATAATAATCTAAATTAAGGGGAGTGATAAAAAGTATAACATATGTGGATATCAAGGTCAGGAGAACAGGGTTTGACTTCTAGGAATTCATAAGTGAGTGGGTCTTGAAATTTTATTGCAAAGGATATAGGGAAGGTTCAGTAGACAAAATCATTTAAGGGGAATTTTTAAAAAATAACATATATTTATTGGATAGAAAGTGTAAATTATATAATAAAATGTTATTTATATACACATGTAAGGAATTAGTGATATGGTCAAAATATGTATTACTTTCTCATATTGGTATCATGTATCTCTTGTAATTTTGTTCTAATACAAATTATGAGACATCTTTTTCCATGATCATTTAGAATAACTGATTGGTGGGATTTATCATTTCATCACATTTCTATCGTGGATTGAAATTTCATTTAATTTTAAATATTCATGAATTTTGGAATATCTCCATGCATAATTTTTTGAAATTTGACTTTTCCCAAGAGTGTACATGTTTAGATATGGGGGTGGGATCTCACCGTAAATAACTATTTTATTTCACCACATCAATAATATTTTAAACTGATTTATTATTGTAAATTAAAATTATTACAAAAAAAATACCTTCATTTTTTATTCAATTATTTTTTGTTAAACACTATTATAAAGGAAACTCTCACTCTATTGGATAATTTCATTGTATGTGGAGGTGATTTGGAGGGACCAGGATGATGTCAAAGAAAAATGTTCCAAACTACATAGGAATCCATGGACACCACTGATCTTAGCCACACATTACAACTAATATGTGCATCCAATTGAGATAAAATTTTTGTGTTCTGATCCAAAATTCAATGGTATACAACTATTTTGATGGAAACCAAGGCCAATTCATCTATTAAGGGGAAAAAGAGAACCTATCTATTTTGGAAATAGAATCTATATGATGTCAAAAGATAGGTTCTATGTTTTGAAAATATCTCACATTTTAAACATTATGTGGCCTCCAAATTTGACATGAGGACATAGGGGATGAATTCCAATATTTTTTTTCTTTTTTCTATGTCGTGATAAGGCATTCTAGTATCTCAAAACATGGTTCAATTGGTATATCTAAATCTATGATCCCAAAACACCTCTCATTTTGGCTATAAAAGAAAACCTTGGGAACCTCATTTTAGTTTTCAACCAGGATGCAAGGTGATGCTATTTTGGAGACCCAAAGGGGTCCTCTACTCATTCATATCAATTATGGAGGATATGGGAAGTTCTACATCAATATGTATGGATTCCTCCCTTTCAATGGAATTATAAACACATTGTTTCCACTCAAAGGGGGTGTGATATAAATCCCGAGCATAATTTTTATAAAATTTGAAAGGTATTTTTAATTATTGGTTTATATGTTGTTTCTATTCATCCCATGTTACTATTTAATTATGTTATGTACTAGTATTTGATTCTCAAATCATATGATCATGTTTGGGGTACCCTTTTAGGTGATGTTTCACGCATCATTCACCATTTAATCTTTAATCATTTAAATGTGGTGTCTTTTTAGTTAATATTATCCAATTTAACTCTCATAAACACTATCAGGGCCATGAAAATTTATTTCCTGGTATCAAAAACAAATAAAATATAATCTTTTACAGCACATCGAGTTTTTCATGAGTTTCTTTGGTGAGTTTCGTTTATGAATTCAAACACAAATCACCCAATCATCAATGGTATATGGTGATAAATTACGTGTTTCCCAATGAACCCTAGGATTTATCCTATTAAAAACTCATTAAAATTACTATTATATGTGTTAAAAACTAAGTATTAAAATATATATATTCTTTCTCTTGAATCTACGAAGGATGAGCATCATTTGAATTCCTCAGGGTGATCACGCTTAATCAAATATATCAATTTCTACTGTCTTGTTTCTCATTATTTTATGTGATGTCATATTAAATAGAAAAAAAATGTATCATTAAATACCATTTACCTTTACCTTAATAAAAACCTTCATTAAAAATTAATGATCTAAGGCTCCATCAAGATACGACCTAGGGTTACTTCTATACTGCAAAAATTCTAGTAAAAACTAACAACTAATTTAACATGATCAGTAATGATATGAGAGGGAACACATTATCTCAACACATTACTCTAATGTGAAATATTCTCCCCTATTTTGGAACACATTCTCTCACCATCTCTATACTCTAATGTTTGATAATCTCCCCCCCCCCCATGGGGGCACACTTTTTTCTCAATACCGTGATACTTCAATGTGTGGTCATATTACCCCTAGGAACACACTTAAAATCACCAAAATATCCCCAAAATACATTAAAACTATGAATAATCAGTCCCACAAGACATTAAACATATGAAAAATCCAAAATATATACAACATAAAATAAACATTGATTTCCTGAGGTTAAAAGTCTCAATGGACATACACCTTTTAAATCAACTACCTTATGGCCGACATGAGATGCCTTGCATTTCATGCCTAAGACACATCATGTGAGGGATTCCTGAAACCTCAAAAGGAAAATACTTTTTTCAGATTCCAAAGACACCCAATGTTCATAAATACTCATAAATTAGAGATATTACTATATACATTACAAAAAGTTTCATCCTAGTCGAGACAAAATCATCTTAATTTACCGGTGTCCACCTCAAGATGGTATCGTGAAAGTGTTTCACGAGAATGACTAAAATATATGAGGGAGACCCAAAATAAAAGAATAGATCAAAGGAGTAATCAATAGAAGGATTAAATTACATTCAATCATAATATTTTGATCAATGATCCAACATTACCAGCCTTGTGGTGGATGCCACCCGCCTTTGGAATGTGAGAATCCTGGGAAAAACTCACAATGCACGACCCCAATAGAAAGTGTCTGAAACAAAAAAAGGTTATCCCAGTGTAATTATCTTCTCTTTTAACTATCAGAACTAGTAACATTAGGTCAACATCATATTTTCATGGAATTATATTAGGATATTTGGAACTAGGTCACACTGAATTAAAATTTGGCACAGTATAAAACTCTCATTTGACTAGGCGCAGATAACATTCAGAATCATCGGTCGGTGATAGATTCAATGTGAATACTTTCTTTACTTCAGAAATAATGGATGAAATTTGGTAACAAGGAATATACCTCATCATATTTTTACTAATGGATGATTCCATGTGTCTTACAAGACTCGTGTTATAGGGGATCGATGACTTAATTCATAATAGGCATGGGGAAGGGGGAATGCAGGCACAACAATCCCCCACAATTACATCCCTTATGTAGCAACCACCAATTCTTCTAATACTAGGTTATCATGACCCATTTCATACTCTAAACTCATAAAAATAGGGATTATTAGTGACCTTCTTCACTAATATGAACATCAATGGGTGATTCCTACATGGGATATAGATTACAAGGATCCTGAAGCATCAGTACCCTTCTAACACCGCCTCCCCTTAGGGTTATGTTGTGGGGAAACACCACCAATTTTAATAAAAAACATAATCCAAATTATCTACCCATAGAATTATGATAGTTCACTCCCCTGTGATGAGAATTTAGGGGATGTTAGAGCCATACCTACTATGGTCACTACTTGGGAGAAACCTAGGAGGGCTCCCACCCAGCCACAACAGTGAAAACACCGATCGATCCCACAAGTTGACGAGAAGGTTGGCCCCATCCCTGATCTACTGACCTTGGTCCATAACACCCAATTTTGGCATTAGGGGTATCCTAGAAAATTTTCCAATATGAGGTATATGCTACAGCTCTATTGGTTGCACCACCACTAGTGAAACTCATCCCATTACCAGAATTTATGAGCATATATTTATATTCACCAACTTGGGATCAATAACCTATCCACCTCTAAAATAATTCATGTTGATTATGTTATCTATAGGTTCCCCCAAAAATGGGTACATGACATACTGTAATGAAGAACTCTTGTGCATATTTCTTCTATAAACTACAACTAACCAGTGTGGAGGTCCTCCCCACAGTACCACTAACTAATGTGGATGTACTTATTGTGCCTAAGATATTCCCTACTACGAAGATACATCCTTTGGAAGGATGGTGAACAATCATTCTAGGGGACATGCCTATGGAAAATCTCACAACACACATGGAAGTAACCCTATAAAGACTCAAAAACATTCACTTAGAGAAGTCAGGCACTATCAAATGTAGGACCCTGGGAAGCATCGTGTCACCATCGATCTCTCAGGATCTAAGACGACCAATGAATCAATGAGTGGAACTTCACCCCTTCTTCTAGATCTAGGGGAAAGATCATAAACTAAGGCTTATGATCCCTAAAGAAAATTCCCACAACATTTTGAAATCCCTTTGTAGGTGGAGAGAATTATTTACTCTTTCTAAGGACTCACAGTGCAACCATCTCCATGACCATCAGTTTCCCTCTTCTCTAACTCAACACTGGATGTTGGAAAGATGATTGGGTCTAGGTTTATTCCCTCGTATTATGGTGAGTACTCTACTGATCCCCAGAGGGATGTCGTTGTGCTCACACATGATGTGGTATTAAACATAGCATCCCATGTTGAAATGATATTTATATTGGACTACAACTAAGAGACATTCCAATATGAATTGGATGATTGGAATTTGCTACATCCAATCTCCTGGTAAATCAGCATCAAATAAGATATACATCAATTCTACTTCCATTTTCCCATCCAGTACCGGTTGGGGTGTAGGATGATAAGGTTGAGGTTTATACTCTATATAATGATCAAGAGGACTTTTGGGGAATCTTGATCATTGATAATCTATATATCACATTTTTTCCACCGCAAATCCTAATCATTGTCCTTCCATAGTCACTCACTGAGGACCGTGGGGAATTATTCTTCTAGAATATTCAGGCAATGCCCAATCTCCTTCCAGACTACTGGATGAATTATCTTCGAATCCAGTAACATCTCAATTTCATCCAACAATAGTGAAAACAGATAACATTACAGTACTCTTGATATCCCACTTCCTTGATGCATATGGATACTTGCATACATTCTAATAGAAATTCATCAGGAGCCTCACTGTTCTTTGGTGAGTTGTGAAAGAGACATCCCGACATGTCCATATCAGAGGTTGTGTGTATTTTCTCACCCTCTATTCAAGACTCGTCCCTTGGCATCAAATGGACCATGATTCTTGTACATCCAATAGTAATTAAAGTACTTCTTATAAAATTTACAAGATGAATTTCATTATTATTTAACTGCCAAAGGATTAGAAAAAATTGACTTCTAACATATGGTATAATAGGGAAAACCCGCCCCAATGGGTCACATAGTACCAAGAATATCCCCCTATAGGCACTTTTACTCACCATTAAAGAAATTTGTTGGGAACTGGGATTCACCCCCCCCCCCCCCAATGACACATTACCACCTACCTGTAAATATATCAAAAAGGCAAGGGGCCCTCTGAGCTTATTTTTCCATCTGATTTCTATCCAGAGACATGGTTATATAGAAAGATGGCCAACATTTTCCATGAGATAGAGGGATACAAGAGTATTAATATAGAGATTATTTTCGATCTAATCTTGGTATGAGACCATGTGAAGAGGGACCCTTTCTATCTTATAGATGGGTAACAAATCCTTCTTGTCTAGGCACCTAGATTTGAACTAGGTGGCCTCGTGCTTCCGATTAGGGAAGTGGTCGAGGCTATAGTAAATGACAATGGTATGAGTAACCCACTCTATATATGAACTGCTCCTATCACTACAAGAATAATCCCATTTCACCTTTTTGGATGATGAGCCAACCATAGAACAGATGACCCCAAATTCTCACCTTAATAGCATGATATCTTCTCTCACCACCATCCATGAGTCTTTAGAAAGAAGAAAATCGATCATTCAACCTGAGGGGATGTCATGTCCAGCATGGGTAGACTAGATGTACCTTCTATCAGAATTATGTAATCCATGATTCACCCAATTTTATCGTACAAGTGTTTTATTTCAGCATCTGAGCCACTTTGCCTTGTGGTGCAGCCCAATTTTGGGGACTCTAGAATAATAAAAAAATTCCAATCGTCGATGTTTTTTCCAAAACCTTGAATGAATCACATTTTTGTTGTATAGAGAGATGGACCTAGAATCCATTATAGGTTGGAAGGATCCTTGTAGATAGTTCCTCTATTAGTTCATCTCCACCTCTCACAATACCATCATCAACAACCTATCCAAATGCAAACAAAGTTCTGATGAGTGAGTTTTTAAATTCATTTTCATGTGTAAGGGAATCACATACTCCATTTACATTATTTTTTTCCAATAATAGTTTTACATAATGTGTGTGGATAATTTTAAGGATGAGTTGGCTTCAACCATAATATACTTAAATAATTAAAATTTATTTCAAGAGTTCTCTAACAAATATCAGAATCTATAATAATTCATGCAATATACAAAGAAAAATTCATTCTGATTACCTCTTCCAGCTCCTATGATAATCCCCACTAAAGAAGAGATATCTATAACCATGCATGTAGAGTCGTATGATCTAATTTACCTAATCATTACTTTACCGGATGAACCTAATCGGGTACAACCCCTATAAATGTGTCCCCTTATGGTTTAGCCTCTCCCTCAACAACCTCTTCTAGATAAATTTTCCGCATCCCCCATTAGTTATAGGAACATAGTGTTCCTTTTGGAGAAAGAAATAAAATGACCGACTCCTTTAAGGATACAAAAGTCTCAGGATATTTCACATTCACCCTAGAAAAGGGAATCATGAAATTTCCTGAATACAGGAGACCCCAAGAGATTGAACATACTTATCATTATAGTCACTACCCGTACCATAGGATCCTTGGAAACATGATCATGTAATTATTTTTCTTCAAATATTGGCTCCAGGATAAAGTGGATCATGGGTTATTCAAAATGGGTGACATCCTGGCATAAGTGGAACATGTCTCAATAGGCTCTGACAGTTGTAGTGAAGACTCTGGTTAGTGGAAGATGCCTCCTTGTCAATGAACATAAAAGTACGACGAGTACCTTTCTCAAAATACAACCACTCATGACCATTGAATCCTTTATGTTTTCTTTAGTCAAATAAAACCTCTTTTGGTCACCATGACTCCTATGGAAACCACATCAAAATCTGTTACACATAATTCCAAGTCTCAAATGACTAGACATTAGTAGTGCAAGAGGAATTAGAGTCCTCTGTTGGTGCCAAAATAAATCCTCCCCCTTGGTGATTTCATTCCTAAAAAATTGTAGATACAACTACAGTTAAAAAGTCCTTGAATGTATCTTCAATGAAGAGGTGGAATACACATTTGTGAACATTGATAATCTTGGGGATCACTACGTAATTTTTAATGAGGAGGAATTCCATGTGAAACCCTTTTGTACTTCTGACCGACGCCATCGAAGGGGAGGAACATGACATGCCAGCAAAAATAATGTCTAGGGTCGTGTTTTAAATAATGCTATTAAAACCACTGAGGCTAAATCGAATGCCTCGCACTATACTTATCAAAAACAAAACTACTTTCCCAATCCATCAAGTACACCCATATAGCCTACTGTATTGGTTGATCGTGTGATACCTCAATGACCTTTCAATAATCATCCATGTCCAATTAGGGGTTTACCTCAGTCATCTGATTCTCATCCATTAAGAATTCAAAATAGACTGGGTAATCAACAGTAATGTAAATCCATCACTAGTAGATACCTAGCACCTAAACCAATGGCACATACTATGATACCTACCAAAGAAAAACCTAATTCCAAAAAAACATACCCCTTGTTTGTAAATATGATGTGATGAAGAACCTTGCTGGCATAACAATGAGGCACTATATCCCTAGAGAACTCCTCTTGAAAAAAGAGATACATGATGATATTATCAAATCCATGATGATCCCCCTTCAGTACAAGAATAATGTTGTAATTTTTGAGGCCTATTACATAGATAAATCCTTATAGAAGGAATAATATACCATTATTTCATTTATGGAAAAATATAAGGGATCCACCATTCAGAGGAACATAAACGCTCTATATATCACTATCCAATTCAATGGCAAGTAAATACACTATTTCACCATGGATAATAACTTTGCGATCAATATTATCCCAATCCAAATACTCTGCGTGATATGGGTCACAAAAGAGGATATGATCCCCTCTAACCAGAAAGCCTACGGATATGATAAGAGGGAGAAAAAACAGCATGAAAGGATTCGACTAAAGACTCAATTCAGTGGCTTGGTAGAAAGTATTGAATTTATGGTGGTCACATGAGACATGATATATAATGATATATTGTAAAGGCATCAGATCTATATTTCTATAGTGGTCCTCTCTTCATACCACTAATACCTCAAATACTTCTTTTATGGTTGAGTAAGGGTACTCTAGGGTGATGCTTCTCCATTTGACTCGTGTGATTCTCATTATCTAGATATATGATACTATAATAGGGAAAGAAATAAATCCCTTTATTAATGAGGATGAGTGTATCAATTACCCCAATGGTCTAATGGCTACTGTAGAAGATCATTGGTTAGACTTGAAAGATGTCTTTTTTCCTCATAATCCATCGATTGGAACACATGACACATGTCCTAGGAGGCTGTTTCATAGTCTCGATGAAAAAAGGAGATCTCATAGATTACCGTATACTCCTATATAGTATTAGGACAAATAGTAGAGGTAGACCCTACCCCTGTAAAGTATCAAGAATTTATCCCTATGGAAACTAATTCACATTACTCATGCATATTCCAAAATACAATGATGACTCAATGGAAGTAAATTCATCATCCTTGCTTTGATATCGGGAGTCGAACTTGTGGTCGAAAACCACACATGATTGGTTCGTTAGCCTATGTTGTTTCAGTTTCCATATATAAATACTTCCTGATTAAAGACTCTTCCCTAACCATATCAGGTTTTGATTCAATTTAGGGATAGTTTAATCCTCCCTATGGCACTCATATCTCAAATGATGAAGATGAACTAGAGGGAAGGTTTTCTATATTTGAAGATCATGTCTCTGCCACTGTTTATGAGTTGAATTAGGTGAACCTTGGCTTTAAGTATGTTCTTTGTATGACAATGATCAATTAAAATATGTCACTATATGATAATAATTAGTATGTGTACTTCTTAATACCACAACACGATGTGTTCTCCTAGATCTTTGAAAAAATTTCTTGACATGATCCCTAAGCTTCTGTTAATCACCTTTGCTTCTCAATGGGTCACTGTGGGTTCAAGAAGTCTCCAATAAAAATTCAATATTTCTATAGTTTCATGGTCAATGCCAAATATGAAAATATTATTAAATATAACATCGTTAGGTTGGATTATTACCACAAATTTATGGATAAGATTTTTCATATGAAGAAGAAAAATGGGAAGAATAGAGTCTGTATTGGCTTATAGGACCTCAACTCCCATTACTCAAAGAATGATTTTTTCCTTCTGGTCACAGAGTTGTTGATTGAAATAATGATCGGTTTCAAGTCCCTCTTCTTAATGGATAAATGCTCTAGGAATAATTATATTTATATGGCCCACTAGGATGGGGAGGCCAGTGACATCTGGGAACCACATAGAACATTTTCTATCAAGTAATTCTTTTGGGATTAAAAAATGATGGATCCAGTTACTAGTGGTCCATGCATCATATAATCAAGTTGATCCTTAGGAAATTGGTGGTATGTTATGTGGATGATGTGATGGTCAAATCTCGCCAATGTATAGAACATCAAAAGAATCATCAAAAAGTTATTGAAATCCCCCCCTCCAACCACTTAAAGAAAACCCCTTGAAGTGTGTATTCGAGGTCACCACTGGAAAATATCTCAGCTTCATTGTTAGATATAGAGGCATCAAGATCAACCTATGAAATTTAATGATTCTAAAAAAATTCATCCTCCATGAAACCTTAGGGATTTTTTAGGCCAATAAGGATGATTATCCAATACTTACTAATTTTTTGTAAATATGGTTGATAAGTGTTAGCTATTTTTTAGTCTCATGAATAAATTAATTGTTTACAAGTGGGATGAGGATTTCTAGAATACTTATTGTGAGATTAATCAATATCTTCTATACCCTCTAGTTATAATGTCACCTGTCTCATGAAAACCTCTGGTCTTCTATGTGACTAATCTATAATGTTTCATTCGTAACATTTAATCCTTGAAACAATAGCGGAAGTAGATAGAGAAAACTATATTATCTCAGAATCATACTCGTTGACATGAAGACCATATACTATCCCATTGAGAAGACATGATTTTCACTGGTCTTTTCATTTCAAAAGTTGAAACATTACTATAAGCACCATAAGATATAGAAGGTATCCTATGTTAACCAACTAAAATACATCCTCTACCACCCCATGCTTAGTGCACTAGATATTAATCCTCTAGTAATTAGATATTAGGATTTTCCCATGTAATTATTTCAAGGGAAATGTTTTGGTAGATTTCTTGCATCCACATCTGAAACCTGAGTAACTTTACTTGGACATTTATTTTCTAAATGAATCCATCCTCTGAGAAGATTAGGTTATGAAATGTTGGAACATTCATTTTGATGGTGCCTCTTGGTCTCTGGTTAATGAAGGTTCAACAACCCTAATCATAATTGGGTGGTCCGGGGGATCATCTTCATCACTACTTCATTCAAATATGTTCCCCTCTATTCTATAACTCTAACTCCTTTCTATGAGAGGAGAGGGATGTATTTATAGACCAATGGTGTGGGCTGTTTTCATTCTAAAACATCCCATCCACTGGAATCGCTAATTTGATAAATTATACAGCAGAATCACGAGATATGATATTATTAAATTCTGTATATAAATATCTCCTTGGTCTACTCTAAAAATTTGGTGGCCATTGGATTTAAGGAACTAATGTTATGACTGGTTGATTAAACAACGTTAATCTATCCATTTCAATCCAAACTTTTTGGAAGGAAGAAATGTGAATGGGTTTATCAATAAGAAGATGAATTTAAATCCGAATTAGTTATTCAACAAAGTCTTCCTCCTATATCGCCTCTTTTACAATTCAAAATATCATATTTATTTGATTATTACATCATGAGATATGTCATGAATAGTGTAATGATTTTAATTCCTGGCTAGAATGGTGTGCAGAGTTTAAATGAATAATTTTAGCCCCTTGATTTTGTATTTGGGACCTGAAATTTTTATCCATGACTCTTGAATTGTTATCCGAATTTTTGAGGAGAAGTAATGAATTTTAACTTCTAGATTGAGCCCAGTAATTCAATCTTCCTGGATGGTCCAGTTTCATCACAGATTCTATGGGCCCTCTTGTGTGGTCCATATGATCCTTCAAATGACATAATTGGCCCCTGATCCATTCTAATGAAATGTTGTATGTTGAATTAGGAATACGAGAAAAAAATAACAACAAAATTTGGATCAGTAGGGTGATATTTATAAATAAAATATTAAACTAAATCAGTTAGAATACATCTAAAAATACTCAAAAATTATACTTAGTATTAAAACATTAATATTTCACACAAATTATGCACATTTCATATAAAATATGTAAAGGGAGTATATAATAAGTCATGAAAATATTAATAAAATCAACTCCCCCACACGTAGTCCTATTCATGTCCTCATGTTCAACAAATATAAATAACATTACAATATTATTTTCACTCACCAACATATATTAAAATTCAGTTTTCCACAATCAGGGGAGGTTTAGACAATATCACTCATCCATATTAAATTCCATCATAATTTTTTATAGAAACAGTGTTACAAAAACAATTAATTTTTTTCATACTCAAATTTAGAAATGGAAAATGTGGACACCCAAAACTCACACCTCGCAAGATTATAAAATTTATTTGTGGAGGTTCACTCTTTCACGAACCAAAAGTAAAAATCTTAGAGATTGAAAGATATCTCAACTTCCAATCCCTATAAAAAGTTCACAAGAATCAATATGTCTTTTAAATGGGTTTTTCTGTGGTAATGGGACGGTAGGAATATAATGTCCAAGAGAAAGAAGAAGATGGGTAAAACACCAACATGGAAAAAGCAATGCACATTTTTTTTGAAATGGGACATGAAAGGAAATGGAAACACATATTTACTAAGGAATGAAAATGTGAAATAAGACACCAAAGTGTAAGGAAATATAAAGGTAATGAGAATATGGAATATTTACAAAACACAAAACTTCTCCCAATGACATATGAACATAATGCAAGTGTTTTTTTTTTCTTTTTTTTCTTTTTTTTTTTGAAAGTTGACCTCAAAATAGATCTCACACTCATATTAAAACCCCTAATTGATATCCTCAAGAAACTAATTGTAATATTTATAACATTTTCAAAGGAAGAGAAATAATAATTTTTTACCTACCCAAGACACAACCCAATTTTTATTTTTTTGATTTTTTTTCATTTTTTTTCATTTTTTTCTTGAACACTTGTCGATAAAATTCGAACAATATTTCATAAGCATATATACATTCTAAAACCCCGCTAAATGACAACCACTACCCCATAATAAAATGGATTATTTCCCTCTAGCATATAATAATATGGTGAAATCAACAAAGGGTACCCAAAATTAAATCCATCTCCCCCACACTTAAATTTCAAATAAAAATATACACTGAAAATCCATGTTGATATTGGGTGGGATAAGGTATTGGGTTTGTAATGTGACTATCAAATAAAAGGTTTCCATAGGCTCAAAGGGGATTTAAATAGGAGGATTAATGTATGGTTAATGGGAGGTTATTTGGATACTATAATTCTCAAGTGGCTCAGAAAATGCCTCTATCATATTAATGTACTCTAAAGTAGTAAATTCCGCTTAAAGGCCCACAAAATCAAGACTCAGGAAATGGGGGTGAAAACACACACTTTGAAACGATTTCCATCGCTATCCATGGAATGAAATTTAATACTGGTTCTCAGGGTTGGGTAAAATCATTTTCCAAATAAAAAATTGATCATTAAAAAGGTGTTGGTTTTGACACAAAATTATTTATAAAAAGTCATGATGAAAATACAGAATTTTTGAGATAAAAACATGTATGTTTCCTACCCCAAAAGGTTGGATAAAATTTCAAAATTAGAAGGTGAGTAAGCATGAATCTTGAATATTAATTTTTTTATGATTTTTTTGTTTTTTAGTTTTTTTGGTTTTTTTTAGTTTTTTTATAAAAACAAGCCCACACAAAAGAGAAAGAGTAAATAAAAAAATTGAGGAGGAAAGTGGTAAAAAAATTAGAATGCGGGAGGAAGATTAGAGAGAGAGAGAGAGAGAAGTTATAGGGAAAGAGGTGCCCCCTCGTTTGGATTTGGAGGGGTTTCCATCTCCATCTAGTGGTGGGTCAACTGCATAATTTGTTGATCTGGTGGAAGTTGAAGTGGTTCTGGGATTGTGTGTCCTCTCATGGTGATGCTTTAATCGATGACCATTAACCGTGAATGTCCTTTTGGAAGACGGGTCTTGGACTTGCACTGCACCAAATGCGTAAACATTAGTAATAAAAAAAGGACCTTCCCATCGAGAGTTGAGCTTACCTGGGTGAAGCCGAAATCGAGAATTGAAGAGCATTAAATTTTCACCTTCATGAAATACCTTTCACAAGATGTGTTTTTCTTGGAAAACCTTGTATTTTTTTATAGGGATTAGAATTCTCATAGGAATAAAGTCGAAGCTCCTCCAGTTCATCCAATTGCAACAATCTTTCTTCACCAGATTTTTCTAAATCAAAATTACAAGTTTTCACAACCCAAAATGACTTAAATTTTATTTCAACATGTAAATGACATGTTTTACCAAAAACTATCCTAAAAGGATAAATCCCAATGGGTGTTTTATATGCAGTTCAATAATCCCATAGTGCTTCACCAAGTCTTTTATTCTAGTCTTTTTTGGTGGGTTTTACAATTCTATCAAGAACTCTTCTAACTTCTCTATTAAAAGTTCATCCATGCCATTTTTCTAGGGGTGATATGCAGTTGAAGTTATATGTATAACCCCATTATTTTTCAAAATCGATTCCATGGTTCTATTACAAAAATGGGTTCCTAAGTCACTGATCAATGCACTATGTGTGTCAAATATGTGGAAGATGTGTGTCTTTAAGAACTCACTAACAGTATCTGAATCATTCATTCTAGTGGGTTTGGCCTCAACCCACCTAGAAACATAATCAATTGCAAGAAGAATGTATGAGAATCCCTTTTAAGGGGAAAATGGTCCCATGAAATAAATTCCCCAAGCATCGAAGATCTCACAGAAAATTAAACGCTTTTGGGGCATTTCATTTCTCTTTGAAATTGGGCCAAACTTTTCGAAAGTGGGACATGATTGACAGAAATAATGTGAGTCCTTTAAGAGTGAAGGCCAATAAATTCCAGAGTCTAGAACCTTTCGGGAGATCTTTTTGGTCCAAAGTGGACACCTCCAGGAAGTGAGTGACAAAATTCTAAAATGGAGGAATGTTCATCCTCATCCACACATCTTCTAACTACCTCGACTGCCCCAGTTTTCTAAAGTTTATTTTCATCCCAAAAATAATAATTTTAATCACTTTTTAAATTCATTTTTTGTTCTTTTGAAAACTTTTCAGGAAAAACACCAAAAATCAAGTAATTTACAATTGGGGCAGACCATGGTATTTTTGGGGTGAGAGATGAAAGGTGCTCAGTTGAAAATTCTGGATAAATTATTTCAGAATGAGATAAATTATAAATTCTACTCAAGTGATCAGCCATAGGGATATCTTTTCCAAATCAATATTTGATTTGAAGGTTAAACTCTTGGATCATTAGGATCCATCTTATTATCCTCAGTTTGGAATCACTTTTCTTGAGTAAGAACATTATAGTAGAATGGTCTTTGAAGATGATGATTTTGGCACCTAAGAGATAGGGACAGAATTTATCGAAGGCAAAAACCACTGCTAAAAGTTCATTTCCAATTAAAGTGTAGTGATATTGAGTTTTATCCAATGTTTTTGAGGCATAATAGATGAAATGGAGAATCATTTCTCTCCTTTGACCATGAACTTCCCCAACTTCTCTATTAGAAGCATCACACATCAACTCAAAGGGTAATGACCAATCTGGGTGTTGGATTATCAGGGAACATGTAGGAGAAGATTTGAGTTCTATGAAGTATCTCTTGCAAACCTCATC
The DNA here is from genome assembly GCA_963277665.1 of Viscum album. NCBI lineage: Eukaryota > Viridiplantae > Streptophyta > Magnoliopsida > Santalales > Viscaceae > Viscum > Viscum album. The sequence continues at coordinate 965,141,005 of OY728163.1, read as the reverse complement.
GAAATGGAAAGTGAAATCATTTTGGAGAAACCGAGTGAGTGGGAGGGAAATCCTACTAATGTTATGGATGAATCACAGATATAAATTGGCATGACCGAGGAATGAATGGATGTCTAGAAAAAAAATGGGTTTTGGAAGTGATTGGATCACATCAATTTTTGCAGGATCAACTTCAATACCATATTTTGAAACTATGTTCCCTATAACAATCCCATTGGCAACCATGATGTGACATTTTTCGAAATTTAACACAAGGTTACACTTGACACACTTTCGAAGGACTAGAGATAGTGAATTCAAGAAAGATTCAAATGACTCACCATAAATGGTAGTGTCATCGATGAATACCTCTACGCAATGTTCAATGAATTCAGAAAAGATACTCATAATACACATCTGGAATGTTGCAGGAGCATTGAAAAGGCCAAAAGGAATACTTCTGTATACATATGTTTCAAAGGGGCATGTGAAAGTAGTCTTTTCTTGGTCCTAAGGTGTGATTGAGATTTGGAAGTATCCATTGTATCTATCAAGAAAGTAATAGTGTGACATTCTAGCTAATATTTCTAGCATTTGATCATAGAATGGAATAGGGTAGTGATCTTTTCTTGTTTCAACATTAAATTTCTGGTAATCGATGCACCCACGCCATTTGTTTTTCACTAGAGTTGTGACTATCTCCCCATTTTCATCTGTGACAACAGTTATCCCACCATTCTTAGGTACAAATTGATTTGGACTAACCCATTCACTATCAGAAAATGGATAGATAATACCATCTTGAAGAATCTTGGTGATCTCTTCCCTAACTACCTCAAGTATGAGTGGATTGAGTCTTTTTTTGTTTTCTAATTGGTTTGGATGGTTCCTCAAGATGGATGTGATGAATGAAAAGAGCAGGTTTGATTACTGGTATGTCATCTAGGGTCCAACCTAGGGCCTTTTTGTTTTCCTCTAACACCTTAACAAGTTTGGACTCCTTAGTTTTAGTAAGTGAAGTAGAAATAATGATAGGATATGAGTGATCATGAAAAAGGTATGCATATTTTAGGTGTGTAGGAAGAGGTTTCAGATTAGTCTCACATTTCATTTTTGGGTTAGACAACTCAAGAATGTAGGAAGGGACTTCAGTTTCTTCAGATTCATTTTCCTTGATATTTTTCAATGTAGAGTAGTACAGATCAGAGTTGATGTGGGATTCAAGAGATTTTTCATGTTCCTCTAGATTAATGGAGTCTATGAATGAGAGTTTTACATCAACTTCACATGAAAACTCTCAGAAGTATCCACATAACATCATGAACATGATGGAATGGGGTTCAATTGACTCTTAGAAGTATCCACAAAAGTATGGATTGAGAATGCATAGTGATCCTCATATGGGTATCGAATGGCTTGAAAAATGTTGAACTTGACGAGTTGGTCTCCAAATTCCTTGGATAAGATGCCTGAATGGACATCAGTTTTGGTTCTAGTAGTCATGAGGAATGGTGTTTTGAGAATTAGGGGAGATAGAGAAGAGTTCATCTCACCTTCCATGTTAAGGACATAGAAATCAGTAAGGAAGATAAGATCATTGACAGGAACAAGTACAACCTCAATTATAACCTTAGTACTAATAGTTCTTCGATTGGATAACTGAATGAAAACACCCATTGGATGTAAGGAACATAGACCATGTTTGGATAAGATAGATTTGGGCATGATATTAATTGAGGTTCATAAGTATATGAGTGCGTCATCAATGTCGGAACTTCCAATTTGGCATGGAACAGTAAAAGTTCCTGGATCCTTTCACTTTAAGGGAATACACTTTTAGGTGGAAACATTTTCATAGGTCTTAAGTTTCCTCTTGTGGGTGAAAAATTCCTTAAGAAACTTTGCATACATGGGGATTTGTTTTATGGAATCTAAGAGGGGTATGTTGACTTCAACACATCTAAACATGTCGAGGATTTCAGGATCAGGTTGAAAGGACTTATTTGACTTAGAAACGGATTGAGGAAAAGGAATTGGATTCTTAAGTGGAATGGAAGGAGGTGAGGGAATGGTTTCAGATTCATTTTCAGGTTTCTTTTTCTTTTCATTTTCTAGGTCAAAATTTAAAGGGGGTTAGAGGACTTATCTTGAGGCTTAGCAATTTTCTTTCCTAATCTAAGTGAAGTTCCACTTACATTACCCTTGGGGTTAGGTAATGGTTGAGCTTGGAGTTGGGAAGAATTTGATTATTGTTGTTGGATCAAGTGGGATGCAAGTTTACCAATTTGGGTTTCAATGTTCCTGAGACTAGAACAGGTGAAAGAGGAAATATCTTCATTAGCACTTTCACATGGTTTCTTGGAAGAAGAGGCTTGTCCCGGATTGGGATTAACTTTATTTTGGTTCTTGGGAAAGCGATTGTATTGGTTTGGGTATTGGGAAGGCTCACTAGGATAGTGGAATCCAGGAGGAGGATTGATCCTTTAAGTTTGAGGGACAAAAGGGCAAGGTTGTTGGAAGTTACCAACACCTTGATGATATTGGAATTGGTTTGGGTTTTGATGAGGGTATTGAGGGTGATGAGAAATGGGATTCCCATATCTCATGTTCGGGTTATATATAGAAGAGAAAGGCCCAGAATGGGGTTGGTTGAAGTTTCTAACAAACTGGCCTAATTGTTGAGGGTTGGTGTTCCTATGAGCATATGTTGCATTGAGCTCCATTATTCCAGATGAATCAGATTGATCCTATTGAAGTTGTGAACATGTGTTAGTTGGATGAGATGGGGAGTTGCAGATTCCACCGTTTTTTACAGGTCCAAGAAACATTGATTGTGGAGAAGATTAGGTTGGGTATTTGGGTGCCGCATCTATTTGTTGCACAAGACCTGTAAGTTCACTCATCCATTCTGTCATCTTTTTCTGCTCTATTGACTGATTATCTTGGTCTTGTTTGACTTGATCATGTGCTCTAGTATGTAATTGTTGTGTGTTTTCATCCATGTGTCTTATAAGATCTCTTGCAGCTGTAGGAGTTTTATAAACAAGATCACCACAACTTGTGACATCAATGAGAGTTCTCTCCATCTCCCATAACCCCTCAAATAAGTATTGGATCAAGAGTTGATCAAGGATTTGGCGGTGTGGGTAGGTTAAAACAATTTTTTAACCTCTCCCAGTACACAAGGAGTGATTCACTTGGGAATTGATGAATACCACTTATTACCTTTCAGATAGAAGCAGTACGAGAAGTTGGAAAGAATTTCTCTAAGGAGAGTTTCTTCATGTCATTCCATGTGGTTATGGAACCAGGAGGTAGGTAGTAAATCCATGACTTAGCAGTATCATCTAGGGATAAAGGGAATTATTAAAGATTGATTTGTTCCTCAGAAACCCCTTGGGGATTCATGGTAAAGCACACCACTTGGAACTCTTTAAGGTGGAGATGTGGATCCTCACCATCTAGCCCGTGGAAATGAGGAAGAAGATTAATCAAACCCGATTTGAGTTTGAAATCAGCCTATATTTTTGGATATTTAATACCAATAGGTTGGTAATTCATATTAGGGGCAGAAAGTTCTTTAAGTGTATGTTCCCTAGGATTGTCCATATCTAAATTAATTGGTTGTACAAGGACAGGTTCTTGAGTGACTTGATTATCTCTTATGTTCCCCCTAAGTTGGAAGTGTGTTCTATAAATTTTAGGGTCAAACAAATCCGAGGTATTTTTTGGGAGGATACAGGGCATTTAGAGATATTTTCAAAGAAATATGAAGACAGTTTTTTCTTTGGGTTTTTTCTATTTATGATTTTTATGTGAAGGAGGGTTTTTATTTGTGTTTTTTTAATTTTTTTTTATTTTTTTTTACAATAACCAGAAAATAAATACTATTTAATTACACCATCCCTAGAAAATAGCGCCATTTGAAACATGTGGCCATTTTTCACCTATATACTGGTCAAAGTTATGATGTTCTTCTAATGTGTATAGCATCACTCGGGTCGAATCCTAGGCGATAATACTTTTTAATAGTCATTTGTTTTTTAGTTGATTGTATTCGGAATGGGAGGGTTTTTTTGTAGAGCTTATGAAATGATTGATTGGTTAAGATTGATTTAAAAAATTTATAATGATTGGGGTGAGTTCATTTTTAGGGAGTTAAGCTTGTGATATCATGGACCATTGATTTATATTTCATTAAAATTAACACCCACTTCACAAGATAATGTTGATTGAAATTCCTAAGTGTTAAGGCTTTAATTCAAGTCTTAACTTAACATAAGGTTATACTATAAATCAGATATTATTGATGGTAGTGTATTTATGTTTCCAATAATCCATGTAAACCACACATTAAAAAAAATAAGTCATTATTCCATGGAATGTTAAGTCCAACATATACAATGTTAAATTAAATAATATTCATCGAGAAAATACTCTCAATCACATAACCTCTCTAAATTTTGACTCACCCAAATAATAGGTTTACTCATAAATTGATATTAATATTAATCTATTTTATTATATTTATGATGATGAATTAATAAGTGAAAAAAAATAAAGGGATAATAAAGGATTTGTGCGTTAAAAACACACACAAATGATGATGAGAATTAAAAATAGAATTTCGATTGAATGAGGAAGCGAAATAAGGGAAAGGGTTTCAACTGTATTTAGTATATTTTAAGAGAATTAATATTTAACTACAGAAGGTGGATAAGAATATGAGATATTAAATAAGAAACTTTCATTAAAAAAGAATTGAAAAGAAAAGGATTACAAGATTACAACAAAGAAGAACACAAAAGTAAATGAAAATGAAGAGAGGAGGAAATGTATCTCAAGTAAAAACATGAGTATGAAAGGTCATACCAAGACCTTGGATAGGATTTGGTCATACCAATATGTGATCCTATCTTCTTAAATTTCATCTACTTGCAAGAAGAGGAGCGGGATGTGTTTATATCCCAATGTTGTGGGTTGTTTTCCTTCCAACATAGTCCATCCACTTGCATCACAAATTTGATAAATTGGACATCAGAATATCGAGATATTATCTTCTTAAAAGTTGTAGATAGATATCTCCTCTGTCTATGCTGAAATTTTTTCAGCCATTGGATTTAAGGAACCAAAGTTGTGGTCGGTTGATTAAAAATGTTAATCTGTCCATTTCAATCTATAATTTATTGAAGGAAAAAATGTGAATGGGTTTATCAATAGGAAGATTCCATTAAATCCAAATGTTTTCTTCAAAAATGTCAGCTACCTATATATCCTATTTCAAAATGAAAAATATCATCTTTATTTGATGATTAAATCTTGAGATATGTAATGAATAGTGTACTGATTTTAATTCCCAAACAGAATGGTGGGTGGGGATTAAATGAATCATTTGGGCCCCTTATTTTTGGATTTGGGCCCTGAAATTTTTATCCATGACTCCTTGAATTATTATCCGAATGTTTAAGGATAATTAATCAATTTTAACTTTTGGATTGATCCCTATAATTCAATCTTCCTAGATGGTCCAGTTTCGTCACTAATTCTATAGTCCCTCTTGTGTGGTTCATATGAGACTTCAAATGGTAGAATTGGCTCATGATCCCTTATAATGAAATGTTTTATATTGAATTAGGAATCATAAAAAATAAATAACCACACAATTTGGATCATTATGGTTTCATTTATAAATAAAATAGTAAACTGAATCAATTGGACTACTTCTAAAAATCCTCAAAATGTATAATTAGTATTAAAACATTAAAATTTCCCAAAAATTATGGACATTTCATATAAAATAAGTAAAGAGAGTATATATTAAGTCCTGAAAATATTAATAACATCAAAGAGACATTTATCTCGTCATCATGTGGATCAAGGGAGACTATTTCTTCTAAAGAATGAACTTATTCCCCTATTGGAATGGAATTTTTTCTAATGTTTTAGTTCGAGTCCCATACAGAGGTGACCATTGTTCCTCGATCGAAAAATGGATAATCCAAAACTTTTGGAAAGCCTGGATTCATCTATTGAAGAGCCTAACTAGGATGAATTGATCATTCATGTGTCTTAATGAAGGATCATCATCCATGCTGCTTTAGATAATGAAAACCAATATATATGTATATTTGCTACAAGAGCCTGTACACAAGGGCCCCAAAACTCCCCATGGTTAAAGAAATGCTTGATTGGATAACTCACCCTATTTATTATCTCTGGCATGTCATTCTCCGATTAGGATTATTCGAGCATGACTAGTTCATCCTGTGTCCATCCTAGTTTACCCTCAATAATGGCCTAAACCTTGGGGAAAACCCTTACATTCATGGATTTAATGAAATTATTATCCATTGAATCTAACGAGATGAGTAACCTCAGGTTATTCAAGAGGTACATGCTTGGTCCTATAGATATCATCGGAAATTATTGAGGTGTTTGGTTGGATAGGGTAATAATAGATGGTCTATATTGGGGTGAATAAACTGAATTAAAATTTTTAATCAAACATATTGATTAATTAATTTAATTAATATTGTTAATTATTATGGTTAATTAGAAGTGAAAATAAATTAATGAACATAATAATGTTTATAATAGTTTGTTCCAAAGTGGAAATAGTCTAGTCTTATATATCCTTACTCAATGAGAGATATGTGTGAACTACCTAATTTTTTATGTGGAATCACAACTCATTATAAAGCACTTTTTTAGTGGTGGGATAAACACACCACTGAATTACATTTGGGGAGTCACAACCCATAAAAAATGATATTAGATATATGGAGCCACAACCCTCATATCCTATCTTCAAAATCAGAGAGTTGCAACTCATGGAAGAGAAGAAGAAATAATGATTTTGAATATACAATTATAAATAGATAAATAGAGTGTATGAGGGAGATGGGAAATATTTTTATAGATTCATAAAACTAGAAAAAGTAGAAGATTAAAAATAAAATTGTAGGTAATAGTTCTTGAGAATTGGATTAACACATCTCATCAAGGCAGTAGACATCGAATTTGAAGTAATCTAGCACTTGAGAAAATGACCAGGTGATAAAATCAGGTATCGTGGGGCTTTTCAAGTGTACAAAAGGTTGAAATTTTTCCAAATTTATTATCCAGGAAAAATAGAGAATCGAAGAAGAGGTTAACTGATTGTAATCCTTGAAGTGTTTTGGAACCTTTAAATAAGATATGTAAAATAGAACCAACAAACCAATCTTTGGGTGAAGCAATTTTTTAAAAAAAATTAAATTATTTATTAGAGGGAAATTTATTCTCTAGAATAATAGAATATATATTTAATTAAAATAATAATTACTAATTCAAAAATATTGAAATAATATTTTAAATGATAATAAAAATTTAAATCAACCCCATAAAATCATAAGACTATATTAAAAAAATATTGAATACAATTTTATTAAAAGTATGGTGTGATCTTTACAATAATTATACTACACTAAAGACAAAAAAATTGTCTGAATATATTCAATTTTATTAAATAATAATATAAAAAATAATCTGTTAATTAAATTAACATAAAATATTAAATAATAAATATTCCTTAAATGTGGTGTAAATATTATATAACAATAATAAATATATTTAATAAAATTTTAAAACACATTAATATATTATAATAACACTTTTATTTATATAAATATAACATATATTAATTTTATAAATTAATAAAACACTTAAAATAATTAAAAAATCCATGCATTTCATCAAAATATGAAAAGTGATGAAAAACAGAGCTTGAAGAAATCTCCCCTAGTGGTAGAAAAAAATTACTTAGTGGAAAAAAATGAGTCACCATTGAAAAAATAATAATCCGAGTCACCATTAAAAAAATAATTTCAATCACCATTTAAAATAAATAAGGAAAAGGAAAAAATGGACTACTATTGAGAAAAATTGGAACAGGAAAGAAACGGACTACTGATGATAAAAAATGGAAAAGGAAGAAAATGACCTCCCGTTGAGAAAAAATGGAAAAGGATAAAAGGACCTACCAATGGGAAAAACTGATAAATGACAGAAATAAACTACCTTTGAGAAAAAATAGGAAAAGGAAAGAAATGAATTACCATTGGAAAAAATTATGAAATGAAGTAAATGACCAACCATTGGAAAATTTCTAAAAGGAATGAAATGACCCACTATTGGAAAAAAAATTACAAAATGAATGAAATGGCCCACCATTGAAAAAAATGTTAAAGGAATGAAATGAGACACCAATGGAAAAATATTTGTAAAAGTGAAACAAATGACCCTCCACTGAGAAAAAATTTATAAAGGAAAGAAAGGACCCACCATTGGAAAAAGTTTCACAGGGAAAAAATCCACCATTGGAAGTGGAATAAAAAGGTCATTGAATTTTTATGACATATAAACGACCAAATTTTTAGTTTTTCTAAAATAATTATTTTATAATAATTTCAACATATTTCCAAATAATCAATAATCACTTGATTATGATAAGTATTGTATGAGATATGATAAAATAATTACTATGAAAACATGTTTAGAATACTATATAAACCATTGTTGTATATAGTATCTTCATTAAGGTTGGTAAAATATATTTATAAAGTTTCATTATGTTTAATGAAATGAAGAAAAACTTGTTATATTTCTAATTGAATAAAATTTGAGATATTCTAATTATAATCTATTAAGAGATAAAATAAACAAAAAGTATTTTCAAATCTTGAAAATTCATAATTGAAGATCTATTGAAAAATCATCAGGCATACAACACTCCACATTAACAATAAAATTAGTCCATAATTTATTATTTTTAAATTAATATAAATGATTCTTTTCAAACTATAAAATTCTAAAAAAAACAATATGTATAGTGTAAGCTATAATTAAAAATTACAATAACACATTTAAGGAATTTATACTGAAAATATTTCTTGAGGTCCGAAACATCAATCATATTTGGGATTAAATATGAACATGTTAGAGAAATTAATTAGACTTCATTGTAGTATAATAAAAGTTATATTAACTTGTTTTCTTTTATATAAATTAATAATTATAAAATATTTATCACTATAACAAAAGTTATAATTAAAATATATATGGGATTTCAAAAAAGGTTTTCACATTAAATAATAAAATCGTTTTGGATATTTAAAAACATAAAATGACATGTACTTAAAAAATAGAAATACATGTGTGAACATGCTTAAAAAATCTCCAATTTTTTTTATTTCAAAACCAAAACCTTTAAAACCAAATTTCTACCTTTTTTGTAAATGAAAAAAATAAAAACTAAAACACCCCTAAATAAATTCAATATTAAAATAGATAAATTTCCTATATTCTATGTTCAAATTAAATTTTATTTCAAACTAATTAGTTTCTAAAGTATTAGAAAATATTTTTTATAGCTTATTTTCAGTAGGGATAAATTCTAAAACAATATCACCTATATTAACATGATCTCTGATAAAATGAAATCTAATATCAATATGATTTATTCTAGAATTCAATAAGATATTTTTGGAAATTGAAATTTTTGAGGTGTTTTCAAAATAAATAAGAAATTTATCATGGTATATATCATAATAACATAAAGTTTTCATAATCCATAAACATGGAGTACAACTACAAGCAGTAGAGATATACTTAACTTCAATATTAGATATAGAAACAGATAATTTCTTCATAGAAGACCAGAAAATTTAAATTTTTTGAATAAAATGAGACATACCTTATTTACACATTCCATAAATTTTATAGATTTCAAAATTAGATTCAAAATAAGATACTAAATCAAAAAATTTATATCTTGGATAAAATAAACCAAAATCAAATGTTACATTAACATATATAATTATTCTTTTTAAATCATAAATATGACTTTCTTTAAGACCATCCTAAAATCGAGCACATAAATAAACATTAAACATGATGTTGGGTCTATATGAATTTAAATATAATAAGAAACCTATCATGACTCTATAAACATTAATATAAATATATTTTTTAGATACATAAAAAAATAGTTTATAATTAGTAACCATGCAATTTTTCATAGATTTGGATGAATCAAGATCAAATTGGTTAACCAAATAATTACAATATTAGATTAATTAAGAAACAATATATATTTTCATAGAAAAAAATGATGTAAAAGAAATAAATTCAATTACCCCGTTAAACATGTGTCAAACTCAAAAGACATCAAAGTAGAAAAATATTTGCAAATAATATCCCTATATGAACCAAACACTACATCATCAATATATATATATATATATGTACAATTAAAATATCATCATTATTTGTTTTAATAAAAATTACATGATCAATATTCTTTTTCTTAAAAATATTATTAAATATAAAAAGATACATTCAGATCAAGCACAATGTTTTTATTTAATACCATACAAATCTTATGATAATTTAAAAACATGGTTGGGAAAAAAATTCATTTTCAAAACCAACAGGTTGAGAAACAAATGATTCTTCATTTATAAAACCATTTAAAAAGAACTTTTTATATCCATTTGATATAATTTAAAAACATGAAAACAAGTAAAATGGAGAAAAAAATATAATATCCTCTAAACTGAAAATAGGAAAAAAAAATGAATCTTCAAAGACTATACAATCTTCTTGATATTGTCCTTGAGAAAAAAGGTAGGCTTTATTTTTGACAATATTCCCAGATTCATTTATCATGTTTCAAAATAACCATTCGGTTCTAATTACCTTATTATCCCCCCAAAAATAATACTAGATACCAAAAATTATTTCTATCAAATTGACTAAGTGAGTCTTTCATAAGAAAAAATACAATTAAAATCATCTAAAGCATCATTAATATTTTTAAGAACAAAATCAGAAATAAAAGAAGAATTATCACCTAAGTTTAAAAAATAATTTTTAGTTTTTACACTAGAATCAACATTTACAAGTACATTTTCAAAAGGATTATCTTTATAAATATTCCATGATATTGGATCTAGTCGAGAAGGAGTATGCTCCCCCTCAATTGATTTATTTTTAACCTAAGGTTATTCTTCACCAAAATTAAAATCTCTAAACTCATCATCATAAATATTATAACTATAAGTTAGTTTAACATTATATTCATCAGACATAACATATAAATATTATTCAATAACTATAGTTTTTTTATTATAAACTATATAAGATTTAATATTATTATAATAACCATGAAAATAACTTTTGTCACTTTTATCATCAAATTTATCTAACTGGCCTTAGAAAAAAATTTCTTGGAAATTTTTATGCTCTTAACATAGTTTGAGTAATTTAAATAAGTGTTCTATTTATTTAGTTCAACAAAACCATTTTTCTTTGGTGTTCTATAGGAAGAAAAATTATGACTATAACCGTTGGTTTTAAAAAAAATCAAAATCAAAATTATTAAATTCACCTTTTTCACTATAAATAGAAACAATCATGCAACATTTCTTATTTTGAACTAAATTAAAAAAATATTAAATCTAGATAAAGTTACATTTTTATAAGAAAGAAAATATTCCCCTGTAAATATACAACAATTATAAACAATAACTAAAGTGTATTTATTTCCACCAAGGCTATAAATTTGGGTAGGACTAAATAAATCAAGATGTACTACATGTAAAGTTAGATTAGTATTTCTCTAATTGATTGATCTCAAAGAAATTTTGTGTTGCTAATGTTTCATGCAAGCATCACAAACATGCAGATGTTCATTCTTTAAAGAAGGAAACAGCAACAAATTCTCATGTTTTGAGAGCTTATATAACATTATGGAATTAACATGACCTAAAATTATATAACAATGGATTTTATCATTCAGTTTATCATTCAAAAAAAATTCATGGTGAATAGTTGGTACAGTAAAATCAATGGTATAAATATTTTTTTCCATTAGAATAAAATAATAAAGAATCATCTTTAAAAACTAAACATTGATCATTTTAACATTTATCTTCAATTCCATTCTTGCAGAAGTTTTCTATACTAATTAATTTTTGTTTTAAACCTTCAACATAAAAAACATTAGAAATAAATGTAGAATTTGAAATACCAAACTTACCAAAAACTTTTAATTTTCCTCTAGAATTATCTCTAAATGTAACAATGCTTCCCTAACATCCATTATAAGTGGTAAAATTTAATAGATCTCTAGTCATATGCTTAGATCATAAACATTCCATATACCATATATTTTTCTTGAGACTTCCAATTAATTTTTCATACAAAACAAAATTAGGTGAAAATATTTGGTACCTAAGCTACTTTGGTTCCAACAGAATTAGTAATGTTATTTTAAGGTACCCATATAGAGTTTAAAACAGTATTTTAAGGTACTCTAGATAATAAGGATTTAAAATTATTAGTTTTTCTAAATCCCAAATATTGTTTGAATCCAAGAGAGTAATCATTTATAAAGTGACCTTTCATGCCACATTTAAAACAAGTTACAGTTGACATACAACCATTTTTACTTTTAACAAAATAAGTTTTAAACATTTTTTGTTGTCTTCTATTATATCCAAAACAATATTTAGTTTTATTTAATTAATTCAGAGACATCATCTTATGATATTTTTCACAAACTTTAAAAAAATATGAATATTGTTTAATAATTTCAACATTTTGTTTCAAATTTTCATTCCAATCATCAGAAATTTTTTATTGTGAAAAACAATGGAATGAAAAATAGAAGAATCATTTCATAACTTTTCATTTTATTGTAAATTTTTTTTATTTTGGGAAATAATTTTCTTATTATTTTACTTAATCATATAAAATAAATCAAAAACTTCTAAAATAACATTAATTAATCGTTCAATTTTTTTTTAATTCAAAAACAATTGGGTTGTCAGAATCAGAGTCAAAATCAGAACATACAGAATAAAAACCATAATTACTAACCTTATATAGTGATTCCATGAACCATATGTTTGTAGTTTCTTTTCAAATTCTATAATGTTCACTAGAATTAGATTCATTGGTACAACTCATACTGGTTTGAAATGCTTTTTTATCATTATTTTTGTATTTTTCTTTATTGTTTAGTTTAGGATAGTCAGTCCTGATATTACTTTTCTTTCTTCACTCATAAAGAGTTACATCTAAATCATTGTAATTAATACGACCCATCTTGTCTAACATGTGTTCTTAATTTTTTTGGGTTTCTTCTAAACTAGTGTTTGAATCTTTTATTTTTCATTATTTTGTAAACCCCAATCCCAATTTGAGCCATTTATTTCTTTTCACTATCATGTAGATCATAACTAGATGTTTTAGTAGTGACAACATCACAGATTTAAAAATATAAACTTTTTCTTTTTGTTGTATTCTCATTATATATGTTCTTAAATTCTAGTTTATATTGAATTGGTTACCCAATCAATTAATCAAGGGTATAATTTTTGAATTTCATACTTTCATCAATGGAAACCTCCTTAGTATTACATTTGAAGTGATGATGTAATGAAGTCCTGTATGGTTTCTCACTTTTTCCTCAAAAGTGTTTGCATAATAAAAAAACCAATTTTCTTCTCTTCTCCATGTGAATTCATTCTATTCAAAATGATTGTAAATATATATATAATTTGTTTTACTATTTCATCTTCACCCATATTGAAGTCTTTGTACTCTTCTTGAAGCATTCTAGGATTAGTTCGAATTGATTTTCCTGATCCAAGGTGTGTGACTTGTAGAATCTTCAAAATTTCATGAGTTGTATTACAAGAAGACACATGACTAGAAACACTTCTATTGATATCATGATATAAAATATTAACAATATTAAAATTTAAAACATATATTGTAGATACATTTCTTATAAGTGCATATGGGTTAGCTTCAGGCAATGTGTGTTATTTTGACATGATAGAACAACAATTAATTCTCTACTATTTTAGGTATGCCTCTATTCGGGATCACTAGTGGCCATAATTATTATCATCAAACTGAGGTGGGTTCTGAGGAATCTAAGAAATATTTCGGTTTAATACCACCATCTTAAAAGATCTTTGTCCTTACACGTTGAGGTCTAGGAATATGTTAGCATAATAAAATAAAAGTAGACTCTATATAAGGATTGAATTATATCAAAAGGAACAAACTATGATACCAATGTTTTGTATCAAGAAAGATAATTATTGTTCTAAACTATTCTTAGAAATTTTATCCCTTGATTGAAATTATTAGGCCAAATATGGTAATGAAAGATGGTCTAAAGAGGGGTGAATAGACCAGATTAAAAAATTTAATCAAATAAATTGATTTATTAAATTAATTAATAAAGTTAATTATTATTCTTAATTAAGAGAATAAATAAATTAAATAAATCATGATTTTTTATACTTTTTCAGTTCAGTTTTGACCTCTTCCACTCTTATATATCTCTACATAGTGAGAGATACATGTGAACTACCTAATGGTTAATAGGTAATCATAACCAATTAAAAAACATTTTATATTGGAGGGATAACCATGACACTGCCTTTTTATGGGGAGTCACAACCCATACAATAACTACTTTAGATATATGGATCCACAACCCTTAGATCCTGACTTTAGAATTTGAGAGTCATAACATCAGGAAGAGAAGAAGAAATAATTTTTTGTGTGAAAAAGATTAAACAGAATAACATAGCATGTGTGAGAGATAGTAAATTGTGTTACAGACTCATGAAACTAGTAAACATAGAAGGTAAAAAATAAAATCACAGGAACTGGTTCATGATAATTTGATTGACATGTCTCGTTAAGGTAGTATAATTTTAAGCAACCGTAATCCAAAACATGAAAGAATATCTCGGTGATGAAATAATAAATCATAAGGCATTGAAAATATATAGTAAGTTTAAATGTTCATATCATTTTTTCAAGAAAAAATAGATTATCTATGAATTGATTAGATGATTATAATCCTTGAGGTGTCTTGGAACGTTTAAATATGATCGGTAAAACAGAACTAACAACCTAATATTCAGATAAATAAATTTAAAAAAAATGAAATTGTTTATGGGAGAGAAACTTTTTCTCCAGAATAATTGTAAAAAATATTGATTGAATTAAAATCATAAAGACTAATTTAAACTTCTTTTATAACCCATTAAATTATAATAAAAATTAAAAGAAATCCCATTAAAATCGTAAGACTGTTTAAAACAAATATTAAGTACAATTTAATTTAAAGGAGTGTGCAGTTTAAAATAAATTATGCATCTCTATAAACCATAAATTGTTTTGGAATTTATTAAATGTCACTAAATATTAATTATTAAATTAATTATTAAATGAAATTAACATGAAATATTAAATCATAAATATTCTTTAAATATGTTGTCAATGTTACGTAAGAATAATAAAGAAATTTAAATACATTTCAAAACTCATTAAATTATTATAATAATGCTTAACTTGAAATATATATAATATATATTAATTTTATAAATTAATAAAATAATAAAAAAAAATTATAAAATTCATTCAATTCATCAAAATATAAAAAGTGATGAAAAATAGAGCATAAAGAAATATTCACTGGTGGTAGCTAAAATAACTAGTGGTGGAAGAAAATGAGTCACCATTGAAAAATAATAATTTGAGTCTCTATTAAAAAATATAATTTGGGTTAACATTGAATAATAATATAAAAGGATGAAATGACATAATATTATGAAAAAATGGTGAAGGAAAGAAATGACATACAGTTGAGAAAAAATGAAAAGGGAAAAAATTACCAACCATTGAGAAAAATGTAAAATGAAATGAAATGAACTACCATTGATAGAATATTAGAAAATTAAATAAATTACCTATAATTGAAAAAAATTAGCAAAGGGAACGAATGACCCGCCATTGGAAAAAATTGGTAACTCAAAGAAATGACCCAACATTGGGAAAAAAAATTAGAAAATAAAATAAATGGCCCACCTTTAGAAAAATATGGAAATGGAAATAAATGACCCACCATTGGAAAAAAAATTCAAAAGGAAATAAATGAGCCACTATTGGTAAAATGTGTCAAGGAAAAGAAATGGACAACCATTTGAAAAAAAAAATACAAAGTAAAAATAAACCATCGTTGGAAGAGAAACTGAAATTTCAATGAATTTTTAATCCATATAAAAACATAATTTTAATTTGGTCCATAATAATTATTTGAAAATAATTTCAACAACATTCCAATTAATTGATAATATCTTAATTCCTATAAGTATTGAATGAGAGACGGTCAAAAATAATGTGAAAAAATGTTTAGAATACTGCAAAAATTTGTTATAGTAATTGGTCCATGTTTTAAGATATGTAGAATACATTTTTATAGTTTCTTGAAGTTTAATTAAATTAATAAAACATTTTTTATATTTATAAAAAAATAAAAATTTATCAATTATGATTAGAAACTAATGATATATCAAATAAACAAAAGATATTTTCAATTCTGAAAAATTCATAATTGTAGATCTATTGAAAGATATTTAGACATACAATATACCCCATTAAATATAAAATAATACCATAATTTATTATAATTAAATTAATATAAATGAGTTTTATTTAAAATGGGACAAGTTTCATAATAATCCAATTAGTTTAGACTAATTTTTTATTAAATAACAAAAGAAAACAATAATTACGTTTATACTAAAAATATTTCTGGAGAGAACAAACATGAATAATGTTTGGGCTTAAATGGTAACATGGTAGAGAAGGATTTGGACTTTTTTTTACTTTAATAAAATTTATATTAACTTTTCATAATTTATATGAAAAAATTAATATAAAATACTTATAATTAAACATAATTTATAATTAAAATACATAGAAGTTTTAAAATAGGATTTTCGAATAAAATAATAAAAGAGTTTCGAATATTTAAAAACATAAAATAACATTTAATAAAACAAAATATAAATACATGCATGTTCATGCACAAACATAAATCTCTCCCAACAAATTTCGAGGTTGTTCTAATTTTATCTATTCATGGTTCATGAATACATCGATTTCATGAAGAGGTGTCATGCATTCCAAATGCCTAAAAAAATTTGATCCACTACCAGAGCTTCTTAACACTACCAAATATTCTTGAACATCCATAATTTAGGGACTTGACATTGAGGTTACCTACCCACTAGCCACATCTCAATAGTCCAGGTTTATTCTGACCACAATATACTTCTTCTCAAATTTGGATGATGGTATTCCCATCAATGATGTTAAATCGCCATTTTTGATTGAGTTTGTGAACTTCCACATAATTCATTTGTTTGGAGTCCAACACACTATTCTCATAGAAAATAGGACTAAATTATAGTCTATAAACCAGAAAAAATTTTACCCCAAGTACAAAATTTAGTCCAACCACACTTCCCACTATCATATGTATGAAATTTGAAAAATTAAGGAATTCAACAAAACCCCCTCTAGTAATTTTCTTAAGATGGTGTCTATAGAAAATATAGTTATACTGAGAAACTCTCTAATACCCTATGGTCCTATCATAAGACAACTCAAAATTCCACCCAGGCAACCCTATATTCATTGGGGTATCATATAGAGGTAATTTTACCAATATAAGGTCATTTACCATCTCTATGAGTAGACATTTTGGACTATAAGATTCCATTAAAATTGTGGATGTATATCTAGCTGAGTTATAATCTCTTGAGGAAGACATGATTCATGCATTTCACAACTTAGAGGGACACCAGAACTAGGTAGCAAGAGTATTATACAAGTAGGAATTCCTCCACTCCTTACATTAGGGTGAAATGGTACTATATCTCAGGATTCCAATGGTACCTAGAAATAAGACATCAAATCTTGAACCCAGATGGTAATAACTTTACATTATTCATAGGTATGCTCCCAATGGTTTGTAATCATAGATCACCAAGGGTGGGGGGGAATATCATGTCTCCAACCAATGCCAGTTTCCTCAATATTTACTTTTCATGAACCTCGTTCTCAAAAATAAATGACTTTAAAATGTAGAATATTGGTCTAATCATGATGACCTTAATCTATCTGTAACTTCATTCCAAGCTCTTGAACTAAAAATTGGAAGCTGCCTCTTTGGTTCGAGCTCCTAGACATTAAACTAGAGGCAACTATAGTCTGAGCTATATGAATTTATAATAAAAATCCCAAAGTCCTCAGCACATATATATATACTATATCTATAACCTACGCTATGAATATAGGATTACTCATATGATAAGTACGATATGAATGATAAATAATATCCTTAGCACAAGACCTTAAATTGTATCCTTACCCTATGTGATGAACATATGATGCCTCATATGAAAAATGTGAGATAAATAAAAACCAAAAACCATAGAACATGAGATAAAATTATACCCTTACCCTATATTAACATGGGATTCCTCGTATGAAAAATATTATATGATTTAATTTCCTCAACTGAAAGGACTCTACCCTTCTGGTGTTGGTCATCTACAAAACTATATTCTATAACTACTTATGGCTTAATTCCCATGGTTTTTGGGATATATAGGGATGACTGGATCCAACATCCTAGGCCCAACCTCACCCCCAACTTATTTTGGGGTCTTCGAGGGGTTAAGACCAAATACCTTAAACTATGTGTAACTAGTTTTAGGATTGGTTTATGTGGTTATGAGGCTCCATGGAACCTTCTTCACATTGGGTTTTAACTCTTTTTCACTACATGAATATCCTTGAGGATCCTAAAAAACTTTAGGGCCAAGAATTTTAACCTTAAAGTATGTGAACCTATCCCTATTAGCCCCTTATTTTCATATTTTTCTTCATCCCTAGTGTTTTAACAATCCAATGACTCTTATCATTTTCATTGCATCCTCGCTTGAGAGGACTTCCCCCAACCCACCTCGATCCCCCAAAACATAATTTTATAGAACTATGTGCATCCTAATTTTCAATCCTATGGGATATGTATTGATGCCCAGATCTCATGTCCTTTATCCATCCACCATCGTTAACTCATTATGGAAACTATACTCACTTAGCATCATCCATTCAATGTTCATATTTGGATGATTTCATGGAGAAGAGTCTCTTTTTCCATATCTTAAAATTGTGTTATCAATCATTCATGCCACACAAACCTCTTTAAGGAATTCACCCCTCTTTGGTCTCAGCTCGTAGACATTAAATGGAAGCATCCATGGAACAAGTTGTATGAATTAAATATACAAAGCCCAAAATCCCTATCACATGATGTTAAACACTATACTTGGCCGGTATAAACCCGTGATACCTCATATGAAAAATATGGATGACCAAGACCAACATCCTCAACATACAATGTTAAAATGTATCCTTATCCCATATAAACTTGTGATTCAACATATGAAATATATGGGATGATCAAATCCTACATGATTTTCACACAATGTTAAACTGTATCCTTACCCTATATAAACCCCAAGATGCCTCATATTAGAAATATGGTATGAAAAAAATAACCTCAAAAATTGACTTTAAACTATATCTTTATCATATGTCATAAACATAGAATTCTTAATAAGAAAAACATGGGATGATTCAATTTTCTCTCCAAAGAGGAGTCCAACCTCCCAGTCTCAATGTCCCACCATACCACATTTCAAAACTATGTGTTGATTTATTCCCATTCCCATGGTATATGTAGAAAATCATAAATATCATATCCTAGTTTTAGACCCTAGTGACAAATATTGTGGGGTATTTCTTCACTTAACAGCATGACTTTAACCTAAGTGTATTTTTTCATGATATTATGTGGAGAAAAGGGTCATGTCGTCTGGGACCTATTTTCACAACATGTTATCACTCATTCATTACATGCCCTTTATTCTAAACCCCATGGACTTAAACTAATATCAACATTATTCCATTACATATGAATTGTTAGGCCCACTAGGATAGATACCCTGAGATAGGGGTGAACTAGGGTATGAAAAATTAAAACAACTACCCCTTTGATCTTGTTTCATTGTTATAAAAAAACCCTATTTTCTCTCTCTTTACCATTTTAGAGTATGAATGAATATTAACAAAGGTACATGACACATCAATTTTACATGGTTCACCCTCACTGGGCTACGTCCAAGAAGCATACACCGGTGATGTGCCAATGTACCAAATCCTCTATAAGTGCACTTCTATTTAAAAGTTCAAATCAAACTCACTATCCCTATTGTTTTAAGAAAATTCACAATTTTAGACCACATGGATCTCTCCACTGAAGTGATCTCACTACTTCTTCAGAAGATCCACTCACAGTTTATAGACATGTAGGTCTCTTCATTATCACTAATGAATGCATCCTCCACTATATGTAGATGCTCTATTGAAGTCCAAATTTCATCCACAGATTAGTAACCATTTTCCACTAATAACTAGGCAACACACTTTGGAAATACCTTCACAAAGCACTATACTTCGCAAAGCTCCCAATTTTTCATAGCTCAAATAAGACTTCGTGATCGCCACTTCATGAAGCACACACCTTCGTAGAGCTCACTACCTCATGGAGCACACTTCTTCACAGAGCTCAGACCTTCTCAAATCTCAATACATATCCAATCTTAGGCCTTATCAAAGATCAATTCATCACAGAGTGACTTCCTTTGTGAAGCTCAATGTGCCAATGCAGAACAAACCACTTTCAGGGATCTAAATTAGCCTCCGTGAAGCTTCTTCTTTCACGAAGCACACTTCCTTCATGAACCTCCTCCACAAGTTTAGGGAAACAAAATTTTCTTGTAAAACTCTCTTTCTCTCTCAAGGGGTCGAGGTATATTTATAGGTGATTCCACTGCCCCTTGAACCTTACGCAAAAATTTAGTGCCACATCATCTCAAATAATGATGCTCTGAAATTTCTGCTGAATTTCTCTCTATATTGAGAAGCATCACAGACATTTTAAGATCCCAGAGCTCGTCATAATCCCAGAGTGTTCTATAAATACCTTCACACCTTTACCTCGAAGCTCCACTCACAATTCCATTTTTTGCCGCAATGATCATCATCTCTTTCATTCGCAAAGCTCGTCATAATCAAGGAGAACACCGTCAACGTTCTTAAAGTATTCACAAAATCCACATCAAGAATCCCATATTCCAAAAACTCATGCCTTTTCTATATTTTGAATAGATATTCAATGAAATACATATTTCTTGATACTCACCAAACTCCAATTTTTTTACGCCAAAAATTTGGAAAACTCTAAAAATAGTGCCACCTTGTATCTATTCTTTTGTACTGCCTCCAGATCTTATGTTCCTTTGTCAGGGTTAATTGTAAACATGGATTGTCAAAAACATATTTGGAACAAGAAAAAACACCATTGAAACCTCCATTGTCAACAAACACAACCAACCCAAAACTACTGCAGTGTTACCTTCAGAGATTTTTTCCCAACATGAATTAAAACTAAAAATCCCAGCTTCCTCAACACACAATATTAAACTATATCCTTAAAATATATAAACTCGGGATGCCTTATATGATAAATATGATATGACAAAAACCAACATCCTTAGAAAATTATGTTAAAATGTAGCCTTACCCTATATAAACCAGGGATGCCTCATATGAAAAATAATAGACGAATGAAAACCAACATCCTCAATACATGACATTTGATAATATATTTACCCCATATGAACTTGGGATGTTTAATATAACAAATGTGGGATGAACAAAACCAACTTCCTCAACACATGACATTAAACTGTATCCTTCCCTATGTGATTAAAATATAATACATCATATAAAAAATATAGGATGAATGGAAACAAAAATACTCAACAAAAAATTTTAAACTATAACCTTACCCAATGTGATGGATATAGGATGCATCACATGATAAATGTGGGACGATCAAAACAAAAATCCTCAATAAATTATGTTAAACTATAGCCTTACCATGTGTGATAAATGTAGGATGAAGCATATGATAATTATGGGATGATCCATCATCTTCTTGAGAAAGGAAACTTCTTTTCTAGCATTGGTCCCCTACCAAGTCATGTTTAATAACTATGTGTCTCTTGATTCTTATTCCCATGGGTGATGTAGTGATTCCCAAATATATTATCATAGTTCCATCCTCAACACTAACCCATTTCCCTTAGATTTGGATCCTCAACATCCCCTTGGTATGAAAAGGCATCTTAACAGCAATAGTTAATAGCCAAACTAGTCCACCTTCCATCCCTAACCAATGATTTTAAATATTCCTAGTAATATATAGTGGTTCCCATGTTTTGAACATGTTCAATGGTCGATCCCACATTTTTTTCCCTATACCTAATTGGTGTGGGTTTGCAACCTATGTGATGAAAATTGTTAATAATCATTCCCCACCCATTGGTCAACCCATTCACGGTCCAGGTATTTGAATTCCATATTTATCTTTCATTCCACCTAAGATTTATCCAATGGGGATCTCAGCACCCTATGTTTTGTCTCCTGTGCACTCATGTACGATGACTAATTAAGTCGAAATCATTTGGAATTCCCAAATTTGGATTCTTTTCCCCTTATTGTTCTCTCCCATATGAAAATGGGAACCCTGTATTGTTCCTTGTTTCTCACATAGAGCATGGCTTTTGGGGGCTAGGGAGTTTTAGAGGAATTTCCCTAAGCATGGTTTTGATGCATAGGTTTCCCTTAAATAACACATTGAATCTTTTGACCAAAATATATGACCTTAAAATAGGAGTCTAGGCCTAACAAAAATAACCTTAAACTATGTTATAGTTATCTTTGAGATTTTCTGTATATAATAGGGCCTCTCTAGTCCTCAATTCACATCAGCTCACTTGTCTTCCATGCCATGAACACCCCTTTGATACATGCCCCTCACGGTCCAAGAATTATGATCGTACACTATCTACTAATAATTTTCTAAGAATTATGACCTGAAACTATTAGAGACATATTTTTTTAGATTTTATGGCCATAAAATTCCCAAATATAGAGGCACATATGTTTGTTAGGTTGAAAACTCATAGGGGAAACTAGATAAAAAGTTAGACCCCCACCTATCGGTTCACTCTCACAAATTTGGGAAAATTAAGGGTGTAAATAAAGTGGCTCAAGGCTAGTAGGAACCACCATGGGTCCTGATTAGAACCAGGCTACACTTACTAGACCCCATCATTCTAGAAAAATGTTAGAGGCAAATCTCAGCTTCTCTTTACATTATGGCCTCCTTTATGAGGTGTCTCCCTTTTCATTTTCTTTTCTTAAATCCCACTACCCAGATCATGAGTGATTTATCCATGTTATTTAACATTTCCTATTAAATGATATTAATATTTACTACAAATTTCCAAATAATGTGATTTTAAAATTTATGACACGTTATCCTCATTATATGACATTAATCTTCATGTTCATTATCATTTTAACAAGATGTTAAATTTCACACCCTTTGTCCCCATGGAATGAAAAAAAAATACATAAATATTAGGCCATCTCCTATGAATCCCATTTCCCATTTATATTTGATCAACTACTACACCATTTTATTTCTTGGATAATCACTTCATATCCATGATGATCCTCCCCTTGGAAGATGAGTATGGACTTCATTCATACCGATACACCAACTCAATTTTCTCCGAACCAAAGTGGAATAATTATAAGAGTTTCAAACTCCATTAAAATATTATCTCAATTCATCTACATGATTTACACATTCCTTGGTATGGATCCTCATCTTCTACCACATATGAATCCCCCCCAACTATAATGTTTTTTGGGAAAACTTGCACACCTCCTATCCTGGGAACATGCTTCAAAAAACATCCAATGAAATTTTGACATGTCATGTATTTCACACATATTAAATGGATAAAATTAATTTTATTTTCCCTATCCTTGATGGAATGGTAATGAAATATGTTTTTTGAACTTGGTAAAAAATCAACCTTTACCATCCTATCACCCCCTTTTTTGTTCCAAATCATGGGCATCCCCATTCACAGTATTCATCACCATTTTTCAGGTTGAATTCAACTCCCCCAGTGTCACCCAAATTGTGAACTATCAAAAATCGAGAGAGAATGTTGTCTATACAAATTGATCTATTCTCCAACCAAATATTTTTGAATCAAGATACTCTTGGTGTTCAATAATCTATCTAGACCCCGAGTGTGCGGTCATTGACTAACATTATCATATAAATGATCAATATTTTATTTCTCCCTTGTTTTTAACAATGATCATGAACCACAAGGTATTATATAATTTTTTTTAGTTTTATCATAAATATTATAAAGATGCATCTAAATAACAGATTAAATCATACGATAAACTTAAAAAATGATTTCAATGTTTTCGAAGGGTCATTTTCACGGCATAGCCTCTCCATTGTATTAAATTGAGATAAATTTCTCTAAGGATCAACAAAAAATATTGAGAACTCTAGTTCATGTGGCCTATAGGGGGTAGCCTTTAGGGTATTCTATCACTAAACTAGCCCTAATACTTCCTTTTAGAAGTTTGGATTACCTTTTTGGAATGAATTAATGCCTTAACCCCCCCTGTTTGTAACTCATCCATTGGATATTTTACTTCTACGAACCTAGCCATATCCTCCACCTATTAAGCCCTCAATTGGCAGATGATATCCTCTTGATCATTGATGATAGATGCCTACTCACACAGATTATCTTTCATCCAAGAAATCTCTTTTTTATTTTCATGGACTATCTAATTCCCCTCAATCATCTTCTTATTTCAGGCAGCATCAAACAATATCCACTCAGCATGTGCCTTTTTGATTAGGAAATATCGAGATTTTGATTGGAGGCTATTAGAATCCACCCTTCTCATACCTAGCCTGACTAACTAATGGAAAAGATATCCCACATGGTTTAGTGTATCATCTCGTGGAGTGATAGTGATAAATTATGAACACTCCTCCATGCCTTGTGTCAAACAACTCGATTCTCCTCGACATCATCCTATATGGAATCCTCAGCCAGTGTAGGCTCATATAGAGGTAAGATAACCAACATATCAGTGGAAGGATCATCTGTAGGCATATGCTTAGGTGGGATAATCCCCCAGTGTATTCAAAATACATCATTTCCATATCCTTCACCCATAGCAGAATCCCTAACCTCCTCTTGTGGCATCTTCTTGGTAGTCTCATCTATCATAACTTCCATGATCATCTCTGTTGGTTGAAAAAATTGAAACACCTTTATCGAGGCCTTCTATCTAGAGACTAATTCCTATATAACTTCTATGGATTCCCTAACCACCACATCCTTATCAAGCTTTTTGTATAAGGAATATCCTCATCAATATTTTTTGGGACTAAATCACCCCTAATCACTGCCTCAGATGTAGTTTTTCATGACTCATTATTTGGTGTCATTGGTTAACCCACAAACAAACATTGAAATACCATTTAATGCAAGGTGTAAACTAAACATAACTTATGGTAACAAAAACAAAAATAAAAATTTGAAAATGGGAGAATTATTACAATAGTTTTATAGTCTAAACATAAACTCAGAAAGGTTTTTTTGGAAATCCCTCTTGTGAAAACATCCCCCCATTAATTGATCCCCTAGATGACAAAAGTTTCTACATAGATGGATGTGATAAATTTGTCCAGAAGAAAATAAAAAAGTTAAAAATATTTTAATCAAATATCCTTAAACTCATATTAGGAAAACATTGGTTACTGAGAAGTTCTTTGGACTGGTGAGTCGTCACTTCAGTCACATGCACCACTTCAATAGATGGTTGGCCGCTTATGACCACAACTTTTCGGGGGACCCTACACCCATGCCTTCAATTTTTGGGGTTCCATGATATAAATCTACTCAAGGATAATCATAAACCTCTACTTACTCATTAATACATTCCTACACAATTGAAAATGGTTTTATATTATCATATTGAAAGATCAATAGTTGAAACATGGAATTTTACCTCATCACTAGCAAGATCTTCTCCAATAGGGGAGACTTTATTGGCACCACATCCTAAGTATTACATCTATAATCTCTATTGTTTATCCATTACCATATCTAATTGATGTACAGGGAGATATATAGGATTGGATATTTGTATTAACACATTCACTCTATTGGTCAAAGGGAGAACCATGCCACCGGAGTGGATGATATCTTCCATCTCCTACATGTACACCGGTTCCATGGCCTATGTAAGGGGCATTGAATATAGACCCAAATTGGACCAATATGGTGATATGGTTTCCCTAATCCTAAATATGATGTCATATTATCTAAATAGGTTTAATTAATTAAATAATTCCTAGTCACTCCATGCATCTTGGGAGATAGCATCATCTGGAATATCATTCTGTTACAGTAGGTTCACCATGAATTATGGGAACCACCCCTAAAACATCACCCTTAGTCTAAATCCTCTTCCCATGAAGCCTCTAACATTTTGATGAAACTCCATCAGGATTCTCTTCTTGGGTAGGACTAGGAATTATTAGATCTACAACCAATATCCTACCTGCTAGTCTAGATTTACCTCTATAGGGTTCCCTACTCACAATTAATCCCCAAAAAAATTGTGGGGACCATTTATCATCTGAATGATTCACCAATATACTTATAATTTCTCTAGAATATATTATTTCCCATCTCAGTGTCTATTCATGGATGATCCCATAGTTAGCAATAGTTGGCAGAAACTCATTTCACCCCCTCTCATCCTCATCATAAATATAATCCATATCTTCTGAAGAATCAAGGGGTGTTTGTCACTATGTACCCCCACATAAACCTTTACTTTATCTACTAGATGAACAAATATAGATATAAGAAATGGTTTGGAGTGTATGGATTACAAAAACCCTTACAGTCCACCTTTTCCATGAATACACTTCCTTGAAGGGATAAAACTTATGACCACTAATCAATTTTCCTCAGGACACTGTTCATATGGGGAGGGGAATTCATGGAAGATAAATCAATCTAATAACCCAAACCTCACCAATTCACTGATAAAATTAATCTTGAGAGGTCATCTCCCAACAAGGTTGTGGATCGATTGCTTGAAATTTTCACCGGGAGGGGAGATCTGGTTTTGGAATTTATATACACCCATGTGTGGGGAAAACCAAATGTATAGGAAATGGATGTTCCCACACAGTCAAAAAATATTTTTCCACTAACTTATGTTGAGATAAACTTTATAAGGCTTCACCAACACCAGGGATGCTATGTTGATGTGCATCCCCATCACCAGAATTTCCACCATGATGATAGTTCTCAGCAGTATACCCATGTGAAAATCCAAAACCTAGAGAATCCCCCCAAAAATCAGCATGAAAATAAATCCCACCATCCTATATATGGGAGCCTCATGATTAACACAATATTTATGTGGTTTTCATTGCCTCACATTCTAGATCCTCTAGTATGAATGTTCCTTTCCTTGCTAAAATGCTTTAGGACACTTCGTCCTACTCCCATGTAGCTTTTTCACTATTTCATTCAGAAAATAGCCAAATTCTTATTTGAAATGGATATTCTTAATCCCCAATTTTTATTCACTCACCACCTGTATCAAGTATAGAATATCCCTTGTGATCACCAAAATCTTCTCCTTATTGTCCAATGTATCCTTATCTATGATAAAATCATCACAAATCGCTTCGTGGTTGGAGATCCCTACAATATGATAGTGGTCCCATAAATCGATTCTGACCTTTTCATGATGTTGGTGAAATTTGTGGGTCCCTAGTGACCACTTTCTTAGTAAATAAATCATGATATAATAGTAATGGTATACATGGAAATTTGAGTTCCATGCTACCTCATTGATCCCGAATCACTTCATCTCAACCTCAAATTCATCACTGGACCAAAATACCTAGTATTACCAAGCACAATAATCAATAAAATTACTACTCTGGTGCAAATACAATCCATCTAAATATATCCATATATTTTTCAATAGAGGCTCCTTGAAAATTCTCTCATATTTAAGGGGTTCCACATACTCCAATGAAACCTTCTTAATGTGTTTCACATTGTTTCATGGGGTGTGAGCGATCATAAATGCATGATATTTCATAATGTTACCCTGAACAACATTGTTCCATTGGTAATTCCTTTTCATGCTCCTAAACTAATAAGCGGGTTCATCACGATTGGCATTGGGGAAGAACACATCATTCCTCAGACCAAATCTATATAATGGTAGTGTCTTATAGATGGGATATTTTTAATGGTCCTCTATAATAAATTTGGGAAGCATTTCATAATTTGATTCACTCTATATACCCTCTCTAATCATAATTTTTTTATCCATTACACTTCATTGAGTTATAGAAGCATCTACACCTTTAGTAACCATTTTCTCAAAACATAGAATGTTTTTTGAAACTGGTTTATGGAGGTTAGATTAAAAAGTTCAAGTAAATGAAAGTCAATAATATTTATAAAAGGTTGATCATGAAAGTGTTTTTCCCTAAAGAGGATTCCTTTAGGAGTGTTGAGGATTGAAATCAAAAAAACTATAATTAAATTTACGAGTATCAAAAAAATATCATTGGCCTAACTTTCATGAAAATGTTATGGTCCCCTTAAGGACCCTCACCCCTATTTGTAGGTATAGGTTCATGCCATCTTTCTCAAACAGGGATCATAGATCATTAAGTTTTTTTAATTTTCCCCAATAATATGACCCTTATCTACCTTATTGGATCAAATTCTTTGTACTTAATTTTTTATGATGAAATATAATGTCATTGGAGATGTCAAGGAAGATATGGCTGATTTGAAGTGAATCCGAAGCAAAATAGATCAAAAATACACCCATATGGTTGTTCTTATGAAGGTAAAAACCTAATTTAATGATAATTTCTATTTGAAGGTGTTCCAAACACACTGAGATTGAGGGAAAACCACTTTACAACATAGCACCAATCTACTGAAGTCTCCTGGATACATGGATCCTGAGGTGTCAACCTCTACGCAATGTTTTTCTATTCAAAAAATTCACATTCCATTATGAATGTCATAATATTCCTTAATCATTTGTATCTTTCATGAAA
This sequence comes from Viscum album, assembly GCA_963277665.1. Lineage (NCBI taxonomy): Eukaryota > Viridiplantae > Streptophyta > Magnoliopsida > Santalales > Viscaceae > Viscum > Viscum album. Next base: position 965,111,958 of record OY728163.1, on the reverse strand, counting down.
CTGGGGACCATTCCTCTATTGAGACTATAAATTCCTCCCTATTTATGCTTTTTTAGGGGACACAACCTTTGGAATTCCATACAAAGATCTGAATTCGTGGAACTCTAACCATCATGATACAAAGGGGAGATGGATTTCCTGATGTGTCCATATATCATGATCTAGACTCTCAGGGGTTCTTGAGTACATCAGAACATGGTATAGATTTATTTTGTGAATCACTTCATCCTTCTTGAAATAAGAAATCTCTCTTTGGATCTTGGGGTTTTGTGAGATAATTTCCTTCAAGAAACCAACCCCATGGGAACCTAGACATTACTCCAAGACAAGGTCACCCAATTTTATGAAAGATTCACCTTCATGAGACCTCTATCCTTTGTAATGCCTCAAATATTCAAAAAAAACCATACAGTAAGCCTCTACATGGTTCCTCGTTTCATCCAATACCCTTTCATGAAAAATGATTATTCAAGGAATCCATACCCATCTAGAACTAGTTAATATGCACCACACATTCCCATGAAACTGGTATCATCAACCCTTATTTCCACCCTCTTTAATTCAAGCATGGATAGAACCATTACCAATCTTTTTTATCCTAATTATAGTCAAAATAATGTATATTTCTATAAATTATAAGAACCCTAACATTGGGACCCCTACTTTCCACTCCTCTATGGTAGTGTCTGAACCATTCCCCACAAAGAGGCACATGAGAAGCATCCATGTAAATCTAAAAGGTTTCATCATAATGGGAAACTAATGATCTTTCTTGGTAGAGAAGTCTTATTCTTAATCATCCTATTATATATGGAAACTATTGTCTTGGTTGTAGGCTCTGACAATGTCTGAGTTTCATGATGAAAAACATTATAAACTAAAATCCTAGTGTTATAAATTAATTTGCATGAAAATGTCCTCATCACATGATGTTAAACTGTAGCCTCACCTTGTTTCATGAACACGAGATGCCTCATGTAAGATAGTCCTGGGATTCTACATTCTTTCCCATCATGAGATGGTCCTCCTCCTTCAGGTATCTCATATATATAATCCCCACATCATACCTTTTTTATTTCTTTCGATGACATGAGCATCCTTACTACATGACGTTAAAATATATATATTTTTTCCCATCAAACAAACTTAAATTATAGCATATAACTATGTGAGTTTTGATAATTGTCTCCCAATAGGGTATGAAGGAAACCTCCATGGGGTTCAATTCAAATGTCACAAAAAACCTAGGATAGCTCCCTGAGGTCCAATCCTGAAACACCAACATTCCCATAAAATATGCATGTATCCCCTTTGATGATAGAACTCTATTGTGTGATAATATCCCCCATGGGTGAAAACATTCTCTCACCATCACCATGTCATCATCTCCCCCATGGGGGCAAACATTCTCTCAAAAATTCTATTTTTCAAGGTGTAGTCATCTTCCCCATGGGAACACACATAACTTCACTAAAACAACCCCAGAAGACGTTAAAAATGTGACCAATATGTCCCAACAATTCCTTAAATCTTTGAACCACCCGAAATCACTACCTAATACAATTAACATAGTATGCCTGAGGTAAAAGGAATCAGATGACTTATTCATATAACATTAACTACTACATGGATGACCCAATATTCTTGGGTTTCCACACCCAAAAAGGATTGTGTGAGGGATGACTCCAATGTTCAAAGGAGAATACTTTTTCAAAATCCCAACAAACCTAATGTCCAGAAATTCCTGGACATTCCCAACGTTCTAGTCTACACTAACTGAGGTTTTATTCCATATTGAGACAGATGCATCCTAGTTAACTCAAATCCACCTCAATATGGCATCAGGAACAAGTTTCCTAAACCCAACTCTAATCTATGAGGGAGACCCATAAAAGGAAATATCTCATAAGAGGAATCCATGGAAGGATGAGCCACCACCCCATTATTCTTTTTTGGTCAAGGAGACAATATCACTAACCTTGGTGGTGGAGTCTATCAACCTTCAAGAAGTAGGAATGTGGGGTAAAAATATGTGTGACACACAACCCCTAACATAAAACGTTGTAAAAATAAGATACACTCATGTAATTAAGGCTACTCACTAATACTCATAACATCATTGTATTTATTCTTAACAATCTAGGTAAATCTAAATCATTTTAAATTTAGTGATCCATCATTATATAATGTTCATATCCTCAATCATACCTTTGAATTGTTCATGTGTGAACGGAAAACACTATTATCTGTCCAAGGAATCCATACTTTTATAGATTTTTAATAAACCTCAACAACCAATTATTTCTATTGATTTCTCATCTTCTTAAAATATTTAGATTTCTCTTTTTTCTTCAATTTCTTTTGTATCCTAGTAAGACATGTAACACCCCAAGATTTTGAGAATTATTTTTTTTAATTAATTTATTCTTTTTGATATTTTTCAGTTTATGCAAAAATAAATCTAGATTTTTGTTACTATATACAAGCACTAGGTTTGTAATTAATTTTATGCAATAAATATTTGTTCTTTTACTACATGCAACACTGACTTGTCATGTGTTACACAGAACAATAAGTTTTTTAAAAAAAATACTTTATTATTATAATTATCTTGGTGACATAGTTATAACATAGACAATAAACATAATAATAGTAATAGTAATAAATACATATTAAATTTTATTTATAATGTTTTCACATAAATAAAATATATTTTCAATGAAATGTATAATTTTTTATAGTCTTTATATTTTGAGAAATACTATTATTTTAATGGAAAATAATTTTATGTCCTACGAATAATAATAACATTAATTATAGACCCACATGAAGATTAAATTTTTTTAAATAAACATAATTTTTTAATTCATAATGTCAAAATTAACTTAGAGTGAATTTAAGTATTTTTTCAGAGAAGTTTCATTTTATTGTGAATCGTGAAAAATATTGCATTGTAGTTAAAACCCCCCTTTTCATTTAAGTAATTATTATTCTTTAAATAAACTTTTAAAGTCATAATATGTCAATAATAAAAATATTAATCCATTATAGGTAATTATAATAATTTTTATTTTGAAGTTATATATATAAACTTACTGAAATTTTGAACCTTATATTTAACCGCCTTCTCGCCACGTCTACGGGATCAGTATTAAAATTAATTTGGCTACTAATATGAATTGAATTTTAAAAAACATACATACATAATTATAATAAGTATGAAATATAGAGTCAAGTAGGATCAAATTAATTTTATGATATTGTGAATAGTGCCTTGACAAAATGAAATTAATTTACCATTGTTAAGGCTAAATCATGTAATTAAAGGTAAATATAACATTATAATGTAATAAAATTACCCTAACACTTGTCTTAAATTCATTAGATGAGTAGAAATATAAAATAATCATCATTGGTCCTAAATTATAACTTTTTTAAGAATCTGGGGACGGAATATGAAATTTATTATATTTTATTTAATGATAATTTAGAAATGTCAAACATGTATTTTTACTAACTATATCAGTTTTAATATAGGGTTATAATAAAGATAAATTTGATTATAAATAGTAATTTAAAATCAAAAATTTTATCTAAATCATGATAATTTATTTATAATTTTTACTGATAAAATAATTAACCTAAGTAGTAACCTAATGAATATGTAGTATTTTTTAATTAATGGAAAAATAAAATAAATGATATTAAAAATAAAAAATAAAAAATAAGTTGAGAGATTTAATGTCATGCATAGATTTTATTGATTAATTTAACATGTTGGTAATGTTTTAGAAGTCCTGATTCGAATTTATCTTTTTTTTTTGTTTTTGTATAAGACAAAATAATAAATAGTGTCAAAATTGACATTATATATACTTTAAAATAAATAATATTTTATTAAATGATATAAAATATAAAAAAATATAAAATTAGGATCATGGATTATGATAAGTCTCAAATTTTCATCAATGACACTTTATGTGGTCATTTTTCATTTTATAGTAACTTTATCAATGCTTAATGAGTAAAAAACAAGTTGTCACAATAATAGTTAAAGGGGTTAAATAATTGCTAAAATAAAAAGATAAGGATTAAAATAAAAATAATAACCTGTAAAAAAATTAATATATGAATATTATTCAATCCTTATCATGTTAATATCGAATTGGAGTTTTTTAATGGACACTTGTCCATGAAAATAACTTATATATTATTTAAAGTCAATGACTGTTACAAAATATCACTCTCTTGTGTTTAATATCTTTTATGTGTCCACCTAGAGACAAAATCAAGATATTAATGAATATAAATGTATATTTTGATAATAATGATAATAAATTTCATTATATAATTTTATTACTAATTTTATTAAACTATATAATTACCTTAAATTCTTATTTAATGTTAAAACAATATTTATTTAATTAACAAAAAAATAAATTAATTGATTTTAATAATATTAATTTCTATATAATTTGGATGAATTAAAGTGTATAACTAATTTTATAGATCTATAAGATATATTAGAGATTAGTTGAAACCATTTGATTATAATTCCCACTTGGTCTTGATGTATTTGGTGCCAAATCGAATGAATAGTACTAAATTTGACTATAGTGATATTTTATTAAATTAATATATTATTAAAATATTTAAAAATCTCCAAAATGTAAAATAATCAGAAAGGTGATAATATAGGGTCTAAATGTCTTCCCCCATTCATTTATATATCATTTGGATGTTTTTCCTTCTTGAATAGCATTATTATATTTTAATATTTTGAGGATTTCGAAAAGTTCCCCTCACCTAAATTATAAATGGGAACCTCATCCCTCACTTCCTAACACCACTTTGAGAATTTTAGCTCACCCAAACCCAGAACATTTCTCCTTCCAACGCCCTTATCCATGTTTTGTAGGTCCCACTCTTCAAAAAATACTAACCATAGTGTCCCAAAGAGGACATCCAAGGTATGTCCACTAAATAAGAAGGACAACCATATTCCTCCTTTTATTTGTCCAATGAAAAAAATATCATTGTATGTGCTTACGTACGAATTACCATCTCCACATTGTGGTGTCATTTATTTTTCATCATAATTTTATTTTGATGGGTATAATGATGAATATAATAGAAAAAATAATAAATATAATATGATATTTATTATGGGACAAATTATATATCATCCCATTCCATATCTTTTCACAATTAATGGAATGATATCATTGCTTGTGCGTACGTACGGCCTACTGTCTCCACGATGTGATACTATTCACTTTTACTACACACCAGCCATGAAATGTTATATAAATGAATATAATGAGTATATATTATATAAATTACATAAATATTATTATTAAAATGATAAAACTATATCATATGCCCAGGAATTGTGACTTATACAACAAAACACGCATAGAAAAATGAATCAATTAATAACTAAAAGAAGAGTAATAATAAAATATTTTTAAATGGGTGATAATATGATCATATTTGATATAATAAATATAAATATGGTTCTATAATAAGTAAATAACATTATTTAAAACATTATACATGAGGTCTCAATATGTTTGGAGTAAATCAAACCTACGGTAAGGTAATTTCATCTCACTTTTTATTTCTGTTAGTTACATGTGATATTCATCACTCACTTATTTTATGTGGGGTATATACTGGCCTATGATATGTCATATCATTAATTTCCTTTATTTAATTATATTAAAATATTTAATTTATTTTATTATTTCTTGGGGTTCATGATTCTAAAGTTACTCAAGTTGTACGGGATTTATGTATCACTTTTATTTCTGTGGGACACATTCCTTATGCACTACTTGTTTATTATATCTAATGTATACACTTACCATGAAAGTATTTTATGATTCTTATCAATAATATTATGTAATTTTAATATAAATATAGTTTTCTTCCTTTCATGGGGCATAAAATTATAATTATTATTAATTGATGAGTATTTATTTCATAATATTATCAATGATTGGGGATTGACTCATTTTATGTCTTTATTGTGGAATATTTATCTTTCATGTACATATTTACAAAAACATGATTTCATAAAATGATTTTAAAATTCTCCTATGGATTCTTAAATTTATTATTACCTGTTTTTTACTTTTTATAACATGGTTTGAAAGGAATATTTTATACGTTTCCCAAACAAGGTACATTGTGACTTTTCCAGCAAAATTTTAAAAGGAATGTTTTTATTAACATATACAGTATGAATAGATTTTTCTACCATAACTAAGTCATAATTATTTTCAGATTACATTAAAATCATCCATGTTTAATTTCTTTAAAAATATTTTCTTTTAAAACTTTGCAGTATTTTGAGAAAAGAGACCATTTTCAAAGAAAAATAATAATATTTTCCTCAGTAATTTTTTTCAAGTGATCTCTCAATATTATTTTCCATATAAGATAACATTATTTTATGTTATGTATGTTTTACTAGGGATATTATTCAATGATACCTTTTTTATTCTTTCCATTAATATTTTACGTTTATGATGTAATGATAGTTGTGAAACCCATTTGTTTTCATCGTTTATTTTATAGTTTAATGGTGTTTATGAAATAAATTTTATTCCATGGGTTTTGATATGATAAATGATTTATGTTATCATAAAACACATATGTTGGATTTAATTATTATGTGTATAGGACCTATATCTCTCTCCAATTCATTGGGTAAATATTTATATCTCGTGATACTGACTAATATGGTCATGGGAGTGAACCTTGGCTACTAAGATGGTCGTGAGAGTGAAATATGACAACCAAGATGATATGGGGAGTGAAAATATGCTAATAATCGGGAAATGAGAGTAAACAATGACTACCAAGAGAGTATGGGGAGTGAACCTATTCTGTTAATATGTACTTTAAAGAGATACCACGACTACTATGTGAATAATTTTATATGATTTTGCATATGTCATAGATTCAATTTATTATTGATATGTTATGATTTCATGGATTATGCTCTTTATTTATTTATTATTTATTACCTAGTAAATCCAAATATTTAGTTAGTGGATCATGAATATGATATTTTGATATATAGGGTATTATTTTCAAATGGTAGGCTCATGTTTTTATGCCCCTATATTCTTGTTATGCATACAATATCTTCTTTGTTTACCCTTACTGAGCATCTGAGCTCACCCATTTCTTATATTTATTTTCCCAAGGTTATAAGGAATGGTTTTAAGTAGGATTACTGATGGTAATGTTCTTTTTGATAAACATTAAATATCTTCCAAGTGACTAGATTTTTTTTCCATGTTTTCAAAGGCACTAAAATAATAAGGTCATTGGGAGTGTGTTTGTGAAATGTATGAAATGTTCCAGAAAAATAATGTAATTGAAATATACTTTATGCTTGGGTTATTATAGTTGGAATTAGATAAAAGATTTATTAAACCATTTAAAACTAGGATGATACAAATTTAGTGATATCCATAGGAATTTTTATCAAGGATATGTCTATGGGTGTTTCTAAGGATAAGTATAAGGATGAGTTAATGTTTAGAAAAATGTCTCAGGATTTTGGTAAAGGATAGAATGAGTGTTTTCCTATAATTACATAAGTTTATGGATACAACAAGGGATTTGTCTCTAGAAAAAACATACCTAGGGGTAATAACTCTGAAATGGTTCATTGGGATTGACTCAAGCATTACCTGGTACATGAAAATGGGCATTACTGCGCACCTGGTTTGACACTCTCAATGGATCTATAAAAATTCACAATATCTTTATAAACCATCATAAAGGATTTGAATATAAGACGACTATGAATAATCAAGGATAAAACTAATGTTTCATCAATTAAAAAGTAGTTTTCATGATTTATATATCCTATAAGTAATTTTTTAGGATTATGTAATTTTTATCTATGATAAGTATTTATCACCATGTTCTTTCTAGTTCTAATCAATAGTGGTAACTAGAAGGAACCAGGTTAACACTAAATGTTTCAGCTGTGTAAATTATGGGAATTATGAAAAGAGATATTATAAGTGGAAATATCATGAAGAGAATTTAGAAGTTCAATGAGTATTGGTTACAAATCTGAACATAAAGAGACCTCAAATGACATGTGTAACGTATCATATGTTCTTCTAGTATTGTTTAAATTAAATGTAATAATCATGATTAGATTGAGGTCGAGAAAAATTAATATAATATTCATTTTTCATGATTTAATAAGATGATGGATCCCGAGTAATGTTTTAAGAATAAATTTTGATGATTGAGGTTTATATGCTTTGGAATTCAATTATTATGTTATACGAATCATGAAATATATAGGTATTTTCATTATAAGTTTTTTATTAAGGATTGTAAAGGATATGTTAAATAGTTATAAAGACCTAGAAATTTGATTTAATGGTAAGGTGATATATTTAGGGAATGAATTATTTAGGGAAAGATAACCCTCAATATGTCCCTTATGTTATGATAATAATGTTTGGATAAATATATGTTGGATATGAATAAGTAAATTAATTGAAACAATTTATTGGGAACTAATTATGGATTTATTGACACAAGGGATATGGTATCTGGATGAATTATAAAACTTTTTGGACTTAAGGAATATATGAAATAAACTTTTGAATAAGTAAAAAACACATGTTTTCAATAAGAATTTAGGGTAATTTAGGTAATTACTATGTTTTAGAAAATTACATGATGAAGGTATCCACATGTATGGTATGTGACAAATTAGAGATACTTTATAATATATAGGGTATGTATGCTATGTTTTGACCTTATTTATAATGTTTTGGACTATTATCTTTTGGAAGAGTTTTAAGTTTAATCATTTATGGAACATATTGTGTTAAACTTCATATGAGGTTTTAGAGATTAATGTATTCTCTTTCTATATAAGAAATTATACATATTTGATAAGTGTGATAACCTTTGTATTGTGATAAAGAGAAATTTATAGACCTATAATTCTATTTATAGATCTCATGATCTTTTAATACCCCATGAATAAAAAATTCACCTGAATTTCATGGAATATGAAAATTAATAAATGTGCAACAAAAGGGTGATATTTTGTTGAAATCAAGTAAGTATATCTTCTCATGAAAATTCATCAACATTAGAAAAAGGGATTGTGATGTATAAGGTTTTCATGTTATCATTATTTTTGAGGATATATATAACCTTTTTAAAACATCTTTAGTTTATGGTTTTAGGATTATTAACTTTTTCTAGATCACCCACTTTATTTTGATAAGTGATCTTTATCAATCTCTATGATTATTTTTGATTTTCCTCTATTCCCAAATTTTCACCTATGTTCTTCTATATAGAAACCATGTTATGAGTTACTTTAGGTAACTGTTATTTTCCAATATTTATTTTTTAAAAATAATATTGTAGTATTTTTTTTTAAGATGTGGTTTTCAATGAGGGAAACTTTAATTAATTAAACCTTTAAAAATTAGATAAATTTTTAGAGTGAAATTCAATTTCAGGGGGTAGAATGTAACGCCAATATTTTTTTTGATTTATTATTTTCAAATTAATTTAATATTATTGATATTTTTCACTTCAATAAAAATTGAATATATTTTTTTTATTATATAAAATCACTAAGTTTTTATTGATTTATATAGAACACCAAGTTATGATTTCACTATACACATCACCGACTTGGCCGCGTTACACGCAACATTGAGTCTTTACATAACAAAAAGTTATTATTATTATTATTTAGATGAGGTAGTTAGAATATATCCATTAAACATAGTAACATGAATAGTAATAAAAAAAATTAAACGTTCTTTATAATTTTTTCACATAAATCAAACATATATATAAAAAAATGTATAATTTCTGATAAAGTATTTATATGTATAGAATTACTATTTTCTTAAAGGTAATTATTTTTATATCATATGTATAATAAAAAAATTAATTTTAAACACTATTATAAATTTAATATGATATGATAAAAATTAATTTTTAAATTCAATTTTCTAAATAAACATAATGTGAATTTTTAGTATTTTTCAGAGAAGTTTCATTTTTTGATGAATAGTGAAAAATGCTACATTGTTGTTAAAAACTATTATTTCATGTAAATTATTATTATAATTTAAATTAATTTTTAAAGTTACAATAGATCAATTATACATATATTAATCCAATTTAGTTAATTGGAATCATTTTTATATTTAAATTAGATATAAAAACATATTGATCTTTTGATCGTTCTTTTTACCAGCCATCTCCCCACGTCTACTGGATTGGCAGTAAATTTAATTTTGCTACTTCTGTGAATTGAATTCTGAAAAATAGACTTAAAAGTTTTTAATCCTTATTATATTTAGACTATAATAGGGTCATTCTAATTTTAGGATATTATGAATAGTAACTTTAAAAAAAATTATTTACCATGGGTAAAGGTAAATCGAGTAATTATAGGTAAAAATAATATTGTAATATTATAAAATTACCATAAACCATGTCCTAAATTAATTAAATGAGTGGTTTTAGACCAAAATCACCCTTGGTTTGAAATTATTTCTTTTTTAAGACACTAGGGTAAGAATATGACCATTGTTATGTTTTATTTAAAGATAAGTTAAAAATTTTATAACCCTATTTTAAATAATTATATCAATTTTAATATTGGGTTCTACAAAATATAAATTATTCTATAAATATTAATTTCAAATAAAAAAATTTATCTACATCATAATAATTTATTTATGATTTTTAATGATAAAATAATTAACATAAATGGATACATAACGATGATGTTGTAATTGTTTAAATAATGTAAGAAATCAAATAAATGATATTAATTATAATAAAATAAATATAATTTGTGATATTTAATTTCATACAAAGATATTTTTGATGAAATTGACATGTTATTAATGTTCTATAAGTACTTTTTCAAATTTATCTTGTTGTTTTAGTTTTTTATAAGAAAAAATAATGAATATTGTCAAAATTAAAATTATAGGTATTTTAAAATAAATAAGATTTTATTAAATGATATAAAATATCTAAATTTAAAAGATTCAGTTACAAGAGTGGGATAATTCCAAAATTTTCTTCAATGACTCATTAAGGGGTGATTTGATATTTTCTAGTAACTATATTAAGCTTTAAAAATTAAAAACCATTTTGTCTTGGTACAAGTTAAAGGGTTAAATAGGGGTTAAAATAAAATTATACGGATTAACATAATAATAAAAACATGTCCAAAAATTAATGGATGAATATTATTTTACCTTTATCACCATATTATCTAATTTTACTTGTTTAATGGACACTTTTCCATAAAAATAAATTATATATTATGTAAAGTCAAAGATAGTTACAAAATATCACTCTCTTGTAATTATAATGTTTTCTGTGTCCACATAGGGAAAACATTGAGATATGAATGAATATAAAGGTTTATTTGGATCATAATGAAATTATTTTAATTATATATTTTATTTATAATTTATAGAAATTATATAATTACCTTAAATGTGTTTTCAATGTTAAAAAATACATATTTAATTAACAGAAAAATAAAATAATGGATTTTAATAATATTACTTTCTATATATTTTGGATTAATTAATGTTTCTACAGAAGCTTATATATCCATAATATATGTTTGAGATTCTTGAAACCACTAGATTTTAATTCCCACTTTTTCATGATGTATTTAATATTGAATTAAATGAATTTTATCAAATTTCACAATAATGATACTTTATTTTATTAAAATATTATTAAAACATTTAAGAATAACAAAAATATAAATTAATCAAAAAGGGTAAAATATATGGTCTATAATTTATTCCCTAATCATTTATATCTCAGTTAGATGTTTTTAGCTCTTGAATTTCCATATTATATTTTAATATTTTGAGGATTTCCAAAAGATCGTCTCGCCTCAATTAGGAACCTCAACCATCACTTCCTCTAACCACTTTGATCCTTTTAGCTCAACAAAATACTGACTATTTTTTCCCTAAAAATTGTTATCCAAGTTTTGGATGTCTTTTGCTTCTAAAAATACCAAACCTGGAGTCTCTAAGAGGAGATCCAAAGGAAGTCCACCGAAGAAGAGGTAATTGTTTTTCCAATTCATTAAAGTTCATTTATTTTTCTACTTCATCATTGTATATTTTTTCCATAATAAATTAATAAATATAGTATCATATATATTATGAGACTTTATTAAAATTATGAGACAACAATATTCCTCCTTTTATCTATCATGTAAAAAAAATATCATCATGCATGCATATGTACCAATTATCGTCTCCGCATTGTGGTGTAATTTGTTTTTCATCAACACTTTATTTGGATGGGTATAATGATTACTATAATGGATAAAATAATAAATATAAAATTATATTTATTATGGAATAAATTATATACCATCCAATTTTATATCTTTTCACAATTAAGGGAATGATGTCACGGCTTGTGCATACGTACGACCTACCGTCTCCACGACTAAATGAAACTCACATTCCATACACACCAGTCAAGAAAGATTATATAAATGTATATAATGAATATATATTATATATATTACCTAAATATTATTCTTTAAATTATGGAACTATATCATATTCACAATAATTTGTACTTATATAAAAAAACACACATACAAAAATGAAACAATTAACACCTGAAAGAAGAGTAATAATGAAATATTATTAAACAGATGATAATATAATCATATATGATATAATAAATAAAAATTAGGTTATGTAATATGTTAATAACATTATTTAAAACATTATATATGATTTTTGGATACTTACAAGTAAATCAGATATATGGTATGGGAATTTCATCAAACTTTTTTATTTTTGTGAGATAGATTCCATATTCCCTACTTACTTCTTTTGTGTGGTGTATATAATATCTTATGACATGTTATATCATTTATTTTATTTATTTAATGATATTAAAAGCTATAATTGATTTTATTCTTTCTTGGTTTTCATGATTCAAAAGTTACTCAAGTAGTAATGGATTTATGTCTCACTTTTATTTCTGTGGGACACATGCCTTATACACTACGTGTTTCTTCTATGTGGTATATATACTACTCATGAATGACTTTAATGAGTCTTTTCCAAGAGATTATCTAATTTTCATATCCATATAGTTTTATTTATTTCATAGGGAATACGATTCAACAGATTATTAAGGGATGGGTATTTATTCCATAATATCATCAATGTTTGGGGATTGTTTCTTTTTATGTTTCTGTTGGGTAATTTTTATATTCCATGTACATTTTTTCATAAAAATGTTTAATAAATTTTTTTTACTACAATAATATGGAATTTTAAATTAATTTTTACTCAATTTTAACTTTTTACAACATTTTTTAAATGGAATATTTTTTACCTTTCCCAAATAAGGTACTTTGTGACATTTACAACAAAAGTAAATAAATGAATTTTTTTCTTAACATATAAGACACGAAAAAAATACACATTCCAGAAACCTTAATTATTTGAATCTTATTTTACAATATTACAAGGTTATATTCTAAGAAAATATTTTCTTTTAAAATTGAGCATCATTTTGAAAAAATAAAATGTTTTCAAAGAAGAAATGATATTTTACTCTAATCGTTTTCAAGTGATCTCTCAAAATTATTTTCCTTCTAATACTACATTATTTGATGTTACATAGGTTTTACTAGGGATATTCCTAAATTCAACCATTATTATTTTTTCTATTAATGGTTTATGATTATGAATGACTGATATTTTTGAAACCCATTTTTAATTGGTTATATTATGATTGAATGATGTTTATGAAATCCATTTTATTTCATGGGTTTTGATACGATACATGATTAATGTTCTTGTGGAAAACTTATGTATGATTTCATTATGAGATAGGTGGGACTTATATATCCCTCTAATGCATTGGGTGAAGATTTATATCACATGCGATAGACTAACATGGTCTTGGGAGTGAACCTTGACTACAAAGATTTACATGGGAGTGAACCATGACTACCAAGATGGTAGGGGGAGTGAAGCTATAATACTAATATGATCATGATATTGAAACATGACTGCCAAGATGGTTTGGGGAGTTAAACTATACTACTAAGTTATCCTTGACAATTATTCCATGACTAAAATGGAAATCATTTTATATGATTAAGTGTCTACCATAGATTATATGCCTTATTTCTAGGTAATTATTTCATGGATTGTGTTATTTATTTCCTAATGATTCATGTCTTATGAACTGCCAATATTTTTCCCATGGATCATACATATGATCTTTTTATATATAGGGTATTATCTTCAAATGTTATGCTCGTTTTTTAATACACATATTCTCTTATTATGCTTACATGTCTTCCTTTTTTACAACTATTGAGTATATAATATCACCATTTTCTTATGTTGATTTTCCCCAAGTTATATAGAAAATTTATTAGTAGAATTACTAAAGAGAATAATATTTGTAGGAAACATTTAAGATCCTCCACCAGACTAGATGTTTGGGTTCCAATATTCCAAAGGCCCTAAACTAAAACATCTTTTAGGTGTGTGATTGCGTAATATATGAAATGTTACTAGAAAATGATGTAATGTCAATTTATATTTTTCTCGGGTTGTTATAGGACACTTTTTAGTGATGTTTCTAATTAAATCACATCTCCCACATGTTTCCTTAAGACAATTAAATGTATTTTTAAATATCATCTTTTCCTTTTGATATTGTATTAAATAAAATCTATAAAATTTAGGTTAAATATCCCTTAATCCATGAAATCTCTTTTATCACACATATGATTTGTTATTGTACACTCCAAAAAACAATAATCTTTATTTAAAGAAAAATCTCTTTAGGAAGTAAATTGATTCTCTAAAATCTACTCACTTGTTTGCCTTCTAATTATAAATCTTAATTTTTAGACTTTTCATGCTTATAATATTCTTAATTTATCTTGAATTTTACCGTAGTATTAGTCCGTGTATTATTCTTCTTTTACACCTCAATATTATTGTCGTTTTTAGTATAAGAATTAGTTGTAGTAATGGGTGAAATTTCGTTCTTATGTGGGAAATGTGGATGTCTTTTTTCCTATTTTTTCATTACTTCCACAACTTATATTTAATGTTTTTCAATCCAAAATAATATTTCATGGTACCATAGGATTGTATCCATGTTTTTTGGAATAATTAGAAAATTTATCAACTATTTTGGAGAATTCACTAACCTGTTTTAGAGAATTTTTGAACTCCTCAACATGGAATTTTTTTAACGAATTTCCAACCTCATGCATATTCTTCTCAAGTGCATTTACCTACTCTTTCTTGAAAATTAGATTCATTGTGGTGATCTCAAGAATATTATCATTGTATTCATGAATTTCATTGATATCTCCTAAAATTTTTCTGAACTCAACCTGTATCTTTATATTTTATTTTTCTTTGATTCATCAAGATATTTCATTAATATAGGTAGGAAGATGTTAGATCATACTGAGATTTAATAATGAAAATTAAAATAGAAATAAGCTCATTTAAAGAGTATAAAACCCTTATATGGAGAACTATGTATGAATGTTGTTATATTTATTTCTTAAATCACTTAGGATAATGATTTTAGATAAGATAATGTGATTTATAATTCCTTAACACTAGTAAAATATGTTCTGATAGGGTTTGGGTGAAGTTTGAAATTACCGTAACTAAGTGAAAAATGGAAAATTAAGTAACCCAACATACTTTGTAGTGTAAAATAGAGATACTTATAAGAAAAAATTCAGTACCTTTATTGGGTAAAACATTATAAGGTACCATTTTATGGTACATAAGGGTTCATTGGGTACATGAACTTTATGATGAAATCTTTATATTTTATATGGTGATCATCGTAAGGTACAAAAAATACTTCATAAAGTTCATGCATCTTCATAAGTTTAAATATCCTTACAAAAAATATGAAGTAGAGTCAAATATATGAAAACCATAAGGTACATAATATCTTATAAATACCTGATAGAATATTAGAGTTACTTTGTAAGGTTACTACCAAAATAAATTTTGAATTCTAGGAAAATAAAATCCAAAGAATGAGGCTTAACTTCAGATGATGACTATATGTTTTTATTTATTGATAAAATATCATGATTATGTATATTGATTCAATATGGAGAATTAAAGAGTACTAAGATGAGTTTCAGAGAGTATAATGAGGTTATATGTCACAGTTTCATGCAAACAAAGAGAAATTAAAATATAATTAAGTGTAATCAATTTTTTTGAGTAAAATATTCAAAAACATATAAAATATCTCATAAGAAAAATATATTGAGTCTTTAGGGAATTTAAATATATATATTTAATTCAATTAAAATGTTTTTTAATGGGGATATAAATTAATAATTCCATTGATCAATTTTAAAAAATAAATATAATAAACTACCGAGAATTATAGGAGTTTTCATAACTCCTTATGAAAACAATATTCATGGAATCAATATATATAATTTTGCAGAAAAATGGAAAATATTAAGAGTAAGAATTGATATGTTGAGAACCTAATACACTATAGTATCAAGTAGAGAAATGAGAGATTATATTTGGGATCCATCAATAAGGGGGAGTCATGTTATGCTATAGTATTGAGTAATTGGGAGAGATGAAGGCTAGAATAAAAAATTGTGATCATTAGATATCAAGGTTTTCGAACACCATGAGAAGATTAGTTGATCTAATTTTTTCATGGAGGGGGATCAACATGGTGTGGTGTTGAAAAAACCTAGAGTATTAGGAGATATTTTCTATATAGATGTAATATTTGTAGTGGGTATTTAAAATATTAATTCTCTAATGATACTCTAGAGAAGGATCATATTGGGACTCTATGCTAATAAATCTTGGATGGTCATTGGTGTAATCACTTATGTTTATAGTAGGGAATCTGTGATTAGGGTGGATAAATTATCACATAAAAGAGTATTATTTTAAGTCCAAACCTTGTGAATAATTGTCTATTACTCTTAAATTATTCCAATTTCATATAACATGAGGTTTAGTTAATTTGTATTTAGAGGATGGAGAAGTTAATTTGTTATAATGTTCAATTATAAAATAATGAATAATAAAAAAATTGTACTTTTGATTCACCTTTAACATCTTGCTACCCTAGAACACTCAAATGGTTCCTAAACTAGTGGTGTCCATGTGACCTAAATCAAACCTCTTCATATTCCATAGGCTATCGATAATAATTAAAGGTATAAGGTAATATTGTGGGGAGACTATACTCCTCTATCATAGTGGAAAGAGTAGTGGAAAATAACTATACATCATCCAAAAATGATAAAAATTTATCATAATACTCATAATAAATAAAAAATAATCAATAATAAATAATTGAAGAGAAAAGAATTCATGTAGAATCATTGATATGTTAGAACGGATAAAATAATTTCCCTTTAGGCTAATAAAAAATACAAATAAAAAATAAATTGAACAGATAAAGGTTGTACTTTCATCCTTGATCCATACCTTCATCCTAATCTCCAATAATTTCAAATATATACCACCTCATTATAAAACATTAGTACTCTACCCAATATGAAATTGTGATTAGTGAAGATATACATAGGTATGAAAGTATCATGCATACATGAGAAGGGTGTGATTACAACTCATTCTATAACCAGTAATATGTTCCCATACCTATCCAGTAAATTTTCATATATACATGTTATATGCTCATACAAATAATAAAATAGTTTTAAAACAAAAATAAATAACCATTGTTGATAATTGGGTACAAAGGTGACACTTGATATTGACTATGACTTCTTCATCTAGTTTCAAAGTTCCTTTGATCATGTTATATAACTATGCTAACAAATACAAAGCCTCATGGCCTTATAGTGGTAGGTGAAAGCACAAAATCCTTAGATGTATCCAAATTTATCACAATAGTATCAAAACTAAATTGATGTATCAATAAAAGGTAATCATATGCATTCCTTGGGTATAAGGTATACAACAAATTAAGAGGGGTATAACCCTATTCAATCTAGATAGACCTCAAGGGTTGAATAATACCATCTTGGGAAATCCATATTGGCATACACTGAATCCACGAGGATATTCAAAAGAACTATAAATAGGTTCACATAACATCCAAGTCTAAGGGGATTGAGAAATAAATTATAATAATATATGCATAATAGTTCATCTTGGGTAATTATCTAGTAATTTTGTTTAACATCAAGATTCCATTTACCAAGACTCGGGGGGAGTGAATCCCACTTATAATATCTCACAAAGCATTCCATAGGGGTAGACCACCAACCCAAACTTTCTAATGTAATCATGATATTTCTCTCAAGTACCTAACCTAACCGCATTATAGCCATATTAGGCATACACCATTCATTTAGCTTCTAAGGTGACACCCAGAATCATTAATACCCATAAATGCACAAACCATATCTTGGGTCATCATATGATTGGTTCATCCACTAGGTTCCCAAATTCACTTCATATCTGAAATGGATTCCTTAATTTCAAACTCAAATCCCTCATGTTAATCCCATAAATCATAGAGAATAACATCTATCAAATTTAATGTAAACATGATATGGTCTCACTTGCCTCATAAGGAAATATGTACTGGCATCACTCCCAAGAGATGGCCTAATTCCCATCTCTTATCCCAAGTAATTGGTCAGTCCACTTACCCAACCAATTATCAAGTCCTACATAGGAAATACCCACTCAAGAAATCACATTTTAGTGGTGGTGGGGGGGGAGATTGTCCCATACTTATATCAACTAACCAAAAGGTTATACATCATCTTAAGGTTCTCTCATGCCCTATATGAGATAACTTTTCCCAACCAAATTCCACCTCATTAAAGATGAGTCATGGAAACATATACCAAGCTCTACTTAATTCATGAAATTCCTTTATCATTTGATTTAAGCCCCTTAGGGCCCATACATCTCAAGGTATTCATTTATAATAATGACCTTAGCCATCAGTAGTAGAGGCATCAAACTGGTGTACATAAGTCCATTGTAGCCCTTGGAACCTTGTGATGTTTAGGTATTTTATTTAAATAAAAAAATTTATTAATGAAAAGGTTTGATCACCCAATTTTTCAAGACTAAATATCACATTCATATAAATAAAATGAATTTACCGTAAAGGTATAATCAAGGTACCACCTACCGTATTAATATTGTTATTCCATTTTAAGGTATAGCTTAACAACTCTCTCATGAGCTCATCTATGGTCTGTATCATCTCACAATCACCCATATCATGACATAACTGAGAGACCTCACCACACCAGAACTATGACCAACCACCCATGGAGGGTCCATGGTATCCTCCTGACATTATACCTAGAAAAAACTATAACAATCAGAACATGATTAATAGGAATTTTAATTTAATTTAGGAAAAAAATTTAATAAATTTTCCAAGATATGTAACTTCAATGAAATACTGAAAAAAATAACCCTCCTTTTGGGATATACACTATCCATGCAAAGAAACATTCCCAACATATTAGTTTATTTTCACCATTATTCAATGGAAGTAATTTCCAAACCCTAACCAAACAATAAATTGTTAGAAAAGTGTAAAAAAAAGAGAAATATATTTAAGAGAGGATATCTCACCTAAACCATCATTGAAATCCCAAAAAATACACCCCACACCAAGGGGGTCAGAAGAGGAGGGAGGGAGGAAACCCCCTAGGTTCATCCATGCATGAGATAAAATAGGAAATATGGGTATTAAAAATTAATAGGGGAAATTTCGTATTTCAAAAAAAATTAAAACCGAACATGGCATTAGCATGGCTTGAACCATGTCATGTTGTGCCTCATGGTATCCCTCAAGGAACCCCGAGATACCCACCAATATGATTAATCCATCCCTTCACTATTCTCTATTTCACATTGGGGATCCCCCACGTTACCATAGAAATATATAATACAGGGATCTCTCCATGGTCTATCTCAAAATGGATGAGACTCACCCATTTTAGCACCCAAACCTAGTTCTCTATATGATTTTCAGATAAGGACTACCCTCATCACAACACCCCATGCACCACAATATAGTTCTACCGATGGACCCTCAAAATATGAACCATGGTTTCACAATGGCATGAAATCCCCTACTCTTTCCCATAGGGGAAACTTCTAGAAGCCATGCCCAAACCAAGGAATGAATTCCCTAAACCAAGGAATTTCTCCCTCCAACATGGAAATCTCCACACCATGGTACTCTCTAGAGTGGAGCACCTATAACTAATATTATAATCAGTTAACCGACCCTTTATCTACTGACCACTCGAGCACTTGAAACCATTTTAGGGACTCATTAAATGTCTAAAAATCTATTTGGGATTTTATAATTTTCAGAACCAAAATATGAATCCTGATTCACAAAATTAACCCATCACCAACTTTAAAAATTTAAATTCCTTATGAATTTTAATATCAAATGATATATGAGTCTTCACAGCCTCTCCAACTATAACACACTGAGATTTTAAAAGGGTAACATCATATTCGAAATCATATATAACACACAACAACAAGATTATAATAGAATATAACACCATAATACATTATGATATATTTATTTTTAAATAAATTAAATCTCACCGATATATTAAAATTCACACAACATCGTGTTTGAAATTAAACATGATACTCTGTTGAAATATTATTATTTAAAAAATACCATTATAACATTATCATTAATATGGAAGGTATGAAGAGTAAATACTAAATCATAAATATTATATGTTTTACTTAGGAAAAAAAATTCAATGGTTATCTATTTATAATAAATCATATAAGAAACATTATAATGAGAAAGAAATGTTTTCTAAGAAATTTTATTTTTCTTAAAGTCGAATTAGTTACACTTTGTGTACATAATTTAAAACTAATTTTTATCACTTATAGAAAATTTATTTGGAAATATATTATTCATTTTTAAAATTTAAATTTCAATATTTTATTTGGGATATTTTTTTATAATTTTATGAAAATATTAATTTTTTCTTAATAGAGAAAAATACTGATTTCTATTAAGAACTACCTTTTTATTTAAATTATTTACCAAGTTGAATAATATTATAAATTGGTTTTAATGTAAAAATCGTTCAATTACATTAAAATTTAACAAATTTATGTCATTATAATCAATTTTTTATTTAATTTCGATATTAAAAAAAATTATACTTATTAGAATTTTCTCTTCAAAAAAATTCCCCTTCATCGCATCTACAATTCAATTTTAAATTAAATTATTATATTTATGTAAATTAAATTTGGAAAAAAATTGATTGATTATTTCGAATTGTACTAATTTTTATTATATAATAGGGTCAAAATTATTTTTTATCATATTGTGTAGTGAAATCAAAAAAAAATAATTATCATAGTTAAGGTAAATATGGGTTTATCGACAGTTAGTCTAAGATGATAAGGGTTAAAATGACTTGAAACCTTGTCCAAAACCCATTAAATTGTCATATTTATACCATTATCACATTATTATCTATTATTATGAGTTCTTTGAACATATTTCCATTAAATTGATCTATATACCAATTTAATTAAAGAAAAACAATTCACCCTCTTTCTTTTAAATTTCAATTATTTTTTCACATAGGGAAAACGTAAGATGTGTACAAATAAGGGTGTTAATTATAAGAATTATTTAATTAATTTAATTAGGTTAACTTATTTTTAATTTTTTTAATCATGTAATTATTTTTAAGTGCTTATGAAATTACAATGGAGTAACTAATTAGTTAATAGAGAAACAAAATAAATGGTACTAAAAATATTAAAAGTAAATTATTTTGACTGTGTAATTATGTTACATTAATTGCTTAGATAAATAAATCATTTTATACTATTTTTAACATAATATATTCTAATTCCATCATTTTCATGATATTTTTTAAATTAAAATTAAATGAAAATATTCAAAATTGACATTAGTGTTATTTTAAAATAAAAGACATTTAATTAAATGATTTAAAATTTCTAAAAATATTAATTTCTACCAAGTTATTTTTAAATGTTTGAAAAAATAAACTAATACCCATTAAATGAAAAAAAATATTTTTTAGTGAATATATCAACCCCAAAATTGAAAAAACCTTTTTAGTCCGGTTAAGGATAAAATGGTGTTTTTTCACGTTACATGTGCTTATATTTAAATTAAATTTAAACACACATAGGATTTTTATGTGATAAATTAGAATTAATATTTTTAATCATAGGGTCAAAATTATATAATAAGGCTTGTTATATTTTAGGGTTAAAGGATAAATTACCTAGGTTAAAAATACTTGTTACTATAGTAAAAAACTAAAATAGCAAAAGTAAAGAATCATAGATGTTAAAAGGAAATGTTTAAATTTTGTTTGTGGAGGTTTGGATAAACTCTATCATATCTCCACCCTTTTAATTTTCAATTTTATAGCCACATTGGGTGACATTGACTTCTCATTATTGAATAGTTTAGGGTATTCACAAAAATTACACTCCCCCTCAATTATAAAACGGAACTCACACCGCTCTCTTACACCTATAAACCCAATTGGATCAACTAAACCATGAAACAATTACTCCCAAAAATCATTATCCACATTACATAGTTTCTAGTATTCCAAAAATACCAACCCTATGGTCCTTAAGAAGAGGTCCAAAGGAGGTTTCTTTAAAAGAATGTAATTTTCTTCACTGAGATCACTCTTTTTCTTTCTACTTTTACAACCATAATCAATATATTATAACATAAAATATAATAACAACATAATTTATGATATAATAAAATTTTATTATGTTTTTTAAATAATATTTATCCATATCTACTTCAGTCTAATGAGAAAAAAATCATCTAATCATGTGTTTGGAGGACTACTGCCTCGTGAATTGATGTAACGTTTTTCCATCAAAACTTATCCAAGTTGGATAATGATTGATTCAATTTATAAGTATAATATTTATGATATAATTATACTCCTATAGAAACAATATCACATATAAATTCCTTCTTCTATTCTGTTTAAAATATGATAATGTCAGTTGTGTGTATGACGGACTACCACTTCTCCAAGAGATGTTATTCATTATTCAGTTTTTCATTACATGGAAAGTAATAAGGATAAATTTAATAACTATTTGTGATATATATAACATGATAAAAATAATGAGAAATTAATATGTCATGTAGTTTTTTATACTTTCATCCTTTAATGGAATGATATCATTGCTCATGCAGACATATGGCCTATCATCTCCACGTAGATATGCAATTCATTTTTTATGTCTAAATTTCAAGGATGGTTATAATAATATATATAATGAAAAAAATTAATATTTATAAAAATTTTATAATTATGGTGATGATTTAACTTTATCCTCTTTACAATAATGATAACCTTCATCATAAAACACGTATGTGAAAACAAGGAAATTAACTCCAAAAATAATGAAAATAATGAAATATTATTAACAAAAAAGGATAATAAAATGTTATAAGAGGATCATATATGTTATTTGAAATATGAATATTTTTTCTTGATAGATTTATAATAAACCTAAATTTATTATGCATGATATTTGGAAACTTATGAAGGAATTCAAGCCTAAAGTAAGGATTTCTTGGCTCACTTTTACTTCTATGAGATATAAACCATATTCATCTCTTATTCCTTTACATGGTGTATAAACTTACACTTTGATATGTTATAAAATTAATCTATTTATCTTCAAGTTATTTAATTTTTCATTTTAAAGATATTATGATTTAGAAGTTACCAAATTGGTAATGGTTTATTTCACAATATCATTAGTATTCAAGATTATTTATGTTAAAGTCTCCCTTATAGGGAGTTATTTTTTATTTATATCTTAAAACTAATAAGTTTTATTACCCTCTTGTTATTCAATAAATTTGAAATTAATTGTTCCATTTTTCCACTTGATGGAATATAAAATTATTAATAATTGTTTTTAAGAAAATTCGACTTTACTTATCTCTTTGGTCAAAATTACATTTCCATCAAAACCCTTGTTTTATAAAAAAATTAAGAACATTTTAAATATTTTACAAATGATTTATCAAATAATAATTTACCTATTTTTAATTTTTTTTAAATGTTTTCCAATTAATCTTCATGTCATTTTCAAAATAATTCCCATTTGTTTTTTATCAAAAACGTAAAGGATTATTTGTATAAACTTATACGGAATGAACATAATTTATTGTCATTATAACTACTAAATGTTTTAAGGATTATTTTAAAAAAATATATATTTTATTTTCAATAGAAATTATTTTCAATTTTTTTGAACTTTTTGTTTTAAAATTTAATTTTCAAATTTCAAATTATATTTTCAATAAGAATAGTTTTAATTAACTATTTATGTTACTTTTATACATTGATGACAATATACCTTTATTATTCTATTTATCTAATAGGGATATGTTTTATTCATATCATTATTATTCATTATTTTGGTGGGTTTTGATAATTTTGATTAAGTATGGACACTTTTATTACCATTCACCATATTTTTTTGGATTGTTTATAATTATGTTTATTTGATTGGGGTGTGTATTAACATTTTCAAGGTTAGTTTTTCAATATGAATGTCCATTCTATTTATGTTTCACTACATTAATATCATGAATTAATTGGAATTAGTATGTTACTACTGGGGACCAATTATAGATGACCCCTTGATGAATATATATGTTTCTTGAGATGTGGTCCAAATTAGATGGGTTTCTACCCATGGATTTAAATTGTCTTGTGAAAGGACTTGACAGTTTCTATTGTAAAGAATTATGCATTCCATCATTATGAGATAAATTATTTCCATGTGATTATTCTATTAGTTAGAATATCCATGGATAATTTTCAAGCTTATGTGATTATTTATATTTTTTTATTTTATCATCATTATTTTTTCCATATTATGCTAATTTTAATGATTAAATGGAACACGTTTTAGTTATTTACCTTCCCATATTGATAATACTTATTTATTCATGATATATTATTTTGTATTTTTACCCTTACTAAGAATATTATCTCACCCATTTCTTATATTTTATTTTAGATAGGATATAATGAAATGTTTTTTGTTGATATGAAGAGTTTTGCTTTGAGGAATAACGGTGTTCTCAAAGAAAACACTTTTTGTATTTTCTGTATTCAAATGTATGTGTAATTATAGTATATATATTACCAGGACTAATAAATTATTCAGTACTTTGTGATATGATACATTGTATCTAGTGACAATGCAATAATTTAGAAATTGTCTCTGGGTTACTGGTGTATGGGATATTAGAGCTAGTATCCAAGAAAGCTTAGTAGAATCCATGGGAACTAGATTTTGAAAAACATAGATTATAGAACATAACTCTATGAGTGAAATTTATTATATTTATATAAGAACATACTAAATTTTTTGGAGGATATATATTATGTGGTTTCCCAAAAATACATTCATGTCTAGATACTATAGGTTGATGTGGTTTAGGTACACATTTACCTAGGGGTAATAACATTGAAAAAAGTGTGATGGGGTTGACTCAAGAATTTCATGGTACATGAAAATAGTCCTTACCTTGAACTTGGTTAGACACTCCAAGGGGATATGTTGGATAGTAAAAATTTTATTAAAAATTATATGAATTGTTCGAAAATATTTTTATGATTAGAAATCATTCCCAAAGAAACCATGTTTATGATTATGAGATAATCCATATATAATTTTTTAAATTTATGTTAATCATTTTAATAGTTTAGGGATTACAAGTTAATTTTCATAATGTTATGATATACTCTAATATATTCCATTATTTATAAATGGTTCATAATGTAATTAATGGTAACTTTACCAATTCTTGTAATCCAAATAGTAGGGACGATAGTTTATTTGATGGGATTAAACCTGTATTTTGAGTATACTAGTTTCCCAAAAATTATCATCATACCATTACACATTATCATGTGTTATCAAGACAGATAATGAATTATCAAATTTATATGGATTTTAATGTTTGTAATAGTATAATAGGATGAAAGATTAAAAATTTGATAAATGGAAGATGGGAAAGAAGGATTTACCCCAATGTGATAATTATGTAAAGAAACACCATGGTACTTTCTTGAAGAGAAAGGGATTTTTCTATAAGTTTGGACATAAAGGATACTATGCTAATAATTTCAATGTAAATAAATAAATATCCAATGTTGAATGCTTATAATATAAGGATATAGGGAACTATAAAAATTAATTCCCCAAGTGTCAATGAAATATACCTCAAAAGAAACAAAGGGACCATGGTTATGCCTATATTATTACCACAGATGAAGTGTAATGATTAATGTGCTTGTTTTTGGATTCAATAATTATGTTATAGGAATATTTTATCAATGATATTCTAGTTATAAGAATCATTAAATGTATAATGATTATACTGTAATAATATTTCTTAATAGATTTGAGAACATATGTTGAATGGTAAAAATGACAAAGAAAAAACATCGAGTGACACGTTAAAACTCTTGGTAAACACATGATTAATGGAGTGTAACTCTTAATATGTTCTCAATGTTGAGATAATAATGATATGTTTAAGGGATGGTGTAGGTGACCATGAAATCGGTTAGATTTTTGATAGTTTATGCCATCTTTTTAGGATTTTACTATAAGTATTAATTTATAGAATATTTTCGATGACATGAGATCTTATATTTAGAATTATACCTTCGTTCATTATGGTTTTAGGGTGATCAATGTATTCAAATATTTTGAATCTGACATTAAGAGACACTTTTTATTTTTTGGGAATAAAATGTTGTTTTAGTGACCATCCATCCAAAATTTTGGACTTCAAATTTGATAAACATATTTTAGTTGAGTATTATGGTTAACTATATATTTAATGGATTGAGTTAAACTTTGGTTATTATTTTATATATTGTGATATCCATTTTGGTTTTGGAAAATATATAAATATGAGAAGAATGAATTTTCATTCTAATGATCTGTTAAATTTGTTTCAGGCATAAAAATTCATTTAGGATATCCATTTATTGAGTTATGAAATAATGTGTGAATTTATTTTAAAAAAACAAAAGTTTGGAATTATTACTATGAAATAAAAATACATTAAGTAAGTATACTTTCATATTTTCTTTGTCTAGATGGTAAATGAATTCCTTAACTCTAGGCAAAAGGGTGTTGAAACAAAAAGGTTATCATAATAACATTATTTCTATTGAATGGATGATCTTTTCATTCATCATTGATTTTTTTATTTTTTTGTCATAAATTTTTCAAGATCATTCACTTTTTTTATTAATGATCTATAGAAATCCCCATAATTTTTTATGTTTTATTCTATTTCCATATCTTTACTTGACACCAATGTTCTCCTATATAGAAACCAAGTATGTGTTATTCTATATGACCTTCATAATTTCCTTCCTATATTATCAAGATAATTTTTTATGAATTGGGGATTCATTAATGGTAATTTAAAATTTCAAACCCTTGATTATTGATATCAACATTAAATTCAGAGTTCACAATTTATTTCGGAGCATAGAATATAACTCCTCCATATTTTAAAAGAGGAACATCATATTTAATAGCATATATAACATGAAACATAAAAATTATTATAGAATATAGCACCCCAATAATTTAGGATTTATTTCTTTTTAAATAAATTTAATATCATTGATATCTTGAAATGCACATAATGTCGAGTTTTCATGAAATGTCATACTCTATTAAAATATTATTATTTAAACATGAACATTATAACCCAATCATTAAAATGAAGAGTTTGAATAATAATAATTAAATAATAAAAAAAATATTATTTAAACATATATTAAATAAATTCAATTTTTATCTATTGATTATAAATAAAATAATAACCATTTGAAAGATAATGAAATGTTTTTTGAAAACTGTATTCTTTAAAAAAGTTGATTATTCATATTTTTCACACATAATCTAAAAATAATTTGTATCACTTGTAGAATTTTTTAAGAAATATAATAATAATTTTTAAGTCTAAATTTCAAAATTATCTTTGGAAAATTTATTAATAATTTTCCGAAAATAATATTTTTTTGATGACTAGTGAAAAATAATATTTTTATTGAAAACGGCCTTTTCATTAAAATTATTTACCATGTTAAGTAATATTTAAAATTATTTTTAAACACAATTAGTTCAATTATATTAAAATTTAACTAATTTATGTTGGAATCAATTTCATATTGAATATTGATATTGAAACATTCTATACTTATTTGAATATTCCCTTTAGAAAACTGCTCTTTTGTTGTGTCTATAATTTAATTATAAATTCAATTCTTCCACTTATGTGAATTGAATTTGAAATATATATTATATATATGGAATAATAATAATTTATATTATATAATATGTCCAAATTAATGTCTTTAAATAATTAATAGTGAGACAACTAAAAATTAATTGTCGTGGTTAAGATAAAAATGGATTTCTTAAGTGGTTAATCTTAGAATATAAGGTTTAAAATAACCTAACAGCTTCTCTAAAACCCATTTTATGGGTATATTTCAACCATTATAACATTAGGATATATTTTTATGATATTTAGGTACATTTTTCATGAATTATACTTATATAATAATTTAACTAAAGAAAAATACAAAAATGCCACCCCTTTCCTTTAAATTTCATTTATCTATTCATATTAAAGAAATATGTGAATGAATATGGATAGTAATTTTGATAATAATGAAATTAATTTCATAAGGGTAACTTGTTTTTAATTTTTAGTAATAATATAATTACTTTAAATTCTAAATCAGTTCCAACATAATAATTATTTAGTCAATAGATATATAAAATAAACGATTCAAAAAATATTAAAATTAATGTAAATTGACAAAATTTTATTGTTCCATTAATTTTTTTAGCTAAATATATAAATATTTGTGAACATAATATATTCAAATTCCATCAATTTATTTATTTATTTTTAAATTCAAATTAAATGAATAATGTCAAAATTGATATTGATGTTATTTTATAATAAATTACATCTTACTAAATGATTTAAAATTAAACAAAATACTATTTTCTGTGAATTTATTTTTAAATGTTTAAAAATATAAACTAAGTTTTATTAATGGACCATTTATTATTTGATATTGACTATATTGACACCTAAATAGTAAGCACTATTTTATGGGGAATATGGTTAAAACAATGTTTTTCAATATTATATGCGGTTATATTAAAATTAATTTCCAAGACACATATGATTTTTATATGATAAATTGGTTTTCATATTTAGAATAAGTTGTAAAAAATTATCTAAAAAATAAATTTTAATTTTATTCTTATAGTATGAATTACCTAGTTTAGAAGGAATTGTTACCGTAGTGAAAACAAAAAAGTTAAAAGCATGTAATCTTTGAAGTGAAGGAACAACACGTTTAAAAAATGTGTGTTGTGTGTGTTGGAGGTATGTAATAAACATATAATCCCTAAAATCCTTTAATTATCAATTTTGGAGCCACTTTTTGTGAGAGTGACTTACCAATATGGAATAGTTTTGAGTATTTACAAAAATGACACTCCTCCTTAATTATAAAAGGGAAATAGATCCACTATCTTATTCACAACTCTAAATCAATGTATCCCGAAAAACCTAGAATGTATTACACTAAAAAATAATTATAAGCATTATAGATATTCTATTATTCCAAATGTATCAACCATAGGGTCCTTAATAAGAGATCAAAAAGTGGTTTCTCTAAAAGAAGGTAATTGCCTTCACTAATATCATTATTTATTTTTATTCTTTAAAAAATTAAATTATGTCTCATAATGTCTAATATAATAAAAACAATATCTTTTATATAATTATATGGTTTTTTATGTAATAATATTTATCCATCTCCACTTCCTTCAAATAGGAAATTAAATCTTCAAATCTTGTGTAAAGCGGACTACCACGTCACAAACTTATTTGACTCCATTCTCCATCAATGCTTATCAAGATTGGATAATGAATAACTTAATATACATATATATATATATATAATATTAAATATATAATTATACTCCTAGATTTTTAATATTACTTAAAACTTCTTAATTTCCAATATGTTTGAAATATGATAATGTCGCTTGTGTGTACGGCAGACAACCACCTCGCGAAGTGATATGATTTGTTTTTTAGTTAAACTTTACATAGAATGTAATTAGTATATATTTAATGAATATATTTGATATATATGACCTGAAATATATTCATTAAAATTAATATATCATAACATTCCTTACCCTTTCACCCATTAAGTCTATGATATCGCCATTCATGCGTACAAACAACCAACTATCTCCCCATAGCAATGCAATTCATTTTAAATGTCCCACATTGAAGAATAGTTAAGAGGATGTATAAAATGAAAATAATAAAATTTATAACATTAATATAATTATGAGGATGATGTAACTATACCCTATGTCCATGAACCATAACATTCATGAAAAAACACACATGATAAAACTAGCCAATTAACACCCAAAATAATGAAAATAATGAAATATTATTAAAAAAATGAGTGGAAAAATGTTATAATAGGATCATATATGAAACGAGATATATTATTATGGTTATATAATAGATATATAATAATACTATATTTATTATATGGTATGTTTAGACACATAAGAATGAATTTGAACATGAGTTAAGGGTTTCTCATCCCAATTTTATGTCTGTGAGACATACATCATATTCACCACTTATTCCATTGTGTTGTGAATATACTACTTATTTGATATGTTATAGTATAAATATATATATTCATGGTATTGAATTTTTCATTTAATGTAATTTATTTTATGGGTCTTACGATTTAGAATTTACCAAAGTGGTAAGGGTTTCTTTCATAATCTCATCAATATTTGGTATTGCTAATATTTATGTGTCCCTTGTGGAGAATTATTTTGAATTTATATCCTAAAACCAATAAATTTTATTATCCACATGTTATTCATTAAATTTTCAAGTAATTGTACCATTATAAACACTTTGTTTCTTAAAATGATTGAGAAAATGTTTCTAAGAAAATATGACTTTATTTCTCTCTTCGATCGAAAATCCTTTTTCGTAAAAAAAATATTTTTGAAAATTGTTTTAAAAATTGTTTTTAAATTTTTATAGATGATTTTTTAAATAATTTTTTACTTATGTTGACTTTAAAAAAAATTGAATGGAATTTTCATGTATTATTTTAAAACGATTCTCATTTGAATTTTTCCAGAATTGTGAAAAGAATAATTATTTTAATGTGTACAACATGATCCGAATTGCATGTGGTCATGACCTCTCAGTGTTTTAATGATTATTTTAAAAAAAATCAGTGATAATTTTAATAGAAATTATTTTCAAGAAAAATTATGAACTTTTTGTTTTAAAATAGAATTTTCAAAGTGAAAATAATATTTTTCTTAAGAATGTTTCAATGACATTTTTATGGTATTTCTATCCATTGATTACATTAACCCTTATTTGTAATTATGATACAATTTTGATATGTTTTATTAATATAATTATTAGAATTTATTTTTATGGTTTATAATCTAGTTTTTCTGAAATTTTATTACAATTAACCAAAAAAATTAATGGTATAGGATTATGTTTATTTGAATGGGTTAATTATAAAAAAATTAATATGTTAGTTTTTCATTATGAATGATCATTCTAATTATACTTCACCCCTTTTGTATGATAAATGCATTATAATTAATGTGTTTCATGTGGGTATTGGTTGTATATATCCCCTCAATCCATCAATAAGTCTCACAAGAAAAAGCAGTTGGCCAAATTAGATTGGTTTTTACCCATATATTTTAACTATCTGATAAAAATCCTTGATATTTTCAGATGTACTGAATTATGTAATCTCTAATTATGTGATCAGTTATTTCCAAGTGATTATTTAATTAGTTATAATATCCATGGAAAGTTTCAATCTTATATGATTATTTATATGGATTTTTTTTATCATCATTAATGTTTCCCATATTACAACCAGTTTATTGATTAAATGGAATGTGTTTCAGTTATTTACTCATTCATATTGGTTATTCTTATTTATTTATGATATATTATTTTATATGCTTACCCTTACTGAGCATTTTAACCCACCTATTTCTTATGTTTTATTTTCTCCAGGATAACAGGATGTATTTTGTTATTGATATAGATGGATACATTTTAAGGAATAGTTTCATTCTCAAGGAAAACACTTTGTGTATTTTATGTTTCCAAATGTATGTGAAATTAAATTATGTGTCTATTTTAAAAAGTCTATTAAATTTTTCAATTCTATGAGATGTGATACCTTGTATCTAGTTCTAAAGTAATAACGTAGAAACCATATCTAGGTTACTGGAGTTGGGGAAATTACACCAACTTAGTTTTTCTCATCCCTGAGAAGCCTCAGTGTTCTTTCTACTATTAACTGGAACTATCCCAATAGCTAAATTATCATAAAATTATCATATATTACCCTAGACCATTTAATCAGCTTCTACTCCACAACTCTGAAACAAAAGGCACACAATTTATTGAAATATCACCCACCCACTTTTCAATAACACTAATACAAAGAGAATGATCAACCACACCCACTCTCAGTCAATAACACTGATCAAACCTCCTCTGGACAAAATCTCTAAAAAATGATCAAATCTACCCACTAACGTATTATTTCATCATCTTATTCTAATGCCTTTACTCGTTAGGAAATCCCAAGATCATCCAAATAATTAAACTGATGTATAAACCTAAATTTTAGTGTAATTCTATGATCAGTTCCTTATCTAACCAAATATTTCATCATTCTTCACTCCTGATAATCAATGAAACCATGATTTTAATCAAAGTTGAATCACACAAAAAAACATCCCAATATAGATTCCACTATATATATAATCCATTTAATACCACATTTAAATCCCAAAATTTACATTCACTATGAAACTAAATAATATCTGATTCATCTACTCACTAACACACTAATGCTAATTTAATTTAAAACAATTGGTCTTATCACACGCATGATCATACCCACATGATTTTTGTACCTTTATAGACTATGATCCTTCCTTTAATACATTTAATGACTCCATAAAAACCATACTACTCATACCCAAGAACCAACAAGAAACTCCAAATTCCAAAAATTTCCAACCGACTAGAAACATTATCCTCAAAAACTACAAAAACTCCATCCATAATGAGGGTATCACAATATATAGTGAATGGAACTCTCCCCATAATATATAGTTATCCTTATATTGATCCATGATCACAACCTCAATAGGTTCCACAATCAAACGTAATTTTATCCTCTCATGCCACACTCTTCGTCTTATCAACAACTATCACCCTATATTTTTACTATAATAATAATCATATAGGAGGAATTTCTTGTAAAAATACCTGGTAACCATCCCAAAATCATTTCATAATTCCATTAGTCCACATCCCACACATGGATTTTAATTGGTTCACATCTCAAACAGCACTACAAATACCCAACATTTAGGTTTTCTAAACCTCAATCAAAACCCAATGGGTTTACTCTACCATACCAAATTATCATAATAACTAAAAAATTATCTCATGATCCACACATAATAGAATCTAGTATTACTCACCTAACCACTAACCATGATCCTAATTCATGTTTTTCTCATCTTATCATAATAAACCTCACTACTTCTCCTACAAATCAAGGCATTCACCCATAACATGGTATATATAAGAACTATCCACCAACCCGAGTGTTGTTCCATTAATGTGAAGTGTTTTCCCACAATTAATCCATCCTAGATCCTACCATATATGATGACAATCCTATATCTCATCAAGAAACATACTTGAAGTCACCAAGGCTAGGCATACTATTGATCTATCCCTCGAAAACCCAACTCTGATGCCAAATAACTTCAAGATATTTTCATTACAAAGATCAAGAAATATTTGTGCCTATATCTCATTCTTGGTAGCCACTTTGATGCACCGATCTCATTACCTAAACCATATATCCTTGATTTTCATATATAAGAGCACTCAAAATCCCAGTCTAACCCCTCTCTTGATTTATCTTAATACACATCACATCTTATATTGACCATAATACCTAGATCACTAGTACACTAAGCCACATCTTGAGGGTAATAGTATCACTCACTTAACCCATAAAACCTGAATTTTTTATGTCATTGATCACAGAAAAACACATTTGATATCTTCTAACCATCATAAGTTAACTCACTAGCTAAAACATCCATATCAAGGGTTCTTACAATATATATCAGGAATTATATTCAAAGTCATTAACATATTATGACATTAATCCTCATCATGAATACGCAAACAAGACTACCCCATGAGGTTAATGATATCATATAGTTACATTTATATATATATATACACAAAAATATCTCCCCCTCATGATCAGTATTAAGTATATCATAATCATGTGGTCTAGTTAAGTATAGTCCCACCAAGAAGTTATATAAGAAAACACCATATAAGTAGTTATTAACACATTAAATAACAAAACATATTTTTATTCATGAACTATCACCAGGGAATCAAATACCTATACTAACCCACTAAGGGTCACTATACAACCCTTGAATGATTGAATCTATAGTCATCATCATTGGGGAGAATACCTTTATAGAGTCTACATTACTGGTCATCAAAATAAATATACTATGGTTCGGCTGAGAAGAATTCATCCAAAAATATACATTGGAAAATGATATATAAGTTTTTATAGACACTTTAAGTATTTCAACTCTCTATAATCAATCATATCAATCACACATAGTCATGTGAACGTCATGTGAATCCTATATTCTGAAAATGATAAATGTATATTCCCATTTCACTGATATTTCGTGAGCCAAACCATAATAAATCATAACTCCAAAAACTCAATCACATCATGATAGGTGAAATCATATAACCATTAAAATAGAAACCAAGAATATAATTTTTCTAAGGAGATCAACCTGTAATTCATATTTTAAAAGTTTTTCATGATGCACTAGTCTGATATCCATCACAAGCTCTAACATATCCATTATCATGATCTATAGTATCATAAATAATAATAAAAAAATAAAAGGATGCTATAATACCACTTTGTAATGTCCCACCACCCCAGACCACTAAACCGGTGCTTGGAATAGAAATGTCTATATGAAATCATGGTAATCTCCCCATATTCCAAAGGCTTATTAATAGTAAGGTCTAGGGTAATACCATGGGGAGACTATACCCCCAAATAATAGTAGAAAGAGCTATGGAAAATAACCAAAAATTATCCAAAAACTTTTAAACATCCATCAGAGTATGCATTATCAATAAAAGTAAATAATAAATTAACGTAGAAGAAAACATTCATGAAGATTCACTGTCATTCTAGAACACATAAACTTATCTCCCATTGGGGTGATCATAATAAAATTAAATAAATTTTAAAAAAAATAAAGGCTCTAACACTATTATCAAGTTGGTACTCCAATAAAATATTAAATATTGTATAATATATCCTACTTGATCATGATACATTGAGTCTATGTGGAATATAAACCAATAATTTATGAAAACCTTATTAGGTAACCATGTTCTATTAACACCCAATAAAAGTGTGAGTACAACTCAATAGGGAACAACCAATATAGTCATATATATAACTAGTAAAAAAGTTTTTGTTCATGTGATATTCTATGTTGGATAATAAATAAACTTCATAAGAATTAATAAATAACCATTGTTGATTAATGGGTTCTAAGGTGACACTTGGAATAAACTATACCTACTTCATCAAGTTCTAGAGTGTCTCAAAGAACATCACATAACTATACCAACCAATACCCGGAAAAACATACATATATTAGTAGGTAAAACAATAATATATTTATAAGTATTAAAATTCATCACAATAGTAACAGGCACTAATGGATTAATCCACCAGAGGTAATAATGGTCATTCCATAGCTAGCAGGCATAAATATAATTCCTATGGATGACCCTAGGAAGTTTGGATATACGTAAAAGGAAACATACCAACATACAAGGTATTCCATACAAAAATAATATGAATTTATTATTATTTACCAAGGAATTAAAAATATATAGGAATAAGACCCCAACAAAAGGGGGATTCCAAATGTATTCTAATTATATTGGTATAATACTTGAATCCTATGTAATCGCCCATGAATTCAATATAACACTAGGAATTAAATTACTACAACTCAAGGTAAATTCATCCCTCTAATAGTACCTCTCAAATCATAATATAGGGGTTGATCACCTTCCAATACCATCCCACATAATCAAGGTTAGTCTCTCAAGTACCTGACATAACCTCATCATAGCCATATTAGGCTCACTCCATTAATTCAGGTTATAAAGTGACAAATGTAATCATTTTTACCCATAATAGCATGAACTATCTATGTGGTCAACTTATCACGGGGGAACCCATCTGGGTGCCTAGGTCACCTCATATCATTGAAACCCTGGATAAGTTCCTCAATTTAAAACTCATATCTCACACTCCATTACCATTACTTGGAGACATTAACGTAAATTTTTCATTATTGTAAACACATCATAACCTCATTGGCCCCTTACAGAAAACCTCACGGCCATTTCTCTCAATATATGGCCTAATTCTAATCTCACATACCAAGTCATTGGTCAGACCACATACCCAAATGTCATCAAATCAGACCTAGGGAATACCCACCCAAGCACTCATGTCTCAGCACTGGAGGAATGTTCACCCCACTCTTATATCAACTTTCTTGAAGGAAACATATCATGTTCCTCTCATGACCTTTGTAAGAAAACTATTCCTAAATAACACCATTCTCTAAAAGGAAGTATCAAGGGTTCTTATACTAAGTGAAACTACATTTATTAATTTCCTTCTTCATTTGATTTACACCCATGTGGGTCTATACATATCAAAAAATATATTTATAATAATTACCTTAGATAGTGATATTTGATGCGTTATCCAAATGAACAAGGGTCCATTATGTCCCTTGGTACATTATTCAGTCTAGGAATTTAATTTACATAGAAAAAATAATTTAATCAAAATGTTTTATTGGGAATAGTATTAATACAAAATATCACATGCATATAAACAAAATGATTTTACCTTATGGGTATTCTCAAGGGACCACCTACCATATTATTTGAGTTATTCCCTTTTTAAGAATAGCCTGTAATATTTCACTAGTTATCATCCAAGTCTCATATAATATTCTCATCACCTATTGTAAACCATGATGTCAAATAATTAATTATAATAATTTTAAATTAATTATTTAATTTTTTTTGTAATAATTTA
This sequence comes from Viscum album, assembly GCA_963277665.1. Classification (NCBI taxonomy): domain Eukaryota; kingdom Viridiplantae; phylum Streptophyta; class Magnoliopsida; order Santalales; family Viscaceae; genus Viscum; species Viscum album. The sequence goes on along the minus strand of OY728163.1, from coordinate 965,074,391 downwards.
TTATTAATTTCAATTTAAATAAATTAGAAATAATCATCGAATAAATCATTAAACAACCATATGAAATAAAAACTGTGACCAACCACCCCTGAAAGGTCTATGGAATCCTCTAGATACTATCCCAAGATAAATACCTAACATCCAAAATCTAGTCAAGATATAATTTAAATAAATTTAGGAAAAAACATTGAATAAATTCACCAAGGAAATTCATTCAATGAAATGGAGAGGAATGGCAGGTTATCCTCCTTTTAGGACATCCTCTATCCATGTCAATAATAATCCCAAACATATCAAATTATTTAAACCATACACTTGCGTAAATTATCTCTAAATCCTAGCTGAGATAACTAAAAAACAGTGAAGAACACGGAAAAAAATCATAGGGATAAAGGATATCACATATAATACTTTTCAAAACCACAATAAAATTCACCCCACACTTAGAATATCTAAGGAGGAAGATGGGAAGAAACATTTTGGGTTCGTATCTGTGTGAGAGAAAAGTGGGAATAAGGGTGTTAAGAATAAAGAGGTGAAAATTTGGTATTTCAAAAAAAAACACATAAGGTGGAACTATGGATTACACAACAATATAGTGAACCTATAAGAATACCCAAAAGACCCATAACATGACCATACCAATATTAATTCCCTCTCCCCACTATTTTACATTTTTCATAGGGGATACCCTCTACCACCATTGAAATCCCAATAATGTGGAACTTTTCTTGTTTTGGAACACAATGGGTGAGAAATTCCTCTATAATCACCATTGATTAGTGATCTTTGGGAATTTGGAATAGGGAATTACCCCCAATGAGCCACACTATGAACCAAAGTAGGGTGATCCCCGTGGTCACTCATAATAGAACCCTAATTCTACCATGGTGTAGCCTATTTAGTAATTTCCTTTAAGTTAAATCCAAGGTTCAATGCCCAACCCAGGGAAAAAATGCTCTCCACATTGTAATTTATCCCTCTACCATAGAGATATTCGCATTTTGGTTCTCCCCATTGTGGAGAACCTATATCTGAAATGGATTTATGTCTACCTTACCTTTCTCTAGCATCCACTTGAGCACCTAAAATACCTATGGGGCCTCATTCGATGTCCAAAAACCTCTCCTTGAGATTTTATAAATCTCAAAAATCTCAATATGAATCTAGGTGAAACAAATAATCCTGTCACCAATATTTAAAATTCAATTCCCTTGTTAATTTTTACAAATTATAAGACATGGTTATGTACGTCACCATCAATATTACCAACTGGACTAGGAATTATTGGTGCTATTAGATCAAATCCTAGTTCCATCTAAAAGATATAATAATTTTATGAGTATAAAGAGTATAATTTCTATGTAAAACTATGGTGTACCTATAAATTATGTAAGTGACTATCAGATTTAGAAGATTAGGACGTTTCCCAACCTCTAATCACTTTTCCAAAAGGTTGGGGGTGGAGTAGGGATAGGATTTACACTCATTCGTAAGGGTGACCCTATGAGTCCTTCTAGAATGATAAATATTTAAGTATATGTAAATTCAATAAAATTATATTCTGATGTTACTTTAAGAAAATCTGAACAAATAGGTCATGGAAATTCAAACTACGAATGAGATTTTAGGATTAAATGAAGAGAAGTTATGAAAGAAATACAAAAGTTAATTCATCCAAATTAGAAGTCTGGATTGACAATTTTGGGCATATAAATATGGATAAATATATATTTATTGATTACCACAATATAAGAGTCAATTATTTTTCCAAAAATATATGGGGGTTTAGTGAGAGGCTAAATGTATTCATTATTGTTAAAAATCTAATTTAAAACGTTTGAGATAGGTTAAATACAAATATTTCAACTTTGAAAAATAAAAAGGATCTTTCCATGGATTAAGATCATAATCTTATCATTTATTATGAAATGTGGTGAATTAAAGAATTAAAGAATATAGAAAAAAAATAAGAGATATAATTTAAGGCTATTAGGAAGGGTAAAGTTAGAGATAAAGAAGGTGAAAAATCAAGTTATTCTGATGATGAGGGAGATAATGAATATTTCAACAGTTTGGTTTCTATTTGATAAAATATGTTTGAAAGTGGTAAATGTAAGGGAAAAAAATAGACAATAAGGTGATATAAGTTTAATATTAGTTAACATTTTACCAAACAAATCCCAAACAAAATCCTCTAGAATCAAAAACCATTGAAGAAGATAAAAAACCTCAAAATATTAGGGTAAAATTATGAATAAACATTTCAACGATAAGATAATATGTTAAATAGGTAATATGAAAAAATATATCTCATCTTTAATTATCCATTATGAATATGAAGTTAATTTTATGGCTCATATTAAGATAAGTTTTGATAACTCAAGGTGTGATGATACAACCCATTTCCTCTAGTCACCACTCTCTCCCTCACCCCACCCCTTAGTCTCTCATCACCTCCCTCAACCTCTCCACATAACATCCCATCACCACTCTATCCTTGAAAATTTTCTTCCATACCTTTTTCTTTCTCCCACACACCACATCCTTGGATCGAGCCACATAGAAGCACCTCATCCACCCTTCTTTTAGCCTCACATCCAATCTTCATAACTAGCCTCTCTTGGTCTATATATATTTATTTCAATGGTTTTGAAATAATAAGTCCCCAATCACTACTCGAATTCCCCTTAGAGCCCTAGTAGTGGTGGTTTATCCTTCAGGTGGTGATTATGGCCATTCATCCCACCCCTCATATTTATCCACATTCACAAATTCATCCATCCTCCCTAATTTACCCTGCATCTTCCTATTCCTGAAATATCCCTCTCTTTTTTGAGGGGCTCCTTCACTTACTATTTCTCTCCAAGAATTTGGAAAGGTGTCTTCTATCCATTTTTTTCCTCTGGTTACTCGCTTCGGTCAACAATGAAAATCATTGGGCAGCTGTGATAGATTCATTAATGACACCTTGACCCTACAATATTGAGTTGTGGTTGGCATTCTAGATCCTTTACACTTTTTTCTATGCTTCACCTATTCTAATGAAATTTTTACCACGTGGCTAAGGGGCATCGATACTATGAGGATTCTTATTTATTCCTTTTTCAATAGAGATATGATTTCTAATGGAAACGTACCCCCCCCCCCCCACCTTGATGATTTTGGTAAGTTTTCTACATCATCCTCTTCCCTTCCAAACCCCTAATATTCTTCAGATGCAGGGAAATCAAGACGGTAGATTCCTTGCCTTTGATAACCAATTGATATCTCTATTCCATATTATTTAACCCCAAATAAGTGTGTAATTTCGTATCTCTAATACCCCGGTAGAGGCTATTTAGATTGATATTTAATATTAACTTTGTATCCATCAATAAATTGTTTTTGGAAATTTGTTTGATTTCATCTTTTCATTTTATTTTCTAGGAATGATTGAGGTTGTATCTCACTCATATTGTAGCTAGATTATATTTTCAATCTACTATATATATAATGGATATTGTGGGTCTTGAGGTTCCCCTTAAGAAGGAGGTCATTCTATTTATTTTGGACCCAATGGAGGCTGAGGATTCTTCTGGGTGAATTTGGGATTGGAATAAGAAGCCAATGCCTATAGAGGTGGAGGCTTGGATAAACCCCTCTACCAATTACCATTATTTATCTAATTTCATGGTGGTTGGGGGTATAGAATATAGTATAATTCTCTTAGTGATCATTTGAGCTCGCTCCCCTATGAAAAAGTTGATCTTGTGGTGAAACAGGTGGATGAAGGGTAGGATTTAGTACAGGAGCCTAATGTCCAAGAGATATCTCCTAGAACATCTCAACTCTCGAACATCGTTCAAGTAATTTCCAAACTGGGGGTTGATGATTCTCAGTAGGGTGTTTTTAAAAAGGTTATTCCTAATTGGAAAAGGAATCTCAATGGATCCATGATTTTTTCGATATAGGGGTAGGGGTCCAAGAATATATTTATCTACCATTCTTAGATAAAGAAAATGAAATTACCTTGGAAAGTGATAAGATATCGATTCTTTCTTCAATGGATATTGATGATTGTATTCATTTTATAGGTCCTTATATCCCAAGGAGGAAGAGGATACAAAAAGGTACCTAGGACTCAAAGGGGAACAAAGTTATTAAGGTTGAAAAGCCTCAGGTTGTAAAGAGTACTCCTACATTAATTTTCCAATGGGGACAAGGGAAACAAAAATGGTTGGGGGAAACAAGGCATACAATTATTACCTCAATATGCAGGAGGAGACTCTTGAGTAGAATATTAATCTTCAAGAGTTGAATTATGTGGTAGAGGGTATAGTTGCTAAAGATAAAGAGTAAGTATAAGTAACCACCAAAGACCTGAATAGAATGTCTAAAATGGTTGAAGAAGAAAAATATCATTACCTAGAGATCATTCTCCACTCGAAAGAAGAAATTCCTAAAGGATAATTTCACATAACAATAAAAGGGAAGAATATAACAGAATATATTAATGAATGATCCATTTTTAAATTAATGGGAATCAATGGGATGGATCAAAAAATAAGACCACATTTTGGCATGTGGATTAAAAGGTAATAAGATCAATATCGAGGAATGCATTCAAACGTGGGATAAGTTGGCCCACTATTCTGAAGAAATCATCAAGGATGAACTGAAAAAACAATTTAAATACTTTATATTTATGATTATATAGATTCACTAGTTATAATAATCTCACCCTTGTCTTCAATTGTTTTCATTTGTTTCTATGTTATATTACCCCATGTAATGTCTTGTTAGGGTTCCCACTTTTCCACATATGCCCTTTAAAAGAAAAAAATTGTAAAGATGTGATGATAGAGAAGAAAATATAGAACTTGAATACAAGATAAAATGAGTTTTAATATTATCATGATAAAAACAAACAACTCAGGAAAGAAAAAAATAAAACTAATGAAATAAAATAATAATAAAGTAGCCAGAAAAGAGGTGTATGCCATGAAATAAGTGTCATGCTTTTAAGATTTTAAGAGGAATAAATTATAGGTTTCTTAGAAAGAAAATATTTTGATATAATTTAAATAAAAACTATCTAGGAAAAAATAATATATATTCATTATTTGACCCATGTATGGCCCATATATATAGAAACTCATAATGAGTTGTAGAAGATTGGATAAGGGTTCGACAAGTTATCTTATTTTAAGGGTAAATCTTCTTAACCTAGTGATAAGAAGGGTCCATAATGATAGGTTGATTATTATCCAAATAAACCTAAAACTAAATTTGGAATTTCTAAAAGTTCATATTTTAAAAACATGTACAATCCTATTTGGTACAAGAAGAGAAATGATAAGATATACTCTATATTAAATAAAGAGAATAATATTCTTTGATGATCATTTCCCATTACAAAAATGAGGCTCAGACTATTGCAAGATATCAACAAGAATATTCTGGATAGATTTTTCACAAATATAGAAAAATAAAATTCAATGTATTTTATTGGTGAATTGGAAAGAATGGAAAAAAACTACTCTTTTGGTTTAAAAATTAATTTATAGAAATGTGGCATAAATAGAGAGGGATATGTGATATGAAAATAACGATAGACACTTCGAGTAATCAATCCATGATCGTAAATTCAAAAAATATGTCAATAAAAAATATATTTATTGGTTTCAAAATAATTTGTCGTAGATGTGATGAATAAGGTTATAGATCTAAATAATACATGACTAGTATATGAGGAGAAATTTAATTGGTGTAAACTAGAGGATAATTAAAAAGGAAATGGAAATAAAGTCAAGTTGTAATGAGAATACTAGGAAATCACATGAAATACCCAAGGAAGTTGAGAATGTTAAAAAAGAATATATAAAATTATGTCTAGATCAGATTTTGATTTTAAAAAAAACATACTATGGATATATCAATTCTAGTGTTCAATGGAAACTAGTGATTTCACATGAAGAGTTTCAAATTCATGAGACTCTTTCTAACTGTAATAACCAAAAAAGTTAATAAAATATATGTTAAAGATGTGGATAAGATAGAAATATTATTAAGGACTCTATGACCATTATTATTTCATAATAATAATTCATGAGAAATATTATTCAAGCATCAATAAATTATTTTGTTTTGATGTATGAAGTAGAGAAAATTTCTCCCCACAATGAATTTATTTAGGCGAATAAGTAGAGGATGTGATCTTTTAATATGCATAATAATAAAAGTGACATGGGGAAATCTTCCCATACTAAGATTGTAAGGAATAAAAAGTTTAATTTTATATTATACTCTCAAACTTTTTTTACTAAGATATTAAGATTCCCCTCCTTACACACTTTTATTTTTTATATACAACCATGAAAGGAATTTATGGATCTAATTAAAAGGGGATCTAGTGAGGGCTTTATATGCTTTTCAACAAAGAAGGATCATTCATGGTGTATTATAACTGATATGAAGATGATGATGTTAATTCATACCTTGTGAGTGAAAAATCATGTGTTATAGGTGTAAAAACATCATAAATTTCATAAATATGGAATATCTATACATGTCCATAAAAATTGAAAATGAGGCTACATTTTTTCTTGATAAACCTATTTTGAATATCCCCAAAGATGATATTTTTCAAAATAGCATAGTGTGTATCACATGTTTAATAAATATGAATAAGTTTGATAACATTGGATATTTACTCTTATTTTATACACTAGGCTAGACCACATAGACTTAGAGTTGACTAGCTAAAGGGACATTACTAAAGAAGTATATCAATCTGTCATTCTCTCAATATTTTGAAGAGGTATGAGAAGAAGTTTTTTTAGAGATATTATAAAATCTTAAGGAGTTGTTAGACCTATTTATTGAATAAATTATGAAAAAATATTCAACAAGACAATATTTTTGAGGATTGGTGATCCGATATCCATATCTAACACAAGTGTTGATGTTATGGAAGTACTATTAACAATATTTAATTGAAGTGGGAAGATGATGGATTGAGGAGAGATCGAACAACTAAAGTTAAAATATAACGAAGATGGTTTGAAAAGTAGAGAAACCATATATGGATAAACAATTATAAAAATAGTTATATTGACTAATGAAGACACTTTGGATAATGATTTGAGATAAGGAAAAGTGATTGGGAATACCTCATGTTTAGTGTAAAATGATATAAGATGGTTTAAGTAAATTCTTCAATCATTGAACCTAAATAAAAAAAGGAAAAGGAAGGAACCCTATTCACATCATAGAGTACAACGAAGATATTAATAAGATAAAACTTATAACCATAATATTATATAAATTCAGAAGGTATAACAGTAATTTTTGGGTACACAAACCATAATATGAAATCATCATAAGGTACATGGTGGTCATCATAATGTATAGTATATAATTTTTATGGTTGTACATCTTCATAAAGATAAATAACCTTATGAAAAAAATAGTTTTTATTCAAAATTATGAAAAATATATGGTAAAATATATATTATGAAACATAAAAATAATGTTATAATAAATTTGGGATGTTTCTATCGAATGAAATATTGAATTTAATGAGAATAAAATCAAAAGAATGAGGATTAAATTCATATGATTCTCATGTATTTTTCTTCATTGATTAAACCTCAAGATCATAGATCATGATTCAAGGTAGAAAGTTGAGTATTACTGAGAATAGTTCCATTTCACATTATGATGTTTCACATCATAGTGAGATACAAATGTGGATAACTTAAAATATAATTAAGTGCATGTATTTTTTTAGTGTAAAATATTTTAAATATTTTAAATAACACATGAGATATTTATCCTAAGACCTAGGGATATTTAAATTATGATGTTGGTTCAGATTCCAATGATTTTGAATGATGAGATAAATTATTAATTCCATTAATTGATTTAAAAAAATGAATACATCACTACTGATAATTATGGGAGTGTCTATAAATCATTATGGATATAATATTAATGGAATCTATGAATATAAATGTGAAAAAAATTATAAAGATTATGAGATAGAACCAAGAATACAAGAACTATATACACCAAAGTATTGAGGAGAAAAATAAGAGATCAAAGTTGTGATCTATTCAATAAGTACGTGAATTATTATTCCTAAGTATTCAAGAATTGATATTTATAATGGTTGAAAAACTAGATCATGATCATTGGATATCAAGGTTCTAGAAGCTGCATGAGGAGATCAGTTGATCCAGTTTGTTTTTGGAGGGATTCTACATCAAGTGGTTATGAAACAACCTGAATTAGAATGAGATATTTACTATATTGAATCAACATTTATAGTGGGTAGTGGGAAGATACATTCTACTTTTTGAATATGGGGTATAAGAATAGTGAAACTTATAGTTGATTTAATTGGGAAGGCCTTTAGTGTAACAACTTTGGTTTATAGTTGAGTATTCTTGATTGGGGTGACTAACCAATAATGGAAATGAAATGGGTTTTAAGGTCGAACCTAGTAAATGTGTGTGCGATGTGATTGATTTATTTTAGTTACATGGGAGGTGATTTTATGTTAATTAACGTCAATAGGATTGAGACATTAATAGGTTGAATATGTTAATTCTAAAATAAGTAATTTTAAAATGTGTACCACTAATTTTCTCCCAAACCCCCCCCCCCCCAATGGTTCCAACCAACCTGGGTACTAAAAAATCTCCCATAAGAGAATATGTTAAAAGTATTGTGGATTATTCCTTGAATTTATGATATCATCTCAAGGTAAATTGGCTAGAAATACACAAAATATCCATGATCAATATCCTTATTTTTTTTAAAATCCATGATTTGGTTTTCCATATTATGGTATCAAGGAATTTTTTAAATTATCCTTCTCAAAAAGTAGTGACCACCATTTTTATGGTTTCTAAACTAATACATTGTTTACAAATAAAATAGGGTTTCACTCCATTTTATTATAACATCCAATCATTTATAACCACACCCAAAAAAATATCCTCTAAATCTAATGTGTCTTGTTCCACTTTATCAAATCAACTTCTATCCTTATCAATTCTTCTCTATCTATTCTTAAACTACATATACTAAATAAATAGACTATAATAAACACCATAAGTCATTTGAATCAATCAATAAATATAAATTTCAGGCTTTTATTATTAAATAAATATTTAACTTCTCAATCCTTCCTTAACCATTTCATGCTAAGACAAAAATGTGTTGTATGCTTTTACTTTCAAAAGATTCATTATAAACTATGGTGAGTTTAATCTATATTATCCTAAATAACCATGTATTAATGATCATATTATTCCAAGAATCCACCTTCTCACCTCTTTTCTATTTTTTTATCGTGTTCATTTCATTTCACCATGTTTTTTTGGATATCTATCTTCTCTAGGTATCTTACAATTATATGTTATCAATTCATAACCTATGGGTTACAAAAATACAACACAAACCAAACCTTTACATACAATATTCCCCCCTTATTTTTTAGTAATAGGTAATAAATATTCTTTTAGGTAATACCATGTATGGTTCCTTGACTTCCCTGAATTTCAACACTTCCATATTAGCAAGTATATATTTATGATACAATAACCCCACTTGACACAAAATAAAAAGGATGTTTTATTTATGTTTTTAAAAATTATAAGAATCCAAATTTGAAGTGATAATCCCTCCCCCCACTCGATATATATTAAATATTAATTTTTTAGATCCAGGTTTGAGACCACTATAAGTTTTTCAACGGGTCTTATTACCATTTATATGATAATTCCATATTTTTTTATATAGTCTGACAACTTCAAAATGTATATGATTCTAAAAAATTTTATAAAGTGGACGTATAATTTATCATAGTGTTATAAACAAATAATCTAATATTAATTGAGTTAAATATAAGTTTAATAAACAATAGACCATTTCAATAACCTCAATTTCATCCATTTCACTCATTTACATCCATAGGAATATGAAACATTAACCTTAACTTATTTCATAAAACACCATATGATGTAAATTATATTTCCACAATAATGTCAATAAATAAACTAGAAAGCACAAATTTTATGATTCATACATCTAATTGAAATTAATTTTATCATTTCACAATTCATTTTATTTTGAGTATAAAAACCATCAAATTACTAAAATGAAAACTCACTCATAATTCCTTCAACACTAGTATTCAATACCAAATTTAAAAAATATAATCATCACACTAGTTTATTTATTTCAGTCTCAAAGTATCCTAAAAAAATTATACCACTTTTTATTTTAAGAATAAATAAATATTTTATTCTGACATTAATGATGTTTCTTCATCATCATAATCAATTGGTCTACTTTCTTATTCAAAATATGATATCACTTGTTTTTTTATTCATTAGTTAGAATTTATAGTAATGATTGGTAACATATTAAAAAGATAAATAATTCATAAAAGGATCATATTCTCCACTTATATTACAAATATGGACTTAATATAATGTAATCTTATAAATTCATAAATTATTCATTATTTTCATTATATGTAATTAATTCACCCCTTACAACATTTATACACCTTAATCCTGTATCTACTCAACAACATTTATTATAACTAAATGAATTGGTGATAGGGTAACATCCTAATCTTTTTGTAGGAGAGGAATATGGTTAGTTTCGATGAACCAACCCCTTACTTCATACTTTATTAAAAGATTTATTTTTTTATCTTTTGAGTGATAATACTTGTATAAAACTCTTTATAAATATTTATATTCTCATCCATGATATCCTTTGTCTTGAAATCTAACTCCCGTGTGTGATTGATCCCACTAGTTTATGTATTATCTTTTGATTCATTGTAACTACATTTTATGATTTTCTTCGTTATCTATAAGAGATTAATTCCACTTATTTTTCCATTTTTCATTGTATTGTAATTTTTTTAATCCACTTAGGTATGCTTCATAATTGTTCTATTCATAATTGATAAATAACATCTCTTATTTTGTGACATCCAAATGTCACTATAGTAGTTAATTTATGTTATTTTATATATTTTTTGGGCTTCCTTGAGATCTAATATATTTGAGAATTAAATTTATATTTTTTGTAGTCTTTTTAGTTGTTTCACATTTAGCCCATGTGGTTAAGACTAACCATTTTACCACCATATGAAGAGTAATATCATGTGAAAATGGAATTTTAATAGTCTCTGTATGGTTTTCCAAACTTTTAATAGCTTATTAAGATATTTTGTAACCTGTTTAGTTTTTAATAGTGTACATCGCATAGTTTCTACATGGTTTTCAAACCATGTGAGTAAAGTGTGTGACCTACTACGATTTATGAAATTTTTTTCATTTACTATTATTTTTAATTGGGGTCTCTCCAGTTTTATTCTCCACTTCAAACCTCACCTCTAATGTTCCTTCCTCAATAATTTTTCTCTTTATCCTCTCCCTCCATGGTACGATTTTGATGATTCACTAGTGATTTACCATCCAAATCTAAAGGTAAGGGCTCTTCCTTCATTCTCCTTTTTATTTCATGTATTTATCTCATTTCCTCTAACCCTAGTTGACATGTTGGTTGAGTTCCATGTCTTGGGTTATCTTATATTTGGTAATTTTAAATATTAGGGTTTGTATACATCATTTCCTTAATTAGGTTCTCATCGTGGAAGGGAACATTTTTCATCTTGTTCAACTAAATTTTAACTTCTTTAAGGTATGTGTTTCTATAAAATTTCATTATTTTGAAATTAAATGTATTATTGACATTTATAAATTCATTTTAAATTAAATTACAGCTTTATATGATATGTTAATATTGTTTTTATTTTTTTTTACAAATTTATAGCTTCTAAAAAATGGTTCTTATTATGAATTGTAAAAGGTTATTTGAAATAGATGTTTATAAATGAAAAAATCCTTTTCAAAATACATCAATGGATTTATAAAGTGTATTTGATGAAAAGGAAAGGATGTAGCCTTATTTGTTATTTCAAAGAATTAAATACATGTTTTAGAGTGGGTCTTGGAAATGTAAATGGTATATGTTGTTTTAATATATTTCTAAAGGATGTTTATAGTGAGATTATAAGAAAAAGAGAAAAGGGGTCATAATATTGATTCAAGTTTTGTTTGAAGGGAAATTTAGAACCTTGTCAGTAAAATTGTTTAACTCTTGAGAGAACCTCATTTATTTTACTGTGGCATTTCACCCATTTTTGGTAATTTACTTAAATGTAATGGATGCATAATTTTCTAAATGGGGATGATATATATGATGTCATTGAAGGTGAGAAAAAATTATTTATTATTCCTAGTGTGTTGATCTTAGATTTCTTTTTCGCTCACATATATATTTATTTGTTCATGGGAACCCAGTCAATAAGTGATAGTTCTATTTTTAGGTTACACTTTTTGGTTCTCACACTACTATTACACCCTCTATCATGAAATGGAGATACGTGTGGAGTTATATTTTGATGTGTTTAGTGTAGGATATTCGGTGTACTGTTTGGGTGGATATAACATAAGTTCATAGTTAGTCCAACTTTGGTTTAGTAAAGATTAAATACCTCTTGAATTGGAACCTAGTGTATATCCCATGACACACTTACTTATTTTTTGGTTGCTTTGTAGGGTATATTTATCTTGGTCTTGGTTTTATTTCCTATTGGTTAAATTACTTATATAACTCTCTTCTTCTTTTATTTTTATTATGTATCTCTTGATTTATGGAGCCTATATTGTGTTTTTTTATCATTTTTATGGGTTTATTCCACTTTAAAATATATTTCGAATATGTATTAGGAAAACCATTTTAAATTAAATACATTATTTTTTGAGTTTTTAAAGTGTTATATAAAAATGAAGTTTTAACTAAATATTTAGGTCATGGGAACATTTTGAAAGGGATTGTTTTCCTTTAAATGAAACAAAAAAATAAAAATTTATCAAATAGTTATTGAATTAGAATTGGTTTTCATGTTCTTATGTTTAAAATTATTATATTATAATTTTCTTTCTAAACTATAATTTATAAATTTCATTATTAATTAAATTTAAAAGACTCAATGTGTAGTGATCTACTAGTTTATATAGCTCACATCTATATATCATATTTTCTAGGTTCCACATATGGGATTGATATTATCTTTCGTGGTGTTTTATGGTTGAGTGAGGATATGGTGAGAAACTTGATGTTTTAAACAGGATACCCATTGATTTAGTTTCTTCTATTTTTTCTTAAGGAATTTTGTACCATAAAATCATTCCTAGTGCATGTTTTTTAGCTTCAATTTTATTTTTGTTTATGTAACTATATTTATTTTGGATTGATTTTTATTTTATCATGATTATTTGTTTGATTTACCTGTCTTCTTTTTCTTATTTAATGATGCATGGACATCCAATGTATGGATGTTCCATGCTTAATTATTAGTAGTTGATCTATTTTATTTAACACTTTTTTGATGGAAAAAATCATTCCTAATGGTATTAATATTGATAACCTGGAATGATTTTTCTACCCATGGGGATTGGGAATGACTTTTGGGCCTAGTGAAAATATGAGTAGGGAACCAATTCATGTAGCATCTTGGGTCTATTTTTTACAAATTTTCTCATCCTTAGGAATTCTTTCCACAAGCAATCATTGTCCTTTGGTTCAATAAAATAATTTTTTCTTTATTTTCCCAAATTTATCTCTTTTCCTTAAATGATGATTGTTATGTGTAATCAACCATCCATTATTCATGCATAATAATCTCCCCTCTAATATTTATCTCTTCCAATTCAATAATTTTTTTAATATAATAGATTTCTTGTCCTTTTATAATCTCATGTCCTCTTATAAAAGAGTGATTTATTTCCTCTTAATTCCTTATTCACTCTAAAAGATACAATACCTTTCAATATTTCAATTATTATAAGAAATTAAACATCTCTTGAATAAATCATAAATGTTTTTCACTTTTTTGATGGGATGATATAGAAAATCATCATCTTTTCTTATCACATCATCCTCAAAACACAAATTTATAGTGTTTTTTGCATGGTTAAAAAAGTAGAATCTTATTATCACTACCATTTATGGTTGTTCTTCTATAATTTTACACAAAAACTCCGTTTTCCATCATTTAAAATCTTTTATTTTTCAAACTCAACTTGTGATTACATCATGTGAGGGATATTCAATTTCTTATTCTTCTTTAATGAATTAAATTCATTTTCATTATCATTGAACATTAAGTTACTTTCCTTCTATTGGGCATCCATAGATTATTTTTTGGAACAATAAATCTTGAATGATTATATATTCTCTTTAAGCCATGTCTTGAGGGAGATAATGATATATTTTAATGACTTCTCCATGGAAATTTCATCTTCCAATTCATGTATAGTTCAACCAACAAGCCTTTTTACTCCTTTATATTTTCACTCATTTTTTCAAAATATTGTTTCATGGTCAACTCATATTACATCATAATTTTATTTTTCAAATTAATTTCTTCTATAAATGTTGGATCCATTGTATTCTTTATTTCTTTATGATTCATCTTTTCTTATAAGGTTTTGATCTTCACTTGATTGTTTCATGGACAATATCAAAATTTTAAAATTAATATATTTCTATCTTTTTAAAGGGAATCACTATTTATTTTCATCACTGGGGTATAATCTAAAATAATATGTTTGTATGAATCATTCAAAGAATTTATAGTTTCATACATACAAATGAAATAATTTTTTTATTCTCAATTTCAGTGTTATTCCTCTTTTTCACATTCATTTTTTCTTTTTATTCATCCTTCACTTTGATATAATTTAATTCTATTTGATTTAATCCAAAAGAAGCTCAACATCACCATATTTATATTCAATCCTTATGGAAATAGTTACATTACCTTATCCATTCAGGGGTTCCTTATAGGTCAACTTTACATTCTTCCATATTTTAAAAAAATTATCACAATAATTTTTTTTTAATTTCCTCATCTTTTAGAGAACCAAAAAAAATAAGTGGTTCATTTCCATCACAAAATACTCCATTGTGAATTATCAAATTAGTATCATGGTGTATATACTCCATAACAACATTTCCAAAACCTTATATATAAAAATTCATAACATTCTTCTAAATTTGAATGTTTGAAATATCAAAAATAGAAAATTTTAATTTAAAAAACATAAGTGGTATAACCATCAAAATATATTTTTCATATTAATATCTAATCCATAAAAATTAAT
This sequence comes from Viscum album, assembly GCA_963277665.1. NCBI lineage: Eukaryota > Viridiplantae > Streptophyta > Magnoliopsida > Santalales > Viscaceae > Viscum > Viscum album. The sequence goes on along the minus strand of OY728163.1, from coordinate 965,059,146 downwards.
CTCCAATAACACTTTTTAAATCCATCAATTTAAGAGTAGAAACCTATGGAACACTTAGAGGGGGTTGAATTAAGGTATCGACCAATATGAACTTTTATTTTAAACCTAACCCTTCATTAGATATTTCCCCTATAGTAGATGGAATGATAATTCAGTATATAACCCCCCCACACACACAAACACACACATAATACATCCTTATTGAATATAAATCATGTAAGTAATGTAAAGCACATAAGAATACATGGTGTTTTTCATGGTTCACCAACACTGTAATGCGTCCAAGTATAATACACATGGAGATATATTATTTTATCAAAAATCAACTAACAGTTATCTTTCTTATAAATAAAAAACATTTAGTAAAGGGAACGCCTCACCCAGAGTACTTGATTAAAAATGGTTTGGGTATGAAAATATACAAACGAAGGGATACTCTCTTAATTATTCTATCTACTCGCTGCATAAAATAAGAACACACATGATATGGGAATGCAAGTATATATAAAAATCAGTTTAAGAAAACTAATATATATTTAACTATAAGTAAATATTTTTTGTGTTGTTATCATCCGTACTATTTAATCTTAATGACTTTACATCATTTGAATAATAAATATTGTTCAACATTATATCTTCAGAATGAGAATATATAATTTTTTCTTTCGTTATCCACCAATCAAAACAAACATGTGTCACCCATTAATCAATTTTCAAAACCATCCAAATAATTTTTATCAAACTAACCATAATAACTAAAAAATTCCCTTATTTGAAAATATAATAAAATATATAAATTTTTTAAAAATGTAAAAAATACAATTTAATCATGTTAATCAAATTATTGTTTCTTAGTCAATGGTCTGATGATAAAAATTAGTGTATACAAATCTATATCTTCCTAAAAAAAATCTTTTGTTTTCTGATATTACATATCCAAATCCCACCCCGATGTTGTGTCTACCAAATTATTGTTTATTTTACCTCCATGGATCTATTAAACTTAAGTAACTTTATCTAGATAAATACCTAGATCCACAACCTTATACATTATCATTATGCCCATTTTTTTTAGAAAACCCCTAAGAAAAAATCTACAATTCAATTACTCACAATTTTAAAAATAATTATACAAAGAATAAATTTGTACCATGACATAAACTACATCATGAATAAAATATTTAATCATTTTTTAACCATAAAAAGAATCCAATAATGATAAAAATATCATAGATTTATCTTGATATTTTTGTTAACTTCTCTGGGTATAATACTCATCACTCTATATTGGAACCATGATAAATAACCTCATTTTAATAAAACCCTGATGATAACCATGATATGGGTTTTCCATATCATCAGGGGTTTTATACAATATATTTCTATAAAAAAGTGATTTAATAAAAGGTGGTTTCTAGACTATGACATGGTTTATAAAACACAATGTGTTTTTACGTCGTTTCTTTCATAATCTTCTCATTCCCACCCATGGAATGTAAAACATCCTATGAACATGTTATAGTTAGTTCCTATTCACTTAACCAGATCCAATACTACTCTAAAATTCTCTATATCTTCTCAAAATTTATATTATATTATAATAGTCTTAAATAAACATCTTTAACCATTTTAATCAATAACAAAAAATAGATTTTTTAAATATATATTCTTTAATCCATCTTTAACTTTTCTATCATTCCTCATCCCTTTAATATAAGGGAATCATTTTTATTTCTTTTTTCCTTTTCCTTAGACTTTATAATCACTATAGTGATTTTAATCTATTCTTTCCTAGGTAGTCCCATGATGAATTTTGAAGTTACCTTATCCCACTTTCATACAGGCACTGAAAGGTGTTGATGTGACCCATCTGAATTTATGTGCCCCACCCTTATTAACTAATAAATAAGTCAATTCACAAAAAAACCATGATATCCCTCCTTATACCAGGACACCAAAAATGGTGCCTAATATCATGATACATCTTGGAAAATAATAGGTGAACCACCTAATGTGCGGAATGAGTGTCCTTCATCGATTCATCTCTCATATGATTAGTACCACTTCCAAAACATAGACAAAAAATACCTCTTAGTCATCCTTAAACCATCCTGGAACTGCGAAATCTCCCATGATCAGTTCGCACATCCCCAGAAAATTTAAATCGGGACTGTGATGTCTTAAACTCGGATGTTAACGATGGTTCCTCGAGCTTAGTTGGATATATGGCCTCAAGGGCATATCCCTGATCGCTAGAGGCTTCAGACTAGTAGTGAGTGCCAAGGCTATGTCTCGGGGGAGACTATGAACTCGTTACCAGATTGTATCATAGTGGTTAACATATAAGAACAGGTAGATTAGTAGCATATGAAAGAATATTAAATATATGGAACATCAAAAATAGAGAATATCAATATTAACTGAAATAACTAGAATAACTAATAACAATATACAAAAATGATGATGATATGTCATGTCACTATAAATATAGAAAACATAGATAGAAATCATTATACAAGCATTCTATAAAACATATCAAAAAGGAATGAGAAATATATCCCAATAATCCTGAGCTTCAGCTCGGTTATCTACTACTAGAACCATCCTAAAATATAAATCAATCAAGTGTTCAAATAAAATCACATCCCTTTGTAAACACCTTCAAATATATAGTCTACCTGGGTACTAAATAGTGGACCAGATAGGGTGTGAGACAAATCTTAGTAGGCCACCACCAATGGTTTCTATAGCATCATGACTGTGTAAGATAAACTAAAATGTATTCAAGTATGTATATATAAAATTAAAGCAATACAGTAAAATATGTACCCAAATACCAGCTTTATCCCACGGTTCGTGTCTGAACATGTAACTAGATCATTAAATAATTATGTTCAATTTATATCATTAATTCACATGAGGCATATCCAAAACTTGTATCACCTCATGATAGTAATCTTAAAATTTATAAGAGATAACAAGGAAACCTAAAATGATAATAATAATAGAAGGGTTAGAAGGTAGTAATGAAGGAAACCTATACCTCAAGGGCTACCAATGTAGTAGTTACTACTTCCTTGCTAAAGGGATAAGAGTGTAATCCAAGAAGAATAATCCAAATAATTAAATAATAATATGACCTAACCTAGTCCAAGGAATACATATAGGGTAAAATAGGATAAGAAATGTCTTGGCCTAAGGATGTAGACCGGGAAACTCATGTTTGTAAAAGCCATTATGGATCAAAGGTGTGTATACAATGCATCCTGTAATACTAAAGGTAGGGTCCTATGGTGTCATATCATGAATCTACTAATATATTAGGATTAGGTTCCAAAGTGGGTCTCAACCAAAGAAAACTGACATCCTTGAATTGGAATGGCATCCTTGAGTTCTCAAGGAATCCCTTCCAAAATCCAAAGTGATATTGAATCAAACCAATCTTATAAATATGTCAAGGTACATCAATTTAATAAGTCACCTTGCATGTAATTTATTTAATAAATTTTATAGTTTTATACTCTATACATTTGATATATCATGAGGTTCAATCCAATGTATTTCATTATTGTGACATGGCCTATTGAGCATGAAACCATTCAATCAATCCATTTAAGTCATAAATATTTTACTTGGTTCATTCCACTACCTTCCATCATAAATGGAAAGTTAATCTAAAACATACAACTAAATCATTCACATTGAATTCATTAGTCCAAGACATATATATAATATATACTTTCCAATTCACTTTAGATTCATTCATTATAAATTAAGCACTTTCCTTAGAAGGGTAAAGTGAAGGGCATATAACATTTATCCATTACAATTCTATAGTCATTCAATATGGTAAATATTACCATTATTAGGGTCAAGCTGAGGAACACCCAAAAGGTGTCCCAAATGTGTGAAAACACTAAAAACCCTATTATGGTACCTCACCCTAAATGGATTAGTTGTAGTTGTAGGAATAACTGCCAAATTTAATTCACATATATAGAAAGGGTTATAGAACACAGTCTTATTGACTATAAGAAAATAATATCTTTTCTATAGATGACACCTGATGAAATCATTGTGATGACATGTAAATTTTTAAAAATATTGAAATTTAGGAATGAGTTATATACTACCTAACATACTTCTATATGACTCTCCTCATCTAGTATCAGTTGTTAGTTTGGTCTGTATTGGAGTAGATCTTATGAATGGATAAATACCTTGAAATTGGGGCATATGACCATGCATCTAAACAGCATCATAGATATGAAGAAGAATTATGTATTATTAAAAAGGAATCGAGAACATAATGGTTGTATCCAATGAGTTGAATGGATATTGATTCAGACTCTATATGGGAAATCCTTCTAAAATCCTAGCATAGGCCTTATAAATCTCAAAAAGGAGGAGAAATGGAGGTTATGACTGTAGGAAAACCTAAATAAAAGGAGGGTTTATTTAAATATATTTTAAGAGAAAATAGACCTTTTACCCAAATTTTACCATACACAAGGTTTGGCCATAGGGTTTGGAAAAACTATGCACAAATCACTCATGAGAAACTAGAGGAATGGGAAACCACACAATTAGGACACATGGTTAGGGAAACCATGATCCAACCATGAAAAACTCCTATATAATTTTTCTACAACATTTTTCATGGATATAACAAACAGTTCACTTGATTCCAGCCCACTTCCAAGCCTTGCTTGGTTTAAACAAACCATGCAGCCTACCTAACATGGTTTAAACTAACTATGAGTTTGGCCTTTTATCTAAAAAAGATGGGTTATAAGAAATATAAAAGCCTCATACACCCTCGATACCTTTTCCAAATCACTAGTCATATTTATGTGGTCCAAAATAAATAATTATACCAAAATCTAAAGGATTCATACCTTAGTTAAAACTGAGTTTTTACAGTCTTTTTCCCTTAAAGGATCTTATTCCCAAGTTCACATTCCATGGGCACAAAAATACTATCTGAGAACAACTCTGGACACAGTTCATGTACATCGGCCTCCCTCTCCCAAGTCTCATCATGTACCTAGCTGTACTACCATAGGACCCATACTAGAGTGAAAACCAAGCCTCTGAGGGCCTTCGTGCTTGATTCGATGATTCATATAGGATCTCCTCAAAAGAAACATCGGCATCAAGATCAGAATCCTTATGATCAAAAGTATGAGATATGATGACATGATACTAGAGAGGTTATGAAATGTAAAAAAAAAATTCATGGAATGGTACCTCTAAGGTAGTAACAATCGATAGGCTATTGGCCTGACTCTCTCCATAATCTCAAACAGCCTAAAAAAGTATGGTGGCATCTTCCCTTGCCTCTGTATCCATCTATGCCCTAACCTGGCAGATATTCGTAGGAAAACATGATCCCAACCTCAAACTCCAGAGGTCATCATAAGTGATTGACATAATATTTCTTTCAATAATGATCAGTATACATACACTTCTTGGTCAGATAGAAATTCTTTAATGTATCTTTAATGAGTTGACGACCCGGTAGGGCTACCTCACTTGCCTCTATCTAGCATAGAGGTTAACAAAATATCCTACCATAATAGGCCTCAAAATGAGACACCTGAATTTTCACTCAAAAGGTGTTATTATAGGTGAAATAGAAGATATGGATATGCTTATCCTAAGAATCATGAAAATAAAGGATGCAGACAAGAGCATGTCCTCTAGAACCAATATTTTCTCCCGATTTTCCACTAGTATGAGGGTGAAATGTTGTGCCCATAAGAACATGTATACCCATATCATTATGCAAATCCTACTAGAAATGTTATGTGAAGTGAGCATCCCTATCTAAAATTATAGTATGCGGGACCTCATTTAGTCAGATGATCTCAGAAAAATAAAACATTCCCAGCTCATCAACTTAAAAGGTATCCTTGATATGAATGAAGTGGGATACCTTCATCAGTCGGTTAACAAATACCCACACATCGTCGATACCTCTAGGTGAACTAGGTTAGTTGACTATGAAATCCCTGGAAATAACTTTTCATTTCTATTCCCAAATATGAATTAGTTGTAACAAGCATGTAGGTCTCTGGTGTTCAACCTTCACCTACTGATAGGACAAACACATAGTGATAAAGCCTATTATCTTACATTTCTCCCTAGGCCACCCATAATGGCGTCGCGTGTCTCAATACATATTGCAGATACCTTGATTAACTTACCACAGAGAATCATGGGTATCACACATCAAATAATCTATCATATCTTTAGGAACCAATACATGTCCAACTATACATATGATGTTGTCTCTATCCACAGACCATTTCAGATCCAGGTCATCTCCTGAAAAAAATCTCACAGAGAACCAAGCCCTCCATATTTAAAAATTCTATGCTCTTCACATTCTCAAGTAGAGAAGAAATAAATGTCATGTCTAAGAGAGAATACATCTCGTAATAATAATGATACTCTACATGAAACTCAGTAAAAAGTTCCATCAATTTCCATTCATCACTGGCTTTCCATATAGTCTATTTCTGAGTTTTATTCCTTAGCGCAACAGAAACTAATTTCCGCTTTCCAGGAATATAGGAAAGCTCAAAATTGAAGTACTGAAGATATTCAACCCATATTAAAAATAATATATTTAGGTTACATTGTGTATAGATATATTGGAGGATCTTTTGGATTATATACACTAAAAGGCACTCACCTAATAGATAGTGTCTCTAGAAATGTATGGTGAGGAAAACTACTACTAGATCATGGTTGTGCACTAGTTAATTTCTCTCATGATTCCTCAACTATTGAGATCTTCACACAATGAATCTATCCTCCTACATTATCATTGTTTATATTCTAATGTCTGATTCATCATGGAAAACTATATAACCTTTTATAGGCTCTGGAATAACCAGACTAGGTGTCAGTACAAGCCTCCCTTTTAACTCCTGAAATGATTTCTCACACTCTTCTGACCACAGGAACTTAACATCCATCCTTGTAAGACCAATAAGAGGTGAATACAGGTGTGATAAGTTCAATATAAAATTACTATAATAAGAATATATCCCCCTAAAATGGTGTATATCAATCACATTCTTGGGATTCTCTTAAGAAACCACAGCACTAACCTTCCCTAGGTCAATAGAGACTCTTGATTTTGGGATAATATGATCCAATAAGTGAATTTTATCAATCCATAAGTGGAAGTTAGAAAGAATGGAATTTTTTTTCCTCTCTTAGTGTACTCAGAATGATCTCAAGGTGTTTATCATGGTCTTTATGAGTGTTATGATACACCAATAATCCATCCACAAATACTATGAAAAAAGGAATCCTAATATGGATGAAAAAACCAATACACAAAATCCATGAAAAAAACGGGTGCATTCATAAGACCAAATGACATAATAAAGTACTCATACAGACCATACCTCTTATGGAATATTGTACAGGGTATGTATGATGGCCTGACTCACACCTGATGATAGACCGATCTCAGGTCGATCATAGAGAATACCCTAACTCCTCAGAGCTAGTCAAAGAGATCATCTATTCGAGGAAGTGGATACAATATCTTGACAATAAGTTGGTTCAAACTTCTCTAATCTATTCAAAGATGATGTATCCCATCAAAAATTTTGGATAAAAGAATGGTTGAACCCTAATAAGAAGTTATAGGTTGTATAAAACCTTTGGCCTCCAAGTCCTCTAACTACCGCTTGATCTTCTGGATCTTAGTATGTGTCATCCATTGTGGAGGAATGGACACTAGATCTACTCCTAGAACAAGATTGATTATAAAATATACATCTATATAATAAGGTAACATAGAAAATTCATTAGGAAAGGCATCGCTGAAATGATCCATTAGTGGAGAGAATTCATCCTGATTTAAACCTTGATCATCCATGAATATATTGTAAATCTAGGTTTTTACTCCACCAAGCCCATGATTCTCTAGTATATCTTTAATAGCTTATACACCTAACTCACCCTTGTGTAGATAACTACATACCTTTAGTGATGTAAAAAACACCCTGCGGTGAGAGAATTTTACAAATGATTGATATAGAACCAAACAATCCATCCCAATAATGACCTTTAATACCTTCATCTCAAGAAAAATGAGGTACCCCAAAAGAGATAACTTCCTACCTCAAGGGGGAAGTCCCTCCACTGGTATATTTCCACTGAACATACTCATAATGGTATATCCAGTGTCATTACACCATAGTAATATTGTATTTATAGTCTGAGACTTTCTATTTTAGATAAATAATTGAAGGATTTTGAAGCACCAGTATCAAATAAATTAGATATTATAGTGGGTTATATTAGAATAGTGCCTCATACTGTAAATGTTCATGCATCCTAATCTTAGGTTATCAACTGTAAAGAGTGCAACTAACTTGGACCATGAACCTATGAAACAGTTGGACTACCATGATCATGAATGGTCTAATAGAACTATTAGTGATCATAAGTCTAGATACATTGGCCATGACCTCCTCCTCAACCATTCCATCAGGTGATATTCTAACTACCCTCCCAACACAGCATAAAAGAACCTTATCTTGAATGTGGAGTTGGTGGAGAACATCTTCCACTAGAATCTGATGGAAATATTTTGTAGTTTTTTTGTAATTTCCCCATACAAACATATGCCTAACACTCTAGGGGGTATCTATCACACAGAGGCTTCAGATGACCCTTTCATCCACGCTGGTAACACACCTTAGTGCTACGAATATGGGTACCCTAGTTTTAACTTCCCTGGTGAGAAACCTCGAGAGATCTCTTCTTTCTACCAGAAGATCTAATGGCCTGTCGTGACACTGGTCCTCTACGACCTATACTATACCTATCCCTAATGTTTTTCCCAGTGATAAGAGCATCATTTGCTATTTCTTAAAATGTATATAGGTAAGAAAATTAACCTATTTCTATATGGAATACATAAGCCCATCCTAAGATTCTATCATGCAGAAGCTCCTCACCAACTAGAAGTAGTGAAAAGAACTATAACTCAATGAAACGCATTGAATAATCCATAACTGAAATAGAACCCTACTCAAGATATATAAACCCACATTCTCTATTGGTTATCAATATATAAATAATGAACTAATCATAAACGGTAGTTTGGAAGTCTGAACATACCATACCATGATGGTGACCAAGTTGGGTAAATACGTCCCTCCAATGCTTGTCCAAATAAGGTAGCATGTACATGGAAAACATGACCCTTTGCTCTGACAGAATCTCTAGATTCCTAAATATATAAAATGTGTCCTCTAGACAAGACTAAAAAGCCTATATACCTTCTTCCTTTGAGAAGGTAGGAGGATGTTTCTATTGGTACCCACAAATCAAATCAGTCATCATAGGTGCATCTTGGTGAGCACCATAGATGGAATACATCATATTTAAGAAACTATCACAATCCTGAGCGTCAATTTCCATATCAGGTGCAACAAGTGGTACCTCAGGTGAAAATATAGGGGTATGAATGGAAGCTCAAGGCCCACAACTTCTATATCATGGTCTTCACTTCCCTCCTGGTGTATTACATGAGGACATTGTGGAGATATTGGTCTACAAAATCCAAGCACACACCTTAGAACAAGCTTTAAGTAGATTGATAACCACACTAGTGTAAGTTGACCTAAGAAAAGATTACTACCCAAGGAATTATACCCCAATTACCTACTTAAAAGTACAGGTATTAGTAAGTTCTCAAGTATTAGATTTAGTATTTCAAGTAGATTAATGGTCAATTATACCTTGGATCATCATTTACTAGAAACCATTTAATTTCATTTTAATTTATTTACCATGTTCACTCCATTACGTTTCACAAAAATGAAAAGGCCTGATAAGGATGTGAACCCATTTCATTTTAAATTTTAAGTTTCACTTTTCAAATTTCATTTTTTCATGTTCATATAAAAATATTTATTTAAAATTTGTTTCCCATACTAGTGTATCAGGGCCCATACTTCATATCAATATGATTAAAACAGATTTGATTTTAATCAAATTTCTTGACTCTATAAATTAAAAATCTCAAACCACAATGGCCCATAACACCACCTGAATTAGAACCAAAAATCACTCAATCATAGAAAAACAATCATATATTCAATTAATGGATCACTCAGAAATCACAAGCATATTAGGTAATGAAAAGAAATTAAATTCAAATATATTTCATGTAAATATGAATGATGTGATAAATATAGGTGTCTATGATGAAGCATGTAATAATTACCCTTTCCATCATATTATATGGTCAAGTATGGAACGAAATCTCAAAAAAAAATCAACTACACCACATAGCATATGAGTCACAAAATGGTGAAATGATATCAACTTTAATTGAAAAAAGAGGAAAAAATAGTAATTTAGGAAACTCAAAATTTATCCCAGACAAGGGTTTGTGATTCCCAAGAACAACTTATGACCATGTCCCAAGAATTACTAATTTTTAATATATTTTTACCGAATAGTAAATTAAGAAAGGAATGTCTGTGATACTAATTTATGACATTCTGAACCCTGATGCCACTAATGGTTCCCCGAGTCTGGTTGGCTACATGGCCTCGAGCACGTCTACCCAAATTTCATAGGCTACCAACTAGAAGTAAGGGCCAAGGGTGCTTCCATGGGGATATTATTCCTTCATTACCATAGTGTATCGCATCTCTTAACATATAAAAATAGGTAACTAAGTAGCAGAATTAAGTATATTAAATATATGGCACATCAGAAAGAGACAATATCAATAATAACTGAAACTACTATAATAATTGATAACAATATACAAAAATTATGATGATATGTCATGTCACTATAAAGCTGAAAAAACATGGATACAAAGTATCATACAATCATGATATACAAAAGTATAAAAAAGTAATTCAAAATCCATCCCAATAATCCTTTGTGCTAGCTCAGTCATCTGCTACCAGCTCCATCCTAAAATAGAAATAAATCATGTTTTTGAAGAACATCCCTTCCCTTTATCAACACCTCTATACATATAGTCTTCCCAGGTACCAAATGGTATCCCGAAAAGGGTGTGATATAAATCTCAGTAGGCCATCACCAATGTTGTCTATAATATCTTGTCTGTATAAGAAAAACTGAAATATGAACATGCATGCATATATAAAATTAAATCAGTATAGTAATATAAATACCCAAGTACCTAATTTATTCCGAATCTAGTGTCTAAACATGTAAAAACTTCATTAATTAATTATGTTCAGTTTATTTTATTAAGTAACTTGAGGCATATCCATCACTGGCATCACCTCATGATAGTAATAGTAAATATTACAAGGTATAACAAGGAAACATAAAATGATAACAATAATATAAGGGTTCCAAGGTATTAAACATGAAAACCTTGGCCACAAGGGTCTCTAACTCAGTAGTAATTGTACCTCAGAAAAAGGGGTAAGAGTGTAATCCAAGGAGCATCATCCAAGTCATTCCACAACAATATCATCTATTCAAGTCCAAGGATTACATCCAAGGTAAAATAGGATAAGTAATAGCTAGGACCTAGGATGTAACCAAGGTACCTCATTTAGTTATAATACATGTGGGATCCAAGGAGTGTATCCAAGGAATCCTATTATAGTAAAGGAGGGGTACTATGATTTCATACCTGGCATCCATTGATAGATGAGTATCAGGTTCCAAGGTGGGTCTCATCCAAGGCAACATATATCCTTGAATCAAAATGGTGTGCTCAATTCCCAAGGAATTCCCTCAGGAATCCAAGGTGATCTAGAGTCAATCCACTTCTATAAATATGTCAAGATATATATATATATAATAAGGAACCTTACTTGTAATTAATTTAATCAATTACACAATTTAATACTCTATCCATTTGATATATCATGAGGTTCAAGCCATTTCCATTCATCAGTCTGACAAGGCCAATTGATCATGAAACCATTTCATAAATGAATTTAAGTCATAAAAAATTAACTTTGTTCATTCTATTACCTTCAATCATAAATGGAAAGGGGTGATATTACATGAAACCTAATCATTTTCTTTCAATTCATTAGGTCAAGTCCTATATATATAATATTATTTCCAATTGACTTTATATTCAATCATTATATATTAATCACATACCTTATGAGGGTCAATTGAAAGGAATTAAAAATCTATATATTATAATTCAACAGTCATTTCATAGGGTAAGGCTTTCCATTAGAAGGATCAAGTCAAGGCACACCCGAACGGTGGCCCAAACCTGTCAAAACACTAAAACCCCAATTATGGTACCTCACCCTACATGGGGTGGTTGAATTTGTGGGTGTAACCACAAACATTGAATCACATATATAACAGGGTTCACATAACATGGTTCTAATGAATATAAGTAAGGCATATAAATTAAACAGACGATGCTCGATCAAATCGGCGTGATTTAATGGAAATTTAAAAAATGACAAAAATTGAGGAATTATTTATAAACCACCAACCTTAGGCTCATATGACTCTCCTTGTCCATTCTCATCCTTTAGTTTGTCTTGGATTAGATTAGATCTGAAGAGTAAATCAATGCTCCAAAATTGTGTCATATGATCCCACATCTAAATAGCATCATAGATAGGAAGAAGAATGATGTAATATTAAAAAGGAATTGAGAACATATTAGGGTGAATAAAATGAGAGAAACGATGACTTATTAAGACTCTATATGGAAGGTCTATCTCAAATTCTAGTTTAGGCCTTAAAAAGATTAAAAGAGAGTAGAGATGGAGGTTTTGTCCACTAGAATACAAAAATGATAGGAGGGTGAGTTTAAAGATATTTTAAGGGGAAAATATGTTTTTCAACCAATTTTTACCTTATGAATGATTTAAAAAAACCATGTTCAAGTAGTTTATGAGAAAATGGAAGAAGGGGAACCCATATGGTTTGGTCGCATAGTTAGAGAAACTGAGTGACAAATGTAATAAATGCCTCTAAAATTTCTCTATAACATTTCTCATGAATGTGCATCCTAACTCGCATGGCTAGATCAAACTCAGCACCCTTTTCCAACCCACTATCAAGCCTCACACGTTTTAAAAAAAACTTTTTAGTCTACCTGAAATAGTTAAAACTAACTGTTAGACAGGACTTTTTACCAAAAATCCAATTTCTAGGATCTGAACAAGCCCCAGGAACTCCCAAGACCTTCACTAACTCATTATGCATCCATATGAGGTATAAAATAAATAATTATACCAAAATTTGAAGGGGCCATACCTGAGTGAAAAAATGGTTTCTTACAAGGACCCTATCATTCCTTTACTTAGTCCACAAATAAAGGGGTAATTTTTAAAGTGGAGTAGGTCATAACCTATCATACCTTGGACACATCAATATTCCGATCAATGATAAAGATCATTAGTTTCCACTCCTCATCGAATGTCATAATTCCTAATTCTTGAGTCTACACAATATGAGAATCTTCCATCATATTTCCCATCTTAGGGGGATAAAACATCTCAACATTGAATTTTAGTAGGTTCTCAACCCATCTCCTCTTTCTCAACATTAGTTACCATTAATAGAATATGTTCCATAATATCTTATGGTATGTGTACATGATAATTCTCTAATTTAAGATATGATAACACTACTAATTTAAATCCTAAACAAAAAAAGCTAGATCTAAATCATGGGTAGGGTAGCCTTGATTATGGTTTCATTTATATAAGACCCAAAGAGCACTAATTAATCATTCTGCACCATATTAAATCATAGACCAAGCCAAAAGTATTTATAGTAAATAGTATAATTCTACCATGGGTCTGGAAGAATAAAAATTGGAGTAGACATAAACTTCACCTTAAACTATTTTAAGGTCACCTAAAACAAATTAGTATACTTGATTTGACCCCTTTCTTGGTCATTCTTGTAATCAGTGTCACCAAGTGAGAGAAATCATAGATAACCCACCAATAATATCTATTGAGGAAAAGAAAACTTTATATCTCAAATACATTCTTGTTTCCTTATCAACTCAAAACTACCTAAACCCTCTTTGGATAAATCGAGTTTCCCTCATCTGATATCTCATACATAGGGAAGCACACCTTCAAAATCTAGAAGTGAAACTTCATGTAGTTAATATAAGTTTTATGTGTTAAAACCAAACTCAATACAATCTCTAGGTTCTTAGAATGAAATTAGCTAGTATGTGAGTATATCATAATATCTTTAATGAAAACCATGAAAAATGACTCTAAGAAAGAGTGAATTATATAACTCATAAGATCCATAAGCATTATCAGTGCACTCATAACATTTAATGGAAACACAAGATACGCATATAATTCTTAAAATTTCTAAAATATCATCTTTAGTATATCATATTTCTTATACTATAATTAATGATAGACTACCCATAGTTCAATCTTAGAGAACCATATAGCTCCAATTAACTAGTCAAATATATCATTCATCCTTGGTAATGGATATCAATTCTTCCTCATGGCCTGGTTCAACGTTCAAAAATAAAAAAAAACAACCAAATTATATCATCCACCTTCTTGGATAATGAAATAATATCACCCCAAGGAGAGGTTATTGGGTGAATAAATCTATTCACCTCAAGGTCAATGAGTTTCACCATTGGCCCTTTTCACTTCTCTAATAACATATAATAATATGGTATTGGTATTCACTTTATAACGAGTATGATATCTATCATTAACTCTATATCCATTTCATAAGGATTCTCAAGAAATCATTGGGGAAAACATCTTTTAAATGGTCCACTACTAAAGGTAATGTATCTAGATCCATCACTTGATCTTATATAAGAACCTTACCCTTACATGTGTTATAATGTATCATATGTAACCAAGTTAAGGTACCGCTCTACCTATTTCCAAATCCAATTCACAAATGAAAACACACTTCTTCGAGGATAAGGAAATGAATAAAACAAAACTTTAGTAATAATAAATGTAATATTATAATTGAATCATCCAGTATATCCCAAATATTATTTCAAAGGTAGTCATATCCCAAACAAGAAAATTCTAAAAGTTTCTATATCCCCCAAACTCTTTGACACATGTCAAGAATCACTAAATATAGTTTAACTTCTTCCTCATAGGCATATCAAGAGTTAGAATCCTAAAATAAATATCTACATATAACCCAAATCATGATACCACATGGGAATAAATAAATAAATAAGATACTCTCATAAAAACAAAGAAATATAAAGAATCAAATCTATCAGAATTTTGACTCTCATTGTAAAAAAATCTTCCAATACAATAATTAAAACCTATTCAAAATCATATACACTACTATCCTTTGATCCACATCCATGGCCAAGGGATCCCTATATCACTTGATGAAATGATACCTAAGGAATCTAAAATTATTTTTCCCTTACAACCCCCATCCAACTCTACATCCTAACCTCCCAAATAAGGGCTTTATATATATAAGTCCCTCCAAACCAAGAATGAGATTTTTGTATCTACCATGAAAATCCATTTGGACCTAAATAATAAAAACATAAAAAACATTATAGATTACCCATCCTATACATTTATGTAAATTCCTTAGTGGACTTGTATATGCATTGTGAAAATTATATGTCACCCACATTGATAACATGTAATGGGAACTTATTTTATGGGAGTATTAAATAGAAATCTTCTATTCCATGACTACCTCTTAATTGTAATGCCCTGACCCTAGTTACCTAGAGTCAGTGCCTTACTATATAACATTGGAATGATCACCAGAGATCATGTCCGAAAAGACCAATCAGTTTAGTATCCATGGAAGTACTAGATATATAAATATGTTTTTCATTACATTATGAAATGAAAAAAACATTTTGTATCCTTTGAACACACTCATATCCCTTATCCTATCCCTGCAGGTCAATCATAATATACTTTTTCACATCCTGAGAAAAATAAAACATAAGAAAGGGGTGATCTCAAATTCTGAATAAGGATAACAATATAGCGTAAAATATCCTAAATAAGCATAAACATTTAAGGAAATGTATAAGACTAAAACACAAGCCTTTTAAAAATAAAAATAATCATAATATGGCAATGATATATCAAATAATTCGATTTACTTATTCACATAGATATTCTATTAGATTAATTATCACATGTAATATAAATAGTTAATCTCATAATGATGGAAAGCATAATGTTGGACCTCATAATCCCATAGTCAATGCCTTGTTCCAATACTATAAATAAAAATATTATCAGGGACTTGTACCAAGAAACTATTTTGCCTCATGAGACCTATCGATAAATCGATGGGTTATACCAGGCCTCTCTCGTCACTTACTACATCCAATGCATTCTTATAATGAAAATTTTGAAAGATAACATAGACATTCATATTAAACTAGAACATGAAATTTTAATACTTTAACCATAAACCATGAATGCCATAAAAATAGAACATCCATATTCAAACATATCATAAAACTATCAATACAATATAGAATATTTTATCATAATAAATAAACTTCAATTAAATATAAAATAAAATAATATATGTTGACACAAATGAAATAAATCCAAAAACTATTTGAGAGAAATATCTCTTTCTACATAGAAATAATTTAAAAGTCACATAATTATAAAAGAAACCATTTATTTTTAAATTATTCTAATATTATTGTAAGGGATGCTTTGAAGGTGTTTTAATGGTAGAAAATTGGTGCACCCACTGTATAAGTTAAAAAACATTCTTTCCTTAATTTGTCGAAAAGGTCATAAAGCACCTTGTTTGGAAAACGACAGAAAGATTCCTATAAAAACATTTTATAAAAAGTAAAACAAGGGTATAAATGAATTTATCCCATATTATAGTAAATAGAAAAAAGGTTTTGAAATAAATTCTTAAGAAACACGGTTGTGGATGATAAAGAAGTCCAAGTAGATACTTACGTATAAACAACCTCGGATAATAATGAGATTGTAAAATTAACCCTTACATAATACTTTTCCTTAGTCTGGGGTATGTTAACCTCCTATATAATTGTTACAAAATATTTATTAAATTATACATGAACCACATACATAAATATCATATCATATATGATCCTTTAATATTTCTTCATTAATAATATTTTCGTAATACCATTGTTTCAGGTGTTAACTGATTCATTTTCCTTTATATGTTTTTTACGTAAATCATGTTTTTCATTGATAGGATGTATTTGATTCATATAAATAATTATATTATTTTCTTAAACATTATTTTTTAATCATCAAATAAAAATAATTCTTTAATGGTTACGATGGGGAACAAAATATCATCGCGTTGTGGAGACGGTAAGTTATACGTATGCATGAGTGACAATATCATTCTATTGATGGTGAAATTGTATGTAATTGGATGTTATATTAAATATAAAGAATCATTAACATGATATATTTTTAATTTACATCAATTATACTCATTATTATACCCATATAAATAATGTATTGTTGAATAACAAACTACACCACGACATGGAGACAGTAAGTTGTACGTACACGCGTTTGGTGACTTTTTCATTCATAGGATGGATAGAATAATGAATATGGTTGTACAATATTTTTAATAGTGTCATAGTATTTATAAGTTACTATTTTTATTATTTTTGTATGGAAAATACAAATAAAGATTAAGTGGAAGAAGAAAGGAACTTTGAAAGAGGTGATAAAATAGTTACCTCTTCTTCAGGTGCTTCTTTTGAATTTGAACAAAAGGGCTCATTAGGTTGGATTTATGATCAAAGTGAGGCCTCTAAGATGAATTGATAGTATTTGGGAGGATATTTGGGTAGTGTAGGCTTATACGAATGTCTTTGGTGGGGTGAATATAAGAGAAGGAGAAGTACCCTTTTATAAGAGAGGTGAGGGGCACTTTAGGAAAATCTTGAAATATAAATTTTTTATAAAATTATATTCAGTTTCTAATAGATAAAAAGGACTTATTTCAAGGATAATGTGGTTATGGGTATAAATCATCTCAACCAATAGGTTCTAGACATTTTTAGGTCACCATATTAACCTTATCTTTTAAATTTATTCCTTAGTTAAATAGTTTAAATTTTTTCATGTCTTATTTTTTTTATACTACATGGTTACTATAGTTACTATAAAATTCCAATCGAACCTAAACTGGTTAATTGATGAAATATCTAACATTATATAATTCATCTGGCCGATTAATAGGTTTTTAGGACTATTATATAATTTAATAAAATGGTATTTGTTTTAAAACTCATTTGTGTTAGATTTGACACTATTTAGTATTTGGTTTTTGTGAAAGTCGTCACAAATTTATTAGTAAAAAAATAAATTCAATCAAACATAACAAGTCATATTTACCTAGAAAATTAATTTATGGCATCAAATGTTTTAATTTACATTTATTTTAATATTTAAAATATCATTTATTTTAATCTTTCATTAATAAGGTAATTACTGCATCATCATTATATCCTAAAAAAATTTAATTATTTAATGTCCAAAAAATATAAATAAACTACTATGATGTATTCAATATTTTTATCTTTTTAATGAATATTTATAGTTGAATTTATCTTATGTATAACCCTACATTAAAAATTATTTATTTATTAAAATTTGAATTTAACACTTTTAACCCTTCTTTAAATAAAATATAAAAAATATTCTAATCTATTCGAAGTGAATAAAAAAGGATCTTTTCTTCTAAAGTTTATTTTGGTTGAAATAAACTTATCCATTAAAATATGACATGTGTTGGGGTAATTTTATATTATTATATTATTATTTTTAACTTTAATTACCCGATTTATTTTTAACTATGGTAAATAAAATTCCAAAGTTATTATTCACCAAAAATTATTTTTATCCTATTAAACCAAATTTTACTTACTGATGACAACTATGTCTATCATATTTTTGAAATTTATTTCATAGAAGTGGTAAAATTACGTTTCATGCAAATTTGCAAATGTGCTTAAAAGGTGGGTAAAAGACATTAAAAGGTTCAATAAAATTTTATATATCTCATCTAATTATAAAATGAGTCCAATTAAGTACATTATACTCATATAGGTATTATATATCTATTTATAATTTAAAATGATTTTAAATTAAAAATAATTATTTAAATAAAAAGTCGGTTTTAAACAATAGTGCAGTGTTTTTCACTATTCATCAAAAATTTAAAGTTTTCAGAAAAATGCCAAAAACTTACCCTAAGCTAATTTTGATATTCTGAATCCAAAAATGAAGTCAATTTTGAAAAAATAAAATTTTAAAAATTTTAAAAAGTGGGTATTACTATTCATAAATGCTTTTTAAATGGCTAGTTTGATTGGTCATGGTGTGCTAGAACTCAGAGATGCATACAGCGCAAGCTATTGTATTATTCAAAGAGAAGCATACCATATAAGATTGGGTTGTAACATTATCCCCTCCTTCAAATAATTTTTTTCTTGAAATTTCTAGAATATTACTACATAAAAAGAATCGGGTGTTTCTTCATCAAAAGTTAATATTGTTCCCATGTTGCGTCTTCAATTTTATGGTTTTTTCAAAGACATTTTAATAGATGAGTCATCCAGTTTCTCAACACTTGTTCTTTAATATCAATAATTCTGGTAGTCTCTTCAAAATAAGATATATCAGGTTCTGGTTCTATTTCTTCATAAGTGATTACATGTGTTGGGTCAGGCATGTATTTTCTCCACAGTGATAATTAGAACACATCATAAACATTGGAAAGATTTTGTAGAATTTCCAAACGGTAATCTACAACTCCAATTTGTTCAAGAATTTCAAACTGTCTGATGTACCTAGGACGTAATTTAACCTTATTACTAAATTTTATAACACCCTTCCATGGAGATACCTTCAAGAAAAAATGATCTTCTACTTGAAATTCCAAATCCTTCCTTTGATTATTGACAAATCTCTTTTTCCTACTTTGAGCTTCTTTGATGTGGGTTTGGATAGTCTTCACCTTTTCCATTGTTTTCCAAACAAGTTCTGGGCCGATGAGTTTTCTTTCACCAACATTCTCCCAACAAGTTGGTGCGCGGAATATATTTCTATAAAATGCTTTATATGGTGCCATATTAATACTTGAATAGAAGAAATTTTTGTAGAAAAATTATACCAGAGGTAAATAATGATCCCATGTACCTTTAAAGTCAAGTTATCAGGATATCAAAATGTCTTCTAAGGTTTGAATAGTCTGTTCTGATTTTCCATCAGTTTGATGGTCATAGGTAGTGCTAAAACGATCTTCAGTATGTATGTATTTTTATGATATTTTCTAGAATCTTGATGTAAAATGGGGATCACAATCATAAACAATCGATAGGGGAACACCAGGAATTCATAAAACTTCATTAATATATAGTTTTGATAAACGTTCAAGTGGTAAGTCTTATCTTATAGCAAGAAAATTTTATGACTTGGTAAGACGATGGACGATAACCCATATTACATCATTCCTTCTAGGAGTCTTTTGTAGGCCCATGAAAAATTCCACTGTAAAATAATCCCATTTCCACTAAGGTATAGGAATATGTTTCATGGCACATCTAGGATGTCATCTTTTGGCCTTCACCTGTTGAAAAACCATACATATTAACACATAATCAGAAATCTCTCTCTTCATGTTGTCCCACAAAAAATTTTCCTTCAAATCTCTATACATATTAGTGCTACTAGGGTGTATAGATAAATTGGATCTATGAGAATCATCCAAAAATTCCTTTTTTAGATCAGGTATGTCGGGAACACAAAGCCTCTTACCAAATTTCAAATTTTAATCTTCATATATGAAGTCAATCAATCTCCCATCATTCACAGCTTTAATTTTCTTTTGAAACTCCCCATCAACAGTCTGATAACTTTTTATCCTCTATAGTAAAAATTCTTTGGAAAACATTTGAAAACCTATTGATGTTTCACAATCCATGATTATTATGATATCCATCTTTACTAGTTCCATGGACATAGGATCCCTTTCAACTTTCATCTTGTTCCTAACTCCATGATCCTTTTGACTCAAATCATATTCCACCTTATTTTCCTTCCCTAGGTGGTAGTGTATTGTTCCATTGTAATCCATGAGTAGTTTGAGCCATATACTTTTCCACATGTTATGTTCTTTCTATGAGAAAATATACTTCAAACTCTTGTGATCAGTATATATCTCAACTTTTTCACCATATAGATATTGTCTCCATATCTTTAGAGAAATGATTACTGCTGCTAACTCAATATAATGATTAGGATAGTTTTGTTCATTAATTTTATGTTGTCGTGATACATAGGCAATAACTCTATCATTATGAATAAGGACACAACCAATTCCTTTCTATGAAGTATCACTATAAAAAACAAACCCATCATTCCCTGATGGTAGAGTCATGATAAGATCATTGACAAATATTCTCTTCAATTATTCAAAACATTCTTCAAAATCTTTTTTACAAACAAATTTAACCTTTTTACATGTGAGCTTGGTTAATGGGTTAGCCAATAGAGAAAAATTCTAGATGAAATGTCGATAATAACCTTCTAAACCAATAAAATTGTGTACCTCGGTTATAATCGTTGGTGCTGGACATTCTTGGATTTCCCTTGTTTTTGAAGGATCAATAGAGATTCCAACCTTAGAGAAAATAATTCCAAGAAAAGAAATTTCCTAAAGTCAGAATTTACACTTTCTAGACATCCCATATAATTCATTTCTTCTAAGATATTTTAGAATATATTGCAAGTGATTTTCATGACCTTCATAGATTTTGGAGTATACCAGGATATTACCAATAAATACTACTAAAAATTCATCAAGATATTCCTTTAAAACTCTATTCATTAGATCCATGAAAATAGAGGGTGAATTAGTCTATCAAAAGACATTACAGTAAACTCCTAATGCCCATACCTGTTTTGAAATGTTGTCTTTGGAATGTCTTCCTCCTTCACACACAATTGACAGTATCCAGATCAAATTCCAATCATTAAAAAATATTGAGCTCCATTAACTTGATCAAATAAATCATCAATTCAAGGTAGGAGATACTTGTTCTTTATTATTATAGCATTTATCTTCCTATAGTAAATGCACAACCTCAGAAATCCATCTTTCTTCTTAACAAAAAGAACAGGGTCTCCCCATAGAGATTCACTAGGGTGAATAAATCCTTTATTACTCAATTACTCCAGTTGTTTATTTTTTTCCAATAATTCCATAGTGGATGTTCTATAAGTGGTCTTCGTTATTGGCCTTGAACTAGGAATTAAATTAATGGAAAACTCAATTTTCTATTATGGAAGATATCTAGGTAAATCATCTGGAAACACATCAACATATTATTTCACAATAGTTACATCCTCTATTTCAACATTCCTTTCCTCGCCTGTAGTAATTTCACTCCCTTCCTCCCCAATAATTGAATTTATTAGATCTACTATGGGTGGATCTAATTGAGAATCAGATATTGATGTTTCTTCTCTAAATATAATGGATTCATTATCTTCTTCAAAAATTGTAACCTCCTTATTCTTATAATAAAGTTTCACATCATGGTCCAAAATCCAATCCATACTAAGGATTATATTAAACTCAATCGTGGGTATGACAATCAGATCTATAACACCCCAAGATTTCATAGTGTGTTATTTCTTCAAAATAATAGATTAACATGCACTACACGCAACACCGAGTTCAAACGCACCATGACTTACCAAACAAGCCGTTCAAAAGAGGTTATGAATAGTATTAACTAAATTTTAACCTTTATATAATCCTTATAATTTTAGAATCCATATTATGAGTTTCTTAGACATAATGTAAGAACAAATTCATTTTCAGTATTGCACTTTTACCAACTTTTAATAGTGAACCCTTTTTAAATACAATATTTTAAACTTTCTGACTAAATGGGGACATCAAAATTTTAAAATGAAACATCCCAAGCTTCCACAGTACGCTTTCCATTGAATAATACAGTAGCGTGTGTTCTACGCAACTTCGAGTTCTAACACACACCACAACCAATCAAACTAGCCGTTATGAATAGTAATACCTACTTTTTAAAATTATATATATATTATATTTCAAAATGGACTTCATTTTTGGATTTGGAGTATCAAATTTAGCCTAAGGTGAAATTTTGGTACTTTTCGGATAACTTTAATATTTTGATGAATAGTGATAATTACTGAATTTTAATTAAAAACAACTTTTTTAACCAAAATAATTAATGGTTATAAATTATGAATTTTAGTGGTTTTAAAGTATAATTAGAATATATTTTTACCATTTTATCCAATGGTGTTCATTATAATTAATTTCACTTCAAAATTGGACCTAAACAATTGTCAATCTTTTGATATATATTGTTTCTTAAAAACACACTATTTGTTGTGACAGCAGGAATTAATTATAAAATTAATTAATTCAACTTATATGTTTGGAATTTTTTAAAATAGATATCATTTTTGAATTTGGAATATCAATTATAGCTTAGGGTGAAATTTTGGCATTGTTCTGAAAAACTTCAATTTTTGATTAATAGTGAAACTACTAAGTGGTAGTTAAAAAAACCGAATTTTTCATAAAACTTAATTTTACCGCTTCTGTGAATGGAATTTCTAAAATCTGAAAGACACGGTTAATATCAAGAAGTAAAATTTGGTTCAATGAGGTGAAAATAATTTTTGGTGAATAGTAACTTTTTACATTGATTTACCACGGTTAAAAGTAAATAGGGTAATTAAGGTTAAAAATGATATTAATATTACCCTAAAACATGTCCTAATTCTATTTTAAAAGTTTATCTCGACCAAAAAAAAACCTTAGGAATAAAAAATTATTAATTAGGTCCATTTGGATTAGATTAGGACATTCATTATTACTTAATTCAAAGAAGAGTTAAAAGAGTTAAAATCAAAGTTTATTTACTAAAACATTTGTAATATAGGGTTATACATAATATAAATTCGATTGTAAATATTAATTAGAAATATAAAAAGGTTTCCTAAATAATGATATTTTATTTATAATTTTTAGACATTAAAAAATTTAATTTATATATGACACAATGATGATGCAGTAATTACCTAATTAATGAAAAATTGGAATAATTGATATTATAAATACCCAAATAAATATAATTTGAGACTTTTTATGAATTAACCTAATTTTCTATGTTAATATGACAACTTAGTATTTATTTAATTAACTTTTTTAGAAGTAATCATTCTTTTATGAGTTTCACAAAAATTAACTATTGAATAGTGTCAAAATTGACATAAAAGAGTTTTTAAAACAAGTATTATATTATTAATTGATATTAAATTATTAAAAATATAAGGATCTACAAAGAGACTTATCGCATGATATTTGTATCATTAATGGAACACTTGGGGGTCTCTTGGATGTATATAGTATGTTTATTAAATATATAATATAAAAATACAAAGTGACATGGTAAATGTCAAACTAATTAACTAAGAGTTAAAACTAAAAGATAAGGTTAATATAGTAACCCAAACCTGTCTAAATTCTATTGGTTGAATGGTTTCCGACCTATACCCAACTTGACCTTTGAATAATAAACTTTTTAGCCATTCGAAACCGAATATGAATTTATTATAAATTAATATTTCTAGCTTTTCAAAAGGTTCCCCTCACCCCTCTTATAAAAGGCACCCCCCCCCCACCTTCTCATTACTTCACACCTTCATAGCCTTTTGGTTCGGCCAAACTCTACCCAAATACTCTCCCAACTTCCCTCACTACAACCTAGATGCCTTAGTTTTATCAGAAATCCAACCTAAGGATCCCTTTTGATCAAATCAAAATGAAGAACCCAAAGAAGAGGTAATGTTTTCACCACCCTTTTTCAAATTCATTTCTTCTTCAACATCTTCTTTCTTTGTTTTTCCCATTATAAAAAATGAATCCATTATCTCCTATATACTATAATATTATTATAAATATGGTACAAGCATATTCAGTATTCTACCCACCTTTTCAATAACATGTCACCATACGTGCGTACGTACGGCTTACCGTCTCCACGTCGTGGTGTAATTATTATTCAATAAAATATTATTTGGATGGGTATAATAATGATGTGTAATTCATGTAAATAATAAATATAACATGATAATTATTCTTTATATATGATATAACATCCATTTATATATTATTTTAATATCAAAAGTGATATTGTCGCTCGTGCATACGTACGGACTACCGTCTCCACGAACGCGATGAGATTCATTCTCTATCGTATCCATTCAAGTATAATTATCATTTTATGATTTAAAAATAATGTTTAAGGACTTGATATAATTCTGGATATGAATAATATACAACCTATCCATGACAAACATGGATTATGTAACAAAACATATAAAATAAAACGAGTAAGTTAACACCCGAAACGACGATAATTCTAAGATATTATTAACAAAGCAATGTTAAAAGATCATATATGATATCATATTAATGTATATGATTATTTAATAAATTAATAACAATTATTTAACCATTATACAGGAGGTTAACCTACCCCAACCAAGGAAAAGTACAAGGTAAGGGTTTATTTCACAATCTCTTCATTATCCGAGTTTGTTTATACGTAATAATCTACTGGGATCTCTTTATCATCCACATCCATGATTCTTGAAAGTGTATTTCAAAACATTCTTACTATTTTACAGAATATGGTTTAAAGTCATTTATACCCTTGTTTTACTTTTTATAAGATGTTTATAAATGAATCTTTCCGTCATTTTCCAAACAAGGTCCCTTTTTAACCTTTTCGACAGAATTAAGGTAAGATTTTTTTTTTAACTTATATGGCGGGTTCGGCTATTTTCCACCATTATAACATTTTTAAAGCTTCCCTTACAAGATTATAAGGATATTTTCAAAGTAAATGTTTTATTTTATAATTATGTGACTTTTAAAAGATTTCAAAATGAAAATTTTAATAATTTCTGAAAGGTACCCTTCATCAAAATCAGAATTTTAAACGTTTTAAAGATTTGTCATTCTAAATATTTTTAATTAATGTCCATGTTTTCAAAATGTTTTTAAGGATTTATTTATGTGGACATGAATGTTTTAAAATGATATTTCTTTTCAAAAGTTTCGAAGTGGTATGGAACACTTTGATTTAAAAATCTCTTTTAAATTACTTCCTTAATAAAATGTGTGACTTTTAAATGATTTCAAAAAAAAAGAGATATTTCTCTCAAGTAGTTTTGATTTCATCTATGTCAACATCCTTTGATGGATTTTACGCTTATTTGAAGTTGATTTATTATGATACAAAACTTCTATATTGTATTGAAGGTTCTGTGATATGTTTGAATGTGGATGTGCTATTTTTATACCATTCATGGTTTATGGTGAAAGTATTGACATTTTGTATGCTAGTTTTAATATGAATGTTTATGTTATGTTTAAACCTGTTCATATGAGGAATGCATTGGACTTAATATGTGACAGGTGGAGCCCACTATAGATCCTCTATGCATCGGTAGGTCTCATGAGACAAACTAGTGTCTTGGCACAAGGCCTTGGAAAAATCTTATTTGTAGTCTTGGAACAAGGCCTTGGATATGTGGTTATGATAGTCTGGCATTATGCATTCCATCATTATGAAAGTGTTTATTGATGTTGCATGTGATTATTCGATTAGTAGAATATCCATGTGAATAAGTAAATGGCAATATTTCATTTTATTTTTGCCATACTATGTTGAAGTTTAAGTTTAAAAGGTTTTTGTTTTAAGCTATACATTTCCTTAAATGTTTATTCTTATTTATGAAAGTTTCTGCTATATTGTTATCCTTACTCGACATTTGAGCTCACCCCTTTTCTATGTTTTATTTTTACCAGGATGTGAAGAAGTAATTTATGAATGACCTGCAGGGATTGTATGTAGGGATATGAGTGTGGAATATAGAGACCATTTTGTTGTAGTAGTTTTTTACTTTATGATGTAATGTAAAACTTTATGAATATATCTAGTGTTTCCAAGGCTACTAAACCAATCGGTATTTAGAGATTTGATCTTTCTTGTGATCATGCCAATGTTATGTAATAATGCTCCGACTCTGGGTAATTGGTTTCAGGGCGTTACAGTTGGTATCAGAGGAAGTTTAGTACAAACCTTGGAAGCTAGATTTAGATAAACTCTGATTAGAGCACATATATTTAAGATGGACTTTGAGGATTAGTATAGAAGAACTTCCTAGAATTTTGGTATTGTAGAGATTTTTTGAGTTTTCTGAGCAATACATCCCTGTATGGATACGAGCAGGTAGAGGCGGCTCTAGCACAGATATACCTAGGGGTAAAACCTGAAAACACCGCTTTGAGATAGACTTTAACGGGAACTGGTGCACGAAAATGGGTCTTGCTGCACTCTTGGTTACGACACTCCCAGGGGATATGCTTAGGATAATTCATATTTTCTTTACAAACCATTATGAAGGCTTTATGAGTATTTACTTCCTCAAAAGAGAAATTTTTATGATTATGGATTATATCCATAAACTATTTAATTTTTGTTATGTGTCTTAAAAGTTTTGTATTAGGTATTTTTATTCATAAACTAATCTAGTGTATGCCATTGTTTAGAAATGGCGCCCAGTAGAAGGAATGAGAACTCCAGCAATACACATGATCCAAAGAGAAAGAAGGATCATATCTTTCATGGTCTTAAGCCAAAATTTATAAGAGAAATAGTCTCCCATGTATTATCATAATTTGAAAAAATAATATCATGTGTTGATTAGATAAGTAATGATTTTACTGAGTCCTATGGCTTTGAAGGGAAGCAAGAGAAGAAAAGGATGGAAGAGAGAAAGATGGATAAAGGGAAGAGAGAAAAGAAGAATTTTCCCATACGTGATAACTGTGGGAAGAAACACCTTGGAACTTGTCTGAAAGGAATGGGAGTTTGTTATAAGTGTGGAAGAAAAGGGCACAAATTACGTGACTGCAAGGGTAAGAAAATGGTTTCAAATGTACAATGCTTCATTTTCAAGGAGTTTGGACACTACGCGAACCTATGTCCCAGTCATCAGACTATTCCGAAAATGATGCTATTGGATAATAATCAAGTTATGATACTACCACAGATGAAGAGGAATGATTAGAGTTCATATGTTTATTATGTCATTTGAGTGTTGTATCAACAATGTACTTGTTATAATAATTATGGAGTATATAAGGATTGTACTGCAGTACTATTTCATTAAGGACTTGAGATTGTGTGGAACAAAGAAAAGTGACTCAGTAGCAGGTTAAATTTTTGGAAAATATATGGTTGAGAGAAAGATAAGCCATAATATGGTTCTGATACTGAGGTAGTGATTTTAGAATAATACATGATTGATTTGGATAAATTATATAGGATATTCTTGACTACCTTGAAGCTGATTAATGATTTGTATATTCCATCATTGTTGGGGTTTAAAACATTTTTGGATTGATGAAGTATATCCATCATTCTATATGGAATAAGGGAGCATGAATGTAATCAATAAGGATTATGGTAATTCAGGATGTTTCAGTGTTTTAAAAAATACATGATGAAGGTATTCATATGCTATTACGGGGTAAAAAGGATCTACATTATGTTTACATTCCTTATAAATGTTGGACTGTGAGTTTGGAAAGAAGTATTTTGGGTAAATTCTAGTTTGAGATTAATTTTGGATTGCCATAAAAGGAAAAACCAGAGGTCGGGCGGCAACCCGTCGCGACCGGCAAGGCTGCAAGACTTGAACCCGCAACCGAAGGGCGACAAGGGTGTATCACCTACCACTGGCCCACGAGATGTCCTAGATTAAATAATGTAGTTTTTTTTAAAAGATCTAGTAGATGAATTATAAATTCGTTTATTTTGGAACCCTATACGAATAGTATAAATATATTTTTTTTACGTTCTATTATCTTTTAGAGTGAAAGATGAGTTTGTGGTAGAAATTTATTAATGGATAAAACTCTAATTATAAAGTAAGTATATCTCTTTATGATCTTAGCCAATCTCATAAATAAATTCCTCAACATTAATAAAAGGAACTTAGAACAAAATTTTTTTCCTAGATGGTACCATAAATCATCACTAATTTATGGCTTTGGGATTGTTGGCCTTTTCATAGCCATGTTCTCTACAACTCTCCATCAGAAAATTGATGGTTAGATTTCTCTTCCATATCCATATTTTCCTATATGGAACCCTAGTATGTGTTATTTTCGGTAATCTTCATACTTTTCACTCTTTATTTTAAATAAAGGCCTCATTAATTCATTTTTCGATTTGGGATTTCAACTAAGATATTTTGAAACGTCAAAAATGTGTTATCCTAATACCTTATGTTTTGTTGAATCGATGATATTTTAAATCATCATAGATTGATGAATTTAAGGACCTCAATTTTAAACTTTTTTGTGATTGATGACCTCAATCACTACCTATAAATATTTACGTTTTTCCTCCAATTATATGTCTCTAATTTCCACCAATGTTCTCCTAATCGAGATCATAATTTGGTGGTGAACCTTTCATTTCTCTTTTCCTCATATTAAGACTAAATTTTAGTAACCCAATTTCCGATGTGGGTTTTCCCACAAAGATATTTTCTATTTTCAGCATTTTATTTTCGAAGAACAATTTCAAATTGCGAGGATGCAATTTATTGAAGGAGGGGAGAATGTAACACCCCAAGATTTCATAGTGTGTTATTTCTTCAAAATAATACAATAACTTGCACTACAAGTAACACCGAGTTCAAGCACACCATGACTTACCAAACAAGCCGTTCAAAAGAGGTTATGAATAGTATTAACTAAATTTTAAACTTTATATAATACTTATAATTTTAGAATCCATATTATGAGTTTCTTATACATAATGTAAGAAAAAAATCATTTTTAGTATTTCACTTTTACCAAATTTTAATAGTGAACCCTTTTTAAATACAATATTTTAAACATTTTGACTAAATGGGGACATCAAAAATTTAAAATGAAACATCCCAAGATTCCACGGTACGCTTTCCTTTGAATAATACAGTAGCGTGTGTTGTACGCAACTTCGAGTTCTAACACACACCACAACCAATCAAACTAGCCGTTATGAATAGTAATACCTACTTTTTGAAATTATATATATTTTATATTTAAAAATGGACTTCATTTTTGGATTCAGAGTATCGAATTTAGCCTAAGGTAAAATTTTGGTACTTTTCGGATAACTTTAATATTTTGATGAATAGTGATAATTTCTAAATTTTAATTAAAAACAACTTTTTTAACCAAAATAATTAATGGTGATAAATTATGAATTTGAGTGGTTTTAAAGTATAATTAGAATATATTTTTACCATTTTATCCAATGGTTTTCATTATAATTAATTTCACTTCGAAATTGGACCTAAACAATTGTCAATCTTTTGATATATATTGTTTCTTAAAAACATGCTATTTGTTGTGACAGCGGGAATTAATTGTAAAATTAATTAATGAAACTTATATGTTTGGAATTTTTTAAAATATATATCATTTTTGAATTTGGAATATCAATTATAGCTTAGGGTGAAATTTTGGCATTGTTCTGAAAAACATCAATTTTTGATGAATAGTGAAACTACTAAGTGGTAGTTAAAAAAACTGAATTTTTCATAAAACTTAATTTTACCGCTTCTGTGAATGGAATTTTGAAAATCCAAGAGACACGGTTAATATCAAGAAGTAAAATGTGGTTCAATGAGATGAAAATAATTTTTGGTGAATAGTAACTCTTTACTTTTATTTACCACGGTTAAAAGTAAATAGGCTAATTAAGGGTAAAAATGATATTAATATTACCCTCACACATGTCCTAATTCTATTGGAAAAGTTTATCTCGACCAAAAACAACCTTAGGAATAAAAAATTATCATTTAGGTCCACTTGGATTAGATTAGGACATTCAATATTATTTAATTCAAAGAAGAGTTAAAAGAGTTAAAATCAATGTTTATTTACTAAAACATTTGTAATATAGGGTTATACATAATATAAATTCGATTTTAATTATTAATTATAAAGATAAAAATATTTCCTACATAATTATATTTTATTTATAATTTTTATACATTAAAAAATTTGATTTATATATGACACAATGATGATGCAGTAATTACCTAATTAATGAAAATTGGAATAATTGATATTATAAATACCCAAATAAATATAATTTGAGACTTTTTATGAATTAAAATAATTTTCTAGGTTAATATGACATATTAGTATTGATTTAATTAACTTTGGTCGAAGTAATCATTCTTTTATGAGTTTCACAAAAATCAACTATTGAATAGTGTCAAAATTGACATAAAAGAGTTTTTAAAACAAATATTATATTATTAATTGATATTAAATTCTTAAAAATCTAAGGTTCTACAAAGAGACTTATAAAATGATAGCTGTATCATTAATGTAACACTTGGGGGTCTCTTGGATGTATATAGTAAGTTTATTAACTATATAATATAAAAATACAAAGTGACATGGTAAATGTCAAACTAATTAACTAAGAGTTAAAACTAAAAGATAAGGTCAATATAGTAACCCAAACCTGTCTAAATTCTATTGTTTGAATGGTTTTAGACCTATACCCACCTTTAACTTTTAATAATAAACTTTCCAGCCCTTAGAAACCGAATATGAATTTATTATAAATTAATATTTCTAGCTTTTCCAAAGGTTCCCCTCACCCCTCTTATAAAAGGGCACTCCCCCTTCTCATTACTTCACACCTTCATAGCCTTTTGGTTCGGCCAAAATCTACCCAAATAATCTCCAAACTTCCCTAAATACAACCTAGAGGCCTTAGTTTGATCATAAAGCCAACCTAAGGAGCCCTTTTGATCAAATCAAAAGGAAGAACCCGAAGAAGAGGTAATGTTTTCACCACCCTTTTTCAAATTCATTTCTTCTTCAATTTCTGAAAGGTACTCTTTATCAAAATCATAATTTTAAATGTTTTAAAGATTTATCTTTCTAAATAGTTTTAATTAATGTCCATGTTTTCAAAATGATTTTAAGGATTTATTTATGTGGACATGAATGTTTTGAAATGATATTTCTTTTCAAAATTTTCTAAGTGGTATGGGACACTTTGATTCAAAAATCTCTTTTAAATTACTTCCTTAATAGATGTGTGACTTTTAAATGATTTAAAAAAAGATATATTTCTCTCAACTAGTTTTGATTTCATCTATGTCAACATCCTTTGATGGATTTTACGCTTATTTGAAGTTGATTTATTATGATACAAAACTTCTATATTGTATTGAAGGTTTTGTGATATGTTTGACTGTGGATGTGTTATTTTTATACTATTCATGGTTTATGGTGAAAGTATTGACATTTTTTATGCCAGTTTTAATACGAATGTTTATGTTATGTTTAAACCTATTCATATGAGGAATGCATTGGACTTAATATGTGATGAGTGGAGCCCGCTATAGCTCCTCGATGCATCGGTAGGTCTCATGAGACAAACTAGTGTCTTGGCACAAGGCCTTGGCAAAATCTTATTTGTAGTCTTGGCACAAGGCCTTGGCTATGTGGTTATGATAGTCTGGAATTATGCATTCCATCATTATGAAAGTGGTTATTGATATTTCATGTGATTATTCGATTAGTAGAATATCCATGTGAACAAGTAAATGGAATTATTTCATTTTATTTTTGCTATACTATGTTGAAGTTCAAGTTTAAAAGCCTTTTGTTTTAAGTTATACATTTCCTTAAATGTTTATTCTTATTTATGAAAGTTTCCGCTATATTGTTATCCTTACTGGGCATTTGAGCTCACCCCTTTTCTATGTTTTATTTTTCCCAGGATGTGAAGAAGTAATTTATGAATGACCTGCAAGGATTGTATGTGGGGATATGAGTGTGGAATATGGAGACCATGTTTTTGTAGTATTTTTTCACTTTATGATGTAATGTAAAACATTATGAATATATCTAGTGTTTCCAAGGCTACTAAACCAATCGGTCTTTCGAGATTTTATCTTTCTTGTGATCATTCCAATGTTATGTAATAATGCACCAACTCTGGGTAATTGGGGTCAGGGCGTTACAAGATCAGTAGATGATGCACGTTTATATGCCATAATGGTAAATAATTGACAAACATTTGTTGCTATGATACTTCCCTTAGGGGTTTTGACAGCCAAATCCCTTGTTAAGTCAAATTTTAAATATCTAATATTCTTAGAAAAATTGGAATAGTTGAAAGAATGCATTGATCCAAAATCAAATAAAGCATTGAATAAATTTGGGGAAACGATTAAAGTGCATACCACTACATCATTAGGAACTTGAACCTCATCTGTAGTGATCCCATAAACATGGCCTTGCTCCATTGGTGTTTTTTTAGGTATGTTTCCTTGATGCTTAGGAAATTCATTTGATTAATTCCCCATCTCTTTACTATTGTAGAGTTGAACATTGAAAACCTCTTTCTTCTCCTTACAATAATGAGCTTAGTGGGATTTTCTCCAAACTTTTGACCAACTCCCATCAACTCTAGTCATGTACCAGGGTGTTTCTTCCCACAATTATTTTTGGATGGAAAGTCAACTTTTCCCTTCTTCCCCTTATTTCCTTTTCCAGAGTGTTCTGCAGAACTCTTATTCTCTTGCTTTGCATTAAATTCATAAGACTTGGAGAATTAATTTTCATTCTTGATAGCACATTATACTATATCTTCGTATGACGAGAAGGATTGTGAGGCAAATTCTCAATGAATAAACAGTTTTAACCCATAAATGAATCGATCAGTCTTACTTCTTGGGTTACTTATATAATCAGTAGCATACCTTTATAACCTTGTAAATTTCACCTCATACTTTATGACATTCTCATCCTCCATTTGTGTTTTAAATTAATGGAAACCATTGATCTTCATCTCCTAAGAGGTGATAAACTGCCATGACAGCCTTTTTTCTTTTGCAACACCCCAAAGCATGAAATATTTTCTCTAAAAAACTTATCCATTTCTTAACTACAAATGAATTTTTATTCCTATTGAATGTTTGTCGTTGTTTCCTCATGAAGTTATCTAGCATTGATCCACCACGATGTGGATTAGGGTGTTGTATATGAGTAAGGTTATTATTCATAACCTGAGTGAGTTACCCCAGTAGGGTTATAATCTATTCAGCACTAGTTTCATCACCATCACCACTGTAATTATATTGAATAGGAGGTAAATCCCTACCTGGATTATGTGCATTGATATGGTTTCCATTCCTTCCACTAGGCTCCATTTCTAAACAATGGCATACATTGGATTAGTTCATGAATCGCAGTGCTTAATTCCAAACTTATAAAATACATAACATAAATTGAACAGTTTATACATATAATCCATTATCATAAAAAATATTATTTGGGGATGTATTTACTCATAAATCCCTCATAATGGATTGTAAAGAAAATGTGAATTATCTTAAGAATATCCCTTTAGAGTGTCAGACTAGGTACGCAGTAAGTCCTGTTGTAATGTACCAGGATACCCCAGGTCAAGCCCAAAAACTCCTTGTTGGAGTTTTCACTCCTAGGTACATATGTGCCAGAACCATGTCCACTTATAGTATCCAGACATAGATTTATTTCTTATAAAACCCACATAATATCTACATTACCAAAATTTTTGGATGTTCTTCAATACTAATCCTCAAATTCTATCTTAGGGTAATGTTCTCTAATCAAAGTTTTTATAAATATAGTTTCCAAGTTTTGTACTAAAATTTCTTTGATATCAACTATAACGCCCTGACCATAGTTACCTAGAGTTAGTGCATTATGACATAACATTGGAATGATCACATGAGATCACGTCCTGAAAGACAAAACATTTTATTAGCCTTGGAAGTACTAGACACATACATAAGTTTTACATTACATTATGAAATGAAAAAAACAACAATGTGTATCCTTTTAACACACTCATATCCCTTATTCTATTCCTCTAGGTCAATAATAATATACATCTTTGTATCGTGGGAAAAATAAAACAAAATAATGGGGTCAGATCAGATGCTTAGTAAGGATATCAATATAGCAAAAACAATCATAAATAATGATAAAAATGTACGGCAATGTATAAGACCAAAACACAAGCCTTTTAAAAATAAACTTTTGCATTATATAGAGATGATAAATCAAATAATGTTATATACTTATTCACATGGATATTCTACTAGTTGTACAATCACATGTAATATAAATAGCTAATCTCATAATGATGGAATTAATAATGTCAGACATCATAACCACATAGTCAAGGCCTCGTGTCAAGAATATAAATAAAAAATTGTCAAAGCCTTGTGCCAAGACACTAGTTTGTCTCATGAATCCAACTTATTAATCGAGGGGCTATAGTGGGTCATGCCCATCACTTACTATGTCCAATGAATTCCTCATATGAAAATGGTGAAGCATAACATAAACATTCATATTAAACTATAATACAAAATATTTATACTTTAACCATAAATTGTGAATGACATAAAAATAGCACATCCATAGTCAAGCATATCGTAAAACTATCAACACATTATGGAATATTTTATCATAATAAATCAACTTTAATTAAATATAAAATCTAACAATTGATGTCGACATATAAGAAATCAATCCAAAAACTGTTTGAGAGAAATATCACTTTCTACATTGAAATCATTTAAAAGTCACATAATTATAAAAGAAAACATTTATTTTTAAAATATTCTTATAAGTTTGTAATGGAATCTTCGAATGAGTTTTAACGGTGGAAAATAGCTTCACCCACCATATAAGTTAAAAAAAACATTCCTTCCTTAATTTTTCGAAAAGGGCATAAAGTAGATTATTTCAAAAACGACAGAAATATTCCTTTCAAAAAAATTTATAAAATGTAAAAAAAGGTATAAATGACTTTGAACAATAGTCTAGAAAATAGTAAAAATGTTTTGAAATAAAGTTTTAAGAAAAACGGGTGTGGATGATAAGAAGTCCCAATAGATACTTATGTATAAACAAGCTAAAATAATAAAGAGATTGTAAAATTAACCCTTACCTTGTACTTTTCCTAAGTCATGGGTATGTTAACCTTTTCTATAATGGTTAAAAAAAATTATTAAATTATACAATAACTTCATAAATAAATATGATATCATATATGATCCTATAATATTTCTTCGTTAATAATATTTCAGTAGTATCATTGTTTCGGGTGTTAACTGATTTGTTTTCCTTTATATGTTTTGTTATGTAAATAAATTTTATAATGGATAGGATTTATTTGATTCATATCTAGAATTATATTACGTTCTGAAAATTTATTTATTAATCATCAAATGAAAATTATTCTTTAATGGTTATGATGGGGAATGAAATCTCATCGCGGCGTGGAGACGGTAAGTCGTGTGTACGCACGAGCGACAATATCATTATTTTGATTGTAAAATTGTATATAATTGGATTGTATATTATATATAACAAATAATTATCATGTTATATCTGTTATTTACATCAATTAGACTCATTATTATACCCATCCAAATAATAAAGTGTAGAATAAGAAACTACACCACGACGTGGACACGGCAATCCGTACATACGCACGTATGGTGACTTTGTCATTTATAAGATGGATAGAATAATGAATATGGTTGTAACATATTTATAATAACATCACAGTATGTAGAAGGTACTGGAGTTATTATTTTAAAATGGAAACAACTAATAAAGAGGAAGTGGAAGAAGAAAAGAACATTGAAAGATGTGATAAAATAATTACCTCTTCTTTGAGTGCTTCCTTTTGATTTGAACAAAAGGTCTCTATAGGTTGGCTTCCAGATCAATATAATGCCTCTAGGATTAATTGAGGGTTGTTGGGAGGATTTTTGGGTTGGGTTTTTCTGATCCAAATGGCTTTGGAGATGTGAATTTAAGAGAAGGGAAGTACCCTTTTATAAGAGAGGGGAGGGGCACTTTAGGAAAATCATGAAATATTAATTTATTATAAAATTAGTTTCGGTTTATAATAGATAGAAAACGATTTTTCTAGAGTCTAAGGTGGGTATGGGTCTAAATTATTTCAACCAATAGGTTATAGACATTTTTATATCACTATATTAACCATATCTTTTAGATTTAACCCATAGTTAAATAGTTTAACTTTTACCATGTCTTCTTGTATTTTTATACTACATGGTTAATATGGTTACAATAAATTCCAAAGAGAACCTAAAATGGTTTATTAATGAAATATATAACATTATATAAGTACTTTTTTAGAATATTAGATATTCATGACTATTTTATAATTTAATAAAATAGTATTTGTTTTAAAAACATATTTGTGTCAATTTCGACACTATTTAGTATTTGGTTTTTGTGAAAGTCTTAAAAACTTTATTACATAGAAAAAATACATTTAATCAACCCTAACATGTAATATTTACCTTTAAAATTATTTTATTCCAAAAAAATATTCAATTTACAATTATTTTAATATTTATAATATCATTTAATTTTATCGTTCATTAATAAGGTAATTATTACATCATCATTGTATCATGAATAAATTTAATTATTTATTGTCTAAAATTTATAAAAAAAATAATATAATGTATAAAATATTTTAAATTTATAATGAATATTTGTCATCGAATTTATCTTATGTATAAACCTATATTAAAAGTGGTGTAGTTATTAAAATTTGAATTTAACACTTTTAACCCTTATTTAAACAAAATATAATAAATGTCCTGATCTAATCAAAGTGGATAAAATAGGATAATATTTTTGTCTTAAGGTTTATTTTGGCCAAAATTGACTTATCCAGTAGAATTAGGATAATTTTTGGGGTAATTTTATATTATTATATTATATTTTTACCTTTAATTACCCTATTTACTTTTAACTGTGGTAAATAAAATTCCAAAGTTACTACTCAACAAAAATTATTTGCATCCTATGGAACCAAATTTTACTTACTTCTGAAAAACATTAGTGTCTTATTTTTTAAATTTAATTCACAAAAGCAGAAAAATTAGGTTTTATTCAAATTTAAAAATGTTCCTAGAAGATGGGAAAAAGTCGTTTAAAAGTTCAATACAATTTTTTATTTCAAATCATATTATAAAAAGACTCCAATTAATTACATTGGACTAATATAGGTATTTTGTATCTATTTTGACTTTAAAATAAATTTAAAATAAAAAATATTTTTTAAAATAAAAATTCGGTTTTAAACAATAATGCAGTGTTTTTCACTATTCATCAAAAATTGTAATTCTTCAAAAAAAACAAAAATTCTCCCTAAACTAATTTTGATATTATGAATCCAAAAATGAAGTCCATTTTAAAAAATAAAATTTATAAAATTTCAAAACATGGTTATTACTATTAATAACTGCTTTTTAAATGGTTAGTTTGATTGGTCGTGGTGTGCTAGAACTCGGAGCTACGTACAGAAAAAGCTATTGTATTATTCAAAGAGAAGTGTAAAGTGGAAGCATGGGGTGTTATATTATTCCCTCCTTCAAATAATTTTGTCCTCGAAATTTCTAGATTATTACTGTATAAAAATATTTGGGTGGTTCTTAATCATAATTTCCTCAGGTTCCCACGTTCCCTCTTCCATTTTATGGTTTTTAGAAAAGAAATTTTACCAAATGAGTCCTCCTGTTTCTCAGCACTTGTTCTCTGGTATCAAGAATTCTGATAGGTTTTTCACAATAAGACTGATCTGGTTTCAGTTCTATTTCTTTAAATGTGATTACAAGCATTGGGTCAGGCATGTATTTTCTCAACAATGATACGTAGAATACATCATGAACTTTGGAGAAACATGGAAGCATTGCCAAACAGTAAGATACAACTCATATTCTTTCAAGAATTTCAAAAGGTCTGATGTACCTGGGTCTTTATTTACCCTTATTACCAAATCGTATAACACCCTTCCATATAGATACCTTCAAGAAAACATGATCTCCTACATGAAATTCCAAATCCTTCCTTCGATTATCGGCATATCTCTTTTGCCTATATTGAGCTACTTTAATGTGGGTTTGTATAATCTTCACCTTTTCCATTATTTCCACAACATGTTCTAGTCCTATGAGTTTTACTTAACTAACATCATCCCAAAAGGTTGGTGTGTGACATCTCTTTCCATATAACACATCATATAGTTCCATATGAATACATGAATGGAAGATATAATCATAAGAAAATTATACCATAGGTAAATACTGATCCCACATACCTTTAAAGTCAAATGATCAAGATCCCAACATGTCTTCTAAGGTTTGAATAATCCATTATAACTTTCCATCAGTTTGAGGGTTATAGGAAATGCTCAAATGAAGTTCAGTGTCTAGGTATTTCTAATGACTTTTTCATAATCTTGATGTAAAATGGAGATCACAATAAGAAACAATTGATTGGGGTACACCATAAAGTATTATAACTTCATTAAAATATATCCTTGCAAAAAAAATCAAGTATTAAATTTTATCTTATATCAAGAAAATGTGTTGACTTGGTAAGACGATCAACAATTACCCATATTACATTATTCCTTCTAGGACTCATCAGTATCCCCATAAAAAAGTCCATCATAATATCCTCCCATTTCCACTCAGGTATGGGAAGAGGTTGCATGACTCCTCTAGGATGTTGTCTCCCAGCCTTAACCTATTTACAAACCATACATCTTGACACATAATTAGAAATCTCCATCTTCATGTTGTCCCACCAAAAATTTTCCTTAAAATCTCTATAAATATTATTTATACAACTATGTATAGAGAAATTGGAGCTATGTGCATCATCCAAAAATTCCCATTTTAGATTAGGTATGTCGGGAACACAAAGCCTCTTCCCAAATTTCAAAATTCCATATTCATATACAAATTCAATCAATATCCCATTATTCACAACTTTAATTTTATTTTGAAACTCCCCATAATTAGTCTGATAACTTTTTATCCATTATAGTAAAGATGGTTTTGAACCCATTAGAAAAAATATTGATGTTTCACCTTCCATGATTCTTCCCCTATCCATCTTTACTATATCAATGAACTTATGATCCCTTTAAACTCTCATATTTGTTCATAACTCCATGATCCTTTATACTCAATGAAGCTGCCACCTTATTTTCATTCCCCCTTTGGTAGTGTATTGGGCAATCGTAATCCTTGAGTAGTTAGAGACATTAAATTTTCCTCATGTTGAGTTCCTTCTATGAGAATATATACTTCAAACTCCTATGATCTGTATATATCTCACATTTTTCACCATAGAGATATTGTCTCCATATCATTAGTGAAAATATTATAGATGCTAACTCAAGATCATGAGTAATATAGTTTTTTTCGTAAATTTTTTGTTTCCATGATGTATAAGAAATAACTCTATTATTTTCCATAAATACATAACCAATTCCTTTCTTTGAAGAATCACTATAAATAACAAACCCATCATAACCCGATGGTAGAGTCAAGATAATAGAATTTACTAATATTCTCATCAATTCTTCAAAACATTATTCACACTCTTTTGTCTAAACAAATTTAACCCCTTTACGTGTGATCTTGGTTAATAGGTTAGCCAATCGGGAAAATTCTCGACAAAATACTGATAATAACCTTCTAAGACAATAAAACTGTGTACCTCAGTTATACTCATCGGTGTTATCCATTCTTGTATTTCCCTTGTCTTTTAAGTATCAATAGAGATTCCATCATTAGATACAATATGGACAAGAAAATAAATTTCCTAAAACTACAAATCACATTTTTCTAAACATCCCATATAATTAATTTCATCTTTGAGTTTTCATAATATTGCGCAAGTTATTTTCATGATCTTAGTAGATTTTAGATTATAAAAACATATCATCAATAAATACCACTATAATGTCTTCAAGATAGTCCTTGAAAACCCCATTCATTGGATCCATGAAAACAGAAGGTGAATTAGTCAGTCTAAAAGGCATTACTGTAAGCTCATAATGCCTATACCCAATTCAAAATTTTGTCTATGGAATGTCTTCATTATTTATGCACAACTTATAGTATACTAATCAAAGTTCAATCTTTGAAAAATATGGGGATCCATGAATTTGATCAAATAAATAATCAATGTGAGGTAGGGGATACTTTTTCTTTATTATAATAGCATTGATGTCCCTGTATTCAATCCATAACCTCATATATCTATCATTCTTATTAAAAAATAATAAGGGGTCCCCATGGAGAAACACTAGGGAAAATAAATACATTATTAATCAATTCCTCTAGTTTTTTATTTAGTTCCACTGATTACATAGTGGCCATTATATAAGGGGTCTTAAATATGGGCCTTGAATCAAGAATTGAATCAATGGAAACACCAATTTCCTATTCTAGAGGATGTCGAGGTAAATCATATGGAAACACATCAACATATTCTTGCACAAAATGTACACCCTCTATTTGAATATTCCTTTTCTCAACTATAGTTATTCCACTCCCCTCCTCCATAATAATTAATTTAGTAGAGCTACTGGGGGTGGATCTAGATGAGAATCAGTGGGTGATGTATCTGTTCTAAAGATGAGGGATTCTATATGATCATCAAAAATTTTAACCTCTTTCTTCTTAAAATAAATTTTTGCATCATGGTCTGAAATACAATCTATACTAATGATTATATCAAATTCAATCATGGGTATGACAATAATATCAGTAGATAAATCACATTAAATTCCATAATGGTAACTTATTGATAAGACATTTTTGTTATGATGCTTCCTTTATGATTTTTGACTTATAACTCCCTTGTTAAGTCAAATTGAAAATATCAAAATTTTCTTGGAAAAAATGGGAAGATATTAAAGAATGCGATGATCCAGAATAAAATAAATCATTGGATAATTTTGTGGAAATGATTAAAGTACCTTCCACCACATCATTAGAAAATTCAACCTCAGCAGTAGTGATCACATAAGCATGGTCTTGATCCCTTTTCCTTTTCTGAGGTAAGTTTCTTTGACGATTTGGACATTCATTTGAATAATTCCCCTTATATTTACAATTGTAGAATTGAACATTAACAGCCTATTTCTTCCCCTTGTAATAACGAGCTTGGTGGCCTTTTTATCCACACTTGTAACAAACTCTCATCCCCTTTTGGCATGTACTAGGGTATTTCTTCCAATAATTACTGTAGGGTGGAAAGTCAACTTTTCCTTTCTTCCACTTTTTTTCTTTTCTAGAGTGTTCCATAGATCTCTTGTTCTATTGATTCACTTTAAAGTCATAAGACTTAGATAATTACTTTTATATCTTTATAACACATTAGACTATATCTTAGTACGATGAGAAGGATTTTGAGACGAATTCTAGATGAAAAAATTGTTTTAACCTATCAAATAATCAATCAATATTACTTATTGGGTTATGTATATAATATACAACATGCCTTGATAACCTTTTAATGTTTTCATCATAATTTGAAACATTCTCTTCTTCCTTTTTTGTTTTTAATTAATGATCATTGTTGATCTTCATATCCTAAGATGTGATAAACTACCATGAAAACATTTTCCTTATCGCTAC
Organism: Viscum album; assembly: GCA_963277665.1. NCBI lineage: Eukaryota > Viridiplantae > Streptophyta > Magnoliopsida > Santalales > Viscaceae > Viscum > Viscum album. Next base: position 965,016,442 of record OY728163.1, on the reverse strand, counting down.
TCCCCAAAGTAAGAAATATTTTCTCTAAGAAACTTATCCATTTCTTAGCTACAAATGGATTTTTATTTCCATTTAATATTGGAGGTTGTTTCCTCATGAAGTGGTCTAACATTGATCCTCTGCATTGTGGATCAGGGTGATCCACATGGGTAAGGTTATTATTCATAACCTGAGTGAGTTGTCCATGTATGGTTATAAGCTGTTCAGCACCAGTTGCATAACCATCTCCACTATAATTATATTTAATAGGAGGTAAATACCTACATGGATTTTTTGCATTGATACGGTTTCCATTCCTTCCACTAGGTTCCATTTCTAAACAATAGAATACACTATATTAGTTTATGAATTCCAATGCATAATTCCAAACATGTAAAATACTTATCATAAATTTTACAGTTTATTCATATAGTCCATAATCATAAAAAAAATTCTTTGGGGAAGTATTTGCTCATAAATACTTCATAATGGTTTGTAAGGAAAATGTTAATTATCCTAAGCATGCCCCCAGGAGTGTCAAACCAGATTCACAGAAAGGCTCATTGTCATTTACCGGGATACCCTAGGTCAAGCCCAAAACTCCGTGTCGGAGTTTTCACTTTTAGGTACATCTGTGCTAGAAAGACATCCACTTGTAGTATCTAGATAGGTATGTAATTCTTATAAAACCCATATAATATTTGCATTACCCAAATTTTTGGATGATGTATTATACTAATCATCAAAGTCTGTCTTAGGGTAATGTTCTCTAATTATATTTTTTCTATAACTAGTTTCCAATGTTTGTACTAAAATTACTCAGATACCAACTATAATGCCTGGACCCCAGTTACCCAATGTCGGTGAATTATTACATAACATTTTCATAATCACAAGAAATCGAGTCCTGAAATACTGATTAGTTTAGTAACCTTGGATGTACTAGATACATACATAAGTTTTACATTACATTGTGAAATGAAAAAAAAATAACATTATATATCCTTTTAACACACTCATATCCCTTAGCCTATCCCTACAGGTCAATCATAATATACTTCTTCACATTCTGGTAAAAATAAACCATAAGAAAAGGGTGAGCTCAGATGCTCATTAAGGATAAAAATATAGCAAAAACTATCATAAATAAGCATAAACATTTAAGGAAATGTATAAGTCTAAAACAAAATCCTTTTAAAAATAAATTTCAGTATAATATGGAAATGGTAAATAAAATAAATCAATTAACTTATTCACATAGATATTCTACTAGTTGAATAATTACATGTAATATCAATAGTTATCTCATAATGATATAATGCATAATATCGGACATCAAAACCACATACTCAAGGCCTCGTGATAAGACTAAAAATAAAAATATTGTCAAGGCCTTATGCGATGACACCATCTTGTCTCATGAGACCTACTGATGCATCGAGGTGCTATAGTGGGCCTCGCCCGTCACTTATTACATCCAATTCATTTCTCATATGAAAAAGGTGAAACATAACATAAACATTGGTATTAAACTAGCATGCGAAATGATAATACCTTAACCATAAACCGTGAATGAAATAAAAATAGAACATCCACAGTCAAAAATATCATTAAAATATCAATACAATATGTAATACTGTATCATAATAAATCAAATTCAATTAAACATAAAATCCAACAACTGATTTTTACACAGAATAAATCTACCAAAAACTATTTGAATGAAATATCTCTTTCCACATTGAAATCATTTCAAAGTCACATAATTATAAAAGATTTTTTTTAAATATTCTTGTAATATTTTAAGGGAATCTTCGACGGTGTTTTAAAGGTGTAAAATAGATGCACCCACAGTATAAGTTAAAAAACATTCTTTCCTTAATTTTTAGAAATGGTCATAAAGTGCCTTGTTTGGAAAAGGAAGGAAATATTCCTATAAAAAAAATTTATAAAAAGTAAAAAAAATGTTATAAATTACTTTTACCCATAGTCTAAGAAATAGTAAAAAAATTGAAATTAATTTTTAAGAAACATAGATGTGGATGATAAATAATTCCCAGTAGATACTTAAGTATATACAACCTTATATAATAAAGAGATTATAAAATTAACCCTTGCCTTGTATTTTTCCTTAGTCGAGGGTACGTTAACCTCTTATATAATGGTTAAATAATTTCTATTAAAATAAAAAAGAACCACATACAAAAATATAATATCATATATGATACTTTAATATTTCTTTTTAATAATATTTCAGTAGTTTCATTGTTTCAGGTGTTTACTGATTCGTTTTACTTTTTATGTTTTGTTATGTAAATAATGTTTATTATGGATAGGATGTATTTGATTCATATTCAGAATTATATTATATTCTTAAAAAAATTAATCATCAAATCAAATGTATTCTTGAATGGTTATTATGGGGAACAAAATCCCATCGTATTGTGGAGATGGTAAATCATACGTACGCACGAACGAAAATATCATTATATTGATGGTGAAATTGTATATAATTGGATGGTATATTATATATAAAGAATAATTAACATGTTATATTTATTATTTACATCAATTATAATCATTATTTATACCCCTCTAAATAATAATGTTTTGAATAACAAACTACACCACGACGTGGAGATGGTAAGCCTTACGTACGCACGTAAAATGACTTTTTCATTAATAGGATGGATAGAAAAATGAATATGGTTGAACGATATTTATAATAAAATCATAGTATTTAGAAGGTATTGGAGTTATTATTTTATTATAGAAACAAAAAATAAAGTGGAAGTGGAAGAATAAAATAACTTTGAAAGAGGTGATAAAATAATTACCTCTTCTTCATGGGATTCCTTTTGATTTGGACAAAAGGGATCCTTAGGTTGAATTTATGATCAAATTAAGGCCACTATGATAAATAGAGGATATTTAGGAGAATATTTGGGCAGGGTTTGGCTGATCAAAATGGCTTCGCAATTATGAATTTAAGATAGGGGAAATGCACTTTATAAGAGAGGTGAGGGGAACTTTAGGAAAATCTTGAAATATTATTTTATTAAAAAAATTCATTTTTAACAGCTTAATTATATTTATTTCTGTTATAATCTGTGGATGGGTCTAAATACTCTTAAAAATAGTTCTTGGACATGTTTAGGTCCCCATATTAACCTTATCTTTTAGATTTAACCCTTAGTTAAATGGTTTAACTTTTACCATGTCTTCTTGTATTTTTATACTACATGGTAAATATAGTTACTATGGAATTTGAAGATATCTTCAAGTAGTTCATTAATAGAATATATAACATTATCTAAGTCATTTGGATGAATCTTAGGTATTTATGAATATTATATAATTTAATAAAATAGTATTTGTTTTAAAAACTCATTTGTGCCAATTTTGACACTATTTAGTATTTGATTTCTATGAAATTCATTACAACTTTATTGATTAGAAAAAAATACATTCAATCAACCCTAACATGTCATATTCACCTAAAAAATTCGTCTATGGAAGAAAAAGCTTTAATTTACATTTATTTTAATATTTATAATATCATTTATTTTAGTCATTCATTAATAAGGTAATTACTGCATCCTCATTGTATCATGAATAAATTTAATTATTTAGTGTCTAAAGAATAAATAAAACACTATTAGGTATAAAATAATTTTATATTTCTAATGAATATTTATAGTTGAATTTATCTTATGGATTACCTTATATTTAAAATGGTTTAGTTTTTAAAATTTTAATTTAACACTTTTAACCCTTCTTAAAATAAAATATAATATATGTCCTAATATAGTACATGTGTATCAAAAAGGATAATATTTTTTATCCTAAGGTTGATTTTGGTCGAAATGAACTTATCTAAAAGAATTAGGACATGGGTTGGGGTAATTTTATATTATTATTTTATTATTTTTACCTTTAATTGCTCTATTTACTTTTAACTGTGGTAAATAAAATTCAAAAATACTTTTCACAAAAAAATATTTTCATCCTATTGAACCTCATTTTACTTACTTATGAAAACCTTTTCTATCAAAGTTTTGAGATTAAATTCATAGAAGTGGTAAAATTACATTTTATGCAAATTTGAAAATATGCCTAGATGGTGGGTAAAAGATGTTAAAAGGTTCAATAAAATATTAAATATCTAATATTATTATAAAATGACTGTAATGAATTAAATTTGAATAATATTGGTATTATGTATCTATTTTGACTTTAAGATATTTTTAAATTAAAAATAATTATTTAATTAAAAAGTCGGTTTTAAACAATAACGCAGTGCTTTCACTATTCATAAAAAATGAAAGTTTTCAAAAAAAATACCAACAAATCACCCTAAGATAATTTCTAAATTATTAATCCAAAAATGATGTCCATTTGAAAAAAATAAAATTTATAAAATTTCAAAAAAAAATTATTAATATTCATAACTTCTTTTTAAATGGCTAGTTTGATTGGTCATGGTGTGCTAGAACTCAGAGTTGCATACAGTGCAAGGTATTGTATTAGTCAAATAGAAGCATACCGTGGAATCTTGCGGTATTAAATTAATTCCCTATAGTATCTATTTATACCTTCTCATCTTACCACTAGTTGATTCACTACAAGCTCCACTAAAAAGGCCACTACCCATACCACTAAAGTTAGGAATATAAATTGCTACACTATCCTCAACCATGATCCTTTCAATATTAATATCCTTGAAAACTACGTTAGTATAGGAAATCATGTTTAACATCCTAACCCAGCACCTCATATTTATTCAAATCCTAATCCCATACATGTGGACCTTCTCGGCCTCATCCCCTACTATAAAGAGTACAAAATTTATCACATAGTCCATCATGGACAACACCACATTCTGCAACTCCAAAAAATCCTATGATTGTTCTAGATTTAGAAAGTTGAGTAATAAATCCTCAAATAATATGTCCTTAAAGGCCTCTTATTTCATGACCTCATGCCTTTTTTCTTGAACCATAACACCCCACCATCTCTTAGTAGGTCCCTAAAGTGTATAGGCTATGAGATACACCCACTATTCATCATGGATCTCTATCAGCTCAAAGCTATCCATTTTAACCATGATCCTGTCCTTAACAATCTATGGATAACTAGTACCTAGGAAATCTAGAGGATTTTATATATTAATTCTCAATAAAAATTAACCACACTAGGACCACCATAATTCACACCTAAACCTCCCATCAATATTATATGAAACACCCCTAGCTGGAGTGGATACACTACCAAAAATACTATAAAAGTATTGAGATCATGCTTAGCTCTACCCTCCTGAGCACTGTATCATGCACTATAGCAGTACTGTGAAAGTCTTGTAGCAGTATTGTGTGGGTACTATAACAGTATTGTGTGGGTACTATAGAAGTATTGTCCAGGTACTATAACAGTCACTGAAGAAATATTGTAGCAATACTGTGCGGTACTGTAGCAGTGATGTGATGGGACTGTAGTAGTTACTGTAGAAGGTACAATTCAGTACTATAGCAGCCATAACTATTCACCTTGGGCCACCAGTTTGGGCTTGGAGTTTTTAAGGCCTTCAGTCCAGCTAGGCCTTTGGGGCAATTAGGATTTCGGGCCACCATTAAGGCCTTTGGTAAACCTAAAGGCCTTCGGTCCACATGATCATTGCAATTACCCTATAAATACTCTACAAAAATGGAGCATCCCCAGAGGAGGATTCAGAGCAAGTGTACTCACCAAAGCAAGCCTAAATATATTTGGAAGACTGAGAGGGTATTTCTACACCATCAGAATCAGCCTGTGCTTGCATGGGATGCCAAGCCAAACGGCCATGCGAAGGTGGAGGGCTACCATCACGATGTTGATGATGGGGAGGGGAAGTTACTTGTAGTTATCATCTGGTTTAATTCACTAAGACCTTCGGGTCATGTAATATCTTAATCGTATGGGCCATTTAATCTCTAATCCTATGGGCCTTTTAAGGTTTCCCCATAATCCCTCCAAAGGGGGTTTATCAAACATCAATAAAAATGAAGTTCTTAGGGAAAACAATAGGTGCATAAACACACAACAACCTTATAATGTATTACCTAAGGTTCTACCCATAATAAACCCAACAACCCAACCCACTACTACACTTAGGAATAATCACATACCACTATACATATCCCATTATTAATGGTTATATCTATAATTAATAAGACTTACTATTAATAATGATTTTAATATGTGTATTTGTGGATGGGTTTAATGAAAGTGGAAGTTATCAATTATGATAATAAGAAATTTTAAAAGTTTCATCCATATATAAAATAGAATAATTTATATAAATATGGTTGGATGATGATGAGGTGATTTAAAAATAATAAGCCATCATTGAAATGGATGGATAGTAGGAGTGGAGTTGGAGTTCCTACCATTTCAATTTGTAGAATACTATTACATGATGTTTAATACTACTAATATTTTTTCAAGGTATTTAGAAGAAAAAAAAGTCCATCTCATTAAATAGGTCAACCAACTAAGTAACATAACCATAATTGGTAGTCATATAAGCTCAAAAATGGTAGTTAGTCGAGAGATTTATAAATATTATATAGTCATAGGTTGACACATGGGTTAGGGGAGTGTGGATAGCTTCATCAATGAAGGGAATAATATAAAATCATAGGATTCCACCATCTCTAGTCATATTTGCAAGTAAGGATGATGGAACGATGTAGGTAATTAAGAATATACACTCCAATTGAAGTTCCAATGTGGGGTTTTAGTTTACGTGTAATTGTTAAATTTTAAATATGATTAATTATTTGTATTAAACAACATCATGTTGAATTAAATGATTTCATGTGTGTCCAATTCACATCATATTTAACCTCATGTGCTTGAAATTTTATATGATCATATTTTTCTCTATGAGATTATAATTTTAACATTAAATAAGCTTAATTAATTAATTATAATACCATAATAACTTTATTCATATATAACAATGAAATACCAAAGTTCATCGAAGGTCACACTATGCGTTTAACAGATGTTCATAAGAAGATCATTTGAAGCTTTATGTGCTTAAATTTTCCAGAATCATATGAATCTTGTATATGCATACATAAGTAATGAAAAATATAGTAAAAACAATTGATGCGTGTGAAGATTTTATAGAAATACATAAACTTTAAACACGGTCAATTATCAATGATGGGAGGAGTCAAAGGATGATTAAATAGTTATGTAAAGATAATCTTAACCTATGTAAGGGACATTTTATGTTTTTGAATATTATGTAAGGGAACCATAATAGTTATAAATTCTATATAATTTTAACATTTAATTTTAATGATTTCTTAAAGGAATATTAAGTGTTAAATAAATTTAACTCTAAAAACTAAAAATTTCAAAAATGCCATTATCTATTTGTGAATGGGTTGTTTGGGATTACATAGGTTCATGTAAGTGAAATTGAAGACTTTAATTATGATATAAATATAATATAAAAATGTTTAATCGATGAAATAAGATAATAAGTGGAGAAGATATATTTCATGTTCATGCGTGTGAAATTGAGGCTATGTGGATCAATAATGAGTACGATTTGGTCATTATTTTAATGAAGCTGTGAGTTTAGAATTGAATATTTTAAACTCAATATTTTGATCAAAAATTAAAATTATGTATGAAATAGATAAGAAACAAGAATAGAGATGAATGTAAAAATGTTTGGAGTATAATTATTAAATTCCATATGAATATTATAACACTAATTATTTTGATTTTTGCAGATAATAAAGAATTATTTTAATGTATTTGAAGAGGTGAGTTGAAAATGTTTCATATGATTTTTTGATCTTATTTCTTGGATGGTAAGTATTTCATCATTGTAATATTTTAAAAGACTTATTATATTTTTTTCATAAGATGATGATGTGTTTGGATACAAGAAAAATATCACATAATATGATTCATGTGAAGATTACACTTAAAATCTTTATCCCACATCACAAATGGAAAAAATTTATGTCGTATGGGGCGTAACACGTTTCAATTTTATAATGGTGTGAAACGTTTTAATGAAGTGATAATTGGGGATTAATGTGTTTCTATACTTTTAAAATATCTTATGGAAATTTATTCTTCATGTTTCTAATAAAAATAAAAGGAAATATTAATTATATAAAAGATAAAATACTTTGCATTGGATTTTAAGAAGTTTTTAAATACTATGAATAATGGAAACAAAGTTCCAATTCTTCATGAAAGATAAAAATAGACATGTATGATAATTGATGAGTCCTGAATAGATAATATTTATGGGAATTAAAATATGTAAAACAATATTCACATTTATTGAATATTAATTTAGAAAGTATGAAAATAAAATATGCTTCTCTCTATGAAATATGTTTCACATATTGTAAGTCAAAAAACATCAGAGATATTACCCTTATATTCTTTATACATATTTTGGTGGATGAATAAGACTAGAAAGGAGAGTCTGATATAGGTGGTGGATTATTGATATCAAATAACAAGTATTGAGTAGAAAGAGAACATTGAACCAAGGCATTAACGGGAAGAAATGTTATCTTTCAAAGATGATAGAAGAATAATAGTATTATCTTTAGATGTGGTAGTTTCCACTTACTATTTTCATTGATTCTCTTAAATATTGAAAACCACTCTGATTTAATATCATATTCAGTCTAATTTGATAACAAACCGAACAAACTGTATACTTTGTGATCAGTATCTTACAATTTAGGACCTATTTTTTGGTATGAGAAGGAACCTTGAAGACCAGTGTTACACATATAAATAGTTTCATACACTCCAAAAGTTGATAGTTCCTACCTTTTAACATTTATATAACATAATTCCAACCATTCTCTATCACTTGGATAATACTTATAACAGCATAAAATTAGAGTGATAAAAACATTAATGTACTCTACAAAGTAAAACATGAAAATGATTATGTGTCAACGTCAAGTACAAACCTTATAAATATCATGTGTTATTTTACTTTTATTTTTTTCATTATATATTTATGTTAAGGTTGATATATCATTTATTTATCCATTCTTATTTGCTGGGGTAGAGGTTTGATAGTATTAGGAAATAAAATAAGAAAAAAATCTCAGTAAAATTGGATTCAATAATTTACCCCCAGTGTCCATATATGATCCACTCAGATCTACAAGTATTATGAGAGCTCATCTAGGTTTACCTATGATTAGATTTATTTGTTTATCCCAATCATTTTAATATCTTATATGAAGTAATGACTCTATAAAAAATGAAGAGCCTCATTTAGATAATTTATTCTCTATCCATATTAAAATTGAAATGAATGCTTTAATAAAAACCATTAAAAGTATAAATTAGATGAAGTAAAATATTAATAAAAATAAAAAGGAACAACCAATGTCTTAAAAAATTAAAAAAATAATCTCATCAAGAAAAACTATTGAAAATTATCCTTTTTATGACTCTAATTGTGTTAAAAAGGCTAAAACTACTAATCTAATATAGAATCTCTATCACGAGGTTAAGGGTAACATGAAGAAAATTATAGGTGATGTTTCAATTAATTTATTTTAATTTATTCAGGAAATATATGATGAAAAATAAAATCTATAATTGGAAGTTGATTCAGTTGGAAAAAATCATATATATCATTGCATAATTATTTTGTTCTCATCTTGGATGATGATGATAGGGAACAAATTTTATTGTTTATAAATAAAAATGTACCTTGGATGAAGATAATGTAAAAAGATTCATGAGAAGAGTTAAGTTGAGAAAAATACTGAATAAAATATCCTTGTATTGATGGAAATCCAAGATTCTTGCATTAATGTCAAGAATTCACAGTTAGAGTTTAAATCAAATTAGATCAAGTTGTTGATAACTTTTTACAATAAAAATTCATAATGCATGTTGAAGAAATTTAAAAATATAATTAAGTTAAATATAAATTAAATTCAATTGATAATGAGAAATACATCTTCAATATGAAGTGTCTTGTGATTGAGTTCAAACTAGAAAATGTTGAAATTTCTTAATGTTTTTCTTTATTATGTATTGAGGGAAAACATGATTCTTCCAAACAATTTTAAGAGAATAAATCCTATTTTAAAATCCACTATTATCTATAAAAATTACAATAAGATTACCTTGTGATCAATCCATATCATGAACAACAGAAAATATACCATCCATGTAAAATAATATTTTTCATGCTAAATTCAATTGTATTAATAGTTAACGTTTCAAATTAGAATTTATAATTAAATGGATGAGAATAAATGATGGTAAGAATACCACTACTTCAATAGTGTATTGAAGAAATTTTGTAATTATTGTTCCTCTAAGGATGTCTAAAATATGATGAAGAATTATAAAAAACAACTTGTTAATAGATTTAGAAGTTTTAGAAAACACACATTACAAGGAATAAAACCAAGGTTTTTTGTTCCTTATTTTTTTATAGGTTTGGGTATACATAATTATATTATTGTAAAAATCTATCAGTTGAAACTTTTTAATGAAATACATAATTTAGGGAGAGTAGTTTTGAGAAGAGTCAATATATATAGATAAAGAAAAATATTTTTTTTTAATAATTGGAAAACTTAAAAATATATATGATGTTTGAAATTTTTGAGGTCACAGGGATGGTGAATGACCATATCATTATGTATCAAAACAAAATGGTAAAAATAATACCTTAATAAATGGTTCATTAAGAAGTGAAAACCTTGGGAAAGAAGACAAAAAAATTAATTTCCATATTACTCTCAAGAAATATTAAAATTATAATATGTTTGTCTTCAACAATAATAATAAGAAATAAATTGTCGAAATAAATTACAAGAACTCTAGAAGGTGTGTTTCATAAAAATCGAATATCATACTCTATTTCAAAAATAAAGGGCAAATCATGTATACGTGAAAATATGGCATGGATATATGTGTTGGAAGGAAGAAAATGAATAAATGGAAATCAGCCTAATAAAATCATATAGGGATTGATTGGATGTAAGTCTCTCAAAAGAATAATCCATGTAGATACTCTAAGAAAGTATTAATGTACCTAATGAATTATTAATAATCCACCTATAAGATTTGGATAAGGTCACAATTATATAATAATAACAATAAAAATGTAGTTCTAAAGATAAATATAATGTTCTACGTGGTGATATTTAATTTTATGTGTGAATTTCAACAAATGACAACTGATGTTTTAAAGAAGAATTTTGGGGGAGGTGAAATATTTCTGTGAATGTCTTCCTAAATTATATAATAATGTTTTAAAAATAATATAAGACTTAAAAAAATTATTATTACATCAAGTTATGTATGTGGGAAAATCTCACATGAATAAATTATCACAATGAAGAGTCTCTCATTATCCAAATCTAAAAAAAATTGAAACAAAATTGTTCAATAATGAAGAAGGTAAAAACATGGTTGAAAAATCATTCCCAACCTTGCTGTTCAAATTAAGGAAAAGGGATTTACAGCTTATTCCCTTATTATTTCAAATGTATTTATATGTTTCTAATGCATGGAACTAAAGGTGATGCAATAAGTTGAGTTTGTTTTCATGGATAGATATAAATGTGGAATAGATAAATCAATTATAAAAATTCAACATTTGACAAAAGATTAAATTGTTCCATTCTGGTGGGACCTCAACATTAATATCCTTAAGTCAGTTATAAATAAATCCACCATAATTAATAAGAATTTAATGATATCAATAATGGATATTAATATGAAGAAATATCTATTTGGAATTTATATCACAGTTGTTATTATAAAATTTATATATTGAGTAAGATAATTATTTATTAATATGGGTAGTAATTGAAGGTTTCATTGAAATTATATGAGTTTATACTCTTTCTTCCATGGTTACAACAATAAAATCATAGAATGTATGGGAAATAATTTTATTTTTAATCAATTTCATAAATTTAAAAATTGAGAGAGACTCAAGGATGATTATGGATATCAAAATTTGTATAATTATGTTTTAATTTTTTAATTTATTTGTAAAAAAATGTTAAGGAACTAATATTTAAAATTTATAAGTAAATTCTAAAAAAATGGTATTAATTATTTATTTCTCAAAAAAGTGTTTTAATGCCATGTGAATAACCTATACCAATCATCCATAATAGAATTTATTCACTATATTTAAAAGTACCAAGATAATTAAAGGAGATTATTCATGTTCTTAAAATGAGTTCCCTCTTCAAGAGGTAATCTCTACAAAGGGGGAGTCGATTAAAATAAACCTTGTTTCGAGTGAACCTAAAATTTGTACATCATGTAGTATATTTTGTTAATTATTTTTCCAGTTACATTTTCATACCATACCTTATTTATTTCAAAAATGGATACAGAGGGGGTGTTTTTTATGATAAAAAGAGTTCATAAGGGGTAGTTATTTATATATATTACATGTGATATTTAATTTTTTTTCGTGTGTGGATAGGGTGTATATATATTTCTTAAAAAATATGGGTGTACATCCATAAAAAAAGATATTTTTGAAAAGATGAACCACATTAATGATCATTTAATAGAAAAAAATTTAATAACATGGTTACTCATACTTATTTTGTATAGTATGTGAGCCCATATAGACTTAGAGTTGTGTAACTTAAGACTCCCAACTAGGTGTACATTTGGAACCAATCCTATTTCTATTTATTTAAGCTAAAAAAAAGTCAAAAGTCGAATGAGAATCAAATTAAAGACTAGTTCATGTCCCAAAATTTTTATTTATTATCAATATGCGGGGATAAAAATATTTCAAATAACAAATAATAGCTTAAAACTATTTTAAGGTATTGAAAAAAAAACAAATGGTGGATTAAGAACCCATTATTAATGGTTTTATTTATTTTCATTAATCATTTTTGAAAATGATGATGTCTATATGTGAATTTTATAATGGCTTGGAAGAAAGAAAAGGATCCTAATAATAGTGATAAGGAAGTGTAAAAGCTTTATCCATATAAAAACTTTAATTATTCATATGAATATGGTTGGATAATGGTTGGGAGATTTAAAAATAAGAAGTGGGTTTTGAGTTGGTTGGATAGTTATATTGGATTTGGAGTGGGTTATATTTATATTTGGAGGATTTTATTAAATAATGTGTATAAATATTGATATTTTGGACATGTTTGATGAAAAAATAGGCCATATATTTAGACAACTCAACTAATCAAGAATCTAACCACCAATTATATCTAGTCGAGCTCAAATATGGGAGACATCCAATAAAGGAAAGGGGTTTCATTGTAATGGGTTAGCACTTATGTTGAATGAGGTTAGATAGATTCATCTCTGTAGGGGGAGGGGGGAGTTAATGAAAATAGGAGTCTATCAGATCCAGTCAAATTTCCATGTTTGGTTGACAGAATGATTTAGTAATTAATAAGTTCCACAGTAAGTACTCTTTTGATGTGGAATTTTTGTATAAATTAGCACTATACATTTTTAAATATGTGTTATGCTATATTTTAAATGGTATCAGGCCAAATTAAATTCTACCATTTGTGTTCATGTAACACCCCAAGATTTCATAGTGCGTTATTTCTTCAAAGTAATTCAATAACTTGCATTACATGCAACACTGAGTTCAAGTGCACCACGACTTACCAAAACAGCCGTTCAAAAGAAGTTATGAATAGTATTAACTAAATTTTTAACATTATATAATCATTATAATTTTAGAATCCATATTATAATTTTCTTAGACATAATGTAAGAAAAAATTCATTTTTTCAGATAAAAGAAGTATTTTTTCAAAAAAATGCACTTTTAACAACTTTGAATGGTGAACCATTTTTAAATCCAATATTTGAAACTTTTATATATTAAATTTGAAAAAATAAACTTATTCTTTATAATCATGACATAATAATTTAGTTTCAATAAATTTTTGGTGCTTTTCTAATAACATTCATATGTGGGTAAATAGTGAAAATCACTAAATTTTAATTAAAAACAACTTTTTTAATTGAAATAATTAATAGTGATAAATTATGAATTTTAGTGATTTAAAAGTATAATTAGATTTTATTTTTACCATTTAATACAATGTTTGTCATTGGAAATAATTTCACATTTAAATTAGACATAAGAAAGCGCTAATCTTTTGATAATTATTATTTCTTAAAAACACGTTTTTTGTTTTGACAGTGGGAATTAATTTTAAGTTAATCTCTACCACTTATATGTTTTCAATTTACAAAAATAAATTCTATATTTAGAATTATTAGTTACAAATTGTGTAAATAGGTAACTTTTATTTTTAGACATTTTGAATAATTACTTCGGTAAATATTTTATTTACCATGGTTAAAGGGTAAATCTGGTAAATATGGGTTAAAAAATAATATTATAATAGTATTAAATTAGCCTAAAACGTGTACTAACCCCATTTTTTTATACATTTCCGATCATGGGAATCTTTCGGTCGATTTTGGGACCTCATGGAGCCACTTTTAAGTGATAATGACACTTTATATTAATTAAGTTAATGTAAATACAAAAATGACATAAGCATATATCTTTTAGAAAAACAATTTTTACACTGGGTTATATATGTTATATTTTAAACTATAATTATTAATTATAAAGATAAAACTATTTACTACATAATGGTATTTTATTTATATTTTTTAGACTTTAAATAATTAAATTTATTTATGACGCAATAATGATGCTGTATTTTTCTTATTAATGAAGGAATCAAATAATTGGTATTATAAATGTTAAAATAAATATAATTTGAAAGTTTTAAGGACATACATGAATTTTATTGGTTAATTTGACATTTTAGGGTTGATTAAATGAATTTTTTTCTAATTAATAATGTTTTTAAAACATTAACATAAATCTATTATTAAATAGTGTCAAAATTGACATAAAGGAGTTTTTAAAACAAATATTATATTATTAATTGATATTCTATTCCTAAAAATCTATGGATCAGAAAAATAACTTATATAATGATATTATTCTCATTAATGGGCCACTTGGGGGTCTCTTGGAATTATATAGTAAGTTTATTAACTATATAATATAAAAATACAAAGAGACATGGTAAATGTCAAACTAATTAACTAAGAGTTAAAACTAAAAGATATGGTTAATAAAGTGACCCAAAACTATCTAAAACCTATTTGTTGAGTTTTTTTCGACCCATACCCACCTTATCCTCAAAATAAATCAGTTTATAGCCATTAGAAACCAAATATGAATTTATTACATAATAATAATTTAAGTTTTTTCTAAGGTTCCCCTCACCCCTCTTATAAAATGGCACTCCCCCTTCTCTCAAATTCATACCTTAAAAGCCTTTTGATTCGGCCAAACCCTACCCAAATATCCTTTAAACTTCCAAAAATTTATTCTATAGGCCTTCCGTTAGTCATAAAGCCAACCTATATATCCCTTTTGATCAAATCAAAAGGAAGAACCCGGAGAAGAGGTAAAAATATCACCACCTCTTTCAAGTTCCTTCCTTCTTCCACTTCCTTTTTCTTTGTTGTTTCTATTCTAAAATAATAAATACAGTATCTTATATATACTGTGATGTTATTATAAATATGTTACAACCAAATTCATTATTTTATCCATCCCTTGAATGACATGTCACCATATGTGCGTACGTACGGCTTACCGTCTCCACGTCGTGGTATAATTGTAATTCAATACATTATTATTTGGATGGGTATAATAATGATGTGTAATTAATTTAAATAATAAATATAACATGATAATTATTCTATATATATGATACACCATCCAATTATATATTATTTTAATATTCAAATAATGATATTGTCGCTCATGCGTACGTACGGACTACCGTCTCCACGAACGCGATGAGATTCATTCCCCATCGAAATCATTCAAGGCTAATTCTAATTTTATGATTAAAAATAATTTTTAAGGACTTGATATCATTCTGGATATGAATAATATACAAAATATCCATAACAAACACAACTTATGTAATAAAACATATAAAATAAAACGAGTAAGTTAACACCCGAAATGACAATAATACTACGATATTATTAACAAAGCAATGTTAAAAGATCATATATGATATATTATTAATTTATATGATTATTGTATAATTTAATAACAATTATTTCACCATTATACAAGAGGTTAACCTACCATCGACTAAGGAAAAGTACAAGTTAATGGTTAATTACACAATCTCTTTATTATCCGAGGTTGTTTTTACGTAAGTATCTACTGAGACCTCTTTATCATCCACATACATGTTTCTTAAAAATGTATTCCAAAACATTTTTAATATTTACTAGACTATGGGTTAAAGTAATTTATACCTTTTTTTGACTTTTTATAAGAATTTTATAAAGAAATCTTTCTGTCTTTTTCCAAAAAAGGTCCTTTTTAACCTTTTCGACGGAATTAAAGTAAGAATGTATTTTCTTAACTTATACAGCTGGTGCGGCTATTTTCCACCGTTATAAAATCGTCGAAGCTTCCCTTACAATCTTATAAAAATATTTTCAAAGTAAATGTTTTCTGTTATAATTATTTTACTCTTAAATGATTTCAAAAAATTGATATTTCTCTCAAATAGTTTTTATTTCATCTATATCAACATCATTTTAAATGTTTTAAAGACTTATTCTTCTAAACCATTCTCATTAATTTCCATGTTTGAAAAATGGTTTTAATGATTTTATTTAAATTCAAATGAATTTCATAAAATGTTAATTACTTTAAAAAGTTTCAAAGTGGTATGGGACACTTTGATTCAAAAATTTCTTTAAATGTCTTCCTTTATAAATTGTGTGACTTTTAAATGTTTTCATGAAAAGGGATATTTCAATCAAAGAGTTTTACAAATCATTTACATCTATTTAAAATACTTTAATGGATTCTAAAATTGTTTTGAAGTTGATTTATTATAATACAATCTTCCATATTGTATTGAATGAGTTATGATATGTTTGACTGTGGATGTTCTATTTTTATACCATTCATGGTTTATGGTTAAAGTATTGAAATTTGGTATGCTAGTTCTAATACGAATATTTATGTTATGTTTCAACCTTTTCATATGAGGAATGTATTGTACATAGTAAGTGATGGGTGGTATAAGGACTCGGCCTTAAACCTTACTTAATATTGAATTAAATGAATAATTCACATTGAGGATATTTTCTGGTTTAGAGTTTTAGAGAATTAGAACATAACTATTACATCTAAAAAGATTAAAAAGTAGACACTTCTACTAAGTTTCTATAGAATAAAAAAACTCTTAAAAAGAAACATGTCTAGTTCCATGTTTTATATAGCATGGAATTCCCTTGATCCCATCCTTGAACCTATTCCACATTAAGTCCTGTGAAGAAAATTTCAAAGAAACTTGGGGTGAGCATAAAAAGCTCAGTAAGGGATACACAAAGAATAAAAATTGTTAGTTTATCAAAACAAAAATTAAACCATTTATACTTTATCAAAGTAATACTTTTCACCTTTATGAAGTAGTAAAAACTCTTCACTGAATAAAAGATCATTACTTACAATTTCGTAACCAAAATATTACCATAAAACCCATATAAAGAACACATGACATATAAAGGTAACTTGGGACATAAACATACTTAAGTGGAATAACCATATGGTCGACTTCCACACATATCACTTAATGGAATATCCATACGGCGAACTTCCATACATACTTAATGGAACAGCCATACGGCCGACTTCCATACCCAATGCATTAGAGTTTATAATTTAACCACCCGTCCTGGTATTCACGGCACCACCCGTCATATGGTTTATCACGTAACCACTCTTCAAATGTCCAAGTACCAATATAAAATCGTAAAACATAAAAAAAATAATGGAAAGAAAACATTTCCACACTTTGATCACAATATATCACATAAATATAATGACATAACAAATCCATTATAAAAACCATTTTCAATACCAAAATACATAAAAGAGTATATGGTATTTATTTCATTTTAAAAACATTACGTCTTGTTGAGGAAGCCAGAGACCAAATAATACTCGCGGCGACGGAAAAGGTCGTTGTCACCGCGTACGTTAAAAGAAACATTCCTTTTTTTCATTTAGTAAAACGCTTTGTATAAAAAGATTCATTTTGTATAAAATTAAAAGTCAAAGGGGTTTATACACCATATAAAATATAGTTGTGTATAAAACGAAATATGCCTCAATGAAAGGAGATTGAGACGAAGTCCCTTACCTCGGGTCCGACTTGACTCGATCGTTCTTTAACATCCTGAATAATAAACTTGAGTTAATTTATATTTGCTTAAGAACCTTTTTCAAGTTCATTATTCCTTTTATATCACTTATTTCCATGTTATAAACATTATGTAACCATTTAAGTTAATAATGTTTGTTTTGTCGATATTTGGTTCTTAAGTCGAAAGTGGACTTCTTACAATTACATGTTGTTCGTGTGGTCAAAGTTTATTTATATCCAGAATGAAATTCCTGATTTGGATATCATATATATCACATATATCCAGTATATACATGTATTTATAATATTACATAATAATTTAGAGGTAAGAAATGAAATGCACCGTTCATAGAGACGGTAAGCCGTACGTACGCATGAACGCTACTTTAATTTTTTTGTCATATTAATGGAATTAAAACTAAATGATAGGTATGTATATTTTAATTCCAAAATTATATTAATCATTTAGATGTAACATAAATCATATATATCCATTATATATATGTACTTATAATAGTACATTACATTTGGGGATAAGAAATGAAATGCACCGTTCATGGAGACGGTAAGCCGTACGTACGCATGAACGCTACTTTCATTTCTTTGTCATACTTTAATGGAAAGAAATAATTATTTTATAGAGGTATAATATAATTCTATTATAACATAATATATAATAACTTTAAATACATCCTTTATACATCCCACATATGGCATTAACGAATCAAATCACTTTGAGGGGGCGGTAGTCCGCACTTCCTTAAATGAAGATATCGCATTTACCCATAATGGAAACCATAAAGGTATGCCCAAAATGAAAAATATAGAAGCTTAATTAAAACATAAACATATTATATATCATATATAAATATAGTGACATCTTAATGGCCACCTTTGAAGGTGTTAGAAGAATATCAAACAATCATCATTTTGTGAGGCAGAAATTCGCCATCCACGGAAATAGTATGTTCATTAACCATTAGACGTAGGTGTGTGTAAGTGTATCTCGAATAATTATTATAAAAACATACTAGTATATTGAAGATACTGTATTTGTTACAAAAGAAAAGAATAAAAATAGTTTAGGGGGTTGGAGAAGCAAAATAAAACAAAAGTACTCAAGTGAAGAAATTACCTTATAATCGGGTTACTCCCTTTGGTTTGAGCTCAAAGGATTCCTTGGGAAGACTTCTATCCAAAGTCAGGATTCAAGGAGTTATAGAGGGATTTGGAGAGAAAAAATGAGCAGGGGTTGGTCGAGCCAAAGGCTTTGGAAGTGTGGGTATTGAGGTAGAGGTGGGGGACTTTTATAAGAGGAGAGGAGGGGCACTCTTGGAAAGTAAGGAAATGTTACTTTATTTGCAAATGGTTTTCGGATTTTAATTGTCCCACATTGATGTGTTTCAAGTATAAGGTGATAAGGGTTCGAAATCTACCCATCCAATAGGTTTTCTACATGTGTAGGTCTTATATTTTACATTATCTTTCCATTTTATTTAAATCGTTAAATAATGAGGTAATTGCTGCATCATCATGGTATCATAAAT
Organism: Viscum album; assembly: GCA_963277665.1. Lineage (NCBI taxonomy): Eukaryota > Viridiplantae > Streptophyta > Magnoliopsida > Santalales > Viscaceae > Viscum > Viscum album. Next base: position 964,996,606 of record OY728163.1, on the reverse strand, counting down.
AATTTAATTTATTTAATGTCTAAAAATTATAAAAAAATATCATGATTTAGGAAATATTTTTATCTTTCTAATGAATATTTATAGTATGAAATATGACTTGTATAACCCCATGTAAAAATTGGTTTAGTAAAACATCTCATGTTTGTGTTATTTTTACTTTAACTTTAAATAAAAGGCATAAATGTCATTATCATACTCAAGTGGCTCCATGGGGTACCAATAATCGACCCATGGGTTGTCTTGGTCGGCCATAACTCATCCAATAGGGTTAGGACAAGTGTCAAGATATTTTCATTTTATTATAATATCATTTTTACCTTAAATTACACTAATTACCTTTAATCGTGATTAATAAAACATAAAAGTTACTATTCACCACAATTTATTTTAATCCCATTGAACCATATTTTACTTAAAAATGAAAATCATTTAAATTGGATTTTTTAGATTCAAAACACAAAAGTGGTAAAGTCCCATTTAAATGAAAAATCAAATTTTGTAACCACCACTTTGCGGTTTCACTATTCATCAAAAATTGAAGTTTTTCAGAAAAAAACCAAAACATCACCCTAAGCTATATTTGATATTCCGAATTCCAAAATGAAGTCCATTTTAAAAAATTCAAAAAATATAAGTTGCATTAATTAATTTAATAATTAATTCCCGCTGTCAAAACAAATAGAGTGTTTTTATGAAACAATAAGTATAAAAAGATTGACACCAGTTTAAGTCCAATTTCAAAGTGAAATTGATTCCAATGACCACCATTGGATTAAATGGTAAAAATATATTCTAATTTCACTTTAAAACCAATTCAAAATATAATCAAATCATCTTAATAAATTAGATTGAAAAGAGGTTTTGAATTAAAATACAACATTTTACACTATTCATTAAAAAATGAACTTTATCATAAAAATACCAAAAAATTACACAAAGTAATATTTGATGTCCCCATTCTAAAGAAGAGTTTTATTTGGTCCAATAGAATGTATAAGAGTGACAAAAACTATATTTAATGACGGTTCTCCATCAAATGTTGATAAGTGGACCTTTCGTGAAAAAATAGAGTATATAAGCCTAAAATTGAATTCTTTTCATATTTTAAGCCTTTATACTTTATTAGATAAATTTAAAAACATTTAACAAACATATATAATCATATTTTAGTTATTTCTATCCATTCCCTCCAGTACAACGGCTACGTGTTAACTAACATTTAAAATAATATTATTTTATTACTAGTGTGCAACGTACGATTTCAATGAAACTCTTTGTTGCATATTGGGTATGCTATCAAACAAAGCAACCCCTTTAAAGTAAAATTAATATTTAATTCTCAAATATTAATAAATATGAAAATGTATTATTCTTTATTTACCTGGGATGTTACATCCTTCCCCCCTTTTGAGAATTGCGTCCTCTCAATTTTATTCACTTATCAAAATAAGTGGGGGTATTTATCCCTCATAGCATTTTCATATTCCCATGTTGCCTCTTCAATCATATGGTTTTTACACAAAACCTTTACCTGATGAATCACCTTATTCCGTAACAGCTGCTCCCTGTGGTTAAGAATATGGACCGGTTTTTCCTCATAAGATAGGTTCTCTTCTAGCTGAACTACCTCTTGACTCAAAACATGAGATGGATCTGGAATATACTTTCTCAGCATCGAAACATGAAAAACATTGTGTACCTGAGATAAACTCGGATGTAATTCCACTCTATATGCAACTGATCCAAATCTCTCCAGAATTTCATATGGTCCAATGAACCTTGGACTCAGCTTTCCTTTCTTACCAAATATCATCACACTTTTCCATGGAAAAACCTTGAGAAAAACATGATCACCTACCTCGAAAGATAGATCCTTCCTCCAGTTATACGCATAACTTTTCTACCTGCTCTGAGCTGTTCTCATGTGTTTCTGAATCAACTGAACCTTTTCTGCCATCTCTTCTACCAATTCTGGTCCCATCAGCTTCCTTTCACCCACTTCATCCCAAAATGCTAGAGTTCGACACCGCTTCCCATATAATGCCTCAAATGGTGCCATCTGTATACTGGAATGAAAACTGTTATTATAAGAAAACTCAACCAAAGAAATATGTTGGTCCCAACTTCCCTGATAATCCATCGAACAAGCTCATAGCATCTCCTCCAAGTTCTGGATTGTTCATTCTAACTGCCCATCTGATTGAGGATGAGAAGCTATAATAAAATTTAATTCAATACCCAACGACTTCTGAAGGCCTTTCCAAAAGTTATAAGTAAACCTGGGATCACGGTCAGATACAATGGAGATAGGAAATCCATGTAACCTGACTATCTCTTTAAGATACAAACGGGAAAGTTGATCTAGGGAAAAAGTATCTCGTATAGCAAGGAAATGAGCAGATTTAGTCAAGCGATCAATAATAACCCAGATTGCATTATTACCTTGAGATGTCCTCGGTAATCCCACAATGAATTCCATGGATATATTATCTCATTTCCACTCTGGCACTGGTAAAGGATGAAGCATCCCTTTTCGTAATTGCCTCTCTGCTTTAACCTGGTGACAAGTCAAACACTTCACAGTAAAATCAGCAATATCTCTTTTCATTCCATCCCACCAGTAATACACCCGCAGATCTCTGTACATCTTAGTACTGCGAGGATGAACTGAAAAAGGAGAACTATGAGCTTCACATAACAACACTCTCTTCAACTGTGAATCACAAGGCACACAGAATCTCTTCCCAAACCTCAAAACACAAACATTATCAATGTTGAATTCAGGCAAATTACCCATCTGAACCAGCTCTACCTTTTTCTACAACTCACTATCTTGCTTCTGTGCTTGCTTGATTCTCTCTGATAGAGAAGATTTCACTGATACCTGAAATAAAACAGAAGGACATCCTTCACCAACAACTTATATGCCAAAGTTCATCAAATAAAAAACCAAAGGATCTCGTTCCAAACGCAACATCGTTAATGAAGCATTACTTTTTCGACTCAAATCATCGGCCACTTTATTTTCTTTTCCCGGATGGTAGTGAATTGTACAATCATAATCCTTGATTGATTCCACCCATCTCCTCTATCTCATGTTCAATTATTTCTGAGTGAATATATACTTTAAACCTTTGTGATCAGTATATATTTCACACTTTACTCCATAAAAATGATTCCTCCAATTTTTTAAAGCAAAAAAAACAGCAGCTAATTCCAAATCATGTGTAGGGTAATTTACCTCATGAGTTTTCAACTGACCTAAAGCATAAGCAATTACCTGATCATTCTGCATAAGGACACAGCCAAGTCCCTTCAACGAAGCATCACTGTATAAAACAAACTCACCATTCCTGGAAGGAAGTGCCAAAACTGGAGAATTCACCAATCTTCTTTTCAACTCCTGAAAACAATCATCACATTCTTTTGTCCAGATGAACTTAACACCCTTACAAGTTAGCTTAGTCATTGGACTAGATAACCGTGAAAAATTTTCAAAAAACCTTCGGTATTAACCTGCCAAACCAAGAAAACTATGGATCTTGGTTACATTTGTGGTTCTTGTCCATTCTTCAACAACTTTTGTTTTAGTAGGATCAACAGTTATGCAATCTTTTGAAACAATATGACCCAGGAAAAAAAATTGTTGTAACCAAAACTCACACTTTCTGAATTTTCCATATAGTTTCTTTTCTATTAAGGTTTGCAAGATAACCCTTAAATGACTTTCATGCTCCTCTTTACTTTTAGAAAACACCAAAATATCATCAATGAAAACAACCACAAACTTATCCAAGAACTCATGGAAAATTCTATTCATAAGGTCCATGAATACAGCAGGTGCATTGGTTAACCCAAAAGGCATAACTACAAATTCATAATGGCCATATCTAGTACGGAACGCAGTCTTCAGAACGTCTGATTCTTTTACTTTCAACTGATGGTACCCCGACCTCAAGTCAATCTTTGAAAAATACTGAGCTCCCTGGAGCTGATCAAACAAATCATCAATATGAGGAAAAAGATACTTGTTCTTAATAGTAATATTATTCAAGGCTCTATAATCAATGCAAAGTCTCATTGAGCCATCTTTCTTTTTAACAAACAAGACAGGGGCACCCCATGGTGATGTTCTAGGTCTAATGAAACCTTTATCTAATAACTCCTGCAATTGTTTCTTTAACTCTAAAAGTTCAACTTGAGCCCTTCGATAAGGGGGTTTTGAAATTGGATTAGAATTAGGAACTAAGTCAACAGTAAATTCAACTTCCTGATCATGAATAATACCAGGCAACTCATCATAAAAAACATCAAGATACTCATTTACCACTGGCACATCATTAATCTGAATAGTTCCTTTATTTTCAACAATATGTGCAAGGTAACATTCATTTCTATCTTTTACTAGTTTCTCAACTTCCTGATATGTTATCAAAATCAAGTGTTCATTCTTGTACACAAACTGAAAATATTTCTGAAAAGAAACCATTTTATCTCTGCATTCAATCTTAGCATGATAAACAGAAATCCAATCCATGCCCAAAATAACATCAAACTCTACTAGAGGCAAAAAAATAAGGTTTGCTGGTAAATTCTTTCCACACACAAGGATAGGAAGGTTCTTATAATTCCTTTTTGTCTCAACGTTCCCTCCGGGTGTTTTTACCATAAGTTTAGGATTCATATATTGAGATGGAATTTCCAATTTACTAGAAAACTTCTCAGAAATGAAAGAGTGTGTAGACCCTGAATCAAACAACACATTGGCATAATCTGTATAAACAAACAGTGTACCTGATACAACTTCATTCGATGGCCCAACATCTGTTGAGGTTGTTTCAAAGGATTTCACCACCCCTTTCTGCTTGTAGTCTGGCTTATTTCCCCCAGTTGAGTTCTTCGTTAGACACTCATTTTCATAATGAACCATTTCATTACACTTAAAAAATCTTACCGCTGGCTTTTCATTGCCTGATTGATCATCATCCTTATAGTTACGAGCAGTATGACCAGACTTACAACACCAAAAGCACTTACCAGTCTTGGATAAACATTCTCCAGGATTCATTTTACCACACCTCTCACAGGATGGATATTTGGTTTTCTTACCTCCTTGATTCTTTGATGAATTCTTCCCCTTTTCCTACCAACTAGACCTCTTATTCTATTATTTGTCATAGAACACCTGATCATCGGCAAACTCCATTTCCACCTTCTCCGCACATCGAACAAGTTTTTCATAACTTTTGAACTCACGAGAAGCTAAAGCCCTTCGATACTTTGGCTTTAACCCTAAGTAAAAATGGTTTATTTTACTATCAAGATCTCGTATGGAGTTTGGAGCATACCTTACCAATCGAGTGAACTTTTCTTCATAAGCAGCCACTGAATCATCCTCCTGCCTCAATTCTAGGAACTATTTTTCCATCCTAAGATGAACCACCTTAGGAAAATAATTCTCAAGAAACATACCTTTGAATTCTTCCTAGTGAAGATCCTCAATCTCATCACTATCCCTGATATTTTTCACCATCGACCACCACTAATCAGCTTCACCTTCAAAACGGTAAACAGCAAGACTAACATTTTGATTTTTTGAACACCCCATGACGTCAAAAATATTCTTCAGTGCTTTAATCCACCCTCCAGCTTGCATGGGGTCAGATGATCCTATGAATGATGGGGGATGTTGCCTCATGAAATGTTCCACCACTGAAATGTTCCTCTGCGGTTTATCTGGCTGATCTCGTGCATGGATACCACCACCATTTATAGCCTGAGTCAACTGTTCCATCACTGCAACAAACTATTCAGTTCCGATTCCGACCATCTCAGGTTGCTGATTTATAAGGTTGTCTTCCTCCTGATGTCGTCCCAACATAGCTGCTTTGTTTCCTCTGCAGAAAACCATTCTGAACACAGAAATATCTTAGGTGAAGCAACATGGTAATCCGTAAATGCTATATCATTTCAATCATATTATAATTTAACACTTTTCTAACTCATAAAGTTGTCTAAACGGACCTTTGATACCAACTATAAGGCCCCAGCCTTAAACCTTACTTAATATTGAATTAAATAAATAATTCACATTGAGGATCTTTTCTGGTTTAGAGTTTTAGAGAATTAGAACATAACTATTACATCTCAAAATATTACAAAGTAGAAACTTCTACTAAGTTTCCATAGAATAAAAAAAATCTTAAAAAGAAACATGTCTAGTTCCATGTTTTATATAGCATGACATTCCCTTGATCCCATCCTTGACCCTATTTCGCATTAAGTCCTATGAAAAACATTTCAAAGAAACTTGGGGTGAGGAAAAAAGCTCAGTAAGGGATACACAAAGAATAAAAACTGTTAGTTTATCAAAACAAAAAGTAAACCATGTATACTTTATCAAAGTAATACTTTCCACCTTTATGAAATAGTAAAAACTCTTCACTAAATAAAAGATCATTACTTACCCTTTTGTAACCAAAATATTACCATAAAACCCATATAAAGAACACATAACATATAAAGGTAACTTGGGACATAAACATACTTAAGTGGAATAACCATACGGTCGACTTCCACACATATCACTTAATGGAATAGCCATACGGCCAACTTCCATACATACTTAATGGAATAGCCATACGACCGACTTCCATACCCAATGCATTGGAGGTTATAACGTAACCACCCATCCTGGTATTCACAGCACCACCCGTCATATGGTTTATCACGTAACCACCTGTTAAATGTCCAAGTACCAATATAAAATCGTAAAACAGAAAAAAAAATATAATGGAAAGAAAACATTTCCACACTTTGATCACAGTATATCACATAAATATAATGACATAACAAATCCATTATAAAAACAATTTTCAATACCAAAATACATAAAAGATTATATGGTATTTATTTCATTTTAAAAACATTACGGCTTGTTGAGGAAGCCAGAGACCAAATAATACTCGCGGCAGCGGAAAAGGTCGTTGTCACCGCGTACGTTAAAAGAAACATTCCTTTTTGTCGTTTAGTAAAATGCTTTGTAGAAAAAGATTCCTTTTGTATAAAATAAAAATTCAAAGGGGTTTATACACCGTATAAAAGATAGTTGTGTATAAAACGAAATATGCCTCAATGAAAGGAGATTGAGATGAAGTCCCTTACCTCGGGTCCGACTTGACTCGATCGTTCTTTAACGTCCTGAATAATAAACATGAGTTAATTTCTATTTTCTTAAGAAACTTTTTCAAGTTCATTATTCCTTTTATATCACTTATTTCCATGTTATAAACATTATGTATCCATTTAAGTTAATAATGTTTGTTTTGTCGATATTTGGTTCTTAAGTCGAAAGTGGACTTCTTACAACTACATGGTGTTCGTGTGGTCAAAGGTTATTTATATCCAGAATGACATTCCCGATTTTTATATCATATATATCATATATATCGAGCATATACATGTATTTATAATATTACATAATCATTTAGAGTTAAGAAATGAAATGCACCGTTCATGGAGACGGTAAGTCGTACGTACGCATGAACGCTACTTTCATTTCTTTGTCATATTAATGGAATTAAAACTAAATGAGAGGTTTGTATATTTTAATTCCAGAATTATATTAATCATTTAGATATAACAAACATAATATATATTTATTATATATATGTACTTATAATAGTACATTACATTTGGGGATAAGAAATGAAATGCACCGTTCATGGAGACGGTAAGCTATACGTACGCATGAACGCTACTTTCATTTCTTTGTCATACTTTAATGGAAAGAAATAATAATGATATATAGGTATATTATAATTCTAGTATAACATAATATATAATAACTTTAAATACATCCTTTATACATCTCACATATGGCATTAACGAATCAAATTACTTTGAGGGGGCGGTAGTCCGCACTTCCTTAAATGAAGATATCACATTTACCCATAATGGAAACCATAAAGATATGACCAAAATGAAAAATATAGAAGCTTAAGGAAAACATAAAAATATTATATATCATATATAAATATAGTGACATCTTAATGGCCACCTTTGAAGGTGTTAGAAGAATATCGAACAATCATCGTTTCATGAGGCAGAAATTTGCCATCCACGGAAACAGTATGTTCTTTAACCATTAGATGTAGGTGTGTGTAAGTGTAGCTTGAATAATTCTTATAAAAACATCCTATAATATTAAAGATACTGGATTTGTTACAAAAGAAAATAATAAAAAGAGTTTAGGGGGTTGGAGAGGCAAAATAAAACAAAACGACTCAAGTGAAGACATTACCTTATAATCGGGTAACTCCCTTTGGTTTGAGATCGAAGGCTTCCTTGGGAAGAATTCTACCCAAATTGAGACTTCAAGGAGTTATAGAGGGATGTGGAGAGACAAAATGAGCAGGGTTTGGTTGAGCCAAAGGCTTTGGAAGTGTGGGTAATGAGGTAGAGGTGGGGGCCTTTTATAAGAGGAGAGGAGCGGCACTCTTGGAAAGTAAGGAAATGTTACTTTATTTTCAAATGGTTTTCGGATTTTAATGGTCCCACATTGATGTGTTTAGAGGGTAAGGTGATAAGGGTTCTAAATATACACATCCAATAGGTTTTGTAAATGCTTAGGTCTTAGATTTTACATTATCTTTCCATTTTATTTAAATCGTTAAATAATGAGGTAATCGTTGCATCATCATGGTGTCATAAATAATTTAATTTATTTAATGTCTAAAAATTATAAAAAAATATCATGATGTAGGAAATATTTTTATCTTTCTAATTAATATTTATAGTAAGAAATATGACTAGTGTAACCCCATGTAAAAATTTCTTTAGTAAAACATCTCATGTTTGTGTCATTTTTACTTTAACTTTAAATAAAAGGCATAAATATCATTATCATACCCAAGTGGCTCCATGGGGTACCAAAAATAGACCCATGGGTTTTCTAGGTCGTCCATAACTCATCCAATAGGGTTTGGACAAGTGTCAAGATATTTTCATTTTATTATAATATCATTTTTAACTTAAATTACACTAATTACCTTTAATCGTGATTAATAAAACATAAAAGTTACTATTCACCAAAATTTATTTTAATCCAATTGAACCACATTTTACTTAATAATGAAAATAATTTAAATTGGATTTTTGATATTCAAAACACAGAAGTGGTAAAGTACCATTTAAACGAAAAATCAAATTTTGTAACCACCACTTTGCGGTTTTACTATTCATCAAAAATTGAAGTTTTTCAGAAAAAAACCAAAACATCAACCTAAGATATATTTGATATTCCGAATTCAAAAATGAAGTCCATTTTAAAAAATTCAAAACATATAAGTTTCATTAATTAATTTAATAATTAATTCCCGCTGTCAAAACAAATAGCATGTTTTTATGAAACAATGAGTATCAAAATATTGACACCAGTTTAAGTCCAATTTCAAAGTGAAATTGATTCCAATGACCACCATTGGATTAAATGGTAAAAATATAATCTAATTTCACTTTAAAACCAATTCAAAAGATAATATAATCATCTTAATAAATTATATTAAAAAGAGGTTTTGAATTAAAATACAACATTTTACACTATTCATTAAAAAATGAACTTCATCAGAAAAATACCAAAAAATTACACAAAGTAATATTTTATGTCCCGATTATAAAGAAGAGTTTTATTTGGTCCAATAGAATGTATAAGAGTGACCAAAACTATATTTAATGACGGTGCGCCATCAAATGTTGATAAGTGGACCTTTCGGGAAAAATTAGAGTATATAAGCCTAAAATTGAATTATTTTCGTATTTTAATCCTTTATCCTTTATTAGATAAATGTAAAAACATTTAAAAAACATATATAATCATATTTTAGTTATTTCTATCCATTCCTGCCAGTACAACGGCTACGTGTTAACTAACATTTAAAATAATATTATTTTATTACTAGTGTGCAACGTACAATTTCAAAGAAACTCTTTGTTGCGTATCGGGTACTCTATCGAACATAACAACCCCTTTAAAGTAAAATTAATTTTTAATTTGAAAATATTAATAAATATGAAAATGTATTATTCTTTATTTACCTGGGATGTTACAGGTGGAGCATGTTATATCTCCTCGATGCATCGGTAGGTCTCATGAGACAACTATAAGTGGAATTGGCTGAGGCCCTTTCCCAATTTGATATATGGTTTTGGCTGAGGCCTTAATAATTTTTAGACATCTCGGCCGAGGCCTTGACAAAATATTTCAGAATGTCCAGAATTATACATTCCCTCATTATAGAAATAATATTGATTGTTCATGTGGTCATTCCACTAGTAGAATACCCATGATTATTTTTTATTATGTCATTATTTACTCAGCTCATATTCTTGCTATAAAAGTTTTCATGATTATTATCAGTAAATTCATGTGGTATCAATTATTCACCATTCTTAATATTTATGTTATTTTCCGATGTATTGCTTACCCTTAATGAGCGTTTGAGCTTACCCCTTTCTATATTTTATTTTTTCCAGGATTCCAAGAAGTGTATTGTGATTGATATGCAGGGTTAAGCCAAGGGAATAATGGCATTCATAAAAGATTAGTTATGTAGTTTTGTATGTTAAAAAGTGCAATGTAACATTAATGTATGTAATATATTTTCCAAGATAGCTAAACTGATCAATCCTTCAGGACTTGATTCCTTGTAATCATGCCAATGTATTAAAATAATGAACCAACTCTGGGTAACTGGGGTTAGGGCATTACAATTGGTATCAGAGGAAGTTTAGCAATAACCTTGAAAAATAGATTTAGATAAACTCTGATTAGAGCAGATTACCCTAAGATATAATTTGAGGATTACTATAGAAGAACTTCCTAGAATTTTGGTAATGTAGAGTTGTTTTGAGTTTTCTAAACAAATACATCCCTATTTGGATACGAGTAGGTAGAGGCGGCTCTGGCACAGATGTACCTAGGGGTAAAATCTGAAAACACCACGTTGAGCTAGACTCGAACGGGAACTAGTGCACGACAACGGGCCGTGTTGTACTCTTGGTTACGATACTCCCAGGGGATATGCTTAGGATAATTCTCATTTTCATTACAAATGATTATGAAGGATCTATGAGTATATACCTCATCAAAGAAAATATTTTTATGGATTATATCCCTAAACTGTTCAATTTATGTTAGGTATTTTACAAGTTTGGAATTATTCATTTCAATTCATAATATGTCCTAGTGTATGCCATTGTATAGAAATGGTTCCCAGTAAAAGGAATGTGAACTCCAGCAATACGTATGATCCAAAGAGTAATAAGGATCATATCTTTCACAGTATTAAGCCAACATTTAGAAGGGAAATTGTCTCCCATGTATTCTCAACATATGAAGAAAGTGTATCATGTGTTAAAAAGATAAGTAAAGAATTTCTTTGAGTCCTATGGATTTGAAGGGAAGAAAGAGAAGAAAAGGATGGAATAGAGAAATATGGATATAGGGTAATGGGGAAAAGAAGAATTTTCCCATATGTGATAACTATGGGAAGAAACACCCTAGAAATTTCCTAAAGGGAATGGGAGTTTTCTATAAGTGTGGAGAAAAAGGACACCAGGTACGTTACTGCAAGGGTAAGAAAAAGGTTTCAAATGTACAATGCTTCATATGCAAGGAGTTGGGACACTACACAAACCAATATTCAAATCATTATAGTATTCCCCAAATGATGCTATTAGATAATAATCAAGTTATGATACTACCACAGATGAGGAGGAATTATTAGAGTTCTTATGTTGTTATTAAATAATTATGTCATTTGAGTGTTGTATCAACGATGTACTGGTTATAATAATTATGGATTATATAAGGATTGTACTGCAGTACTATTTCAATAAGGACTTGAGATTGTGTGGAACCAAGAAAAGTGACTCAATAGCAAGTTAAATTTTTGGAAAATATATGGTTGAGATAAAGATAAACCATAATATTGTTCTGATACTGAGGTAGTGATTTTGGAAAAATACATGATTGATTTGGATAAATTATATTGGATATTCTTGACTACCTTGAAACTGATTAATGATTTGTATATTACATCATTGTTTGAGTTTACAACATTTTTGGATAGAAGGAGTATATCCAGTATTCTATAATGAATAAGCGAGAATGAATGTAATCAATAAAGTTTTATTGTAATTCAGGATGTTGCAGTGTTTTAAAAGAATACATGATGAAGGTGTTCACATGTTATTACATGGAAAAAAGGATCTTAATTGTGTTTAACTTCCCTATAAATTTTGGACTGTGAGTTTGGACAGAATTATTTTGGATAATCCTAGTTTGAGATTATTTTTGGATTTCCATAAAAAGGACAACCTACAGGTCGGGCGATAACCCATCGCATCGGACAAAGCTGTAGGAATCGAACCCACAATCATAGCGCGACAGGACTTTATTACCTACCACTAGCTTACAGGAATTCCATGGTTGTGACAAAATAGTTTTCATCATTTAAATGGTATATGTTTATATTTTTAACCCTATAATATTAATATAAATAGAGTATTTTAAGTTCTATTATATTTTAGAGTAAAAGATGAGTTTGTGAAGAAATTAGTTAAAGGATGGGACTCTACTTGTCAAGTATATTTTTTTGTCTTCTCTTATTCTATGAAGAAATTAATTCTTAAACATTAGGTAAGGTATATTAAAACTAAAAATGTGTTATCCTAATACCTTGTGTTTTTTTGAACCGATGATATTTTAAATCATCATAGATTGATGGCTTTGAGGCCCTCAATTCTATAATTATTTCTGATTGGTGACCTCAATAACTCCCTATAAATATTAAAATTTTTCCTCCAATTATGTATCTCTAATTGTCACCAATTTTCTCCTAATCGAGATCCTAATTTGTTGATGACCCTTTCATTTCTCTTTACCTCTTATTAAGACTAAATTTTATTAACCCAATTTTCGATGTGGGTTTTCCCACAAAGATATTTTCTATTTTCAACCTTTTATTTTCGAAGAACAATTTAAAATTGTGAGGAACCTATTTATTGAAGGAGGTAAAAATGTAACACCCCAAGATTTCATAGTGCGTTATTTCTTCAAAGTAATTCAATAACTTTCACTACACACAACACCGAGTTCAAGCACACAACGACTTACCAAACTAGTCGTTCAAAAGCAGTTATGAATAGTATTAACTAAATTTTGAACTTTATATAATTGTTCTAATTTTATAATCCATATTATGAGTTTCTCATAAATAATATAAGAACAAATTCATTTTTTTCATATAAAAGAAGTATTTTTCAAAAAAATTCACTTTTACCGACTTTTAATGGTGAACCCTTTTTAAATCCAATATTTGAAACTTTTATATATTAAATTTGACAAAATAAACTACTTATTTAGAATTGGGACATAATAATTTAGTTTTAAATATATTTTTGGGGCTTTTTTGATAACTTTAATATTTGGGTGAATAGTGAAAATTACTAAATTTTAATTAAAAACAACTTTTCTAATCAAAATAATTAATAGTGATAAATTATGAATTTGAGTGATTTTAAACTATAATTAGAGTTTATTTTTAACATATAATCCAATGTTGGTCATTAGAAATAATTTTACATTTAAACTGTACATAAGAAAGCACCAATCTTTTGATAGTTATTATTTCTTAAAAACACGCTTTTTGTTTTGACAACGGGAATTAATTTTAAATTAATTTCTACCACTTCTATGTTTTGAATTTAAGAAAAATTAATTCCATATTTATAATCAGGTGGTCTAAATTGTGTAAATAGGTAACTTTTATTTTTAGACATTTTGAATAATTACTTTGATAAATATTTTATTTAGCATGGTTAAAGGATAAATCTGGTAAATAAGGGTAAACAAATAATACTATAATAATATTAAATTACCATAAAATGTGTCCTAACCCTATTGGTTGATACATGTACGACCATGGGCATCTTTGGGTCGATTTTGGGACCCCATGGAGCCACTTGTATGTGATAATAAAACTTTATATTAATTAAGTTAAAGTAAATACAAAAATGACATAAGTATATATCTTTTAGAAAAATAATTTTTTCATAGAGTTATATATGTTATATTTTCTTCTATAAATATTAATTAGAAAGATAATAATATTTCCTACATAATTTTATTTTATTTATAATTTTGAGACATTGAATAATTGAATTTATTTATGACACAATAATGATGCAGTATTTTCCTTATTAATGAAAGAATCAAATAATTGGTATTATAAATGTTAAAATAAATTTACTTTGAAAGTTTTGAGGACATACAAGAATTTTATTGGTTACTATGACATGATATGGTTTCTTAAATGAATTTTTTTTGAATTAATAAAGTTGTTAAGTCTTTAGCAAAAATCAATTATTAAATAGTGTAAAAATTGAAATAAAGAAGTTTTCAAAACAAATATTATATTATTAATTGATATTCTATTCTTAAAAATCTAAGGTTTGTCCAAATGACTTATATAATGATATTTGTATCATTAATATACCACTTTGGGGTCTCTTGGAAGTATATAGTAAGTTTATTAACTATATAATATAAAATGACAAAGAGATGTGGTAAATGTCAAACTAATTAACTAAGAGTTAAAACTAAAATATAAGGTTAATAAAGTGACCCAAACCTGTCTAAAACCTATTGGTTGAGTTGTATTCAACCCATCCCCACCTTATACTCTAAATAAATCAGTTTTTATCCATTATAAACCGAATATAAATTTATTATAAAATAATATTTTACGTTTTTCCTATGGTTCCCCTCACCCCTCTTATAAAAGGGCACTCCCGCTTCTCTCAAATTCATGCCTTCAAAGCCTTTTGGTTCATCCAACCCCTGCCCAAATATCCTCTAAACTTACCTGAAGTCATCCTAGAGGCCTTCCTTTAGTTAGAAACACAATCTAAGGATCCCTTTTGATCAAATCAAAAGGAAGAACCCGAAGAAGAGGTAAAAATATCACCACCTCTTTCAAGTTCCTTCCTTCTTCCATTTCGTTTTTCTTAGTTGTTTCCATTCTAAAATAATCATTATAGTATCTTATATATAATGTGATTTAATTATAGATATGTTACAACCAAATTCATTATTCTATCCATCCCTCTAATGACATGTCACCATACGTGCGTACGTACGGCTTACCGTCTCTACGTCGTGGTCTAATTGTTATTCAATACATTATTATTTGGATGGGTATAATAATGATGTGTAATTCATGTAAATAATAAGTATAACATGATAATTATTCTGTATATATTATACACCATCCAATCATATATTAGTTTAATATCAAAAGAATGATATTGTCACTCGTGCGTACGTACGGACTACCGTCTCCACGAACGCGATGAGATTCATTCCTCACCGTAATCATTCAAGGCTAATTCTCATTTTATGATTAAAAATAATGTTTAAGGACTTGATATAATTTTGGATATGAATAATATACAACCTATCCATAATAAACATGACTTATGTAATAAAACATATAAAATAAAATGAGTAAGTTAACACCCGAAACGAAGATAATACTAAGATATTATTAACAAAGAAATGTTAAAAGATCATATATGATACCATATTAATTTATATGATTATTTTATAATTTAATAACAATTATTTCAACATTATACAAGAGTTTAACCTACCCTTTACCAAGGAAAAGTACAAGGTAAAGTTTAATTTCACAATATCTTTATTATCTGAGGTTGTTTTTACGTAAGTATCTTCTGGGACCTCTTTATCATCCACATCCATGTTTCTTAAAAATGTATTCCAAAACATTTTTAATATTTATTATACTATGGTTTAATGTCATTTATACCATTTTTTTACTTTTTATAAGAAGTTTATAAAGGAATCTTTCCATTTTTTTCCAAACAAGGTCCTTTTTAACCTTTTCGACAGAATTAAGGTAAGAATGTCTTTTTTAACTTATACGGTGGGTGCGGCTATTTTCCACCGTTATAAAATCTTCAAAGATTCCCTTACAATATTATAATAATATTTTCAAAGTAAATGTTTTCTTATATAATTATGTGACTCTTAAATGATTTCAAAAAAGAGATATTTCTCTCAAATTGTTTTGATTTCATCTATGTAAACATCATTTTAAATTTTTTAAAGATTTATTTTTCTAAACCATTCTCATTAATGTCCATGTTTGCAAAATGGTTTTAGGGATTTATTTAAATGGACATGAATGTATTAAAATGTTAATTAATTTAAAAAAATTAAAGTGGTATGGAAAACTTTGATTCAAAAATTTCTTTAAATGTCTTCCTTTATAAATTGTCTGAATTTTAAATGTTTTCATGAAAATGGATATTTAAATCAAAGAGTTTTCCAAATAATTTCCATCTATTTCAAATCCTTTAATGGATTTTAAACTTTTTTTGAATTTAATTTATTATAATACAATCTTCCATATTGTATTGAATGAGTTATGATATGTTTGACTATGGATGTTCTATTTTTATACCATTCATGGTTTATGGTTAAAGTATTGACATTTTGTATGCTATTTCTAATATGAATGTTAATGTTATGTTTCAAACTTTTCATATGAGGAATGTATTGGACATAGTAAGTGACGGGTGGAGCACGCTATAGCTCCTCGATTCATTGGTAGTTCTCATGAGAGAACTAGATGTGGAATTGGTTGAGGCCCTTTCCCAATTTGGTATATGGTTTTGGCCGAGTCCTTAATCATTTTTAGACTTCTTGGCTGAGGCCTTGAAAAAATGTTTCAGAATGTCCAGAATTATATATTCCCTCATTATAGAAATAATATTGATGGTTCATTTGGTCATTCGAATAGTAGAATACCCATTATTATGTTTTATTATGGCATTATTTACTCAGCTCATATTCTTTCTATAAAATTATTAATGATTATTATTGGTAAAGGAATGTGGTATAAATTATTCACCATTCTTAATATTTATGTCATTTTCCGCTGTATTGCTTACCCTTACTGAGAGTTTGAGATCACCCCTTTCTTTGTTTTATTTTTCGTAGGATTCCAAGAAGTGTATTGTGATTGATATGCAGGGTTAATCCAAGGGACTAATGGCGTTCATAAAGGATTATTTATGTTGTTTTGTATGTTAAAAAGTGTAATGTAACATTCATGTATGTAATAAATTTTCCAAGACTTCTAGACCAATCGGTTCTTCGGAACTTGATTCCTTATAACCATGCCAATGTATTAAAATAATGCACCGACTCTGGGTAACTGGGGTTGGGGCGTTACAGTTCACTTCATGTTATCTTGAACCTTGGGTGCTCAAGATTTCTCATGTAGAGATTTTAATCTATGAGATTTTGAATGGATTAGTGAATAAGTTTAGTGAATTAATCCGAAGACCATGGGAATTTAATGTCTACAGGATAATAAAATGTTGAAGTTTATCAAAAGATATTTTGAGTGTTTACTAGAAGTTTATAAAAATATCATCTGAATTCTTGTGTGCATAATTTTTAAAGATTCATTTAAATCTTGAATATAAATAAAGATGTAAAGAATATAGGAGGAATAAGTATTGATGCATGTGAAGATTATATATATATTGAGAAATATGAAACATTAGAAATTATCAAAGTTAGATAAGAATATATAGGAAAGATAAAAATCTCTGTAAATGTAATTTTCACCTATGTGAGGGTCATTTATTGAATGTTTTGAATGTTTTTAAGGGTACCATTTTAGTTTAAAAGGATTTGTAAGGGTAATATATAATTTCATTGAGTGTGTAAATATCGAAACCAAGGTTATTCATGGCTTTACATTAATGGTATGTTTTTTTTCAACCCACACTGGGATGATTAATTTATCTGCAATACAATTGATAATATCGAAGTTGAAGGTGGCACAAATCTCCAGTGTTTTCCAATTTTTTAGTCATACAAATCTAGAGAAAAGTTAGAGTTTTCAATATTCATGTTCTTGGGAACAACGAAGTGTTTATATCTCAAAGGCAGGGCTTTAAGAAAGTTTTTAAAACTCATAAAAGAATTCAATGTCAAAAGGATCATGAATGATAATAGTTTTAGGAACTCATGAAATATCTAATTTCATTTATAGTAATACATTATATAATTTTAGGTAATATGTTTTTTGGTGCAGTATTTTCACAAAAGTAATAATGTTTTTCAAAAGGATAATAGTTTCATAAAATTTGGGGTATTTTTCAAAAGGGTGATTATCACCTATAAATAGGATTCTAATCATTTTTTAATGATTCAATGTTTTAGGATGAGGAATTATTACACTCAATTTTGGAAATACTTACTTAAATTTATTTCATACGTGAATCGTTAACTTTTCTTGAAATCATGTTTCGTAGAAGGAACTATTCAAAACAAAACTGGGAAAGAGATTTCAGAAAATGCGGTTTCACAATAGATATAAGTTTTAAGAAACATAGACGTTTCCTGAATGATATAAGTTTCATCAAAGTGGTAAGTTTAGGGAATGTTGGTAGCTTCTTGGGAAAATAAGTAGTTTATGAGAAAGGGTGTTTCATGAAAGATACTTACATGAAGGTAGTTGAACTTGGGAAAAGTTTTTAGAATGAAATGTACCATAATATTTTGACTATTGTGATGAAAATAGTATCTATATGTGTTTAGTTACAAAATCAACCTTCAATTAAATAAACCAATGAAGACTTAACCCAAAGAAATAAACAAGGGGAGTTGTCATAAGTGATCTGGTGGAGGTAGTGTTATATCCCTAAAACTCTTGTAATGGTAGTGATCTAAGAATGGAGTGATGATGAACAAAAAAAATAATCCATAAAATCGAGTGATGATATTGGATTCTAGTAAGACCAAAACACTATCGGGTTATTCTACTTGGAATAGACCTTAGAGGTGAACTAAGTATAAATATTATGTAATGTCTCAGTTTCTACATATAATCATCGGGTGATTACACAATTTCATTAGATAGGTTTCAAAAGTTCCTAAAAATGTATCCACTTAATTTAAAGGAAAATTTTACACCCTGGTTCACCCCTTCACTCTTAGGGTGTTCTGGGGTAAAATAGAAAAGGTAGATATGGATTTGGGTAAAGGTAACTCTAAAAACCAAGAACTATATGAAGGTAATTATCCATTTCCACAAGGTTCTTATGGGGATTCATTGAGCCACATTAGGGTAAATGAATAAATGTATCATGAGATAAATAGAAGTTATAAATAATTAATCCATATAAGTAGATGGGTAGTAGAGAATATGGGTTTCACATGCATATATATGAAACGAAGGCAATGTAGATTGATAATGAGTGTGGTATGATCACTATTTGAATGAATCTATGAGGTTCATATTGAATATTTAAAACTCTATATTTGGATAAGAATGAATACTAGGCATGGAATGGAGAATAAACTCAAATAGTGATGAATATGACAATTTTTTGTGAAGTATTATTCTCTTCCATATGAATATCCTGATTTTTCAGATAGTAAAAAAGAATAAATTTATTGTATTTGAATAGGATAATTGAATATTCTATATATGAATTTTTGATTGTATATCTTGGATCATAATTATATCATCATCGCAAGATTTTTAAAGTCTCATGATGTTCATTTTTATAATAAAAATGTGTTGGTATTTATGAAAAATATCACAGAATTTTAATCATGATGATATTATCAAAAATTTATTTAGAATAAGTCATATAATAAAAAACATTATGTCATGGGGAGCTTAACACATTGAATTTATATATTGGTGTGGACAGTTCTAAATAATGGGAATTATTGATTTATGAGTTTTGATACATTAAAAATATATTAGGAAGCATTATGTTATGATTATCTAGGCAGAATAATAGGAAATACACATGATATTGAAGAAGAAAATTTAAATACGGAATTTATGGATGTTTCTAAATTCTAATAATAATGAAAACTGAGTTTTGAGTCTTCATGAAATAGAATATGGAACAAATGTGACATTTGAGGAGTTTTGAATAGACTAGAGTTATTGGAATTTTAATATTAGAATTATTTTTCAGATACATTAAATATTAATATAGTAAGTATGATGATAATGTATTTTAAAATTTAAGATATCTATTTCACCTTCTTCAAATTGAAAAATGTGATAGAGGTATGACCCATATATTCTTGTTGTATATTATGGAGGTTGAAGAAGACAACTAAGGATATTCTTCTAATGGTGGTATCTTACTGGTATTAAAGAATGACTATTGAGGAGAAATATAACCTTTAAACCATGTGTTGAATTAAATAAATGTAATATATCTAAGATTGAAGAATAAGAAGAAGATTCAGGTAAAGATAATGATGTTATAGTTTCTATTTATTCTTTGCATCGAGTATCTTAATGATTGAGAACCACTATGATTTAATATTTTAGTGAGTTTGAGTAGAGAAAAATTCCAACCTATATGTGTGTTTTTTATCATCATTTGGTTTTTGAAGACTTATTCATTATTTTGATAAGGACCCTTGAATAATTGTGGTACCACTATAAAAACCATTGTATAATCATAAAGTTTATAGTTCCTTCCATTTAGGATTTGGATGATACTAGCTCATAGAAATTATGAATTGTACTAAACTAATAATCAATTCAAATTAAAGTGATATTTAAAATTTTATACTCTAAAAAGTCGAACAAGGAAAGAAGCGGTCACTCACCTAAAGTTTAAACCTTATAAATATGGTGTGTTTTTTATTATTGTATTATTTTGTATTCCATACTTGGAGGAAGTTTACGAGTGTATTTATTAATAAATTACTATTAAATTAGGTATATTTTTCATATTAGTAAGGGATAAAATAATTAATTTATATTATGATAAAATTGAGTACATTGATTCACCCCCAGTGTCCACGCACAATCCACTTGTCTCTACACACTATTATACACATGTCAGTCACACCCATGTGTAATATAATAAAAAATAATTTATAGTTAAATTAATTAGATTCCATCAATAATATAATTTATATAATTTTGAATATATTATTTTTGGAATTTAATTGATTTTAATCTATATAAATCACATGAAAACAGGCACATTGTAGCATCCCAGATATTTTTAGAAATTAATTAAATAATTATAATTTTAAATAAATAATGTTTTGAAATATTTTTATTTATTTCAATTAAAATTAAAATTTGATGCTTTGAATTATAATATTTTTCAGAAAATATCAATTATTTTAAATACATGATGACATATTAATTAAACTTTTTTGAAATATAGTATCATGACATGATATTTTCTGATAAATAAAGTTAATAAAAATTAATATTAAAAGTAACATATGTGAATTGGTTTTATAGCTATAAATTATGTTTAGAATTTTTTTTAATTAAAATGATGTATTTGAGAAATCATTGGGTTTAAATACAAGTAAATAAAATGTTTTAAATTAAAAAAATGAACTTATTTAAGACCAATTTTTTGGATGTTATTATGTATCTATATATATATATATATATATATATATTATAATTTATGATTCACTATGTTAATATTAATATAAATATAATTTTATAAAAGAAATTTAACATATTTAATTATATTAATTTACTAAATTAACTAGTATGTATTTATATAAATTTTTACTATTATTAATTTATATGAAATTATAAATCATAAGAAAATTAATATTATTTTCAATATATATATATATATATATATATATATATGTATTTGAAATTGTATAATAAACAAACTTGGAATTATAGTTATAATCAAATAATACATTTTCTATTATAATGATATTATAAATATAAACATCGGATTGAATTAAAAACCATGATGAAAATTTGTTATAAAAAAAATGAAAACGAGATGATAAAAAAATTGAAAATGAAAAATTATTTGAGTTTTGGGTTCATGAGTATGAAAGGAATCGCAAGGGTTTCATTGGAGAGCTGATGACGTCAAACACAGTCGTGAAGGGAGCTCATCTCCATGTTGTCAAAGTCAATGTGTAGAGGATATTCTAGGCGAGGTCGAACCTGAACAAAGAGACAGAGAGTGTGAGTTCGAGAACGATTAGGCTACATCGACCTTCGATTGAAGCCTGGGCATTGTCCAATATTCAATTACATATAGTAGTTTCAAATCATCATGTGTGAAGCGTGGTTAGGGTTCAAATGCACTCGATTTTCTTCACATTGATGTATCTGAACCAGAATTTGGAAAAAATGATACTCGGTTTGAAGATCTACACTACGACGTAGGTTTTCTTTATTATTTTTGTGTATATACAAATATTGTTTCAGATTTTTTTTGGGGTGTAATAACTTCTGATTTGACTATTTCTTTATTTTCCTCTAGAAATTGACATCTGCTCTAAATTTATTATCTGATGTCAACATACTCCTATTTAAGATTTCTTATATCTTGCAATTTGGTGTTATATAATTGTTTCCTTGTTATCTGAATCTCTTGCAATCAGCTTAATATTATCCTTTTTTGTCAGTTTCATCCATTTGTTTATCAATCGATGATTATTGTTCCTATCAGAGTCTGTCCTAGTTCTTGAAAAAAAAATTCTTTCTCATATCGATATCACTTCTTTAAATACTTTTTATCCATAATTTCGGAAAATTTTCCCCGATTCATTAACTCTTACACCACAAGAATAAGATAATTGAACTTCTCTTCATTAGTTATATACAATAATTTATAATGAAAATCTATCTTTGATTTTCCCCATTTTGGATGTGGATTGACACCAAACTTGTTTTATTTTATTTGACGTATTCTGGATTCAATCATTGAAAATGTTCATCATTGGTTGAACGCCACCCACTCATTTATCTAGCAGTTGTCCTTGCAACTGCCTCCACCATTTTTTTTGGGTGTATATAAGGAGGTTCCGAGAGTTTTTATTGGAATCAATAGAGCCTGTGAGGTAGAGGGATGAAGCCTACCTATTATGTTTTTCCCATTTCAGAGGAAGTGAATATGAGAGATCCAATTTTATAAAACTCTAGCATGCTACTTTAGATTCTGCTACAAGTAATTAGTAGTCCATAAGGTAAGGGTCTCTCTATTTCACACTATCTATTTTTTTCTGATTTTCACCTATTTATTGTATTGAAAATTATTTTTCCCTTGATTTAAAAATTTATTTGAATTTCCCTATTAAATTAAAATGTTTTATTTTAAATTTTTTTAAGGGATTATGTATCTTCAAAATACTTTTTATGCAATTCCATATCATTTTTTTAGGGATAAATAATTATCTCAAGATCCTATTCTTATAAGGGAATTTTTATTAATTTATTTCAAATTTATAATTTTTATTTAATCATTTTTCATAAAGGATATACTTCCATACAATTTTTTTGTCAAAATACGATCTATCATTTTTAGTTTTATGGTTTAAATTAAGGGGTTTAATATTGTTTTACTTTGAAATTAGCGATTTTTTATCTGTTCTAAAATTAATAAGAGACATAGTTTAAAATTATGATTTTTATTTTTTAGGTGATGCGTGTAAGGAATTTATTTATAATTTCATTGCAATTCCATTATTATTTTAGTAAAGGATTATTATTATTATTATTTAGTTTTGTGTTCGAAAATCATTATTATTATTACTTTGTTATCATTTTTATTTCACAAGAGGGATATATCTATATATGTATCAATGTTTTAATTTGATTTCATGTTAGCCATGCTAAGAGGTGATACTATTTATCGAAGTCTTATTTGAACATGAATTTATTCTATTATTATGAGACACATATTTATTTAGTGATACAATTTTTATAATAATAACTATTTTAAATAAATTATGATTCAAGTTATGAATGTCATAATTTATTTCAATTCATATATATGTCATATAAAAATCATGGTTATGGTCATACATCAAATAATTTATTATCTTGACATTTATACATATATATATATATAAGTCATGTTTCTTAAGACATAAGTGCATATAAAAGAATAATTGTATTTAGTAAAGAAATGCTACTTGATTTTCGTGCGCGACAAATAATAATCTTTTGTTATTGATTAATTTTAATAAAATAACATTATATGTTCATTATTGTGATCAGTTTATACCTTCATGCATAAAATAAATTTATTAAATATTTATTTGAAATTTCAAGTGTGTGGATGTTGATTTAACTTTCATGTGTTTATGCAAACTCATGTATCGTAAAGATCTGATCATACAAAGTCATATATATAATTTTTAGTAAAGATTAGTATTCATTTGTTACAAACATGATTATGAATATATTTTCAAAAATAAAACACCAGTGAAAATTATATGTATATAAGGAAAGAGGATACAAAAAGTTTTTATAAAAAAACGGTACCCTAACTTTGTAAATACGATAGGTAATTGGATAGTAAATCCATCCCTCAAATTGGTAGGCCCAAGATAGCCTTCAATGTTTCCAGTGGCCCCAGTTGTTTTATTTTTAAGAGCTTGCTTAATATTTTCAACTGAATCACTGGATTAGTTTTAATAGAGTTTTTGAAGTATAATTAAATTTCAAATCATTGTAGTATTATGTAAAGGTTTTTTCTAAAAATGTATTTCTAATTGAATTTTTCAAATGAATTTCAAGTGAATATTTTAATGGAATTTATCAAAGGTTTTCAAAACCCCTTACTGGGCAATTAAATGCTCACCCTTTGTTTTAAAAATGATTTTTCACAGGTATCTTAGAAGTTTATTTACAGATGTCATCACTTTTGGAGATAGCACGCGCAGAAGCGTAGTGGACAATTGCTTTATTTTATTATTTCAACTATGACAAATGTAAGGTTATGTATAATCATCCATAACCCAGACCGGTAAAAGGTCATTGTTTTTTTAAATTGTTGTGAAATTGTTAATTTAATTTTATAAAAACAATTACACAGCATTTTTATGCATCGAGTCCAGAAGAGCGGGCTCGGGGCGTTACAGTTGGTATCAGAGGAATGGTCTGGACAAATTTGGAGATTAGATGTAGTTTTTTTTAAGAAAACGATCTACACATTACAAATTTCTTTGCATAATTAATTCCCCTTAGAAATTCATTAATTCTGAAGATGAAAATTCCAAATTTTTGTAGGCCCGACACAATAATTGCGAGGGCGCAATTCTTTTAAGGGGGGGGAGAATGTAACATCCTATATATTTTTAGAAATTAATTAAATAATAACAATTTTAAATAAATAATGTTATGAAATATTTTTAGTTATTTTAATTAAAATTAAAATTTGATGCTTTGAATTATAATATTTTTCAAAAAATATCAATTATTTTAAATACATGACGACATATTAATTAAATTTTTTTGAAATATAGTATCATGACATGATATTTTCTGATAAATAAAGTTAATCAAAATTAATATTAAAATTAACATATATGAATTGGTTTTATAACTATAAATTATGTTTAGAATTTTTTTTAATTAAAATGATGTATTTGAAAAATCATTGGGTTTAAATACAAGTAAATAAAATGTTTTAAATTAAAAAAAATGAACTTATTTAAGACTAATTTATTTGGATGTTATTATGTATATATATATATATATATATTATAATTTATGATTCACTATGTTAATATTCATATAAATATAATTTTATAAAATAAATTTAACTTATTTAATGATATTAATTTACTAAATTAACTAGTATGTATTTATATGAATTTTTACTATTATTAATTTATATGAAATTATAAATCATAAGAAAATTAATATTTTTTTAAATATATATATATATATATATATATTTGAAATTGTATAATAAACAAACTTGGAATTATATTTATAATCAGATAATACATTTTCTATTATAATGATATTATAAATATAAACATCGGATTGAATTAAAAAGCATGATGAAATTTTGTTATAAAAAAAATGAAAAAGAGATGATAAAAAAAATTGAAAATGAAAAATTATTTGAGTTTTGGGTTCCTGAGTATGAAAGGAATCGCAAGGGTTTCATTGGAGAGCCGATGAAGTCAAACACGGTCGTGAAGGGAGCTCATCTCCTTGTTGTCGAAGTCGATGTGTAGAGGAGATTCTAGGCGAGGTCGAACCTGAATGAAGAGTTGGAGAGTGTGAGTTCGAGAATGATTAGGCTACATCGACCTTTGATTGAAGCCTAGGCATCGTGTAGTATTCAATTGCATATAGCAGTTTTGAAACATCATGTGCGAAGTGCGGTTAGGGTTCAAATGCACTCGATTTTCTTCACATTGAAGTATTTGAACCAGAATTTGGAAAAAATGATCCTCGATTTGAAGATCTACCCCATGACGTAGGTTTTATTTATTCTTTTTGTGTATATCTAAATCTTGTTTTAGATTTGTTTTAGGGTGTAATAAATTCTGATTTGTCTATTTCTTCATTTTCCTCTATAAATTGACATCTGCTCTGAATTTATTATCTGATGTCAACATACTCCTATTTCAGATTTCTTATATCTTGCAAGTTGGTGTTATACAATTTTTTCCTTGTTATCTGAATCTCTTACAACCATCTTAATATTATCCTTTTTTGTCAGTTTCATCCATTTGTTTATCAATCGATGATTACTCTTCCTATCATAGTTTGTCCTAGTTCTTGAATTTTTTTTCTTTCTCAAATCGATATCACTTCTTTAAATACTTTTTATCCATAATTTCAAAAAATTTGTCCCGATTCATTAACTCTTACACCATAAGAATAAGATAATTGAACTTCTCTTCATTATTTATATATAATAATTTATAATGCAAATATATCCTTTGATTTTCCCCATTTTGGATATTGATTGACACCGAACTGGTTTTATTTTCTTTGACGTATTTTGGATTCAATCATTGAAAATGTTCATCCTTGGTTGAATGTCACCCACTCATTTATCTAGCAGCTAGCCTTGCAACTACCTCCACCATTTTTTTTGGGTGTATATAAGGAGGTTCTGAGAGTTTTTATTGGAATCAATAGAGCCTATGAGGCAGAGGGACGAAGCCTACCTATTATGTTTTTTCCTTTTGAGAGGAAGTGAATATGAGAGATCCGATTTTATAAAACTCTAGAATGCTACTTTAGATTATGCTACTAGTAATTAGTAGTCCATAAGGTAAGGGACTCTCTATTTCACACTATCTATTTTTTTCTGATTTGCACCAATTTATTGTATTGAAAATTATTTTTCCCTTGATTTCAAAATTTATTTGAATTTCCCTGTTAAATTAAAATGTTTTATTTTAAATTTTTTTAAGGGGTTATGTATCTTTGAAGTAATTTTTATGCAATTCCACAACATTTTTTTAGGGATAAATATTTATTTCAAGATCCTATTCTTATAAGGGAATTTTAATTTATTTATTTCAAGTTTATAATTTATGTTTAATGGTTTTTCATAAAGGATATGTTGTCATACAATTGTTTTGTCAAAATACAATCTATCATTTTTAGTTTTATGTTTTTAATTAAGGGGTTTTATATTGTTTTACTTTGAAATTAGCGATTCTTTATCTATTCTATAATTAATAATAGATACATAGTTTAAAATTATGATTTTTATTTTTTAGGTGATGCATGTAAGGAATTTATTTATAATTTCATTGAAATTCCATTATTATTTTAGTAAAGGATTATTTTTATTATTATTTAGTTTTGTGTTCAAAAATCATTATTATTATTACTTTGTTATCATTTTGATTTCACGAGAGGGATATATCTATATATGTATCAATGTTTTAATTTGATTTCATGTTATCCATGCTAAGAGGTGATACTATTTATCGAAGTCTTATTTGAACATGAATTTATTCTATTATTATGAGACACATATTTATTTAGTGATAAAATTTTTATATCAATAACTATTTTAAATAAATTATGTTTCAAGTTATGAATGCCATAATTTATTTCAAGTCATATATATGTCATATAAAAATCATGGTTATGGAAATACATCAAATAATTTGTTATCTTTTCATTTATACATATATATGTATATATAAGTCATGTTCCTTAAGACATAAGTGCATATAAAAGAATAATTGTATTTAGTAAAGAAATGCTTCTTGATTTTCGTGCGCGACAAATAATCATCTTTTGTAATTGATTAATTTTAATAAAATAACATTATATGTTCATTATTGTGATCATTTTATACCTTCATGCATAAAAGAAATTTATTAAATATTTCTTTGAAATTTCAAGTGCGTGGATGTTGATTTAACATTCATGTGTTTATGAAAAATCATGTATCGTGAATATCTAATCATACAAAGTCATATATATAATATTTAGTAAAGATTAGTATTCATTTGTTCCAAACATGATTATGAATATATTTTCGAAACTAAAACACCAGTGAAAATTATATTTATATAAGGCAAGCTGATACAAAAATGTTTTATAAAAAACGGTACCCGAACTTTGTAAATACGATAGGGAATTGGATAGTAAATCCATCCCTTAAGTGGGTAGGCCTAAGATAGCCTTCAATGTTTCGGGTTTCCCCAGTTGTTTTATTTTTAAGAGCTTGCTTAATATTTTCAACTGAATCACTGGATTAGTTTTAAAAGCATTTTTGAAGTATAATTAAATTTCCAATCATTATAGTATTATGTAAAGGTTTTTTCTAAAAATGTATTTATAATTGAATTTTTCAAATGCATATCAAATGAATATTTTAATGGGATTTATCAAAGGTTTTCAAAACCCCTTACTGGGCAATTAAATTCTCACCCTTTGTTTTAAAATTTATTTTTCACAGGTATCTTAGATTTTATTTACAGATGTCGTCACTTTTGGAGATAGCACGCGCAAAAGCGTAGTGCACAGATGTTTTATTTTATTATTTCAACTATGATAAATTTAAGGTTATGTCTAATCATCTAGAACCTAGACTGGTAAAAGGTCCTTGTTTTTTTAAATTGTTGTGAAATTGTTAAGTTAATTTTATAAAAAAAATTACACAGTATTTTTATGCACCGAGTCCAGAAGAGCGGGCTCAGGGCGTTATACGCACGACATGTGAACCTATGTGTCGAACCATGATGCATGAACTCATGAACCCACCAAGCACAATAAATATATAAAACCCATAATAATCTATAATATCATAATATTACTTGAATAATATAATTATACCATCAAATTAAAACCAATAAATGAAACCTCATTTCCCTGGAAACTTGAATGTCTATTTTACATGTGTTTATCAGACACAAATGTTGATTCTCATCTGAGTCTCGACCATCCTATCTCCAATATATAAATCAAAAAATACTAATTTATGTGGTACTTGATTTAATCCTAGACCATACACTCTCACTTAGGAGAGGTCACATACCAACTCTTATATCAATTCATGAACCACACCCCCTCACTCATAGGAGGCCACACATCATCATCTCAATGCCTAACCATCTAACTCAAAGTGCCCTCAATACCCAAAATTCCTTATCATCGCATCACAATACACCATAACCTATCCCAAAATAAATGGTATCAACCCGTAATATAAAACACAACATAAATATAATTTATCCATGTAAACACCAATGGTCACCCATTAGTCCCAACAAGACTTAAAATACATAAAGAACCCACAAGGATAGAATATTGGATACTCCCAATCCAACCCATCTAAGTTAATCACACTAACCATTTTAATACACTCAAAACCTTAACAATTCAATTAAATCTTCAACCAATCACATATAAAAAACATGGAATTACCCAAGAATTAAATGAGCCTGAACAACTCATACTAGGCATCATTAACCCAAGTAGACAGCCCTACCTCGTGCCATTGAACAAGGTGATGTTTCATTATATCCATGAAAATTCACTCATATATACCCTATAAGTGGTCAATTATACCAAATAAAACTCACCCATAAACATTTATATAAAAATAAAAACATGTTCATCCAACACAAACACCTGCATACAAAATAATCTATACAGTTTCATGTGAATCTGATAACAAGGTAAGGAATTTCTACCTCAAGGATAAGGGATATCACTCACTAAAGGACACCACTTGATTCAAGACCAAATCACCAAATCCATAATCCATACCAAAAACCATTGAAATTATATATTTGAGATGGAAAATAAATAAATAATGTGATAAGGGAACAATTAGCATATGGAAAGTGCTAGACTTACCAAATAGAAGACAACACAATAAATAGAAGTTAAAATAGAGGAGGAAATGCCTTGAATGGTATTAGGAAGCCAATATTGGATCCAAAATAAACATAAGTTCAATTGGAGTCAAAGTATAAAGAGAGGGGGGGAAGGGGTAAAATGGTAAATTCCATAAATGCCATGAGAAATAACCCAAAACACACCAGGTACTTGGTCAGCCTATTCTGGGCACTTGATATAACATTGGCCACATAGTACACTCCCATTGAAAATTCAATTCGTCTTTATTCCCTGCAAACTTACTACCCAAGACACCATGTTATCAGTGGAATTTCAACAAGTACTTGATACCCCTCAACTATATAATTTTATTCAGGGGGCCCTTAGTACCTCTCTATAACAATAACACCATGATATTTTAGTATGTATTTATTTTAAAATAAATATTGTGTGTTTGATATCTTCTAAAATACGCAATAAAAAATAATTTCATCAATAAATTATTATTTCAATATAAATTGAAATACATTACGAGATAACTAAATGAAACATAATTAATAAAATTACTAAAGGAATGAAACCCCAAGTTAATAAAAATACTAAAAGTTTGAAATTCTCATAATCATGATCAAACAAAAATATAATACCACTAATGGGAACTATGGAGAGAATAAAACACATTATAAGCATGAAAAACATCTTGAAAATTAAATTAGACACTAGAATGTAGGATTTTAGATTTGTATGTAAGGTCATATTTAAGAATTTAATATGGTTGTTATATATATATTCATTGGTTATATATTCATTAGATATATATCCACTTGATATGTGGTTGTTGGATATAAATGTATCCAAAAGGTATATTAAATTTATATAATTGTTAGTAACAAATTAAAAATATATATATAATTTATATATAATAAATATTTTTTTAATGAAAAAAAATATTTTATTTTAAAAGTTGGTATTTTTCATTACTATTATTATTTTTAATAAATGATTTAATGTTTTTTTAAAAGAAACATTTAATATTATTGGATGAATTTTTAGAAGATAAATAATTAATTTTAATGAGATGTGGTTAAAATAATTGATGTGAAAAAAAGATATTTTTAACATAATTGTTTTTTAAGTGTTATATATATTTTTGTTTAATAAATTAAATTTATCACTTTTAAAGGATTATTCTTGTAAAATTTAATATTTAAATGTATAAATTAATTAATTTATACTCCTTTAATTATTAATTGAAATCAGATAATATTAATAACACTTAATGTTTAATAATTCATTTTCAATTAAAAAAATTACATATAATTTATGTAATCATTTAGTATTTAAATTCATTATAATTTTAAATTTATTTAGATTAAATGGATTCCAAATTGAAATGACTACATAAAAATTAGGTAAGGAATTGAATTTATTTTTTAGGGATAAATATAAGTTACCTAGTTAACAACTATTCATCATGGAAAAAGCTAAAATTCAGTAAAAATTTTAGGGGTAATGTCCTAAAAAATCCTAAATAATTATCTATAAATGAGTGTATGAGTGAATTATAGAACTTAACTTATCATATATCCATAATTTTTCCACTTTTTATCCACCTACCATGTAAAAATAAATTCTTTATACATTAATTAATTGATATTTGAAAAAATGCCGCACAAACTCACCGATAAAATGATCTCTTTTACCCCTAGTTAATTATAAACCTTTCCTTTTGTTTTATCTTAAATACCAACATAAATTATATCCATAAAAATCATATCCCACATTTGGGAACCTCTATTAACAATGAGTCCCAAATCCCTAATTTTCAAGAGGTTATCTAAGAGAATTTTCAAGTATTCATCTTAGGTTTTATCCTCTCATAAGTCATTATTATTTATCTTTTTTATCCACCTCTTTTTAAATATTATTTTTCACAATAAAAAAAATATTTTTGGAAATAATTATGCTTCTATAAGCTTGATATTATTACAAGGTATGTGGTTCATGTTGGGATAGGTTTTTGAAAATTGTCCTCCCGAACCAATCAAAAGTGGTCGGGTTGGGTTGGGTTGGGTCATAAAAATTTATTTTTAATAACCCAACCTGACTTTACCTAATTTGGGTCAAGATAGTTTGGATAAAAAATAAGTATATTAAATAAAAAATGGTAATAAAATTGATTAAATAAAAACTAAACAAATTGAGAAAATTTAATGTTTTTCAATTTGAAAGAGAACAACAATCTTTCTTAAATTCAGTTCAAAATTTTAAAAAAATTCGTAAAACACCATGAATAGATTTATCGCATGGACCACCAAAGGTAGGGGAAATAAATTACAGATTGGTTGGGTTTCCTGGTTTGTATTAGGTCACCATTTTACCAAAACATG
Source organism: Viscum album (assembly GCA_963277665.1). Lineage (NCBI taxonomy): Eukaryota > Viridiplantae > Streptophyta > Magnoliopsida > Santalales > Viscaceae > Viscum > Viscum album. The sequence continues at coordinate 964,964,013 of OY728163.1, read as the reverse complement.
ACCTGAACTGACATGATCTCGACCCAACCCAAATTAACTCGGCCAATCCATATCCCATGTATAACTCAAATTAACCTAGTTGGGTTGGATTGGGTTGGTTTGGGTTTTTAAAACCCTAATTATTACTATAAAATAACATTTTTCTTAATTATTTATTTGTTAGAATGTGTTCTTGGGTCAATTTTACCACCTATATGAATGATGTTATAACGTTTACATACTGAATGACTAATAAACCATAATTACTAGTATTATAAATTTAAAATATTTTAATAATTTAATAATTTTAATATGTCATATTATAATATCCAATAAATTATGTTTTTTAATTTAATAATCACTAGGAAGGATATTTTAATGCCGCCTTTAGAAACCATCAACATATGTTCCATGAGATGACCATGGGAACCAAGAAATATATCAAACACATATAATAAATCTTTAGGAATATTATTTATATGTTGAAACCATGATCAATTAGAAAAGACAGATACCCACAATCAAAATCATGTGGGGAAAACAAAAATGTTGACACCTGAATATTAATTTTGACAATAAAAACTAATACATGGGTAATATTGAATTATAAATGAATAGTATTAAGAAAAATAATATTAATAAGGCTATAATATATATATGAATAATAAACATAAATTTATTATATATGAATTTAGGGTGTATCCTACCAAGAAGAAGTACGAGGGAAGGGTTTCTATTCCAATATCACTTTGAAATTAAGATTATTTGTGTCCAAATTCCAATTTAGGAAAATTGACTCTTATTTCTCTCTAAAATAGCTTAAATTTTATTATCCTTTATTTTTATAATATTTATAATGTTTTATATATGTTCTTATCTATAATTCTATTATTTATAATGATCATTTTTTATTGAATTTGAATATTTTTACAAAATTATTAAATAAATATTTTTTTAATGTTTTCTGTATAGTTTCTTTCTCCCACTATTTTATACAGTTTTATTTAAAAATATTTATTTCTATGTTTCCATGTTTTTTTAAGGTATTTTTTATTCTCATTTTTTTATTAATTATTTAATTTTAAAGTAAATTAATTAAAAATTTAATGAGTATTTCTTGTTATTTTTCATAATAAATTTTAAATACCCTTATAAAGTGTTTTTTATAAATGTTAATATCCTTTAATGTTTTTTATGATTCATTGGGAATATTTTGTAATGATATTATCCAAGTTAAATATATGTATTATTATCATGTATTGTGTAATTTTTTATGAAAAACATTTATTTACCATGGATTAATACTGTTAAGATAAAATTATGGATGTTTTTTTGTTCATATGGCACACACATATATATGGTTTTTTATTTTGTGACTAGTGGGTCCAGAATTATATTTTCCTAGAGTAAGTTGGTAGAATTGTTAAATATTAATATATTACATGTAAGGGATAATGGATTAATCCCAATCCACTATGGGACTCTATCCACTATGTTTGTGGGAATGAGGAGTGAACCTAATCCACTCCAGGAATCTGTCCACTATGTGATAATAGTCTTACAAATGAGACATAATATAAGAAATTATTTTCTAATACTATGTATGTTCCACATTATTAATCCATGACACTATGTTATGAAACATTAATATGTTATTTTTTCATGGATAATAAATATTTATTCATGCTTACACACTCCTATAATTTATTTTATATGTTATAACAAAATCCTTATGTCATAACTCATGATTTATCATTCATGTTTTATTGATTATGATTTACTTATGTTATATTCATGTATACCAGTTATGTAATCATACCCACATGTTTATATTATACTCATGATATTTAGTTAATATATCTTGTGTTTAACCGTTACTAAGAATATGAGATCACCCTTTCTTATTTTTTCATCTTCATAGGTTATGAAAAAAATTATTATGGAATCCCTAATTTTTAATACATAAACTTTTCATTACATTGTACAATATAGAAGATCTTTTAAATTTATTTTCTTGGAAACAAGGTACATAATACATGAAAAATTAAAACATTATTCTAAAATATGTGAAAGAATTATTCATTAGTTCATTCTATGTGTTTTTAGTACATCTCATAACCTGGGGACATACATTAAAGGAAAGGGTGATCATGAGACCCACTAAGGGAAAGAAAGGGAAATAGTTTATGTGTGATGTTGGGAAATATAACTAAGAAATTCGTGAATATAATAATGGAATAATAAAATGAAAAGGCGGAATACTATAAAAAAATAACTTCAATAATAATATGGAAATGTTGCTACAATATTTTAATGGTACATTCTTAAGAATATCAACAAGGTTTGTCACTAAGGTGTCTTGAAAATTTACCAAGATTAATAAAAAATGTATCGTAAAACATGTCATATCTAGAAATTAAATTCATTACTCAATGAATTGAAGCACTATCAGGGTTCCCCCCTCATATGTATTATTTAATTTTATCCACATATATCATAAAAACATTTCATAAATAACTCGGGTAGAATATAATAAATGGGTTTTATATAAAAATCATTTCATTTTAAAAAGTGCTTAAAGAAAATATCATTATGTAATTTATAACCCTTGGAAAGAGAATGGGGGTTTTATGTATGTAAATTATAGAATAAAATAAATAATTGTTACATCTTGGTGAATATACATATAAAATAAAGAGGTTTTGGTATTCACTTAAAGAAAATAAAAGGTAATTTCTTGAGGAAAAGAGAGAAATTTAGAGAAGTAAAATCAGCAGCATAATGGGAATAAAATATGGTTTTAGAAAAGGGTAAAAATAGAGGGAACAAGACTCTAAAATTAATAAAATACTCTTAATATAGTAAAGGAAAAAAATAAATTCTACAAAATAACTTAGTTTGTAAATTTGAAATACATACCTCATAAAGAGGAAACTCGAATGGAAAAGAGAAGTGGAGATTTATCTTACCTTGAAGAGTAGTTCCTAAAATAGAAGGATTGGGACCTTGAGGGCTTGAGGACACATTGGAGGACTCCTTGGGAGGAAAAACTATCATAAATTTATGGAGGAAGAATTGGGAGTTAAATTAAATTGTTAAATAGCTGGGTATTTATATCCAAAGTGTGGGATTTGTTTATTAGTTTCAAAACATTGGCATTTCACACCTTAGTAGTGGAAATGAAAAAGCATGGTCTTTACCATGGTATGTGCACATTTTATTGGAAACATGGGACACATTTTATGTAATTTTAATCCAAAAGATTCTAACTTTGTTTTATATTACTTTTTTAGTTAGGAAAATTAATGTTTTCAAAAAATAACATTTTTAAAGTTAAAGATTACATTTTATGATTTGGAAAGAAAATTATATATTTAGAAATTGATTTAAATATATTAAAATGAATTATATTAATAAAATAAAATATTTTATGTCTTGTATTTTATTTAATTATATATTTCGTCATCATGACATAATTATGATGTCATTAACATATAGAAAAAACTGAAACTGTACTTTTACTATTCACAAAAAAATTATATCTTCAAAAATTCTCATAAATTCACCATAACCTAATTTTGAATTTTTGATTTAAAAAATTATATTTATTTTCTCATAATAATTCTATATATATGTTAATTTTAACTTTTAAATATAAAAATTATTATTTATTAAAAATTATAGTGGATTGAAAATGCATAGTAAAATTTCTATCACTTGGAAAAAATTATTTTATCAATTATTTTTAAATAAGAGTGTTTTAATCATAATATTTAATTAAAATAAAAAATATTCATAATACCTTAGATTATTATAATAATTATTTATTTTCTAAAAAGTACAATCTTTATCCAAAAAATCAATTTATCAATTTCCATAACAATCTTATTAAGGAAAACTATTCCTAAAACAGAAATGATGAAATAAAAATTTTATTTAGACAAAGGAATTAAAAACTAATATCTAGGCATGTAACCCCTTATTACAACCATGTAAGCAACAATAGTAAGGTGTGAGATGGTGCTAGTTTCATGGGGAACCTCTTCTAACAATGACTGAGTGGTAATCTCCACTAACATGAACTTATCCTGTAGGTAATTTTGTTCAAGCTTCACTTATTAAAACGTGACTTGCTATTGGTCAATGGAAAACCCTAGTGATGATACCTCCCTCCAAAATATGACAAATGGGATTCAAATGGAATGACTCTACTAGTTGATTCCATCAACTCTTATTTCTGTATCAATTATCCTACTACAAAATTTTACTTATAGACTCTAATGATAATGTTAAAATTATTATCAAGAGTATATTTCCCAATATTCATATTGTCCAATGGTTATATTTTACCAATGAAAATATAAATGTTGAATCTAGATTGTCACATTTCCCTTTATATTCACTTCATCAAAAGAATACAAGGTTTTGTTGTCAATTATATAACCCAAATTTTCAAGAAATAATTAAAATTTAAATAGTATGGGTCTCTATATTCTCCCCCCCCCCCACCTTAAGAAATTCATACCCAAAATTTCAAATCATCCCCCCAGTTGAGAAAAGGTATGGGTACTACTGCCTCATTGTCCCCCCTGGTTCCCACATCGCTTCTTAATATTTATGGTTCCTTAACAACACTTTAACAAAGTGGGTAGTCTTTTTGCATAGAACCTTGTCTCTGCGGTCCATGGTCTACACCAACTGCTCCTCATAAGAGAGGTCATGTTCTAGTTGTACTGCCTCAGGATTCAGTACATGTGATGCACTAGGTATGTACTCCCTCAAAAGATATTCATGGAATAAATCATGAATATTATATATATTTTTAGGAAATATAAGTTGATTGGACACTACTCCAATAAAATCAAGGATTTCATAGGGTACAATGTAATTAGGGTTAAGATTCCCTTTCTTCCCAAACTACCTGAATCTCTTCCATAGTGAAATTCATAGGAATAAATAACTTCCAAAATCAAAATCCAAGTCCCTTTAAGGGTTTTCAAAATATATATTTTGTCAACTATGAGAAACCTTAATGTGTTGTTGGATGGAATGGACCTTTTCTGTCATCTCTTGCACAAGATATAGCCCAAGAATATTTCTATCACCAATTAAATCCCAACATGTAGGTGTTCTACATCGATTCCCATATAGCACATCACAGGGTTTCATTTGAATACTCAAATGGAAGATATTTTTTGTATATGAACTCAACTAATGGGATATATTGATCCAATCCACCATTAAATTGCATTGATTATTTTTTTTAGATTTTTCTCAAGTGTTTGAATAGTCCTTTCATATTGGTCATTATTTTGGGGGTGACAGGCCATAATGAAATTCAATTTGGTACTCAAATAATGTTAAATACTTCTCTAGAATATTTATGTGAACCTTAAATCATGATATTAAATGACAGAGAGTGGAAATCCATGCAACCTCACCACTTCCTTTTCATAAATTTTGGAAATCTTATCAAGAGATATATCCTCACGGATAGATATAAAAAGGGAAGTCCTCGTGAGACAGTTCACTAAAACCCATACCTCATTATTTCTTTTTGATGTTCATGGGAGACTAGTGATAAATTATATAGTGATATTTCCCCACTTCTATGTTAGTATGGGTAGTGGTTGTAATACCCCTTTAGGAATTTATATCTATGCCTTCACTAATTAACACACCAGGAACCTTGTATTATAGTTGTAAATATCCAATTTCATGTTATCCCATTAATAATTATCACAAGGGTCCCTATACATTTTATTGATTCCAGGATGTATAGAAAATATAGAGCTATGAGATTCATCCATCAGCTCTTTTATTTCTCAAATATATGGAACAAATAGATTTGTATAAAATTTTAGTACACCTTCTTGATCATTATTGAACTCAAAAAACTTACCATTCATCACATATTCTATCATCTTTTGTAAAAATTATCTTTTCTTTGATATTTCTTGATATTCTCTAGTAATTATGGTTGATAAATCATTTTGGATAGGGTTGATGATTTCCCTTATCTTACAACTTCTATACCCAATTTTACTAGGTCTTTGATCAAAGTACATCCTTGAATCCAAATCCTCTCAAGAACAAAAAGGAATTTCCTACTTAATGCATCAGCAACTTATTTTCCTTTCCTAGTTGATAATTAATTGAACAATCATAGTCTTTAAGAAGTTACAACCATATCCTTTGACTCATGTTCTATTCCTTTTTCATGAAAATATAATTTAAACATTGGTGGTCTATGTATATATCAAATTTATCCCCATAAAGATAGTTCCTCTATATCTTCAGAAAAAATAGCCACAAATAACACCAATCCATGCATAGGATAATTATACTCATGAGGATTCAACTATCAAGATGCATAAGAAATCACCTTGTCATTTTTTATGAAGAAACATCCAAGATCTTTCATAAGTTCATCACTAAAAATAATGGATCCTTCTTTTATATAGGTTAGAGTTAACACAGGTGCAGTAACCAATCTCATATTTATCTCTTGGAAACATTTTTCGAACTCCCTTGTGTAGATGAACTTGAACCCTTTTTGAGTTAACATGGTTATTGGATTATAATTCCATGATATTTTTTTCACAAACATCCTTTAATATTCTAATAAACCTAGTAAACAGTGAATATTAGTTATTATTGTAGTATGAGGCCACTCCTCCACCACCTTTGTCTTGGTAGGGCCATCATAGATTCCTTTATTAGTAACAATGTTCCCCAATAAGGGAAATTTTTGTAACCAAAATTCAAATTTTTTGAATTCTCCAAATAGTCTCTCCTTCATCATACTTTTCAATATAATACCTAAATGATCCTCATGATCCTATTGACTTTTAGAATATATCATAATATCATCAATAAAAACTACCACAAAGTTATCAAGGTATTCCAAAAATACTCTATTAATAAAATCCATAAATACAGAATGAGCATTAGTCAAGATGAAGGGAATAATAAAAAACTCATCATTCCCATATTTTGATTTTATGGTATTCTTTAGAATATCTTCTTTATTCACCCTCAATTGATGATAACAATATCACAGGACAATCTTAGAGAATAATTTATCCTCATGAAGCTAGTTAAATAAATCATAAATCCTTAGAAGAGGGTACTTGTTCTTCATTGCAAGCCCGTTAAGTTATCTATAATCAATGCGTAGCCAAATTGATCCATCCTTCTTCTTTAAAAAGAGAATAGGTTCTCCTCTAGAAGACACACTTGGTCTAATAAAACCCTTCTCCATGATATCTTTGGTTTGTTTATTTAATTTCTCCAATCCCACATTGTCCATTCTATATGGGGCCTTTGATTTAGGCTTAGATCAAGGAATGAGTTCAATGGAGAACTCTACCTCTCTTTCTAGGGGATGTCTAGGTAACTCCTATGGATATAACACAACATATTCTTAAAATATGGAGACATTTTATATTCATATAATTTCATTTCCTTATTCTTCATCAGTGATCATTCCCATAAACAAGGTTATGGTAGGTTCTTCTAGAAAGATCTCAGGTTGAAATATTTCTCCTTTGAAGATAAATGTAGGTTTTCCATTCAAGACTACTGATATTTAGTTTCTTCTTCATTTGATCTTATCATTATACTTTTAGATCCATTCCACCCCTAGTATAGTGTTGAATTACATCACTGGAAGGACTACTAGATTTTCAATGAGATTGTGCTCTTAAAAGTGAATACTAGAGTTTCTATATATTGTTGATGCTTGGATAATCCATCTAGGAGACTAGAATAATAAATATAATTCTATAAGTTTAGGGATTTACTTTATATCGTCTGAAAATATAAAGTAAATAGAGGAATTTTTTGAACCATAATCAAACAAATTAATCTATATCTTTTAGATAAGAACAATAGTACCTACTACCACATCATTCGGAGCTTCAAATATATTCATCATGATTGAAAAAGAATGACCTTTATCCCTTATCCAATTCTGAGGTTTTTGATGATTACTCTCTACAATCTTCAGATTTTTGAAATAGTTGGAAAAGTTTCCAAGTTTTCCATACATCTATCATTGGACTACATATTGGGCCTGAACCATCTTACCTCTTTCATTAGTGTTGAGAAGTTGATGTTTCACCTCATTTCAACAGTTCTGAGTAATATGTTCATCTTTTCCACACTTTTAACATTTATCACTACCGAGCAATAAATTCCCTGGATTCTACTTCCCACATTGTTTCATGTGAGAAGTTGAACTTATTTTCTCTTCATCCAAGATAAAAGTTCCCCCTAATCTTGGATCCCATGATCTTATCTTTACATTCAATCTATGGGACCACTGTGTCTCATCAAACTTCAGTTCAACCATGGTAGTACTTCTCACTATCTCCTCATAACATTCATAGTCTCTATTGGAAGGATTCTTCAATAGATGTTGTCTTAGACCACCAAAGAATCAATAAACCTTTACATTAGGATACATGATAAAGATAGATGTGTAGTGAGAAAGTATTGTAAAGTTCATTGCATAGCTTCCCATGGATTCGTTTTCTTTCACCTTTAGCTCTAATAATTCTTTATCCATTGTTTTCTCATCGAACAAGGGAAATATTTATTAAAAAATGATCCCTTTAACTCCTCACACTACATAGAATCAATATCACTTCTTGTATTAATGTTTTTAATTTATTTCCACAACTGATAAGGGCCACCCTCTAAATGGTACATATCCAGGATGACATTATCTTTCTTTGAACAACATAGTACAAAAATGGTATTTTCTATAGATCTTATCCAATGTTTAGAAATCAATAGGTTGAATGTTCCACTGAAATAAAGTGTTCATTGATGCATAACAGACTTAATGAAAATTTATTCCCTTCAAGGTGAATACGGTCTATCATTTTGATTCATGTTATTTCTCATAACTCAAATTAGTTTATTCATCATTCATAATAATTTTTCAATTTCAGGTTCCATCGGAGGGCCATCGGTATATGGTTTGTTATTATCACCATTTACGTGGTTCCTCATATTTTATTCCATTTTATGACAGAATAAAACTAAATGAGAAAGATGTTCCTTTTAATAATATAATAACTTTAAATTGATTTTAGGTCTTAAAAAATCATGCTTAAATATGTAATTCTTTAATAATAATTAAACTTTCTATAAATCCTTCATAATAGTTCATAAAAGTATTGTAATTAACCAAAATTATCCCCTAGTATTGTCAAAATAGAAGTCAAGTAAGACCCATTTTCATACACTAGTTCCAATTTGAGTCTACATCAAAGATTTTTTTTTAGGTTTTACCCCTAGATACATCTATTCCAGAGCCACATCCAATAGTTTGAATCTAGAAAGAGATTTATTTTCTCAAAAATAACTTACTTAAAACTTCACCAAAATACCAGGATGTTTTCCTATATTTTAAATTCCCCCTAAAGTTCTTCCTAAAGTTTTCAAATCCTAATTTCCACAAATAAATAAACCTTCCATTAATACCAAATGTTGAATCTCACATTTTAAATATATAAACTTTTCATTTCATTATATAAAATATAAGATCTTTTCAAGTTTATTATCTTTGAAAGAATGTACATAATACATGAAAAAATAAAACATTGTTATCAAAAACATGTTAGGATTATTATTTTTTTAATCCTATGTACTTTTACTACATATCATAACCTTGGTAAATACATAAATGGAAAGGGTGATCATAAGGCTCAATAAAGGAAATCAAGGAAAATAGTTCACATGTGATCTTGAGAAATATCAATAAGAACATGAGGAATATAATAAAGGAATGAGAAAAGGAAAATGGGGTATATCATAATGAAATGAACTAGAATAATAACATAGAAATATGGATAAAATATTTAAATGAGACATTCTTAATAATATCACCTAATTTTGTCACCAAGGTGTCATAAATATTTACCAAGGTTAATCACCAAGGTATCATAAAAAAATGTCATATCTAGAGATTAAATTATTTAACCCATGAATTAGAGTGATATCAAGTAACACCCATAATATGAATTAATTTATTTTATCCACATATATCATAATAAAACATTTCATAAATAACCTATGGAGAATAGAAGAAATGGGTTTCATTTAAAAATCTTGGAATTTTAAAAGGTGTTTAAAGACAATATCTTTATGTCATTCGTAACCAAAAAAAGAGAATGAGGGTTTTATATATGTCAATACCATTATAAAATAAAGAAATTTTATATATTGGTGAATAACCTTTCAAAATAAATAGGTTTGGGTATTCACATAAATAAAATAAAAAGGAATATTTTGAGGAGAATAGAGAAATTTTGAGAAGTAAAATCGACAGCATAACAAGTATAGAACATGGTTTTAGAAAAGATTAAAAAGAGATATTATATAGGTCTTCCATTCATAAAATAATCTAAATATAATAAAATGATAAAATAAATTGGATATAATAGCGTGTTTTAAAATTTTAAAAGACATACCACACAAAGAGGAAACAAAAATGGAAAATAAAGTGGATATTTCCCATACTTTGAAGACTAGTTACTAAAACATAAGGATCAGGAACTTGGGGGCTTAAAAACACCATTAGAGGACTATTTGGGAGGCTAAAATATCATATCTTTGTGTAGGATGAATTGTGCATGAAATGAAATGGGGAAATGGGTGGGTGTTTTTTGAAAAAATGGGGTATTTGTTTATTAATTTCTAAATTTAGGCCTTGGACACCTAGGAAGTAGTAAATGAAAAACCAAAGGATTTCCCAAGGTATGTTCTCATAGTATTGGACAGTTGGGACACCTTTTATTTTATTATAATCCAAAATAGAAAACCATCATTTTATATCGCTTATTCTAGAAGGGAAAATTATTGTTTTCACAAAATGATAATTTCAAAGTTAAAGTTTCCATTTATTATTTGGAAATTAAATTATATATTTTAAAATTGATTAAAATATATTAAAATAATAAATATTAATAAAATAACATATTTTAAGTCATCAATTGTGGTTAATTAGTCTTTACATCATTATGATGTAATTATGATGATATTATCATACCGAAAAACTCAAAATGTATTTTTACTATTAATGAAACAAATATTGTATTTTAGAAAATTATCATGAATTCACCCTAACCTATTTTCAACATGATGATTTCAAAAATGAATTTTTTTATCATAATAATTCTATAAATATTATAATTTTAACTTTTAAATATAACAATCCTTATTTATTAAAAATAATAGCAGATTGAAAATTCATACTAAAAGAGCTGACACTTGAAAAAAAATATTTTATCATTTTTATTTAAATAAGAGGGTTTTAATCATATTGTATCATTGAAATAAAAATTATTTATAATAACTTAGTATATTATAATACCTTAGTATATTATAATAATTATTTATTTTATGAAAATTTCAATCTCTCTCTGAAAAATCAATGTATCAAATTCCAACTCAATTTTATTAAGAAAACATATTCATAAAATGGAAATGATGGAATAAAAATTTATTTAAAAAAATGAATTACACACTAATTTTAGGAAACATAAAATCTTATTACACCTACCTATTCCCTAAGATTAAGGTGTGCAATGTTGGTAGTTTCATGGGGGTGCCTCGGCTGACATCCATCGAGTGGTAATTTTCACTAACTTAGACTTCTCTCGTAGGAAATTTTGTTCAAACCTCACTTGTTGAAGCTTGTCTTAGTATTGGTCAAGGGAGAACCCTAATTCTAAAACCTACCTCCCAAGATTGTATAATTGTGATTCAAACTACATGACTCTGCTAATTGAGGTCATTGACTCTTTTTTCTATTTCAATTATCCTTTGTCAAAATCTTACTTATAAACTATAATGATAAAGTTCAAATTAATATCAAGAGTATAGTTCCAAATGATCATATTTTCTAATGGTCATAGTTTACCAATGGTTATATAATGGTTGAATATATATTGTTATATTTTTCTTTATATTCACTAAATTAAAAAAATACATTGTTTTGTTGCGAATAATATAAAACACAATTTTAGGAAACAATTATCATTCTAATGTTTTGGTCATTATAATAATTATGTATGATATAATTAAATGGTTATTATGTGTAAAGAATATTTTTGGGAGATACTTAAGAATTTTTGTAAGGTTATATATCTAATCTCTAAATGCACTAAACCTTTAGGTTTTAAGTGTGTTATTTATTTTGAGATGTGATAGATATTCACTTAAATTGATATAATATGAATATATGATATGATTGGATTTATTTAGTTGATATTATTATTTGGTTTATTTATTTTTAGAGATTATGTTTTTTTGAATAATAATATGTAACCTAAAAAACCAACATTTAAAAAAAGTAATGTTAGATGAACCTAAAATGTCATAGGTTGAAATGAAAATTTCTTAATTTAAAACATTTTCATATTTATTTTTATTATCATATGATATATACTCTATTTATTATTGCTTGATACTGACACTAAAATATTTTTTAGTCAATTACTGGAACTAGGAGGAATATAGTAAACAATGAGTAAAATAGAAAATGCAATGATTATCCAAATGAGCCACCAAATAGTATATGAACTAAAGTGAAAAATATTATGACTATTATCACCCAAATGTATCAAGAAATTTACTATAATGTGAAAAATTATGAAATACCAAATTCAACATGTATTGGTAAACAATACTATGATTCCTTAATAAACTAACATCTACCCTTATTTAGTGGGTCTTCTAATCCACTAACAGTGGATCAACAAAATAGAAAATATATTTTACATTCTCTAATTTATATAGAAAGAAAATTTTATTTTATATGTGTATTATTTTGATGGAGAGGTATATTAATGGTGTCATCCAATAAACAACATTAGGAAAGAGGAATAAATTGACTCCATGGAATGGTAGGATCTTAACATGATATTTTTTAGTAGTTATTTTCCTCGATATCAATATACTAAAATGGATATATAGTTCTTAGATCTAAAAAAATGTGGATAAATCCTTTTATTCCATTAAAGTAAACGTCACAAGACATTCAAGGTATGGTTATGGTTTCATAATTCACCTCAAAAGAAAAAATAATCATTTATTTAGTCACTTATAACTAAGTCTCTAAAAATCACTAGCTATAAAGGACTTTGGTAGATATAAAGTAATTTTTGATGTTATAACAAGATGGAAATGTAAATTGGAGACTCTCATTATTCTCATGGTTGGGAGGATAATAATAATAAATTGAATTTCAGGTAAAATCAAATGATAAAACATATAGAGGAAAGAATATTCATCTACTTCTATGAAAACCATTTAGGGGAAATCATTGGGTATTTTCTCAAATAAAAATGTAAATTATTCAGGTGTGGAGATAAGGAAATCTGGTACATAAATGTCAAAGGGATATTAATAGGACAACTAATAAAATTTATGGAAAGAAATATTATCTTAATGAACCACCCCCAACATAATGATTAAATTGTAAGAAGTATGTATTGTAACACCCCAAGATTTCATAGTGTGTTATTTCTTCAAAATAATACAATAACTTGCACTACACGCAACACCGAGTTCAAGCGCACCATGGCTTACCAAACAAGCTTTTAAAAAGAGGTTATGAATAGTATTAACTAAATTTTAAACTTTATATAATCCTTATAATTTTAGAATCCATATTATGAGTTTCTTAGACATAATGTAAGAACAAATTCATTTTCAGTATTTCACTTTTACCAACTTTTAATAGTGAACCCTTTTTAAATACAATATTTTAAACTTTTTTACTAAATGGGGACATCAAAATTTTAAAATGAAACATCTCAAGCTTCTATGGCACGCTTTCCTTTGAATAATATAGTAGCATGTGTTGTACGCAACTTCGAGTTCTAACACACACCACAACCAATCAAACTAGCCGTTATGAATAGTAATACCTACTTTTTGAAATTATATATATTTTATATTTCAAAATGGACTTCATTTTTCGATTCGGAGTATCGAATTTAGCCTAAGGTGAAATTTTGGTACTTTTTGGATAACTTTAATATTTTGATGAATAGTGATAATTACAAAATTTTAATTAAAAACACATTTTTTAACCAAAATAATTAATGGTGATAAATTATTAATTTGAGTGGTTTTAAAGTATAATTAGAATATATTTTTACCATTTTATCCAATGGTGTTCATTATAATTAATTTCACTTCGAAATTGGACCTAAACAATTGTCAATCTTTTGATATATATTGTTTCTTAAAAACACGTTATTTGTTGTGACAGCGGGAATTAATTATAAATTAATTAATGAAACTTATATGTTTGTAATTTTGTAAAATAGATATCATTTTTGAATTTGTAATATGAATTATATCTTAGGGTGAAATTTTGGCATTGTTCTGAAAAACTTCAATTTTTGATGAATAGTGAAACTACTAAGTGGTAGTTAAAAAACTGAATTTTTCATAAAACTTAATTTTACCTCTTCTGTGAATGTAATTTCAAAAATCCGAGAGAAACGGTTAATATCAAGAAGTAAAATGTGGTTCAATGAGATGAAAATAATTGTTGGTGAATAGTAACTTTTTACTTTTATTTACCACGGTTAAAAGTAAATAGGGTAATTAAGGGTAAAAATGATATTAATATTACCCTGACACATGTCCTAATTCTATTGTACAAGTTTATCTCGACCAAAAACAACTTTAGGAATAAAAAATTATCATTTAGATCCACTTGGATTAGATTAGGACATTCATTATTATTTAATTCAATGAAGAGTTAAAAGAGTTAAAATCAAAGTTTATTTACTAAAACATTTGTAATATAGGGTTATACATAATATAAATTCAATTGTAAATATTCATTAGAAATATAAAAATATTTCCTACATAATTATATTTTATTTATAATTTATAGACATTAAAACATTTAATTTATATATGACACAATGATGATGCAGTAATTACCTAATTAATGAAAAATTGGAATAATTGATATTATAAATACCCAAATAAATATACTTTGAGACTTTTTATGAATTAAACTAATTTTCTAGGTTAATATGACATATTAGTATTGATTTAATTAACTTTGGTCGAAGTAATAATTCTGTTATGAGTTTCACAAAAATCAACTATTGAATAGTGTCAAAATTGACATAAAATAGTTTTTAAAACAAATATTATATTATTAATTGATATTAAATTCTTAAAAATCTAAGGTTAGACAGAGATACTTATATCATGATAGGTGTATCATTAATGGAACACTTGGGGGTCCCTTGGATGTATATAGTAAGTTTATTAACTATATAATATAAAAATACAAAGTGACATGGTAAATGTCAAACTAATTAACTAAGAGTTAAAATTAAAGGATAAGGTTAATATAGTAACCCAAACCTATATAAATTATATGGGTTGAATGTTTTTAGACCTATCCCCACCTTTAACTTTGAATAATCAATTTTGTAGCCATTAGAAACCGAATATGAATTTATTATAAATTAATATTTCTATCTTTTCCAAAGGTGCCCATCACCCCTCTTATAAAAGGGCACTCCCCCTTCTCATTACTTCACACCTTCATAGCCTTTTGGCTTGGCCAAACTCTGCCCAACTACACTCCAAACATCCCTCACTACAACCTAGAGACCTTAGTTTGATCAGAAAGCCAACCTAAGGATTCCTTTTGATCAAATCAAAAGGAAGAACCCGAAGAAGAGGTAATGTAATCACCACCCTTTTTCAAATTCATTTCTTCTTCAACTTCTTCTTTCTTTGTTTTTACCATTATAAAATAATGAATCCAGTATCTCCTATATACTGTAATATTATTATAAATATGGTACAACAATATTCAGTATTCTATCCACCTTTTTAATAACATGTCACCATACGTGCGTACGTACGGCTTACCGTCTCCAAGTCGTGGTGTAATTGTTATTCAATAAATTATTATTTGTATGGGTATAATAATGATGTGTAATTCATATAAATAACAAATATAACATGATAATTATTTTGTATATATGATATACCATCAATTTATATGTTATTTTTATATCAAAAGTGATATTGTCGCTCGTGCGTACGTACGGACTACCGTCTCCACGAACGCGATGAGATTCATTCTCTATCATATCCATTCAAGTATAATTATCATTTTATGATTTAAAAATAATTTTTAAGGACTTGATATCATTCTGGATATGAATAATATACAACCTATCCATGAAAAACATGGCTTACGTAACAAAACATATAAAATAAAATGAGTAAGCTAACACCCGAAACGACGATAATTCTAAGATATTATTAACAAAGCAATGTTAAAAGATCATATATGATATCATATTAATGTATATGATTATTCAATAATTTAATAAAAATTATTTCACTATTATACATAAGGTTAACCTACCTTAACCAAGGAAAAGTACAAGGTAAAGTTTTATTTCACAATCTCTTCATTATCCGAGGTTGTTTATACATAATAATCTACTAGGATCTCTTTATCATCCACATTCATGTTTCTTGAAAGTGTATCTCAAAACATTGTTACTATTTTATAGAATATGGGTTAAAGTCATTTATACCCTTGTTTTACTTTTTATAAGTTGTTTATAAATGAATCTTTCCGTCGTTTTTGAAATAAGGTCCCTTTTTAACCTTTTCAACAGAATTAAGGTAAGAATGTTTTTTTAACTCATACAGCGGGTGCGGCTATTTTACACCGTTATAAAATTTTCAAAGCTTCCCTTATAAGATTATAAGGATATTTTCAAAGTAAATGTTTTATTTTATAATTATGTGACTTTTAAATGATTTCAAAATGAATATTTTAAGAATTTCTGAAAGGTACTCTTTATCAAAATCAGAATTTTAAACGTTTTAAAGATTTATCTTTCTAAATCTTTTTAATTAATGTCCATGTTTTCAAAATGATTTTAAGGATTTATTTATGTGGACATGAATGTTTTGAAATGATATTTCTTTTCAAAAGTTTCGAAGTGGTATGGGACACTTTGATTCAAAAATCTCTTTTAAATTACTTCCTTAATAAATGTGTGACTTTTAAATGATTTCAAAAAAAAGAGATATTTCTCTCAACTAGTTTTGATTTCATCTATGTCAACATCCTTTGATAGATTTTACGCTTATTTGAAGTTTTTTTATTATGATACAAAACTTTTATATTGTATTGAAGGTTTTTTGATATGTTTGGCTGTGGATGTGCTATTTTTATACCATTCATGGTTTATGGTGAAAGTATTGACATTTCATATGCTAGTTTTAATACGAATGTTTATGTTATGTTTAAACCTGTTCATATGAGGAATGCATTGGATTAAATATGTGTTGAGTATAGCCCGCTATATCTCCTCGATGCATCGGTAGGTCTCATGAGACAAACTAGTGTCTTGGCACAAGGCCTTGGAAAAATCTTATTTGTAGTCTTGGCACAAGGCCTTGGTTATGTGGTTATGATAGTCTGGAATTATGCATTCTATCATTATGAAAGTGTTTATTGATATTGCATGTGATTATTCGATTAGTAGAATATCCATGTGAATAAGTAAATGGCATTATTTCATTTTATTTTTGCCATACTATGTTGAAGTTCAAGTTTAAAAGGATTTTGTTTTAAGTTATACATTCCCTTAAATGTTTATTCTTATTTATGAAAGTTTCCGCTATATTGTTATCCTTACTGGGAATTTTAGATCACCCCTTTTCTAAGTTTTATTTTTTCCAGGATGTGAAGAAGTAATTTATGAATGACCTGCAGGGATTGTATGTGGGGATATGAGTGTGGAATATGGAGACCATGTTGTTGTAGTAGTTTTTCACTTTATGATGTAATGTAAAACTTTATGAATATATCTAGTGTTTCTAAGTCTACTAAACCAATCGGTCTTTCGAGATTTTATCTTTCTTGTGATCATGCAAATGTTATGTAATAATGCACAGACTCTGGGTAACTGGGGTTAGGGCGTTACAGTTGGTATCAGAGGAAGTTTAGTACAAACCTTGGAAGCTAGATTTAGATAAACTCTAATTAGATCACATAGATTTAAGATGGACTTTGAGGATTAGTATAGAAGAACTTCCTAGAATTTTGGTAGAGATTTTGTGAGTTTTCCGAGCAATACATCCCTGTCTGGATACGAGTAGGTAGAGGCGGCTCTGGCACAGATGTACCTAGGGGTAAAACCCAAAAACATCGCTTTGAGCTAGACTTGAACGGGAACTGGTGCACGACAACGGGCCTTGCTGCACTCTTGGTTATGACACTCCCGGGGGATATGCTTAGGATAATTCTCATTTTCTTTACAAACCATTATGAAGGGTTTATGAGTATTTACTTCCTAAAAGGAGAAATTTTTATTATTATGGATTATATCCACAAACTATTTAATTTATGTTATGTGTCTTACAAGTTTAGGATTAGGTATTGTTATTAATAAACTAATCTAGTGTATTCCATTGTTTAGAAATGGCGCCCAGTAGAAGGAATGAGAACTCTAGCAATGCACATGATCCAAAGAGAAATAAGGATCATATCTTTCATGGTCTTAAGCCAGAATTTATAAGAAAAATAGTCTCCCATGTATTATCATCATTTGAAGAAATAATATCATGTGTTGATAAGATAAGTAAAGATTTTACTGAGTCCTATGGCTTTGAAGGGAAGCAAGAGAAGAAAAGGATGGAAGAGAGAAAGATGGATAAAGGGAAGAGGGAAAAGAAGAATTTTCCCATATGTGATAACTGTGGGAAAAAACACCCTGGAACTTGTCTGAAAGGAATGGGAGTTTGTTATAAGTGTGGAGGAAAAGGGCACAAAGTACATGACTGCAAGGGTAAGAAAATGGTTTCAAATGTACAATGCTTCATTTGCAAGGAGTTTGGACACTACGCGAACCTATGTCCCAGTCATCAGACTATGCCGAAAATGATGCTATTGGATAATAATCAAGTTATGATACTACCACAGATGAAGAGGAATCATTAGAGTTCTTATGGAGATTATGTCATTTGAGTGTTGTATCAACAATGTACTTGTTATAATAATTATGGAGTATATAAGGATTGTACTGCAGAACTATTTCATTAAGGACTTGAGATTGTGTGGAACAAAGAAAAGTGACTCAATAGCAGGATAAATTTTTGGAAAATATATGGTTGAGAGAAAGATAAACCATAATATGGTTCTGATACTGAGGTAGTGATTTTAGAATAATACATGATTGATTTGGATAAATTATATTGGATATTCTTGACTACCTTGAAGCTGATTAATGATTTGTATATTCCATCATTGTTGGGGTTTAAGACATTTTTGGATTGATGAAGTATATCCAGCATTCTATATGTAATAAGGGAGCATGAATGTAATCAATAAGTATTATGGTAATTCAGGATGTTTCAGTGTTTTAAAAGAATACATGATGAAGGTATTCATATGCTATTACGGGGTAAAAAGGATCTACATTATGTTTACCTTCCTTATAAATGTTTGACTGTGAGTTTGGAAAGAAGTATTTTGGATAAATTCTATTTTGAGATTAATTTTGGATTGCCATAAAAGGACTACCCCGAGGTCGGGCGGCAACCCGTCGCGACCGGCAAGGCCGCGATACTTGAACCCACAACCGAAGGGCGACAAGGGTGTATCACCTACCACTGGCCCACGAGATGTCCTGAATTAAATAATGTAGTTTTTTTTAAAAGATCTGGTAGATGAATTATAAATTCGTTTATTTTGGAACCCTGTACGAATAGTATAAATAGAATTTTTTTACGTTCTATTATCTTTTAGAGTGAAAGATGAGTTTGTGGTAGAAATTTATTAATGGATAAAACTCTAATTATAAAGTAAGTATATCTCCTTATGATCTTATCCAATCTCATAAATAAATTCCTCAACATTAAGAAAAGGAACTTAGAACAAAAAAATTTTCCTAGATGGTACCTTAAATCATCACTAATTTATGGCTTTGGGATTGTTGGCCTTTTCATAGCCATGTTCTCTACCACTCTCCATTAGATAATTGATGGTTAGATTTCTCTTCCATATCCATATTTTCCTACATGTAACCCTAGTATGTGTTATTTTTGGTAATCTTCATACTTTCCACTCATTATTTTAAATAGAGGCCTCATTAATTCATTTTTCAATGTGGTATTTCAACTAAGATATTTTGAAACGTCAAAAATGTGTTATCCTAATACCTTATGTTTTGTTGAATCGATGATATTTTAAATCATCATAGATTGATGAATTTAAGGACCTGAATTTTAAACTTGTTTGTGATTGATGACCTCAATCACTACCTATAAATATTTACGTTTTTCCTCCAATTATATGTCTCTAATTTCCACCAATGTTCTCCTAATCGAGATCATAATTTGGTGGTGACCCTTTCATTTATCTTTTCCTCATATTAAGACTAAATTTTAGTAACCCAATTTCCGATGTGGGTTTTCCCACAAAGATATTTTCTATTTTCAACCTTTTATTTTCGAAGAACAATATCAAATTGCGAGGACTCAATTTATTGAAGGAGGGGAGAATGTAACACCCCAAGATTTCATAGTGTGTTATTTCTTCAAAATAATACAATAACTTGCACTACAGGCAACACCGAGTTCAAGCGCACCATGACTTACCAAACAAGCCATTCAAAAGAGGTTATGAATAGTATTAACTAAATTTTAAACTTTATATAATCCTTATAATTTTAGAATCCATATTATGAGTTTCTATGACATAATATAAGAACAAATTCGTTTTCAGTATTTCACTTTTACCAACTTTTAATAGTGAACCCTTTTTAAATACAATATTTTAAACTTTTTGACTAAATGGGGACATCAAAAATTTAAAATGAAACATCTCAAGCTTCCACGGTATGCTTTCCTTTGAATAATACAGTAGCGTGTGTTGTACGCAACTTCGAGTTCTAACACACACCACAACCAATCAAACTAGCCGTTATGAATAGTAATACCTACTTTTTGAAATTATATATATATTATATTTCAAAATGGACTTAATTTTTGGATTCGGAGTATCGAATTTATCCTAAGGTGAAATTTTGGTACTTTTCGGATAACTTTAATATTTTGATGAATAGTGATAATTACTAAATTTTAATTAAAAACAACTTTTTTAACCAAAATAATTAATGGTGATAAATTATGAATTTGAGTGGTTTTAAAATATAATTAGAATATATTTTTACCATTTTATCCAATGGTGTTCATTGTAATTAATTTCACTTCGAAATTGGACCTAAACAATTGTCAATCTTTTGATATATATTGTTTCTTAAAAACACGCTATTTGTTGTGACAGTGGGAATTAATTATAAAATTAATTAATGCAACTTATATGTTTGTAATTTTTTAAAATAGATATCATTTTTGAATTTGTAATATCAATTATAGCTTAGGGTGAAATATTTGCATTGTTCTGAAAAACATCAATTTTTGATGAATAGTGAAACTACTAAGTGGTAGTTAAAAAAACAGAATTTTTCATAAAACTTAATTTTACCGCGTCTGTGAATGGAATTTCGAAAATCCGAGAGACACGTTTAATATCAAGAAGTAAAATGTGGTTCAATGAGATGAAAATAATTTTTTGTGAATAGTAACTTTTTACTTTTATTTACCACGGTTAAAAGTAAATAGGGTAATTAAGGGTAAAAATGATATTAATATTACCCTGAAACATGTCCTAATTCTATTGGACAAGTTTATCTCGGCCAAAAACAACCTTAGGAATAAAAAATTATCATTTAGGTCCACTTGGATTAGATTAGGACATTCATTGTTATTTAATTCAAAGAAGAGTTAAAAGAGTTAAAATCAAAGTTTATTTACTAAAACATTTGTAATATAGGGTTATAAATAATATAAATTCGATTGTAAATATTCATTAGAAAGATAAAAATATTTCCTACATAATTATATTTTATTTATAATTTTTAGACTTTAAAACATTTAATTTATATATGATACAATGATGATGTAGTAATTACCTAATTAATGAAAAATTAGAATAATTGATATTATAAATACCCAAATAAATATAATTTGAGACTTTTTATGAATTAAACTAATTTTCTAGGTTAATATGACATATTAGGATTGATTTAATTAACTTTGGTCTAAGTAATCATTCTTTTATGAGTTTCACAAAAATCAACTATTGAATAGTGTCAAAATTGACATAAAAGAGTTTTTAAAACAAATATTATATTATTAATTTATATTAAATTCTTAAAAATCTAAGGATCGACAAAGAGACTTATATAATGATATGTGTATCATTAATGGAACACTTGGGGGTCTCTTGGATGTATATAGTATGTTTATTAACTATATAATATAAAAATACAAAGTGACATGGTAAATGTCAAACTAATTAACTAAGAGTTAAAAATAAAAGATAAGGTTAATATAGTAACCCAAACCTGTCTAAATTCTATTGGTTGAATGTTTTTCGACCTATCCACACCTTTAACTTTGAATAATCAGATTTGGACCCATTATAAACTGAATATGAATTTATTATAAATTAATATTTCTAGCTTTTCCAAAGGTGCCCCTCACCCCTCTTATAAAAGGGCACTCCCCCTTCTCATTACTTCACACCTTCATAGCCTTTTGGTTCGGACAAACTCTACCCAAATACTCTACCAACTTCCCTCACTACAACCTAGAGGCTTTAGTTTGATCGGAAAGCCAACCTAAGTAGCCCTTTTGATCAAATCAAAAGGAAGAACCCGAAGAAGAGGTAATGTTTTCACCACCCTTTTTCAAATTCATTTCTTCTTCAACTTATTCTTTCTTTGTTTTTACCATTATAAAATAAGGAATCAAGTATCTCCTATATACTGTAATATTATTATAAATATTGTACAACCATATTCAGTATTCTATCCACCTTTTGAATAACATGTCAACATACGTGCGTACGTACGGCTTACCGTCTCCACGTCGTGGTGTAATTGTTATTCCATAAATTATTATTTGGATG
Organism: Viscum album; assembly: GCA_963277665.1. Classification (NCBI taxonomy): domain Eukaryota; kingdom Viridiplantae; phylum Streptophyta; class Magnoliopsida; order Santalales; family Viscaceae; genus Viscum; species Viscum album. The sequence continues at coordinate 964,940,969 of OY728163.1, read as the reverse complement.
GGTATAATAATGATGTGTAATTCATTTAAATAATAAATATAACATGATAATTATTCTGTATATATGATATACCATCCATTTATATATTATTTTAATATCAAAAGTGATATTTTTTCTCGTGCGTACGTACGGACTACCGTCTCCACGAACGCGATGAGATTCATTCTCTATCGTATCCATTCAAGTATAATTATCATTTTATTATTTAAAAATAATGTTTAAGTACTTGATATCATTATGGATATAAATAATATACAACCTATCCATGACAAACATGGCTTACGTAACAAAACATATAAAAGAAAATGAGTAAGTTAACACCTGAAACGACGATAATTCTAAGATATTATTAACAAAGCAATGTTAAAAGATCATATATGATATCATATTGATGTATATGATTATTTAATAATTTAATAACAATTATTTCACCATTATACAGGAGTTTAACCTACCCCAACCAAGTAAAATTACAAGGTAAGGTTTTATTTCACAATCTCTTCATTATCCGAGGTTGTTTATACGTAATAATCTACTGGGATCTCTTTATCATCCACATCCATGTTTCTTGAAAGTGTATTTAAAAACATTCTTACTATTTTACAGAATATGGGTTAAAGTCATTTATACCCTTGTTTTACTTTTTATAAGATGTTTATAAATTAATCTTTCCGTCATTTTCCAAACAAGGTCCCTTTTTAACCTTTTAGACAGAATTAAGGTAAGAATGTTTTTTTAACTTATACGGTGGGTGCGGATATTTTCCACTGTTATAAAATTTTCAAAGCTTCCCTTACAAGCTTATAAAGATATTTTCAAATTAACTATTTTATTTTATAATTATGTTACTTTTAAATGATTTCAAAATGAATATTTTAAGAATTTCTGAAAGGTACTCTTTATCAAAATCAGAATTTTAAACGTTTTAAAGATTTATCTTTCTAAATCGTTTTAATTAATGTCCATGTTTTCAAAATGATTTTAAGGATTTATTTATGTGGAAATGAATGTTTTGAAATGATATTTCTTTTCAAAACTTTCAAAGTGGTATGGGACACTTTGATTCAAAAATCTCTTTTAAATTACTTCCTTAATAAATGTGTGACTTTTAAATGATTTCAAAAAAAAAGAGATATTTCTCTCAACTAGTTTTGATTTCATCTATGTCAAAATCCTTTGATGGATTTTAAAATTATTTGAAGTTGATTTATTATGATACAAAACTTCTATATTGTATTGAAGGTTTTTTCATATGTTTGACTGTGGATGTGCTATTTTTATACCATTCATGGTTTATGGTGAAAGTATTGACATTTCATATGCTATTTTTAATACGAATGTTTATGTAATGTTTAAACCTGTTCATATGAGGAATTCATTGGACTTAATATGTGACGGGTGGAGCCCACTATATCTCCTCGATGCATCGGTAGGTCTCATGAGACAAACTAGTGTCTTGGAATAAGGCCTTGGAAAAATATTATTTGTAGTCTTGGCACAAGGCCTTGGCTATGTGGTTATGATAGTCTGGCATTATGCATTTCATCATTATGAAAGTGGTTATTGATATTGCATGTGATTATTCGATTAGTAGAATATCCTTGTGAATAAGTAAATGGCATTATTTCATTTTATTTTTTCCATACTATGTTGAAGTTCAAGTTTAAAAGGATTTTGTTTTAAGTTATACATTTCCTTAAATGTTTATTCTTATTTATGAAAGTTTCTGCTATATTTTTATCCTTACTGGGCATTTGAGCTCACCCCTTTTCTATGTTTTATTTTTCCCAGGATGTGAAGAAGTAATTTATGAATGACCTTCAGTAATTGTGTGTGGGGATATGAGTGTGGAATATGGAGACCATGTTGTTGTAGTAGTTTTTCACTTTATGATGTAATGTAAAACTTTATGAATATATCTAGTGTTTTCAAGGCTACTAAACCAATCGGTCTTTCGAGATTTGATCTTTCTTGTGATCATGCCAATGTTATGTAATAATGCACCGACTTTGGGTAACTGGGGTCGGGGAGTTACATGGATGCTACTCTAACCAGTGCACCAATATGAGATTTAATGATGGAAACTAATATCAGTAACCTTAAAAGATATGAAATAAAGGTAAGGACTATTCAATCACAACTACATAAGTGAGTCATAAAAATTATGTGTCAAAGGTTACACTCATTATCCACTCATGAACATAAAAAAAATTATTTGGTTCTATTTTTACGCACTCCTTTGTATAAATAAAGTTTTCTATGAGAATCAAATAACCACGATAATGTCTATATATTAAATTATCAATGAAGGTTACCAGTTGTGCAATGATTTCATCCCAAGTCTAAAAAAATTATTTTATTGATGTTTTTTGGAATTTGATCTCTTTAAATCATATTATTCTCCCTTTTTATTAATTAGATGAAAATTTGGGAATGGATTTTCTCTCTCTACATAGATCCCATATCAATTTTCATAATAGGGAATCAAATTTAAGATCTCAAATCAACCCCTGATTTCCTATTAGTGTGAGGATACCTATAAAATCCCTGTAGATGTTACTTCCCTTATACAAGTCTTTTTACCTAATAATGAGGTATATATATTTCAAATTGTATAATAAAGAGTAAATATTGATGATATGTATATTTTTCAAGAATATGTTGATGTTTTATAGAAGAGTTATTTGATCTTTCCCCAAATAATGAGGTTGAATTTTCAATAGAACTAAAATCTATTATTATTCCTACATCATATACTCTTTATATAATGGCCCAAATTAATTTGTAGGAATTAAGGAAGAAACACCAATAGAATATGGATAATGGATTTATATGAAAAATTTGTTCAACATGGGGTGTACTAGTTATCTTTTTTATAAAGGAATATGGATCAATGTGTCACTGTATTGACTATCGTGAACTTACCATGATTGTGATCAAGAAAAAAATATCCTTTACCATGTATCAATGAAATTTTTGATAAACAATGAGGATCTCAATACTTCTCAAAGAAATATATTTGGTGGTAGATATCATCAATTTAGGGTGGAAAGAAATGATATACCCTACAAATCCTTTCCTACAAGATATGGACACTTTTAATTCATATGTCATTCACGTTTATAAATTCCACTACTATATTCATAGAACTAATAGTATTCATAGATTATATTCTCATTTATTCTAAAAGTAAGGTATATCATGAAGATAATTTGAGGGTTTTTTGATGACCTTGATAAAGGACAAAATTTATTCCAAATTTAGAAAGTGTGAATTATGGATACAACAAAGTATCATTCTTTGGCTATATAATCACAATATAGGGTATATATGTGGAACCATAAAAGATAGATATAATTTAATAATGTCCTAGACCAACCAAAATAAAATATATCCATGGTTTTCTTGGGCTGGATGAATATCACTAACACTTGGGGAGAAATTTCTCAAAAATTTCAAATCTATAAACCAAGTTAACTAAAAAGTAATTAAATTTACATTGGCTAAATGGATGTGAAGAAACTTTCAAGGGTATTAAGATAATTTTAGTCACTATAAATATACTCACACTACCCTATAGTGGATAATGGTTCCTGATATGTATATATATATATATATATTCATCAAATAAGGGATTGGGATGTGTTCTCATGAAAAAATAAATTTTGGAAAAATACACCTCACGTTAATTAAAGGTTCATGGAAAAAATTACATCACACATGACTTTAATCTAGAAGCAGTAATATTTTCATTAAATAAATTGAGGAATTATCTATATGGTGAAAAGTATAAAATATATACTTCTCACAAGATATTTAAGAATATATTCACATAGAATGAGTTGAACATGTTCCAGAACATATGGTTGGAGTTAATAAAAAACTATGTCTTCTTGCTAAATTTTTACCCTAGGAAGGTGAGAAAGTCAGATGTTGCTTTTGGTAGGAATACTTAGGCTACATTTTCTATGATTATGATTTAATAAAACTAAATATTCTTTTATTTATAGATGATAGACTGTAAAATCAAAAGGTAATGGAAAAAATGCTACCTTTTCCCAGTGATTTTTCAACAGTATATATATGTGATGATCAAGAATGTTTAGAAGGAGGATATGGATATATAGTATAAGGAAGGAATATTCCAAAGTCAAACCATAATAATTGTGGAATTATAAGATTACACAAACAAATATATGTATCTTAAATTCCAAAATTGAATAAGAAGTTATGGATAGTTGTAGGGTCCTGAAAAATCCACAAAGGAGAATGAGAATCCCCTTTAATCCAAGGGAGATTTTACCCAATTTCCCCACAAATAATTGGGGAAAAGTGTAGATAATACTCAAAGGATGGCATAAGTCGAACTGGTCCACAGACCGGTCCAATGATGACAGAACGCGGATGGTTCCGTGAAGCACCCCCTCCTCGGACCATTGTCGTTTGCGGAATGGACGCGGAGATCCTTTGCGGGCGCAAAGAAGGATGGGCACAAGACCGGTCCACCGTCACGAACTTCCCCCGACCGCAGACCACGTCGACCGGCCCAGACCGCATCCACTGTCTTTTGCGGAAGGGAGGCAGAACCCTCCACGACCGCAAAGCACTCCCTGAGTTGGTTTGGTTCATGAGGGAGGTGCATTCAATGCACCCGTGAGTCGCGGATTTACCAAGTCATATGTGAACCAGGTCTCCGATCATGGGCCTCCGCAAAAGGTCCCTCATGACCAAAGATACATATCTTTCCCCACTCTATAAAAGGGGATTAAGGGAGAAGTGCTGGGGGGAATTTTGGGAGGATTCATAGAGATCGACCAGATTCGGGTGGAAGGATTTTGAAGGAATGACCTTAGGATTTCGCAAACAGCAAAGTTCCAGTTCGCGAACCAGAACAGTTATGAAGCTGGAAGAGAATTAATAAGGAACCAAAAATGCATAATAACTTGGTGAACCACGAACTTAAAATAACAATGAAAAGAGACCATGAACCATGGCCCCTCCTCAGATGTACTCCCTGCGGACCAGGGAGTTTATGCCCCTTTTTTGATCCGTCGCACCGCGTAGCACCCTCCAATGCACGAAAATCCCCGACCGACGAACCCCTGATCGGCATCGCCCTTGGCTACCGCTGCTCGCATGGATCCCTTTGCGCACCAACCTGGTACGCGGGCAGAACCCGAAGCCGCGAACCACCCTAGTTTGCGGGATGCCCACCAAGCCGCGAACCACCCTGGTTCGTGGGATAACCATCAGTCCGCGGACCGCCTTGGTTCACGGACAGCCTCTCCAGCCGCGTAGCACCTCCCTACGTGAATGGATCCACTCCTCATACACCCATGTGGCCCACCAAATCCTTCGTATTTCCCATTCCCTGAGCCAGATAACCCCCCCCCCCAATCCGGCCCGATCATTCGCAGCTCTTCCATTGGCCCATTCATCAGCCCCGAGCCGAGGCCTCCACCGGAGCCACTGGACCCTTGTGATGTGACCTTTAGGCACATAAGCACACTATTTTGAGTTCACATACCCATGGTAAACAGGGGTGAAGGGGTTGCTCTGTCCCTTGAGCAGATTTCCGAAACATTCTTGGGTTCACATTCCCATGGTAATGCGGACTCCAAGCCTGAGAGTCCCCTTTCTGCCCTTCCACTTGTCTGGACTGGGGAACTTCTCCCCTCTCCGGGGCGTGGCGGGATACCCATCAGAAGGAAACCCCCATGCACCTCCGTACTTCCCCACGTCCATGCCCAAGGAAAGGTGTAGTGGGAAGGGTTTTTCTCCGTCCTACTTTGGGGCCAAGCCCCTCTCCCGCTGCACTTTTTCTCCATGGGCGTCCATCTCAGAGTAAGCTCCAACTCTATGGTCCACTTCTATGATTAAGACCCACTCCACTTCCCATGGATGCACCTTTCGCGACGTGATCGTCTGGTCCCTACTGCCTCTTATTTCTCACACCGAGCATGACTCACGTGGGCATAGAGTAGGCATCAACCATGAAATCTTCTTTTGGGGCTCCTCACAATGTAAGCCCCAATCTGTTACTATGGGCCTCCTCAGAGTGTAAGACCCAATCCGTTACTATGGGACTCCTCAAAGTGTAATCCAAAATCCTTTACTATGGCCCTCCTCAGAGTATAAGACACAATCCATTCCTATGGGCTGCCCCAGAGCATAAGCCCCGGTCCAATTTGAACTATGTGGACTCTGGTCCCTGTCTTCCAGGCAGGGTACGTAGGAAGCCTCCTTGAGGTTCAAGACCAACAACTGGTCAATCCGACTATATTCACATCGGTTCAACGCTCCACTCCTAGTGCCGCCTCAGTGAGTCCAGACTCCTCGGGGTCGTTAATCCAGTGAGGGATGGAAAACCTTGGGCTTAAATGATTCTGAACCCATGAATCCAGCTGACCATTTCCAACCAGGAGTAATCTATGGATACTATGCTTGGGTATAAACCAAAGATTCCAAACATATGAATACGTCTTAAATATATAAGAGAGTCCTGGAACAGGCAATAATTCCCCCCAAAATGGTGCGATGAGCCCGAAATCCCATCCTCTCGACCAATGTGAGTTATTAAGTGTCACTGGCCAAATCTCCCAGTGAACGCCTACCTTTAGAAAGTAGTTCCACGTGTCGTCGGATACGGAACCGTTGAGAATTTCGAACCGAATGAAACAAAAAATGGTGAACCCGACGTGAATATTTAACCAAGCATGATGGATTTAAACTCATCCCACCATGTTCCCCCTTTATACTCACAAGGAGGGCCAAGAAAGGTTGTTAATTATGCATGGGATCATGAGATGTTTCTTTGACGGTTTTTCTATTTGTATTTGTTAAAATGTTTTACAGGTACCACAGAGAACTCTCTTCGATCCAATGGCATCACGAAGGAACACACATGAACGTGATTCCAACTACACAATGATAGGACTTCCTCACCAACAGAGGACCCCGTAACCTACCCAGCATCTTCAATGCTGGTTCTTGGATGCGTTGATCCGAGAGTACCATGTGAATGGTACTCTCCTAACGGTGGAGGCGTCCATGCATGCCCTCCAATCTGCTAGGACTCGTCGGTCGCCTACCCAGCAGCGGCCACAAAGGAAGATCCAAATGGCCCCTGTTGTTGTCTCCAACCATTTCAGGAGTCTATCCCCGGAATGGGACAATGAGTACCTCCCTTATCTTAGAGAGGTGGATGAGGTCGACGTTGAGGACTTCATCCCCACCGAACGGGGGTTACGCTCCAAGGCCCCCACTAGAAGACATCATCGGTGTCACGCCATGACTCAACATCCTCATGCTCAGGAGGATGAAGCCTCAAGGATCCAGGCCCACATTCCCTGAGATCCAGCCCCTCGGACAGCCCGACGATGGTGGCAAACTTACAACCGGGGACCGGTCATTACCCTTTTCCCTGAGGAGGAGCTCCGCTGCCCAGTCATGGAGACACATCACGAACAGGAACATACACTTGTTCGCTCCTCCAAAGCCCGCCATCCAGACATGGTGGCCCACCATCTGGACATGACAACATCATACGAGAAGGCATGCATCCTTGCTGAGCTCTGTCAAGTCCATCGCTCACACAGGATGGCACTTACCGGGCAGGCACCTCTCCCTACCCAGGGTCATGAAGCCCACCAACCTGACGTGGTGGCTACCCAGCACCTGTAGGACCATCTCCTAGAAGATTCTCTTGACGCCTACCATCCTGATATGGTGTCGATCAACAAATCCCACCACCAAGATGTGGCGGCAACTCATAGGCGGGCACGTCTCCCCGCTAATAAAGGTCACTGACTTGATACGGTGGGAACCCATCATATACAGGGACATCTCCCTGTAGATGCCAGTAAAGTCGACCATCTTGATGTGGTGGCAAACAGAGAGACAATCGGCATATCCCGGCCCAGGGGTAGATTCGTTCACCTACCCCGACACAGAAGAATTGCCAGTACCCACTGAACACCGGAGGACCGGAGCAGGATATTCCTACTTTGATACCGAAATGGGCCTCCATACCCATTCCATCCAAAGATGTCTCTTTGCATATCCTGGCAATGATGGAGGAGCAGGTATCGATCCCAGATCATATCTTGCAGACTTGCCAGAATGTGATTGCATCAGCGGCAACAGCAAGGACTCGGGACCGTGAGCCCGTCTCCCCAATTGAGGCGACTCATTTAAGAGATGAAAAAATCCTCCTCAGAGAAGATCTACATCCCTGCTTCCACCCAGGAGGGTCACCAGCTATATTCCGCGATGCAGGGGCAACTGGATCGAGCAGCTTCACTCGTTCCAATTGGGGGACACCCGTCCATCACGATGGTTGCTTCAGAGCAGGCATATATCCCAGATAAAAATCAAGGTTTTTGTCGGCATATCCTAGAAGCATCATAGGAACCAATTAGATAGGGATCCGAAGGTGAAGGTCATTGTCAACAGCAGACAGTCCCCGCTGCCTGCAAGAAGGCGCCCCAAACGCGCCAAAAGTAGCCAGAAAATAAAGAGCGGGTTCATGACTCCGCTCTACTGGAAGTTGGGGTTCCCAATGCTGATAAGCACATATAAAAGGCTCAGAACCCTTCCCACCCATCACCATATTATGGGAGAGGTAGTAGCAGTTGTGAAGGTCCTCCCTGCGATGTTGCTACCAGCAACACTGAAGGTCCTCCCCAAAGCACCCGTGGGGGCCTCCCCCACGGGCATATAATGATCGATCATGAGATCTCCTCTTTTGATGCGAGCCACGGAAACCCTCCACATGACCAAGAGATCGAGCAACAAGAAGGCCCTCCACTTGTTGCGGTCAACCCAGAAGGTCCTCCCCAGGGTATACGCTGCAAACACTCTCCATGAAGTGGGACCACAAATTATGATAGTAGTCCTCGCTATCATAGTCACAACTGTTGAGGCCCTCCCCATAGTGACGTCTCATCACAAAAAGAGGGTCCTCCCCTTTTCTTGGCCTGCCCTAAAGGTCCTCCTCAGGGGTTATGTTGCAACGACACTCCATGTAGTCGGGCATCAGATCACGGTGGTAGTCCTCGCCACCCTGATAACAGAGGTCCTCCCCGTAAAGACGTCAAGAAACTAGAAGGACCTCCCCTCGTTTTGGTACATTCTAAAGGCCCTCCCCAGGGTGTACCCCGTATATATTCTCCCTACGGTAGATTTAATGGTAGTCCTCACCATTACAGTAGCAATGATGGTAGTCCTCACCACCACGGCTGCCATTGCAAAGGTCCTCCCCGCAGTGGCCCCAAGCAACAAGATGGTCCTCCCCATGTCTTAGTGTGTCTTGAAGGTCCTACCAAGGATACACATCGAATGTCAAACCATGATGGTCATCCTCACCATAATGGAAGTTGTTGCGAAGGCCCTCCCTGTAACAACACTACGCAGTCAGAAGGTCCTCCCCTTGCTGCGACATGCCTTGGAGGCCCTCCCTAAGGTATGCACTGCAAAAGTCCTCTATGCAGTGAGGTGTCAAGAAGTAATGGTAGTCCTCACCATTACGGCCTCAATTGTGAAGGGCCTCCCCGAAATGACATATCATATAAATAGGAAGGTCCTCCCTCTGCCTAATCAAGCACAGAAAAGCCCTCGTATGTTGAGGAAATCCGAAGTACGGGATTGATAATGTCAGACTCCCAGTCAATCGCTAACGACACCCTTCTTCAATCGGGAGATGTTCTAGGGCCATTTTCATCTTCAGAACCGCCACATAATTGCCTGCATTATAATTCAATACCTACCAGTCCCACTGCCTCAGACCACACTGACAGAGAGCGTCTCAGTTGGGCTGACCAGGTTGAGGAATCACCAGTAGAGGAGTATGCCGACATGTTGCACCTGAAGAAACGACTGGCCAGGGATGATATACAAGTTATGTTTTGTCCCATGGCAACATCTCAGTTCGACATAACCAGAGAGTTTTCGGAAGAATGTGTTCATGGAATCCACCATAATATATGGACAACCCTCCACCAACTGAAATCAAGATTTCTGCCCTACGACGGTTATGTAGACCATGTCATGACAATAGGAGACATCCTGCGTCACATCGACCTGTAATCTCTTCCTTTGGCACGGCAACAGTGACCCGAGAGGCGTAAAGGAAACATGGAGATTGCCTGCCTCCGTGCACTGCACCAGTTGTGCTGCCTCATCGGTGACGCCCCGATGGGAGTCCATATCAGGGGATGGGGAGAACATGAAGCTCTGAATTTTACTCCACTCCCCGCCCAGAAGAACCCATTCGGCATGGTGTCTTGCAACATCATCACATCAAGACAGCAATCCAGTGGTCTCCCTGTTCGCAAAAGGCAACACACCCAATAGATTCAGGCCTTGAGTAAGTCCTAGAAGCGTCAGGGCCGACGGGAACAATCCATTCAAGAACTTTTGAATCAGGCCACCGAGAGCATACAAAAGGCCTCTTGCCTAAGAGAGGCTAATCATCGGTCATTTCCCGCCTCCCAGAAGGGATTTATTCACAAAATAACTCAGCACCAAACCCAGTTCACCCCCGAATGGGGGCATGTAATATCAGGCAGGTAGCGATAGCAGCAACCACCACCGAAATCCAGGGTCAACCCCAACCTACAGGTCTGGGGGAATTTTTAATAATAAATGCCCTTGTAAGACTAATAAAAACAGGAAGAGACTCAACATCCAAGGAACGGAGACAACCCCAGCCCTCAGGGTTGGGGGCATTATTACCTCCTCAACAACAACCTCCCCCACGAGAATCTGTATTCTCTCATCTATGGAGGACAGTCAGAAGAGGAGGTTCTTTCTTTATCTCATCATTTGAATCATCATCTCCTCTGAAAGGGAGGTGTACCATAATATCAAATCAAAGAACTCTCTATGTCACCCTTCTTCAAGGAGCCCAAAATCAATCTCGGGATAAAAGAGGGTAGACCAGTAAAAGACGTGGGAGATCCTCTTCCTATTAGGAAGATGACATCTTCCCCGCCCCACAATATGCATCCATCAACGCTATAGAGGCTAACCCCACAGCTAACACTGAAGATGATGCAAATCCAAATGGATCGGGAGATGATGGTTCTGGTCAGGCTGTGACTCACAACGAACCCCCCGGTGTGCACACCCAGAACCCGAGGGCCTCTCTAAATATTAATTACCTTATAGCTAACCTTCCTCTACTCACCCTGCAAGCTTCCAACAAGGATAAGAACAAAGGATCAGTTACCCTTAACCCGCCCCCTTCTCTCGATAAAAATGAGCCACTTACGCTCGAAAGGAGATTCACTCGACAGGAAGAGGAAATGAAATAATTGAGGTGGCTTAATGCCGAGCTACTCCAGAGGAACCGTCTTATTGAAAACGCTTCCCAAGAGCAGCGACATTATGCACTCCCAGTAAGTGCACCTCAAAGACTGAGGTTTACCTCAGAAAACAAAGCACGACCAGGGATCCTGCCCAACGAGGCGCCTAGCCCTTCCAACTACCTAAATGTGGATCCGGATGAATACCAAGACTTCCCTCCACTCAGGAAGCAACCGGAGAAAGTACGCATGAACCCTCTGAAGGTGTCACAAACGGCACATGCACCCCAGGTGCCAACTGAGATGGATCCTCAAGCAATGCCTCGGGCTACACCTGCCCAGGATTGGGCCCAACAGGATGTTAACCAGGGTCTCACCAACACCATCAAGGCACTAACGTCTTGATTGGAATTAATGAAAGGTCGACGTGCTCTGATACATCCAATCCGGAAGCGCTACCCAGATTGGGTGAGCAACACGCCACCTCCACCCAATTTTGGGAGCCCTGAATTACCTATTTTCAATGGATCAGGAGATCCGGAACAACATTTGATGCACTACATGTCTTATTACGACCCTATGATGGGAAATATAGAACAATAAGAAGTAGTGAAACTCAGATGCTTCGTACAGACCTCGCAAGGACCTGCCTTCATCTGGTATATGAGTCTGCCAGCCTAGTCAATAAAAAGCTGGGAAGACCTTCGGCAGCAGTTCCTCTTTCACTTCAGCTCGATGTTTCCCAAAACAATGGTCAACGACCTCATGAACTACAAGCATAGGGAGAATGAGAGGGTATCAGATTTCATTGCCAGATGGAAAGGTCTGTCCTACTCTATGAACATTCCAATGCCTCAAGATGAGTCGCTCGCCATATGCATCGACAATATTCAAGATGAGATGTGAACTCCGATCATACCAGTGGAGTGCACCATTGGCTTCCGTAATCTCTCGGCCATTTCCCAGAGAATTTAGGACTCCCTACAGCGGACCAATTTGAAGTCCTAGATAGCCTCGCAGGCTCTTGCAAAGTGATCAGCCATATCTGAAGCATCCTCTGTCACGCTCAATCCATCCCCTATGCCTGCTCCACCGCTCAGGCCTCCACCAAGTGGTCAAGGGCCCCCTGCATATCAGCGGCCACCTCCACCCAAGCGGGATGATTATAAAGGGGCGAAGCGGAACCTGTTTGAGGAACAAAGACATAAAGTATACTCGTTCTGAGAGGACCAAGTCCTCGGATACTTCATCGCCTCCATGAATTGCAACTTGCTCTGCCTCCCGGATCCAAGGAATCCTGAAGAAGCCGGCCACAATGACAGTCCAGATTACTTTTCCTACCATCGAATGTTGGGGCACAATATTCGGGAATTCTTCGTTTTCAAGGACCTCCTGTAAAGGATGGTAGACTCTGGGAAAGTCGATCTGGGACCACCCTCAGCACATGTGACATATATTTCTACCACCGACTCTGAAAAAGGGGAGGGGTGGTGGGAAGTCACCAACAAGAAGGGGCGGAAATTCGATAACTGGATGACTCGGAAGACTATCAGTCGATCCTAGGGCATACTCTGAGCTCAACTACAGCAGCCGGTGTTGCCGCCAATAGCCCCTGATGCCGCACAGCCGACAATATTGGCCTCACAACCCTCTACGAGATGGTCATCTAGGAGTAATCAAAGAAGGAGGATACAAGCGCAAGAGGTGCAGTCCACGACGAGGCCAAAGTTAGCCCCGACGCTGTCAGATTTCATGCCCTCGAATTTTTCACCACGGGAACCGACCCACCAAACGGCACCATCAGGGACAACCAGCCAGGTTGACCTATCAGAGGATGAAGAACCAATATTTGGTTCCATCAACGTCATCCATCTTATAGAATCATTACCTAATGAAGGGTATGGTTATGAACCGAAACTCCCAATATGAGGATCTGGGATGAGGAATCGCAGAGGTAGGGGATATCAGGGAAGGTGCAGTTGCGGCCGAAACCAACCCTATGGCTGGAAATCGGCCTGAACTGTTAATATCGTAGAAACCCATAGGAGAGACCTTAAACGGACTTAGAAAGAGAAATAACATCCCTCCACCTCCACAAGTGGCCACTCTTCCCCCTTCATTCTATGGTACCCATTAGAGGAAGAACAAGGGTCTAGCCACCTAGTGCGCACAAACAGAGCGGTTGAGCAACGTCCCCAGAACTTGGGGACATCATCAGCATCTGACCCCGTAGTCGGTCCCTCCTCATCACGTATTACAACTCCCAAGCTACCCGCTAAAACTCTCCCTCCAATGGAGAAGCGTCGGCCGCTGAACAGAAATACGACATCCTTAAGCAACTAGCATCGGTACCAGCCAAACTGTCGATCCTGGACGCCCTGGGTTTGTCATCCGAACTCAGGGAGGCACTTATAGAAGCCTTAAATAGCCCCCCATGAGTTTCAAGCTGAGGTAGCTACCACTGTGATTTATCGGACGGAGACTGGCTCAACTGAATGCAATGCAGTGATTTCCTTCACCGATCTAGATGAAGATGCCATCATTCAGGGACACATAAAACCACTATATGTGTTTGGCACACTAGATGGTGTTGAGATCTTCAAAGTCTTTATTGAAAATGTCTCTGGAGTTAACCTCCTTCCCCTATGGACACTTTGTAAGTTAGGCTGCAGTGAGGGTGATTTAATACCCTCGGCCACAACTCTTCTAGGTTACGACAAGACTGAGAAGAAGACAATGGGAAAAATTAAGTTAAACACCCATTTTGGTGACCTTATGTCCAATTCGGAATTCCTTGTGGTTTGACAGAACACAACATTCAATGCCCTGATGGGAAGGTCGTGGCTCCATAAGCACATGGACATTCCTTCATCCTACCACCAGTGTATTAAGTACTGTGTCAATGGGCGGACTGGGACATTGCATGCCGACAAGGCCTCTTTCAAGCTCTCGGAGTCACACTACATTGACGTCGAGCTTTATGAGAAAAATAGGAAGAAAAATTTGACCGATGGTATCGACTGGGTCCCCGCTCCAAATGGTCTAGAAATGGTTCCTAAAGACCCCCTTAGACAGCTTGGCAGAGACTACGTACTTCCCATCAACCACGTTGAGGGAAGGGATTCAAGTTCGGACACACACTCAGCTGTCTTCATGACTTCAGCCATAACAGCCGAGCGTGACAATGAAGGAACATCCGTCAACCCACAATCTGGGGAGTAATACTCGAGCGACGATGCCCATGATGCCTCACCCTCAAACCCCCGAAAGCCTAGGCCAGAAACTCTCCCCCCATCAGATCATGAAGACGAGGATTTGGTAAAATAAGAGGAGGAAGATCTTAGGGATGGGCCTCCCACATTTGAGGAGGGTATCTCCACCACTATGGACGAGCTCAGGAAAATAAACCTGGGTACCAAGGAATACCTGAGGCCCACTCTTGTCAGTACAGCCATGTCCCCCGAGGAGCACGAGGTATATACCTATTTCTTGAGGAAACATCGGGATTTCTTTTCCTGGAACTACACAGAAATACCGAGACTCGATCCCGAAGTGGCAATGCACTTCTTAGGTCTTCCATAAGACCACCATGGCTATAAATAGGCCGCCAGAAGAACACACCCCTCTCATGCTGCCAAAATAGAGGCTGAAGTCAATAAGCTCATTAAAGCAGGATTCATTTGGGAGGTCCAGTACCCCATATGGATGGCCAACATCGTCCCAGTCAAGAAGAAGAACAGACAAATCCGTGTTTTCATTGATTTCATAGACCTCAATCAGGATTACCTGAAACATGATTTCCCGGTCCCGATCACCGAGTTATTAATCGATGTAACGGCCAGGTACGAGGTTCTATCCTTCAAGGATGGATATTTTGTGTATAATCAAATCAGGATGGCCCGAGAAGACGAAGAAGACACTACCTTCAGGACCCCCCAAGGAGTATTCTATTACAGGGACATTCCCTTTGGTCTCAAGAACACCGTCTCCACATATAAACGCGCCATGCATCGTATCTTTAAACCATTCCTGCAGAGATTCATTGAATGCTACGTAGATGACTTGGTGGTTAAGTCCAAGAAACATTTAGATCACTTGTCAGATCTTGAGACTGTCTTCAACAAACTTAGACAACATAGTCTGAAGATGAACACCTTGAAGTGTGCCTTTGGGGTTACCTCAGGGAAATTCCTTGGCTTCGTCGTATGCCATCGTAGCATCGAATTCGACCATGAAAAGACAAAGGCTATCCTTGGCCTGCCACTCCCCCCCCCTGCAATCTCACTGAGTTGAGAGCATTCCAAGGTCACTTGGTCTACATCAGGCGATTCATAGCCAACCTGATAGGTAAATGTTTTCCCTTTACCAAGATTAATGAAGAAGGGAGTCACGTACCAATGGACATATGACTGCCAAGAGGTGTTTGACAAACTAAAAAAGTACCTCTTAATCCCACCGGTGCTCATGCCCCCAATTGAAGGAAGACCCTTCATCCTATATGTGACAGCCCTAGAGCGGTCACTGGTAACCTTCCTCGTGCAGAAAAATGAAGTCGGTAGTGAAAACAGTCGCTACTACCTCAGCCGAACCATGATTGATGCTGAAACATGATACTTAAACATAGAGAAGAGTTTTTTGTCCCTGGTCTTCGTAGTTCAAAAGTTGCGACATTATCTGAAGCATCATGAAGTCCATTTGGTCTCGCGTAATAACCCACTCAAGTACATCCTTAGCCACCCGATGCTGACCGGGTGCCTATCCCGATGGGAAGTCGTACTGCAGCAGTTCGACATCTGGTTTGTGCCTCAAAAGGCCATCAAAGGCCAGGAATTAGCAGATTTTCTGGTGGAGCATCCTTCAACAGGGACCATCGTACCGGACGTTGAGCTACCTGATGAAGACATCTTCACGGTTCAAGAGGAGTTCCCAGTATGAGAAATGTACTTCGATGGTTCATCCTGAAGCCCAACTGGGAAGAGGATGGAAGATCCCAAATTTAACAAGGTGGGCTTAGGGATAATACTCATGTCCCCGGAAAGGGAAGTTTTCCATATTCATTCCTCCTTTCAGAAGGATGTACAAAAAATAAAGCATAATATCAAGCCCTCATTGTAGGCCTGGATCTCGCACTCCAAGCACAAGTACATCACCTTAAGGTCAAAGGTGACTCGGAACTAGTCATCAAGCAAGTAAATGGTGACTATGCCATCAAAAAGGAGGATTTGATTACCCTATTTGACCATGTATGAGGGTTAATGGTGGAATTATCCATAGAACCGACATTGAATTATATTCCTCAGTCTCAGAATGCCACAGCTGATACATTAGCCAACACGGCCACAACCCTAGCCGACCAAGACTGGGATGAAATGGTCATCGGTACTGCTCACCACCGAATGGTCTTGCTGTTTGTTTAGGCCAAGATGGAAGAGATCAAAAAGTCAGTCTTGTCCCAGAGCCATATGCTCCTGCTACCGGCTGGATGACCCCCATTGCAAACTACTATCAACGGGGAGAACTTCCATCAAACAGGGATGAACGAGAGAAAATATGGATAAGGACAATCAACTTTGTCCTATATGGCAGCATGGGTCAATAAGAGGTCCTCTACAAACGAGGCCTTGATAGAATCCTCCTCAGATGCATTGATGGAGAAGAAATTGCTGCCGTCATGACTGAGGTACATGCCGGGGTATGTGGGGAACATTAGTCAGGGTCCAAGATTTCCCATCAGGTTCGAAGACTTGGGTACTATTGGCCCATAATGGCATGAGATTGTGAGCACTTTACTGCAAAATTCCACTCATGCCAAATTCATTCCAACTTCATACACCAACCCCCGGAGTTACTTCATCAGGCTAAGTACTCTTGGTCATTTGTCGTCTGGGGAATGGACGTCATGGGACCATATCCTCCCGCCACATCCAAACAACTAAAGTATATCTTCATGGAAACCAACTTCTTTTCCTAATGTGCAGAAGTTGTACCCCTTAAGTAAGTTGGAGAAAGAAGCATTTTCAGCTTTCTAAAAACCAATATCATCACCAGATTTGGTGTCCCTCATACCATACTGACGGATAGCGGCACCAACTTCTGCTCTTCTGAATTGGAGAAACTATACTAAGAATATGGTATCAAGGCTAACCACTCATCCCGCTACCATGAAGTGGCCAACGGACATATAGAGGGTTTCAGAAATACCTTGTCCAACAATCTCCAGAAAATGGTGGATAAAGACAAGAAGTCATGGCCGGATAAACTCCTCCATGCATTGTGGGCTTATCAAACCACAATCTGCACCGCTACTCGGACTACTCCGTACTCATTAGTATACAGAACAGAGGCGGTCCTGCCCATTGAGCTCTAATTACTGTCGCTCTATGTTGCCATTTGTGATCATTTATCTAATGATGAGCAATCAGAAAAAAAAGTTAGGTGAATTGAAACATCTAGAATAGAAACATTTGCACACTTTGGACCATCTGGAAGTATACCAAAATCAGATTTCACGAGCCTTCAATAGAAAGGTATGTCTTTGGTCTTTCTTGGAAGGAGAATTGGTGGTGGTCTTCCAGATCCCAATGATACCCGGAAAGAAACCTCAAAAGTTGGATCCCAAGTGGGAGGGACCATACGTTATACACAAGTTCTACTCCAACAAATCACATGCCCTAATCTCCATGGATGGGCAGTTCACCACCGCTTCTACAAATGCGAGATTCCGGAAAAAAATATTTCACATAATAACTAAAAGCAGTTATCATCTGAGTTGCATGACATTAAACCGCCAACCACCCAACGGTCCAAACTCTATGACCCTAAACTAAGAGTATTTCATCCTCACCACATGAAGTTAAACTGCATGGAATTCAGAGAACTACATACGGCTTGATTCCTGCCCTCACAGGATACGTACCAAAGCCAAGGTTTCCCGTCCTGGCACAGCCCACCCCCCTAAAAAAATTTAAAAAGAAACAAAATAAGAAAAAATAAAAAATGCTCCCTCCCCCCATGTACGGACCAGACCTGCACGGGGTGTATTTTTCGTCCCACCGCATGACGTTAAACTGCACGGATTTTAGAAAACTACGTACGACTTGATTCCTTCCCTCGCAGGATATGTAGCGATGCCAGGGTTCCCCATCCTGGCCTAGCCACCCCTTAGATATGAGTTAAAAGAAAAAAAATTCCTCCTTCCCCCATGTACAGACCAGCCCTACAAGGGGTGAACGTCTTTCAGAGAACTACATACGGCTTGATTCCTTCCTTCGCAGGATACATAGCGATGTCGGAATCCCCTATCCTAGCTCAGTTACTCCCAAATGAAATAAAATAAAAGATAACAATGTCCCCTTCCCCCGTGTATGGACCAGCTCTTCACGGGGTGCACTTCTTTCATAGAACTATGTGCCTCTTGATTCCTTCCCTTGTAGGGTACGTAGCGACTCCAGGGTTCCCCCTCCTGGCCCAGACACCCCCGAATAAAAGTTAAAAGTGCCCTTTCCCCCCGTGTACCGACCAGACCTGCACGGTGTGTATTTTTGCATCCTTACCACATGACGTTAAACTACATGGATAATAATAAAAATGCCCTTTCCCTCATATACGGACCCGACCAGCACAAGGTGTACTCCTCTTCCTCACCACACGACCTTAAACTGAAGGGATAATAAGATTTAAAAATTCTCCCTTTCCCTCATGTATGGACTAGACCTGCACGGGGTGTATTTTTACATCCGTACCGCATGACGTTAAACTGCATGGATAATGAAATTTAAAAATGCCCCTTACCCTCGTATATGGACCAGACCTGCACAGGGGTGTATTTTTCATCCTCACTGCACGACGTTAAACTACTTGGACCGCATCCTCACTGAACGAAGTTAAAATGCATGGATTTCATCACAAACCACTTAAGATGTATGGCGAAACAAGGTGAAAATACTCTTTGCTAATTTGGATACATCTTCCCCATACATCAGACTCCACGGCCCGGATAATTATGGATCTTCATAACCATTCATGGCCATAAAAAGTGGAAAGTCATCGACCTGTGGACACCTTTGCATGACTATGCATACCATGCCCCCAGTGGATCTGCATATTGATATCCCCTGGCCCGTCTACCAAAGGCAATATTTCCACAGGTGACACTTCTCCTAGCTCTGTATGCTTACCGACCTCCGAGCCCCCATACCATACCTCTTGATCCAGAAATTTATGGCGCAGTGGTTTACAAGTCTGTCCCCTTTTCACATCCAAACATCACCAGGGTATCCCTACCCGGTTAGCCTATGTATCTGCTCGTGGTTCACATGACAGCCTGTATCTACGAACATCAAGCACGGACTAAGCTACTTTTACTCAATGGACAATTGCAGTGAAGATGTTTCTGGTATGCTCAGACACCATTATCCCCACATGTCGAACTCTATACTGTGAGAAATCTTGGATTTTCATAATTATTCATGGCCATCGGAAGTGGAAAGTTATCAACCCGGGGACACATTTGCATGACTATTCATACCATGCCCTCAGTGGCTCTGCATATTGATAGCCCATGGCCCTTCTACCAAAGACAAGATTTCCTCGGGCAATACTCTTCCTAGATATGGACGCTTACCAGCCTCAGAGCCCCCACACCACACCTTCTGATCCAGGAAACCTCATAGTTACATTTTACAACCTTCATCCCCCACCCTATTCAAAGTATATCAGAGCATGGTACTCAGTTATCCTTCGAGTGACTACAGCAATAGTCACCCAATGGTCCGAGCTCTATGACTGCTAAACTAAGAGTACTTCATCCTTACCGCATGACGTTAAACTTCATGGAGTAAAGGTACACCCCCACTCACAAGATAAATCAGCGCAGGGAGTTTTCTAGGCTTTAACAGCAACCAGGGACAAACATCCCTGACATGTCCAGACATTTCATTACCAAATAACAAACTTCGTGGCCCGGAAAATTGTGGATACTCATAACCATTCATGGCCATCAGAAGTGGAAATTTATCGACCCATGGACACCTTTTCATGACTATGCATACCATGCCCTCAGCGGCTCTGTATATTGATAGCCCCTCGCCCGTCTACCAAAGGCAAGATTTCCACAGGCGACACTCCTCCTAGTTCTGTACGCTTACCGGCCTCAGGGCCCCCATATCATTTCTCCTGATCCAAGAAGCCCCGAAAACATGATTTAAACTAATAAAACTCTCTCCACGTCTTGGGAATGCCGATATTTTCAAGCCCAGTTACATTCTGATGAAGAGAGGCCTTTGCAACTACATCCTTACCATATGACGTTAAACTGCACAGAACATCTTGGCCGCTTGGTATAAAACTAAAAAGACCAAGAATTAACCATCCTGGGAAATACCTTTAACTACAAGCATTTTCACTGGTTTAAAAATTCCCCTCGTCCTCGCTACATGATGTAAAACTGCACAGCATCCTTTAAAAATTCTCCCTGCATGACGTTAAAACTGCACGACCAAACCCATCATGGGTTCAATAAGGAACGGAGGATTTTCTCTGTCCCTCAGTGCACGGGTCAGACCTGCACGAACCACTATCTCACACCAGCGTGAGAAGGAATGACTTCACCCATTCTCGGGATATTTATCCTAGACGCTCCTCCCGTATCCAAGCACCCTCTCCTCATAAACCATACTCCGTACTCAGAAAAAGCTAAACTCTCATAAGCCACCCCTGGTGGTCCGGAATCTCAACTTCCCTGAATTTTCTCGGCTATTGGGAGAATAAAATCATTGACCCAAGGACACCTTTGCATGACTATGCATACCATGTCTTCAGCGGCTCTGCATATTGATAGCCCCTGGCCCGTCTACCAAAGGCAAGATTTCCTCAGGCAATGCTTCTCTCTGTATGCCTCTTGGCCCCTGAGCCCCCATGTTAATCCTGAGATTCAGAAACCCTCTGAGATACAGTTTACCAGCCTCTTTTACAACCCTTCCTGAATATGGTGTAACTTCTCAGACGAGATTACCAAGGACCAGGAGAAGCCATTCAATTCTAGATAATGTCCCAGCTGCATGACTTTAAACTGCGCCAAGCCCCAACCGTCCTTTACGCTAGATAAATGCGTAAGACAGGAACCTTGCATCCACACTCCTGATTGATACATATGTTCTCAAAACCTTTCAGATGTCACATACCCTTCCCAAGCCACCCTCGGTGGTTTTTATGATTCTCCAATCCACCCATGGTGGTTTCCATAAGCTGGACATTGTTGAAGTCCTATGGCCATCAGAAATGGAGATTCATTGACTTAGGGACACCTTTTCATGAATAATCATACCATTCCCTTAGCGGCTCTTCCTATTGATCGCCCCTGGCCCATCTACCAAAGGAAAGGTTTCCTTAGGCGATGCTCTTTCTACCTCTACACGCCGATACGGCTCCCATGCCTCGATACATGCCCTGGATGTCGTTCAAATCTAAACACACTCCCTCCACATGCGTCTGAAGGATATAGAGACATATTTTAATCAACCAAAACTCATTGGGGCTTTCTCCCCACCATATTTCGTCAAATATGTTCAAACTAAAACATCAGTAATGATAGACTTGATGGTGGAACTTTAAACGCTCACAAAAAGAGGCAAAAAGTCTGTTAGGCTGAAAACCCAAAAAGAGTGACCTAAGAAAAAGTCGGTTCATACCCGTTGGGTCCACACTAAATGGGCCCAAGAAAAATTAGTGCATTAACAAGAAGAGACAAAATGTTTGTGGGGTTTTTCTACAAAACCCAAGCAATAGTCAAACTATGCTCGTCGGATCCCATGGTCCAGGAAAAAGTTAGAGCTTGTTTTTATCAATAGTCTTGAACTCTGATTATTCTAAGTCTGGTGAATTGATATATACAACAATGATGCCAAATTATTTCTATAACAGGAGAAGACAACAAGATCACTAGGGGGAAAAATTTCTTTGTTTCATAAAAATGTCGGTAAGAAGGGCATCCACAATCCGGATCCTCCTCTGGCATAAAAGGTTATTACAGGAGGTTTTCATAAGATTCAAAAAGTTGTATTAGGTACTGATTATAATCATCGATTTTTTGACGGAGATTTTGCAGTGAGGCTGTCTCAGCCTCTACACCAGCCTGCAACCCTTCCGCCTCCTGGGCCGCCTTCGATCCCGCCCTCATCTCCTCCTCTATCTATCGCTCCCCTTCTTCAATTGTGACAGTGACAATAGTCTCTTCATGTTGCAGCCATTGTATGTTATTCCTCAGCACCTCTAGTCGAGAACGCTACCCAATGACTTCTCCATGGAGTCTCGCAACTACCTTGGCATGATCATGAGCCTCTGTTAGGCAAAGTTGTCGGGTCGTGGAAAGATAGGCTTCATATTGAGCAGCAGAGAGGTGAGATTCGAAACCACCCAGTCTTTCCCAGTCAGTGACCACCTGCTTGACTATATCATAAATACCATGATAGTCAAACTAGCAGTACAAATATATTACACAGCTTCGGTAATTTGGTTGGCATCTCGGCTAGGGGCGTCTGAGAAATAAACTTCCAAATTTTCTCCCAAGCCCTTTGGGGAGAAGGTCGAAGACTGGAGATGACTTGTTGATTAGGTTCGGAGTCGATCCCGGATGAAGATATGTATTCAGTTATGAACGTCACCAAGGAGGGACCTGGTGAAACTTCACATGCAAACTCTAGCACCGCAGAAACTTCACCCCTGGAGGTTGTGGTCACAGGAACGATCGGATCCGGCGGCACAATCACCAACACCAAAGGTCGTGGTCCAAAAGACCGAGAGTCGATAAGATGGATAAGTATCCCTAATCAGAAAAGGTAAGAGGAAAGGTTCAGTGGAAAGATATTGAGTGACTTACCCCCAGTCATCAAGGCATCAGTATCTTCAAGCTCTGTGCCACCACAGCCACTTGAGGAAAATGCTACATCTTCGAGAGGAAAGGGAATCCTAGGAACCTCCAGAGGTTTCCATGACCTAAGTCTATACCCAAGGCCAGCAACTCCCAGAGCTGTCCCCAAGCGATCGGCTATGGAGATCAAGATCGGGGAAATCACTCCCCCGGTAAACAAAATAATGGCCCGCTCTGGGTTTCCAACAACTGGACTGATGGAAGGTTCTTCCGCCATCGCCAAGGGATCTGTTGGGTCCGAGGCAGCTGGCCCTATTAGATTTAGGGCCTCTTCAGTAATCATGGTCATCATATCCTTCCCCGTGATTATAAAATCCATATGATCACCAGGATTCTCGACTCTTAGTTGTTCCTCCTCTGACATATCTCTGACTGATGAAGGCAGAAGTAGAGCATCCACGTCACTTGCCCCTTCAGAAGGGACCGCCATCTCAGCACACTCAGGTATGGCTACAGGTGATCCCTCAGATGATAAAGAGGCAGAAGATACAACCACAGGGGTCACCACGACCGGGTCTCCGAGTGGCCCTACACCATGTACAAAAACAGTTAATAACTAGCGAAATCAGAATATACAAGTCAGTAATCGAGGAAATGGAAAGTCATAATTACCGACATCCCTTGTCTGAGTCGTTCTGATAAACGGGACGCCTGCTGACGTCTCTGGATCTTCCCGGGGGATAGTTCTTCGATCAGAATGCTGGGAGGAGCTGGAGAAGGAAATACCCTAGTTGGGTCCACAATGGTCGCTTCCATGAGCTCAGCTGTGCCGGGAGACCCCTCCTCAATGATCCCCATAGCTGAAAGCATGTGTTCGACTGTCGTAGTACCACGGGGAGTATACTCCAAGGAAGGAATTGCCCCCTGGGACTCCTCGGCACCCTGAATAAAGGGAAGAAACTATATAACCTTCATGGTAAAGGAGGAGGGAAAGCCGAAATGGACGAATAGGACGACCTCTTCTTCGGGATCGGATGATTCAGGATGTCTTATCATCATAGACACTCGGGTAGACCCATAAAGCTAATTCCAGAGTGAATGAATGTAGGTGTCCATCTCCTTAAGTGAGGCAATTATTTCATCCAGATCCTCTTCCAGCAGCATGTGGGGTGGAGCGAAGATCGTCCCAATACCCAGAAGCTTGAGAGGGCCCGTTTGGAGTAACTCCCAAACCTCTTAATGTGAGCCACTGGCCCTCAGGTCATCCCAAATTCTCCATGCGCCTGGGAATGCAGCCGTAATGGGAATAGCTAGCCCGGAGAGATCAACCTGAGAGGGTCTGGCAGTGGCAGGTGCTGTTAGGGACGCCAATGGCCGTGTCTGTTTTTCAGATCTTGTCATCGCCCTAGAAATCTTTGGAGATACCTGTGGAAGGGACCTCACGGGCAGGGGGGAGAATTCCCTTGGTTCAGTCACGGTAGGGGGACCATCTAAATCACTACCCCCTGAAGAGTGATGACTCTCTTCCTCCTCCTTGTTAGTCACCAACCGTAGCATGGCCTGAAATCGATGAGTCGACACTACATAACCCCAGCGGGCATAAATGTAGGCCTCGAGGTCCCGGAGATACCGATCAACCCTCTCTGGGTCCGCATCATAAAGGATGTCGACAGGGGAAGATATGTATCCCAGCCCATCAAATGCCACTTCTGATTCCTGGAGATACTGCCACAAAGAATGAGGGTACTGTCTTCAAAAGGATGACTAGCTTTTGAATTCGTCCCATTGTCCCTAGGCTGTCGGGAATGCAACATCAGCAGGGATAACCAACCCTCTTCGGGCCGCTTTGAGGGCATGAGAGGATACACCTCTGTCTGTCAAAACCATCCCCAGAAGCACGGGACTGATAGGGTTGCGAAGAACCTTACTAGGCCTGGTTGAATCACCATACCCCTTTTTCTTCCTCTTGACCTTCGATGGCTTAAGACTTTAGGTGGTAGGCACCCACAGCCCTAGTTGGCCATTCAGGTATGATTGCACCCAGGAGTTGGCGTAACTCTTGGATAAGAAGGGAGTGGAGTCTGAAAGTGAGGGATTCATAACCTTGCAACCATTATCTTCCTGGATAAAAATTAACCACAGTTTCCTAGCCACCATTAGATGGTGGTTCTCGCGGGAAACGTTGAGTGTTGGGGGACACAGTGCATGGACGCAGCCAAATTGACGTCTGAATCGGCAAGGCGAGTACCCCTCACAGATCATCTCCCCACCGATACGGGGAACTAGAATGCCCTCTAGGAGGGAAAAGAGGTAGCCCAGCTTGATAAACTCTTCTGATATGGTATTCCTTATTGCACCAGTCGGGGATGGATATGGTCGGAAATTTAAATGCTCAAAGCTCGAAATCTAACTCGTCAGCAGACGCATATTCTAAACCGTCTGTTGTCCACCCTTCTCTTGGTTCACCCACTCTTTGGGAATGAACCCGCTGGTCACTTGCAAGAATGGACGGAATGTGGTGCTCGGAATCTGAAAAGGGTTAATGAAAGTGTAGCAGTTCTTGATATGCGCTCCCAACCATCCCTGGAGAATTTTAAAAGGACCGACTCCCCGGTTTGGATGACTCCCATCGGTAATTTTTCTAAGAAACTGATAAATCCTTGCCAATACTAGAACAACCAATTTGATGACATTGTTGGTAGCCAGATGTGCTTCTATGATGAAAGTAGAGACTCACACACCACCAGTCTCACGTACGGGAAATAGCCAGCCACTCAGGAACATGGCCAGGAACGCCGCCAGACAAAGCAGCTAATCGAAGTCTGGAACAAGCTCCCAGCCCCAGTCGTTGAACTGGCCTTCTTCCAGGATCATCTAGTAGCTTCCCCTTTTCTTCTGGGACTCCATTGTCAGGCAGGTCGTGGTCCTGCGTGGGAGAGACACGGACTTGTTCTCTCTAGAAAAATCCTTGACCCATTCATGATATGGGACAAGCTATTTCGGAGAAATATCCTTTGAATGCTTCTGGGCTTGGTCAATAAGTTTCTTCACCAGAGGGGGAGTCCTCTCTTCATTGTCCCACACATAATAAGGAGGAAGGAATTCGTCATACATACCCCCAACGATGGGGACCCCTAAAATTTGAAAGACGTCGGAAATACTAATACCCACCTCACCATGGATCAGGTGAAATGTGTTGGTATTCAGACTCCAACGGCTCATAAGTTGCCTGGAGAGAGCTTGAGGTCGATGGGTATAGGTTTGGGACACCCAGGCAGCTTCATATAATCCTACAGCTCGCAACTCTGCCTCAAACTCTGCATAGCTCTGGTGAACCTAGAAGGGCCACCCCCAATCCAATGACTTAAATGCCCCTCCACGCCTAAGGTCCCGGACCGCTGGCCAGTCATACTGGTTGTTTACCATCGCATTGCGAGCAATGCTCCGGTAACAATGAATTTTTCTTGTCCAGATGACGTTATTCCCCTGTCGGGGACAGAGGAAGGTGATTCAACATGGATCTGGAAGCTGTATCCTTTACGGAAGGCCACACTCTAGCGGATATCACAGATCTAGGGATTGTGATAGTAAACACCCATGCTTCAGGATTGTTTTCACGAGATGGTACCAGAATCGGCGTATCGGACAGTAAACTGAACCCATGTGCAGGAAGGCTATTGGAAAAGGGGTACTCCCATTGTGAATCGGAGAGTCGATCGGCTAGAAAGGACTGTGGGAAGTGGCGGATTACATTCTTAACAGAACTGGCCACATCCTTCAGGCGTTGATCGCCAATTGGGAGAGGCTCGGCAGCAAGCCTGGGTGCAGGGCGAGGAGGAACCTTGTTTTCTCCCTATATTATGAAGATCAGTAAATGGTTAGTTCGGAAAAATAAAATCTAGAAAAAATACCATCTGTATGGCAAAGGAATCGAGAATCCTTCATGAGCAGGACTCATAAAGTGGTTTGTGATGACGGCATCACGCGAACTAACCCTGCGTGGAAGGGGTTTGCGGTATTCTGTCCCATGGGGCATTGGCCAGAAAACTGTGAACCAAGTTTCTCTGCAGAGTCCTAATCCAGGATTTAAATGATTAAGATTTGGAAAACTTAGGAATTTTTCAAAGTCAGGAATATTTCAGTTCGCGGACCATCGAAACTGCGAAGAGAATTCCTTCACGGCCCATTATGACTAACTTTTTAATAAATTAAAAGTGTTAGTTCATGGATGGAGATTGGTCCATGGGTGAAGGTGACCGCGAAAGAGGAATGGTTCGCAGAAATGGAATCTGGTTCGTGGATGAGTCATTGTGTGAATGAATGAGAACGTGGAGACAAAAAGCGATAGGGCTCTGGTTTCCTGAAGAATTCGGTAAAAGACAAAGGAAGGGACCCTGTATTTATAGGTGTGGTCCCCTAATGAGTCCACTCCCCTACTGTAAACCATCCAAGTTTCAGGACCACTCTGCATTGGAATGAAATCCTCTTCGTTCCGATCAGACCTCATTCCGATGGGGGCATTTTTAGGGTCCTGAAAAATCTGAAAAGGAGAATGATAATCCCATTTAATCCAAGGGATATTTTACCCAATTTCCCCACAAAGAATTGGGGAAAAGTGTAGAGAATACTCAAAGTATGTCATAAGTCAAACTGGTCCATATACCGGTCCAATGAAGACAGAACGTGGCTGGTTCCGCGAAGCACCCCCTCCGCGAACCGTTTTCATTCGTGGAATGGAGGTGGAGATCATCCGCGAGCGCGAATCAGGATGGGCACTAGACCGGTCCACCATCACGAAAATCCCCTGAACATGGACCGCGTCAACCATCCCGGACCACATCCTCTGTCGTTCGCGGGATGAAGGTGGAACCCTCCGCGGCCGTGAAGCACTCCCTGATTTGGTTTGGTTCGCGGGGGAGGTGCGTCAATGCACCCATGGGTCGCGGATTGACCAAGTCATCTGTGGACCGGGTCTCCGATGATGGGCCTCTACAAGAGGTACCGCATGACCATAGATACATCTTTTTCCCCACTCTATAAAAGGAGATCGAGGGGGAAGAGATGGGGGAATTTTGGTAGGATTCAGAGAGATCGACAAGATTCGGGTGGAAGGATTTCGAAGGAAGGAGCTTATGATTTCGCAAACAGCGAAGTTCCAGTTCACAAACTAGAACAGGTATGAAGATGGAAGCGAATTAATAAGGAACCAAAAACTCATAATAACTTGGTGAAACATGAACTTAAAATAACAATGAAAAAGAGACTGTGAACCATGGCCCCTCCGTGGATGCACTCCCTGCGGAACAGGGAGTTAATGCCCCTTTTCCGATCTGTCGCACCGCGTAGCACCCTCCTACGGGGGAGAAGCCCTGACCGATGAACCCCCGACTGGCATCGCCCTTGGTTGTCACTGCTCTCATGGATCCCTCCATGTACCAACCTAGTAAGCGGGCTGAACCCGAAGCTGTGAACCACCCTGGTTCACGGGTTGCCCACCAAGCCACGAACCACCCTGGTTCGCAGGATGCCCACCAAGCTATGAACCACCCTGGTTCGCAGGATTCCCATTAGTCCGCGGACCACCCTGGTTCACGGACGGCCTCTCCAGCCATGTAGCACCTCCCTATGTGAAGGGTTCCACTCCTCATACACCCATGTGGCCCGCCAAATACTTCGGAGTTCCCATTCCCTGAGCCATATAAAACCCTCCCAATCTGGACCGATCCTCCGCAGCTCCCCCATTGGCCCGTTCATCGGCCTCGAGTTGAGGCCTCCACCGGAGCCACCAGACCGTGTGATGTAACCTTCAGGCGCATCAGCGCACTGTTTTGAGTTCACATACCCATGATAAACAGGGGCGAAGGGGTTTCTCCGGCCCTTGAGCGGATTTCCGAAACATTCTTGGGTTCACATTCCCACAGCAATGAGGAGTCCGAGCCCAGGAGTCCCCTTTCTTCCCATCCACTTATCTGGACTGGGTCACTTTTCCCCTCTTCAGGGCGTGGTGGGATACCCATCAGAAGGAAGCCCCCATGCACCTCCGTACTTCCCCATAGCCATGCCCAAGGAAGGGTGTAGTGGGTAGGGTGATGCTCCATCCATATTTGGGGCCAAGTCCCTCTCCCACTGCGCTTTGTCACCATGGGCATCCATCTCGGAGTAAGCCCCGACTCTATGGGCCGCTTCTATGCGTAATCCCCACTCCACTTCCCACAGACGCACCTTTCACTACATGATCTTCTAGTCCCTGCTGCCTCTTGTTTCTCACACCGAGCACGACTCACATGGGCTTAGAGTAGGCATCGACCATGACATCCTCTTTTGGGCCTCCTCAGAGTGTAAGCCCCAATCCGTTACTATGGGCCTCCTCAGAGTGTAATCCCCAATCCGTTACTATGGGCCTCCTCAGACTGTAATCCCCAATACTTTACTATGGACCTCCTCAGAGTATAAGCCCCAATCCATTCCCATGGGCTACCTTAGAGCGTAAGCCCCAGTACAATTAGAACTACGTGGACTTTGATCACTGTCTCCCAGGCAGGGTACGTAGGAAGCCTCGTTGAGGTTCAAGCCCAACAACCGGTCGATCCAACTATCTTCACCTCAGTTCACCGCGCCACTCCTAGTGTCGCCTCAGTGAGTCCAAACTCCTTGGGGTTATTAATCTAGCGAGGGATGGTAAACCTCAGGCTTAAATGATTCTGAACCCATGCATCCAACTGACCATTTCCAACCAGAAGTAATCCGTGGATACTATGCCTGGGTATAAACCAATGATTCGCGAACATATTAATACGTCTTAAATCTATAAGAGAGTCCCGAAACAAGAAATAATTCCCCCCAAAAGGGTGAGATGATCCTGAATTCCCATCCTCTCGACCAATGTGAGTTCTTAAGTGTCGTTGGCCAAATCGCCCTGTGAACGCCTGCCTTTGGAAAGCATGTCCACGTGTCGTCAGATACGGTACCATTGGGCATTTCAAACTGAACTAAACAATAGTGCATATAAATCATCATTCTCTATCCATCCTAGAACCAAAAATACATATATATATCTAAATAACAATTTTTATGGGAAAACTAATATGTAGATTTCATGGTATATATTTTAATTCTTGGTATTCTAGTATGTTTTTAAAACGTCAAAAAAATATAAGGGGATGGTGTGACCATTAATCATACTTTCATGGAAATAGTATAACTTCATATTGGATTTTTTAGGTCTTCCTAAAATTTCTATAGGTCGTACTACTTTTTGGGTTGTATAGTTCATCACCTTATGAAGTTGATGCATTTCATTTTTATTTGTGAGGATTTATCACTCTATCAACATTCCAAGATATACATAAAGAAAGTGGTAAGTCTATATGGGTTTACACTATCAATTTTATATAATCAAGATATGAGTTTTACCTCAATGTTTTACAGAAGTATTCAATAATAATTGAATACAAAGCTATGATTTAAAATTTCTTATTATCCTCAAACAAATGGTAATTTTAAAATCACCATTGAAATCAAGGAAAATATACAAATATTTGTTTCAATGAATTTCAAAGGTGGTTGGGATCAACACCTTCTCTTAATAAATAACTCACATAATAATAGTTCCTACTATTGAATTCAAATGGAACCATGTGAAGATCTATATGGGAAGAAGTGAAAAATATAAACATGTTCCGATGATGTTGGAGAATGTAATCTTCTAGGACCATATCCTTCTCAATAAAATTTAGATAAGATTTAAACCATTCTGTGGAACATCAAAGCATCAAAAATTCAGTATAAGAGCAATACTAATAATCATTAATGAGATTATAAGTTTATAGTCAGATACATGGTATTTATTATAATATAACCATGGAATATGGCTATAAGATTCTCGAATAAGGGAAGGTTGATCCCGAGATATATTATCCCTTTTAAAATCCTCAATCTAGTGGAGAAGGTTTATTATCATCATGCACTACCACTAAACCTATCCCAAGTGTATGATGTGTTCAATGTATTAATTTTTATGAAGTGCATACCTGATACTACACATG
Source organism: Viscum album (assembly GCA_963277665.1). Classification (NCBI taxonomy): domain Eukaryota; kingdom Viridiplantae; phylum Streptophyta; class Magnoliopsida; order Santalales; family Viscaceae; genus Viscum; species Viscum album. Next base: position 964,909,752 of record OY728163.1, on the reverse strand, counting down.
TAATAAAATATAAGGTAGTATAGCTGGAACATGATCTCTATTATTAGGAACAACTAGAAAAAATATTAGATTGTACTGATAAAATACTATGAATTAAGTCTCTCATGGTTAAATTTCCCTAGAAGAATCATATTTTTGAGAATGAAATGTAAAAACCTAAAGTAATAATGAGGTATAAGTACCCTCATTTTTTCTTTAGAGTAATGAAATTTATTGGGTGAAATTTTTTTATGGGAGGCATAATGTAATTCTCATGGTATTACTATGTATTTCCCTTTAAATAAATATTGTGTTTTTGACATCTCTTGATACACACAACATTGAACTAAAATTACAATTTTTGAACATTCCTAGTATTGGGTTATATTTATTATCAATAAACATGATGGTAAATGTGTTTTAGTTGTTGATTTGATATACATCTGGAAGAAAAATACCTAATACTTTTTTATATAATTTTTGGTTCTAGAAATAAAGTTTTTAAAGTTTCAATAATAATTATGGATGATAATATTTTTATAATTTATACGAGTTATAAATCTAGTAAAGTCTTGAGATGCCCTAAAAATATAAAGATAAACTAGTAGTAAATATAAAAGTTGATACTATGAAAATAAATAAATTATTTCTAGAAAATAAGATGTGGAAGTGAAGATAATTTAAATAATTGAAGAATAATTATAATATGTTGTAAAAAAGATTTTGGAAATGAGGTTTAAGATCTTTTTAAATATTTTGTTAGGTTAAAAATTCATTTGAGTTGTTTTTAGATGTTTTGTAATGCCTAGTGAGTCCATGAGAAGAGTTTAATAAGTTATTATATTATTTTCAAAAGTTATTTAATTCTAAAATTGAGATGAATTTTTTCAAATTCTAGAACACCACCTTAATATGTAATGCTCATTGGTTTAATATGTAAAGGAAATATCAATATAAAAATAAACACATAAAATAAACTCTGATATTACTCTGTATATGTAAAAGTAATTTTGAGTAAAATATTGATAGTTATAAAATTATTGGAAGCCACCTAAATATATAAGATTAATTTTTAAATTACATTATGGTAATCTCTTATTAGAATAGAAAAAATAGAAAAGGTCTTCTCTTATGAGATTATATTCAATAATTCTTTAATTCTAAAATGGTTATAAACTTTTTCAATGTCTCGAACAACACCTTGATATATAATGGTCATTGGTTTAATATGTAAAGGAAATATTAGTATAAAAATAAATGCATAAAATTAACTCTGATAATACTTTGGATATGTAAAAGTAATTTTGAGTTAAAGAGTGAAAGATATAAAATTATTTTAAGCCACATAAATATGAAAGATTCATTTTTGCAATACATTAAGGTAATCTCTTATCAAAATATAAAAAATAGAAAAAAGGTATTCTATACATAAAATTTACTCTAGTTTGGGATAAAATAAATATGGAAAGGAATTTTATATATAAAACTAACTATAGAGTAGAATATAAGAACTATATAAAATGGATAACGCATATTGTAATGTATAAAGTTAACTTTCCCAATATGTAAAATTCACCACAATTCAATTGGTAATATGTCAAGTTAATCAGTCAGTAGAATTTTACAAGGGCCTAAGATTAATTGAGATATATAAGAGTTGTGTATTCTTATATAAGGGTTACTAGATGAAAAATTGGAAGGAACATATCCTCATTATGATTTATAAGAGTTATAATATCTTATGAAGAGGTTAACACATGATATGTAAGGGTCTACTTGTTTGTGTAATTTGAGAAGTTAGTGTTTCAAAAGATGTTTCTAGAAGTTTATTAAGTAAATGTGGGAGTTTTTCTTAAAATATTTAAACATAAAAATAGTTCAATTAGATATTTTGATTCATTTTTATTGTTGATATGATGATCTTCATATTGTGGAGAATAATATCACACCATGAAGCTATCTGATTTTGAAATAAAAGGTAAAGTTTGTTATTTGAATTTAGATATAGTCTCACCATAAGTATAATGTCATGCCATAGTGAATGATGGATAGAATTTCATAGGAGACCTTCATGGAACAATTCCAAATTTTGAATGTTAGTAAACCCATCAAAATGAGACAAAATTTTATGTCACACTGCAACTATAGAGTTCATGATGTATCCCTAAAAAATTAAAATGAATCCCACATTATGACGTGGTTCTTAATGATAAAAAAAATGATACTTCATGTTTTTATACAGAACTAGAGAGATTAATATGGGTATCATAGAGAGATAAAACTGTGACTATTCTAGTTATCATGTTGAGAATGAAGTCAGTGTTTTATGGAGTTAAAATTGATATATTATTGGTGATCAGTTAAATGAATTTTATGACTGAAAATGATATAGAAATGAAGTGATGATATTAAAGGGTTTTCATATTCTTAAATATGGAAACAACTATTTAGAATATATGATAAATTTATTAGAATATATGAAGGATAAGTGGATATTTTTAAGGATATGGGTTTTATATTTTAGTTATCCTACAAATTTTATGTTTCAAATAATAGAGAGATCTATCACTACTATATGAAGATATTCTTTATGAATTGAAGAAACATAAGGAGGAGAGAGATAGAGAGAGACAATCCTTTCTTCTGCAGAATATTTTACAGGATGAAGAAGAGTAATATAAGATTATATCCTATGATATTCTTTATATAATAAGTAATAAATATTATGATACCCCTATATTTTAAGGATTTAGGTATCCTTTTATATTTTCTCACATTGAGTAAAAATATCATATCATGTATAGTCTAGAAGAGAGTTTTTATTAACTACTGATTATTATTAAAAGAGAGGCATACAAAAACCCATATTTTATAAAGGAAATCATGGTTGGTTCTAAAGCCTAAAATCCACAAGTTGATACTTTAATTATACCTATTTTTATCATGAGTTCAGGCCTAAGGATATACCTGTTCTCAAGATTCATCTTAATAATAAAATAGAAGTTGTGTGAAAAGTTATAACAACCACCATACACCAGGGATATAGTCATCCTTCTTGGAGGTGAACCTCATTAAAAAATCTCATTATTTAATATTGTGTTTCTTTCCTTTTTATATTTTATTCATGTAAAAAAATATTAGTATAGAAAAGTAAAGTGAGATATAATCATTGAATAGGTGCAAATGTAAGAGAGAGGTAACTGTTTTAACTATTAATAAGTCACACACATTTATTCTCTACCCATGCCCATGGTTTAAAACACTAATCTTGATAAAACAAAAAAAAATAGTATCCGAGTATAGGTTCCACCTCTGATTGGATTCTAAATAATCTCTACATTTTTTAATCCTTTTTCTCTCTTCTTAAGTTCATTATAAATTGCATACTTAAATAATATTTACCAACTAATAATCAAAATTCTATCTCTTCCAAGTATTTAAATAATGGAAGTAATAATAATATGAAAAGATTAAAGATGATATATTTATTATGAAAAAGGAAAGAAATTACAACTTTTATATGTTATAATGATTTTCATATCATATTTTGTATGAATATTGAATATTTTTTTGAAAATACACTAAAAAAATATAAAAAATGCATTTACCTTAGGTTATTTTCAATATTTACATGATGATAAAGAATTTTTTATTTATTATAAAAATATTACATTCAATTAACCAAAAACATGTGGGTAATATCACATTTCTAGTGATAAACTTAATATATAATATGATGAATCATGTGACTTATTAGAGTAAATATTATAATATCTTCTTAGAGATTTATTTTCTTCAATTTTTGTATCTTTTAAGGTCTCAAGGGAGGATATCACCGAACTAGTATAAGAATCGATGGTGATGGAAATTTCATTGGAATAAAAGTAATTGGTATGAAAATATCTTACTAAATAAGTAGATTCCAAATTTACAAGGAATGTGGAGTGTGAAGAGAAATTATCCAAAACTAAGGGTTTCTTAAAAACTCAAGAGAAAAAGGAATCCTTGAAAAATAATGAGGTAAAGTTCTATGCATTTGAAGAAAAATAAATATCCATCATAAATCTCAATAATTATTAATTATATATCAAATCGCATAAAATAAAATATATTAGCGATTCATCATAAGAGAATACCTAGATACATAATTATTTTCAGAAGAACATTAAGAAAATAAAAAAAGGAGTGTATATACATATTAAAGTTATTCTATGATGAGAAAATTTTGTTAAATGAAAGTTTATTGAGTTGGAGGTTTAACATTCAAATATGGAAGTGACATAAGTTGAATATTCACAATATGTTAAGAGAATATTTTTTCCAGTTATACTTCATCAGATATATTTTTTTCTAAAATACCTCTATAATGTGTAAATAACATATTGATAACTTCTTATGGTAAACCAATTTCATAGGTAAAGAAAAATTCACCATCAACCTCATGAAGTTATTATTAAACTATTTCAATCTTCATTAATAGTGTAGGTTTCAAATAATAATATGTACAAATATAGATGAAGAAAATTAGTGAGGAACCCACCACTACATTTTTTGTATATAAAATCATGTTCAAGAGAATTTTATTCCCAAAATATTTCCAATTGGAATATAAAGTATCATAAAAAAATTAAAGAAAAAAATATATCTAGATTACTTCTCAAAATATAACAATAAAAAAATTTGGCAACCGTTGGTGGTGAAAATTATTTGGGATCAAGGAACATTAATGTTGGTATAAATTGATAGCTTTTGGAAGTCAAAGAAATCATGAATCAATGTTGAGAAAGTCTGTGATGAAGAAAAGTTCTCATAATAAAGACAAGAAACTCTTTACCTCAAAAATATTTAAAACTATTGAAAACTTTCATGGAACTATAATGATAGTGGTCATAGTAAAGATACATTCTTGTTTAAATCAACTATGCATGTGCTTAAATAACTTAAAGAAATAATACCACATAAGATAAATAAATATAAGTCTACCTTTAGAAAAAAAAGTAAAAGATAAATATTGTATATTCTCAAGAAGATTAAGAATAATTATTCACCAAAATGAAAGAGATAATTTTATTATATTTTAAGATGTCACACCATATACTATTTCAAATAAGTCATATGTATTGGTGTTGATGAATGAAAACTGGATTAGAAGGGAAAATAAATCCAAGAGAAATAAAAAGGAATGCTTGGGTGAAAATATATTTAAATAATCCATGTGTAAAATCAATAAATAAATTTCAAGTCAAAAAAATCTTTAGTTTTATTATATGTTATATAAAAATGATAACCTAAGAGTTCTTGAGATTTAAAATTAGAGGTTTGAGGAATATAGATACGACTAAAAAGTTTTTTAGATAATTCTTCTAACACAAGTTTAGATTCTAAATATTATACAACAAACACTATAAGATTCATCTTCTTTATTAGTTGATTTAGAGAAGAAATTCGCACACAAAGGAAAAGTAGGCAAATGAAATATGATCATACTATTGGAGTTGGTTCCCTAGAACCAATTTCAGTGTACATTATGATACATTATATTCATAGTATTGAATATTAATAAACTTATTATCACATCATTATTTTTCTTCTATATAACGTTGTATGTGGTAATGTCCCTCGAGTAGTTGTCGCACTAAAACTCCATAGAAGTTCCCCACTATGATGAGAACATGGAAGTACTACGACATTATTATTGAATATATGTTCTATAGATGGATGATATCATTTGGTGGACAAAAATTATATAGGCTATCAGGGGTTGAGACTCATATGACATTGAGGAACCTTCTCATAGGGTACTCCCTTGGTAATATCCAATAGGATATTATGATAAAGGGACCCACCAGTAGGAAATCCACATTTATATGTGTCATTGGATGTTTTTATCTGTGGATGTGTCTGTTGTTCCTTAGAATTTAATATTATTATTAATGAGTATTATGATTAATGTACATTTATGTATTGATGAAACCTGTGATTGAATATATTTACAGTGAGTTAGGATATGTTGGGTGTGTCATGAGTAATATTTCATTAATGAATAATGCGAGAAAGGATTTATCTCTTATGATCTTTAACAGAAGTTAATATGTCTGGACCATTGATGGAAATTATATATCCTAAATAAATCCATGGCCATGGTGTTCTATCAAAAATTTATATTTCTGAAAACTCAAATATAAATACATCAAAAACATAGGTTTATGGCACTGGCATGCAACTTTCTTGATTTGAGATATTGTGAAAAATGGATTACATTACACAGTAAACATATCGTATGAGTTATTATGTCATTGTGACATTAACTTCTTTCTCTATGGGGGCCTTGGTGTGTTGTTGGATGCTAACCTTGGACATTAGGTTGCTTTACCTAATTCCACTAATAATGAGGCCTAGAGGGTAATGCACTAAGTGTATCCAGAATCTCAGTTAAATAATATATTATTATTTATTATTTTTCAAGTTGACTAAATATTATTTTCACATGTGGTTTAATAATTATTCATGTTTTCTTGATCACATGTATTCTATCACCAATTATTCGAGAGAATATAATGTGAGTGGAATATTTGATAAATATATATTTTTTTATTTAGTGAATATAATATTTATTTCTTTATTAGTGAATAATGCAGTGATATTTATCTAATAAATAAATAGACATTATTCAAGGTCCTATTAAATCTTTTGGAGGAACGATGGACTGGTATTGTTTTGTTTGGAGGTAAAATAATAAATATTTAATATTATTTGATTATGTGATGTTTAAATTTAATTCGTAAGTTTAGCGCCTATTGAGAAATATTATTATTATTATTATTATTTGACATCAGGTTTTTGCTAGTATTAAATAAACAATTAAATGCATTTGTGAAATTATTTTATTTTAATCCTAGAGATATATAAACCCGGTTGTGTTATTTTCTCAATAGAAAAATCATTTGTTTGGGTGATGGAAAACTGAATTGAAGAAAACTCTCTAGCTTTTGAGATCTCTCTTCTCCAAGATCGGTACCAAAAAAGGAGAGAAATATTCCTCCACCAGATCAAGGAGAATGGTTTAGAAGCAGTTCTCATAGCGATCAAAGGAAGACGAAACAAGTGTAAGGATCTATTTTACTTTCACCCAAATATTTCTTCGGTGATGTTTTCAGATTTGTAGAGAACGTGCGGATCATCACTAGAGATAATTTGCACTTTATTCCTACAAATACAACCACGGTAAATTGTATTTATATTTCCAGATCCATCAATGAAGAATGAATTCCATCGAGGTAATTCATGTTTAATTAAATCAATTATAAATAATATGTGATGGTCATATCTATCTGGTCCTAGCATGATTCAAGTGGTTTGCCTTCATTTATTCAATTTCATTGAACACGACGTTTATCTTCCTGTACATCCTAGATTTATTATTGAACATGGAAACATGAAAAGTTAGGTACCCCTATCTAATGCTTCTATTTCACTCAAAACCTAGACATACTTCCCATGGGTTATAATATCATGAAAACTAAAAGAGTAGTTGTAACAATTTGTGTTTTGGACCAGGTTGAAAATTATGAAAGAATTTTGGATTTTCATTTGGTGGATAGTAAAAATATTAAATTGAAACATGGAATTTAAATTTGATCATTATAATACTTAAATGTGATATTTTTAGATGTGGTTTAAGAACCTATATGTGACTCAGGTATTTGGTTGAGTTTCAGGAGTGTTGGGCTCTAAAACCCCAAATTTTAGGAACGTAAGAGGATTCACAAGGTTTGCACACAGTTATTGAAATATATTCACCCCAACTATGTCACCCTATAAGGGGTCTCAAACATCTTATCAAATCATGTAACTAAACATTCATGGTTCTGAAATTTATCTACAAAAAAATTTAAATGGGATCACTTGACTTGCACATGGTTTGTCAAACTATATGACCAGCCATGTGAGGGGGTTGTCCCTTCAGGCAGTATCACTGCACAATTGGTGCACGGTTTTCCAAAGCATACTACTCATTAAAGGGATGGAAATTACACTTTTTCCCTCTAGAATTTAACTCTCCTTCCACTTTATTTTCGCTTATCTCCCACACGTAGAATGCTTCTCAAGATCCCCTCATATTCTACCTAGTCTTGAATGGTTCTCTTTCATTCAGCGTCCAATACAAGAATCCTCGTGTTGGTTGGAAGCATAGAGGTTAGTCTTTTATTCATCTTCATTTCTTTCCACATTTATCTTTCCATATTTAATTCTATTTCTATGAAACCTCCTATACACTATTTTCATATTGTTCACCCATTTATTTTATTTCTCTTGTATAGGGTCGAATCAAATCCTGATAATGGATGAGTGAAGAGTCCTAATCATGAGGTAGGTAGTTTATATTCTTTCCCTTTAAATTTTCATCATTTTTAAAATTAATTTTGGTGTTTGACTCCAAAAAATCAGTTCATTCCCCTTAAAGAGTAAAATTCATTAAATTAAATGCTTAGAGCACTAACTTGATGTCCCTTGGACCCTTTAAATGGTTAGAGTTCAGCAACATAAACACAAACAACCTCTTAAGGTAGGTTCAATTACATGATTTGTGTACCATCCTTGACTAGTCATTAAACCACCATTTGGTTGTGTTCTTTAAAAATATTGTCACATTTACAAATGACTTAATGAACTAAAATGTATTATATAAACATTTTTTTCCTTGATAACTCAATTTATACTTTGACATTTTTAAATCGTTCAATCATATTAATTGAATTTAATTGGAATCTGTTTAATGAAATCTATCTTCATGAATTATATTATGGAATTGGTGTTTCTCAATGACCACAATTTATTTATAAATTAAATTGTTTTGATACATAGTTGATTTAATTATGTTATAGATTATATTCTTTATCCATGACTTGTATTTTGGCATGAATGACTTCTCATAGACAATGTTAATTATTAAATATTAACTGACTTCACTTTTATAATAATCCTTTTGTGATATTGGGTTCCTTCTTACAGAAGTTATTGGTTAAGGGCTCACTGGTCATGGAATTTTACTATGCCTTGAGTGATACCAAGTTCCTCTTTACGAAATTCCTTGGTTAATGGATCATAAGTAAAGTGAGGTAACTTTATACATGATTATTATTGAGAGGTCTTAGTTAGAGCTACTGGATATGATAATTCACACACAATTTTTCCAAGATGTTGCACATGGAATTTCACATCCCTTTGGGGGGGTTGGACATGGCATTTATTGTTGAAATAGTGGGTTCCCTAGACCCAATTATTTGGTGTTTTTGATTACCATTTCATGTGTAAAGTTAGTTATATATGATGTATTATTACCATTATAGTGTATATATTTCTACACCCACTAAATAATGGTAATGTACATATATTAATTTTCATGTTGAAAGGTTATAGTAGATCCTAGGATATAATGAGAACCTTGAGATATTATGAAATTAATCTTAAATATATGTTATATGGTCTAGATAAATCTTATTGAGCGGACATAGTATATGTTTGACTATCAGGTGTTGGGATATCATAATTATTGAGACTTCTTCTTGTGACGTTTGCACTTGGTGATCTCTAGTAGTAAGATCATGAGTACAGACTTGCCAATAGGAACACCACATGTTTCGGGTGTCATTGGATGTTCTTATCTATGATCATGTGTAATGGTCTCCGGACATGAGATCTTTGTCATTGTATGCCATTTGATCAGGTACTTTGATGCGAGACAAAAACCATGATGTTGAAATCATGGTGAGGTAGTTTGTGTTGAGTGTGTCATTGATGACATAACATTTGTTGAATGGTCAAGAAAGGATTTGTCGCTTCTGGGTTATGAGAAAAGTATATCTCAGACCATGTTGATAAGGATGGAAGTACCTTCCTAAAACCATGGCCATGGCAGTCGAGGGTAAATCTATTTATTTGGATCGACAAACAATAAAGCAAGAAAAATACGATAACACAGGTGTGTATCCTACATTATAAGAGATTAATGAAAAAGATATTATATTACACAGTAAGTTTTCGTATGTTGGTTGTCGTTGTTGTGACAATCCTTATCTCTTTAGGGGCCATGATGGGTTTATAGATCTCGCTCTTGGTCTGTGAATAATATTCACTACTATCAAGATATGGGACTAGAGGGTCACACAAAATACGTATTCAAGAATCTTTCATATTCAGTTGAATATGTATATTGGACATAGTGGGCCCCGCCCCTAGGGTCCAAGATTTGTCCACGGAGATACGATCTCCAATGCAATAAATAAATTCATATTATTCATGTTAATAATAATGAGCATTGAATTTATTTATTAAATTTATTTACAAGTTTTAGGTAAATACCTGGAAAATATTATTTGAACAATTATTAAAATATTCAAGGTTCATTAATATTTATGGGAGTACGATCCGAGTTATTGGATCAGGTATTATAATGTAGTATATTATATTATAGATAGGTGTTAATAATAATAAATAATATTTTTGACTCATTTTAATAGTCAAAATATTATTTATATACTGTGTTAATTATTCAGGGGTCAGTTTGGAATTTCTGGGTAATTTCATTACACTCTACAAATAGAGGAGAAGAGGGATTTTCTAGGGAATATTCATCTCTATCTCTCTCTCTCTACTTCTATTTACCACATTCTAAAGAGAGAGGCACTAGATCTAAAGAGCTCAGATGAAGCTCTATCTCTCTAGAATCGCAAGCAGAACGATGCAGTGATCATTGGAGCATTGAAGGCGTCGTCAGAACTCTACGCTAGCACCCGCATTTTGAGAAACGATGCTCCTATAGTTTCTTGAAGCTCGTGTGGACAATCTAGAGGAATTCAGCTTCATATTCATCAATAAGTGATTGCCAACGATGAGCAGACGTCATGTGCATCTTTGGTTTTTAAACAAGTATTGTTATGGTTTAATTTTTTGTTCTTAACTTCTTTCATGTGAGATCCTCGGCCTAAACCGGGTATCTATTCATCTAAATCAACAAGATTATTTCGATCATCGGTAAAAATATAAAAATCCTACTTTTCAGGGTCTCTACTGCATTCTCGGTTCCTTCAAGTGGTATCAGAGGGACGCGTGACAAATTAAAGTCAATTGAAAAATTAAATGTTCATTAAGATACAAAGAGAGAATCGTTACGGTCCCAACGCTGTAGACTGTGCCATAATCTGATATCGAATGACCATTCTACGGTCATCTGAAGTTTTATGTTCGGATTAAAACCAAATGTTTTATGAAATTTCTCTTAACGATAAGTGGGTGGGTAGCTGGTCACCCGAATAGTGTTTTTTAGTGAGGTTTAATAATAATAATTATTATAATAGTTTTATTATAATAATAGTAGTTTTATTATTATATTATTAATTTTATTATAATAATAATTTTATTATTATAATATTTTATTAGTTTTTTATTTATCCAATTCTATAATTATTGTCTTTGGAAAAAAATTTGTATTTAAAATTTAAATGAGATGGGGATGGGGTTTTAGCAAAAAGGGCAAAAAGGAAAAGGAAGGGTGGTGCCTAGAAAACAAAAAAAAAAAAAAAAAAGTAAAAAAAGGGGTTGGGAGACCTAAAAAGCGGGTCCCCTTCATGAATCATGGTGGCCCCATTGGGTTATCTCCTCCCTGTCCTAGCCGGCGACCTAGGTGACATCCGCCCCTCCTACAATGCCACCCCGTACAAGCGCCCCACTCTACAGCACCAACTGCCATGCCAGCCTCCTCCCTCCCTCCCTCCCACGTCTGCACCCCCTGCTTCCTTCACTGCGCAGTAGGTGCGCGCACCAACGGCCGCCCGGACCGACCCCATCCCGGCCCTCCATAGTAGTTCACCAGGCCAGACGCCTCCTCTCTATTTCAGGGGCAGCAGCACCGCACCCCTACCAGGCTGGTGAGATGTCGGCCAACCCTTTTTGTCGCACAAGACTCGGTGATCTTTCAGCCCAGATTCGACTTCGTCGGCTATCCTCGCCACCTAGACTATGCTTCCAGAGCCCCTTCCTCCTAATCACCTCTAACCCTCCTGGTCTGTGCAGAACCCCCTTCCAGGGTCGGCCACCCTTCCGCCCACTGTCGAGTCTGGCACTTCCGGCCAGCCACTGGTCACCGGTTCCACTAGAGCACCGCCGAGACAAAAAGCACCCCACACCAGAACCCCTGGCCACTGTTCTGACCGCCTGTCCTCCCAAAGGTCAAACCGAACCGGTGAGCTTCTGGCCAGACCAGATTTGTCCCAAAATTGGCCTAGGGAGGTCTTCCTAGCATGAAATGGGCTTGGGTGGACCTTTCTAGCTTAGAACCCCCTTACATGGAGTCGGCACAAGTCAAAATGGGCTTGTGTGGGTCTAGTCTATCCCACACAGGTCCTGCCTGAGGTTTATGGGGCCTGAGTAATTTAATTCAATCAAAAATAAATTAATTTAATTTCAATTGATAATTAAATTAATTAAATAATATTTTTTTGATTAATTATTAATGCAGTGCAATTAATTTAATTCAGTGTTTAATTAAATTAAATAATTATTTTTATTTTTTAGTTTCAAAATTAAATTAATTAAATGGGAACGAACGACGTATGTGTATATATATATATTCAATTAAAATTATATTGAAATTTTAATTCAATATAATAATTCTCTCGAGTCTATTTTTAATGCAAGTTTAATTTAATTCTGCATCTATTTAGTATACATGGTTTTAATGTGTATATGACCAGTCATGAGCCTGAGACCATCCCAAGTTTATCTAGTGAAATTTATTTAATTTATTTAATTATTTCATGTTGGTTCTGTAATAATTAGTTTATTTAATTAAAATGTGATATGTGTATCATCTTTGAATAATTATATGTATAAGGGCATGCGTGTCCACTCCTGAGTTGTATATTTACTCCCAAGACCCCCTCGCCTACGTGTGATTATTGTTTTATAAAGATGAGATGAGAATTGACGCAGTTCGTGCTGAGTGATGATGACGCACTATAGAGGAGCTTTTTCATTGGAGGGGCATACACTGATTTTCAAGTCACAGGTGACGTGACTCAAGGTATTACCCCTGGAGTTAAGGTTTGTCCATTATTCACTCAACGGATCAACCAATATTATCAGCTCAAGATCAGACCATCTTTTCATTTTTCATGGATTATTATTATTGTGAATGTGTAGTTAATGCACGATCACATAGGATAATAATAAACAAGCATGTAAGATAAAATGAACATGTGATGCAATGAAGTTTTCTATTTCTTACTTGGTTAGTCGTGAGTGCGATCACATAGTACATGCTTATAAAAAAATAAAATGATTTCTTTCATCACATTAAAAATAATAAAACTCTCAAAGATATATTAACTCCTAACCATCTTCCATCATTTGAATTTGGACAAAACCGGGTGTTTGGGGTGCTGGTCTGGCCATAACTGAGGGTGCCTCTTACTACTGGGGATTCCTTATAAGAGTGATAGTTTTACTTAACTAATGTTCTCGTAAGGATTAACCATTACTAACTTTCTATAATTTTATAGGCAAGGATTGAATAAATCAAGTTCTAATTTTAGAAGCAAGGACTTCACTCAACAGATCAAGGAACCATGAGTTCATGTGGTTTTCTAGCCAAAAGTCTACCTTGAACCCTCCAAGTAGTGTCATAGCCATAGCTTGTAGACTATTAGGGGTAGTTTCGAGATTCTTTACATTAGAATACTCTAGCGATAGAGTATATTGATTCTAATACAGAGGGTTCCCCGAACTTGATAAAAAATAGTTGGAGATATTTAATGCTTTATTTATTCAATCAAAATGTCTAAACTGGTAATCCAGATAAAAGGGTACTAATCTACTAAAATTTATTTTTGTAAAAAAATGGAAATTTATACCACAAGTTTTAAACTACAATAAATATTCGACAAATTAAATTTCCTCACTAACACGAGTATCCAAGAACAGTATAAGTGCTTGCGCATAGTACTATGATATATGAAACTGAAGGTGATAGTATCCCCAACACCTATTATACTACCTCTGTAAGCGAGGGTGAAATTTCTTACAGAATACTTATTTACCATGAATATGATGGTTATATCATTATGCTTTCATCAAAGTCTAATGTTTGTTGTGGTCACTACATTAAGACATTGATGATAAAAACATGAAGTCTCATCCCTGAGATTTCTGTAAGGAGAAAATGAAGCAATGATGTGAATAAGGCGATGGTTACACCGACATGTGTAAATTTAAATATAGATCATGATCTTTAAATGCACCAATTTATCATATCGTTTTCACCCCTTTACTCAAGTTTAATTTTAAGTTATAAAAAAATTATTGAGTAAACGCTTCATTACCTCTTCAGGTAAGGTTCGCTAAGTGAATAATAATTTCAAAGATAGTTTCTTATTTAATTCTTATGGATAATAAAATTTAAATACAAGGAGAAAAGGACAAGGTCATTTAATTCCAATGGAACATTCGCAAATGTCCATCAATGAAAAAGGTATTAATAGGAGATTTTTTCATTTCATATTATAAAATAAAACAATGGAATTTTAAAAGAAATAAACTGAATTAAAGAAGAAAGTTACCCACTTGTTCTTCAAAAAATATTCATTAATTGTAATGTTTCAATTTTTTTGCTTGCGTATTAAATACAATATGCTGATGACATATGTGTTCTAATACGGTAACAAAGTAAGTATGGAAACCGTACTGGAAGTTAGGTGTATTCTTCAAGTGGCTAAGAAAGGGTGATATCTAAGCCAATGGTGAGAAGTACACAACTTCCTAATTTCAAAGTCAAAGATTCGTGTAGAACTATTATTTAGTATAACCAAGAAATTAATATCATGTGTCCTTGTACACAAGGAGACATTATTCCAAATTTAAGAATCAATATTGACCTTGGTATTTTATACTCAACCTACAGTTTAGTAAAACTTGAATTGAAGGCAATACTTGATGAAAATAAAATGTAAGACTAATACCCAGTTGTGGTAAGATAATTATTTTTCAAGTAAAAATAAAAGTGGATGTCAATAAAAATACCCAGTATGGTTTTTAGGCTCAGCACAGCTAAATAATTTTCATATTATCAATGTCTTTATCTTAGACAAATGAACCTTTAGAAATAAAGCTATGTCACAAAGTTTTTGAAATTAGTTCAACAAGTACGAACTGTTTCAAGGAAAATAAAGAGGTATATATTTATATCATAATATTATTTTAATAAATTATGTAATGGTAAAATGATTTAAGTGAATGGTCAAAATATATGAGTTGCTTCGACCTGGTATGCTAAAGAATATCTTGATTATGCAGTCATCGATCATGATAATGTAGCATAGAGTAATTCCTAAACACAACTTACCTTATACACATGAGGACATTGATTCTAATGAGGATCGATGACGAATTATTACATATTAACAGTGAACAACAAAATGTAGCATGGAATAATTCCTAAATTCACGTTTTATACATCAGAGTGTTGATGTAAGTAGTATCAATGTTGCAAATTGCAAAAACTTCCATTATATTTCATGACATGCTTCACAAATAATGGTGTAATAAAATAATCATATGCCAAATAAAATAAAAAATAGATATAAAATGAGTCATATTATGATGATAAATCCATTATGTCATATGGGCATGTGTTTTGATGTGAATATTTTGTTAGGACATAAACAAACATGCATCATGGTAAAGACATGGTGCATCTATGTAACTATCCTAACAGTTTCTTAGGATATTACATAAATCCCTAAGATAGAAAAGTAGTAGTCAAGAGATCTATTACATTTCTAAAAGGTTTCACATATCTTTTAAGATAGTGGGAGATAAATTGATTTGGATTTAGTCAATGCTTTAGATGCACAGATAGTTTTCATAGGAAATAGTTCCACAAGCGCATGTGGAATAGAGTATATTTAAGAGACATATACTGCGTAGGAAGTATAAAACCATGGTGATGGTATGATATTCTTCGTGGCTAGTGATCTATTTTTCACTGTGAATAATATTTCAAACAAGAATTATATTGTAATTAGATGATATTGACCAGACCAACTGAAATTCAATAAATAATTTCACGTATCAGATTGGAAAGGGTTTTAAATAATTGAATACTGTGGTGGTTATTCAAGTGAGTTGATACATGGATGGTACAAGCATGGTACCAATAAGGCTCTATTGGTTTTACCAAGTTTTTATGCCTAAATACGTTAGAATTTTACTTGTCATATCTAATTTTTATGATCATATTATTGATAATTTAATTTCATGACCACCAATTGTGGATGGTGTCTATACGACAAAATCAGAAAGGGATAGTCACAACACAGAATGCTAATAAAGGTTGCAAGTTACTGAAATCCAGTTTTAGATTAAAGTAAGCAACAGGATCCTTGAATATACATTTGCAACAAATTTTTTCCATGTGTCTACCAACAGCTAGTGGGAGCACCAATGGTTTTCCAAGTAAAATATTTTTGGAAAAATTTGTGAAAATAGCTCATTTTTAAATAATCTATAATATTTTCCTTTAAACCACACTAAAATATCTCATTTATAAAGTTTCTTAAACACTTTTTTACATGTATTCAATTATTATGGATATTACGTATAATTAAATATGCATATTTTACCATATTAATGTCTATTAATGATTGAAACTATATTATTGCAAGGAAACCTCTATGATATGCCGATTTTTTTATGCCTTATGACTTGGTTAGGATACCTATTTCTTCCATAGGTAACCTTTGTGCTTATTACTTATGTATTTATCATAATGTGGCATGCATATTTAAGAACATTTTATGATGGGTGAACTCATATAGCGCTCCAATGCATTGGGTAATTTTTAGTCTCATGAGACGTCATGTTGGGGTAGGGAGTGAACCCAATTTCTTTATGGGACTTTGTCTTCAACGCACAATGGTATTGGTATTTATAATT
The DNA here is from genome assembly GCA_963277665.1 of Viscum album. NCBI lineage: Eukaryota > Viridiplantae > Streptophyta > Magnoliopsida > Santalales > Viscaceae > Viscum > Viscum album. The sequence continues at coordinate 964,892,784 of OY728163.1, read as the reverse complement.
GACTAATGATTATGTCATGTTTTATATTTTTTCCACATTCCTATGATTCCATGATTACATGATCACATGTACTATATGTTATGTTTCTATAAGTTTATTGTATGATCTTGGACTTCATAGAGGTATTACCTATTTAAAATTTTGGTTTCAATATCTCATTTTTGGTAAATGAAATGTTTCTTGGGGGTTTGAGGGGCCTCATTGGTGTTTCTGGGGTTTGGGAATGAAAGGGAATGAAAGAGGAGATTTCTGGGCATGCTGCACGGTTTACGCATGGTTAGTACTAACCGTGGGAGGGCAAGTCCAAACTGTACGGCTTGAGGCAGTGGAATTATACATATTTGGCACATGTTTAGTCATACCATGTGAAGCTCCCCAAGTAAACTTGTGACCTCACCTCCCTTAGGCAGTGGCTTGCGCATGGTTTGGAAAATTGTGTGGCCCGGTAATGTTGGAAAAATTTACAAAAATTCCATTACAGGATTTTAAACCCTTACCTAATTTTCACCCTTCATTTCCTTTTTTGAACCCTAGTGAAGAACAAGAGCTTCCAAGGGAGATTATCTTTCATCCCAAGGTCGTTTTAAGTGACTCCAGTTGCATATCAAAGATACGGGTAAGTCTAATCCCTCTCTTGTTTCTCTTTTTGGCTAATGGTTTGTATTCCTCTCTTTCTCCAACCAAATCTCTAAAACCCTCCTTTTAGGGTGATATTTAGGCTGAGGATTTAAAGGGTGATTGAATCAAGATCTAAGGCTTCTATTTGGAGTGAGACTAACAACAGATTCATGGTAGGCAGTCTACAAGTTATGTCCCTTGGTTTTTATATTGATTTGTGCATGTGGGGTTATGTTCTTACTATTCCTTGATGTTTTCTCAGTAAAATTTGAAGGATTTGATATAATGGGTTTCTAAATAACAAACTAAATCCCCCTTATGATCCCCATGTGATTCATGGTTAATAATTTGACAAATTTAGGGCCACCCATGGGGTGTGCCGACCCTTCTGAATGTTTTTAACATAATTATAAAGTTTGAAATTGGCTTGTGATTAAGCATCTCCCTTGATGAATGTGTAAATTGGTTAATATAATGATTAATAAAGGATTATGTGTAAATTTTTTAGTTTTGAATTTTAGCTAAGGGGGTGTTTTGTTTGGCATGTAAATGGGTTGAATGGGATTAATGTGATGTGTCAATGAATCATGTTTTTAACTTGAATATGATTAGTGATTTAGGCATGGGTAATGGGAATTGGGGTAAATTGTTATGTGATATAAATGATAAATGGTTTACTAGATTGTGGAATAATATTGATTCCCCTTTTAGTTGTTATTTTTGTTATATTTCTATTTATATTGTCTATGCTTGGTAGTAATGTGGTTGTGTGTGGTCAATAAATAAATAAGAATGTGCACATGGATTGGTAGAGTGGGGTATATACATGAGGTTCAATGCCCATGGGTTGAGTATACCGAGGCTCTAAACTCCACCCTCAATGCATGGGTTAGGTAAGGGAATGGAGTTCTATTCCCCTAAAAGTTGTATTCCACCGGGACTAAGGATTCAGGGTTAGGATAATGTGTTTGTTGTGATGTGTTGACCTAGTGAGATAGGAATTTATTTATACCTATATTCCTTGTGAATGATGAACATGTATAATCCATGAGACACATGAAAAAGGTGGTTTAATCACATAGATGTTATGGGTATCGAATCTGGATTTGATGATGGAATAACTTAGGAAAAACTTTATTACGAATGATTACTTATATTGTATTTTATTTACTTTTCATTGTTTAGAACTTTCAAGCACTACATATTTAGATAGAATATTTTTTTAGACACCGTTGGTGGTGGCCTAATGAGTTGTACTCACACCCTGATTGGGTTGTTGTTGGGTACCTGGGCAGATCTCATGGTTGTAGGTCATTTAAAGGGTAAAGTTCTGGTGATTAGGAGTTGAGTCGGATTTGGGATTTGTATGGATGAGGTTCCAGTCTTGAAGTCAGTACTATTTTTTGGATTCTACTGTTTATATTTATTTTCAGTTTCTTCCACTTGGTACTATAGCATGATGTAACATATTTACTATTAGTTGTGGTTTGTACCCAGTTTGGGTAGTGGTTATTTATGCTTGGTCACTAGTTTTATTATGGTTTTTCTATTATGGTTCACTCTGATAAAAGAGGTTATAGTCTCTTCATGTGACTCTTAGTACCTCACTGCTAATTGGAAACCTCTTTTGTATGGGGAAGCGTGCTTGATGTCATGTGATGACCCAGATTGAGGCACCAATTTAGTGGAACCCGGTTTGGGGATGTTACAAAGTGGTATCAGAAGAGGTCTTTTATGTGGCCTACTATTTTGGATTTTATATAGGAGGTAAGGAAAGTGTCAGGCCTTTATAATGTGGTGGTTCTTGGGATTAGCTAACCCAAGTATGAGGGAAAACCCAAGTCACCCTAGGTGGGAATTTTTTTCTTGTTATGCATTATTATAATTGATTATATTTCACCATTGGGTGATACACATGCGGTGTGATGTGACTATGTTATAATATTTTTTTGTGTGGATGCAATGGCATGAGATTGAGTGTTCATACATCATTACATGCACCTAGGTATATAGGAAACATGCATCATGGTAGGCACACACGGGACGAGGGTGTGGAGCATGAAGGGTAGGAGGCATCTGATTTTTTTGAGAGTGAAATGGAAAATAATAATTAATGAAGTGTTCTTAATAAGGGGAAGTAAGTGAATACAACTTTTTCAGAGTAGGTTGCGAAATAAAAATTATTCTGAAATGAGTATAAGGTAAGTATTGTAACCATGTGAGTTGGTTATCTTGTGTTATTTGTGACCTTGTTGGGGATGGTTGAGGGTAGTGTTTGGGTATTATATGAACATTTTGGGTAGTGTATGTGAAATGGTTTGTTTATGGATAATGATGAACTCTTCCTTACATATATTGTGAAAATTTTATGTTTTTTTTTCTAAATCTTGTGTCAGGAATTGTAGAGAAATGTCACCATGAAGGCACATGCTGGTCGGGAAATAGAAAGATATTTCTAAGAAAACTCCTCCCATAGAGGATAATTATAACACAGTGATCCCAGAAAATAGAGAAGATAAGTTCCCTAAGAACTTTTCTTATTTCATGTAGATGATGGAACAGGACCCAGGGCGGGTTGCACCCAGTATGTTCGAGTTGACCAGTGAGTTTCAGCTGCAGCGCCCTCCGACATTTACCAAAGAGGGTGGGAAAAAAGAAGCAGAGTTTTGGATATAGTCTATTAAGAATATTCTTGATCATATGTAGAATCCTTTTTAGAAGAAATTCATGTTAGCGGTCTATATGTTGCGAGTCCAGGCAAAGAGTTGGTGGGAAATCATTGTTCAAATAGAGAAATCTGAGGGAATGATGTGGAAAGATTTCTAGGATAAGTCTATCAAACACTCCTATACGAAATATACGAGGTAGGAGAAGGATTTAGATTTTATGAGTTTAAACTAAAGGGAAATTTCGGTGATGGATTATGCCAATCGCTTAACTGATCTGCACCACTTCGTTCCAACGCTGATAGGAGATGAGGCAGTTGTGGAGAATAATTTTTTGGATGGATGATACACGAGATTAGGTACCAGGTGAACATATTCCATCTAAATTATTTTTTGAGGTAATATATTATGTCCTTATCTTAGAAGGTAACCTAAAGGGAGCTTCGTGTGATGGACTTGTGTTGTTGGATGGTAGGGCATGTGGTGAATATTTTGAGAGAAAAAATCAACATTGTTGGAATCTCTATCATGGTGGAAGTGAACAAAGTAGTCCAAAGATGGGTACAACCTCTCAGGGTGGAAATCAGGTGTTGTGTTATTAGTGTGGAATTTTGGAGAACATGCACAGACAGTTCCCCCTACCACCAGTCAAGTGAAAATTGTGCAGTAGGATGGTCCATGTTTAGAGGTTCTATAGGAACCTTTGGTAGTCATGAAATGATAGAGGTCGGAGATAGATGAAGTTTTTCAGTAGGGGTAAATTACCCCATATCAGGAAAGAAGTTAGATCTCCATAGGTCATACTAGTAGGGGTGGTAGACATGGAACTCTAGGATGAGATCATCCATACCAGCAAGGTAGTGCAGTGCATGGTACTCCGGTTGGAGCCCAAGGTAGAGGGGATGGTCATATTCATGTAGTTCAGTATACACATGAAGGCAGTGAAGCAGGACCTTCTACCATTCGAGGTACGATTCTTATAGCTTCCATGCTCGTAAGTGGTTTATTTGATACAGGTTCTATGCATACTTTTATTTCTTCTCTATTAGTAGTTTTGTTGGGATTAACCATGGATGGTTTTTGTGGAGTTATATCACTTGATACTTCGTTAGGGGTATGGGTTGAAGAATTATCATACAGTGTAAGGGTTTTTCCTTGGAGGTTGGTGGATATCGATTTCTATGGAATCTGTTTTTCCTAGAGATGTCAGGTTTTGATCTGATTTTGGTCATGGATTGACTAGTGTTCTATCAAGCCCATATCAACTATAATTTATGTTGGGTGAAATTCACATATCTCAATGGAGATACTTATTTCCTTCGTGGTGAGTGGGATGTTTAGGCAAGCCGTATAGGGGAAATTTTTTAGTAGTTGGGGAAAATCATAGCTTAATTGGCATGCCTTATTCTTGATGATAGATTAGTAGAACAACATATCTTCAATCCTATAGTGGATCCATTTTAAGATGCATTTCTTGAGGATTTATCGGGACTGATACCCAAGAGGGATGTTGAGTTTACAAGCAAATTTCTACTAGGGGTAGATATAGTTTCCATTTTCCCATATCAAATGGAACAGATAGAGCTTTAGGAACTTAATGATATGCTAGCGGAGTTGGAACACAAAGGGTTTTTCAATCCTTGTATGTCTCCATGGGTATCACCTATGTTGTTTTCTAAGAAGGTGGATGGTTCATTGAGATTATGTGTTGATTACATGATGTTGAATCAGATGATTGTTAAGAACTAATACATGATTCCCATAATTTATTACCTATTTGATAAATTAAGGTGTGATTTGGTGTTCTATAAGATCAATTTAAGATCAAGATACCAATATTTAAGGGTGAGACCTTCTAACGTACCATAGATAGCTTTCTGGAGAAGGCATGGGTTGTATGAGTGTGTGGTGATGTTGTTCAGGTTGACCAATGCACTGGATTTTTTTATGAAGTTAATAAATATAATATTCCACATATACCTAGATCAGTTCCATAAATTTATTTTTTATGACATCTTAGTGTACTCATGAACTCTTGATGATCATTCCAAACATCTTGACATCATCTTGAGTACACAAAGAGAGCATAGGCTTTACACTAAGCTATCAAAATGTCAGTTCTAGATTGATAGAGTGCATTTATTGGGGCACATAATTTCTGAGTTAGGGGTGTCAGTGGATATCGAAAAGGTACAGGCTATGGTGTCCTGGGAGTATCCTAGGAACATTTCTAATATTCATAGTTTCCTGGGTTTTATCCTTGATTACTGAATGTTCATTACGGATTTCACCCATTTGGTTGCACCACTGTCGGGATTAACTGAGAAGGGAGTTATGTTTTGATTGGTCAGAGTCATGCGAGAATGTTTTTCAAGAGTTGAATAAGTGGTTGACTACCACACTAATTCTGATATTAATTGAACTAGGTTAAAGGTACACCTTTTTTTCTAAATATTCTGGTGTTAGACTTGGGGTAGTGTTGATGTAAGATGGTCGGGTTATGGCTTATGGGTTAAGATGGTTGAGTCCTCATGAAAAAAATTACCCTAATAATGAACTTGAGTTAGCTATTGTGGTTTATGACTTAAAGTGTTGGAGGAATTACTTGTTGGGAGATAAATTGAAGGTGTTTACTGACCATAAAAGTCTTACGTACATTTTCTCTTAGAAGGGTTCAAATATTCAACAACGAAGGTGGGTCAAGTACCTACAATACATTGATTTCGAGATGATATACACACTAAGAAAAGAAAATAGTATTACAGATGCTTGAAGCTGGAAGATTAAAAAATAAGTGGTTAAGGAATCCAACTCCAAGTGGAAATTTATGGAGTTATTTGTTGAGATGCACCTGGAAGTGCGGGATGGGCATGGGAAAATGGCCCTTGGGTCAATAGAATATGAGTCCATAATACTGAGTTGTGTGAAGGAAATATAATTAATGGATCTAGAGTGTCTGGAGATGATGGGGACTCTTATAGGTGAAGATTCACCTTCTAGTTGGGATATTGGGGATGATGGGATTTTCAATGTTTGTGGTCATGTGGTTGTACCAGTATTTATGTGGAAAGAGTTGATGTGTGATTTCCATGCATTAAAGTGGGTAGTGCATTTGATTTGACTAAGATGTATTGTGATCTTCATAGGAATTATTGGTGGCCAAGAATGAAGAAATAGTTTTAAGGTTTTGTATCACGATTCCTTACCTATCAACAGGTGAAGTCTGAGCATCAGTACCCAGGTGGGATGTTATATTCATTTTTCATCCATATTGGAAGTGGAATTATGTAATGATGGACTTTGAAGTGGACCTTATGATAATTCCTTGGAAGAATGATGCAATCTAGGTTGTAGTGGATCGGCTGACTAAAGTGGATGATTTATTGTCAATCTGAGAGACTTACACAGTTGATCAGTTGGGTAAGTTATATGTTTTCGATATAGTGTTTAAATATTGGGTGCTAAGAACCATAGTTTTAGATCATGATATGTGTTTCACATCGTGCTTCTTGTAGGGGTTATAGGAGGCTCTTGGTACTCAATTGTTTTTAGTACGGCCAGAGACAGATGGGCAGTTAGAGTGTAAAATTCACGTATTAGAATATATTTTGAGAGCATGTGTTATGGATTTTGATAGTTCATGGGAAAATTACTTGTTTCTTGTTAATTTTTCCTACAAAAATAGTTTTTAGGTTGCGATTTAGATGGATCCTTTTGAGGCACTCAATGGGAGACCGTGTAGATCTCCATTGTGTTGTTTAAAATTTGGGGATTCTAATATGTTAGGTCTGAGTCTCATGCATGAGACGTCAAAAAAGTTTCGGTTGATTCAAAACTGTGTGTCAACAGCACATAGTAGGCAGAAGTCATATACAGATTGGCGTCATAGACCACTTTAGTTTATGGTGGGTGATAGTGTGTTTCTTCAGGTATCTCTAAGGTTGGGTCACCATCGAATTCAAAAGTAGGGAAAGCTTCTACCCAGGTATGTGGGACCATTCAAGATCATAGAGAGAATCGGACTAGTGTCTTACTGATTGGATCTTCAACTGTGGTATAGTTTCATGCATGATATTTTTCAGGTCTCACAACTCCAAGAGTATTAACCAAACCCATCTCACCTTTTAAACATTAAGGATGTAGATTTGGAGTCTGATATTCCCTTTTAGGAGAATCTAGTTAGTATTGTAGATCGTAGTGAGAAAGTATTGCAGGGAAAGACTATGCCCATAGTTCAAGTTTTATGGTAGAATGGAAATGTTCATGAATAAACATGAAAGGGGGATCATGATATATGGGTCTAGTGTCCCAATATCTTTTCTTTGAAAAAATCAGTAATTCTTGGGAGTGAATCTCGAGGACGATCCGTTATAATGTGGGGAGGTTGTAATATTCCAAATTTCATAGAGGTATGTCCCTATTTAAAAGTTTGGTTCCAATCTCTCATTTTTGGTTAATGAAATGTTTCTTGGGGGTGTGACGGGCCTCAGGGCGTTCTGGGGGTTTGGGGTATGAAAGGGAAAGAAATAAGATATTTATGGGCATGCTGCATTGTTTGAATATGGTTAGTACTAACCGTGTGAGGGGAAGTCCAAACTATGCGGCTTGAGGAAGTGGAATTATGCATGATTGGTGCATGGTTAGTCAAACCATGTTGAGCTCCCTAGGTAACCATACAACCTCACCTCCCTTAAGAAGTGTCTTGTTCTTTTCATGTGCACGGTTTTTCAAACCGTTCGAGTAAACCATGCGGCCTAGTAAAGTTGGAAAATTTTACAAAAAATTACATTATGGTATTTTAAACCCTTACCCTATTTTCACCCCTAATTTCCTCATTTAAACCCTAGTGATGAACAAGAGCTTCCAAGGTCTTCCAAGGGTGATTCTCCTACATCCCTAGGTTGGTTTGAGTGCTTCTATTTACTGATCAAAGATCTAGGTAAGTCTAATCCCTCTCTTGTTTCTCTTTTTGATTTAGGGTTTCCTTTCCTCTTTTATCTCCAACCAAAGCTCTATGACCCTCATTTTCAGGTGATATCTAGGTTGAGGCTTTAAAGGGTGATTGAATCAGGATCCAAGGCTTCTATTAGGAGTGTGAAGTACAAAAACTTTAAGTTAGGTGGACTATAAGTTATATCCCTTGTTTTTACGTTGATTTGTGCATGTGGGTTTATGTTCTCTCTCTTCCTTGATGTGTTCTTGGTGTCGTTTTCAAGATTTGATATAATCAGTTTCTAAATAACTAATTGAAACCCCCTCATGATTCCCATGGGATTCATGGAGGATGACTTGAAAAATTTAGGGCCACCCATGGAGTGTGTCGACCCTTCCAAACATGGTTAACAAAATTATAAAGTGTAAAAATTTCTTGTGATTAAGTAGAACCCTTGATGAATGTGTAAATTGGTTAATATAATTATTAATAAAGGGTTATGGGTAAATGTTTTTAGTTGAATATTACGTCTAAGTGATTTTCCAGTTTTTCATGTAAATGGGTTAAATGGGATTAATTGGAATGTGTCGATGAATCATGTTTTTAACTTGAATATGCTTAGTGATTTAGGCATGGGTAATGGGAATCAGGATAAATGGTTATGTGATATAAATGATAAATGTGTTAATGTATTGTTCCATAATATTGATTCCAATTTTATATTTTATTGGTTGTGATATTGATATTGATATTCTCTATGCTTGGTTGTAATATGGTTATGTGTGGTGAATGAATAAATACAAAGGTGCACATGGCTTGGTAGAGTGAGGTATAGACATGAGGTTCTATGACCAGGGGTTGAGTTAGACTAAGGATCTAAACTCCACCATAAATGTACAACTTAGGGAAGGGGATAGAGTTTTATTCCTTTAACAGTTTCATTCCACCTAGACTGAGGATTTGGGGAGAGGATAATGTGGTTTTTGGGATGTGTTTCCCTAGTGAGATATGAATTGATTTATTCCCATATTCCTTGCGAATTATGAACATGCTTAATCTATTAGACACATGAAAAAGGTAGTTTAATCACTTGGATGGTATGCATGTAGAATTTGGATTTGATGATGGAATAACTTAGGGAAAACCTTGTTACTAATGGTTACTTGTATTGTCTTTTATTTAATTCTAATTATTTAGCACTTGTATGCACTATCTATTTATACTATATATTTAGTAAACACCATTGGTGGTGGACTACTGGGTTGTACTCACACCTTGATTGACCCGTCATCGGGTACCCATGCAGATTTCATGGTTGCGGAATAGGTGTAGGGAAAATGTCTGGTGCTCAAGAGTTTTGTTGGATTTGGGATTTGCGTGGATGAGGTTTCAGACTTTAAGTCAGGAATATTTGGGGGATTCTATTTTTTATCATTATTTTTGGTTTTTTCCACTTGGAATTGTAGCTTGAAATGACATATTTACTATTGGTTTTGGTTCATACACAGTTTGGGTAATGGTTATTTATTATTTTTCACTTGTTTGTTTATGTTGTTTCTACTATTTTATATGTTTTTTGTTGTGGTTTACTCTGATAAATATGGTATAGTCTCCCCACGTGACTCTTAGACCATCTCTTTTAATCATAAACCTCTAGAGTATAGGGAGGTGTGCTTGAGGTCATGTGATGACCCAGGTTGGGCTATAGTTTTAGTGGCACCCAGCTCGGGGACGTTATATTTATCCATGTTTAATTTTTTTATGTCATCATGTTATGATTTCTATCCAACTTGTTATGCTTTATTCTTATGTTCATTCCCTTAATGAGCTTTTTAGCTCATCCCTTTTGTCTATGTATTCCCCAAGTTATACTATGAATATGTAAGGTCTTAAAGGAATTTAGTAGCTCATTATGGATAATTAATATGAATATGTTTTATTCCATTTCCATGTTTTCTGTTTTCTATACCTAATCATCCAAAGACACTATAATTTATAATCCTTTATTTGTTTTTATGGTTATTTATGCTTAAAATCGTGTATTAATATGTGTAAAATGATAGGGTCATTATAGTTGGTATCAAAGAACGATCTAGTTATTTGTGTACATTAGGACTAGAAAACTTTACTAAAAACCCTAGGGATAATTCTCTCACCATGAATAACCTATATTAGAAATTAGGGAATCACAAGTTTGGATATAATATCCATTTACAAGTTTATCCATCTATGTTCAAAAAATCATTTTTATATGATTATTATATTGGGATTAAAACCCCCTAATCATGATTTGTTTTCTTAATTAATGGATAAAAATAGGATAACTCATGCCAAGAATCAATGTGATAAGCAATGTGATGATTTGTAACAACCCGAACGCTTATAGATAAAATTACACTTACAGTTTAATTAAATTTATTATTATGTAATATGGATATAGAAAACATATGAACTTATTTGGTTTTATTATATTATATCATATTTAAAATACCATTGATCATATTTATCATTGATAATATATTCATTGAATAGTGATCACATGATTAGTATAAATATAGGGTTTTAACAAATCCAATTGACATGGACAGAGGAAGTGATGACCTCAACTAGTAGTATCATACCCTACGAATCTTATTTATCAAATATTCCAAGGGAGATAGAATCACTTGTATTTTCCCTTGACCAATCCCAATAAAATATTGTATAACTTAAGCATGATACAAACCTTTTATGGTAAATTTTCAAGCTCATCGATATCATGGCCCAAACCATGTATGTTGAACCACCCCATGAAAGTCTCACAGTCGCTCACATTACTCTTATGGAATTTGTTGGTCTATTAAATTGATATGTATCAAGACACTATAAATATGGTATATACATTATTTTTTATATAATAATGAATATATTTTCATCCTATTATTGTTACTTTATAAATGATTTGTATTTTGACACAATAAAACACAAACAACATTTTTTTAGTAATATTAAAATTCAATTAAGGAATTTATTTTGATGAATTATTGGATTTTTGAAATAAATAAAATATAAATAAAATATTTTTAATATATAATTTTTATTAAATATAAATTATCATATAATTTTTATAATCCATATTTAATTTTTATAAATCCAAATTTAATTTTTATAATGGTTTGAAAACTGTTATTGTCAAAAAAACCCATCATTTCTTAATAAATATTGATTTTATTTTATAAGTGAAAATTAAAATATTTAGAAACTTATTTAGATAAAATGAATTCTATTTTTGGAATCATAATATTGAATTTATCCAATGGTGAATTTTTCATAATTTTCAAAGACAGTCGAATTTTCAGGTAAAAATTAAATAATGTATAAATATAACTTTTGTATTATGACATAATAACGACCCAAAAGTGATGTAATAAATATTATAAAATGAATCTATGACAAAATTTATGTTTTATATTTAAAATAATGAGATTTTATTTTTATTTTATTAATTTTATAAATCCATTATGAATCTTCCAAAACCATTGATATATTTTAAGGTTTTAAAATTATTTATTTAAGAGTATGACTCACCTCCACATAATAAAGGGAATTGTTTTATTAATTTTGGACCTATTATTTATAAAATAATTAAAAACACTCCCATTTTTTATAAACCATGGTCAAAACCATGGTAAGGTTTTTGGTTTTTGTTATTTTATTATATATAGTAAAAAACCTAAGTTTGAGGAATAATAAAGAAATACCCACTCATTTCCTATATAAACCCACCCAATATTCCATTTCTCTTCACTAAAATTCCTCATATAAAATCCTTAATCATCCCTCCCATATCTAGTGTCTTCTCAAGGTTCCCACATTCTCTCAAGAAGATCTTTCCAGGCATTGGGTGTGAGACACTCAAGTAAGGGATCATCACCTTCTCTTCTTTATTCAACTTTCCTTATTATATTATTCCTTCAATATTAAATTACATATTTTGGAATGAAAATTTACATGTAAATATTAATTCATATTTTATTTTCAAATTATAAGAGAACCATTTCACTCTCATCAACCCATTTTATGAATTTTTATGTGACGTCGTTATGCTTTCGAAATTCCACCAAGATTTTCCATGACAAAAAAATTGTGTATTGAATACCATACCCATTTCATATCAAGGTTGTTTTCCTTTATAAACTTATACTTATTTAAATTGGGACTTTTATTTTTTCATCACTTCTTTATCATGGAATAAAATATTATGATTAATTAATCCATGTTTTGTGATCTATGGAACACACTTCAGCAAGAGAATGAAATGAATGTGATGGTTGCACCTATAATAATATATCGATCCAATGCATTGGGTAATGTTTAGTCTCATGATAAGTCATTTTGGGATAGGGAGTGAAAATAATTATTTTATGGGACATTTTCCATTATGATTTCTTGGTATTTATCCTTGACCTATGTTTATAATGTAGTGTTTTACACTGTTTCCACATTTCTCATGTTATGATTATCATGCTATATCATGAATTATTATTACTATTCATTTTATTCCCCATCTATATTCCTATTGTATAAAACTTTTTACCTTATTAAATTATTATTCACATAAAATGATTTATATCTCACCCATTTATTATGTATGTACTCAGGTTATCCCGTGCTATTTTAAAAGCCCTGGAATTTTAGAAGCATGCTAAGAAAGTTTTCAATAATGTTCTTGTATCCCATGTTCAAGATGTTATTCTATGAACCTAATTCCAAAAGACACTATACTTATAGATATTATTAGTTTTATTAATTGTGTCCTTATGTAATAAATAATGTATTAATGTAAAATAAATATAATTTTTGTTATAGTTTTTATCAAATGAAAAGTATAGTTATTTTTGGGATTAGCATTAGAAATTCCTAGAAAAAGTCTTAGGGATAAGACTAAGAATAATAAAATGTACATAAATTTTGGTAAGTATAGATTAATTTTTTTATAAATAAAATATATCCCTCTATGGATACTACAAGTGGGCATAGTTCTGACATAGATGTACCTAAGGGTAACAACTCTGACAAGGTTTGTCGGGCCTAACTTTGTCTAACCCGATACACGACAATGGGCCTTACTTAAAACCTGGTTTGACACTCCTAGGGATATGATTTTTTAAATTCATAATATCATTATTAGAAATTATTAATTGAATAAAAAAATTCCCATAAGAATATATGTTAGGAAATAGATCATGGATAACATAGATTGAAGCCTAAAAATTCATAAGTTGATAAATAAATGTAAGTTATAAGTTATACCTTTAATTTCATTAAATTCCCATTTATGTGTTTAGTAGTTTAAAAATAATCATACTTAATTTTACCTTTCATTCTTGCCTATGGTAGGAAATATGAGGAATCAAGTAAACAATCAATGCAATGGGCAATGTGATGGCTACCCAAACAAGATACCCAGTCCGATGGGAGTGGGAATCGAAAACTTTGTGAATATAATCTCTCTATTAACTCAGGTTCTAAATAGAAACCTAAGAGAAGATGAGTTAACAAACCCCCCCTAAGATAGAACAAGCTATTATAGTGACCCTTATGGAACAATGGCCTCCAAATTTCAATGTATCATCTGACCCTTTAATCACGGAACAATGGATCAACTCTATTGATAATATATCATCCATACAATAATTTTATAAGAAAGAGAAAGTTCTATGGGATGGTTATCATATGAAGGTAGAAGTTGACTAGTGGTGTAAATTGATCAATAATACTAAGACTGAGAGATATATCTATGTGATGGGGTGGAATTAATTCTGGAAAAAAAAATCGATAAATATTTTCCTCACACTCTCCAAATTAAAATGGAATGATATTTCCTTTCCCTAAAACAAAAAAGATGATGAATCTATTAATATGAGGAAAAATTCACAAAACATGAACAATATGCCTCTATCTTTGTATATCCCCCAAAATTCAAGGTTTACTTGTTATTTGGTGGGATAAAACCTAGTATATGAAAATCCCGAGTGATCTGATACTTTGATATCTTTGAGGAAAATGTATGATGTGCCCACAAAGTAAAAATGGAGATATGAAAATCTAAAGGGTATCAAGGGGATAAGAAGAAGATATTGGAGTTTAATTTTGGTGTTTTTATGGAGAAATATAAAGGTTCCAAGAAATTTCAACATCCCACTTGTCAATGGTATGGAAATAATCACCCCAAAAATTGCCTAATAGGGGTGAGGAGATTCTTTAGGTTTGGGAAGGAAGGACACCTAGATAATGATTATCATCAAGAGAAATACACTAATGCTATAGAGGATATTAATTCTTTAGTCAATCATCAATGTGTTTTTCATTTCTTCAAATACAAATAACTTGTTCACTTTTAAATCTAATTCCCCAATCTAAGTGTTTTCAGAGAAAACCAAAAACCTCCAACGGAGTAAGGGAGAGGTTTTTTCATCACAACCACTGAGGTGGATCCCAATAATGAAGTGGTGATAGTTACACTAATTATTTATTTAATAATATTGAATTTACTTTTTGATTCTAGTTCTACTCATTCCTTCATATCAAGAATATTTAGCAGAACTATTCAAACACCACTACAAATCATGACAGTAGATCTATCGATGAAAACACAAAATGGGGCAATTATTCCATCCCAAGTATTTAACTCCTCCCCTATCAAATTTTTTTGTCTGAACATCCCATAAAACCTTGTCATGTATGATTTGGTGTAATTTGATGCAATTTTTTTGTATGGATTAGATTTCCCTATATAGACCAAACATAAATTTCTATGAGAAGGAAAACCTCTGTATTGGGAACTGACCCCTGATTATATACAAGTAAAAGGGGGATATCCTATGAATTGTGAGGGGGGGGGTGGTGAAACTTGTGGAAAGTATCATGAGTTACAAGAAGTAGGGGTGGGGTGAAAACCAAGCTTAAGGAAGTGTAAAATATTAATCTTAACAACTAATTTGAAGGCCTGGTGTGCAAAGGGATAGAGTAGGATATGATATATATTGGGATTTTAACCTTAATGGAGAGTAGGGAATCCAAACCATAGATTATATTTATGAGTCATCTAGACATTTATTTATTATAAGGTTGAAGAAATATAGTGTATAGGGATACCCAGTCAGAGGAGAAGGGAGGTTCAAAGAGGGATTCGGGACTTGGGAAGGTGTATCCAGATTAAAGGAAAAAATTCAAAAGGGTGTAAGGACTACTCCTACTTACCCCAACCAATGGATACAAGATACATAAAAAAGTAGAAGGATAAGAGTTTTTTAGGAATGTAGGATAATTTAGTTTACACGTTATTGGAGAACCCGGTTTGCTCATAGAGGGCAACAAATGTTGAGGCCAAGGAAAAATCTTGGGATCATCTTCTGCACTCTGAGGAAGATATGTTAGAGAAGGTCTTGATTATCCATGCATATAAGGGAGATATAGAAAGGATGAATGTGATACCTATTCAGGTGGACACAAACAAAGAAAAAAGTGATTGGATTAACAAGAAATATCTCATTCTAATTAGAGACTTCGATGATAAGAAGATAACAGTGGTCGAGTTCAGGAAAACTTGGTAAAAATTGGAATATCAATTTGAAGACATTTTTAAAGAACTAGATAAAAAGTTAATTTATATTTTCTATAAATTATATATATATATTTTGAATATAATATGTTCAGGTTTGATTTTAATAATTTGTTTGTCGTCTATAGTGTTTTATGTTTCTGGTTGGAACTTGGAGGTTTCATACTTTTTACACAAAATTGTTTTAAATAAAAATATAACTTGAGGAGGTGTACAAGTGTAAGGAGGAGGATTAATATTATTTATCACCAACATCTTAAACAAGGAAATTATTTTCCTATGAGAAATTGTATTTAGCTCAAATGATTGAGTCTAAGGAAAAAATCATCCTTGAAGACATGCCAATTGTGAGGGAATATGCTAATGTGTTTCTCGACTAATTTATTGGTCTACCTCCTAGCCAAGAGGTTGAATTTTCAATCAATCATTTACTTGGAGAATTTCTATTATTCAAGACTCTATATAGAATGGTTGTGTTGGAGCTTGAGGAGCTGAATAAATAACTACAATAGAATCTGGATAAATGTTTCATACAAAAAATTGCTTTACCATGGGGTGAACCAATCCTCTTTGCATTGAATAATGATGGGTCAATGATCCTTTTCATCAATTATCGTGAGATCAACAAGATCACGATAAAGAACGGGTATCCTCTACCACATATTGATGACTTATTCGATCAACTACGTAGAGCACAATACATTTTCCCAACACTACTTTTCTTTCAAGGTATGGGCACTATGAGTTCATAGTAATGCCTTTCTAACTCACTAATGATCTAGTAATATTCATAGACTTGATGAATAGAATCTTAAAATATTACATCAAAAAAATTTCAGTAGACTTTATTTTTGATATTCTAATATTCTCAAAAACCAAGGAGCAGCAAGATGAGAATCTGAGTACTATGCTAAAGACATTGTGAAAGGATAATCTTTATGAAAAGTAAATAAAATTTGAGTTTTTTTAGAAGGAAGTCACATTCTTGGGGAATATCATCACAAGAAATGGGATATGTGGGGACCCTTCAAAGAAAAAATAAATTGAAGGGTAGATGAGGCCAACATCTATGACAGATATCCATATTTTCCTTGGATTAGTTAGGAACTATTGTCAATTTATCAGAAATTTATCATAATTTTCAAACACCCTAACCAAAATAACTTGGAATAGAGTCAATTTTTCTAGAAATGATGAATGTAAAGAGAGATTCAGGGAATTTAAAAGGTGTCTTATCACTACCTTTATGCTCACACTACCAAAAATAGTATAACCTTTCATTGTATTCAATGATTCTTAAAATAAGTGATTGGGTTGGGTGTTAATGCATAATGAAAAATTCGTAGCCTATGCTTCAAGGCAGTTGAATGTTCATGAAAAGAACAACCCAATGCTTGATACGGAGTTAGATATAGTGATCTTTGCATTGAAAATCTAGCGGCATTGTCTCTTTTTTGAGAATTGTGATATGTATACATATCACAAAATCCTAAAATATATATTCACACAAGAAGATAAGAATATTCCCAAATGAAGATGGTTAGAGATGATCAAGGACTATGAATTATAAATCCATTACCATCCTCGTAAGGCAAACAAAGTGGAAAATGCTAGAAGTAGAAAGAATCCAGTAATTATATCATTCATGATAATTGAGAAGGATTTTATATTCATATACTTGAAAAGGATGGACATGGGAATCATAAAATAATGAACATCATCAATCATTTCACAAATTATATCTCAATCGTCTCTTCTGAAGAGGTTAAAAGACGATCAAAGAGATGATGTGGTAATTCAGATGAAATTGGAAAATATAATAAAAGGGAAATACTTGGATTTAAATGTTAATAGAGATGGTGTTGTTAAATTTGGTTCAAGAATATGTGTACCATAAAATATTGAGTTAAAGAAGGAGTTATTGGATGATGAACATAAATCAACCTTCTCCATTCACCTAGGAAGCATAAAGATGTATCATGATATCTAATATAACTATTTGTGGAAAAATATGAAGAAGGTGATCAATGAATATACATCAAAATTCCAAGTATGTCAGAAAGTGAAGGCTAAAATTAATATGTCTAAGGGGATAATGAAACCATTACCCATACTAGAATGGAAATGGGAAAACATCACCATAGACTTTGTCATCGAACATCCGAATATATCTCAGGAAAATAATGTTATATTGGTTGTTGTGGATTATCTTACAAAGTCATCTCAATTTATCTCAGTTAAATAGGACATAGAACTAGATAAAATTTTATGGATATACATTATAGAAGTGGTAAGGCTATATAGACTACCACTATATATTGTATCTGATCAAGATGCAAGATTAACCTCCATGTTCTAGAAAAGTCTCCAACATCTTCTAAACACTTAGATGAATTTCAGTACATTATATAATCCTTAAATTGATGACCAGTCTGAGAAAACTATTAAAATGGGACGATGTCTCTTGGTATATGATTTAGTTTCTTCCCAAATACCATCACTTTATTCCATGGAGATATGGGGAGGAATACCATGTCTCAAACATCAAACTCTAGGTCTTGTTGATGATTTATAGCATAACTCTTCTGTCAAAAATGAGATTCCATGATGTGTTAATGAATATACTTAAACATTTACACCATTTAATTGACCATTTAAGGACTTATTAGTTTTAATTCCCCAACTTCATCCCACCATGAATGTGTTCAGCACCTCTTCCAATAAAGGGATTTGTAGGGATCCATCTGGATGCTTGAGTAGAAACTATTTTTGTAAGAGAACTCTCCTAGATGTAGATGTTTGTTCCACCCTCCTTTTTAGTCCATAAACCATTCTATAAACATTTATTCATGTGTTTTAATAGTTTTCTCAGACTGGTCATCAATTTAAGTATTATAGAATGTACTGTAATTCAGCTCAGTGTTTAGAGGATGTTGGAGACTTTTCCAGAACTTAGAGGTTAATCTTGCATCTTGATCAGATAAAATATATAGTGGTAGTCTCTATACCCTTACCACTTCTATAATGTATATCCAAGAAATTTTATCTAGTATTAATTCCTATTGAACTGAGATAAATTGAGTTGTCTTTGTAAGACAATCCACAACAACCAATATAACATTATTTTCTTGAGATGTATTCGGATGTCCGATGAAAAAGTTGGTGATGTTTTCCCATTTCCATTATAGCATGGGTAATGGTTTAATTATCCCCTTAGACTTCTTACATTCAGCCTTCACTTTCTGACATACTTGAAATTTTTATGTATATTCATTGATCTCCTTCTTCATATTGTCCCAAAAATAGTTCTATTTGAGATCACGATACATCTTGATGACCAGTCTCCACCAAACCTATCTCAAGTATATGATGTATTACATGTATCCCTCTTATGAAAGAACACAAAAAACCCTCACATGTACTCAATCCATAGGTGGTACCATTTGAAAATACACATTCTTATAAGGAGTAGATGGTGAAGATCTTAGATTATAGAGAAAAAGTTCTAGAAAATAAGATAATGCTCCTTGGGAATGTGATGTGCAGAAACCACAAGTTTGAAGAAGCAATGTGGGAACCGGAGGAGGTGATGAAATAGTATTTCCCTTATCTGTTTTAGTGTGGTAAAATAAATTTTTTATGGTTGAATTTCTGATGGGGGGATATTGTAATGACCCGAACTGTTATTAATAAAATTCCCATTGCAATTTAATTAAATGTATTATTATGCAATGTGAATATAGAAAACACATTCACTTATTTGGTTTTATTATATTCTATCATATTAAAAATACCATTAAGAATATTTATCATTGATAATATAGTCATTGAATAGAGATAAACTATTTAGTAAAAATATAGGGATTTAACAAATCCAATTGACATAGACAAATGAAGTGATTATCTCAACCAGTAGGATCGTACCCTATAAATCCCATTTATTAGAGCTTCTAAGGGAGACAGTATCACTGATACTTTCCCTTAACCATTCCCAATTTTATATCCAACCAATTAAGTAGGAATGAAACTGTTTAATAGAGAAATTAAAGTGCATCGAGATAACACACCAAACCATGTACATTGAACTACCCCATGAAATTCTTATAGTTGTGCATCTTATACTTAGGGAATTTTCTAGTGTATTAAAGATATATGTATCAAGACCCTAAAAATATAATCATGTACATTATTTATTTAATAATTAATATATTTTCATCCTATTATTGTTACTTTATAAGTTTTTTTTATTTTTATATAATAAAACATAAACATTATTTTTGGGAAATATTAAAATTCAATTAAAGAATTTATTTTGATGAATTAGTGGATTTTTGAAATAAATAATGTTTTAATAAAATATTTTTATTAAATAATTTTTATTGAATATAAAGTATCATATAGTTTTTTTGAATCCAAATGTAATTTTTATAAATGTTTGAAAACTATTATCGTCAAGAAATCCAGTAGTTATTAATAAATGTTGATTTTATTTTAAAAGTGAAAATTCACATATTTAGAAAATGATTTAGATAAAATGAATATTATTTTTGGAATCATAACATCAAAATTATCCAAATGTAAATTTTTCATAATTTTCTGAGACAGTATAAATTTTGAGTAAAAATTAAATATCGTAAAAATATACTTTTTGTATTATGGCATCATAATGACACAAAAGTGATATAATAAATACTATTAATTGTATCCATGAAAAAATCTATTTTTTCTACTTAAAAAGGAGATATTTAATGTTTATTTAATTAATTTTATAAATCCATTATGAGTTCTCTAAAACCATTAATATATTTTAAGTTTTTAAAATCATTTCTTTATGTGTATGACACACCTATACCTAATAAAGGGAATTATTTTAATAATTCTAGACCTTGTAATTATAAAATAATGAAACACACTCCCATTTAGGAAAAACCATGGGAATTAAACCATGTTAATGTTTGTGTTTTTGGTTATTTTATTATATAGATTCCAAAACCGAAGTTTGAGAAATTATAATGAAATCCACACTCATTTCCTATATAAAATCACCCAAACTCCAATTTCTATTATCAAAAACTCCTTATAGAATTTTCCTCTCTATATTCTTCCAAATGTTCCCCCAAACTCTCAATAATCTCCTCCCAAGAATTTGGAGCCACACACTCAACTAAGGGATCCTCACCTTCTCTTCTTTATTCAAGTCCCTTTATTATATTATGGATTATATTTCTAATTCCATATTTTGGGATATGTCTTTCCATGTTCCTATTAATACCTACTTTATTTCCAAATTATGATAGACCTCTTTCCCTATCATCAAAACATTTTATGAATTTTTTAGTGACACTATTTTGCTACCAAAATTTCACCATGAGTTTCCATGCCAGAACAATTGTGTGGTAAATTCCATACCCATTTCATATCAAGGTTGTTCATCTTCATATACTTATACTTTTTTTAATTGGAAATTAGATGTATGTATTTAAAAATACTTTATCATGTAATAAAATATGATGATTAATGAATCTATGTTTTATAATATATGTGGAACACTTAAGCATGAGAATTAAATGAATGTGATAGGTGCTCTCAGAATTATATATTGGTCCAATGCATTCGGAAATGTTTAGTATCATGAGATATAATTTTGGTATAGGGAGTGAACCTAGTTCCTTTATAGGACTTCTTTCTTTATGATGTCTTAGAATTTATCATTGACCTATGTTTATGATTCAATGTTTTAAGTTATTTCCACATTTCTCATGTTATTATTATCATGCTACATCATGTCATGTTATTTGTATTCATTTTATTCTCCATTTATATTCTTATTTTATAATACATTTACCTTATTCCATGATTATTCAGTTATTGTACTTTATATATCACTCCTTTCTTATGTATTCCCCTAGGTTATCCCATGTAGTTGTAAAAAACATTGAATTTTAGAATCATGTTAAGGAAGTTTTCGACAATGTTATTGTATCCCATGTTTAAGATTTTATGCTATGTACCTAATTTACAAAGACACTAGAATTATTTATCAACTGGTTTATATTAAGTGTAACCTTATGTAATAAATCATGTAATAAAATAAAATAAAGATAAGGGTTGTTAAATTATTTCCCCATTGAAATTACAAATCTGATGGGGATGGGAGATCAAAACTTAATGACAGTATTAGTACAACTGGCTCGAGTTATGAATAATAACTTGAATCATATGGAATTACATCATCCAAAGAAAGATAAATTTGTGGTTTAATACTTTATGTGATAAAGGCCTCCCATATTTAGTGTATCTTCTAATCCCATTATCACATAATAATGTATTTACTTCATTAATAAGATATTCCCTGTCCTTCAATGCTCATAATAAGATAAAGTCATACTAGTTGTTTATCATTTTGATGGTGGAGCTGATTAGTGGTGGACACTGATAAAAAACACAGTCTATTGAGGAAATTGATTCAATGGAATGAGAATATTTCAAGAAAATATTTTTCAATAAATATTTTCCTAAACTCTTTATATTATGATGGAAAATTAGTTTCTCAGAAATAATCATAAGGAAGATGAGTCTATCGGGGCATATGAAAAATTTACAAGGATTGCATGATACACCATTGGATTTTTCATAAACATTGAAAGAAAATTGGGTCACTTATTTAGTAGAATAAATATGAGTCTATGAAAATACTTAGTGATCCAATACATTGAATGATATGAGTAGATTGTATGTTGTGCCCTTAAGGTTGAAATGGAGATTGAAGACTCTCAGTTTTCTTGTGGGATTAGAGATAAAAAATAGAAAATGAAGTTTAATATGGTAGGATTAACAGATAAATACCATGATATAAAGAAATCCCAGCATCCCACATGTCAGAAATATGGGAATAAGAATCCTGGGAACTGTCTAAGGGGGACCAAGAGATGCTTAAAATATGGAAGATAGGGGTATATTGTTAATATTTTATGAAGGGATATGAAGAATACCTAAAATTTTGAGGAATAAATGAAGGTTCATATCAACTATCAACCTATATTGAAGTGTATCAAATACAAGTAACTTGGGAAATTTGTGAACCAATTCCCTAAGTAGAGGGTTTTTACAGGAAATCAGCAACAAAAAACTCCATGGAAACAAGGAAGGGAATATGTTATCACAACTACAAAGGTGGAACCTGACAATGATGTGGTGATAGGTATGCCGGTTATTCATTAAATAATAGAAAATATATTATTTGATAATAGTTCTAATAATTAATTAATATCTTGAAGGTATGGTAGAACTATTCAAACACCACATCAAAATATGGCGGTTGAGTTATCTGTGAAAATAGAAAATAGGGAAATTATTGAATCCAAAGTATATAAATCCTCCCCAGATAATGTTTTTGGACTTAATCACCTAGATCAACTTTTCATAATTACTTTGGTGGAGTTTAATGTTATATTAGGATTGGATTGGAAATATTTATACAAAGGAAACATCAACTTTTGGGAAAGGGAGTTCACTCTTCACATTTTGAGGAATCCTCCAATTATGTACAAGTGTAAGGATGAGGATAAATATTATTTAGAATCATCATCTCAGTTGAGGATATTAGTTCCTTATGAGAAACAATTTCATTCTCAAAGGATTGATACAAAGGAGAGGGTCATGCTTGAATATAGGCCTATTGTGGGGGACTACACTGATGTGTTCCCTGAAGAATTTCCTAGTCTTCCTCCTCATCAAGAGGTTGAGTTCTCAATTAAACTTATTATTGAATCACTACCTTTATCAAGGAAATGTAATATAATTTCCACTATTGAGTTGGAGGAACTGAAGAAGCAGTTATAGGAGAATATAGACAAGTTTTTTATATGCTCGAGTGTTCCACCATGGGGTGCGCTAGTCCTCTTCATCAATAAGAAGGATGGATCAATGCACCTCTTCATTGATTATCATGAACTCAAAAAAATCATTATAAAGAATAAAAATCTCATTCCATATATAGATGACTTGTTTGATCAACTAAATGGGGCCAAGTATTTCTCTAAATTGGACCTTCGATTGGGATTCACCAATTAAAGATGAAGGAAGAAGATATTCCCAAGAATAAATTTTGAACAAGGTATAGACACTATGAGTTCATAGTGATTCTTTCAAGACTCACTAATCCTCCAAAAAAATTATGGAATTAATGAATAGAGTCTTTATATATTACCTCGACAAATTTTAGGTATCCTTCATCGATGATATTCTGATATACTCCAAATGTATAGATTAACACGAGGAGCATTTGAATACTGTACTAAATACCTTGAGAAGGGACAAATGTTATGCAAAGTAAATTAAATTTGAGTTTGGGATAGATGAAGTATCATTCTTAGGAAATGTTATCACTAGTAATGGGATATATATGGGCCCTTCCAAGACAAAGTCAATCGAAGAGTGGCCTTGTCTAACATTTGTAATAGAGATCCATAGTTTCCTTGGTCTATCAAGGTATTACTGATAATTTGTGAAGAAATTACCATAATTTTCAAAACTAATAACCAATATGACTCAGAAAAGAGTAATTATTTTCTTAACCAATGAACATTAATATTACTTCAAAGAGTTGAAAAAGTGTCTTACCACTACACCATCAATCACACTTCCAACAAGTGGGGATCTCTTTGTGGTATACAGTGATGCTTAAAATATATTATTAGGATTTTTACTGCTTAAAAATGATAAATTGATAGCTTATGCCTCAAGGTAGATGAATATTCATGAGAAAAACTATCTCATGCATGATCTGGGGTTGGCAGCTCTGACCTTCATGTTGAAAATTTGGTGGAATTATCTCTATGGGGAGAAGTGTGAGATATATACTAATAACAAGATCCTCAAATATATATTCATACAGAAGGAGATTAATAGGTACTAGAAAATATGGTTAGATCTCATCAAGGATTATGAATCCTCAATCCAAAATAATCCTAGAAAGGAAAACAATGTGTAAGAAGCTCTAAGCTGAAAGGATATTGCAACATTATAAATGATGAAAATTGGGAAGGATCCAATATTCTTATATTTGTAGAGGATAGGAATGGGAATCATTAAGGAAGGAACATTATCAATCCTTTCTCAAATTATTTATGAAGCATCCCTTATGGGAAAAAATGAAGGATGATCAATGAAATGATTTTTTAATTAAAAAAAGGATGAAGCTATTAGAAATGGGAAATACTCAGAGTTTAAAATTGATGTGGAAGGAGTCATAAGATTTTGGAAATGATTATGTGTATTATCATATCTAGATATAAAGAATGAGATATTAAATTAAACACATAGCCCAACATTCTATACTCAACCAGGAAGCATCAAGATGTATTGAGATATCAAATATCACTAATTTTGGGATGATATGAATAAGGATATCACTGAATATACATCAAAGTTCCTCATATTTTATCAAGTAGAGGGTGGAATACAAAATTATAAGGGGATGATTCAACCATTACAAATACCAACATAGAAATTGGAGAACATCACCTTGGACTTTTTCACTATACTTCCAAAGATATCCAGAGGAAACATTGCTATATGGGTTTTTTTGGATCGTCTTGCAATTATAGGTCACTTTCTCAAAATTGGATATGACTTCTCACTCAATCAAATTGCACGGATATACATCATAGAAGTGGTAAGGCTTTATTGAGTACCACCATAGATTATATCTGATCAAGATCTGATATTCACCTCCAAGTTCTAGAAAAGTCTCTAACATGCTCTAAACACTGAATTGAACATCAGTATGGCCTATCATCGTCAAACTAATGTCCAATCATTATAGACTATTAGAAAATTGGAAGAATTTTTTAGATCAGGTTCTATGACCTTTAATGTAGGATGGTACCAATATCTTCCTCTGGTCGATTTCTCATAAAAACATAGTATCCACTCAAGAATATAAATAGCTCCATATGAATCCCTTTGTGGGAAAATATTTAAAACACTAGAATGATGGGATAAATTTAGTGAATAAAATCTTATTGGACCTGAAATGGTCAACGAAATGGTAGAAAATGTGAAAACCATTCAGCGGTACGTCAGTACTGCCCAAATTCAACCAAAGAGGTATACAAGAAATTTTCAACGGGACCTAGAGTTTGAGTTTATAGACATGTTATTCCTCTATATATCTCTATGGAATAGGATCATGAGATTTGGGAAGAAAAGAAGTATGATTCCCATATACACTAGCCCTTTCGAGATTCATGATCATGTTGGAGTTTTGGCTTATTTACTATAACTTCCACCTACCATGTCTCAAGTACATGATATATTCCATGTATCCCTATTGAGGAAGTACATACCAGATTTCTCACATGTACTGAATCCAGAGTTGATACAATAGGAGAGTGACCTCTCGTGTGAAGAGAAATCGGTGAAGATATTGGACCATATAGATAAATTTCTATGCAACAAGAATACTCACCTATTCAAAGTTCTATGTAGGAACAATAAGTTATAAGAGGCAACATCGGAACTATAGGAAGTGATGAAGGATAAGTACCCTAACCTATTTTCACCTTAGAATATAAATACAAAATATCAAGGGTGAAATTTCATAAGGGGAGAAAATATAACAAACCCATAACTCTATCAGTGTAAATTCCATTATTATAATTATTTCATATATTATAAACCACATAAAATCACATTTAGAACCCATTTCAGATTTATAAATGAATAATTAATGAAATAAGAGGTATTTCTTGAAATTAAAGAACCTATATCGATGTTATAGTAACGTGATAATCTGAATAGTAATGTGACTATTATGAATAGTAAACCAGCCAATAGAATATTAACCTCACCTATGAAATTATAAAAAAAATTTATATATCTTATAAATTAAAATACAATATAATTGTTTCATAGTATAATTATATAAATGTATTAAAAAAATAAATTATGTATTGTTATATTTGTGAAATGAAAATGCTTATTTACAATTTTATAATTAATATAATGATTTAAAACAAAATATATTTTAATAAAATAGATTCATAAATTAATATTTTGTTTTCTTATGATTATAGGTTAATTTTATGAGACCTTAACTAATTTTTCAAAGTGTTATAAAAAGAATTATAATTTTAAAATTGATATTATTGAAATAAATGAAGATTTTATTTAAAAAAAATAAATTTACCATATTTAGAAAATTATTTCATAAAATGGAGTCCATTTTTGAAATCTACACAATGAAAAATAGTAGGGGTTAATTTTTTTGATTTTTATAAAATATTAGATTTTTTGGGGAATAGTGAAATATGATAATTTACTGTATAAACTAAATACATGAATTATTAAGTCATGAATGATGTATAGATAATGGTAGAACTATTAGTAATAAATAACATGCACTGATTACTATATTTACTCACAATAATACTCACTATTTATCTTCTAGATCCAAAATAATAAACAAATGAATAAAAAACACCCCTCTCCTCCACTATAGATACCACCCTTAACCACCTCTTCTCATCACACATTATAAACCATAGATATTGCTTAAATTATTCCCAATTACTCTCCCAATTATCCTTCCCATGTCGAGGAAATTTTTTTTCTCAATAAGATACCAAACCCAATTCCCCTAAGGAGGTTCTCAAGGAGAAGAAGTTCATGAGGTAAAATCCACTTTTGTTTTATTTTAATTTTTTTTCAATATATTTTATTTACTCTACTTTCCTAAACTCACTATCACAAAGTGAATTGATAAATACAGTATATTTTATATACTAGAGTGTTGTTGTGTTAATGGAATAATCTATCATCAAATATCTTCCCTCTTCCTTTTATTCTAAAAATGAATAGATTGTCGGTGATTTCTCGATTTACCGCCATCATGGACGATATGTTTTCATTTTCCTTTACTTCCATAAAATATGGTCATAAATCCATTATTGTGGTTAAGAAATATTTAAATATGTATATTATATATTGTATCATGTTCTGTAACTAATAAATTTTTAGAAAAATAAATAATAAAACAAAACTAGTTCGTGATGATTAAAAATTCACCAAAATAAACTAACATTCGTCATTAACTTTTATCAAATGAATCATTCTCATATCTGAAGATAAAATGATATATGGGACCATTTAAATTTATATATGTTAATAAATATATTATAATTCCACCCCTAGGTTTTTTATTTCATTTTATAATAACTCTCATAATTAAACTCAAGAGAACCAATCATAAAATCATGAAACAAACGCTCACAGAAGGACAAAATTAAATCTTATAACCCATAAAAAGGGATATAAATAATATTAATAAAATTATAATAAATCATATACATGTATAATAGGTTATTAATTAATTAATTAATGGATTTAATTTTATTATCCAAGACATTAAGCATAATTGTTGAATAGTTTCAGACATAAGGTAAGGGATTCTCTTTGAACCTTCATTTTTCCTTCAAGTTACGCTTTCTCTATCTTTACCCAAATTTAATTTCTAATTATTTTTATGTAATTTTTCTAAATTATATTTTTTAGGTTAAAAACATATGTAACTATCTCTATCCTTCTTTCTTTTATAGGTAAATACATATTTTATAAGGTTCCATTTTCAATCCATCTTAATTAGTAAGCCCGATTAAAGTGAACTTCTCAATTTCATACACATTTTCAAGTATAGTCCATAATCTATTTTAGTAAACCAATGTTTTTCTAAAATTATAAATTTTATCATAAAAAACTATATTTCTTTATTTCTGGTTTTATGCAAACAATTATGCATTTTTCTCTTTAATGAATCTTTAATATTTTCCCTTAAACACCACTAAAATAACTCATTTATAAAATTTCCTAAACACTCTTTTTACACGTTTTCACATATATTTTTATATTATTTATCATTATTTATGCCTATTTTCCCTTATTAATGTCCATGAATGATTTAAAATCCATTATTACATAGGTACCTCTATGATATGGCTATTTATTATGTCTTATGACATGATTGTGATACCCATTTCTTCCACGGGAAACCCTTATGATTATTCCTTATATATGATAATTCATGTGGAACACATATTTATTAACATATTATTATGGTAATTAAAAGATATTTCTCTAATTAATTGGGTAATGTTTTGTCTCATGAGACGTCATTTTGGGATAGGAAGTGAACCTGATTCCTTTATAGTACTTTTCCCTTCATGTGAATAGACTTTCCAATTATCCTTGACTCATGATTATGTCATGTTGTATGTTTTTTTCACATCCCTATGATTCCATGATTAAATGACACCATGTTATATATGTTATGCTTCTATATCTTTATTCATGTTCCATTCCTTTTTATGTCATCATGTTATGCTTTCTAACCCATGTCTATGATTTATTCCTATGTTCATTCCCTTACTATGATTTTTAGCTCACCCCTTTTGTCTATGTATTCCCTAGATTATCCTATGAATATTTAAGGGATAAATAGAGTATAGGATATCATTATAGATAATTAATATAAATTTGTTTTATTCTATTTCCATGTTTTCAATTTTATGTTCCTAATCATCCAAATACAGTAGACTTTACGATCCTTGGTTTGTATTTAAAGGTTAATTATTCTTAAAATAATTTATTATTATGTGTCAAAGGATAGGTTAGTTATATATATCCTATATTTTATGAACTATATTTATCTTGTTTTATTAATTGTTTTATAAATTACATGTCATGACTGAATTGTGTGTGTGAGTATGGATTTTGATAAAAGATGATTTTACAACAATTTTGGTATAACAGAAAGTATTTTCAAAGCATTTTGAAATGGATTTGTTAAATATTTTCAAGGAATTTTGTTTAATGATTTTATTTTAGAAAAATGTAGCAAATGGGAATCCTTGGGTACTTAGGTGGAAGTTTTAGCAATAGGCTCTATCCGTTGATACTATCGATGGGGTCACTCATGGGATGTTTCTCTACTCCCTATGCCCATTGTTCTATGAAATTGTTAGAACTATTGGTAGGTTCACTTACTGAGGTGTTTCTCTACTCTCTATATTAGATGAATATGTATGGAGACTTAATGTGTGTGATTTTCTATGTTTTTGTACAATTTTTTTAGCTAGATTAACCTATAGTGATCCTTGGTGGGATGTTTCTTTTGATTTAGTTTGTATTAATTTGTATTTGATGTGACATGTGATGCATGATTTGGTATGAACTAATTTTATATATGTGATATTATTTGAAAATATTTTACCTGGATTATTTATAACTATAGAAGAAGTGGAAATATTTTACCATGAGTTTGATATAAAAATTGTTTAGTTGTTTATCATGCCTTGTTTTCATTAAAGATTAGCATGTTCATATTGTTGTACAAATACTTGATATAGAACACCTGGGTTGGATCCTACTGAACCAATTTAGCTCACACCCTATTCACCCATTGGGTGGTGCATATAACTTATTATATCTTTTGATGTAAGGAAAGGGAATGTTTGGCAGTGAGTTAGTGAGGATTGTTTCAGGTGGGTTTGGGTAGATGGTGGTGAGATGGTGGGAGTTTTCCCATTCTATCACATGGATTGGTTGTTTCAGGTATTTTTGTTCCTTGTTTTTGGACTTGTATCTTGCATATTGTTTTTGTACTTTTGAGATGTATCACTTCAACTATTTCCTTTTTGATATGACATGTATTTATTATTTACTCTTATACTATTTATTCACATCTTGTGTGTGTGTGTATATGTATATATATATATATTATGATTTTAGTTTGGAAAAGATATTCCCTCTAGTTATTTTTGATGCCTGGGTGCTAGTCACCAACCTATGGGGAGTGAGAACACCATTTAGGTATGTGATGGTCTAGGTCGGGTACTAGTTTTAGAGGGTATTTGGGATGATTTGGGTAGAGTTTGGTATCAAAAGGGCATGTTCATTATCATTATTGGTAAGTTGGTAGACTAGAGGTAGGATTTTCAGGACTTGAGATATAGGTTGCAGTAAGTTCCTGGCTAAATCTTGTCATGATGAGACTCAAGTTACCATGGGATGTTAGGATTTGCATCTCCTATTTTGAGTTTATGATCTTAATCTGAATTTTTAATTATGGTTTTCTGGTTAAAACTGAGATTATATTTTTGTCTGATCATTTATTCTATTTTAGTGCATAGTGGTATGCCTCTAATATTTCTTACATGGTTTCCCCAATAGGGTGTAGTGGATTATATTCAAGGGAATCTGCCTATATATCATAATCTTATCAATTCTATCATGTGGTAAGCCTTTACTATCAACCAAAATATACCAAAACTATATAAAATTGTTTTTTAGGTATATCTAGGAGTTTTAAGAGAAAGGGATTGATCACATGACTTCTTACGTGAGAAGCCATCATCCTTTAAAGGTAAGAATGAACCTCAAGATTTAGTGGACTAGATGAACAAGATCTATCAGATCATCAACTTCCATGATACACCAAAGAATATCAAGTTCATGAGCATGGAATTTTGACTTGATTGTTTTATCAAGTGATGGTGTGAATCCATGGTACATGAGGATAGAAACATGGTCTAGGAATGGAAGGGTTTCAAGACCCTCTTCTTTTAGTAGTCTATTCCAGAGTCACTGATGGTGGATAAGTCTCTAGAGTTCCTCTTCATGAAGTAGGGAGAGTTTTTGGTGTTGGAATACACCAACTAGCTCATGGAGCTGGTTCTCTTTTCTCTTGGGGTAGTAAAGAATGATCAGTTAAAGGATCAAAAGTACCTGCATGGTTTTTAACTGGATATAGGATCATAGGTATTTATGCTGAATCATTCTACCTATGTAGATATAGTAGACAATGTAATGATGGTAGGCATGGATATGATTGTCAAGACCCATCCCACTGGGTCCCATGTCATAACTACCCCAAGCCTGACTCTAATAGGCTAGGGGATGGTGACCAATACTGAGTAGGCATATCACATACATGGGATGCCTTAGCCTAATGTACCTTTACACACACACACATATCCAAGCCCATACAAGGTTAAAATTTAAAACAAATTATAACCTTGAATGAATACATATAAAATCCCAACATCAAAGTATGAAAACTAGTACATGAAATAAAAAAGGAGTAAATAAAATCCCACCATAAAGATACATAAAACAAGTCCAACCTGTAAACTGGGTGAGGACTACTATCAAGGTGACTGAAGTAATACACCTCACTATATCTAGCCCACTAAGATCTTCCTAGTCTTGGTCCATCTAGGACTTCTTCAAAAGGTTGATCATCTACATAATACACGACACATGTGGTAAAATACCTTGTAGGGGTGAGTATAAAAATACCCAGTAGGACATCCTAAAATCACTAAGCATATAGCATCAAGAATAATATTCATCTCATTATAGGTATATGTCACAACAAATATAACAAGAATATCTATATATACTAAACATAGACACATAGTCTAAAGGTAAAGTCGCAACTGTACTGGTTTCCTAGGATTCCTACTTGATAGTTCCATATTGCACTTGTTCGGGGGAACACACTCCACGAGTTAGATATCACAGATGGAATCCATATGATATTTCACTCTCTTTGGATCTAACAATAAGATGTACATGTTGGAAGTATGAAGATAATGATATATAGACGCAAATCACACCCATGTCCATGGGGTATACCAATAACCCAATCTGGATTAACCCACTAAGTAGGGGATCAATGCCCGTGTAGAGTTGGTCACAAAAATACTAATAACCCCAACTATGGAAAAGATGATGATAGGGGATATCACTCTGGTCCTCATAGAAGGATTCTGACACATCTATCTAAGACATAATATTCTCATAGGGGATCACCATCCTATTCATAGGACGTAACTCCATACTAAACCCCCAAGGAAAAGTATCAGGGGAATGTATCCTAACGAAGCATTTTTACTCTGAAGAGGATAAGGGATATAATACATTTTTGATGGAGTACACAATGTGTACTAGTAGTTCATAGTGTGTTCCTTCACAATAGTTCATACCCTTGTATCACATCACATGCCCATGTCAATATCCATGCCTAAGTACACTTCCTGATTAATCCCATGTACTCTTAGTCATGTTCATGTTCTTCTCTTGGTGGTCGTGTTTGGCTATTCATGTCTATGTTTGTGTACCTACCTGGTTACACACCAAGCCACCATGTAAGGGTTGCACGGCGTGTGACACATATCACATGGTGTGTCATACTTTTATTCTTCATGAAAAATCTAGTTCTACATAGGGGTTCCGACACTGTGTTTGATCCCGAATGACATGTCGTGTAACCTATAATTTCATATTCTTCCTCCATGTTTTCCCACACCACCGCAACCTTTTATTCCACTACCAATCTCACTTGAAGATCATGAATATGGTTTTATCAAACCATTAAATTGTCACTCACTAGAATACAGCCACAAAAACATATAAAAAAATTATCATCATTGGTACCCATCACCATCGCATTCCCTATTCAAAGTTGGGGCCTCAAATATTTCCTCAATCTGTCATCATCACCATCTCAGTTCAATCCCATAATCAATCTAAGCCCAGATTTATTATATAAATCTATTTAACCAAGAAATGAGTGTGAAAAGATTTATTACTCTATATTTTTTTGAACCACCAGTCAAGACAAATATCATAAATTAATGAATGAATAATGGTGGGAGAAAACAAAGAAACAAGTAAAAGAGGAACAGACCTTGGTCGTGTTTAGGTTGTACTTGATTTGTTTCCATTAGAATGATGAATGAATACCCATAATAAAAATAATAAATATCTCAATAATCCCCATAGAATAATTCCACACCAGTAATATGATCCAACTACGAATCAATTCGTTAAGTGATTGACTTGTGTTCATTATTGGATAAGAAAATGAGGATAAATCCAAAAAATAAATATTTCTTCTCTCAAGGTGGATCAATCACTGGTGAAGAACTGTCTTATTTCATTTTCCTCAGTGATATCCACAGGTTCCTTTGGCACACCAATTGATGATCAATTATCCATTCATCATTCTCCCATGGAATCTCCTCCACTGCTCTCTCAAATTTCTCCTCTCATTTTTTAGGGTTATGCGAATAACCCCAAAAATTTTCTATAGTATTTTATTTATAATGAGATGTTAAGTTTATGTTTTGACTAAAATAATTAAATAAATATAATTAAATTTATATAATTTCTCACCCACCAAAGTTCTCAGGTGAAATTCCCAACACCAATGGCAGAAATAGATTTCTGATATGAGCATCTTTTTAGAACTTATTCCACTTTTTTAGGAAAACTATACAAGAATAATATTTAATATATTTAAAAAATAAATTTTGGGAACACTGGGCCTCAGAATCCCATACTATCAAGGTTCCTAGATCTGAAAATAATCCATATTATATTCCAAAATAATACATGAAAAAAATCATTGTCGTTATATTCTCCCCACCTTGGGGATTTAAGTCCCAAAAATACCCAACAGAAGGTTACAAAAATAGATGTGGGTACTAAGAACGAATCTAGGTCTTCAACTCCCAAGTGATCTCTTGAAGATTCACATGCTAACACCAAACACACAATAAGGGAATCGATCACCCATGAAGTATCCTCTCATGCCAATCCACGATCTCCAATTGGTACTTAGTAAAGGTAGCTCTATCCTCTATGTCTAGATCACCATGATCGATAATATGTGATCGATCATGCATGTACCTCCTCACCTATGACACATAGAAGAAGTTGTGTACCTAGTTTAACTGTGGTAGTTGATCTAATTTTTACACCACCTCATCATCTCTATGCATTATATAGAAAGAGTAAATGAATCTCAGAGATAGCTTGTCGCCCCAGTCAAGTATTTGTAAACCCTTTTGATGTGAGACACTCAAGAAGACATGGTCTCCCTCCTCAAAATATAATGGTATCCATCATTGGTCCACATAGGACTTATGATTGCTATGTGTAGTCCATGTCCTCTCTCGGATGATATGCACCTTCTTTGTAGTTTCTCGCACCAACTATGGGCTCATAAGCACTGAATCTCTTAGATCGGTCCAATATAGTGGTGACCAGTAGGGATTCTCATAAAAGGCCTTGAATGGTGACATAATGATGGTGGAATGGTATATTTGGTTGTATAAAAACTCCACCAATGGTAGGTGATCCTCCAAACTATTGAAAAGTTCTAACATGCAACCCCACATCATGTCCTCCAAGACATGAATGGTTCACTTAGTCTGACCATAATTCCTAGGGTGAAATTTCATGCTCAAGTGAAACTAATCTCAAAAAAGACTCTGACATCCCCTTTCATAACCAATATGTGAAGCGATAATCCCAGTCAGAAATTATTATTAATGGAACTCCATGGAGTCAGACTATCTCCTACAGGTTGAGGCATCCCGAGATCTCTAGAAAATTCTGCTCTCAAATATCTAGGATGTGGGTGGACTTCGTGAGTTGATCTACGATTACCCATATGTAATTGTTCCCCTTATATATACATATCATGAATTCCATAGATATCTGATCCCAATTTAACTCTGAAACCTCAATGGGTTGTGCTAAATCCGCTAACACCTAGTGATCAGCCTTCAATTGCTGACAAGTAAGGTATTGAGGGACAAACTCTACAAATAACTTTTTATCCCTAACCCACAAAAACTAAAATTGGAGGTCCTGGTACAACTACACCACACCTAGATGTACCACTAATGGATATTTATGAAACTCACTGATCACCTCCTCATACAATTTCACTGGTTCCATCATGTGTTCTCTTAAGAGAACAACATGTTCCCCACCTTAATAAAATCCATTAGGAGCATGCCCTATGGATATATGAGAACATCAGGTCTCACAATAGTAATCCCCAGTTTGTACCTCCCTAACTTTTTGTAAAATTGGAGGGGTAAAAACCATCAACTAGAGGTAATATACTCTATCCACATCCATAAAGGATAACTGTAATGATTATAACTTCTTTAATGCCTCTCTGAGTAACTCTGAACAAGATATCCAAATGATGGAATCTGCTACCATGTTCCCCATCCTAAGAGTATAGACAATATCAAAGTCAAAATCAGGGAGTAACTATATCCATCACCTCTATCCCAAGTAAAGATCATTTTTATATAATATATACCAGAGACTTTTGTGGATAGAATAGATAATAAATTGCTCACTCGTTAGGTAGTTTTGTTAAATATTTGTATTAAAGATTAACACTTCAAACTCAAGATCATGGGTCGTGTAGTTCTGCTCATGTGGTATCAACTGATGTGAAAAATAGGAAATCATTTACTACCTATACATAAAAAACATCCATGCCCAGACCCCAATGCATTATAGAACACTACATACTCAACACCCTCTTATAGAAATATCCCTATGGGAGTGCTTGTCAATCTCTGCCTCAACTCCTAGAAAGTTTGTAAGAACCTCTATATCCATACAAAAGGATACCCATTTCAAGTAAAATATGTCATGGGAGATTATATCTTAGATAAATAAGGTATTAATCTCTGATAGTATCCTTTAATCCCATGTAATCTCCACACCTCTATCACACTCTTGGGTGGATCCTAATATAACACTACCTAGGCCTTTTTTGTGTCAACTGTTACACCATATGTTGAGATAACATGTCTCAAAAAGTAGACCTTTTGAATTAATAACTTGTACTTCAAGAGATTCCCATAAATATAATTATCTCAAAGTGAATCTATAACTATCCTTAAGTTTCTCGTGTGCTCATCCTCATACACTGAGTACACTAGGATATCGTCGATATAGACTACCACAAACCGGTCTAAGAATGGTTGAATGATCTAGTTCATGAGTCCCATACAAACTGATAGGGAATTCATCACACCAAATAGAATCACCAATTACTCATAGTGAATGTAATGATATAGGAGATTCATCTTCGATATATCCTCATCCCATACTCACAACTGGTGATAGCCTAATCTGACGTCAATCTTTGAGAACCAACGTACCCCTCTAAAATTTTCATAGAGGTCATAAATACTCATTGGTGGATATTATTTATTTATGGTAGCATAGTTTATCTTAGGATAATCCACACACAATCTTAAGATCTTATACACCTTCTTGGTGAACAATATTGGGGCTTCCGGGGGTGAGACACTAGGTCTGACAAAGCCTTTCCACTACAAGTCCTCCAACTCTACCCTCATATCGTGAAGCTATAAAGGATACATCTGATATCATGGATTATATGTCAAGGTATTCATGGGGTGTAGATAAATGTAGAATTATATCTCTTAGTGGGTAGGTAAACCTAGAAAATTCTCAGGAGAGATGTCTTAATACTTCACCACTACAATAGGAAATTGAAAACTCATAGAATCCACTGAATCAAGGTCTATTATTTCCAAATGATGAGTAGTTGGTTGAATCCTCCTATTCATGAGTGTATCCTATCAATTCTGGGATTTCTTTTCACCCACAAAAGAAATAATCACCCCATCACTATGGACACACCGAATCCTCCGCCTGAAATAGTCTATTCAGTAATGAACAGTAGATATCCAGTCTATACCTAAGATAACATCGTAAGGCCTCATACTATTATAAAGATATTCCAAAAGAAACTCTCTCCTAAAATATTTAGTTCACACCATATGTACAAGTTTTTTATCACTACATCAAATCCCACAGGTTTCTCCAAGCACAAGGGTTGAGCCAAGGGATAAACCAAAATCTCTATGTCTTGAACCAAATAAGTGTTGAGAAAGGAATGAAATAGACTTGTATCTATCAGTACTGAATCTAAGGTGGAAATTTCATATTTCATACCTCATATCAACTCTAGATCCTCTAGGTTATAATCCTTGACCACCTATAGCTACCCTCACCCCTTTCCCCCAGCTCCCAGATCCTAGTGTGTACCACCTCAGGGTGGTGGTGGAAACAAGTCATAACATATACCACCTCCAGTTACTATCCCAGTCCCTCTATCAAATTCTATGCACTATGAACCTACCTTATCCTATCACTTCCTCTTCCTAGGTGGACCATACACTATCTCTCAATCATCCATATATTGGGTTAGGTAATCCCACATGAGATATCCCTTTCCTTCACAAGTGTAGCATCTCCTTTATCTAGGCTGACTAGATCATTCCTGTGAGACCTAAATAAAAAAAACCTCTATCCAATGATAAAATCCTAAAACATCTCACACATCTAGGTCCCTAATTTTATCATCGGCTACCTACTTCCAAAGTCTCATCTCTCGTGTGCCCACTACCATCCTCAATTATCTATGTATGATCAACCATGAAACATCAACAACAAAAGACCCCCCCGCCCAAGAACCCCAAAAAAGGTAGTAATACATAGAGGTATCATTTTGGATTAGATGCATTTTCATCACTCAAAGGTACAATCACAAAATAAATAATCATTTACCATATCAATCGAGTTCTAAGAGAGGTAGGTGAACCTCCATGAATACTCAACCATAGTCGTACAATCCTAATAAAGTTATAGATTATTATAGATGTACACATCCCTCAAAGTAGATGGATAAAACACCTCTCTAAAAAATAACTCAAACTCTAATCATGAAATATTCACCTCATCATATGATTGGGTAACTAATCCTTACCATCATTCTATAGATCCATGAAGAAGGCTCGCAATCGAGATCACCATCTAGTATATAGATTTCTTTAAAAGATGTAGGACTCTCATCATTACCTCAATCCATTCCTCATCCACCTATGGG
The DNA here is from genome assembly GCA_963277665.1 of Viscum album. Classification (NCBI taxonomy): domain Eukaryota; kingdom Viridiplantae; phylum Streptophyta; class Magnoliopsida; order Santalales; family Viscaceae; genus Viscum; species Viscum album. The sequence continues at coordinate 964,854,166 of OY728163.1, read as the reverse complement.
TCGGGCTCACCTCATAACCTAAGGGGTCACAGTCACTAAAAATCATGAAGTGCACTCAACCTCTATATCTCATTTTAGGGTACTACTGGTGCCATTTTATGCTCAATAGGTAGTGGTATTGTAGGATCGAAATAATGAATGCAGATGATCAATATATAAGAGGGGGTGAATTGTATCCTTTAAAAAATTCCTTTGGAACTTTTAAATTAGATATAAAACATTCTATGTTTAACAAAGTTAAACAATTTAAATTCACAAGACCTCTTAGTTCTACAAACATTCTTGGTTCTGGAAATATGGTTCCGGAAATGAAACTTAATAAATGTTTACATGAACAAAGATTATACCTTAAAGCGTATAGAATCTTACTAATCAGAGTACAAGTACAAGAAAGTATAAGATAGTTATACTTTCCTTATTAATCAAAATGCAGTGGAAAATAAACTTGAAACAATACAAGTAACAAGTATGAAATATTTTAACCCAAAGAGTAGGGTATCCAACAACCTTGGATAAAGGTCCCTTGATTTATACATTCAAGAAAGTCTATCTTACCCACACCAGGGTAAGCCCTCGATATGAATATATGAGTCTATATTTATATCCTTGTAAGCCCTCGAACATCAAGGTAGTTAGCACCACTGTCTTCCTTATCAAGGAAGTCCTCGAACTTTAAGGTAGTTGATACCTCTGTCTTCTTATCCTCGGAAGCCATCGATTTTACAAAGAAACAATCAGAGTCACACAAAGAAAGAAGAAAAAGATGTTTAGTACCCACAAAACATGAGAGTCTCTCTCTCTCTATAAATCACTTCAGCAACATGTAATCTCTAGAGTAATCGAGTTAGTCGTGAGCTCATTCAAATGAGCTACTATTTATTGGCATTTTCCCAACAGTCGTCTCCATCCTTCAATAGTCATTTTTTTCATTGAATCTTGGAGGGACCTGTATACGTGTCACTCAAACAATGGTTAATTAGAAATAGAATGTACGATATCATTTCAAAACTAAAACAAGGGTAAAAAAAATATGGTTGCTTAACCAAATCCATTTTTTGGAGTCTAGGAAAATAATGTTCAGAGTCTAAGAAAATAAAAATTCAGAGTCTATATTACATGGATATACAGATTCTATTTTTAAAGAATTCAGAATCAGAATTCTATAGACTTTAGAGTCTGAATTCTAAGGAATTCGAAACCTGAATTCTAAGGAATTCAGAACCCGAAATCTAAGGAATTCTGAACCTGAATTCTAAGAAATTTGGAACTAAATTCTAAGGAATTAGGAACCTGAATTCTAATAATTTGGAGTCTAAATTTCAGAGAATTCAGAATCTGAATTTAATAGAATTCAGAATCTGAATTTCAGAGAATTCAGAATCATAATTTCATAGAATTCAGAATCTGAATTTTAGAGAATTCGGAATCTAATTTTCAGGGAATTCAGAATCTGATTTTCAGATAATTAGGAATCTTAATTTCAAAGAATTTGGAATCTGAATTTAGAGAATTTGGAATTTGAATTCAGAGAATTCAGAATCTAAATTCACAGAATTCGGAATATGAATTCAGAGAATTCTGAATATGAATGCAGAGAATTCAAAATTTGAATTCAGAGAATTCAAAATCTGAATTTCATAGAATTCGGAATCTAAATTTCAGAACCTGAAACATAATACTCTATATCTAAGTATTTATAGAATTCTGAGTTTTTAGATATGAAAACAATTTTTACACTTTAGAAATAAAATGAGTTAGAATAAGAGAAACTAAATCATGGACAATGAAAACAAAGATAAGGATAAAATTTACTTGGGAAGGAAAATTTCCTTATTAAGATAAATCTTCACGGAAATAAAATTTTCCTTGAGAAATAGTGTCTGTGATTTTTAAAACATAAAGTAATAGAAAATTCATAAAGAAACATTATTGACTAAAAAATATCCACCTTTTTGGAAAGCACAAACATCCTTATGAAAAATAATCTAAGGACATAGAAATTTTATAAACATGGAAATAAAAAATTATCTCCCTTTACTTATGGATCACAGTGAATATGACAAACTCCCCCTTAGGATTTGGAATAACTAAGGATCATATTCTTGATTTCCGAAATGATATTTTACATTATCTTGTATACAAAAATATTCATTGACATGAACTTTCCCTTAGATGAACTCCCCCTTAATTAGGGAAATATCATCTTTAATTTGTATTCTTTTTATCATTACTTTATTCCCCTTTGTGATTTTCAAAAAGGAATAAAGAGTATGGATAAAAAATTAGTACCTAAAAAATTAGTACTAAACAACCACAAACAACATATATAAAGTACAACCAAAATTTTATTAATGTTGAAATAATTTTTACAAGGAAAGAGTACAACAAAATATCAGAGTGGAAAGAAATTATCATTATTTCTCCTTCGGCATCAGCTTATTCATGATGGTTTTTAGCTTCTTGAGCTCCTTGTGATCCTCTTCTACACACTTTAACAACTAATCCTGATCTTCACTTTTCTTCTCTAAGGATTGAATTTTTTCTTCCCGAGCTTTAAGAATGTATGCCTGAGCTTTCCAAACTTATTCTTGTTTTGCAAGATTCTCTTCAATATCAATTCTGATATCCCTTTCCCTCTTCCAATTCATTGCCATAGAGTTAAGCTTGCCATTCAGATCCTTAACTTCCTGCTTCTGAGTAGTCTCTTCTAGGCTTAGCTTTACCTCAAAAGTATTTAAAAGACCCTTGATCTTACCAGCTTCGGTATCAAAATAATCCTTAACATTATCATGAAACTCATCAAAGATTTTCATTTCTTCAATTGTCTTCTTTGACCAGATTGTAATCTTCATGCAAGATATTTTATGATCCTCATAAAAAATTAAGAAGGTTTTGAAATCTGCCTCTAGTCCAACACATTTGTTCGTCACCAAGGAAATTGAATTTGATTTCTGATTTATTATATGCTGAAGCGTCTAGCATCTTGACTCTATGCTTGGGAATAAAAGAATAATACCAACCAACTTTTTCAGTAACTAAACAAAAAAATCATGTCCAAGGGAAGATGATTCTGAATCTGATTGTTTTATTGGTGAAGATTCTTTTTCTATGTCCTCATATTTCCTCTTTTATGAAGCACCAACATCTTTATTCTTCACCACATATTTACTAGGTCTATCTACTGCCACCTTTTTTCCCATATCAGCTATCAGAATGATGTATTGTTCTTTCGGCAATTCGTGCTCACTGTTTGATAACTTAACAATTTTATCATCCTCAGCTTTCACTTTCTCTACATCGGCAATATGATATTCTGGATGAATGAAGTCATGATTACTTATTTCATCATTTTTTGTCTTATTCACTTCTCCTTAACCCTTCTCTTCAATCCCCGGTGTAGCATGTTTTGAGGATTCGACTTTAGAAGTCCGAATAAATAATTTTACAGAGGGGATTTCCTTATCATGGTAATCTTCAGCTTGCTTTATGATATCATCAGTTTCATTACCTTCTTCTTCTTACTATTATTCTTATTTTTATTTTTCCTCTTCCTCTTCCTGAGAAATTTATTCTTCTTGATGTGATTCCAGAATCACTACTTTATTTCTCGGAGTCTCAGGATGTGATTATATCAAAAATGATTCTAGTACTAGAATTTTTTCAGATGCTTTTTCAGAAGCCTTGAGAAGAGATTGAATGATTTCAACTTCCGAAAATTTCTTCCTCTACTTCTTTTTTTTCTCTTCCTTTTCAAGATTCTTAGAATCTTTTTACTTCAAGGATTTTGCCTCAGCAAGATCCAAGCCAAACATAGGCTTTCCTTCCTTCCTGTGTTTCTTATCTTCTCTCCACTTAGCCACTACTTCATCAGGATATGCTTTTTGATTCTTTGGCTTTAGTGGTGCTGACTGACTTTCCTTAGCCACATGAGTTTTTTTTCTCTCTTCTGGTTCCTTATCCTTTCTATTCCTTCCACCTTTCTTAGAGGTTTCAGCTACTTCCAGCTTCTTTGACAAAGCTTCTACTTCTTCTTCAGATATATCATAAAATTCTTCAGATTTACTTGAAAAACCAATTTTCATTCTCCTTATAGTACCATCACTCAGTAACATCACCTTGTAATTTCTCGGCTTGGAACTGCAAGTAATTTTGAATGAATGAAGGCAAATAACAATAATATTTGACAAAATTGCTGGATACATAATGATTTGAGATTCCAGATTTCCATTCTTGATATTCTTAATCGTAAAAAAGATGTACTTGACCATGTTAATATTCTCCCGGTTCAGTAAGAAATCTAATATGTAGATATCACTCTTCTTCAGATTATCCTTATCTCCTTTCCATGGAATTATAAATCCTTGAACCCATAATTCAAGAATCCTTATGTTCATAGACAGATGAAAAATCTTTATAGTCTTCACTCCTTTTAGGCCAAGACACTCAATAGCATTTTCCATATCAAAAGATCCGGATACATCATGTAATTTATGAGTAAAAAACTCTACTTCTCCTTCATAAGGAATTCCAACAAGGATTTATTCCTTGCTTTATGAAATAGAGTAGGTCTTTCCATAACACTTAAAAGAAAAACTTGTCTCTACCTTCTTCCTTGAAGAAACTTGTTGTCTCATAGAACTCAATCAACAAGTCCAGATAGACCAGATCTTGTGCTCTTGGTTTTGATACACATACACTCTCCAAACCATTCAGATTGATATTCTTAGATATAAAAGAGTCATACTTGTCATGAAACTTCAAATCGACCAACCATTCACTTTATATCTACCACTTGAAGATTTTCTTAACAGTTGACATTTCATTCTGAGGAGAGGCTTCAACAGACATTTGGAACTCAGGAAACCATTGAAGATTCAGAATGACCTTAAGTACAAAGAAAGATCTTCAACACACAAAATCTTGAAAAATCGATGTGGGACAACCATTAGGAGGGCTTTATATAGGTGATTGAGATGATGGTTCAACTTCTATGTTTGATCCAACGGTTGAAAACTTCTGATCAAATCTGACGGTTGACATGATAGCCGAAGAAGGATTCTGATAGGTTTTGGTCTTTTGAGGTTTTTAGGATAAGCATTTAGATATAAGAAAAAGTGAATACGAAAATATTAAAACTGAATGAAAATACCAACAAGCAAAAATATGGTTATGAAAACTTAATAAAGAAAACATACCTTTTGTATTGCTAAGGAAATTATTTGTAATAAGGAAAATTATTCTTGAAGATCTTTAGATTCTGAAAATTTTAAAATAAAATTGATTATGAAAACTTTGAGTATGAAAATTATCACTATGAAAAAAAATTTCTACGCAAAAAAAATTGACTACGAAAAAATTTGATTATGAAAAATTTGATCACAGAAAACTTGAATAATAAAAATGTACTCCCCTGATGAAAAGAAGTTTATTACTGTAAGGAGATAGGTTTCAACAAGAAGTTAATATGGAATATTACTTTACAGTTATAATTCCTAACTTCTATTTAATATATTTGAATCTATTGGAGGGTAAAGATTTTCTGAAAATATTAGCAAGTTGATCTTGCGTTCTGATAAATTGAAGAATGATATCTTTTTTTTTGATCCCTAAGAAAGTGATGCATAATGTCAATGTGTTTTTCATGAGAGTGATGTGCATGGTTTATTACTTAAGTCAATGGAACTAGTATTATCACACAAAATTTGTGTTTTGGTAAAACTCATACCATATTCTGTGAGTGTATATTGCATCTACAAAACTTGAGCACAACAACTTCCAGCTGCTACATATTCAGCTTTAGAAGTGGAAAGTGCTACTGAGTGTTTATTTTTTCATGACCAAGAAACTAATGAATCTCATAAGAAATAAAAAGTTACAGATATAATTTTCTTATCCATTCTACACCCACCAAAGTCATCATCTAAAAAAAATTTAAAACAAAATCATTTTCAGAAGTATAAAAGAGTCTTAAACCCATGGTTCTTTTTAAGTAGAAAAAATCCTTTTTAATGCCTTTAAATGAGATTCCTTATGATTGTATTGATATCTTGCGCATAAGAATACTGAAAATATTAAGTCTGGATGACTAGATATCATGTAAAGTAGACTTCCTATCATACCACTAAAAGATGTTTGATCTACTGGTTTAACAGGTTTATCAAGATCAAGTGAATTTGTGGTACCAATGAGAGTACTTATACCCTTAGTGTTGTCATATCCATACCTTTTAAGAATATATTTAATATACTAATGTTGGGATATATAAATTCCTTCTGATTTTTAAGAAATTTGAAAACCAAGGAAAAATGTTAACTCAACCATCATACTCATTTCCAACTCATATTTCATTAGATTCACAAAAGGAATCAGTTAAAGATTGCTGAGTTGAACCAAATATAATTTCATCAAAATAAATTTAAATAATCAAAACATTTTTCATATCTTTCTTTATAAAAAGGGTTGGATCATCATTTCCCTTAACATAATTGTTTTGTAACAAAAATCATGTAAGTCTATCATACGAGGCTCTAGCGGATTGTTTAAGTCCGTATAAAGCTTTGGTAAGTTTGAAAATATGGTTAGGATGTTTTGTACCTTAAAAACTAAGAGGTTGTTCAAACAAAACTTCCTATTGAACATAACCATTAAGGAAATCACATTTAACATCCATTTGAAATTTTTTGAAGTTAATGAATGCTGCAAAGGCAAGTAAGATACAAATAGATTCATGTATAGCTACTAGAGCATAGGTTTCTTCATAGTCTATTCCTTCTTGTTTATTACATCCTTTAGCAACTAATATATCTTTATTTATTACTAAGATTCCATTTTCATCACACTTTTTTCTGAAGACCCATTTTACTCCAATAATAGAAGTTTCCTTAGGTATTTCAACCAAGGTCCAGACTTTATTCCTTTTTAATTAATTTAGCTCATCTTTCATGGATTTTATCCAATCATCATCACCTAAAGCTTCATAAGTGCTTTTTGGTTCTAATTGGGAAAGGAATGATAGATGCTCTACTTCATTTCTTAAGAAACTTCTAGTACTTATATGTTTATTTACATCACCAATGATACTATCATTGGGATTATTTTTAAGAAACAACTGATTTGAGTTTTGTAAAACCAGTTCATCAACCTATAGTAGGAAATATTATGGGGTAAATGTTTCAGAAACATTTTCTTGAAAATTTTCCTCATCAGAAGGATCTTCTATCAAGTTTTGATAATCAATTTTTGAAACACATCGGAATATGTACATTGAGGGTGTTTAAAAAAATGACCAGTTTCATCAAATTTAACATGTACTGTTTCTTCAACAGCACAAGAGTTTTTATTAAAGACTCTATAAAACCTAGAAGTTGTGGAGTAGCCTAAGAAAATTCCTTCATCATATTTGGGTGTAAATTTATGTAAATTATCTTTAGTATTTAGAATGAATACTATGCAACCAAATAACTTTAAGTAGGAAAGTCTAGGTTTTCTACCATTCTATAACTCATAAGGGGTTTGTTAATAAAAGGTCTAATCAAAACTCGATTTATAGTATTACAAGCGGTACTTATAGCTTCAGCCTAAAAATGTTTGGCTATCGAATATTCACTCAACATGGTTCTGGTTATCTCTTGAAGAATTCAATTTCTTCTTTCAAAAACACCATTTTGTTGAAGAGTTATTGATGCTGAGAAGTTATGAGTAATGCCTTTTTTACTAAAAAAAGTTTCAAAATCAGAATTTTGAAATTCTGCTCCATGATCACTATGAATTGTTATCAAAGTAATGTTTTTATCATTCTTAACTTGGGCTCTAAAAATTTTGAAATAAGAAAAAGCTTTATATTTCTTTGCTAGAAAATAGACCCATGTAAATCTAGTGTAATCTTAAACAAAGACCAATACATAATATTTTTCTACCAATGATTCCAGTTTGTGTTGGACCAAAAAGATACATATGCACCAACTGTATTGCATCTATAGTTGAGACTTCACCAACTGATTTAAAACTTGATTTATGTTTCTTTCCATATTGACAAGGATAAAAAACTTTTGAAGAATCAAAACTATGCTCTGGTAGATCCATAACTAGTCTTTTCTTAGAGATTTTTCATAAGTTCCTAAGGTTAAAGTGTCTTAACCTTCAATTCCATAACCAAGAATGATATTCCATTTCAATAAGACAAGGTAGGTCTTGGATCCTAAGGTCTTATAAGTTTAGTGTGTATACATTCTCTTTCCTATTGGTAGAAAGAATAAACTCTCCCTTGGAATTTTGTACTAAGCATTTATCATTCCTAAAATTCACAAGGTAACCTTAATCACATAACTAAATTATGCTAATAAGGTTATGATTAAGACCCTTAACAAATAAAACATTAGAAATCAATGTTTTTCCAAGAAGGACAATGTTACATATACCAATAATTTCTCCCTGAGCATTATCTCTGAAATTTACGTTCCCTCCTTTCATCTTGATAATATTTTAAAAGGAGTTTTTTTACCAGTCATGTGATGGGAACATCCAATATTCATGTACCATGTATTTTTGTTGGTACTATCTTTAGTTTCTTGAAAATAAGAGTGTTAGAATTTCAGAACCCAAATTTTCTTGGATCCAGAAACTTTAGAAAGCAGAATTTTAGGTATCCACGTTTTCTTAAAAAAATAATCTTTATGAAATCCTAAAGACTGAGTTTTATTTAAGGAACAATTTTTTTCCCAATGCCCACCGCACTGACACTTAGTGTAGAAAGGAGCCCTTTGAGGAAAAAAATAATTATTACTAAAAATTGGTTTTAAATGAGTATAACCAAATAGAAAATTATTCCTTAGAGGTCGAATTTGGGGAAACATCTTATAAATTTTTTCCTTACCTAATATAAAGTTTGACAAACACTTCTTCAAGTAAAATATTTCTGACTTCAGTTTAATAACTAAGTTTTTATCCTAAAAAACATCAGTTTTATCACTATAGTTAGTCTCTAAAATACTTTTCTTAGAAATTAATTTTTCTAAATCCTTATAAAGTTTATCCTTCTTATAATTAACTTCCTCAATGGTTTTTGAAATACTTTCAAAATCATAACATTTCTTATCAATATCTTTATAAAGATATGAAACTTATTTAGTAAGAATAGAAATTCTAGAATTTTCCTTATCAATATTTTTCTTGAATTTGTAATTTTCATTCTCTAGAATCTTAGCAAACCTAATCACTTATTCATAAGTAGGTAAAGTATTGTCTTCATCAGAAGAAGATTATTCATATGATGATTCATAATATTTATTATCACTATAATTAGAATTCAAGGATACATTGGTTATTGATTCAGCATTGTGTACCTTTCCCATTAGACAATGATTTTTAATTGGTAACATGGAAATTAAACCCAGATTCTTTTGACCAGAAGATTCATACTCTAAGGATTCATCAAAATAGTATCCACCACTGGTACTCCATGTGTCATTAGCTTTCAAAACATTTTTAGCATTATCTTTTTAGTACTTATTTACATTCTTCTCATAATTCTTTTCCTTTATATCCTTTCTCTTAAGAATAGTACAATCTGTCCTTATATGCCCTGCTATTTTTCATTCATAATAAGTGACTTCAGATTCTATCTTGTATTTTATTTCTTTCTTATAAAATCTATACTGAAAGTCTTTCTTCCCAACTATCATGTTCATCCTTCGAGCAAAATTAGCTAGTTCATTATCAGAATTTTCACTTTCACTAGATTCAGATAAATATGTGACTTTATTTGACTTAGATCTTGTATCCATTTTAGTATTCTATGCTTTAGTAGTAGTAAAGGCTACACTTACATTGCCATTCTTCTTTTTGTTCAAATAAGAACATCTTTTCATTCTTGTCTCATGTTGAAGAAGAGTTCCAAAAATCTCATCAAGAGTAATCTGAGATACTTTCCTATTCTCATAAATAGTTGTTATCTTAGATTCCCATTCATTAGGCATGATATCTATAATCTTGTCGACAAGTTCCTCATCATATAAACCATTTTCACCCATGGATTATAAACTTTTAACAATAGTCATAAACCTTTGATGTACCTTAAACACTCGTTCTCCATAAGGAAATAGAAATCCATGATATTCTTCTCTAAGCATTGCTCTTCTATTTTCTATAACTTTGGATGTACCAAAATGAGTAACCTCCAATTTCTTCCAAATAAAATTTGCAGATTCACAAGAATAAATATGACTGTATATATTCATGGTCATGGAACACAACAAAGTATTGTGTATCTTGTATTTTAGTTGATATTCTGACTTTTATTTATTAGTAATTTTTTACTTCTTTATTAGGAATCTTGTAATATCTAGTCAGCATAACAGAGTTTTCTACTCCATTATTAATAAAAAAAGTCTTCATACGATCTCTCCAATATTCATAATCATTCCCATCAAATGTAGGTGGTCTATTAAGATTAATATGTTCAATCAAACCAACATTCATTCCTTCCATCTAAAAGAAAATATATTTCCATGGAAAATTATTAATAATAAAAGTTTGTAAAAAAGGATAAAAATAATAAGAAAGGAAAATATAGAAAAATGAAAACTGAGAAATAAAACTTATATGTGGATATAATTATTTCAGAGACCTCATCTGATACCAATTATAGGATCAAAATAATGAATGTAGATTCTCAATATACAAGAGGGGGGGGGGTGAATTTTTTCCTTTAAAAAATTCCTTTGGAACTTTTAATTTGATATAAAACTTTCTATGTTTAACAAATTTAAACAAGGTAAATTCACAAGACCTCTTAGTTATACAAACTTTCTTGGTTCCGGAAATATGGTTCCGGAAATGAAACTTTAGAAACGTTTACACAGACAAAGATTCTACCTTAAAGAATATAGAATCTAATTAATCTGAGCATTTGTTAAAAAGTATAAGATAGTTATACTTTCCTTATTAATGAAAATGTAGTAGAAAATAAACTTGAAACAATACAAGTAACAAGTATGAAATCATTTGACCCAAAGAGTAGGGTATCCAACAACCTTGGATAAAGGTCCCTTGATTTATAATTTCAAGAAAGTATGTCTTACCCACACCAGGGTAAGCCCTCGATAAGAATATCGGAGTCTGTCTTGCTGTCCCTGCAAGCCCCCGAACTTCAAGGTAGTAGACACATCTGTCTTCCTTATCATTGAAGTCATCGAACTTTATGGTAGTCATCACCTCTATCTTCCTATCCCCGGAAGACCTCAATTATACATAGAAACAATCACAGTCGCACAAAGAAAGCTGAACAAGATGTTCAATACACACAAACCATGAGAGTGTCTCTCTATAAATCACTTCAGAATCATGTAATATCTAGAGTAATCAAGTTAGTCATGAGATCATTCAAAATAGCAAATTTTTAAAGGCATTTTTCCAACGGTCGGCTCCCTCCTCCAACTGTCATATTTTTCCTTGAATCTCAGAGGTACCTGTACACGTGTCACTCAAACAATGGTTAATTTGAAACAGAATGTATGAAATCATTTCACAACTAAAACAAGGGTAAGAAAAATATGGTTGCGTAACCAAATCCATTTTTTGGAGTCTAGGAAAAAAAGTTCAGAGTCTAAGAAAATAAACATTCAAAGTCTATATTACATGGATATCGATTTTATTTTTCATGGAATTCGGAATCATAATTCTATAGACTTTGGAGTCTGAATTCTAATGAATTTGGAACCTGAATTCTATGGAATTTGAAACCAGAATTCTAAGGAATTAGGAACACGAATTCTAAGGAATTTGGAATCGGAATTATAAGGAATTCAGAAGCTGAATTCTAAGAAATTCGAAGTCTAGATTTCAGAGAATTTCGAACCTGAATTTCAGAGAATTTGGAATATTAATTTCAGAGAATTCAGAATCTGAATTCAGAGAATTTAGAATCTGAATTTCAAGGAATTTAGAATTTGAATTTAAGAGAATTCAGAATCTGAATTTCAGATAATTTGGAATCTGAATTTCATAGAATTCAGAATCTGAATTCATAGAATTTGGAATCTGTATTCAGAGAATTTGGAATTTGAATTCTGAGAATTCAAAATCTGAATTTAGATAATTTAGAATCTGAATTTAGAGAATTTGGAATCTGGATTTCAGAGAATTTGGAATCTGAATTCAGAGAATTTGGAATCTGAATTTCAGAGAATTCGGAATCTAAATTTCAAAACCTAAAAACAGAATACTCTATATCTATGTATTTATAGGATTACGAGGTTTTAGATATTAAACCAATTTTTACACTTTAGAAATAAAATGAGTTAGAATAAGAGAAACTAAATCATGAACAATGAAAACAAAGATAAGGAGAAAGTTTCCATGGGAAGGAAGATTTCCTTATTAAGATAAATCTTCGGGGAAATAAAATTTTCCTTGATAAAGAGTGTTTGTAATATACAAAACATAAAGTATTCGAAAATTCATAAGGAAATGTTATTGACTCAACATGTATAACCAATGCACCACCTGTAGGTATCACATCCTAGATGGTCCCTGTATCGAAGACTCATAATTGAGGGGATCATCCTCCTGGTCTTGATGCTGACTCCTAGATAGAAAATGTCATGGAGGCATCCTGAATAACACAATATGTACTATGGTCAATGAGTATATCTATAGATCATACTCAAAAAGTACATGGGATCCACACCCCATTCATATATGATGCATGTACCAATGTTTTCTATTCAACCAGTTCTTACATATACCGATTCAAAAGGTAGTTGATCAGAGTCCTTCTGTATGAATATGTTGGAAACTACACAAACAATGGAGTACCTAACCTAAAATATGATCTTGGAACACTTAACAAAGTTTCCTCAAACCAAACTCAAAGTCTCCAGTCCTAAGGTAAAACCTCCCTTTGATACCAATCTATCATGACCCATCCCAATTGGTCCCATGTTTCCACTACCCAAAGCTCTCCTCCAATGGGATAGTGGGTGGAGACTAGCACCGAGTAGGAATATCATATGCATGGAGGCCTTATATTAATGTACTTGTACACATGCACGCATCTCCAAGCCCATACAATGATAAAATGAAAAATAAATGATAACCAGGCATGAATATATATAAAATCACACCATCAGAGTATGACAACAGCTACTGGAAAGAAATAACGGTGAAATAAAATCCCACTTTAAATAAACTAAAAACAATTCAAACCTATTAAGTGGGTGACGATGATTATCAAGGTGACCACAAGAACACACCTCGGTCTGTCTGGATTACTAAGATCCACTTAGTCCTAGTCCCTCTATAGATCCGTCAAAATGTTGATCATCTTTATAAGACATGACATGTATAGGGAAATCCCATGCAAGGGAGTGTATAACAATACCCATTAGGACACCCCAAATCACAAATAATATATCTTCAATAATAACAACCATCTCACTACATGTATATGTCACAACACATATAACAAGAATATTCAGATATACTCAACACAGACACATAATCTAAAGGTAAAGTCAAAACCATAAAGCCAGCCCAGTATTTCTTCTCAAAGGTTATACATAGCACTCATCCAAGAGAACATACTCCATGAGGCAGATAGAAATGATGGATTCTATATGAGATTTCATTCTTGTTAGTTCTTTCCATAAGAAGTACATACTAGAATTATAAAGAGAATAATACACTGAAGGGGATCAAACCAAAATACATGGGTTATACCAACAATCCAATCTAGATTATCCCACTATGTAATGAATAAAAACCCATGTAGTGTTGGTCAAAATGATACCATGAACCCCACCTAGGTAAAATATGATGATGTGGGATCTCACTCCATGACATAATGAAGGATTCCAAAAAATTTCTCCAATACTAATGTTCTGTAGAGGGGATCAATGTCATATGCATAGGATGTGGCTCCATACTAAAACCTCATAGAAAAGTATCAAGGGAACATACCCTAACAAAACATTTCCAAGATGAGAAGAAAAAGGATCCAATCAATTTTTGAAGGAGTACATGTCATGCACTAGTATTTCATGTCATTTACCTTCAGCATCAGGACCTATCTATTTATTAAGGCCCATGAACATGTTTGTGTATGTTCTCAAGCACATGGTGTGGCTAACCCATGTACTCTTGGGATTCCATGTCCGGCTATCCATGTATGTTTTCATCTAGGCATATCTGTGTCTATGTACCTCCTTGGGTACATTCCAAGATTCCATGTAAGGGTCACACAACATGTGACATGTGTAACACAGTGCGCGATACTTTTCTTATTCACATAATACCTAGCACTACACAATAGGTCCCATAGAGTGTGTGATCATAGATTACATGTTGTGGAACCTAGAATTATCTAGGATTCAAGATTCTTCCTCCATGTTCACCCTCACCACTTCCAACTTAGGTTCCACCACCAATATCACATAGATATCATGGATACAGTATGATCAGACCTTTTAATCACCACTCTTCAGAATCCAACTACAAAAACACATGGGAAAATGAATGTCATTGGTCCCCATCATCATCACATACCCCACACAAACTGGGGGTATCAAATATATCCTCAATTTTTTTCATCATCATCATATCTCAATCCCATACCCAATCTGAATCTAGATATGTAATATAAATCTCTTGAACCAAGAAATTAGTGTGAAACAATTGATTTCTTATTATTTTGTCAAACCATTGGCCAAAACAAATACCAGTGATAAAAGAATGAAGAATGGTTGGAGAAAACCAAGAAACACACAGAAGTAAAATGAACCTTAGCCATGTTTAGGATAGCCACAGTTCATTTCCATTAGAATGATGAATGAATATCCATAATAAAAATTATAAATCAATCAATAATTTCTTTTTAATAATTCCACACCCACAATATGATCAAACTATGAGTCAATATATTGGTCAATTTATTTGCATTCATTATAGGATAATAAAACAGAGATAAATCCACAAAATACAAACATCCTACCTCAAGGTGGATTGATCTCTGGTGAAGAACGATCACAAAATCTTTTTCATTGGTGAGATCCACACATTCCATTGGCACAATGATCAATAATACATGATCTGGTCATCGTTTTCCCATGGAATATCCTCCAATGATCCCTCTAATGGCTCCTCAAAATTTCTCCGATTATGAAGAAGTCCCTTCAAACATTTCGTAGGATAATATTTATAAAGAAAGATTTGGTTTAGGTTTTTAATTGAATAATTAAATAAATAAAATTAAATTTATTTAATTAATCATACACAAAAAATCTCAAGCCCAACGCAAGATGCTGACATATATTATGTCACACCTAGGGTAAAACCCACATCCTAAACTCAATGGACGTATAATATTTATGATCCAAGACTCCATTTATAAGTTATTACATATTTTTAGGAAAAATATGTATGTTTAATATTTAATATATTTCAAATATTAATTATATGAACACCAGGCCTCAAAATATCATGCCTCTTTAGCACCTCGCTCCATAAATAATCCATATAATACTCTAAAATAATACATAGAAAAATAAAATTAATTTTAATGGAAGGTAGGTTCGGTTATTCTTCCTCTTATCTTCTACCCATTGGTAGCTTCAGTGGAACATATTAGAGGAAGAGGAAGTGGCATGATCATATCAAGAGTGGTGGGGTCATTCTCAGTATAGGGACTAGTGTACCCTTGACATTCTATATGTATGACAAGGTTGGGAACACCTGAAGTTCTTGTTCTGCACCAAAAATGATGAGTACCAATTATGGACACTATGGTCATCTATAAAATTTATTTCAGGATAGGCTAGTTCCTCATTATGGTTAAATATTTTTTGCTCCAAAAGTTACTTCGGCATGGTTAAATACTTCAATTACTATAGGGATTCATCAATAGGCCTCCGGATTGAAGCACCTTCATACAATGGATGGGTTTCTGGTTTAGGTAGATGCATGTCCAATGATAGTGATAGCTACTATATTTATTTCATATTTAGTAGAAACTACTTTATTTGATATAGGTTCTTCCCCATCATTTATATCTGGAATTTTTTTGGATATGATTAAACTTCCAATGGATATCATGTCCTTTTTTTATTGATATAGAGGAACCTCTTTGGAAGAGAAAATAACAGGGTTTGTGGTGTCCTTCTTGTTCACTATTGATAGTTTATGAAAAGTTAGTTTGGGATCTCCTGGTTCTCGGTCTGGATCTATTTGATATCATCATTATGATGGATTAACTTATTTCCCACCGTGTTGAGAATGATTTTTTAATTGACATGTTATTTTCTTTTCTGTTGATGGGATCTATCAAGGCACATGAGCCTCATCCCGGTTGGTGAGGACTCAGAAAGTGAATCCAAGATACCAGAGATAAAATCAGGGTGGAGGCATATTTCCAGGGTACTTTATCAGTATTTTAGTAGATACTGTGTAGGTACTGCTCGGTACTGTAGAAGTCGGAACTATTCATCCATCTCGACCTTAGGTCCACTGATTTGGTCCTTGGGTCCTGCAAGGCTTTCGAGCCACCCAAGGCCTTCGGGCTAGTTGTTTCTCAAGGCCTATGGGCCACCTTAAGGCCTTAGGTCCACCCCAAGGCCTTTGGGCCACATGAATGCAGATGTAATAGTTAAACTACAAGGGAAAAGGATTCAGATGAGGATTCATGGAAAGCACATTCACTAGAGCAGAGCTAACTGGAATTAGAAGAATGAGAGGGTATGAAATATCCATCGGTACTGGGCCTATGCATCTTTGCATAGGAAAGCTAGCCGATCATCCCTGTAAAGGTGGAGTGATAATATCAAGACTTTTTCTGTGGAGGATCATTTTTATGTTTTCTTTTTTGGGTGATTTCCTCTAAGACCTACGGGTCATGTTATTGTCTCTAAGCCTTCGGGCCTTGTAAGGGTTCCACCTTACCCCTTGAAAGGAGGATTATCAAAAAAAATGAAAGCCTTAGGGCCATTCTGACTGAAGGTATCTCTCAGGTGTTCCAAGGAGAGTGGGATCTAAGGTTTGGTCATCCAAGACCTTCCCCCCCAAATCTCATGGGTTTTTTCTACAATAATTGTTGATCACAATGATGTTTATTACCTTTTTAATTTTCTCTCTATTTTTTGGTAATTTCTTGAAATTTTTCTAGATTATTTATCTAGTATTCCTAAAAAGAGGTAGGTAGAGTTTACAATTGATCTGGTGTCAAGTTGGTATCCAGTTTATGTAACCTGTTGTCATATTGTGCCAATAGAGCTGAGAGAGATCATGATTCAGTTAGATGATCTAATTCTGAAAGGTTTTTTTCACCCTAGAGTTTCTAATTGGTTCATCTCTATGCTCTTTTCCAAGAAGTAACTTGGTTCACTATGATTGTGTGTGGACTATCAGAAGTTGAACTGAGTAACATTTAATAATAAGTATCATTTTCCCCATGTGGATTATTTTTTTGACTAGTTAAAGGGGGAAAACTGGTTTTTGAAGATCGATCTTTGGTTGGGTTATCATCAGCTCATAGTTTGGGAGTCTAATATACCAAATATATATTTTAGGGTGATTCATAGCTATTGTGAATATCTAGTTATTACTTTTGTTATGACTACTTCTCCTACAGTTTTCATGGCTTTGACAAGAAGAATATTTCATGAGTATATCTACACTTTTTTGGTTGTTTTTATGGATGATATCTTGGTTTATTTGGGATCCTAACATGATCGTGAGTACCATTATATTTGGTTTTGGAAATACTGAGGAGTTACCATTTTTACGGAAAGATTTTGAAATATTGTTTTTGGATCTAAGAATTGAATTTCTTGGGGAACTTTATTTATATGTATGGATTATAAGTTGATCTTGAGAAGGTGAAGTTTTTTTTGTCATGGTAAGAGCTACAAAATATCTTTTATATTCATAGATTCCTTGGTCTTATTGGATACTACTGATGGTTAATCAAGTATTTATCAAACTTGATGTCACCTTTTACTTTTATTACTAGGAAATTAGTGAAATCCATATGGGATAAAAGTTTCGGTCTTCTTTCAATGAGATGAAATAACTTTCGACATCAACTAGTATTCTGATCTTGCATAACCCCATTAAGGGTAATGTGTTTTTTTGTGATACATCTTGTTCTAGTTTAGGTTTCATGCTTATAAAGGATGATAATGGGGTGTATTACATCTCTCACCATATTTTACCACATGAGAAGAATTACCCCACTCGTGAATTATATATTATCATGGTTATGCATATGATTAAGTGTTGGAAGCACCATCTTTTTGGGTAGAGGTTCATCGTCTTTTATGACCATAAGATTCTGAGATATATATTTTCTCAAAAATACTTGAATCTCATACAGAGGTGGTGGGTAGAATGCCTTCATAAGTTTGAATTTGATATCACCTATAGCTCAAGGATGAGCAATATTATTCTAAATGCTCTCAATGGGAAAGTTCCATTGTAGGTTGTTATAGAATTGAAGGAGTGGAACATTATGTGGATCTTTTCTCAGTTGCACCTAGATACCAAAGAGGATGTTTCGAGTATGTTTTTTACCAAGTTTCATTTATCATCATATCTTATTGAGTCTATTCTATAGGATTAGTATCATAATGATGAATTTAGAGAAATTTGAGAATCCCAATATGATGGGGAGACCATTTCTGGTTGGTCTCTCCTTTCAGATGGTATTATCAATTTGAGGTATCGGTTTGTAATCCCAATATCTATGAGGAGATAATTTTTTTTGACTACCATAGTTATTAATGGGTCATTCATTCAGGCACTATGAAGATGTATTATGACATGAGATAGTGATTCTGGTGGTTGGTTATGAAGCGTGAAATTTATTATTATGTGTCCCACTATTACACATTCTAACAAATAAAGCTAGAGCATCTAAAACCTTATAGGTTTCTCCAGCCTCTTCTGATGCCAGTTTGGAAATGGAAAAAGGTGTCTATGAGGTAACACCTTGATTATTTTTAAAATATTTATCTTAAAATAAATTTATTCTTTTGGATATTTTTCATTACATGTAACAATGAGTTTATATTATGTTACATGAAACACTAAGTTTAAATGAAATGTGCCATATTATTAAAATATTATATATTATAATTATTACCTAGTAATTGGAATTATATGTATGAATAGGATTAACTAAATTTTAAAAATATATGGTTTAAAAATGTATTTAAATTTAATTATTTGGTGGCCAATTAATTAGAATTGAAAATAAAAATCATTTCAAACTAAATGAAATATTTTGTTTTGAAAAACTATTTGTAATCCCACAAACACATTTTACCTTAATAAATTAAACAATAAACTTTTCATGATTTATTTTAATGAAATTTATTTATTATATATTCAATTAAATATTTAAAATTTACCTTATGTTTTTTCTAGACAAGAGATGACAATAAATCTAAATTTTCGCTTAAATTGTATTTTTATAAAAAGCAATTTTTCACATTTTTCACTCTTATTTAAAAATAAATTCACACTTTAATAAATTTTATTTTAAAAAATAAATTTTATTTTTGAAATTATCAAGTAAAAAAAAATTGATGGTTAATTTTTGAGAATTTTCTGAAAAGATTAATTTTTTGATGAATAGTGAAAAAAACTGAATTATAATTGAAAACTGAATTTTTATTTAAATTAAGTTAAATTATATTTTAAAGTGGTTTTAAATTAAAATTATTTCAATTATATATATATATATATATATTAATATAATTTAGGATATTGGAATCATTTTAATATTAAATTTTGATATAAAAACCTTGAATTTGGAATAATAGATTACATATTTTTAATCATAATAATGAATATTATATAATAATTTCAACATATTTTTTTTTACCAAAATTAATAGTGAAAACATTAAAAAATTAATTACTGCATTTAAGGTAAAAATTGGTTTTCCGAGGGTTAAACTAAAAAGATAAGGGATAAAATGACCTAAACACTTGTCTAAAATACATTTTCATGAAATATTTTGACCCTATAATTTTTAATTATATAAAATACAACATTTTTTATCCTTGTGACATGATAAAAATGTGTGTACAAATTTTTCTTCTCAAAAAATTACAAGTGTTCCACTCACCTCACTTATAAAAGGCAACCCCCTCTCCTCTCTTATTCACACCTTCAAACTCTTTTTGTTTCAGCCAATAACTACCTAGATCACTAAAAATATTCCCTATATCAAACTAGAATCCTTATTTTTGGAATAAATACAACCTTGGAAGTATCATGAGGCAAACCTAATGAGTTCACCCAAATAATAGGTATCATTCTTTAATGAGAATTTTTATTTTATTCCTTCTTCCACCTCCTTAAAGTATTATTTTTTCAGGTTTATATAATAAAATAAATATATTCCATATACTTAAATATTTTTATATTAATTTCATGACCTAAAACTATCTCCACTTCCATAAAATGGGTTATGAAATCATCATTCATGTGTACGTAAGACTACCGCCTCATGAAGCGATGTGATTCATTTTCACTAATACTATACATGGAAGATAATAAGGATATAATAAATGAATATATGTTATATACATGAAATAATAATGATATTAATTTCATATTATCATTCTTAAAATATAATATTTTTTCCTTTCCCTCATTGAAAGATGATTACATCATTCGTGTACATGTGGACTACCGCCTTCACAAAGAAATGTGACTCTATCTTTTCATAACCACACTACATGGATGATATTTATATTTATATTTAAAGATATAATGTTTTATTTCTTATATTATTATAATTTTAGAAATATAAAATACTACTTATCTCCTTTCAATAATGATCATTGAAAATTTTAAACGTTACTCATGTGCATGTACGACCTACCGTCTCCATGATTATAACATACATTATATCTCAAAACCAGATTTCATGATTGGTATTAAAATTATAATTGATTTAAAATTTTATAATTATTTCATGATTATTATTATTTAGATGATGGAACCATGTTCATATTCAGAGTTCTAAAAGTAAAATATTAAAACATATACAAAAAATGAAGTGGTTATTACCCAAAAGAGTTATTTTAAAAAGGAATTGTTAATAAATGGGTAATAATTGGTTATAATTAAATCATATATGGTATAATATATATAATTATATTTCTATAATATATGTATAATAATATTGTATTTATTATATAGGATGTTCAAACTTGTACTAAGGAAGTTGAGACTTAATCTAAGGGATTTCTAGTCTCTCTTTTATTTATGGGAGACATATAAAAATTCACCACTTTTTTCTTTTTTGTGTTGTATATACTACCCCTTTTACATGTTATGTCATGAATATCATTATTTTCATGATATTTAAAGTTTAATTTGATTTTATTCTTTATTTCGTCTTATGATTCAAAATGTTACTTATGATGTAAGGGATTTTTATCTCATTTTTTACTTCTATGAGAAAAATTCTATATTCATAGCCTACTTCTTTTATGCGGTGTATATAATGGACACAAATGTATTTTATGATGATTCTAATGAAACTTATGGGGATTAAATATATATTTTAGTATCTCTCTTTCATGGGTATTATGTTTCAAATGTTACCAAAATGCTAATGGTTTTATGGAACAATCTCATTTTTTATCGGGGTTGTTTATGATTAAGTCTCCAATGTTGAAATAATATGATATAACTCTCAATAATTCTCATGAATTGTTTTATCCTATGGTTATTCATGTAATTTTTAATTAATATTACCATTTTACACTCTATGGTAATTAAAATAATTTAGAAAATATTTTTAATAAAAAACATCTTTATTTCTCTCTCTCATAAAAAGATATTTTTCTTCAAAAACCATGTTTTCTAATAAATAAAAAAATGTTTTTAAAATTATTCAAAATATTTATTAAATACATTTTTACACATGTTTTAATTTTGCTAAATTGTTTTGAAATGAATCTTCATGTATTTTTCCAAACAATGCATGTTTCACTTTTACCAAAAATGTGAAAGGAATATTTAATTTAATGTGTATGTCATTAATGTAATTTCATGCCTTCATGGCCATTATTTTCATTAAATATTCCTTTATAAGTTTCCATGTTTATTTTAAAATAAAATTCTACTCAAAGTTATTCTTTTTTTAAAATGTTATTTCCAAAGCGGAAATGATATTTTACTTAAGAAATATTTTAAATGATTTTTGGAGCTTCCTTTATAATTTTTAAAGTTCATTTACAAATAAAAGGATTTTAAAAATGTTTTATATTTTAAAAATTGTTTTTAAAATTATAAAGGATTTTTTTTTCAAGAAATGTTTTAAATTATTTTTAAATATTTCTTTATAATTTTCAAGTATATTTTCAAAGAAAAGTATTTTCAAAATGTTTTATGATTTAAAAGTGTTTTTCAAATAAGAAATATTATTTTCCACAAGAAATGTTTTAATTAATTTTTAAAGATTAATTTATTAGTTTTTGAGTTTATTTTAAAAGAAAGCAATTTCAAAAATATTTTATAAGGTTTATTTTTAAAAATTTATTTTCAAAGAAATGTTATTTTCTTCAAGAAATGATCCTAGTGATTTTTATTTCAAAAATAATTCTCCTTTTAAGATTAAGCCTTTTACGTTTACTTATGATTTACTAGGGATATGATACAAAGATACCATTATTATTATTCCTCTAAAAGTTTTATGTTTATTATATAATGGTTTTTATAAAATCTATTTCTCTTATATGGGTTATACCATGATAGAACTCTTATGAAATATGCTTCTTTTCATGGATTATTCTATGATGAAATGATTATGAAACCTATCTATATTCCATAGGTTATGATATAATGAAATGTTTATGAAACCCATTTTATTTCATGTGTTATGATATGAAGAATTTTTTATGATAATAGGGCATATATAAATTTTATTTTCATAATGTGATGGTTGAGACCTATATATCCTTCTAATGATTTGGGTAAATATTTATATCTCATGATTTAGATAGGACTCGAAAGAGAAGTGAACTCGATTCAGTAAGAGAATTTGTCAAGTATGATGGCCTTAAAAGTAAACCTTGACTACTATGATGGTTTGGGGAGTGAACTCATTCCACTGTGATAGCCTTATAAGTGAGACTTTACTATTATAGAAATTATTTTCTATGCTTATTTGTATGCCAGAATTCCATGTCTTATTCTAATGTTATGCACTCATGCCCTATCTTCCTTGATTTCCTTTATGATTCATTTATTATGAACTACCAAGATTTATTCCATGTCTCAATATTAGGATCTTTAATATTCATGGTTTGGATTTAAAATGTTATGGTCATTTTATCATACCCTTATACTCATGTCATTCTTACGTGATCTTTGATATCTCACTTTCTTACCCTTACTAAGTATCTAACCTCAACTTTTCTTAGATTTACTTTCTTATATTTATAAAGAATGGTTTTAAGTGGGGGTGTTGGGGAATAGTACTAAAGGGTAATATATTCTTGAGTATGTTGAATATATTTATCCAAATTAGAATATTGTGTACCTAGCTTCCAAATACACTAAAATATTACGGTTATCAAGTGTGTGTTTGTGTAATGTATTTAATATTCATATAAAAATATGGAATATCTATATGAAAATACTAGGTTACTATAGTTGGTATCAAAGGAAGGTTTAGTTATCCTTTGTAAACTAGGATGAGAAAATATTAGTTAAATTCTTAAGAACATATCTAAGGATAAATCTAAGGATAAGTCAAAGGATAGGAAAATGCATTATAATTTTGGTAAAGGATAAAGATAGTGGTTTAAAATCTATTAAATCCATGTATGGATACTACAAGTGGATGTGGTTCTAGTAAAAAGTTACCTAGGGGTAATAAATGAAAAATGGAAAATTGATCCTGACTTGATCATTACCTGGTTCATGATAATGGTCCTTAATACACACTTGGTTTGAATCTCCTAGAGTATATGATTTGGAAATTGACAAACTTTTTATGAACCATCCGAAATAATTTAAATAGATAATGACCATGGATGTCCTGGGTTAAACCTAATGTGTCATAGATTTAAAGGAAGGTGTCTTGATTTAGATTCCCTATAAATTATTTTTCAAACTACTTTGTTTTCCATTATGATTATCATTTATCACACAATTCTTTTTTGTTTTAATAAATAGTGGAAACTTGAAGGAACTGGATCAACATTCAATGTGATGGAAAATTTACTGATGAGAAGCCAAATGGGATGAATATTGGATTGAAGGATAATGTGAATATTCATAATCAATTATCACATAACTTGATTAAAAACATACACTTTAACCAACTCTCTAACTTTCCAAAGAAGGTAAATATAGAGTTCAATGAGATTTTTGGAAGTGGTTACCATGGTGAAAACAAGATTCAGTTTCATATATGTCAAGAATGTGGAAATAATCACTCAATAGTATGTCTCCTAGGGATGATAATAGGTTTTGGGTGTGGAAAATAAGGTCACAATTCAAGTAATCATAAAAGAAAAATAAAATTTTCAATTTACTCAATAAATGATAATAATGCTCTCCCTAAGGTTTCACTGACTTTTGAATGTTTTAAATTTAGAAAATATTCAAATTATGTAAATAGATGTCTTAAGGGGGAAGCTCATGAATAGAAACAACAAGGTTGTATGAGTAATGGTTTTTATTTTGATGATGAAGTGACTACGAATGACATATTAAATGAATGAGGTATTAAGGAATAAGATGATGAATCCACGTTACTGGCTTAAGGTTTTGGAATAACCGAATTATTTTATATTAATTGTAATATATATAAGGTTTTTTTGTAGAAATTTTTCATTATGAATTTTCAATAATATGTTATATGGTACTGAGGACCTAGAAAATAGATTCAAAACCAAGGTGATACATAATGTAAACATGTGATTAAGGAAATATAACCCTTAATATGTTCCAAGTGTTTAAAAATGTTTTTTGATTAATAGATGATTTTTATGGATAAAGTAAATTGGATAGTATTTATTACCTTGGAACTAATTAATGATTTGTTAAAAAATTGGTTTATTATATCATTGATGGAGTTTAAACCTTTTTTGGATTTAATAAATATATATAATAATATTTGTTTTATGTAAGTAATGTGAAAGTATGTTTTTTAATAAGGTTTTATGGTAATTCAGTTTATTTCCATGTTTTATGAGAATACATGATGAAGGTATTCACATATTTAGTATGTGAAAATTAAGAGCCACTTTATGATATATGGTGGATTAAGGTTAAGTTTATTTTGATAAATTTAGTGAAAATATTTATAGATTAAAAATTATGTAAGGTTTATAAGGTTAAAAATTTATGGAATGGTTTAAGTTTAATTTTGGATGAGGTTTTAAAGATTAATGTATTACTTCACTATATGAAGATTTATCCATATTGGATAACCCATGTTAACCTTTTTTAACTAGTGATATAAAATATGTATTACAATTCTTTTATGGATCTTATTTAGTGCTCAAACAAGAAATATTAATCTCTTAAATTAAGAGATAAAGTTCAAATTGATAAAGGTGCAACCAAAATATGAAATTTTGTCTATGAAATAAAAAAGATATCAAGTTATTACAATTTCATGTATTCTTAGTATAGATGGAAAATAAATTACCTAACATTAGGTTAAGGATATTGAAATAAAATTTTGTTCT
The DNA here is from genome assembly GCA_963277665.1 of Viscum album. Classification (NCBI taxonomy): domain Eukaryota; kingdom Viridiplantae; phylum Streptophyta; class Magnoliopsida; order Santalales; family Viscaceae; genus Viscum; species Viscum album. Next base: position 964,828,454 of record OY728163.1, on the reverse strand, counting down.
ATTATCATATTTTTTTATGATATCAATGATATTTTTCATTCCTCGTTGTTTTATAGCTTTATGGTTGTTACCTTTCTCATGAAAATGTTCTCTATCATTGTCTCTCAGTATTTGGGTGTTATTTTTCTAGTATATTTACATCTTATCACTTCCCACATATGTCATCCTATTTAAAAACCCAGTTATGAGTTACTTTAGGTAATATTTATTTTTCCATTTTTCCCCTTTTAATGGAAGTTTTATTATTCATTTGTACAGTGTTGGATTCTATAAATAAATTTTCAAATGTTAAACATTTGATAACCAAGATGAATTTTGAGGGAAATTTTTATTTTAAGGTTGGTAGAATGTAACACCCAGATATTTTATTAAATATTTATTTTTAAGATAAATTTAATCTGTTATATATTTCTTATTACATATAACACTGATTTTATCTTTTGTTACACACAATGCTGAGTTTAAATGAAAGATGACATATTATTAAAATATTATATATGATAGTTATCACATAGTCATTGTAATAGAATGTATAAATATTATTAAATAAATTATGAAAATATATTGTTTAAACATGTACATAAAACAAATTATTTGGTGACTAATTATTTAGAAATTAAAATAAAAATCATTTTCAGTAAAATTTTATTTTTTTATGAATAGTAAAAAATACTGAATTTTATTTGAAATCTTCTTTTTAATTTAAATTATTTATAAATTTAAATTATATTTTAAATTGTTTTAAAGTAAAATTAGTTCAATTATATATCTATTAATTCAATTATGGTCATTATAATCATTTTAATATTAAATATTTATATAAAAACCTTACAAAATATTGGTCTTTTCACTTTGAAAATCCTTTTTCTCAGCGCATCTACAAGATTAATTTTAAATTTAATTTTACCACTTCTATGAATAGAATTTTTAAAAATGGATTACATATTTAGAATCTGAATAAATCTTATTATATAATTTTTTCAACTTAATTTACCAAAATGAGTTCAGAAAACAGTAAAATAAATTACTGCAGTTAAGGTAAAAATGAGTTTACTAAGGTTTAAACTAAAATTAAAATGGTTATAATGACCTAAAAAATTATATGAAATCTTTTATATGGCCATATTTAGACACTATAATTTCTAAGTATCTATAATACTCTATTTTTTATCCTTTTACATGATAAAAAAGTTGACATTCCTTTTTCTTTTCAAGAAATTACAAGTGTGCCACTCACCTCACTTATAAAATGCCACCCACTCTCCTCTATTATTTACACCTTCAAACCATTTCCCCCAAAAATACCAACCAAAATAACTTTAAAATTTCCATAATATCATCTTATAATCCTTAATTTGGGAAAAAATACAACATTTTAAGGAATTGTTTTCCAACCTTAGGAGGATACCCAAAGAAGATGTAACGTTTTCCAATGAGATTTTTTATTTTATTTCTTCCTCCACCTATTTAAATTATCATTAAACCATGTTTATATAATAAAATAAGTATCTTAAATATACTAAGATATTTTTAAGTTAATTTCATTACCTACAACCATCTCCACTTCTGTAAAATGGGCTAGGAAATCATCACTTGTGTGTACATTAGACTAACGCCTCATGATGCGATGTGATTTGTTTTTAGTATTGCTTTTCATGAATGATAATAAAGATAAAATTAATGAATATATGTTATAAAAATGAAATATTTATGATATTAATCAAATATTTATCATTATTTAAATATAATATATCAATTTCTTTCTTACCTTTTCACTCACTGAAATATGATAACGGCATTCGTGTATGTGTGGACTACCACTTTCACGAAGCGATATGACTTTCTCTTTTCATAACCAAATCACATGGATGATATTTATAATCATATTTAAATAAATTATATGTTATTTATGATATTATGATTATTATGGAAAGATAAAATTGTACTTACCTCTTTTACATAATGATCATTGAAAAATGGAAATGTTACTCACGTATACGTACGGCTTAACATCTCCATGATTGTAACGTATTTCATTTCTAAAATCCATATTTCATGATAGATATTAAAGTTTTAATTGATGTATAAATATAATAATTGTTTAATTATTATTATTATTTATATTATTTATCCATAATCAAATTAATATTACCAAAAATAAAAAATCAATACATATACAAAAAACAAAGTATTTTTTACCTGAAGCGTGATTTTAACAAAAAAAATATTAATAAATAGATGATACATGGTCAAAATTAAATCATATATGGTATTATATATATAATTATTATTATATAATATATTTATTATAAACATATATTTATTATATAGGAAGTTTGAATGTGTACGAAGGAAGTTGTGACTTATGGTAAGAGGTTTCTAGTCTATCATTTATTTCTGGGAGACATATGTAAATTCACAACACATTTATTTTGTGTAGTGTATATAATACCAATTTTTCATGTTTTATAATGAAAATAACTATTTTAATTATATTTAATGTTTCATTTTATTTTATTCTTTATTGAGGCTTATGATACAAAATATTACTTAAGTTATAATGGATTTTTGTCTCACTTTTTACTTTTATGAGACGGATTCCATATTCACCACCTATTTCTTTTATGTGGTATATATAATGAACATGGATTTATTTTATAATGATTCTCCTAAAATTTATGGTGATTACATATGCTTTTTAGGATCTCAATTTCATGGGGATTGTGTTTCAAATGTTACCAAAGTGGTAATGGTTTTATGTTACAATCACATCATTTATCAGGATTGTTTATGATTATGTCTCCAATATTGAAATATTATGATCTAACTCATAATAATTATCATTAAGTTTTATAACCTCAGGTTATTAATGATATTTAAAAGTAATAATATCGTTTTTTCACTATTTGGTACTTAAAAAACAATTGATAAAATGTTTTTAAGAAAAATCATCTTTATTTCTCTCTTCTGTTAGAAACCCCTTTTATTACAAAACCATGTTTTATAAAAATGTTTCAAATATATTTTTACAATTATTAAAATTATTTATTTAATAATATTTACCCATTTTTTACATTTAATGAAATCATTTGAAATTAATCTTCAGGTATTTTTCTAAAAAATGCGTTTTTTTTATTTTACTAAAAATGTTAACGAAATTTTTTAACATGTACAGAATGAAAATAATTTATCACCATCATGAAAATTATTTTTATTGAATATTAATTTATAAATTTCCATATTTATTTTAAAATAATAGTATTTTTAAAAAATTTAATGTTTTAAAATTTTATTTTCCAAGAAGAAAAATATTTTTCTCAATAAATGTTTTAAATTGTTTTTTAAGATTCCATTATAAGTTTTCAAGATTATTTTAAAATAAAAGTATTTTCAAAATATTTTATTTTATAAAAAAAATTCAAATAGGAGAGGATATTTTCCTTGAGAAACTTTTTAAATGACTTTTAAAACTCTATTTATAAGTTTTCAATGTTATTTTGAAAGAAAATTTATTTTCAAAATGATTTATGTTTTAAAATGTGTTTTTAAGGAGAAATGGATATTTTCTTTAAGAAATGTTTTAAATGATTTTTAAAGTTTAATTTATAATTTTTCAAGTTTATCTTCAGGGAAAATGATTTCCAAAATATTTTATAAAATTTAGTTCTAAAAATCATTTTCAAAGAATTTTTATTTTCCTCAAGAAATGTTCCAAGTTTTTTTTTCTTTCAAAATAATTCTCCATCTAGGATGACATACATTTAGGTTACTTGTTCTCTACTGGGGATATGATACTAGGATACCATTCTTATTCCTTTTATAAAATAATTATGTTTATGATGATGTGATATTAATGAAACTCATTTATCTTCCAAAGGTTGTACCAAAATGACTTCTTTCCATGTGTTATACTATGATGAAATTAGAAAATGATTATGAAACCTGTTGGCTTTCAATGGGTTGTGATGTGATGAAATTTTTAAAAAGTCCATTTTATTTCACGGGGTATTATTTTATTAATGTTTTTTGATCTTGTAGGACACATAAATTTTATTTTCATTATGTGATGGGTGGTACCTATATCTCCCTCCAATTCATTGGGTAAAGATTTATATTTCATGAGATAGATAAGACCAGAACATGGAGTAAACACAATTTAGTATGGGAATTTTTCCAATATTATGGTCTTTGGAGTGAACCTTGAAAACTATGATGGTTTGGGGAGTGAACTCATTCCACTATGATATCCTTGGAAGTGAACCATGGATACTAAAAAAATTATTTTCTATGATTGTGTGTATGACTCAATTTCATGTATTATCCCAATTTTATACTCTCATGACTCATGTTCCTTTATTTCAATTATTATTCATGTATTATGAACATCCAAGATTTATGTCATGTTTAAATATTGTGATATTTTATATGTAAGTTGTGTCTTTCAAATGTTATGATCATTTTATCATACCCTTATTCTCATTTCATGCTTATGTGATCTTTGATAACTCTATTTTTAACCTTTACAATTCATCTAAGCTCCCTTTATTATGTTTCCTTTCCCTAGGTTATGAATAAAATTTTTATGTAGGGTATGTTTATAAAGGGTAATAAAGGGGAAGATCATTATGGTATATGTTTAAGATCTTTCTCCGAATTAGAATATTATGTACCTAGTATCCAAAGAAAATAAAATATTATGGTACTCAAGTATGTGTTTGTGTAATTTATTGAATATTCATCTAAAAATATGTAATATCTATGAAGGAAAATCCTAGGTCTCTATACATGGACTTTGGTGTTGTATTTCCATGGACTCCCCAAGAGAAGAATGTTATCTGGGTGGTTATTGACCAGTTGAAAAATTCACCTCACTTCATTATAATCATGGACACCACTAAAGTTGAAGACCTTGGTAAGTTATATGTGTAGGAGGTTTTTCGGTTTCTTGGAATTCCCTCTTCCATTATTTTGGATAGGGATAATGGTTTACCACATGGTTCTAAAATAGTCTCTAGGAGGTGATGGGGACTTAGGTCAGGTTGAGTACAGTTTACCATCCACAAAGAGGAAGTCCGATAGAGCATGCAATTCAAATCTAGGAGGATATGATTTGTTCTTACATCTTGGATTTTGGTGGATCATGGGATATCCATCTAGCACTATTTGAGTTTTCTTATAACAAAAATTATCGGTCGTCAATTAGAATGGATCCCTTCAAGGATTTTTATGGTCACTCATGATGGTCATCTATTTGTTGGTAATAGGTGGGTTAGGACTATCTTGTAAGACCAAGTATCATTCAAGGGACATTAGAAAGGATTCATGATATATATTGGAATCTGATTACAGCTCAGAGTCGACAAAAATAGAATGAAAATTGTCAGCATCATCCTTTGGAGTTCTCTATTGGTGATCAGGTTTGTTGAAATATTCTCTTCAGTTGAGTCACCATCAGCTTAGAAAATAGGGAAATTTGTCTATGAGATATGTTGTACCATTTTTGGGTCACTGAGTGGCTTGGTAAGTTTACTTATTAGTTTTCATTTTCAGTTTAGCTAATGGGTATTCATGATGTTTTCCACATATTCCAGTTCAAGAAGTACCAACCTGATCCCTATTATGTTTTTAGTTTGGAAGAGATCTAGTTAGATCCATATTTTTCTAATATATAGAAATCATTGAAGATCATTCAATCTCAGGTGAAATATTGGCATGGTAAGTTGATTATTCTATTCAGATTATTATGGTGACATGGATCAGATTATTATGAAACTTGGTAGTGTGATTCATTGATGAAGGAATAGTGTCTTCCCCAATGTCTAGAAACCAATCCTCCACATTACTTCCTAATAATGGAAAGTCTTTTAGTGGGGAGTTTTTAACATCCTGTTACCTTCTTTCAGGTATTTATCATCCCTATTTTTATTTCCCTCTTTATTTGGGTTCCTTTTGAAACTCTTTAGGATATATATCATTTTCTAGGGAAAATGATCTAAATTTTAGGTTTGTATGTTTATTGGAATTAATGGAATCTCATTATAAATTTGAAATAATGGTTAAGAGGATTTCCTTTGGGATTCAAGTTTAGCTAGGAATTTTTTCTATGTTTTTTCACAGAATCTACCTACTGAACAATTTCACATAGTGAAAGGGTTATACAACACGAATCACTTTGTGGGAATATTCCATGAACTAGTTCAGAGTATGAAATTTTTATAGATCATGAGACTAGTTTATTTCATGAAAAGTTCAATCCGTATTTTTTAAAATGATCTAATACCTTTTTTAGTATATATGGATTTTTTTATATTTCATGACATGAAACCTGGGATTCACATCATGCAATGATCAAGGCCTGTAGTTTTTTGTGCACATCACATTCAATTTTATTTTTATTTTATCACATTCTCCTTCCTCAAAACATAGTATCTCTCCTATGTGATTTTGGAAATATCATCTCCTTCGGGATCATTTTTGTATGATTGATCTTTGTTTTGGTTACACTGCATCTTTCTATATAAGTGATCTTTTTTCTTATTCACTATTTTTTTGTCACAATAATTCCATTGTGCTACATTTTCATATTTTTTGTCCTTGTGGTGTTGATTCTCTTGGATCTTTCTATATATTTCATGTGATATTCTTCTATAGTATAACCTTTGTGTTGGTTTTTGGTGCACTGTGCAATTTTATTGATGTATGTTTTGTTTTTTCTTCTCTTCTGACCTTTTTTTTGTGTAATTGATTTTGTAATGTAAGGGTTTATTATAGAGCCTTTGTTTTTGTCTTTTTGTTCTTCTGTGTTGGTGGATCCTGTTGTCAGTGTCTGTGACCCAAATTTAAGATAGGTGGTTTTGTCTATAGACTATATTTGATGAAATATATTTAAATTATCTTATAAATTGTTTTATAAATAAACATTCATGATTGAATTTCATGTTTTCAAATAGGTTCTTAGTAAAATGGTTTTCCCCTTTTTGGTAAAATAAAATACATTTTCAAAGAATTTTGAAATGGATTTATGAAATGGTTTTTAAATCATTATTTCAATGAATTGGTTTGGAAAATGTAGCACAAGGGAAACCTTGGGTACTTAGGTGGAAGTTATAGTAATAGTACTCATCTATTAACATTGTTCGTGGGTTTACTCATGGGGTGTGCCTCTACTCCCTAGTCCCATTACTCTGGGGAATTTTAGACCTTTTGTGAGTTTCACTTGTTGGGGTGTTCTTATGCTCCCTAGATTTGATGCATATGTATAGATACTTGATGTGTGTGGTTTCCTATGTTTGGTAATGAGTGTTATAACCAGTCTAACCTATAGTGATCCTTGCTGTGATGTTCCCTGCGATTTTCTTTCTGCTACTTTGGATTTGAAATGATATGTGTTACATGATTTAGTTTGAACTACTCTGATATATGTGATATGCTTTGAAACTATTTTACCCAGATTATTTGTAACTGTGGAAAAGGGGTAAATGATGTACTATACTTTTGATATAAAAACTATTTAGATTTTTATCATGCATTTTTTCTTTAATGTTTTCCATTTTTTTATTTTTTTATAGATACTTGATATGGATCAATTTGGTGGGATTATATTGATTTTTTTATCTCACACCCTGCACACCCATTCAATGGTGAATAGACCTTGTTATGTATTTCGATATAGGGAAAGGTAAGGTTCCACAGTGAGGCGGTGAGGTTTCTGTTAGCTATTCCAAGGTATCTAGTGGTGAGATGGTGGGTGTTTTATTATACTATCACATGGAGTGCTTGTTTCAATTTTTTATCCCATATTGTTTGACTGGTACCTTATAGATATTTTAGCTACTTTTGATATGTTTTACTTCTACTATTACCTTTTTGATATGAAATATATTTCTTGATTACTCTCTCATTTTTTCTTCCTATCATATATGAATATATATATATATATGTATTTATGTATGTATGTATGAATATATGTATGTATGTATATATCATGTTCTCTGCTCCAGGTTGGGAGAAATCATTCCCTCTGGTTGTTATTGATGTTAGGGTTCTAGTCTCCAGCCTATGGGGGCCAGAAATTCCTATAGGGCATGTTACGGTTTGGTTTGGGTAAAGGTTTGAGAGGGTATCTTGGCCAATTTTATCTCAAGATCACTTTTATCTTATACCAATATAATAAATTTATTTACGATAGAATTGGGTTCGGATGGTTGATTATGGGAGGTTAAGTATTGGTTCACAATATTTCATATAGGGTTCATCATTTTTTATACCTAAAAACCACATGTGTTGTGAAAGTAGTTTTGTGGTTGTGGTGGAATGACCATTCACATTAGAAACATATGTCCACATGTTTTTCAAGCGGTTTCTAGTGGGTTTTTTAGGGAACCATCCCTACAAGAGAAACGCCGTTTAGCGGCGGTTATTTTTGCGTGTAGTGGAAGTTTAAACCACCGCTACATGGTTTGGAGGTGGTTTCTGTAAACCGCCGCCTAATACGGCGTCGCCAATCTATTAGCGGCAATTATTTACATTTCATGGCGGTTTAAGGAAACCGTCATAGCTTCCACATTTCGCGTCGGTTTTACTGAGTTTAGCGGCGATTTTTTACAGCCGCTAGATTTTAGTTTATTCACAGCGGTTATAACCACCGCAAATAAACTAAAATCCAGTTGCCGTAAAACTGCCGCTGAAGTCACGAGAACCACCGCGGAATGAGGAAGCTATGATTCGACTATATAGCGGCGGTTAAAACTGCCGCGAAATGTAAATTTTTTTATGTTTTGCAGCAGTTTTTACCATTTAGTGGTGGTTTAAACCGTTGCCAATGTACATTTCACGGGGGTTAAAACCGCCACTAAAAGCTGACCAGAAAAATAAAATTTCTTCCACTGCACCACTAGCATGAAAAACAAATCAAATCAGAAATAACATTTTGTAGTGAGGTAAAATTTAAGACAAACTTATTACAACCTATGCCTATCATATCTACAATAATTGAGTAAGTTATGGATTATAATATAGCTTAAGAAGTAGTTTAGCAACAAACAATTCCAAATTTTGAGTTATACCAATAGTATGAGTGTTATTATTATTATGATAAGATTTTACTATGTTATTATCAAAGATGTTTTATTTCTAAAATTGGAACAATAATGTGGATACTCAGGGATGTTACCATTTGAGTGGTTTTTTCAAATTAGAAAAGTTTTAATAAGTTATGTAATAATAAATACATGTAGCAAAAACAACCCTAAAAATTGAAATGTGGTAGGCCCAGTAGGTATATCCATACTCAATAAAAACATGTTTAACATGTGAGAACTAACTTATTAGTTAGCGGTTTTTACTAGTTCAAGTGTGAGTTTGTTAAATTTGGTGCCCAATAACCAAATACTTTATACTTTAGATTACTTGAGGTTTTGGGATTTTATGTTCTTGGTTTTAATTATTAAATTTGATATATTTACTCAATTATTATGTGTGTATTTGAGATTTATATTTATGAATTTTTATCTTAGACCATAGTGGTAAGAAACATGTTTACAAACATAATATTTGTAATTTATAATTCACATGACATCTGTACATGTGTATGGTATTGATTTCACTAATGACAGGGGTTAAGTTGTATAAAGTGTTAATAAAAACTAATATATAATTTTTACTATATAACTAGTTGGTATAATTATACTTAAATAAACCCTAGTATCTTTTTTATAATATAATGTCATGTGGATATTACAATGAGATTCTCTTTAGTGATGAATATAAAATACCTTTAGGTAAGGGATGTAGAGGAACCCATGGTGGGATGGTTTAGGAATTAGATGCATTGAGGATGGTTCAGTACATGTAAGGTATTTCTAAGAGATGTTTTGGTATGGGAACATGTTTACATGGGATGTTGGATATTCTTGAGACGGTAGAAGAAAGTAATATAGAATGTCTCGTTCCTTTGAGATATAAATAACTCTTAGTGATTTTGGTATCAGGTTTGGGTTTAGAGGGTAAGATTAGTTGGATTCCCAACATTATTGATTTTGGGTGAAGTTCCTAATGATATGGTTGATAGAGTTCCTATATGGTTGGGTCTAAGATGGGTATAGCATGGTTATAAGCTTTGGGTTTTGGAAACAAAGCCTAGGTGGTGGGTGATCATGTGGGTGGACTTGGCATGAGTGAGATACTTCAGGCCTGTTGGAAAGGAAGCACTAGGTTCCTTCAATTAGATGAGATTGACATGTGTGGGAAGCATGGTCAATGATTTAGGCGTATGATCTGAGCTTTAATGGGATGTAAATCATGCGATCACGAGTCTAGTTGTGAGACCAGGATGTATAAGAGCGTACACATATTGGTTTGATGAGTTTGAGAAGGATAGTGGGTAATAACTAATGATAGGTTTCTTGAAGAGGTTCACATTTCCTTGGTATTAGGAGAGTGAGGTCTAGCATGGATTTTTGGAAAATCCTCGATGCATAAGGGAAAGTGTGTACTATTTACATGTGGCGCCTTCTTGGTTCATGGGTCAGTTATTGGGTCATGTGTAGTCAATTTCGAAATTTCTGAGTTCTAGGGGGGATCCAAGAGGTTTAGTGATGAAGGAATGGTGATGAATTCCCCTTAGTAATGATTTATCATAGGATATTTGTTGGAATTTAGTAAGTTTCTATGGGGGGGGATAGGGTTACCCTTGGATTGCGGTGACTGAGGTGTTTAAAGAGTTACTTATAGGCATGGAGACACAAAGTTTTACATGAGAATGGGAGGTGTCCCACTATAGTGAGATGTGTAATTTATGATTGATTAGAGTATGGTTTCATGGTTGATCTAATTTTGTTCCTTGACATGTGTTTTTTGGGATGAGATAAGTATGAATTGGGAGGAGTGACATGTGTGTGATGTGGAAACCTATTAGACATTTCACTTAAGGAGTGGTTTAAGAGAATTAATATGATGGGAAGCACACCATTGATAATTGGAGGGTGTGACCCTAATTATAAATTAATTTTGATGAATTTTAAATATGATAAACCTAGTGAGATGGGAATGTGTGGTGATTAGTGTTTCATGATAGCACTGAGATATGATCTAGAAAATTATGTCTAGTCATTATATTTAGTGATGGAAAATATATGAGTTATATATATCAATTTTTTTGGTTTAATAGGGTGATTATAAGAATACTTATACTATAGAGATAATCTTATCGACCATGGATGTGTGACCCCAATGTTGGTAGGGTCATGGGTGTGGTGAGACCAGTTGGTGGATGGTTTATATGGAACTGGGATACTGGTCTACAGGCAAATATTATTTTATCTAGTTTTTTAGTAAATAAAATACTTGGGATTCATATACAGTGGATTATTAGTTTTCTAGTTAGATCTGCATAGAGGAAGTGTTGTGGAGTCTAAGTGTCGACATTGGGATCAACATGGAATTTTGGTGTGATCTGAGAGTGAGTTAGATAGGAGGTGTGTTGGTGCTCATGGTGAGAGTATGATGGATGGTGTGGGTGGTTGAGGACCCAACTATGGAATCAAACCAAGTGTTGGATTAAAACTTTAGTGCAGGAATTTGGATGATGCTTTGATGCCTCTGGTAATTAAGGCATTGTGATCGGGATGTGGTGATGAATTAGTGTTTGTAGGTGATCGATTTTTGGAAAAAGCTAGCCAGGGGAGGAATGAATGGTGTTATTATATATTACTAGATGTGATGATGTAGAGACAATATCTAGTGTGTTGTATTAGATATTATAGTTATGTTTCAATGAATAAAATGGGGTTTTGGAGAAAAGATAGTGTATTAGGGAATGGTGTGTGGATGATGGAGACTCATCTGATCTAGTTCAAAATTGGGAATGAGGAGTGGTATTAGACACCAATCGATGGTTTGGGAGCCATGATACATTATTGGGTGCTTCTCATGCCTCCCAGTAAGACAAGTTACATGGGCCTCACCAAAGTGTCAACAACACTATCCCCTTGATCACTATGAAATGACCTAATTTTTTCAACACATAAACAATGGGTTTAACTCCTAGTCATCCAAAATCTCGACTACCAATTCAAAAACAGGACTAAATGGAATGATTTATACCACACTCGAGAAATCAAGGCATAAAAAGAAACATCATAAATCCATAAAATGCATAAAAGGAAACATGAGAAATCAAGGAAATTTTAGGACATGAAAATTTTTGGTGGAAACTATGTGCCACAAATGTTACATATACAAACCAACTGTTCCCATATTTGTTCAACACATCAACAATACAACAACTCATGGTCCGATGATGCATCATCACCCTCTCCACCTTCATCTCTACTTTCTGCTGTCACCTGTAAGAATATTATATTGAAAATTAAATATGGTTATATATTTATATTAAAACTTAAAACCAATGAAAGTTAGAAAACTAAATTATTTTGATTCTTTGTTATTTACCTGCATACCACCAGTCGATGAACTACCACCGAGGGCATATCTACTCATATGATGACGTATTTCAGTCAACTCTTTCTGCAAAGCAGATATCTGATCCCCCTACTGGTGAAATGTGTTTCGTAGAGAAACAATATCTTTCTGAGCATCTCTTGGTATGGACTGACTAAATCCTAGAGTAGATGAAGCTGCCATCCCTAGTGGCCTAATAAAAACCTCAGATGGTACGGGTCCCAAACCCATCCCGCACACTCTACCTGGATGCTCCTTCACAAGGACTTTAGCAACCGGGTCATCCTGGGAGACTGAGTAGAACTGCACAAGATTGGCATCCCATAGTTCTTTAATTTTTACCTATAAATAAAATATCAATATATATTAACACATTAAAAACTAATAATAAGTTATTATAATAAAAAATTGACTTCATATCCCAACTTCTTTAGCAGGCTCATTAACATAACTTCCATCTGATTTCTTGTGAACATCCAACCACAGTTCAGTTCGGGATGATTCATGCCCTAAACTCTATGACTGTATTAAGAAAAGATAAATCAACAATTAAATATATTAAACAGATAATATTGTAGTATAAATATTTAAACAAATTAAAAGATTTCCAATGTCGTTCGGCTTCTATAAAATATTTTTGCACCCATAGTGTGAGGGATGACTTGCTTATCCCGGTTTGATGCATTCTGTCTTGATAGATCCTGAAATAAATAAAATTCAATTTAATAGTAATGTATTCAATGTCATGTACTCTTCATATAAATGTATAAATGTAAAATGAGGATAATATAATAATATATATTTCTATACCATCCGCTTCTCATCACGATGTCTGTCAACAAAAACTTTCCACTGTTCTTTTGGTACCCCACTGGGTAACTTCTCATACATTTGTTGCATAGTCAATGAAGTATCGTTGACATCACAACACAATCTCCATTTGAAATCTTTCCATTTCTTACCTAGATTTTTCAACGTCCACTTCCGTGCTATCACATCAGCAACTGTAAAGTGGAAGAACATCTGTATACAGAAATTCATTTTGAACATATTAGTAACATGACATTCAATTAAACCATAATGTAATAAATTTTCCTTTATTTGAGAATAAAAAACTTCATTTTTATAGCTTCGAGGCATATGTATCTAATCATCATAAGAAATAGGAAGGTAAATGGGCTCCACTGCCAGTTGGCCTAGAATTTGGACAAGTAACCCCACGGCTTCTCGCCAGTCATATTCCAAACATTTGAACTTTTTATGTTTTTCTCCACAGTTTCATTTTTTTAATCTTCAATGAGCAAAAAATTAGTATAAAAAAATGAAATAAATTTATTTAATTAAAATTTGTACCTATGATAGTGACACTCCAGTATGCCCGTGATGAACTGGAAGGGGCGTGTCGCTGCCCCACTACTGAGGCTCTTGAAGGGCGAGTCAACGACTTAGCCTCTAATGGTACATCCACAGATGGTGTAAGAGATGGTGCAGGGGTGTAGGCAGCTGGTGCCTCAGATGTCATGGGGAGGGAGCTAGATGGATCGTCATCTGTCGCAGAACTAGATGAAATAGTGTACTGCTTCCTCCTTGGCATTCCTATCATTTAATCAAATAAAATTAAGTTCAGAATATATATTTCAAAAAAAATTATGCATAAAAAAAATAAAAATGATAATAGATGCCCAGTACTAACAGACAAAATATATATAACAATGATAATGATTGATTGTAGAAATGAAACAAGTGGTTACTGAATAAATAAATAATTGTACATAAAATCATTTTCCCCTTCAATCATATCGGTTTCCTGCTCTATTGCTTCATCAACTTCATTCATCCTTACTAGACTAATATTTTCAATATCATGATGGACAAATAATTCTGATTCCTGTTGTTGATTAAATTCAATTTTAGAGGTCAAATTTTCATCTTCATCACTCATATCATACAAATCTCTTTTTATTATGTGAGAAACTACACTCCACCCATCATCGACAACATCATTCATATAATATACCATTTTTTCTTGCGATGCTAAGATATATGGATCATGAAGTTCACAATCACCAACATCCATCAAGCGAGAGAAGTTCACAGAAGTAAATTGCAAGGAATCTCTTTTAACACCTCTGATAATATCGACCCATTTTCATTTGAATAAAACAACAGAAAAATTTCCGTGGTAGTTTAATTCAATAATATCATGTAGCTTTCCATAGTATTCCACTTCAGAAAATGTAAATATATAAATATTATGTGTTTTCAAACCCACTTCTCGATCGACTGTACAAAATCTAAATCCATTCACATTATAAGAGTCAAACTTTCTAACTTTTTTTAGAGGACCTCTAGCAAGAAACTTCAAATCTTTGCTCGAGTATCAGTATTAATGATCTGAAAAAAGAAATATAATTTATTAGATTTAAAAAATATATGTGTCAAACTAATATTCATATTTATTTCAATATTTATGAACTTACACATCGTGCAAACCATTCTACAAGATCTTTATTAACTGCTTTCGTTATATCTTTCTCATTTCATGTTCAGTCTATCATTAGTCTCTTTGTTTGTATCCTCAACTCTTAAATAAATGGATCTAAAATTTCACTATTCAGCAGCACATATCTATGTGCTTGTAATAATTTTAATTCAGTCAGTGTCACATTTGAGGTCCTTCTAACTGATCGTCCAATAACATGAAATATTTTGGATTTCTGATGTATTTGAGATTGAGTCGATGTGTCATCAACACATCCAACTCGATTAAATATTGTCTCAATGTCATCCAAGTATCGATAAAAAAAGGTAATACACTCCTCAACCAAATATCCTTCAGCAATAGAGCCTTTTAGTTGAGCTATATTTCTCACGTATGATTTCAAATGCCCAAGATATCTGTGAAATAAAATAAACATAATTATGAATTTAATTAAGTACCAATTTTTTTTACTTAACTGAAAAACATATAAATAAATTACCTCTCAATTGGATACATCCATCGATAATGAACGAGGCCTCCTAATTTAGCTTCCTCAACCAAATGCACAGTTAAATGCATCATTACAGTAAAAAATGACGTAGGAAAGATCATCCCCATTGCACAAAGGGTCAATACAAACCTCTCCTAGAGGTTGTCAAGCTGAAATGGATGTAGATATTTCTCACATAGTTGTCTGAAAAATGTTCATAATTGGAGTACAACAGCATTAATTTTTTCTGGTAATAATGTACGCAATGCCAATGGTCATAACTGTTGTAACAAAATATGTAAATCATGACTTTTCAATCCATGTAACTTATGATTTTTCAAGTCAACACACCTCGAGATGTTACTTGAATACCCATAAAATACCTTAACATTCTTTAAAATTCGAAAGAATGTATCTTTATCCCTATTTTCATTGCAAAAATTGCTGGAGGATACTTTTCATTATCATCTGTCCAAAGATCATGTTTTATATTCATTGCTTGTAAGTCTTTGCAAGCATTGAGACGATCCTTTGACTTTCCATGCTCATTAAGCAATGTGAAAATAAAATTTTCATATACATTCTTCTCAATATGCATCACATCAAGATTATGCCGCAAAAAATTAAATTACCAATATGGAAGTTTGGAGAATATACTTTTTTTCTTCCATTATTGCATTCTGATTTCGCTTGATGATGCACTTCGGACCCGTTTTCCGCTATCATTCAAATGATAAACCTTCCCAAATTCTGTTTCAACATTTTCAAGCTGTGTCAATATTTCGGAACCAGTTAACAACTTTAGAGGTGGTCTACGATCAATGGAACCAATAAATTTTGATCTGTTCAGCCGAAATCTATGAGATGCATTGAAAAATCTTCAATGACACAAGAAGAACCATTTTCTACTATGAGGTAGTCGTTTGGGATCAAAATCAATGTTACAAATTTGACAATCCAAACCCATGTAAGTGTTCCAACCAGATAAATTCTCAAGCCCAGGGAAGTCAATAATGGTCCACATTAAAGCAACATGCATTTTGAACATTGTTTTAGAAGAAGCATCAAATGTCTCAACACCGTTGCTCCATAACTCCTACAATTCGTCAATCAAAGGATGAAAGTATGCATCAATATCATTTCCAGGAATTTGTTTTCTAGGAATAATCACTGAACGGATAAAAGATGTTTTTTTTGCACACAAATCCACGGAGGCAGATTATAATGGATCAAAACAACTTGCCAAATGCAATAACTAGTACTCAAAGTCCCAAATGGGTTGAATCCATCGGCAGCCAATCCCAATCGAACATTCCTAGGATCAGCTGAGAAATCTAGATGTAATGAATCAAATGTATTCCATGATTTGGAATCTTGTGGATGTCTCATTAACCCATCATTGATATTATCTACAGAATTCCACTTCATATATTCAGCGGTTTTTGATGACATGAATAATATTTGCAATCGAGGCTTCAAAGTAAAGTAACACAAAACCTTTGCAGGCGTGTTCCTTTTCTTCTTCTCCATGAAATTATGTTCATTCAGACTTCCAACATCACCCTTTTCCTTCCATCTAGAAGAAGAACATTTCTTGCAATTTTGTCTACTTGAATCCTCTCCCCAATAAAGCATACAATCATTGGGACACACATGTATTTTTGTATAATTCAGAACAATCTTGTTAACAACTTGTTTCATATCATAAAAAGATTCTGGTATTTTTTCTTCAGGAAATGCATCACGAATCAATTCCAATATCATGGATATTTTCTTATTTGTAATTCCACATAGACATTTGATATGGTACAACTTTAGAAAAAATGAAAGCTTTGAATATTTCAAACACCCACTATACAACTATTGATTTCCATCATCAACTAAATCATGAAACACATTTTCCTCAGTGAAGTTTTCTCTTACATTTGGCTCCACAGAATCAAGAGGAGGATCCAATGATATGTTACAATCTTGATATGCTTGTGTTATAGTCTCAAAAACATCACTTTTCATGTTGTAATTTGTTGCACCCTCTTCTGGTTGTTCTGATATGTTTTGACGCTGATAGTGGTGTCTTGTAGTGTTGAATGCATCATTTATGAGGTTTTTCATTTCATTTTCCATTTTTTTATGAACTTGGGACCTCATTCTGTGGATTAACATCAGTGCTCAATATTTCTGTAATGTTTTATTCTCCATGCCAAATCCAACACAAATATTGACCAGGGAATTGCTTCAGTATTAAATGTTCATAAACTTTATCTCTCTTCAACCATGTTCTAAATTTACATTTAGGACATGGACATTTTATTCTCCCTTCAACGGATCGATTAGAAATTGAAAAATCTAAAAATTCATTCAATCCCTTAACATATTGCGGTGTGTTCCTTGATAATGTGATCCATATTTTATCCATGTATATCACAATGTGCCTACACAATAAAAAAAAAAATTAAAACACATAGTTACTACTAAATAGAGAAAGAGATTCATATATACGATAATATAAGATTACAGAAACATAATATAATAAATATGAGCCCCTGAGTTAGATATGAACCCTCTAGTGTTTGGGATAGGGGGAGTTTCTTTGTTAAAGAGAAACAGTGTGCTAACAACATGGTAGCTACTTTACCATGAAAACCAAAGCACATTGTTAATTTGGAATAACCCCAACCTGAGTTCTCTGTAGAGTCTTCATATAAAACTCTAATATCGAATAAATCTATTATAAATAATGTTTAGGGAAAACCTTATGATGCTTACAAAACTCAACACTTTGCTAATTTGGAGTGACAAGAACCATGTGATCTATGGTAGTCTTGAGGAATGATAAGTGGTGGTGTTCATAGAAATTCATGATGAAATAACTTGGGAGATTGGGTTTTGAGGTTCTACGAACCTTGTGTGGATTGAATTCCTAGACCTCTCTTTGGTGTATTCACATAGAAAAGAGTGGTGGTGTGACATGAGGGTGATTTGGATCATATATGTGTTAGTGCTCATGAGTAGAGAATTATGGTTAAATGGGACGATTGGGGATCTGACCATGGAGTTGAACTAAGATTCAGATTCAAACTTTGGTGTGGGCACTGAACATTTTTGTTATTCCTTGAGTTTTAAGGCATCGTGGTCGGGATATGATAGTGCATTTGTGGGTGGGATTGAGCGCCTTTGGTATAATTCATCTAGAGAAGGACTTACTGGTGTTGTTGCATAAAAATTTGAGTGGTACGGTGGAGACCACATTAGAAATGGCGTTCAAGATGCGGCTGATGTTGTTTGGGGATCAAACTAGGGTATTTGAAGAATAGTTGATGTGTCTGGGCTTGGTGTTTAGAGATTCATAGTAGAATCAAGTTGGGAATTTGGAGATGAAATGTGTGGTGTTGGTACTATCATCCAGGACAACATAATAAGATAATCAAAATCACATTGGTGGAAATAGATCCCAGAAGGAATTCTCTCTAAACATTATATTCGGGAACTTGGAAGAATTATATTCATCCAAACCACTGCAATGAGTTAGAATTAATTCAATACCATTCACTTCAATACACAAAATAAATTTATGCAAAGTAAAGGGATTTTATGCTTGAGTAACACATGTTTGATGGACTCTATGATCGAGTATCAAAAGTATAAGGAACTCCATATATAAGTGTCATAATTCATTATAGTCAAGTAGGACTTATAAATAAATAGGTTATCCATTTCAAAAAATAATGAAAAATAAAAAGATACATATTCAATGAAAGTGATTACTTTCATCCAAAACTATACATATTAATGAAAAACCATCTATTTTAGATAACATATAGAGAAAGAAAATACAAATAAAATTTAAATACAAAATAAACCTAGTTGAACTATCTCATAATAAAATTTCCCAAAAAAAGTCACAACCATATTCACAACTCAAAACATCTCCATGTGATCCCCGAAAAGTCACAACATTCCAATATAATATTGAAACACTTTTTCAATATCACATTTATTTATCATTAAGGCATCAATTAAAAATTTTATTCTATAATGAGTAAGAAGATAAATATCCTTCTAGTAAAATTTATGAATATTGATCGATTAGAAAGTAGGTAGTGTGATTTAACAAACCAACACTTATATAAGGAAATGTTTTAGAATACATGAATTTATTATGATGATGTGCAAAAAAATAATCGTAAATTATCATCTAAGTCTTGGAAATTGAATATACATAGAGATAAATTCCTAACTTGGAAATAAGTAGAGGCCCCTCATACTCATTTACCTAGAAAAATTTCTCATCATCTTCATGATGAATCATGAGTGGCACTTATATAGGTGTAAACCTAGTCGTGTTCAGGTCATAAATTCACATAGAAGTTTCCTACAAGATAAAACATAAAATATAAAAGAAGAAAAAAATCTCAATAGGTTCAAAATAGAATAAATAAAATCATTTAGAATATATAATTCGAATTCCAAGACTATCCATCCCATGGTAGTTCATTTATCACATGAAAACAAGCACATAAATCAAATCCTGATCACTATATAATGCTTTCACTGATCCAATAGTATACTATAATTAATGATATAAGTACTAATGTTAGAAAATATATAATTAGTGTCCTTATGTAGTAATGAATCAACTATTAAAACATATACTTGATTATCTAGCCTATAAGGCTAAACTCTAGTACCTCTAACACCACTACCCTAGTTTTAATAAAACAACTGAAATATCATTAGTAATTAACTCTAATACCTCTATCATGACTCGATTATTCAAGAACCCAACCTGGGTTGGCAATGAAATTGAGTTTAAAAAAGATTCAAAAAAACTTATTTCAAACCTTAGGGTTCGTATAGGTCGCCGGGGTCGTGGGGGCCGGGGGAAGTGGGGTCGTCGGGGTCGCGGGGTCGTCGGGGTCGCGGGGTCACCGGGGTCGCAGGGGGCCGGGGTCGCCGGGGGAAGTGGGGTTGCCGGGCTCGCGGGGTCTCCGGGGTCACCGGGGGCCGGGGTCGCGGGGGAAGCGGGGTCGCGGGGTGCGGTCGGGGTGGGGGGGGGGGAAGGGTCGACGTTGTAAAAAAAATGTGTTTCGTGATGGTTTATTATAAACCGCTGGGAAACCATTTTTAAAAAAGGTTTACTGGCTATTCCTAGAACCACCGCTAAACAACCGCCTCTAGACTAATTTTTTGTTCTAGTGCATAAACACATAGTAGTTCCCTTATTTTGATATATTTTAGGAACATGCTTTCTAGAGGTATGGGTTATTTGGAAACGGTCCAACAACACTTGGGGACTCACATTGTTCAATAGTATGGGAGTTTTAGCTCATTGAATCCTTTGGGTGGAATTATTTAATACTCTAGTACTATCTTATAGATTTAATAAATATTATATAATCCTTTGTTAAATCTCAAATATAGAACAAGTTTCCCTTATATGAACAATCAATTATAATCATGTGTTGACTTTAGAATCATTTTTATGTATCTAAGGTTCTCTATCAATAAAAAGATCTTTATTTATTTGAGTTTCTCTATAGATGGTACCCTTTTATAAATTTATTATAGATTATTATTTCATTTATTATTATGATGTTGGTTTTAAGCCACATGGTGGAATGAGCTGGAATTCATCATCATCCAGGAAGAGAGGGGTTATTTTGATGTCGGGGATTAGGCCCATGAGATGTGATTCCAATGTATCCATGTGAAAGGAATAAAAAACCATGTATTTCATTTCCACTTAAAAGGACACATCATACCTTTTAAGGTCATGTGATAAAGACCAAACCATTCCTTTTAACATTGTGCGGAAATGATGTCTAGGAAAAAGGTTCCTAGTAAAGGTTTGGTGTGGGACTTACATTGAAGCATCCCAAGGTAACTAGAAGGGATATATTCTCCTAGGATGGATGTGAACCTACATGGAATATGAACCATAGAATATTATGGTCAGTTTGGGTTATTTTTTTTTGGACCTGAAGGAGGCTTTATACGTATCTTATAAATACAAAAAACAAATCCCATGTAGTTTGGAAGGGTAGGGTCTTTCACCTATGAATGAGGTACATGGTATTTTATCATGCTAATGAAATGATCACCACAAAACTCTAGTCAGGATTGGTGTGAAAAACAAGAGGAAGTGTAATATCTATAAAACCACACAATCACCTATGTCTGCTGGTGGATGAGGTCAAGGCTATGAGAGAGAGAGAGAGAAAGGGCTTTAATGTACCCTTATTCTCTTTTGTTTTCATAACCAGGGTCAAGAATTATGTACCCATATGGATATTAACCTATACAAAATAATGTGGGATTACTCTTGGAAGGATTACCTACTCCTGGTTTCAGAGAGTATGATTGGAAGATATGACACTAACCCTCATCAAAGGGAAAGGATAGTTGTTCCCTTCACTATATAAAATGAGTAGGTCCCTAACACTACCTCCAATGTTGGGGTCCTTATTATTAAGGGGGTGAAAAATTATAAAAATCCCAATGACCATACCCATTATGTAAGATAATTTTGGTCTAAATTTTATTGAGTGAATGCACAATCAAATGAGATACACACTAATGTATCCTTTTCCCGGATCATGAAAGTCTAGAGACATCAGAGGATGATATTGTTGACTAGTTTGTGAAGTGGATAATATGAGGCCTATAAATTTTCTGGATAGGTTGATTGAGATATTTTTTAATACAGTTCATGCATAGTATGAGGTAAGGTCAAACGTTATTCCGAATAGGGGTACTGAAACTAAAGGACTCTATCCCATATGTTGTTTTCTATGTTGGATGGTAGTCTAAAAATACTTCATATGTATACGGTTCATGGAATGGTGGTCCAAAAACGACTACATCCACATACGGTTCATGTAATGGTGGTTCTTAAAGGATTTTGATATATAGATGGTTTTCCTCAAAGGGATTTTTTCTATGTGGATGGGTTCTTCTACAAGAGGGAACCTTTTGTAAGTGTTTAGGTGAGTTCCCTTTCTTACTTTACAATACGAGGTTAGTGATTTCCCACTGAAATCATCTTTTCATACTCTTTATATCCATTATTACACTCCCTCATCCATCCCTATGTGGGGTTTTTATAGGGTTGTGGATGCAATCATCTTCTTGGGTTGACTAGAAGAAATAAAAAAAGCCACATATTGGGAATTTTTGTTTGTGGGTGGCATTAATATGACACCTTTCCCTACAAATGAAATTTCATTTATAGGGGTGGGGGTGAAAGGGATACTCTACCTCATAAATGAAATTTAGTTATTGGGTGGATTTAAAGGGAAAAACTTCCCTATAAAAGAAATTTTGTTTAGAGGGGTCCTGAAGAGGATGCCTTGGCCCACAAATGAAATGTCATTTTCAGGGGTCCTAAAGAGTATGCCTTGTCTGACACGCAAAATCTCATTTGTGGGGGTCCTGAAGAAGATTTATTGTCCTAGAAATGAACTATCATTTTCATGGGTCCTATGTTGAGTGACAACGGTCCAGGCCAACGGGTTGGTCCGGGCCATCCCCTTCGCGGGTTGGGCCGGACTCGAATCAGGCCGGGTTGACCCAAACCAGTTCAGGTCAGCCCAGGGTGGGTCAGGCTGGGTAGGTTCGACCGGGTTGGAGCAGTCTTGAGCCCATCCGGACTCAGTTACACCTTTGTGGCCATAACTTTTGAACCAAGCGTCCATTTGATGAACCTTCTATGGCACTAGAATCATTAGATCAAGGCAGTACTTTTGGTATACTCCAGTTGAGTTTTGGATATGGTTGGAGTTGGATGGGTTGGATCGGACCCTGAATCCAACCGGGCCCTCGGAGCAGAAACGCTAATAACTTACAGACCGGGCGTCCGATTTACACGTCGTCTATTGCGTTGAGTCCCTTAACATGTGATGAACCTTTTGGATACTTCCTCGATGGGGAATACAGGAATTTTTCCAAGATGTAAAGTTATATTCGAGGATCATCAAACCTCTATAGATTCTCAGCAGAGTGGGTGAGGTGGCATGTTGTTTATCTCTTTCCCCACAGATGCACCAGGTGCATAATGTTTTCCATGTGTCATAACTGAGGACGAGGGTACCAGGACTGGAGGTAGTATGGCGGTGGACTTTAGACGAGTCGTACCATAGAGATGACTATTCGAGATTTGTACCTACCCTTCAGGTAGGATCCTTGGTGGTTGTTCACAGGATCTGTTTTCAGTTTTACTTGTACTTTTCAGTTTACTTATACTTTATAGTTGGGCTTTTTTTTTCTAGAACCTTTTTCTTTCTGTACACACTCTGTTTACTATATAGTTTTACTTTGAGCTTGTATCTTTCTTTTTTTTAGTTGTGTGAGTTTATAGGTTATAAAGGTAATGTCTTTCTATTTTTAGAGAATACGCCTTCCAGTGCTAGTCGCCAGCCCCTGGCCTATAGAAGGAAGGCTTAGGGTAGTCACGACACAGGCCCTGAGGGATGAGTCATGACAACAGTCTGATCTAAGCTTATGGAGTAGCACCCTTCATTGTATAGTAGTTTCCTTTATGGATGGACTTTCCCATATAGTGATGAATCACCATCCATGAACCTGTATCTTTCACAAACGTTCCATTTTCCTTTTTAGTTGGCTTATTCTTTCATAGAGATGAAATGTTCCATATGGAGACTTAAGTGCCTCAGGGTCTGTATAGCCTGATATGTTGTTCACTTACCTTTGATATGTATAGTTTATATGTTTTTTGAAAATTAATTGTATCCAATGTTTCCATTTTTTAATTTACAAAAGATAAGAAATTAATCCTACATAATTTTAATCTATTGTTGATGAAAATAGGAAAACCATGGTTTAAATCATTGATAATAATACGAAATATGACATATTATGACAACAACAATGTTTAGAAGGACTTATGGGTGTTGTAATTTGAGAGTATCCTATATTAGATAGGTTGTATATTTATGGATTTGGGTTTCCATTATATATTCCTATCCTAGAACAACGTTGTACAAATCAACCTTTTTCCTGGATAATCATGTGAAACAATAAACCTTAGGAAAATATCTTAGCGAATGGGAATTTTATATGGGAGACCTACTCTAAGTTGTTTGTTTTGAATTATACTCCTTTTTTATTAGAGGAAATGATATGAGCATCAGAATTAAATGTCCATTTCTCTCATTCTATTATAAGAAAATTGACATATGATGAGATGCTAGGATGTTTTTCTAAATGGGATATTCATCCCATAGGATCTTTTCTTCTAGAAAGTGAATGGCCATTTTATGTTCCCTAGTGTTGTGTAGATTATATGGATTAATTGAAGGTCATAGGACTATATAAGGTTTTCTAGGTGTCTCAAAAATTTTATCATCAATACATATACATAATTCCTCGCATCCTTACCCAGTGGATCCCAGATATCAATACATTCCACCTGGTTCATGGTGAAGTCGGTATTAGTCTTAGGTATATTCATATGATCAGGGGGGGAACCCATCATGGGTGATATGTATGACGAGTTTCTTCCCCCTTCTTCAATGCGAGATGACCCCGAGAGAACCCCTCCACTTGTAAGGGAATTTCTTAACATAGCATAAAATCCTCAAAAGTTTTATCCTCGCCCCAGGATGTATGTCCCTATTTCTAAATATTTTAAAAAAAATTCTACACCAAATGATCGCAAGCCTCATGTGAGGAGGCTGAGGATGTGTCCTACTCATAGAACTCAAAGATGCACTAATGCTTACATGATGATGGTTGAGAAAGTTTGTTTTGATTAATGGGGTTAGCAAGTTATCCCTGGGGTTGATGACTTAGTTTGATGGGAATATTTCTTGTAAATTATTTTAATTGGATGGTTTCTACTAGTGTGTGAACCAAGCACTGGTGTTGGAGTTTCAACTTTTTTCATGGAAACCTAATTGGAGACTGGGATATGCATCAAACTAGTTATCTCAGTATTAGTATAGATATATCATCTAATCTAAATAATTAGTAGCAGGGAGCTTCTTTACAATATTTCAGACCCCTTAGAACCCCTCTGAGTATGGGTAGTAGCTCATGTGGCGGGTTACAAATTTATCAATGACCATCAATTTCCAGATGCTTGATTCAGGACCTACTTATAGTGTATAAGGGGGTGAATCCATTGATTTTGGGGTCAAGTGATGTGATGAACATTCCCAATAATCATGAAAATCTTTTATATTCCCCTTATTATTCTCTGAATGGTACCTTGGTAAATTATGCATATGAAGATAATATGGGAGGAGGGAACCTCATCTCCTTAAGGGATGGTGTTTTAGCTAGCAGAATTGATGGAAAGATGATCTGTGAAGGTTATTCACCATTTCAATTTTTATTTAAATTATATTGAATCCAAAATAGGTACCCCACATCGATTAAAAATGCATGTAAAGAAAAGTAATTGATGGATGCTCTTCAAATTTGGTTGATATTAACACGGTAAGACATGGGCTATCTCATTGAAATTTCACCCATAGACATCAATCCCGAGCATGTGAAGTAAGCTTTGATCCTCTCATACCCAAATGGAAAATTTTAGAATCAAGTATCCATTATCAAGTTCTTTCCCATAGCTAAGTATGGAGATGGTGATGAGCATGCAATAGAGGCAGTTAGGCTAGGAAAGGGGATTCACTGATTAAACCCCTCATTTCTAAAATATAGAATAAGAGGTTGAGGATCTGAGGTCTAGAACCTCAAAATACTAGTTACACCCCCATAGAATAAGATACTGGTCCATATTACCAATTTTCCATCCCCAAAAAGGATATATATCTCATGGATTAGAGGAAGTGGGATACATATAGTAATTATATACCTATTGATGGGATTTGGTGCTTCCTTTAAGAGAAGGAAATTATTTTGATGTGGTATAGTGGTATATTTACACCCAATATCATTTATTATACAGATCATCCTAACTTGGTAAAATCTTGTATCTAGGACCTTGAAGCCTCCATTCATTCTCTTCTATATCAATTCATATTTTGGGAGTGGGTTCATGAAATGTTGATACCATGTGAAAAAATAATAATGAATATAGTGATAGTGATTTATAAGGAATTGATGGGGCAGATTTTCTAGTTCCAAGTGAACTCAGTGATATGAATTCTTACTCACAATTGGTACCTCTAAAGTGACCTACTCCAATGAGAGTAGGGACAATGATACCAAATACTTAGGTGTAGTGACTTGATCCCACCTCTCCTACAAGGTCTGCCTCCTCTAAATTATCCATCCTTGTCCGGGTAGCATTTCTCAAAGCTTGGAGTGAGTGGGATGCTTAGAGAATGAGTGTTTCAACTTATGAAATATTGGGTTCACTTCAAGAAGAGGAAATTGATCTAAATGGATATGGGTTGATTACAACACTTTAACATATCTCTTTCTGAGAAAATACTAAAGGGGTTGGTTTATCTGGAGGAGATGGATGCCTTCATCCATTCATTCAAATGTAGGATTGATTGTTCTGACTAAGTGTGGGAAATGTTGATGGTGTGGGAGGAAATAGTCAATTCTGTTGAAGAGGCAGCATGAGTTTTTGTGTCAAATATCTTTTTTCTCTTACTGTAATTTTTTTACCTTTCTTCTCTCCCCCTCCCCATTTTTTTTAGGGTTATAGGGGTGAGTTGTTTCCCATTCGTTCTTCAGAATATATAGAGGGAGGAACTGATATTGTAATGGATGTTCTTGTGGATGAATTGGTCATTGAAGAGGCTCTCTATGGGTTCCAAGAATATGTAGATTGTGATTTTTGACCCAAAAAGAGTATTCCCACCCCATTCTCCACTTACTATATTACCTATGATATTATCTTCATTAGAAATCACAAGGCGTAGATAAGGAAGGAAGTTGGAAATTGACTTTTGGTCCAGGACAAAAAGTAATAATTATACCCTTATAACTTAATTTTCATGATATATGTTCACTAATGTTAATGATACAACTTGTGAAGGGGTCTTCATAGGATCCAAAAGTCAAGAAATACCAACTGGTTGAGAGAAGGTGGTTTTGGAGAGGCCTAGATCATATAAGGATTCGAGTCTATCTGGTGACATTATAGATATTTTGATCTCTAAGGTTTAAATTCATCAAGATCAAATGAAATTTACCCCACTAGAAGAGGTGATTGAAACGGTTTAAACTTCTCCAGGACACACTAATCTCATTCCTCTATAAGTTGTAATTTCAAAGTAAATAACAATGCGACCCAAAAAAAAATTGGGACCAACTATTGCTCCAAATTCACTGCGGGTCATCCTTATGGGGTTAATGTCTATTACTGACCTTTTGAAGGTTACTAACCTGGTTGAACATTCACATGTTTCATATAATCCACCTATATAGTTATCTCCTAAGTTCAACCCATAAGATAGATAGATGGTGCTTGTAATGCATTTCAGTGAGGCGATGACGACTGAGGAGGTCAGCACATCAGTAAATGAAGGAGAGCCACTCGACTTCTTAAATATCTCATATCTTTCCTTTATAGGTATTGATTACTAGATAAACATTTTAGGAGAATTGGTTCAAGTATCTAAGATCTGATATTTTTCAATTAACTAAGGTTACTATGACCTAGACTACTGCAATGCCTACTCATGTTTAAAATGTTAATAATAGGAATTATCTTGTTGACTGGGTTCTAGAATACATTATTCCCTCTAAGAGTGGTTCTGAAGTAGACTAGGAGACCCTTGATAATTTCTAAATCACCCAAAAAATGGTATGGATGGATATATGGAAATTTATTTCTTAGACCCCTTTGTCAGATCTTCCATCAAAATTGCCCAAGTTATGTCACATGTTCTTTGTGCTTAGTTATAGAGGGTTTGAATACTGCACCATACATAATAATGTAAAAGTGGTGTTTTCCATCTGAGAGTGGTAGATCAAATTTTAGTCTTATCTCACAATTTTGTGGTATATAGACCATTTTTATGAAACCAGAAATATCCTATTTAATCAAGCACTTGAACAAGATGGAGTAGTATCCCGACACCAAATCCAAGTTGAAAAATAGAGGACCAGAAAAGAATATATTTTCAAGATATATATTGACTCAATAAATAATTGGATCATACTAATTATAGGTTAATGAAGAGTATAATATGGTGTAATAGGCATATAAGTTTAGGTTATAAGCTATTGAGAATGTAAAAGCACTACAATTTGATGCATAAATAGAGGTCACAACATTATCGGAGTTACATAAAGTGGTATATGATTCTAATAATTTAATGATTCAGCTCTATGAATCCATAAAAAACCCTATAAGAATAATGATTCACTTATATGGAGAGACTTCTAGTTTTGGATGATCTGATTTCTACTTGATATATGAAATAAAAAAGGGTTTTGTTCTCAATCATTTTTTTCTTCTCTTTGTATTTCCCTTTCAATATTAACAATAATACTAGAGTTAGGTAACTTTTTATAAATTTTATGTATTATTGTGTTTAAATTTTTCAATAATAGGGTTTCTAAATCTTTCACCAATGCACATTGTTGTCCCCCCACCTAGTGGCAACGTGCTACTTTCTTATTGCCTCGCATTCCTGCTTTCCAAAGGTGGGATACTTTCATCACATTCATGGGTGATGTATACTCCTTGATAGAAACATGGTGATGGGATATTAGTTCTTTAATCCATTTATTCTTCCTTGGAGCTCATTTCTGAGTCTGGTTCTTTTTCATAGATTAAGTCATGTTCATAGAATTCCTTCATAGTGCCATATCAAGGTTCACACTGGTTAATTATGCTATTTCTATCTCAATAGAAAATCATCTTAAGTCTAGATGAGTAGTCATGTTGGGAACATCTGGTAATGTCTATAAATTGCGTATAATAGGCACTTATAAATTTTTCAACTTTGGAGGGCATGTCATATGAGGAATCTTTGTCACAGAACCCAAGGAATCATGTTTCGTTCATGAGGTAGTTAACTTCATGGGAATAATTCTTCTTAGTATTTTAACCTTAGATATCCAATGTTTATTACATGGGGTAGTTGTTATGGATCATAGCACAAGTTTAATATCTTTTTCAGATGGTCACAGGGTTAATGTTTTTTGGGGACACGTTAGGTGCAGGTTTAAAGTTTTATGGGGATAGGATGGGCGTAGGTTTAATGTCTTATGAGGAAAAGTTGGGCACAATTTTAACATATTATAGGGAAAATATGGGTGAAGGATTAATGTATTGAGGGTAAAAAATGATAATAGTTTTAAATTCTTATAGATATAGGATTGGTGAAGGTTTAAAGTCTTGTGGGGCCAGGATGGATGTAGGCTTAATGTCTTGTAAGGATATTATTAGAATGTCATGTTGAGACTGATCGACAGGGTGCATCCCTAAGAGGGAAAATTTCACACATGAATTTGATGTTTTTTTGTATTTAAATTTAGGGAGGTGTCCTATGTGATCTATTTAAGAGACAGGGATCAAAACCCTAAAATTTGGATGCCCTAGTTTAAGGTCATGTGATAGGTTTATTCCATTCAGTTTAACATCATGTGGTAAGGATGCTCATGTCATGAAAAGATCGTCGATGAGAGATGGTTTGGGGATTACACATGGAATTTACCCAATGCAAGAGTATCACTCTTGGGTAAAAGGTGTATGGATTACGTGTGGAAGATTCACTACTATTGGGGTTTCATCCCATGGTGGGGAGAGATATTTTGGGGCTTACTCATATAAGATTCCCATTGTGGGTGTATGTGTAGGATCGAAATAATGATGTAGATGCTCAATATACAAGAGGGGGGGGGGGTGAATTGTATACTTTAAAATTTTCCTTTAAAAAATGAAAGAGCTAAGTTTAACAAAATTGAACTAAGAAAATTCACAACACCTCTAACACCAATTGAAAAATCGGAATAAGGAATGAAGTTATAAACTTCAAGTTCTATGTACTTGCTTAAAAATGGAATGAGATTCTGAAAGTAGGTTCCGGAAATATGGATCTGGAATTTGAAACTTAACTAAATATTAAAATATGAGATTCTACCTTAAATCATATAGAATCTAAATGAAACAGAGTACAAGTAGGGAACTATAAGAAAGTTATAATTTCCTTATAATACAATGTGCAGTGGAAACAAACAAGTAGTAAAACTACAAGTAACAAGATATAAGTCTTTTAACCCAAAGAGAAGGGTATCCAACAAACTTGGATAAAGGTCCCTTGATTTATACTTTCAAGCAAGTATGTCTTACCCACACCAGGGTAAGCCCTTGATATGAATATCGGAATCTCTGTCTTTCTATCCCCGCAAGCCCTCAACTTCAAGGTAGTTGGAACCTCTGTCTTCCTCAGCAAGGAAGCCCTCAAACTTCAAGGTAGTCGGAACCTCTGTCTTCCTATCCCCGGAAGTCCTCTAATGTAATCACCAACATTCGGAGTCGCATGAATCTTTGAGAGTTAATAAGAGCCTCTATCTCTAGAAATCACTTCAACTGCATGTGTGAACAATGTCAAAGTAGTTGTTCAGAGCTCTTTCAAATGAGCTCCTATTTATAGGTAAGGTCGGCTCCCTCCTCCAACGATCATATCTTCCTTAAAATTCTGAGGGACCTGTACACATGTCACTTAACCAATGGTTAGTTTATAACAGAATAGACGACATCATTTTATAACAAAACAAGTGTAACAGAATGTACGACATCGTTTTAAGTCTAACTCAAAATTTCGGAGTGAAGGTTTGGAGTGTAAACAAAAATAATCAGATTCTGTTTAATAGGTGAATTCGGAATGAGAATTCGGAATGAGAATTCGTCATCAGAAATCGTAATGAGATTTCATCATCATAATTCGTAATGAGAATTCGTAATCAGGATTCGTCATTAGATTTTTATGTTGAACTTCATGAGAGTTCGTATCCAGAATTCAGAGTAGAACTTTATCAGAGTTCGTATCCAGAATTCGGAGTGGAAATTCATTACAGTTCTCATCCAGAATTCGGAGCTTAAAACAGAATGCTTCATATCAAAGTTTTAAACGATTCCGAGAATATAGAAATGAATCTAATTCGTATACTTAATAATTATATGGATATAGATAATTAAAATATGATAAGGATAACTTTTCTTACAAAAGCGATCTTCCTTATAAAAGAAACTTTCCTTATAAAAGCAATTTTCCTTATAAAAGCGATTTTCCTTAAAAAGCAATTTTCCTTACAAAAGCAATTTTCCTTATAAAAGTGATTTTCCTTAAATATAAGGTGTTTGTGATTTTCAAAACAAGAAGTAATAGAAAAGTCATAAGGAAAACCTTATTGACTCAACAATCTCCCCCTTTTTGGAAAGCACAATCATCCTTACGAAAAATAAAGTCTAAGAAGAAAGAAAAACAATAAGGCTTATCTCCCTTTGCTTATGGATGTTGATGAATACGACTAACTCCCCCTTAGGCTTTGAAACTCTAAGGATCGTATTCTAGATTTTTTTAATGGTATTTAATTAAGAATAATAATTTCTTCTTTAATGAAAACTCCCCCTTAGATAAACTCTATTAGAGTTCTTTTTCTTTCTCACCCTTTGTTAGGGTTCTTTTTCCTTCTCCCCCTTTGTGATTTTCAAAAAGAATTCAAGGCAATGGAAAATATAATAAATTACTTGAAAAATTAGTAGCAACAACAAAAGAGATGAGCAAGCACAATTTTCATTAAGTTTAAAAGTACAAAAAACAAGGAAGTTAAGATACAACAAAAGATCGAATTTGTCTATTTTGGATCTTTTTCCTTCGCCATGAGACCCTTAAGAATAGTCTTTATCTTCTTCAAATATTTATGGTCTTCCTCAGCATGCTTCTCTAACACAACTATTCTTGAACTTTGAGCTTCAATATTTTATTCCTGGGCTTTAAGCTTTTCTTCCTGATACTTCAAGATTTGTTCTTGATTTAACAACTTCTATTCAAACTCAATCCGATGATCCCTTTCATACCTCCAGTTTTGAGCAACAGAATTCAGCTTCCCATTCAGATCTCTGTCTTCTTGAATCCGGGAATTATTCTCAGCTGTCAACTTTTCTTCAAAGGACGAAGTAAGTTCATTTAGCTTCATGTCTTTTGTCTCAAAAGCGTCCTTAACATTATCTTGGAATTCATCAAAGAACCTCATCTCTTCTACGATTTTCCTCGACCAACTAGTCATTATCTTAAAAGACCTTTTGTGGGATTCATAGCCGACAAAAAAAGTTTTGAACTTAGACTCCATCTCAACACATTTTTCCATAACCATGGATACAGAGTCTATTTTCTGATTCAAAGAATGTTGAAGCATATGGCATCTTGAATCAATACTTGAGAATGTCGGAATAGAACCTACCAACTTCTTTAAGGACTGAACAACAAAGTCATTCCCCAATGAAGATGACTCCGAATCCGAGACTCTGCTTGGAGAAATTTCTTCTTCAATTTTCTCATCCTTCTTCTTAGAAGAATCACCAATTTCCCTTATCTTTACAACCACTGAGCTCGGAGTATCAACAACGAGTTGCTTTCCCTTGTCCTTTTTCGGAATGGAGTCCTGTTCCGGAGTTCTCTTTTCACTGTCAGACACTTGGACAACATTGTCTTCATCATCAATAACTTTTTGAGCACCATCCTCTACATTCTCCATTTGAGAAATATCATCTAGAAGTTGTTCTTCCTCTTCATGATAAGCTACTTCTTGTTCTCCTTTGTCCTCATCCTTCCCTGGAGTTACTAACTTAGATGATTCAGCTTCGGAAGTTCGGAGTGACAAATGTTCCGAAGGTGTCCCCTTATAATCATCTACTTTCTTCAAAACATCTCCGGTCTCACCACTTTCTTCAGAAACTGCTTCTTTCTCTTCCACTTGTTCAATCTGCTCAACTTCCTCAATAGGTTTAGCAGCTTCCTCTTCCGGATTGACATAGTTTCTTCCTGGAGTCTCAGGTAGAGATTCCAAAGAAAAAGATCTTGGAACGGGAATGTTTCTAGAGACCATCTCATTAAATTTCAACAACGTCTCAACTACCTCATCTTCAGACATCTTCTTCTTAAGATTATTTTCTTTCATTTGTCTTCCTAGCTCATCTGCTGTTCTTTCTTTCAAGGCCTTAGCCTCCGCAGGATCCAAGCCAAACTGAGGATCCCCTTGCACTCTCTTCTCTTTGATTTCTCTCCACTTAGAAACTAACTCATCAGGGTAATCTTTCTTATTCTTTGGTTTTGGAGGTGCGGAATGAACTTCCTTAGCTTTGGGATTCTCTGCTTCAACTTCAACTTCCTTCAACTTTTTCTTCTTCACTGGTTTAGAAGATTCAGGTTCAGCAACTTTCAGAACCGCTTCTTCTTGAACTGGTAAATCAAAGAACTCCCCAGTCTTCTTGTCGAAGGCAACATCCATCCTTTTGAGGGTACCATCACTCACCAACATAATCTTGAAAACTCTTGGCTTAGACTTGCAATCCTCCTTGAAAGACTCAAGGCACCGAAATATTAACTTCGAGATGATTGCTGGATACATTATTATCTGACCTCTCAAATTCCCTTTCTTAACATTCTCAATGGTGATAAGAATGTGTTTCATCAGATTAAACTTCCTTAGATTTATCAGAAATTCTAGAATATAGATCTCGCTCTTCTTCAAACTGTCTTTGTCACCCTTTCTCGGTACGATAAAACCTTGTACCCATAATTCTAGAATCCTAAAATTCATAGACAGAGTAGCAATCTTCGGAGCCTTGTCATCTGCTAGTCCGAGAGTTTCCAATGCCTTTTCCTTGTTGAAGCTTCCTTTTGAATCTGGCAAAACATGAGAGATGAATTTGGCTTCTCCTTCATAGGTCAACCCTACCAAGCTAGCTGCCTTGACATAAGAAAGTTTATAAGTCTTGCCATAAGACTTAAACAAAAATTTCTCCTTACCATCTTCCTTAACGAAGGAAACTATCTCATAGAACTCTACAAGCAACTCCGAATAAACTTCATCTTGATTTCCGGGTTTAGATACAACAACATCTTCTCATTTGTTAAGATTTATGTTCTTGGATATAAGAGAATCGTACTTGTTGAAGAAATCAGGATGAACCAACCTTTCTTTATATACTAACCACTTGGAAATCAGCTTAGAGGAAGACATGTCTTGAGAAGCTTCTTCCACAGACATTCGGATCTGAAGACTTCTGAGAAGTTTGGAACAAAGAATGCTGAATATCGGAACGGCCTTAAAATGGAGAGGCGGAGCTTCGGGACGCTAGAGCTTGAAAAACCGATGTGGGACGACAATTTGGGGTCCCCTTTATATAGGCAACGATATAACGGTTCATCTTCCTCGGTTGATCGAACGGTTGTAAGAATTGAGATCAGATCTGACGGTTGAAAAACAATTCTCAAGAAAACAAGAATCCGATCTCTTGAGGTTTTTATTAAAACAAGGATTTAAGAAAACTTATAAACCGAAACAAAATATAAGAAAATACCAGCAAGTAAAGTATTATTACGAAAACTTGAGTAAGGAAATCATACCTTTCGGATTATCTTAGGAGGATAATTCGTAATGAATAATATTTTTCTTGAAGAGAAAAAAAATTGACTATGAAAAATCTTTACAACGAAAAGATATAGTTCGCAAATTTCACTACGAAAAACTCCACAAAGAAAATGAAAAATCATTACAAGATTTTCAGCATGAAAATTTCATTACAAAAGTTTGAATACAAAAAGCTCATTATGAAAGTCTCGGTACGAAACTCGCGTTACGGAAACACCAGTACGGAATTTCTATTCCGGAAGTTTTTAATACAAAAATTTCCATTCCAGAAATTTTCTATACGAAAATACCCATTCTAGAAAATTTCAGTTCCAGAAATCCTCATTTCAGAATTGTTAGTTCCGTAAAGTTTGAAAAACCAACTCAGAAAAATTTTGTTTCTCTAACAATCAAATGTACTCCCCCTATGAAAAGGAGTTTATTACTGTAGAAGACTTTTTCAACAGAAAGTTAATTAAGAAAGATTACCTTACGGTTATCATTCCTAACTTTTGTTTAATGTATTCAAATATATCAGAAGGAAAAGATTTTTTGAATATATCATCAAGTTGATTTTGCGTTCCGATAAACTGAAGAATGATATATCCTTTTAGTGTGTGATCCCTAAGAAAGTGATGCCTAATATCTATGTGTTTTGCACGTGATTGATGTGCATGGTTCTTACTTAAGGTAATGGCACTTGTGTTATCACACAAAATTTGAATTTTAGTAAAACTCAAGCCATATTATGTGAGTGTGTGTTGCATCCACAACACTTGAGCACAACAATTTCCAGCTGATACATATTCAGCTTCAGCAGTGGAAAGTTCTACAGAATGTTGCTTCTTGCAGGACCAATAAACTAATGAATCTTCTAAGAAATGACAAGTTCTAGATGTACTCTTTCTATCCACTCTACATCCACCAAAGTCATCATCATAAAATCTTTTAAGAACAAAATCATTTCCAGAAGTATAAAATAATCCTAGATTCATGGTTCCCTTAAGGTAGCGAAAAATTCTTTTTACTGCCTTTAAGTGAGATTCCTTAGGATTGGATTGATATCTTGCACATAAGCATACTGAGAACATTAAGTCTGGTCGACTAGCTGTTAAGTAAAGTAAACTTCCTATCATACCTCTAAAAGATATTTGATCTACTGGTTTCCCAGCTTCATCGAGATCTAAAGAGTTTGAGGTACCAATGAGAGTACTTATACTCTTAGTGTTGTCATAACCATACTTTTTGAGAAGGTCTTTAATATACTTATGTTGAGATATATAGATTCCTTCTGGTTTTTGAGAAATTTGAAAACCAAGGAAAAAAGTTAACTCACCCATCATACTCATTTCAAACTCATATTTCATTAGACTTGAAAAAGAGTCGGTTAAAGATTGCTGAGTTGAACCAAATATAATGTAATCAACATAAATTTGAACAATCAAAACATTTTTCTTATCTTTATTTATAAAAATGGTTGGATCTTAATTTCCCTTAACATAGTTATTTTGAGGTAAAAATCCAGTGAGTCTATCATACCATGCTCGTGGGGCTTGTTTAAGACCATACAGAGCTTTGGTAAGTCTAAAAACATGATCAGGATGTTTTGTATCTTCAAATCCAGGAGGTTGTTCAAAAAAAACTTCCTCTTGGACATAACCGTTAAGAAAAGCACATTTCACATCCATTTGAAAAATTTTAAAATTAAATAATTCTGCAAAGGAAATTAGAATACGGATAGATTCAAGTCTATCTACTGGAGCATAGGTTTCTTCATAGTCTATTCCCTCTTGCTGATTATAGCCTTTAGCAACAATTCTAGCTTTATTTCTTACTATAACTCCATTTTCATCACATTTATTTCGGAAGACCCACTTTACTCCAATAACAGAAGTTTCCTTAGGTCTTTCAACCAAAGTCTAGACTTTATTCCTTTCAAATTCATTTAGTTCATCTTGCATGGCTTTGATCCAATCATCATTACCTAAAGCTTCATCAGTGCTTTTTGGTTCTAATTGGGAAAGAAATGCTAGATGTTCTACTTCATTTCTTAAGTAATTTCTAGTCCTTACTGGTTGATTCACATCACCAATGATACTATAACTGGGATGATTCTTAAGAAACACCTGATTTGGGTTTTGAAAAACCAGTTCATCAACATAGGGTAGAAAATATTCTGGGTTAAATGTTTCGGAAGTATCCTCTTGAACATTTTCCTTATAAGAAGGATCTTCTATCAAAGGTTGATAATCATTTTTGAAAACACATCTGAGGAAGTAGGCTGGGATGGTTTAAAAACAAAAGGATCATACTCATCAAATTTTACATGTACTGTTTCTTCAACAGTACAAATATTTTTATTAAAGACTCTATAAGCCTTAGAAGTTGTGGAATAACCTAAGAAAATTCCTTCATTAAATTTTGGTACGAATTTATGTAAGTTATCTTTAGTATTAAAAATGAATACTTTGCAACCAAAAACCTTGAAGTAGGATAGTCTTGGTTTTCTACCA
This sequence comes from Viscum album, assembly GCA_963277665.1. NCBI lineage: Eukaryota > Viridiplantae > Streptophyta > Magnoliopsida > Santalales > Viscaceae > Viscum > Viscum album. Next base: position 964,790,983 of record OY728163.1, on the reverse strand, counting down.
TTCCATAACTCATAAAGAGTTTTATTAAGAAAAGGTCTAATCAAAACTCGATTTATAGTATAGAAAGCAGTACTTACAGATTCAGCCCAGAAATGTCTAGCTATATAATATTCACTCAACATGGTTCTAGTTATCTCTTGAAGAATTCTATTTCTTCTCTCAACTACACCATTCTGCTGAGGAGTTCTAGCAGCTGAAAAATTGTGAGTAATACCTTTTCTACTACCAAAAGTTTTAAAATCAGAATTTTGAAATTCTCCTCTATGATCACTATGAATAGTTTTCAATGGAAGGTTTTTCTCATTTTTAACTTGAGCTCTAAAACTTTTGAAATAAGAAAAATCTTTAGACTTCTTTTCTAGAAAATAAACCCAAGTAAATCTAGTGTAATCATCAACTAGAACAAACACATAGTATTTCCCTCCAATACTTCCAGTTTGTGTTGGACCAAAAAGATCCATGTGCACTAACTGTAATGCATCAGTTGTTGAGACTTCACCGATTTATTTAAAACTAGATTTATGTTTCTTTCCATATTGACAAGGATCACAAACTTTAGAAGAATCAAATCTAAGCTCTGGTAGATCCTTAACTGGTTTCTTCTTAGAGAGTTTGCATAAGTTTCTAAGGTTACAGTGACCTAGTCTTCTATGCCATAACCAGGAATGATCTTCCATTGCGCTTAGGCAAGGTAAATCTTGGCTTCTGAGGTCTTATAAATTTAAGGTGTAAACATTCTCATGCCTATTGGCTAAGAGAATAAATTATTCCTTGGAATTGTGAACTAAGCACTTATCATTCCTAAAATTCACAAGGTAACCTTCATCACACAAATGACTTATGCTAATTAGGTTGTGATTAAGACCCTTAACAAAAAGAACATTTGAAATCAAAGTTTTACCTAGAAGAAAAATATTACCAATACCAACAATCTATCCCTTAGCATTATCTCCGAAAGTTACTTTTCCTCCTTTCGTTTTGATAATCTTTTCAAAATAGCTTTTGTTACCAGTCATATGCCGGGAACATCCACTATCCATGTACCATGTATTGTTGTTGGTACTCTCTTTATTTTCCTGAAATCAAGAAGAGGATTAGACTTTCAGAATCTAAATTTGTTTGGATCTGAGATTTCTAGATAACAAAATTTTGGGTACCCACATCTTCTTAGAGAAATAAGCTTTGTGAAATCCTAGATATTGTGTTTTTTTTTGAGGAACAATTCTTTGCCCAGTGACCACCACATTGACACTTGGTACAAAATGGGGCACTTTGAGGAACAAAATAATTGTTACTAAAAATTGGTTTTTCATGGGTATAACCAAATCTGGATTTATTTCTTAAAGGTCGTATTTGGGAATACATTTTATCAAATTTTTCCATACCATGGGTAAAGTTTGATAAATAGTTTTTTAAGGAAAAATTTTTGGACTTGAGTTTTATAACCAAGTTTTTATCCTCAAAATCATTAGATTTAGAACTAGATCTAGGATCGAAATTTTTTTTATTAGAAATTACTTTTTCTAACTCTTTAGAATGTTTTTTCTTCTCAGAATTTACTTCCTCAAGGTTTTTTGAAATACTTTCAAAATCATCATTTTTCTTATCAAGATATTTAGAAAGATATGATATTTTGTTCATAAGAATAGAATTCCTAGAGTTTGCCTTATCATGTTTTTTATTGAGTTTGGAATTCTCAGTTTCAAGAAGTTCAGCAAACCTAGAAACTTCTCCATAAGTAGGTAAAGTATTTTCTTCATCAGAAGAGGATTCTTCATCAGAAGAGTTATAATATTTACTGTCATTAGAATTTAAAGATACATTGGTCAATGATTCAGCATTTTGTACCTTATCCATAAAACAATGATTGTCAATAGGTAGTCTGGCTATAAGACCAAGATTCTTCTGTCCTGAAGATTCATAATCAGAAGATTAATCTGAAGAGTCACCACCACTGGCACTCCAGGTGTCATTAGCTTTCAGAACTTTCTTAGCTTTGGCTTTATAATACTTCTTTATGTTCCTGTCTGAATTCCTTTCTTTACTTTCTTTATTTCTAAGCAAAGGGAAATCTGGTCTAATATGTCCAGCTCTCTTGCATTCATAACACGTGACTTCTCCATCTTTCTTATCTTTCCATTCCTTTTTCTTATACTTGAATTGGAAATTTCTCTGACCGCCTATCTTGTTCATCCTACGAGCAATATTTTTTAACTCATTTTCAGAGACTTCACTCTCACTAGATTCGGATTGGAAAATAACTTTCTTAGACTTGGATCTGGTTACTCTCTCTGGAGTCTTAGCTTTCATTTGATTTGATGTTATTGTAAAAGCAACAGTACCATTTCCATTTTTCTTCTTGATATTGTCTGTATCTCTCTTCATTCTTGTTTCATATTGAAGAATAGTTCCAAATAACTCATCAAGAGAAATTTGAGTGACCTTCATGTTCTCACCTATAGCAGTTCTTTTGGATTCCCACTCATTGAGAATGATATCAATTATCTTATCCACAAGTGCTTCATCATCGAAACCTTTCTCTCCCATAGACTGTAAGCTGTTCACTATAGTCATAAATCTCTGTTGAACTTTACATATTAGTTCACCATAAAGAAAATTGAAGCCATGGTATTCATCTCTAAGCATAGCTCTCCTAGTCTCAATCACTTTAGAAGTTCCAATGTGTGTAACCTCTAACTTCTTCCAGATACAATTAGCTGCTTCACACGAAGAAATATGGCTATATATATATTTCTAGTCATTGAACAAAGTAAAGTATTGCGTACCTTATAATTGAGTTGATACTCTTGCTTTTCCTGGTTAGTGAAAGTTCTAACTTCCTTATCAGGAATTTTATTATCTCCAGTAAGCATAACAAAATTATCCACTCCAGTATTGATAACAAAAGTCTTCATTCTATCTCTCCAGTACTCATAGTCATTACCATCAAATATTTGTGGTTCTGTTGGATTTAGATTATCAATAGAACCAACATTAACTCATGCCATACTTAAAATAACCTTCGGCGCACAAACTTGTTAGTAGAAAAAAGTTCGTAATAACAAAGTTCGGAATGACAAAGTTCGGAATAACAAAGTTCGGAATATCAATGTTCGGAATAACAAATAACTTTCTAAGCAAGTATGAATAATAGAGGAAAAAGAGCAAGAAAAACTTATACGTGAGTATAAGTATTTCAGAGACCTGCTCTGATACCAAATATAGGATCGAAATAATGATGTAGATGCTCAATATACAAGAGGGGGGTGAATTGTATACTTTAAAAATTCCTTTAACAAAGGAAAGATCTAAGTTTAAAAAAGTTGAACTAAGCAAATTCACAACACCTCTAACACCAATTGAAAAATCGGAATAAGGAATGAAGTTATAAACTTCAAGTTCAATGTACTTGCTTAAAACTGGAATGAGATTCCGAAAGTAGGTTCCGGAAATATGGATCTGGAATTTGAAACTTAACTAAAGATTAAAATATGAGATTTTACCTTAAAGCGTATACAATCTAAATGAAACAGAGTACAATTAGGGAAGTATAAGAAAGTTATACTTTCCTTATAATACAATGTGTAGCAGAAACAAACAAGTAGTAAAACTACAAGTAACAAGATATAAGTCTTTTAACCCAAAGAGAAGGGTATCCAACAACCTTGGATAAAGGTCCCTTGATTTATACTTTCAAGCAAGTCTGTCTTACCCACACCAGGGTAATCCCTCGATATGAATATCAGAATCTCTGTCTTGCTATCCCCGCAAGCCCTCAACTTCAAGGTAGTTGGAACCTCTATCTTCCTCAACAAGGAAGCCCTTGAACTTCAAGGTAGTCGGCACCTCTATCTTCCTATCCCCGGAATTCCTTGAATGTAATCACCAACATTCGGAGTCGCATGAAGCTTTGAGAGTTAATAAGAGCCTCTCTCTCTAGAAATCACTTCAACAACATGTGTGAACAATGTCAAAGTAGTTGTCCGGAGCTCTTTCAAATGAGCTCCTATTTATAGGTAAGGTCGGCTCCCTCCTCCAATGGTCATATCTTCCGTAAAATTCGGAGGGACCTGTACACGTGTCACTTAACCAACGGTTAGTTTATAACAGAATAGACGACATCATTTTATAACAAAACAATTGTAACAGAATGTACGACATCGTTTTAAGTATAACTCAAAAGTTCGGAGTGAAGGTTCGTAGTGTAAACATAAATAATCAGATTCTGTTTAATAGGTGAATTCGGAATGAGAATTCGTCATTAGAAATCGTAATGAGAATTCGTCATCATAATTTGTAATGAGAATTCGTAATCAGGATTCGTCATTAGATTTCGATGTCGAACTTCATGAGAGTTCGTATCCAGAATTCGGAGTAGAACTTTATCATAGTTCGTATCTAGAATTCGTAGTGGAACTTCATTATAGTTCTCATCTAGAATTCGGAGCTTAAAACAGAATGCTTCATATCAAAGTTTTAAATGATTCTGAGAATATATAAATGAATCTGATTCTTATACTTAAGAATTATATGGATGAAAATATGATAAGGATAATTTTTCTTAAAAAAGTGATCTTCCTTATAAAAGCAATTTTCCTTATGAAAGCAATTTTCCTTATAAATTCGATTTTCCTTAAAAAATCAATTTTCCTTATAAAAGAGATTTTCCTTATAGAAGTGATTTTCCTTAAAGATAAGGTGTTTGTGATTTTTAAAACAAGAAGGAATGGAAAAGTCATAAGGAAAACCTTATTGACTCAACATTCTGAACCCCTAATGGGGAAGGACTGTGTGGAGATTACATATGGGTGTGGGAGTTTCATCCCCATGGGTGGTTTTTCATCCCATAGTGGGGGAAATGGTAGAATACCATTATTATCATACATGTAGAATCTTGCGTTCATCACACAGGGTAAGCCTATAGTTTTATGTCATGTGTTGAGGATGTTATCTTGTTGTTTAACGCCATACGACTATCATGTGGATCTTGGAAGTTTAACATCATGCATATTAGATATTGATGGGGATCACTTTTCAAGTGGGACTATGTCATGGTGAGCAGAAGATCCATTATAAGGACCCTAAACCAAGATAGTTGCATAGTTTCCCTCAAATATGTCATCTATGGGGATTAAATAACCACCGCTCACATTCTTGTGGGTGGTACATAGCGTTGGAACTGTCATGAAAGAGTGAAAATTAGGAGTGCCAACATTAGGGTACCTATGCTTAGGATTTATAAGAATTAGGGTACCTATACATAGGAGAAACGTATAGGGTAATTACTTCACTAGAATTTTAAGAAACGGAAGCTAGGGGACTAGAAAGTTGTTTCATGAATATGTATTATGTTCTATGAAATATTTTCACGAGAAAGGGGCTCCATCACAAGGCTAACACATGGATTATAAGGGAATAGATTCATGCAAGATTTGGAGTTACACAAAAATTATGGTTTCACGAGCACAACTTCTCGTTACGAACACCTGAACAGCCTTAGGATTAGTTGTGCAAGGATCACTCAACCATAGACCAAGTCATGGTAGGTCCCACATGAGGTCTTCCATACAAGTTCTCTACCTTTGAGGGTACATAATCTTTAATGTTGCACACTTTTATAGAATAAGGAATGTTTCATACATGATAATTGTGTTTCATCTTATGGAGAGCCTCCTCATGGTGGGCGTGAAGTTCTATTTATATAAAAAATCCTCATCATGGGTCATGAAACATCATTGGGTATAAATAAATGTTTCGTTCACTTTTTTCCTTTTCCATTAGATCTTTTCCATGCAATATCTTTGATTTGACATCACCTATGTCACACAAATTGATGGTTGTGTGATGTGTTTGTTCATAATGCTAGTTTTTTACAGTCAAAATTCCATTATTACATGAATGGGCATTGGGTGTGTATCCATTCTTAGGGGAATCTATGAAAATCCTCATTGCCTTCGACATACAATACCTTCATGTGAAAAACTACACCTTTTTGTGAAATTGTTGAATCTTGCACGTGACCTGCTCCAATGACCTAGAATGTTACTTTGGGGAGGGTCACATGTTTGTTTCATCCAAAAAATTACATTTGGGTGCACGTTCAGTTCATCTAAAATTTTTCATTTTGGTGTGATATAGGTTTTCATTTCCAATAAATCTACCCCCCCTCAGAATCAGTACTAACAGGGAAATAGATGGTTGGGTTATGATGGTAATGATGAATATTGTGGATAATTTCTATGGGGTTGCACAACTCTTGGATTAGTTCAGAAAACTATGTTGTACACTTTGTGAAAATCGATAGGCGGATTCTATAAATAGGGTAGGTATCCTCTTATATAGTACTCTAACTTCATCATGTGGAAAGTAGTCTCTGATACACGGGACTCATCTTTCTATGAAATCCCAAGTGTCATCCATGATTTATGTGCAACTCTGCCTTTTGTGAAGACACTTGCATGACTAAGGATGACTTTTGTGCGAGCCCTTCCAAAGTTGGTTGATGTTTTGAACTTTTCATAACTAAAACCTATACTTGCACGAATCTTCCTCAGAACTCATAGATTCCCCAGAAATAGCCAACCAACCAAATCAAGTAGAAATCGATGTTGTTGTCACTACCTGGAGGGATGAGATGGTGCGGAACCCAGATATTCCTCAAGCCAAGATAGTTGTTTCTGAAAACTAGGGGATCCAGTTCTTCCTAATTTAATCCCAACAAAATTATCTGATAAGTAGTTTTCTTCCATTAAATCACTTTGGGATAATGGATGAAGTTTCCATCCCATCCATTGAATTCAACATTCCATTATGTGAGTATATTTAAATCTTGCATCTGAGAAAACAATAAGGGTTGGTATAAGAACTAGGATATTCCTGATAGAGGTAAATTTACTGATGAGTGGGCCTGGGTGTACTAGTTACTCTTCACCTTTCAAGATTACGGGGCTTAGTTGTGGTATATCAGATTTATGAGGTAGAGTGGACATCCTAGTTTCATGTGTACCATCAATAGGATCTATTACCCAAACTCCTTAGTTTTTGGTACCTGGATAACAACACCTTCCACCTTCACCATATGGAGGTGGTAAGTATCCTGTAGGTCTTTCAATGCATTGGTAGTATCCCACAAATGAGATTTCAATATTATAATATTATCTTGGTTCCAAATGCTTGGGGTGATAGTCAGTAGATCCCTCTTAGGGAAGAGAACCTTCTAGATGCACTAAAGAAATCATTAATGTATAAAACCCCTCCCATACATACATCATATTCAAGTCATGGATGGGGATGCTCTTGAAGAAGAACCCAGCAATGAAAGTGCCAAGGTGACTGAAGTAGTGTCTAACAACATAGCATAGGAGAAATATGGGATCGTACAGGCTAATATTATAAGAGGGGTAGTATGATCAGTGAGGATATAGTATTAAGGAGGACTGGCAGTCATTAGTCCACTACACAATATTATTGTAACTATTTGAATCTAGGGGTACCAATGATGTTCCATCTCTACATCCATTTGGGCCATATGGTGAGGTGGAGAAAACCCAGAAATATTTTTGGTTCATTCTAGTTACTCCATATGTGGATCACAACACACATCAAAGTATATGAGTTTCTAAACACCTTAATCCCGCTATATGCTGGTCTATATCCCTCACTGCTTGACTTTTATAGGGTTCAACTAGTGGCGCTCAGTGAAGTTGGATTAAAAGTTGACATAAGTGTTTAAAACTATATCTTCTACCCATTCTCATCCAGAGTTGTTGTGATGGTGGAAAACTTAGAGGGTATTCTGGAGTAGATGGAGTACCTGTATAACTTCTATGGTAGAGTAATGGTTTCTCAAAGTTATGGAAATACATATTGTGAGTTATACACACTGTATCGGTTCTCCTGGTAGTTTAGATGCACCCAAAAACTGATGAAGAGATTCTACATGGGTGTTCATGAGAAACTTCATCCTTGTATACTTCATCTGTAATGGTGAATTTTCATAGATGATGGAGCATGGGAGGTCATTATGCTACTACCAACCAATGTCAATTCCAGAATCTCTCATGAATATGATAGAAACTAGGTAGTCGAATACCCAGTCATGATTCTATGTCATTACATGAGGGTGATTGCATCATTTATTTAATTGAAGGGGTATCAGGGGTAGTTGGGTTTCTATATAAATAGATCACCAAACTTCTGGTTCTTCTTTTGAGGCTAAAATGGGGATGGAACAAGGCATTGTTTCACCCCAACCTTCTGGATTGGAGATCCTCCCTCAGAAATTAAAATGAGAGTAGGTAGAGGAATCTTAGGTCTAAACTATCAATCTAAGGAGGCCCCAGGGAATAATATTTTGTATCTCAAGAAGGAAACATCTAATGCTTCTTTCCCCATGCTATGGATGTCCTGGGGAACTCTTCAAAAGACCTTGATGGTGTAGCATATATAGAGGAGGCTGACCCATGAATGGTTCAAGATAACAGAGGTGGGGATCACCAATATCACTTCTAGGGTTCATTTCCATGAGATGTTTACATAATTGGAAGCTGGGGATTCTTTTTTACACCAATATGGGGAACCTGATCTTCCCTTCAGTCTAGTGTATGTGATATTCGGTACAAACCTAATCCTGTAGATACAACATCCACTGAAGAATCAATACAAGAGATTTCATCTGGGTATGATACACAGGGTTCCAGTGATGATTAATACTAGGGTTAAACCGCTGATCAGAAGAGTCCCTAGGAGAGTGGTGAAGTCACCCCTATGGATGATATCAAATTAGTCGAGCTTGTTGAGGTAATCCTAGTTTTTTTACCTAATTTTATCTTCCAAGCCTTCCCCTTGTTTAATTAAGAGGCTCTAACTGAGATCTTTATTATATATGATAAATTTAAGGATGAATAGGGGGTCCCTATTGGATGGGGTGAAGGTGCTCCATCGGTCACTGGCAGGCATGTTTTGGAATCTACACTCGAGGATACTGCAAATGGAGGACCCGGCGAGGAGGTTAGAGTGTCAGTATTAGAGATACTAGTCCTCCTAGTCATATATAGGGCCTCATTCCTTGGATTTCCAATGATGGAATCTTCTATAGTAAAGGAATAATGTCAGGTGAAACTGATCATATAGATCCTCATGTTGTGAGGTAAGAGAGAATCTCAACCAACCTTGTCCTTTTTCAAAATTTCATAGAGTTGTTGGGTCATCACATTTATGTATTTTTTTATGCATCTCCCACCCAACCAGCACTGGGGGCTAGTGTCATCCATAAAATAGATGACTAGTTTCTAGGTGTATTAGGTGGTAGTGCTCCCTATCGAAACTTTGGGACCAATTCTCACCCTGATTCTCACTCTCTATAAGTTTTTTCCCTTACATGATATATGTTTACATAACATTCCATCACTGAAACAACTGAATTTATCTTATTTCAAGAAATGATAAAGAGTTTGTGCTCTAAGTAAGTAGTCCTAGTGGGGTATTTTGGCTCTCCTCCTCCAATGGTTGTGTCAGCTCTTTGGGAGTTAGTAATCTAAGCTAACCCAGCCCTGATCCTAGAGGGTAACCTGTTGGTGTCACAATTGATGAAACTTTAGGGGCATAGCTCAGGTCTAGAAGAGGTTGTGCTACCAAAAAAGTGTAATATGAAGATGTCCTACCTCTCCACATAGATCATAACCCATATATGAAGATCCGAGGGGAGGACCCTGCTACTTTTTTCCATGCGGCCTACCCAGAATATGAGCCAGTGCCACCCGCATAACAAAAAAAATTCATGTCTAAAATCATTATAGGAATTTGTAGGTTATAGCATGATAGATCATATCTCTTAAATCATTCACCTTTAATCACCATTAAAATTACTTCCAAATCATTCTTCTTGATCTCTCTAGACTGGAGAGTGGGAGATGGAGGAAGATCACTCTTCATTCTTGTGAGTGTTCTTGGAGAGGGAGTTCTCGAAGGCTTGAAAGGATTATCTCCATCTATCATTGTGCACAACACAAAATGAATTGGATCAATTATAAAAACAATATAATTGGTTTTAAATACCTCTAGGGTTTAGAAATAAATATTTACACAAGTTACCTTTAATATTTATTTAATCCCTCAAAGAACCCTATATCTAAAATAATAATAATATTATTATTTCTTCAATAGGTGCCTAAATTGTGAATTAAATCAAATATTATTTAATAAAATAATATCCAATATATATTACTTATCACTGTATCTAAATACTTGGTCTTTCATTCCTCCATAATATTTATTGTAACTTGAATAATGACTATTTATTTAAAAAATAAATATCACTGCATTATTCGCTAATAAATAAATAAATATTATATTCACTAAATACCAAACAATTATTTATTAAATATTATGATCACATAATATTTTCTCAAATAACTGGTAATGGAACATATGCAATAAATTATATATGAATAATTATTAAACCACGTGTGGGAATAATATTTATTCAACTTGTCAAATAATAAGTAATAATATATTATTTAACTGAGATTATGGATACACTTAGTGTGTGACCCTGTAGGCTACTTTCTCAGTGGAATTAGGCGAAGCAAACTAAAGTCCAAGGTTAATGTCTAGAAACATTCCAAGGCACCCATAGAGAAATAATAGTGTTCCAATGAAATAATACCTCATACAGACACTTATTATGTAATAAAATCTCTTTATCATGTTATTTCTAATCAAGTAGGTTGCACGCTGGTGCCATCAACCTATGTGTTCATGGTCTCTTTGATTGACTTCTTGCAAATCAAACTTTCCTAAAGAAAAATATGGTCATATATTTATTTAGGCTGTATAATTTCCATCCAAGGGACTGAGATATCAACTTTCATTAAAGAACAGATGGGACAAATTCTTCCTTTCATTATTCATTAATGCAATACTACTCGTGACGCACCAAATTTATTGCACATAACCACAGACATATGTCATCATAGTTTTCATAAATACATAAAATTAAGTGACTCATAATACTCATTAATAATAATATTAAAGTGTATGGATCAATACACATGTTCGCATATTGGAACATTCAATGAAACATATAAATGTGGATTTCCTACGGGTAAGTCTCTTTCTCATAATATCCTACACTGGATATTATCAAGGACGTACACCATGAGAATATGCCTCAATGTCCTATGAGTCTCCACCACTGATATATTGTATCATTTGTGTCCCTTAAATGAAATCATTTGGCTATATAACATACATTTGAGAATAGTTTCATATCACTTTAAGTTTCTCATCATAGTAGGGAACTTCTATGACCTTTTAGTTTGAAAACAACTCTTAGGGAATTATCACATAATATGTTACATATAATAACATTAATGATGTTACAAGAAGTTTATTAATATTTAAAACTATGAGTACAGGTTATCATAAAGTACACATAAGTTGGTTCTAGGGCACCAACTCCAACAGACTCGCACTTTCACTAGAGCCAACTGTTAACAACCTTCAGTCCTCTAACTCTCACATGATAATCATGATTCTATTGATATATTCCTTTATTCAAGGAATCCACCACAATCTCTTATATGGGTACTCTTATTACTGCAACTTCACCTCTTTGATAAACATCCCTCAAGAGATGATACTATGATATTATATGTTTTGTCTGTTATTGTGACCTTGTATCTTTTGAAAGATCATCCATTATAGTATTATCACAATATAATATGAGAGGGTATTTACTGGTAAGTACCACATAAATATGATAGACAATGGTTTGTATCAAAATGGATTCCTTTCCTACATCAAAAGACACTATATACTCATACTCTACTATAGAATCAGTGACAAATGGCTGCTTTGAACTCTTCTAACTCACAAATCCTCCATTGGGATAGAAAAAATATCCTAATTGTGACTTCATATCATTCTGATATGTCTAAAAAATAGCATTAGTATAACCTTTTATGAAAATATCTTCATCTCCTCCATACACCAAGAACAAGTCCTTTGTTCTTCTCATATACTTAAGGATAGCCTTAACAACATACCATTTTTTCTCCTAGGTCATCTAGATATATTCCTACCATGATCAATTCATAAGAAACATTAATTCCAATATATAACATGGAATACATGATTAATCCTATCACTAAAGTGTATGAGATAATACTCATTCTATCTTTTTCATGTTGTTTCTAAGGACACATTTTCTTAGAAAGATATAAAAAATGTAATACTATAACTAATCTCCTAATAGACTTTTCTATACTACATCTTGTTAGTATCTAGTCACCATATGTACTTTGACTTAGTCCAAGCAGCCTCTTGGATATATCATGAATGATATTGATCCCTAGAATATAGGTTGCTTCACCTAAGTCCTTTATAGAGAAACATTTGTTTAACCAGCCCTTAACAGCCTTTAAGACTGGTATTTCATTTACAAAAAAATATGTCATCAACATATACTACTAGGAAAATAAATGTATCTCCACTAAACCTATTTTAAACACATTTCTCACATTCATTATTAATGAAACCAAATTATTTTATAGCTTCATTGAATCAAATGTTTCATGACCTCAATGGTTACTTTAGTCCATAGATGGATCTATGTAACTTTTAAATATTTTTGGCATTACCTGGAGTCACAAAACCTTCTAGTTGTGTCATATATACATCTTTCTAAGGGTTCCCATTAAGGAATTCAGTTTTTTCATCCATCTTCCAAATCACTTAATCATGGTAAGATGCTATAGAAAGTAAAATTATGATGGAACTAAACATGGTAACTGGTGAAAAGGTTTCATCATAGTCAATTCCTTGATGTTGTTTAAAACCTTTTTTCAATATCCATTCTTTATATGTATTTAATTTATGTTACATGTCCACTTTTTTATTGAATACCCATTTTCACCCTATGGAATTTACATTAGTTGGTGCATCGACTAGAACCCAAACTTGGTTTGGATACATGGATTCTATTTCAGAATTCATGGATTTTTTCCATCTTGAAGTTTTTGATCTCTCTACTACCTCTTTGTATGAGATAGGTTCATCATTGAAACCAATAATTATTCACCATCTTCAGTGACTTGAAAACAATATCTCTATGGTTCTCTTACCTCTCATATACTCCTACACAGTACTTGTGTTTTGGGAACTAATTATTTTATGGGGACTTGTGGAACCTGTTCCTATACCAAATCTTGTGTATCTTGATCATCAACTTCATCGAAGACAACATTTCACCCACTATCCTTTTTTAGGGTGTTATCCCTCTCAAGAAAGATGGATTGTTTGGATATAATCACTTTCTTGTCTGATGGGTTGCATCAGTAGTATCCATTTGTTTCCTTATTAATACCCTATAAAGATAAACTTTGTACTTTGTGGTGCTAGTTCGTTTTATGGGAAGGCCTTAACAAATACCACACAACCCCATACACATGTATGTGACAAAACAAGTTTCTTTCCACACCATAACTCTAAGAGAATTCCATTTTTTCTTTATTTAGTACTCATTTTAATTTCTATGCCACAGTTTGTATTGAATATCCCCAAAGGGATAGTGGAACATCTGCATGACTCATTATCAACCTTACCATGTCTAACAAAGTTCAGTTCCTCCTTTCACTAACACCATTTCATTGTGGTTTGTAAGCTGAAGTGATTTGAGATAAAATCCCAAACTCCCATATAAATTCAATAATGTATTGGTTAAGATATTCATCACCTCAATCCGATCAAAGCTTCTTTATCTTCATTCGAAGTTGATTCTCTACTTAATTCTTGAATTCATTGAATTTCTAAAACGAATCTTACTTATACCTCATCAAGGAGAAATAACCATATCTACTCATGTAATCAGTAAAAGTTATGATGTAAGAATACTCATATGTAGATTCTAATGAAATTGGTCCACACACATCAATGTGTACCAATCCTAAACTATTTATGGCTCTATCACCCTATCCACTGAGTGGTGGTTTCGTCATTTTTTTTGTAGACAATAATGACATATTTAAATTGGTTTTAGCTCAGAATAGTCTAAATAACCATCTTGATAGAGCTTTGTCAAATGCTTCTCATTTACATGACCAAGATGTTGACTCCATAGTCTAGTTTTATATGAGTCATGTGAACATGATTCATTATCAATTTCCAATTCTTGGTTTTCATAATTTAAAACATAATGACCGTTATTTAAATGTCTCATACCATAACATATGTTGTCCTTCTAAAAGAAACAATGTTTTTATCCAAACTTGAAAATAACCCATCTACATCTAGGAAAGATATAGAAATTATGTTCTTGGTAACCATCAGTACAAAATAACAATCCTTTTAAAACCAAAATAATTATTGTTGTTAATCAAAGGTGGTAGTCACCAATGGCTAAAGCATCCAGTCTCGCACCATTATCAACTCTGAGATCCACCTCTCCTCTAGCAATCTTTCAGAATCAACTAGGTTCCTAAATTTGGATACATATGTGAGAACCAAAATTTGTATCTAAAACTCAATGTGTTGATATTAAAAGATTAAACTTGATAAAAAATTAACCTTTATGTTAACCTTACTTCAAGGTGTAGTTACTATTCTAGTTTTGTGGATTTCCACATGAAAAACAAACTTCCTACTTTTTTTCCTTTCCTTTGGAGCTTCCTATTCTTGGAAGGATGCTGCTTAGGAGATTTATACTTTATGTGAGTCTTTTTTACCTTTTCCTTGTTCTTCTTTTTTTTATTAACCATAAGTACCATAGGTTTATCATGCCCCATTCCCTTATCAACTTATTGAATCGAAGTAAGAATTTTTGAAAGAATATTCTCATTATTTATCATATTGAAATTAACAACAAAATTAAAGAAGGTCTTGTGAAATGATGAAATAATGATATATATATGAAACTCATCCAGGAATTTAATACCTAAGGTGTCTAATAATTTAATGTATCCAATAATCTTGACTAAATGAGGCCCAATAGAAGTAGACTCTCCAAAATTAGTTGTATAAAAAAAATTCCATATCTCATACCTCTCTTGTCTCGTCTTCTCTTAATAGTGATCCTGAAGTTTAGACATCATGTTATACACATACATGTCCTCATGTTTCCTCAAAAGATCATTGGTCTTCGATGATATCATGAAACATTAAACATATGTTGAATCAATTAAATGTTTCTCATAGATAGATAACTCTTCATCACTTACCTCATTACTAGGATAATCATGAATATGTTCTTCCATTACATTTAATTTTCTTTCATGGCATAGGCTAATGTGTAAGTGCCTTTTCCACTTCTGGAAATTGGTGATGGTGATAAATTTATCCTTCTCAAGTATGGATCACAATGATATGTTTTATGTCATTTTATTTCTATTTTTTCAAATTAAATAAGAAGTTATTTAAGTATTTATAAATTTTAGACAAATGAAAAATATTATATTTATTAATCTCCCACTATTCTATCAAAACCCACTATCCCTCACCATTGGATTTAGAATATCCTATTCATTAGATATTCTAGTGGTAAGGATCCATATTCTCTTTCTCATTACCTCGACTTTGGTTGGTCAAGAAACATGTATGGTTTTAGGTAGGTATTCCAAATTTAAACATCATTAACTCGTAGTTCCTTCATTTGTTGAGTGGAATTACCAATCCTAAAATACTTAAATTTGATATCCTCAAAACATTCCTCTCAATTACACCAATTATTATATTTGTAGTCAACCCTTGATGTGAACTAAGTTAAGTCAGTCCAAAACATCATGTTATAATTCCTTAATAATTTAAATCTCTCCAACTTTGGCTAGTCAACCACTTTTAACTATGGTTTGATTTTAACTAAAGTAGTAAAAGGTTATACAAACTTAATATATAATTGAGGTACATTATCTTTTATATGTAAATTTATAATTATTATCTTTAAAGCATGATTTTTCATATTAAGTGGATTTACTTAAGTGATTAACCATGTGTTAGATAATATTTATGCATAAAACAATTTAATTTAATTCTATCTTGAATGATTGTTAATTTATTAATTCATGTGATCGTGATAAGACATCCATAATATAATAACCATAAAACTTTAAAGAAATAAAATAATAAACTTTATGATCATAATATTTTACTAATTGTTAGTTTATCTAGTGGTTGATAAAATAACTATTGACCATGGGGAAAACATCTTTAACCAATTATGGTCCATGTTACAGCTTTCCACCTATCCACCTATGTATCTCTCTTGGATTGGTTTCACCTCATCTCCAAACATGAACCACCTAAACTATCTTGGGAGCTCCATCTATTACATATACTTTTACTCACATGCAGGTGAGGGGGGAAAGTGTTTACATAAAAGAAACCATGGGCATGTAGGCCCTTACATAATAAGTGGAGAGAATTCATTTAATCCAAAAATTTAATTTAACAATAAATTAAATGAAAACAATCATATAAAAAGGTCTGGTCTATGATCATGATCATCCACATGCATGAAATTAATTATGCATTTAATAAAACTAGCATTCAATTCTTAATATTTCTTTTTTAAGATAAACCATGCTCAAATAAATTAATTTTCTTCTTTAATTAATCAATTATTTTATCTTAATTCTCATCTGAATTTCCATGATATTCTCATCCATCATAATTTTAAACAAATTAAATAAATTTATTTATAATTAACTGTGTACATAAATGTACCTTGGAGGCAACATGATGAATACCCATCTGAATCTACCCAACATATATTATATTCATATATTGTTTACTCTTGTGTAAAATGGTATATATTCCTTATCATGTACTTTCATGACGTGTACTATTGACTTAATCATTACGCGAATGGAAAGATTTTTCTGTAATGTGTTATGCTTTAATACACGTAGAGTAATATCTGTAATATGACCCAAACATGATATGCAGATCTGAACATTATAAAAAATTTAATTAAACATTTATATATATATATATATATTATATATATATTAAAACCCATCACATGGAATGTCCTGTCAACTTAATGACCACACACAAGCACATTTTGACATGTTTTACACAGTATAATAAATTAATTTTAATTCTTCATAGTTTGGTATGAGTTCAAGACATGTACAAGAAAGCTGCACTATGTGTACATCTCTCTCAATCTATCTAAGGCACACACCTAGGGACTCAACGTGAAGAATGTGTCTCGAAAAAATTTGAGCACATGGTGTGTACAAAGGGATACACGATGTGTGGTCTTCGAGTTACACAGTCACTAGATTGGTAGGTCGTGTATGAAAATACACAGACTGTCTATGACATAAAAGGAATACACATAATGTATATGGGATACACGACATGTACTCTGGATGACCATGCACTAAGAATGTCTGGTCAACATGCGGTGTAAGAAATTACATGCACCATACGTATTCAATGCACATTGTTTGAATTAATTTTGAATTAATTCTTGGTTCATTAAACACTAGTACATGATGTGTAACTTTGTTTACATGACGCGTACTCTTGTGTTATCTAGATAGAATCCTTAGCATCTCCAGATAAGATCTTTGATTTTATTTAATTCATAAAACTATTTTTTTATTAGATCTACATGAAATGTAAGAGGAAGAATCATGTTATGAAATTCAGATTAAAAGAACAATTAAACTTGAATTGAAAACTAAATAACAAATGTGTAAATAAATCAATGATATTTAAATAATTATTAAACATTATGTGACCGCTTTGATACCACTTAGAGGTTCTGGGACCAGTGGAAGCATGTGATGGATCATGCCCAACCTTTTGTTTTTTCATTATTAATGATCAATCTGATATTTACATGATGAGGAATGCCATAATGAATATAATTGAATCAAAGAAAAGAAGACAAGGTAAAGAAAACTAGAACCAAGCATAGGATTATCACATATTATTTATAATTAATTTAATCAATTAATGAATTAACTTACATGAATTCTTTCTTCTTTTATGGGTCTAAAAACAAATTTTCATTGTAACTTCATTGCGTTGTAGGAATCAAGAGCATATTCCCTCTCGCAGTAATCCACACATGTTCCCTAAATCTCTGAAAGTCATCATAGCAATATCTAGGTGATAGAATGGAAAATCCAATCACTTGTTTCATTCATCTTCGATCTCCATAAGAACCACTTCCAAAGTGTTCTCCTTGATCTCTTTAGACAAAATAGTGGGAGGTGGAGGAAGATTGTTCTCCATTCCTAGGAGTGTTCTTGGAGAGGGATCTCTCTAGGGCTTGATAGGATTCTCTCCAACTATCAGCATAACAAAAAATGAATTATATCTATTGGGAAAATAATATAATTGGGCTTAAATACTTCTTTTTTTTAGAAATAAATATTTTCACAAGTTCCATTTAATATTTATTTATTCCCGTACAGAACCCCAGGTTTAAAATAATAATAATAATATTATTTCCTCAATATTTGCTTAACTTGTAAATTAAATTAAATATTATTTAATCAAATAATATTCAATATATATTCTTTATCACAAGACCTAAATACTCAGTCCATCATTCCTCTATAATATTTATCAAGCCTTGAATAATGACTATATTTTTAACAAATTAATATTACTGCATTATTCTCTAATAAATAAATAAATATTATATTCACTAAATAGAAAATAAATATTTATTAAATATTACACTCACATAATATTTTCTCGAATAACTGGTGATGGAATATATGAAATCAATCATAAATGAAAAATTATTAAACCATATGTGGTAATAATATTTATTCAACTTGTTAAGTAATAAATAATAATATATTATTTAATTGAGATTCTGGATAAACATAGTGTGTGACCCTCTAGGTATCTTTCTCAGTGGAATTAGGCAAAGGATTCCAAATTCAAAGGTTGGAATCTAGAAACATGCCAAGGAACCCAAAGAGAAAGAATTTAATTCCACAATTACATAATACCTCATACAGACACTTACTATGTAATATAATATCTTTATCATGATATCTCTAATCACGCATATTGCACAATGGTGCCATCAAACTATGTTCTCTATGTCTCTTCCTTTGACTTCCCTAAAATCGAACATAGAACACCATAGACATGGATTTATTTAGGATATAGCATTATCATCAAAGGTCCTGAGATATCAAATTTTTTAAAGAACAAAAGGGATAAATCCTTTATCACATTATTCATTAATGTAAAATTACTCGTGGCATACCCAATATATCCTACCTCACCATGAACATATGTTTTCACGGTTTTAATAAATAAATAAATGTATGTGACTCATAATACTCATTAATAAAAATATTAAATTCTAAGGATCAATACACACATCGATGGATAGGAACATCTAATGACATATATAAATATTAATTTCCTACTGGAATGTCTCATTCTCAAAATATCCTACACTGGATATTAATTAGGGAATACACCATGAGAAGGTGCCTTGAATTCCAATGAGCCTCCACCCCTTATATCTTATATCATTTTTGGTCCTCAAATGATATCATTTTACTAAATAACATATGTTTAAGAATAGTTTCATAACACCTCATGGTTATCATCATAGAAGGGAACCTCTATAACCTTTTAGTGAAATAATTACTCTTAGGATATTATTACATACTATGTTACAAATAAGAAAAATCATGATGTGTTAATAAGTTTAATAATATTCAAAACTATGAATACCATTTATCATAAAGTACATAGGAGTTGGTTCTAGGGAACCAACTCTAACATATATGGAACTTCATCAACCACACTCCAGATCCATACCTGGTGAGTCAGATGGGGCCCCTTCACCACTGGATACACAACCTAGGCACCAGAGGGGTGGATTCTCATTATTTACACATGTTGGTTCCTAAATTACTTGGTAAACAGGTGCATGTATAAAGTCAAAAATCAATATTTACTAGAACAAGGATATGTCTGATGGAACTAGGAAGATCCTGAAGGCCAATCAAGAAATAAAATGTCTGGAGGATCATGTGAAAAAGTGTGTGTCATTAATAAATGAATATACATAGGTCATCAGTCAGTTGAGGTCCTAGCTACTGGTGGTTGAGGCTCAAGTAGAGTAGGTGATATCTTATATAGATGAGTACTAGGATGAATAAAACCTGGTGCAGATCTGAGCTAATGAGATTCATCCCATGGATCAGGAGGAGGAAACAGAGATCAAGAATATATAATAGGATCTGGAGGCTATGCACCAAATTCTGGAATGAATGGAGCATTCGATCACTGAGGTAGAGCTGTAGGGGAATGTTTACATTACATAAGAGAAATTCATATGTGTGTATGACCCTAAAAAATGTTAGAGTTTATTTTTTTAATTCCTTATATGCATGGACATGTTTCCTTTGGCACATTTTTATTTCTACACTACAATCATACTCACTAGAAAACCAATGATCAATCCCTAAGCCCACATAGGTCATGCTCAATGTGAGAAACAAGGGATTACCATGTGATTTCTCATTCATATGAGAGTTTCAAATAGTGGCTAAAAAATTAGGATCTAAATTTTTCATTCTACCACTAGAAGTGTCCTAACCAAGAGACTCCATAGTTGGAGAATAAGGCTCCCTGAGCATCTATATTTCTTACTCAACTTTCACTAGTACATGAATGGGGTAACACCAAGGGTGTTGAATTCTACCCAAACAAAGGGAAGTGAAGAGTGTGAATCGAGACTCCCAGTATTCGGAACATAAAGGGAGTGGCATGATTATGGAGGATAACTATTGACCATGTTTGAAACACAATATATATTATCATTTTTCAGATAATGAGGATAAAAAATGAGGTTCAACCATGGACCATGTTTGAAACATGGTACCTATCTCAAAATTTCATCTGAAGTCTTTCAAGGTGCTCAGGATGGTAGGTTATCCAGGATGGAATGGAACCTTATTGTCAAGGGGGACTATTCTGATGTGGAGGAGGATGGGGATCCAAATAGAGGGATATACAAAGCATGGATATGGAGTGATGTAACGTTTTACTGGATTCAAACACTCTCAGAATTATACCACCATGACTTTGATCACATTAGGTAGGCATGCTGATCTGGAGAAAGGTAAGACTCATATTCTAATGGGAGATTCATCTAGGATGTTGAGTTATGGTTGAAAACATGAATGATGTGGTAGGGGATTTAAATTATAGGAAATGGAATATTGAGAAAGGGGCCAATATTCTTTATAGTTTAATGTATTGCAATGAGGATGATGGACATGCATTTTAACATCATAAGGTGAGAACAACATATCACATAGTTTAATGTCGTGTGGTTGGGATGTTGGTTCATACATCCTAACAAATTATGACAAAGATGTCAAGATCATAGTTTAAAGTCATATATTTCATACAAACTATGCCTAGTTAATGTTCTTAATTGTTGGGTCATGGGGTTGTGTGTCTCAAATGGGATATGTTTGGAATAAGGGAAAGGTAACCCTATGTGAATGGGTTGCCTAGGAGGCCTTTCCACAAAGAATACCCTAGAGAAAACTAGTACAGAGTATAGGGTCATGATTCTTGGACCATAGGGTGATCCATCTAAAAGGATATGTATTGCATGGCAGAGTGACAAACAGATTTTAACTGAGTATCAATGAGGATCAACGCCACATAGAACATTCATAGGAGAATTTGTAAACAGTTTAGAGTCATGATGCTTGGAATTAAGATTCAAGTTTTTAGTCATAGAGTTCGGACCAATTGAAACTATTTTATAGTCATAATTCTGGGACCATGGGGTTTTATGTCTCAAAGGAATGTGTGCGGCATTAGAATGGTTACCCAATGTGAAATTAGGGGACTAGGAGGCCACCCAACATCATGAAAAACATCTCTAAGACAACTTTCACATAGTTTAAGGTTGTGATTATTCAATCTTGGGGTGGTACCATGCACCTCAACCTTTCTTGAGAAATACTTCCCAATAACCTGTAAGCTTGTTTGATCCATTCTCTATGTAAAAAATGATGATTGGTTTAGAGTTTCCATATCTTTTTGGGGAGATAACAACGAGGGAATAAAATAACTAATATATATCACATGGTAGATCATATAATTCAAGACTTGGATAGTGAAAGGTGATAACCAATGAGCAGGGAAACGCTATTGATTGTGTTCAAAACATAGGTATGTATCCATGTTTGTTTTCTATGGGGTGGATATGTGTGGGACCTATTGTTAAAAAAGTTAAAAACATGGGATCCGCTATTTCTAACTAAATATCCTTCAAGATGTAAACCTGGGATGGTGGGTGAGATACTGTGGAATGGTACCAATACCATTGGGGAGTCTGTTCAGATCATGGGGATGATGATTATCCAAATCGAATAAAGTTTGAAGTGCTGACGTGAAAATTGGGAATGTCTTGGAAGGGATATTGGGTGCCCAGGGAGCTATTCCACCATGTACTCAAATTCTCTAGATAAATGTTCTAATTGATAAAGACCAAGCCCATCCCAAAGGGTAAATACCCTGAAGTGAGTCTAAGGTAGGGTTGGCCCTAGTAAGAGATATCTATGAATAAATATATATCTCATGAGAATGGGAATCATTCCACACATAGTCCTGGGAGACAGAATGGTAGGAGACTACTATCAGAGTGATGAAATATTCTCTAGAGAAGATACCAAATTATCTCACATTAAGAGGCATCTTGTTTTTATATGGGTAGTGCTTTTTGTCATCCCATGCTTATCTTTTTAGGAATCTCGGTTTCATATAGGGTAAGATTGTAGTATAAATTCCTATAACTTGGACAATGGTTGGAACTATTTTGAATTCATGGAGATCGGATCGTAAGGGAAATGTATGATTTAAAGTCATGTATCTTTGACCAATGGGGGGCCATGAGTGTCCAATGGGGGCTTGCATAGCATGAAGGAGTGACAACCTAATGTGAAAGGGGGGTCAAAGGGACACCCAAATATACTAAACATTACAAACCATATCATGGGTCGACATCATTCTATTGGGGAATAGAGGGCCATGTAATGAGTATATGAAGAGGGATGGGACTAGAATGAAATAACTAGTTGTCTCAATATATCCCAAAAGAATGGTAATCAAGCCGCATGTAGTTCTGGAAGGAACTGCGGTAGGAGACAAATTCTTGAAGGGGATACCATATCTAATTAAGATACGTAATCATCTCATATGAGGATATGATTCATCCCAAATTTATATGGGGTAAGATCATAATTTAACATTATATGGTGAGGATTTAAATTACATGGTCATCATGTACTCATTGTGTGGGGAATCTTGATTTTACATTATTTAATTCATCTTCCATTAATAGGCATCCTGGTTTTATATAGGGTAAATCATCTCACATTAATATGTGTCCCAATTTTATATGGCATATGGATACAATTTAACGTCATGTGTAGAGGATGTCGGTGGGGATTTTACATTGAAATACCCATTCCTTTCTTCCTCATGTTGGGTTATGATGGTATACAAGTCCACTAATGGGACATAGAAAATGAATGGGTATTATACCTAAAAAAGGAGGCCTATGGGAGAATTTTGGGATAATAAAACCATAGGTAACATATGGTTTTGATGTTAATATGTTTCGGGTCCCATAGATAGAAGTTTTAGTCATCACTACATATCCCATGGAAATGGGAATCAATCCATACGTAGTTATAGAAAAATATGGGGTAATAGGATTTCTAAAATTCTAGGGATGAAGAAAACTATGAAAATGAGGGGCATATGCACATAGTTTAGGGTCATATTACTTGGACCAGGGATCCTAGTTTAAATTCATAGAGCATATAATGTAGGATATGGGATTCAAGGATGTTTTTTTGGTGAAAAATAGTTATAAACCTATGTTAAAGGATCCAAGGAGTACATGCACCAAAATGAAACAGTCTTAAAGCTGGTTTCATATGCCATAGACCATGGAATGCGATTTAAATTAATTATGCATGGACAATTGGAAAATAATTTGAAGAAATAATGCCTAGGATAATGTTTTTAGGGTATTTTTGTGGAATTCCATATGTATAAATTAATGTGAAAGGAGGGCACGAAAGCCCACATACCACACAAATATCTCGAAGAAAACTACACATAGTTTAAGGTAATAATACTTGGACTAGGTTAATGGTTTCAAATATTTTAAAGTGATGATGCTTAGACTAGGAGTATGTTTTTATTAAGGGTATATTTGTGGCACGAAAGAGGTAAAACCCAACATTAAAGGATATAAGGAGGCACATGTACCACATGAACAACTTGATAAAAACTGCATGCAGTTTGAGGTCATAATGCTAGGACCATAAATGGCGATAAAGGGAAGAAGGGTTGATAAATTTTGGTTTGGGTCCTAAGATGGGAGGTCTAGGAATCTCTATGTATCCTGTGAGAATGGGAATCAATCCAAACATAGTTTTGGAAGTTTTTGTGGTGGGAGAATGACATAGGTAGTAGGGGAAATCCTATCTAATGATAGAATTGGGGCATCCTAAAATTTTTTGTGGGGATTCTCAGGACTATCCCATATAGTAGATCCATAGTTTGACTTTGTGTGTTGGGGACGTTGTTTTTGGATCATATCATATCATGTGAGGCATCCTTATTCCAAACAGCGTGATTTTTTGGACCATCCCATATATATTATATGAGGTATCATGGTTCGACATGGGGTAAGGTCACAGTTTGTCATCATGATCTGAGGATGTCCTGATTTTCAGTTTAAAGTCATATAACTTGAATTATGTCTGATGTGAGTTTAAAGTCATATAGGTTAGACTATAGGGTACGAAAATAGTTTAAGTACATGATTCTTGAACTATGACTCATCATTTAAGGTCATAGGGTTCATACCAGGGCTGTTTTATTTTAAGGTTGCATAGATTTGACCAATTTCAAAGATTTTTAGGTCATACACTCAGGACCATGGGGCTTCTGTTAGTTTAAGGTCACAAATCTGGGACCCTTTAAAATAGTTTTTGGTCATGATATATGGACCATGGTTATCCTTACGTGAAGTACTTCTTGAGATACTTGGTGTTGGTAGAAGGTGTGATATACTCTCCATCCATGGTGATCAAAGAGTATTCTCCATTGGAATAGAAATTATATATGATGTATGATACTTCTCATTTGGGATCCAACTCTGGTGGATTTCTTTTAGATATTATCAATGTTCTTAGATCTATTACTATGTCACCCTAGTGGAAGGAGCAGAGGCAAACCTTCTTATTGAACACTCTTAAAAACCTATTTTGATGCCTCTCTATATTGTGTATGGCCTTGAGCCTATTCTCTTTGATGGATTTATAATCATCTAGATAGACTTATGTCATTATTTCGGGTGCCTGACAATCATAAATAGTTATTCGGAGTTATGGAAACTGAACCTTGATGGGAAAAACCACCACCGTTCCATATACTATAGAGTATGGGATCACCTAGGTGTAATTGTGAGTTGTCATTTGATAGGCCCAAAGGGAATTGGGAGCTTATCTGGTCAACTCTTTTTGTTCTTTCTCACCATTTTCTATAGTATGTTATAGAGGGTCTTATAAAACACCTCAATTTTCCCATTTTCCTATGCATGGAAATAAGTATGGTTGGACTGAATGTTTTACTTGGTGTACAAATTATTAAATTTAGTAGTCTTGAAGTTGTTGTCATTTTCTGTGAGAATATAGTGAGAAAATCCAAATCGATAGATGATGTGGGAGATCACGAACTCAATCATATATTAGGATATAAATTCCTTCCAGGGAACTGGTTCTGTCCATTTGAAGAAGAATAATGTTGTGGTCAAGATAAATCTACATTGTTGAGATATCGTCGGTGGGTATGTCCCCATAATGTCGAGTCCCCATACTAGAAAAGAAAAATAATATTTGGTGGTGTAGAGAAGCTCCAGTGGTAAATGAACAAAGTTGGAATGGATATGACATGCATGAATCCTCTTAGTGAACTCAATGTAGTAATGGGCAATAGTGGCTTATAAGTAGCCCAACCTTATAATATTATGGGAGAGCTTCAATCCCAACTGATGGGTTCCGTAGGATCTGACATAGACCTCTAGCATAACCTAAGGTATCTCATCTTCTTGAATGAAATGGAGGATAATTCCATCATACTCATATTTGTATAGGGTTTTCTCTAGGTTCAAACCACTCTGGAGGGTAAACTGTGTTGCACGTCAATAGATTCACTCACACTCAACTTGATTTACAGATATAATTCCACAATGGATATACTCAACAAAAGGAATGGTTCAATTGGATGTTTCCTCATCTTTGAGGGGACTTGGGGTCCTTGTCATATAAGTATCGATAGTTAGTTGGTTGACCTTCTATTCTCCATCATCTGAAGTGGTAGGGAATATGAACCTTTGATGTTTCACATGAATGAATAGGTCAACCTAGTCTGGTTGTAAAATAAACACGACCAAGATTTCTAATTAATTGGCTTAAATATTATATAGTTAGGGAACATGAGTCACCTCTATCTAGGAAGGGAATTGGTCCATTAACGTATGGGTTCATTCCAGAAGGGGCACTAGATCTTTCTTTCTGATGACGTAGTCACCCTTAATATTTTTGATGACTAGTTCATAGTCTCCCTTTATGCGTAAACTAGGGATATCAATCTTGAGGTCCATCTCAAGACCATTAATAATAGCCTGATACTTTGCCTCATTTCTAGTGAAACATTCTTACAACAAGAATTAGTATGGAAAGATGGCCGATGCAGGGGTGATGAAGATGATTCCCAAGCCTACTCTTTTAAGCTTAGGTTTGTTGAGCCTTCTACTGATCAGGATCCTGGAGGCACCATCAAAATTCATATACCAATATGACGTAACCTAATACACTATGATAATAGCCTCATTTGTTAAATCAACATACATGGGTAGTTCTTTTGGGCAGATGTGTGTCCAGGAGGTTTTCCAATGCCTAGAACTTGACAGCCTTCTATGGAATGAACCTAATGTCAAAATGTGGGAGGAACACCACCCAGTATTCCAAGAATCCCTTCAACATAGGGGGATTGAGAATATACTTTATCAGGTCTATTCAGGACACCAACTATATATCATGATCTTATATATAATTCCATAACTTCTACACTATGAAAACTTGTGTGAGGAAACTCTCCTTGATAGTGGTGTATCTGGTATTCATGTTAAGGATCATGTGACTGAGATAATATAGGATACTTTACCTACCTTTATTATTTTTCTGGGCTATAATAGCTCCAAGGGACCATTCTAGCGTGGTCATGTAGAGAACCAAATTCTTTCTTGATTTAGATGGAATCAACATTGGAGGTTATAGAAGAAACTTCTTGACATCCTCAAAAGTGGTCTTGCACTCCTCGTCCTATTGGTAAATGGTATATTTCTTCATGATATTTGATAATGGATTACATTTGTCATCCAAATTTGTGATAAATATGAATATGTAGGCTAAGTGGACTTAGAGACATCATGGATCGTTTAGATTACTTAGGGGGTGAATCTGGATGATGGAATTGATCTTCTCAGGGTCGATCTCGATACCTTTGTATCTTATGAATAAGCCGAGAAACTTCCCATAGTTAACCTTTAATGCATAGTTAAAGTGATTTATCTTCACGTGATATAATGTATGAATCCAAACACTTTATAAAGGTCATTGAGATTGTCCAAACATTGATGAGATTTGACTACCAAGTCTTCTATAAAGAATTCAACCAATGTCTTGAGAATTGTCTTAAATATGTGGTGCATGGATCAATAATAAATGGACCCTACATTATTCAATCCAAATGGAATCACTTGATAGTAGAAATTCCATTGGGGTGTCCTGAAGGTAGTGAAATAATCTCCTTGGGTAACATCTATATCTAATTATACCTAGAATATCTATCCATGAATAAGAGGACCTGGAACCCTACTGTAACATTAAAAAATCTACCACTAGAAGGGGAAACCACCCTTTGGAAAATGGAAGTTGAGGTCCTAGAATTAGATACATACTATGATCTACTCATCCTTCTTACTAACTAGGATGATTTTGGCTAGCCATATAAGGTACTACACTTCCCTAAAAATATTGGATTTGATAATCTTGTCAACTTCATCCTCAACCATGG
Source organism: Viscum album (assembly GCA_963277665.1). NCBI lineage: Eukaryota > Viridiplantae > Streptophyta > Magnoliopsida > Santalales > Viscaceae > Viscum > Viscum album. Next base: position 964,762,816 of record OY728163.1, on the reverse strand, counting down.
AATCGTGGGAGGGGTTCATCTTTTTGGGAGGCTTCTTGAACCCATGATGGCTCACTGAGAAGCCATAATGCTGAACAGAGACCTGGGGGTACAACATATTCATCTCATCATAGCACTAGGAAAATACATTTTTTTGTTTTTTCAGAAAGGAAACATACTATGTTTTCTTCCCTGAATACATGGATTCACTGATCAGTGTCAGCCTCAGATCTTCCTAGGTACTATGGTTCACTTGGGTTAACTCATCAATAGTGGTGAACATACCCTCTTCAAATTAAGGAGGGGTGTATTAAAAATCCTCTTCATCATCGGAGATTAGAGAATAAGAGGAAGGAGGTGGGTATTCTAAGCCAGCCAACTGAATGGAAGCACTGGTATCTACTCTGGGAGACATGGGATCCTTACTAAGGGGTTCCCATTCTACTGAAATTATGGTGAAAAAATCTTTCAAGCCGATTCCATTCAGCCTTGGAATATGAGGTCAATTATTGATGTTGAAGAAATTGTGATGATTCAATTATGTGGAGAATGTTGGAATAGTTTGAATTGGTGTTCATATGGTGAAGTTATCGATACTTAATAATAGTATGTGATTCTGGTACTTGATGATCCTATCCATTTTAGCAGTATAGGGTATTCTATGGGATTTACTTATTCTTAAGAATTTTGAAAACCATTTTATTGGATACAAAGAAACACCCCCTTAGGTCTATAATTTTCTAACCTCAATAAATGGATCACTTATCAACGATTCTAAGCCTACATGAACTAACTCATTGTAGGAAATAAGAATTATTGATAGCCAAAACCATGTTGTCAAAAAGCAGTGACTATGAAATTTTATGATCATATCTCCTCAGCCTTCTTCATAACATCTTTCAAGCTTCACTTCAGCATTATTTACTTCTTTGATTTTCCTGGAATACAATAACATTTTTTTCTACAACCACTCCAACAAACTGTTAGAATATTTCACACACAAACATGATGGATTCATAACTTACCCACAACTCCCCCTTTATGCTTGCTTTCATAAGGATAGATTTATGAAACAATTCTATCCCTTTAAAACACTATCCAAAGGTAATATGATATTGGGGATAGATACACATACCTTAACCTTGATGAGAAGGCTTTTGGACACCCATATTCAACCTCAATTTAGAAAATGGTTCCTTCAGTAAAGTTTTTGTGAATATTTCATCAACTTGTTATGATGTTGGAATATACTCTAGCCCTCAATTAATTCTTCTCCACATACTCTTTGATGAATTGGTACTTTATGTACATGTGTTTTGAATGATAATGTTGCACCATATTCCTTGTCAGATTGATTGCACTTTGATTATCACAACCCAAGAGCAATGATAACTTTACTTCAACAAGTAGATCTTCCAACTGAGTCTTCATACACATTAGTTGAGTTGCATCTTGAGTAGAAGCAACATACTCATCTTTAGCTATGCTAAGAGTTACTGAATTATGTTTATTGGTATGCTAACTAACACAAATTTCCCCCAGAAAGAAAACTCCACCAGATGTGGATCTTCGATCATCAACATTTCCTACCCAATCATCATTTGTATACCCAAATAAATCTATATTTTCTGTTCCATCATACTTGATTCCAAAAATTTTTGTGGATTTGATACATCTAAGAATTACTTTTCCAGCAATCAAATGTTATTCTTTAAGAGCACTCTGAAATCTTGCACATAAAGTGACAGTATAGACGATGTTGGGTCTTGAGGCAGACAAATACAACAGACTTCCAATCAGCTTTCAAAAATCTTTCTGATCAACTTCCTTTCCTTATCCATCATTAGACAACTTGGTTCCCACTGAAATTGGTGTGGAAACTAGTTTCAAATTTTCCATGCCAAACTTCTTTAAAAGTTCCTTAGAATGCTTTTCTTGGTACAAAAAAATGTGATTATTCTTCTATGAAATTTGTAGCCCAATAAAGTATTTCATTTCTCCCAGAATGGACATCTCAAATAACTTATTCCTCTCCTCATAAAATCTTTCACATGATATTTCATCATTCCCAGAAAATATAATTTCATCAACATAAACAATAACGATCAGTGAAAACCTTTGACACTCCTTTATGTAAAGATTTTTGTCAACTCTAACTTTCTTAAAATTCATCTTCCTTAAGCAAGTATCTGATTTTGAATATTATTCCCTCAAAGCCTTTTTTAGTCCATAAAATGCCTTCTTCAACCTACAAACATAACTTTCATCCTTTCCAATAATAAATACACAAGGTTGATCAATGCTAACTTCCTCGTCAAGTTCACCATTCAAGAATACAGATTTTACATCCATTTGGAAGATTTTGTAACCTTGTTGTCCAGTAATCGAAAGAAAGATTCTGATTGTTTCTAATATTTCCACAGGAGGAAAGGTTTCATCAAAATCAATGCCTTCAATTTGTAATTACCCTTTTCAAACCAATATTTCTTTGTTTCTTATTACTTTACATTCTTCATTTAGCTTGTTTCAGAAAACCCACTTTGTACCAATAATGTTCTTATTGTCTGGCTTGGGTACAAGTTCCCAAGTATCATTTTTCTCTATCTGATCAAGCTCTTCATTGAAAGAATGAACCCATTCTGGATTCTCAAATGCTTCATTTACATCATTCAATTCAACTTTATAATAAAGGAAAGTGTGTGTTATAGCATTTTCTGTTCTTATTGTTTTAACCCTATGATGTTTATCTCTAATAATGTTTTAAGCCTATACTTTTTTCCTCCACCTGGGATGAGTTATTCAAACTTCATCCTCATAAATAAAGATTTTTGAGTCGGATTCCTCTTCTTGAGTAGGAGTAACATAGTCTGCATCATTATAAGAATTGTTAACAAAATATTCTCTATCCTGCTCAACTTCCACATCAACATATGACTGCTTTTCTTTCTCAACATTTTCAACGACTTTTACATATGAAGATTCAATAATTCTTCATGTTCCTTTGCTGAGAAATCTCTATCCTCTTCCTTCTAGATAATAGCCTAGAAAAATTCCATCATCTCCTCTTTGCTCAAACTTTCCAAGGTTTCCACCTTTCTTCTTTATAATGAATGGACTCCCAAAAACTCTTAAGTATTTCAGACATGGAGTTTTTTCATAGAACATTTGGTATGGAGTCATATCTAAGTTATCCTATAGAAACATCAATTCTGAATATACATAACATTGCTCATGGATTGCCTCCAATAATAATGAGAAAGACTATGTTCAAGTAATATAGTTCTCCCCATTTCCACCAGACTTCGATTCTTTCTTTTAGAAACCCCATTTTGTTTAGGTGTGTATGGTGAACTAAACTCATGCCGAATTCTATGTTTCTTAAGGTAAGTTTCAAACTCTTCATTCTTATACTCTACACCATTATCAGTTCTCAACTTATTCACTGAATACTCACATTCATTCTCTACTTTCTTCCAGAAACTCTTAAACATTTTCAGAGCTTCTGACTTATGTCTCATGTGCATAACACAACTAATGCGAGTAAATTCTTCAATGAAAGTAATGAAGTACTTATATCCATTTGTATATTTCTTGCTCATTGGTCCACAAATATCATAGTGTATGAGTTCCAAGGGTATTTTTGAGAAAATTTCAAGTCTCTTATGAATAGAGTTTGTAATCTTCCCTTTCTCACAAATAGTCCAACACCAATCTCTTCTTCTTGATAAGTCAAGCATATCTCGAACACTATCTCTCTTTGATAACTTGCACATATTTCTCTAACACATATGTCCCAGCCTTTTATACCATAACTGATTTTCATCCACCACACCCATGTAATAAGAGTTCTACACTTCATCAACTAGGAATAAATTTCCTCTTGTACGTTGGCCTCTTGTGACTATATTTCCATAATTTTCAATTTTCATAACAAATCCATATTTTCTGAAGATAACTTTGTTCCCCTCATCACAGAGTTGTGACACACTAAGCAGGTTATGTTTCGTCCCATCAACATATAGTGTTTTCCTGGATTTCATCTTTTCTTTTCCAATGATGGATGATCCAACACCTCTGATCCTTAGAGATTCATCATTTCCAAATGTCATTATTCCTTCTTTGAATTATTTCACATTCTTAAGTAGTTTTAAGTCTTCTGTCATATGATAGGAACACCCACTATCATGAATCCATGGAAGTTCTACTTTTGTATCTTTCAAAGTGGTTTCAACAGTGAGAGATTTTTGTTCTTTCTTTTCTTCCAATTTCTATTGTGCTTCCTCCAATTTCCTAGCCAATTCAATGTGTTCTGGCCAGAAAACCATGCACTCTTTCTTTTCAGACATATTAGACTTATCCCTTTTAGCTTTTAAACACTCTGGCTTCTAAGGATTATTAAAAAACTTTTGTTGCTCTGGTAACACACTAAGGCAGCCCTTAGCAAGATGTCTAGGTCGATCACATCTTTCGAAAATAGTTTCTAGTGGTTGGAACCTATTCTCAACTTTCACACCAACCTTCTTAGATATCTTCTGAAACTTATTTGGAGATTTTCTATTTTAAAAGTATTGACTCCCCTTCAATATTTTTCTTTCAAAACATGTGTAATAGTTGTAATATTGTTGGTTGAACCAACACATATTTTTCATGTGTCCAAATCCACCACAATACTAGTAGTATCTATAGAATGAATATTTTCCTCAGAAACTTCCATACTGACTAGAGTTGTGAACATGCTTCTCAACAATATTCTTACTATAATTATACTGACCATCAACCTTCATATTTTCAATTGTAACTTTCTTCTTCAGCTCAGAATTTTGTTCAATAATACTGGAACCAGAAGTGGTAGACATATTTATGGACTCAATATTTTTAGATGCTTTTTGTTTTTCAGTATTTATAACTTTGACCAGATACATATCCTTTCCAACATTTATCTTATCATTACTTGTTCTATATTTCTTTTCAACCTTTGAAGTAAACTTTTTTTATCCTTATTAGGCTCATTCTTAGCAGAACATTCACAAAATTCTGTAACATAATTTTTGAACCTTTTGTTCATTTCCTCGGCTTTAGAAAGTTTGTGTTGGAAAAGTTCCAACTCATCTTATTTTTCCATCAGCTTTACTTCTAGATTATCATTACGATTCTTTTCTCTCTAAAGAGAATTTTTTACATCATCAACCTCATTTTCATACTTTTCTTTCTTATCAAGAAAACATGTTTGGTCATTTGATGAAGAGTTATCATTTGTCAATTTTTTGTTTTCCTTCTCAAGCCTTATGATATTTCTCAAACATTCCTTTAGATATTATTTTAGATACTGTTCAAGTTTATTTTCTTCTTTTTCTTCAGTACTACTACTCTCATAATCATCATTATTCATTGTTGCAAAAAGGTACTCTCTCAATATTTCTCAATAACATATTTTTCAGATTCAGTCTCACTATCATCATTTTCTTCATCTTTTGACAAAAAGATTCTTCTTTTTTATTTGAAGAACTTTTTATTCTTACCTATGCCAGAATATTTATCGTTTCCACCTTTTTTTGTCCATGACCTTATTGGTCTTCTGTCTTCTTCATCATTATCTTCATCTTTCCCTTTTTGAGGGAAATTATCCACAAAGTGTCCAATATCTCCACATTCAAAACATTTCTAAGGGAGTTTCCCTTTGTATTTCCTTATACCTATTTTAACATTTTTATAAAACAAGGATAAAATTTCATCAAAATTTTGACATACCTCATTTTTAGAGTCAGATTCACCAGCTTCTTCTTCAATATGAATTTTCTTCAATCTCTCTTTCTTTGCAGCCTTGAAATAAATTTCTCTATATTACTTTTCTTTGCTCTTCATAGTCTTCTCCATTATCATTTCATAAGTTAGAAGAGTTATATGAAAATCATCCAGAGATAATGTTTCAGGGTCTCTGTCTTCTAGTGATGAAACTTTAGCATCAAATTTTTTGGGCAGAATTCTCAAGATCTTTTCAACAATTGTAGAATCTTTCAGCTTTTCAACAAGACTTCCGATTGTACTAACAATATCATTGACCCTTTAAAGAAGTCTCCAATAGATTTAGACTCTCCCATTTTCAAGTCTTCATACTTCAACCTCAATTTTTTTAGTTTTTCCTTCTTCACTTTTGTATTTTCTTCATAGATATTCTTCAGCTTATCCCATATTCCTCTAGCTATAGAAAAACCTTTAACTCTCAAAAAATCACTCTCATAAAGAGATGAGAGTAATTCATTTTTACATCTTCTATCAATCTCAATATTTTTCTTATCAATAGGTGTAAGAGGAACGTTGTCATCAATAGGAGGAAATCCATTTATTGTAGTTTCAAGAACTTCATACCCAAGAAACATAAGATAAGGCATCATTCTATTTTTCCAGATATGATAATTCTTTCCATAAAATATTAGAATCCCCTTACTATTTACATAATTCAAATTCTCCATCCCAACTTATCTTCAAAACTTTATCAAAGAACAAATGAAGGGAACCTCCCTCTTATACTAATTGAAGTTCCCAATCAGGATCTAAGTATCACTGAGAGGTGGAGGGTTGAATTAGTGATGCCTTTTTCTTTTTATGTTTCCTTCTTTTTGAAACAACCTTCACCTACTGTTAAAGAGTTTCTTCACTACTGAACACACATAACCATAACAACACAAGATTTACAAGGTTCACTACTCATCAAGAGTAGCTACATCCTTGGTATGGTATGAAAATAATCCAGTGCCACACAATCCACTAGAAAACAATCCCTTGATGTGGAATACAATGAGTAGGATATACCCTTACACTCGTGTAGCACTTGGAAAACAATATGAAAGTTTGTGTGCACCCTCTTAGCACAAATAGGGGATTACAGTATTTCAGTGCTTCTTTACAATTGAACAGGTGTATTCTTTGAAGTACAAATCTTCACTTTCTTACCCAGAAGCCAGTAATAACTATCTTACACACAACCAAATACATGCAAAGATCCCAAATTTTTTGCACCCTTTTAGGTGTCTTGCGCGAAACTTTTATACCACAGACACAAGATTTAACTTTTTTTGTGAAACACCTCTTGTGGGAAACTTCAATCTTGCATGCAACTCTCTTCTTGCGTGCAACTTCTCCTTCTTGCGTGCAGATCTATTTCTTTTGCGCACTCTCTTTTTCTTAATATTTTTCTGCACCTCAGAGCTCGGGATTTCTCTAAGTGTCGATCACAAAGTGTGAGGGGTCACCTCTTATTTATAGACCTCATTAAACCCTGTGCGCAAAAACCCCGATGCATCGCACAAAATCCGGACACGTCACGCAAAACCCCATTTGACGCCGCATTGGGCGCGTAAGTCTCTCTCATGCCAACCTCATCTTTCACGCAATTTTTTGATCCTTTTTCACACTAGATTCCTTTTCCTTTTTTTGAAGTTTGGGTCAAAAATCATTCCTTTCATGCAAGATTCCAAACTCCCTTCAATCTTGCGCACAAAAACCAATCTTGCATGCAAAACCAAATCTTTTGTGCAAGCCTCTCATTTTCCAAATTTTTATGTTCTGATCATAGAACTCCACTTGTTCACAACATACCAATTCATCTTCAAACATGTGCACAACATCCTTTTCCAAAAAAAGATATCTTCATCTCCCGATTTTTAGGTGCTAAAATTTGGAAAACACTGGGAAACGACGCCACCTTAAAATGTTCTTTTGTTCAACCTCCAGATCATCCATTCATTTGTCATGATTATCTTCACCACATTACCTAACCATTATTCATCTTTTATCATGAATTCCACTATTGTGATATATATCATTTGATAGATCATCTTTAGCATCATCAGAGTTTCAATGGGAAGTACTGAAACTTCCCTATCTTCCAGCAGCATCATTCCTTCCAATAAAAAACTGTATATGACTGGAATCATCATTTCTCCCCCTTTCCTTCATAAGGATTACAAAAAAAGTTCTCCTAACTTATTATATTTGTGAAATACATATAATCAAAGCATTGTCTAATTTACCAGTCCTTTACAAAGTGAATTGATTTATCTTCTTTGAAAACAAAAGACAACACTCTGTAATAGAAAACTCTTCATACTTCCTTATCCATCCAACTTAGTCCCAACATCATTGTTCAATGGAGACATGAGTAGGACATCCATGTTGATTAGTAGGATCATAGGTAGGACCTCCATGTTGGTTGACGATTGTGTGGGAGGGGCCTCCATATTGATTTTCCTCATCATGGAATGGCCTGTAATGACTGTTAGTGGTGTTAGTGATAGATAGAGTCAACCAAGACAACCTATGATGTGGATGGGTTCTCAATCCTAAGTGGGAAAATATAAATCACAATTCACCTAATGCAGGTATTTGATGTGATGTGTCAGTGGTGGAAGGGGTCATAGAATATGTAGAAGATTTCCCTTATCAGGTAGTGTCTTAGGCTTTCCCCCAACATGGGATTAGGGTACTTTGGAATGGGGATGATGGAGAGGTGATGAAATAAAACCATTTTTTGAAATTTTTATCCATTATTTTGTTTCATTAACAAGGATCACTGGGGCACCTACTAGGTATATCTTGGGTGGTAGTTATTGTAGGAATGGCTTGAACGTCCCTTCCCTCCTCAGTGTAGGGGAGAGAGTCATTAGAGTGCTCTGGGAGAGGCTCCCAAGGTGGTTCATCATCAAAATTGGGGGTGGTTTCCCTCTGTGTGGACCTCAGGGGAGGTTGTGTCAAAAAATCGTTGATTCCTCAAAGTCTTGGATGGACATATCCATAGTGTGAATGACCCCATATTTCTTGTACCGAAACTCAAGGGTGTTGATCAACCTCCTCTAGATAATCTCATAGGTTAATATGGGGCATGGGCGCCCAACAACTAGAGATGTGATGGACTTTTTTGTGGGGGTGTACTCATTTGGGATTGTCGCATCAAACTTCCTCATACCTTGGAACCTACGAGAACTAGGTTTTTGGATTCTTATAGCTTGATTACTATAAGTAATATGGATTCAAATATCCGCAAAATTATAGGGAAAGTGGTGCCCAATTCCCCAAAAACATGAAATCCTCCAGAATCAGGGAAGGATCGATGTTAATTATGTCATAGACTGAGGATACCTAATGTTAACTACACCAATCCATTTGTTAGATTCATTCTAGGCCCATTGTTTTCTTAGTGGTACCTATAACTGAGTATCTAGATTTTCTGACATAAAAATTTGTTGGTTCCATAGATGTTACTAGTCCCCATAGTTGAGGAGAAGAGTTTCATGTCAAGTTCACAATTTCTATTTCTAATGATATCACCAGGGTGAAGTTCCATCCCCCCTCTTGATAGTGATGCATTATTTTCCCATTTCCCAACATTATCACTTTCCAAATGTATATGACATTCATCAGTTTTATTGGAGATTTCTTCTCTTATATTGAAATGGGATGATGGGATATCAGTTCCTCCTTCTATGGATTCATCCTTAGAGATTTTTTCCTATTCCATGTCTCCCTCATATATTAATTCATGTTCGTGGAACTCATTCCTAGTGCCACCTCAAGGTGGACTCTAGTTAAATACATGGATTTTGTCTCGATAAGGAAGAAACCTTCGATCGGTATGGGTAGTCATTTTGGGAATATCTAGGCATGTTTTTCCATTGGGTATATTGGAAACCTTTAAATTCTTCCTCTTTGGAGGGAATATCTTATGAGGAATATTTAGTGTGGAACACAAGGCATACTATGTCGACCATAAAGAAATTGACATGAGGGGAACAAGTATTAAAATATATTTTACCTCAAGAATACCATTTTTATTTCATGGGGTAGGTGTTATAGATCAGGTCATGAGTTTAATGTCTTGTGGAGTTGGGAACAAGGTTAATGTATTATGGGGAAAAGTTGGGAATGCGTTTAACATATTTTGGGGTATATGAGAGCAAGTTTAACGTCTTGTGGGGATAGAATGGTCACAAGTTTAATGTCTTGTGGGGATAGGATATGTGTAGTTTTAAAGTCTTGCATGGATAGGATGGGTAAAGGTTTAAATTCTTGCAGCTACAAAATCATAGCATCCTATTAATGCAGATTGGAAAGTTGTGTCCCTAGGAGGAAAATTTTCAAACCTAGATTTGATGGTTTTTGGGATTTAACCTTAGGGAAGCATCCTAAGTACCCTTTTTAAGTGACAAGGATCAAAACCCATGTAGTTTTATGTCATAGTTTAAGTTCTTGTGATAGGACTGGTCCATGTTGTTTAACATCATGCAGAAAAGATGCCATTGTTGTGATAGGAGCGTCGATGAGGGATGGTGTGGGTCTTATGCGTGGATGTTTCTCAATTAAAGAGGATCACTCTTGGGGATATGGTGTGGGTATTACTTGTGGAAGATTCCCTCATGTTGAAGTTTCTTCCCATCGTGGGGAGAGACGGTATGGAACTTACACATGGAATATTCTCGTTGTGGGTGTCTCATCCCTTAATGTGGAAGGATAGTATTGGAATTACACATGGAACCAGCTTAAGTGAGGGAGTTTCATCCCTTGGGGTGGATCTTCATCCCATGGTGTGTAAGATGGTGGAATCCCATGATGATCATACATGGGGCATCCTATTCTCATCACATAGGGCAATGCTATGGTTTTGCATCATGTGTTGAGGATGTTACCGTGTAGTTTAACATCGTATTCCTAGGATGTGGAGTTAGGAAATTTTACATCATGAAACATGGATATTGATGGGGATCACTCCTCAAGGGGGGGCCATGTCAAGGAAATAGGAAGTTCTAGCATAAGGATCCTCAACCAATATAGATGCACAATTTCCATCAAATATGACATCCATAGGGATTACATGACCACCACTCATACACCTATGAGAGGAACATAGAATTGGAACTGCCATGGAGGAGAGTAAATCAGGAGGCCTGGTGTTATGGTACCTATTCTTAGGATCTATATGCATTAGGATACCTATTTTTAAGAGAAACATGTAGGGTAATGGCTACACTAGAATCATAGAAAATGTTAGTTATGGGACCAAGAAGTTGTTCGATGAAAATTTATTATGTTGTGTGCAAGATTTTTTCATGAAAGGGGCTCTAGATCGAGGCCAAATCATAGATTATAAGGTAATAATTGTGCTCAAGATTTGGAGTTGAGGGCAGATCAAGGTTGTGCGAAGGCTACTTCTCTTTGTAAGAACCTGACCAGCCTTAAGAGTAGTTTCATAAGGATCACTAAATTCTATGTCAAGTCATAGTTGGTCTCATATGAGGTCTATCATGAAAGTTTTATACCTTTTAGGGTCCATGATCTATAGTGTTTCATGTTGTCATAGAAGAAGGAAAGTTATTCCCATGAGTGGAAAAAATCTTATTTCAAAGATCCTCCGCATGGTTGGGGTGAGGTTCTATTTATTGTCAAAATCCTCATCCTGAGTTTCACTACTTAACTATTCTTGGAATAGGGTTTTATTCACTTCCATACTTTTTCACTAGGTCTTGGTCATGAAATAGCTTCATTTTGATGCCACCTTTGTCTAAACAATTGATGCTTGTATGACAGGTTTGCACACAATGATCCTTTTTTCACCCAACATTCCTTAATTACATGAATGGTCCTTGGGAATGCATTTATACTTTAAAGAATCCATGAAACTCTTCATCACCTTAAGCACTAAATTCCTTCATGTTTGAAACTACACTTTTTTTAAAAACCATTGATTCTTGTATTAAACCTACTAAAACAACTGGGAATGTTACTTTAGGGTGGGTCGTATGTTCAATTCATCAAAAACTAGCTGTTTGGGTGCATGTTTGGTTCATCCAAAATTGGTTGTTTGGGTGTGAAATGGGTTTTTAAAGCCAAAAATTGGGAACAAGAAAATGATCTAAATTTTTAATAGATCATATAACCTAGAGAGCTAAGACTCAACTTTTTTCAAGGACACCCTTTGTGGGTTTTGAACATGAAAATTGTTACGTCACTTTTAATTAGTGGTTTTAGGGTCTAACAAGACTGACCAATGTAGCTATTATTTTAGATCATACAACATTGAACAATAATTGTGAGAGTAATAATCCTAAACAATACATGAAGTCCATGAATATGAAACTCATGACATAGATCTGACTCATGTTCAGGGAGAGGGGAATATTATTCTTATCATGTGTCCATAAATCATGGAACATGTTTCATAATCTTTTATGTAGATCAAACTTATTAATTGAAAATGGGGTATTAATATTCTGAAGCATAGATGGTTTGTGTACCAAATACTTATACATGGATCAATCTCTAATGTGCAGGGAAGAAAAAGGCCACAATAAATGGGTCACCTAAGAAACTTTGAATCATGTGGGGTGGACTTATACCTCTCATTTTAAGGTCATGCCATGGGGACTAAGTTTCTAGTTTTTGAATAAAGTAAATAAAACTCAATTATGCTAATCAAAGTAAATCTATAGGTGCTATGATCTCACATGATTCATTATTGATGTGATAAATAAGAGGAAACTTGGTAAATCATTTAAATACACATGTGAGTGTACAATAGGGAACACGTGGAATCGTTTTCACCCCAATTAGATTTGATGGAGGGGAATGATTGAAGTCAATAAAAACTCAGGGTTGGGCATAATATCATTGACCAATGAATCCTTAAAAAAGTATGGGACCCCTATATAGATTGAATTCTTATATAGGGGTAGGAACTTTCCTACTTTATCCTTGTATGGGACTAGAATAATGTAATTGCTAAAGAAAGTACCTAAGATAGTTGACCTGAGTTTCCTTAGAAATGGGGTATCCAATCCTACTATTAATATATAGGTAGGTATTATAAACTAGGTACATGTTCATGGATATAGCTCTTATATAATAAATGCTTCATATATAATTTATCGAGTTTCATACAGTTTAACATCATTGTGACAAGGACCTCTCCACACATTTTGACATCCTATTGAGGGGATGTATGATTGTTGTAATTTTAGGTTTCATGGATTTGACCTGAAGATTAATAATTTTCCATTTTGAGTTGATATTACCAAGAATGTTCCATAATTATTTAGGCATGAAGAGGGAAGGTTGTGACCTATAATATAGGTGCTTCTAGATCTGGTAAGTCATATGGGACATGTTTGAAAGGTGTGACTATGGACCATCTTCAAAAATTAGTATATAGTATGATGTTGTTGGAGGTTATAGAGATAGAAGAGGTTTCTACTAAGAACGATGGTGCCTCTGTTTGAAAAGAATTTTGTTGGTGAATTATGTAGGGCCAATAGGGTCATATTATATATAGTCAAAACAAAGGTGTCCTCAGGAATCGAACATTCCATCACCAATGGCCTGGGAAAGATTATGGAAATTTTGATTTTCCTAGACACAAAGTACAATTTGTTTAAGGAAGGTAACTAATTATGGAAGGATCATTTCATGTAAAAATCACTTAATAATGGGGAAATTTTTTCCTATTTAGGTATAACCCATACATGGGTATGGGTTTTTTTTTAATTGTAGCTAGGCCCAATATAAAGGGTATGAGTGTCGCTGCATATTTCGTCAAAGTGAGAATCAAACCAAACATAGTTTTGGGAAGATTCCCTACACTAGTTGATTTTTTTGTATGGTAAGGATGTGTTTTTTTAATAAGGGATCAATAGAAGTGTGTATACCCATACTAGTCCCTCCTATGAAGATATTATTTATACTTATGAGAGTAGGGGATTTTTAAAATTACTGATAGACCAGGATGTAACATATGGGCATCGCTACATATCTCATTAGTTCAAGAATCATGACAGATATAGTTCTTGGAAATAGGGGTGGTGGGAGGCCAATACCCATCATAGTGGTCCTCTTGAGTGAGGACCATAACAATTCAAAAAAAATTCCCATGTAATATATTTCAACTATTCAATTTAATGTCATTTGATAAGGAAGTTTTGTGTTCCTTTTAAGGTCATGTATCTAGAACCATGTTAACCCTAGTGTGAACTGATACACCTTAATCATATGGGGAATCCTTCACCAAAACTTATAATGCTACATGGTATATGATTTGTGTGATAAATAATAAGTGTAAAAATGTTTCTTTTACCACACATAGGTGATTGGAAGGAATGAAAGGGGTATTCAATCATGTAGTGGATAGACCAATATATAGGATTCAAAAATAGATATGTATCTCATTGGAATGTGAATCATGTCATATGTATTTCTAATAAATCATACATTTTAATATTATATGAAAAGGATGAATATTTTATTGTAGTTTTAGGTTATACGACTAAGACCATAAGTATGGAAATGATGAGAAACATTGGGATTATCAGGTCAAGGATGTTTTAATACACTTCAGAAGTAAAGAATGTGATTGAAATCCATGATTGTGGGGGTTCTCGGATCAAGGAAAATTATATAGGACAAGTATTCATAAAATGACCATGAACCATGTTCGAAAATCGATTTCTTAAAATGAAGTTATCAGGGATTATAGAGATAAAAGGGGTTTCTATTGAGGATGAATTCTCCTTTGGTTGATAGGAATTTTGAGAGAGACTTATATAGAACCAAAATGGGTAATATTATTCATAGTAAAAACAAAGGTGTCCTAAGGTTTCAGACATTCCACCACTGATGTACAGGGAAAGTTTAAGGAGAACCAATATTTCCTAAGATAAGGAGTATTATGTGTGGAAGGAATGTGTCTAAGCATGAAAGAATCATTTGTACCTACATTGACAATGGAATGTGAAGTTCCCTACATACATATTTTTTATATGTAGGAGTGGAGGAAGTTTCTTTACATCATAGATAGGACCCGGATATAAGGTTTAGGAATCACTACGTATCTTGTAAAATATAGAATCAATCCACACATAGTTCTTTGATGGAGGTGTGGTGAGAGACCAGCACCAAGGGTTGTGATCTACTCAATCATGAACCAAAATGTTTTTCAGTTTTACATTATACAATAAGGATGTGATCCAGGTTGTTTTAAGTCATGTATTAAGGAAATTTTTTATAGTTTAACACCTTGTAAATAGGATATTAGGATATGTAGTTTATATTATTACAACTAAAACTATGGTGTCTTATAGTTGTAGGTCATTAAACTAGGACCATATGTCATGCATTTTATGGTCTTGCATCTAGGACCAGATGTCGTATAGTTTTTCACAGTGAAATAATGAAAAAATATGTTCCTTTTAAGGTTATGTATACAAGACCAAGGATGTTATGTAGTTTAACGTTGTGCAACAAATATGAAATTTGTGTCTTTATCACATAAATTATTTATTGATTAGTCTTGTATTGGTAGGAGAATAGTGTGTTCCCCATCCATTATGATTAATGATAAATATACATTAAGATATACTTCATATATGATATAAGGTCCTTCCTACTTTGTTTCAATCTCCGGGGGTTTCTTCACAGGTATCATTGGATTCTTTAGACACCAAAGCAATTCTAGTTGAAGAAAAAAATTGAGATGAACTTTCTTGTTGAAGTCTCATACCATCTATTTCTGGTATATTTATAAATGATGCAGGGAATACAAAATTTTCATATCAAGTTGATATAATTCAACAACCACTTATTTGATTATTTATTATATTATATTTTCCATAAATATCTATTCAAAGCGAGGGAAATTGGAACTTAATCGGTAACACTTCCTATATTCCAAAAAAACTAGAGAATACAAAGTTTCCTGATTAGTATTGTGGGTTATGGTTTATTAATACCACAAGGTATGTAAGATATTATTAGGAAAAGACTTCTTCTCTCTATCCACCATTTTCTAGAGAATGTTCGATATAGTTTTATTGAAATCCTATATCTCTCCATTTTCTACCTCATGGTTGTGATACAAATTTTTGGATTCAATGTTGTACTCTTTACACAATTTTTTTAATTATAAAGAGAATAAGTTGGTGTTTTTTACATCAATATTTTTTTTGAGGGACAGAAAACCTGTTAATGATATTTTAATTCAGTAAATTGATAATAATTTTAGTGCCTACATCTTTAAGAGGTATCGACTCTTCCCATTTAGAGAAGAAGTTGGTACCAGTAAGGATGTACTTGAACTGCTTGGAAATGGTAGGATGGTAAGACCCTACAATATCTATTCCACATACAGTGAATAACCATAAGTATTTAGCTATATACATAAACCTTATGGGTTTATGGATGAATTTGGCATGTACTTGGAAGGAATGACCCTTTTTTGAAAAATTGTGCGAAATCCTGTGTCATCAAAGGCTGAAAATATCCAAGCCTCCTAATTTGGTGATAAATTTTGGTTCTTAATTAATGGGAACCATATAAACCAACATGAAATTCCACTATGGTGTCATGCATCACCTCTCTTTCAATGCATATTATGAGAACTCCATCAAAACTTTTCTTATAAAGAACCTTTTGATGACCCAGGCTATCCTAAAGGGTGAAATTGAATGTCCATCATTGGATATGTTCTTTTCTAACTCTATCTAGTGGAAGGGCCCCATTTTAGTGCTATTCTAGGATGGGTTCCATCCACCTACTTAAAAAATTATCTAGTTCTTTGGTAGGATTGATCTTGTTGATCTCTCTCATTCCACTTTCAACAAATGTAAATATTGTTCCATGATGGGTGATGGTAATTCCTATTTCATCCCAATATGAATCTTATAAGGTTGCAGCAACATTATCTATTCTATTTTTCTAAGTGTTTTGTGAATGTGGGATGTAAGTTAGTGTTAGATCATAGGGTAATTCTTCTATTAACCCTAGAATATAATTAAGAAGGGGGATTGGATCTTCCTTCCTAATGGAATAATCATCATTGATGTGTTTAATTACCAAATAGTAATTTCCTTTGATTCTAAGGTGGATCATTAGCATTAGAAAATATATTTCCATGACCAAAATGATGGATTGGTATTTAGCCTCATTGTTAGTACAACCTTTAGAAATGAGTAAGTTTGAACCTCCATTGTTGTAGAAATGAGAACGATTCCCACCCTGACTTTATTAATCTTGGGGTCTTCCATTATTTATCTAGTTGGGCTTCTAGATGCACCATAAATGTAAATTTCTCACATTTAGGTAGATTCCTGAACTGAGAATATTTCCTCATCTTCCAGTTCGGTACTTGTCGATACTTATTCCATAGTGGTATGTTCTACTAGGAAATTTTTTAAGTCTTTCCCATTTATCTCCTTCTACGATATTAGTTGGATGTTGAACTATTTCAGAATGACCACCCAATGTTACAAAATTCCAGTCAACATAGGAAAATTAAGGATATATTTGAGTGGTTCATTTTGAGAGATCAAATGGACCTCATGGTGATGAAAGTAATTCCTTAATTTTTGAATTGAAAAAAACAACGCCAAATAGTTTTTATGAGTACCTGAATACCGAGTCTCAGTGTCTAGCATGGTGAAACTAAGATAAGAAAGGTTGTTTTTACTACAAGAATCATTTTTCTACATAAGGAAGGTGCCCAATGACTATTCCATGGATGTCACATATGAAATGAGTGTCATTCCTTCAACTATAATCATCAACACTAGTGGTATCAATAGATATTTCATAAGGCTGTCAAATTATTCTTGGTAGTAATCAATCCACTAAAATATGGCCCCTTTCTTCATAAACATAGTGAAGGGAAAACACTTTCCTATAAGGGTTTCTATGAAGTATAGAATGTAGGAAATATGTCCCTATATTCCTCTAAGCTCTTTAAGGTTTTAAGGGGGTGACATACCCAGAATTGTTATAGTTTTCTTAGGTTTGATTTAAATGCCATGATGGAATATAAAGAAGTTGATAAATCTTCATAAGGTAACACCAAAATCACATTTCATGGGATTCATATTTAGACTGTGTTTTCAAAGTTTGTCAAAAATATTTTTTAATTATAATGGTGATCAGAACGTTGTCATGATTTTACCACCATATCTTCAACATAACACTTGACTAATTTTATTAGTAAGGGTTTGAAGATATGATTCATGGAACATTGATATGTAGAGCCCACATTCTTTAATCCTAATAGAATCACGCAGTAGTAGAATACTCCTTAGGAGGACTTAAAGGTGGTGTATTATTAATATTTTGGGGTCATTCAGATTTGATCATGCCATGAATATCCATCCATGAAGGAGAGGGATTGATATCCATCCACTGCATCAATTTTAATTTTTTTTATTATAACCAGTAAGTTATCTTTTAGAAAATTCTAGTTGAGGTATCTAAAATCAATTCAAACCCTTATCTACCTATTATTTTTCTTGATGAGGAAAACTTTGGTGAACAATTTAAAGTACTAGACTTCCCAAATGAAATTAGCTTTGAAATGTTTTTCAATTTCATATTTGAACTTTGTAGCATGAGTCATATGTTTCATGCAGGATTCCTTCTTATAACCATAGTGGTCTATTCAAAATCCTAAGTGATGGGTAGACACATTAGGATCGAGGTTTAACATCGCTTAGTAATTCTAAGAAAAAAAATCATGATGATACTTCAGAAAAGAGTCGTAAATTTATTTCTCATCGAGGGGCATAGACATGTTGATCAATATTGATCATGGATCCTTCTATGTGCCCATATTTATCTATCAGATTTCATCTGTAGTGTTAGAGAATCCTTCCTAAAATGATGAAGGAGCATCTATGATGCCATTTTCTCCCTCTGGTTCGTTTTCATTCTCCTCTTCCCCTATATTCATATCAGTATATATGGGAGATGATATAAATCATTAAAGTTAGGGGAAATGTCAGTGTCCTAAAATTTAGCATCAAATAGTGATATAATGACTTTTGAAGGTTTAGAGAATGAATTAGTGGTCTATTAAAGTTATGAGGATAAATATGGATCATTTCTATTTTTGGTATTGATTCCAATGGAAGTATCAAATATTTCTTCAACACCCTTAGATTCAACTAATATGGTCGATATCCTAAAGACTGATAAAAACATACCTATATTTTAGCTTATGTGTTCAACTTGACTGGTGGATAGAATATATTCATCACTGAGTTATTTGAATGGGATATATGGGGTCATTTCCAGACCATTTGGAGTAGTAACCTAACTGACACCATTAGTTATGGGTTACTTCCCTTCATTGGTAGAATCTAGTTACAATATATTGAGATTCACAAGACTCAAATAAAAATTTGTCACAATTTAACATCCAAATCTACCCATTGCTATAATATTTAAGGAATTGATAGTATGATGAAGGGATCACTTCATGTTTATGTAACTAAAGACTTTCTATAAGGACATTGAAATTTTTATCTTGTTAGAATACCAAAAAATTAGATTCGGACACCATATACCTAAAATAATCTCTGATATTAATGAGGCTTAGGGGTTTCAGTTCACTCTCATCATAACCTAGTAGTGTTAAAGTGAAAGGGTAAAAATAATCTTTAGTGTATCCCAGTAAAAAATCATTCAGATAGGAATGATGTTGACTCTGGAGCCATTTTCAATGAAAGATCTTTGGATTTCAATGTCATATAATATAATGGATACATACAGTGGCCTAATATGTCCCTATATAAGATCGTCTATATCCTCCTTAGTGAAAGATATAACTACATGAAATTTTGTAGGGTTATTCTCTCAATGATATACCTCAATGGTAGAAACATTGAATTTAGACTCTTGGGGAAATAACGCAGCCTCTATAAGTGCATCTTGCAGATCCTTTGACAGATTAAGAGAATCCATAATTGAAAGATTTTCTTAAACAATGGCCAATTTCTTTAATATTTTGTAATTTTGGGTCAATGTTATTTGTTTACCTATAGGGAACTATTTTATAGAACGAATTTTTTGAGCTAACATTCCTATGGTAGATGAGTCAGGTGGTTGAGAATATGTGGAGGGAATTTTTCTATTGTTGGATTTGGCTTCATTAGCCTGCCCACTTACCTAGGCTGGTCAAGTTGTCACCTATTCATCAATCAATATTGAAAAATGGTTGGTTTTGAATTATTATTTTTACATATGTGAATTCATCTTCGTATACCCATTGGTATTTTTGAAAGTATTTCCCATGTGTTTTGGTAGTATAGATAGCTCCAATAGGGATGCGGTTGGAATATTGTGTTCGGTCATGGTTACAACTCCCTTTGTTTCCTTATCTCATGCATCCTCAATTCATGTATCCCAAATTTATTGTAGGGGGATTAGGTTCATAGTAACACTTATCATCAAATAATGGATCCATTAAATGAATGACTTTAATGGATATAAAGATCAATTATTCATCTGATGAGGACTCTGATGGACAGGTTGATGCCAATTGTACCATTTCATGGGGTAGCACCATTTCTCTTGAAACAAATGAAATAAATTCTGAGAGATTCAAGTCTTACTTTGGCCTAGATGAAAGTTCATATTTCTATATTTTGTTCACTCCCTTTCACCTATGTATTTTCTTAGAATATTTTCCTTTAGAGGGTTTTGGGTTGAAGGATTTTATTGTTCCATAAAAAATTTTATTGGGAGCATTATTATTTGTTTTAACTATTCTTGGATAATATAATTATTCCATTTGATTTTTTCTAGTCATCCAATCAATAAAATTTTATTCTTTCTTGCTGGTAACATCCCACCATTCACCCTCTTCCTTCAAAGTGGTAGTAGAAATTCATGATACCTAAGCTAGAGGTTTTCCTAGATTCACTTTCTTAAAATCCAACATCTTTTTCAAGACATGTTTAAAAAATATTCCTTGATAATGTTCCCCAATATTTGATGAAAATGGAAATAATTCAGTTGATCATCAATCTCTACTTGGTTAAGCCAATTGGGTTCTAGGAGTGTTAAAATATTTTTTTCCAAGTCTATTAAGAAGTATCCAGAAACCTGCTCATCTTATAAGGAATAGACCATGTATATTTAATATTCAAATTATGATCATTTCAGTTCTCTCCTTTCATCCTGATAAGGTTGTTGTTGTTTTTGTCGCCTCCCTAGAGTAGGTTCCACATGATAAGGTGTAGGCTTCAATGTATGATCCAGTGAAGGAGAATGTTTTAGAGTGATGTTTGTGGTTCATGCTTTCTCTATCCTCTTTCCCATGCTACTAGTACTAATCAGGATTTTTCTCTAGTTCACAAGATTAAGACTTCTAATATTTTCTCAACTGTGGTAAGGTCTCATAACCCACCCATGTATTTAAAGTGAATGAGTAGTGTTCACAAATTATCATAGAATTTTTCTATAAAATGACATAACAAATATTTTGATTCCATCTATAAATTCAGGGAACAATTTAGACCCTTCCAATTTGAAATGAATTCTGAGACTCTCTCATTTTATCACTACTTTCAGTTTGACAGGTTGAGGACTGTTTTCATCTACATTGTTGAGATAAACTGATAAAGAAATTATTTTCAGAGTTTATCCCATAATTTGATTGAATATACAGGTAAATTGGTGTACCATATGAATTTTTTTACCTACAAGGTTTGTACAAAGAATTGGAGTTTGGTGGATTAATGTTGTAATAAAATTCCTATCAGGGTTCCACACCGAGATACATAATGAATCAGATGATTTTATGGATATCCTGAATTTTCAAGTGTTGGAAATAAAGAATTCCTAAAGTTAATTGGGGGAAGAGTCGCATATACCCATTCGGGGTAAGGTTTTCCTTTTGATTACATTGGCAGATGTTTTCCCTCCATAACATCTAACTAGACTGTTAGCAATTCAATTGTGTCAACAAGTCCTGTGGTAATAGACACCTGAGAAAGGGATATAAAATGAGGCTTTATAGGATAAACTAGATGTGTTGGTTCTATATGATTTTTTTTTTGAGATGGCCCATTGTAACTTGAATTACATTGGTCTCGTTGTCTTTTAATGGACTGAAGTCTTAATATTCAATTGTCACTGGTTCCAAATAAGTTGGTTGATTTTATCCTAAATTGAGCAGACATTTTGAATCTATTTTCACTAGTATGATGAGTTTTTCTTATCGAGAGACATAATATAGGTGAGTGAAATGATATTTTGTTTGAATAATATATCCCGCAAGAATACTACCCTTGAGTAGTTCAACATTATTCCTTCTCAATTATCTCTTTTCTATCTCATACTAAGCTAGTATTCCCTCAAGTGTGAGGGGTTTGACACACTTAGATAACAGGTGGTATTGAACCATATCTTTACCCTTTTCTTTGGATTATACCTATCGAGGAGGAGTTAACGGATAATTCAATTGATGTCCCAAATTTTGGGCAATCTTGTAATTTCTGGTATTCACACCTTCTTAGATCATTTTGGTGTGGACTGTATTTTGAATTAATATATCCTCCTCTTTTTCTCCCACATTGACATGATGTTCTATATAATTTTCATAAGTGGTTCTAATGATGTTTAGTGATGTGAACTACATCAAAATCATTTCACCAGTCTCTAAATAATGGGAGTAACAATTTATCTGGGAGGTTATACCAGAAGAGCTATTATTCCTAGGAGAGATTGTGTTCTTGACATGCCATTTTTTGTGACTGTCAAGAGAAATAATACTTTTATTTGACGATCCCTTCAAATCTATCTAGTGAAGGGTGATCTAAAGGGTACTACCAAATAATTTTTTTACGCATCCCTAAAGAATAAAATGCATCTTGGGATGGTATGAACTAGGAAAGTTTATTTTTTGGAACTCCTACCAACTGAGAAAAGGCTGAATTTCAATAGATATGACATCGAGGTAAGAATTCCCCAGGCCATACAAGCTGGGGGTGCTTGTATTTAACTTTTACAACATTTGTGGATTGATTTTTCATCCTTAAATATTGTGTTAAAAAATCCCTTAACTCTGCGGGAAGGGGTTTCTCCTTTACAGTCATGGTTGTAACAACTGTAGATACATTTCTAATTTTACATAGCTTTGTTTGAACATGGATTAGGTGAAAGGTTTCATTTTAACCTGATCCACATTATTTTAAGGATATTTGTGATGTCTAATGATTGGATTCCATGAATCGGGAGGCTTTCTCAATATTTCCTAACGCTTGATGTAAGAGTCTTTCAATGGTTGGCTCTCTTTGGGCCTAATGACTTTGAGAGTTTTTATAGGACATTTCTTACTGATCATACCATCCATTGTGAGTATAATTTATTTATTGAAACTTGTCTAAAGCTATGACATTGTGTGATGTCACCTTTAGAAAGATTTACTAATCAAGGAGTGATGTATAATGAAATGCCATATTTTCTCCCCATCCTTTCATATGAGAATAGGATAAGGCATCAGCGATCAGCTGAATCAACTCTTTTAACACATCAAGACATGTGCACTAAAGGTCTCCTTAATAACTTACCAATTATGAGTTTCACGCATCTAGGAGGGCCACCAATTCGATTTGATGGTTCATATCTTTATTAACTTGACATGGATTGGATATTGGTTATATATAATTAATTTTTTAGTTTATTAATAGTAGTCCGTATATTTGGGTGAATTTCATGTACACATTATTCTGACAATTATTTTGGAATCTTGTATTGGGGAGTGGCTAAAGTCCATAACAGTATTAGTATATTGTCTTTATCCAACTATCTACTCATGAGAAATATGTATACTTTATCTTTTACAAGAGGTTCCTCAACCAAATCTGACTAAATTGGACATTTCCCCATTGAATTATTATATATAATTAGGTTTCTAGGGGTTTCCACTATAATATTGGAAGGAAAGAAATCCAAGTTTGGTTCATAGAATGATTGTTTACTTGGGATTTATTTCAGTTGAGAAATAATATCACTTGTCAATGATGATTCATCAGTCATGATTGGCCTCATTTTCTCAACACCTCATGATTAGAGGGAATTCTCATAGTTGATTCATCAAGGAGATGTCCTTATTAATGAAATGAACTATAAATGTGGGGAGGGCCTTATTATAAAATTTCATTATAGGGGGTACTACCATCATAGCTTGATATCTGAATGCATGGAGGAATTATGCAGCATATTCCCTAGGGATGACCTTTAGGAAAACGGTAACAAGGGGAGGACCTTATTGCTATTTTATTATCTATACATGAAAATTTTTACTGTGGTGATCATCAAGAGATGGTATCTCATGATAATTTGATTCTAGAGATGAATTAAGTTTTCATGGTAACATATCTAAGGAGGACCTTTGGAACTGCTGGCAGTAAAGTTACAGGGAGGACCATATCAATTGCCTCTACTATCTCCCTAATTTGGTAATAGAGGATTAATATCTTAATCCTCTATAAATAAACATCTTATGGCTTCAAGAACACAATAATTCATTAGATCACGGTCATGGAACTTCTCTTTATTTTTGAATCATCTTTGGTGAGCTTTCTTTTTATACTTTTTTCTATGGGTGATTGGGGATGCCTAATGTGGGTGGCATCTTTCACATACTAGGTCCAGTTTGACTTGATTTTGTGTCATTTCCAGAATATACTAACAGGTCTTTAGAGTTTTTGCAGAAATATGTGTATGTCCTTGAGTGGTCACCAGAGTAGACCAATATCCATTATTTGGAATAGGTATATGGGCCCGATCCTATTTTCCATATATCATAGGATTTATTCCATGACCCTCCTGGACAGGATTGGGAATATGCGTCTACTCTTGAGTGACCATTGTATCATGTTGATGTGTAACTTAAAATTTGAATGTAGGGATGTTTTCCCAACTCATATTCATCATTTATGTGATCATTATATCTTTTCAAACTTGTATAATGAGGATAGGAATAGATGTTTATTCTTCCATCATTCTTAGGATGTAAGGGATAACTTATGTCGATGGAACTGGAATATATTATCATTATGTAGCTAGAGAAGTGATATATTACTACTCCTATCCTCAATTTATTTCTGAGATATAAAGAAAATCATAATGGGTTGGAGTAGACATATGGGTTTTCCACATGTTTATTGTTGAGATCTGCTGGCTGGTTTCTCTATACACCACTAAACAGTGTTGGCGGGCTTGGTAGATGTGGGCAGATGTGTGCACTTGCTCACGGTTTTCTTCCATATTTGGTTGGTAGTATTCTATATAGGGAACATAAGTAGGGTCTTATTCCTCATTAACTTCCCTTGGTGAGCTATCCTGAGTTCCCAAGTCTGGGTGACATGGTCTGGACTCCTTAGGGAAACACCCTCATCATGCTGTGCTTTTATTGCCATGCATATTTTGTGGTGGTGCCTACTAACATGATCCCTTTGTAGGGAACCCCATTTTATCTAGATGAGGATTTTAGTGACCTCATGATTAGCTTCCCCAAGATAAGGTAGGAATCTATTGTTACATTCTAGGGATAGGCTCATAAAATGGTTTGAGACGAAAATAGGTGTTGTCTTCTTCTAGGCCACTAGCCATCATTTAGTGGATGGTTGTTAGGGATTCATGAGTTATAGAAATTTTCATAACGCCTCCAAATTCATGATAGTACCATTGATATGGTACTCATGAATGAGCATGGTTGAGACCTGTAATTGGTTCAATGACAGTGTCCTCTTATTTGATTATTATTTTTCTTGTGCAATATAAGATGGATAAGTTCAGGATGATTTAATGGAAATCAATAGATTGAAAGGAGTTATTATAAAAGTTTACATGATACATATGACAAAAATAAGTAAGAAAACCTTGTTAAATTATCATCCCAATACATTAACACATGCATAATTAATTTATTTGGATCCATGTTTTTTCCTCTTTAATTTTTTCTGAAAAAGGGGCCTGACTTATGGGAGACACAGTTTTCTTGGTTAAAGACTCATGTCGGGTTCCCCATTTTTGTTTTTAATGAGAATTGGGTCCTAATAGTTGATTATGGGGGTTTTACTATGGATAAAAAATCATTTACATCAGGTTCACCATTTCTATTTCATCCCCAAAAACCATGTGGGGTGTGAATGAAATTTTTGTGGTGGTTTCATGACCATTCATGTCATACACATATGTCTATGTCTTTCCTTGGTATTTTTCCATGGATTTTGTTCAGGGAATTAGAAACACGCAACAATTACCTTATTTGATATGTTTCCTAAGCCTTCTTTCCAATGCCAAGTGTTTATTGGAAAATGGTCCAACTACACCTGGAGAATCACATTGGTTTATAGGATGGAAGTTTGGGCTCATCACACCCTTTCAGGGGGAATTATTTCCTACTACAGAAATCTATTATAAATTTAATACATATTTAGGAATCCTTTATTAAATCAAAAATATAAAATATGTCTTCCTTATATGAATAATCAATTGTTAACATGTGTTTATTTTAGAGTCATCTCTATGTGTCTAAGGTTCTTCATTGATGGATATATATATATATATATATATGTATTTGAGGTTATACATAAATTGTCCCCTTTTATAAATGGATTATGGATTATTATGTTGTTTATTATTATTATGCTAGTTTTAGGATACACAGTGGGCCACTATGGAATTTATCATCATCCAGGAAGACATGAGTTATTTTCATATCTGGATTGGGCCCACGAGATAGGCTTCCTACATATCCTTAGTAAAGGAATCCAAACCCATGTAGTTTAATTCCACTTAATGGGATACATCATACCTTTTAAGGTCATGTGTAAGAACCAACCCATGTATTTTATCATTGTGTGACAAGGATTTCTAGGAAAAAGGTACATATTCAATGGATGTCATGGGACTTATGTCGAATCGTCCTGAGGGACTTGGAAAGGATATAATCTCTCAGGCTGGATGTGACCCTAATAGGAATATCTCCCATAGAAGACTAGGGTAATTTTTGGGTGCTGGTTTTGGACCATAGGGAGGCTTCCTATGTATCCTATGAATACCTGAATCAAATCCCACATTGTTCGGAAGTGTTGGGGCATAAACCTATAGAGGATCCCCATGGTATTTCATCGTGATGATGATATAATCACCACAAACCTATAATCCTACGTGATTCATTATTAGTGTGAGAAATAAAAAGGAAGTGGAAGTTCTATAAAACTACTCAATCTCTTATTCTTACTGGTGGATAAGGTCTGGGCTATGAGGGAGAGAGAGAAATAGATTTAATGTTCTAGTATCCTCACTTGTTTTCATAATCAGGGTTGGAACATACGCACCCATATGGATATGGTAATGAAAGAAATACTGGGGGATTACTCTAGTATGTATTACCTACTCCTTGTTTTAGATATAATGAGAAGAGGATAAGTCACTACTCCTCATCAAAGGGAAAGGCAAGTGGTTCCCCTCACTATATGAAATACGGAGATCCCTAGAAATACCTATAAGGTTGGGGCCCTCATTACCAAGGTTGTGAGAAATTGTAAACATATTGAGAACCTTACCTATTAGGTATGATACTTTTAAGAAAACGTTTACCAAGGGAATACACAATTGAAGGGGATACACACTTATGTGCATTTTTCCTTGACCATGCAAGTCTTGAGGCCTTGATCGATGATATTCCTAACTAGTTTCTGAAGGAGCCAATATGGTTCCCAATGCTTTGCAGGAGAGGTTAATGGAGATATTTGTTTGGATAGTTCATGGAGGGGATGAGGTAAATCCAAATTCTATGTCGAATAAGGGTATCAAGACTAAAGGACCATATCCTGTATAAAGTTTTTTATTTGATATGGTGTTCCATAAAAGACTCAATCAGTATACGGTTCATGGAATGGTAGTCTATAAAAGAATTTATATGCATATGGTTCAAGGAATGGTGGTGTGAAAATGATTTTATATGTATATGGCTATTCAAAAAGTTTTTTTCTATGTATATGGGTTCTTATGAAAGAGGCCACCACTTGTGGGTGGATAGGTGAGTTACCATTATTACATTATGTTATGTGGTAATTGATTACCTTCTGAAATAATATTCTTAGACTATTTCTCTCTTTTATTATTCTCCCTCATTTATACCTATGTGGGAATTGTATATGGGTACATATGTAACCATTTCTTGAGTTGAACAAAATCAATAAAAACCCACCTCCTATGAGGAATTTTTCATTACAGGCGGCCTGAAGATAGCGCCTTACCCCACAAATGAAATTTAATTTTGAGTTCCTAAATAGGATGCCTTGTCCTATAAACAAAATTTCATTTGTAGGGTTCTGGAGGAGGAATCATTGGACCACAAACTAAATGTCATTTGTGGGGGTCCTATGTGGAGAGATAACCCACATAGAGAGTGTGATCCATGGAAAAAATACCGTTACTTTATGTATATATGTCCTTGAACAATTTTAATCTTTATAAAATGGATCGATTGATTTTATTCTAGCCATTACAAAGGCATAAAAGCCTAATGGTATTCCATGTGAACTTTTATGGACCCAAAAAATGTAACCACCAATTATAGGATACTATAGTCAGGGTTTATAAAGTTTGTATTAGAGGAAGCTTAGTAGAAACCTCAGGTAATAGATTTTGGAAAACATATAGTATAGGACATAACCCTATGAATAACTTTGAGGATAACCCTAAGTATAGGATAACATCCTAATGTTTTGGTAAGGTATAGATTATGTGGATTTCCTTGTAATACATCCCTGTATAGATACTATAAATGTGTGGGGATCTAGAACAGTTTTATATAGGCATAATAAATCTGAAAAAGGAGTATTGTGTTTTGACTAAATCATCACTTGGTACACACAAAAACAACATTGTTGTACAGCTGGTTTGACACTCCTGAGGGATATGCTAGGGTATATTCATATTCCCTTTATGAACCATAAGGGATTATTTGAATAGGCGATGATCATAGATGACTAATATTATACTAATAAATGAAGTAAAAGGTTTGAAGTATTTATATATTTGTATCCATGAATTATTTTGTAGAAATATTTTTATCAATGGTATTTTAGTTATAATAATAATGAAACATATAAGGGTTATGTTAATTTTTGTAAGAATATATGTATTCATATAATATTAAATTAAGAGTTATGGATACCATCATGGGTTTATAAATATAAGGTTTATCATAAGTTAAAATTATTATACACCCATTTTTAGGTTTTAAGTGATTGTATTTTCATGTGATTAATGACATTTTGGGAGACGTTTTATTGGGTCAAAGTATTTCTAACCCTTAGGTTCAACATGAAGTAGTATTTAAGGAAAATGATATTTTCATAAGTTTAAAGGAATAGATACCCCTTTTAATGTTTTAAGTGATGGAAGTATAAGATGATAAATATTATTTTTGGGATATATTAATGGTAATATAACCCTTGGGATTAGTATGGGTTTTAGTGAAAATTTTATTTAAGGAAAAATGACTTAACATTTTTTGTAAATAATTTTAAAGGTATTGATGACCTTTAAAGTTAATATGATCATTGATGGTAATGTAATAATATTCAATTAAGATTATATAATTTTGTGGAAAAAAATAAGCTATATAGAAAACCTTTGTGGTTAAAAAGTGATTTAATGATTAATGTTATTTTTTCGGATGATACTTAAAGTTTTTGAAAGATTATATGAATTATATTAATATAGTTTTAGAAAAAGTAAAATATACATAATAGGTGAAAACCCACCACATCTGAAAAGGTTGTGGTACTTGAACACATAGCCTAAGGGTGATAAGAATGCAATGCCTACCATTGTCCTATGTGATTTCCTAGTTAATATGAAACTGGGTTTACTTAAATGATTTATCAAATAAATATTAATTTATACTTTGGGTGTTACTATTGAGGTTTAAGGATTAATGTATTATATTGGAAAAATTGAGCTAACCATTTTGGTTTTGATAAATATTAAAGGAATTGTAACTCTTTAATAGATATTATGAACCATTAAAATTTAATTTTAGTGCTTCAAGTATAAAAAAAATTCATCATTAAAATTAATTTGTTGTAGTAAAAAATTATCTAGAAATTAATTTAAGTATAACAAAAGGTTTAAATTGTGATTATTAAATTAAAATATATAAATTAAGTATAATTTTTGTTTTTCTCTATCTTGATAGTAAAATAATTCATAAAATTTATTAAAAGGATCGTGGAGAAAACATTATATATTTACCTTCATTTCTAATGAATCAATGGTATTTTCCATACCTCAGCGGTTTATGTTTTTGTGGTTGTTAAATTTCTATTGGTCATTAGTTTTATTTTGATAAATGATATATATAACTTTCCATAATTATTTATATTTTTATTCCATGTAACACTAATTTTTTCCTACTAGTAAAACTAGTTATGTATTATACTAAACAACCATCATACATCCCTTTATCTCTTATCAAGAAGAATTTTCATGGGACCTTATTTTGATATGGAATTACAACAATTGTATTTTCATATAGAAAACCCTTTATTTTCATGTGTAAGTTCAAATTACAAGTATTAAATCTATTGAAGGTCGGAATAATTTAACACCCCAATATTTCACAATATTTTTATTTTTAAATAATATAAAATCTTTGATAGCATGTGATACATGAAACCCCAAGACTAAATGTACCAGAATATAATATACCATTATAAACTAGCTGTAAAATTAGTGGGTATGAATTGGAATAACTAAATTATGAAAATTATAAGGTTTATACATTTATAAATAAAATTAACTAGTTATCCATCAATTAAAAATAAAAATAAAAATTATTTGATAGTAAAAGAAATATTTTTCGGAAAAATTTCTTTTATACACATAGTGTGCTTATATTTTAGTAAATTAAATTAGTCACTATTGTTGAATTGTTTTAAGGAAATTTATGTATTATATTTTCAAAAAAATGTTTTATCATTCATCTAATATATTTTCTAGGCATGAGATAATAATAAATATGGTTTTATGCTTAAAAAATATATTTTTCTAAAAAGTAGTTTCATAATGTTTTCACCACTTATATTAAAATAATTTTTTGTGAATTTTATAAAATTTATTTGAAAAAATGAACTTTATTTTTTAAATAATAATTTCAAAATTATCTTATAATTATTATTTTTTAATTGAAAAGATTTTTTTTATTATTAGTGAGAAAAATTTTAATTTTTATTATAAACTTACTTTCAATTTTTGAATTTAAAAAGTTAAATTTTGATTTAAATTATATTAAAAGTACAATTATTTAAAATATATTATAATTAATCCAAATTAGTTCATTAAAATCATTTTTTTTAAATTTTTTATATAACAACTTTTAAATAATCAAGAGAAATTTTCCTTTGGAAAACAGTTTTTTGGATGTGTTCGCAAGTTTAATTTTAAATTAAATTATTCCATTTATGTTAGTTAAATTTGTTATAATGTATTAAATATTTTAAAAAATAGTAAATAATATTATTTAATAAGGTAAAATTAATTTTTGGTCGTAATAAATTGTAAAAAAGTAAAAAATAATTGTTGTGGATAAGATTAAAATGGTTTTACTGGGAGTAAAACTAAAAAGATAAGGGTTAAAATAACTGAAAACTGGTCTAATTTCTATTTTATGGAAATATTTTGAACTTATTTTTGTATAATTTTAGGTAATTTTCCATTTTAGATCAATCTTATTGAGTTAAAAATGTGGGTATAATTTATTACTATTAAAAATTTCAATTGTATCCTCTCCCCCACTTATAAAAGGACACCCCCTATCATCTCATCTAAACACTTCAAGAGACATTTGTTTATGCAAATACCTTCCCAAATACATTCCTTAAATCCCCCAACATGACATATATTCCCTATATTTATCATAAAACCATCCTAGTAAGGCTTTAGGTATAAACCTAAATTCTTTCTTTGAATAAGAGGTACAGTTTCTAACCATGTGTGTTTATTTTATTTTTTACTCTACCCCCTAAAAATATTCTCCAAATATGATAAAACAATAAAAAATTATTTCATATACTTATATGTTATTATATTAGTTTAATAATATATATAAATTTCTTCTTCTATAAAATGGGAAATGAAACTCTCGATCATGTATACGAAGGACTGTCGCCTCACAAATCATGTAATTCATTTTCCAACACCACCTCTCAAGACTAGATATAATGTTGGATTTAATGTGTATATATATTTTATATTAATTAAATAATTATACTTTTTTATTATAATATCACATAATATTATTACCTTTCAATCTATTATAAAATGATAATTTCGCTTGTGCATAAGTGTGGACTACCACCTCCACAAAGCGATGTGATTCATTTTTCATTTTATTTTGGAATAGATGGTAATAAGGATGGATTAGATGAAAATAAATGATTTATATTATATAATAATGATTATATAAAGGTGAATTATTTTTTAAAATTTATTTCATTCCATTCATCAAAAATGAAAACAGTGTTCATGCGTAAGTACAACCTACCTTCTCCATCAATGGTGTAACTCATTTTTAAATCTCTAACTTTTATGGATGAATATAAATATATATATATAATAAATATATATAATATTTAAATCATGATTAAAATTATCTAAATAATTTAACTATGATAAAATTAAAAGTTCTGAAACTATATAACCAAAACATGCATGAAAATCGAAATGGTTATTACCTGTAATAGTGATTTTAACAAAAAATTGTTAATAAATGGGTCATAAATGGTTATAAGTAAATTTTATCAGTTATAATATATATTATTATGGTTATTTAATAGATTTATAATAAATATATATTTATTATATAGTATTTTTTGATACATACAAATTAATTTTAACCTAAGGTAAAGGTTTCTCGTCCCACTTTTAATTTCGTGAAACATATATCATATTCACGACTTATTTCTTTCTTCTGTTTTATATACTACCACTTTGATATTTTATGTAATGAATATATTTATATTAATTTTAATTAAAATTTAATTTTAATTTATTTATTTAATGGGGTTTATGATTCAAATGTTACCAAAGTGGTAAGAGTTCATTTCACAATCTCATGATTATTTGGGATTATTTATGTTAAAGTCTCCAATGGGGGAATTATTTAATATTCATATCTTAAAACCAATATAATTTTTATAATATGTTTCTTTATTTAAATTAAATGTTTTAATTAATTTTATAATCTTTAAGTACTCAAGATACTGAAACCATGTTTTTAAGAAAAACTAATTTTATTTTTCTACTCGTTCGGGACTCCTTTCTTCTATATATATATTTTTTGTAAAATGTTTTAATTTTTTTTAATATTCTAAAATTATTTATTAAATATATTTCAACCCTTTTTTTCAAAAAAAATTAAATATGTATTCTTCTCTTTTTCCAAACAAGGTACTTTTTAACTTTTTATAGAATATCTGAAATGAATCTTTGTTTTAATGTAGTCGGCATGAATAGAGTTTCCGACCATCATTACCACTCGTTTCTTCGAAGAACCCTATAAATTTTTCCATGATTATTTTCAAATAAAATTATATTTCTAATATTCTAGAAATTTTTACATTTTAAAAGTTATTTTCAAATTGAATATTTTATTTCCCTTAATAATGTTTTTAGTGACATTTTAGTATTTTTTTCATCAAAAACAAAAAATCCTTATTTTACTTATTCTCTATTGGGGATATATTGTAATGATACAATCCTTATTATTTATTATCAAGGTTTATGATAAGTTTTATTTGGAAATGCATTAACATTCAAGATCATGTTATTATTTATATGAAATTATTAGTTCATCATTTATTAATACCATAATATTCTTCATGCTCAAGTTATTGATTAAATGGTATTTTATTTAAGTTATTTACCTTTACATATTTATTATTCCTTATGTATGCATGATATCTTAAAAGTTACCCATACCGTTACTGAGCATCTGAGCACACCCCTTTCTTATTTTTCCTTCCCCCTAAATATAAGTAAGAGTATTATGATTGATATGCATCGATATGCTAAAGGGAATAATGGTGTTCTCAAATAAAATTGTATGTTTTATTTTAAGTTTTAAATTATAATGTGAAATTTAAGTATGTATTTAGTTTACTAGTAATAATAAATTATTAGATCCTTTGGGATGTGATCTTTTGTATCTTATGGCAATGTAATAAATTAACCACTCATTCTCAACTACTAGGGTCTTAGTCCATACAATATAGGTCTAAAAAATAGATCATTTATATATAAAGTAATTTATAAAATAATATGTTCCATGATGATTCAAAATATAGAATATAAGAAATAATTTGTTAAAAAAACACACATCTTTCCCCTAATCCCCCTTTACATAAATAGCTTTAATTATATGAAAAAAAATCACTTTAAAACATAAATACTAGAAAAATATTATATATATTTAAAATAATAAATAGGGGATAGACCATTAACATAAAATTCAAGTAAAATTAATTTATTTTTGTCAAAATAATCATTCATAATAAGTTATATACTTTAAACGTTTACCAAATATTCCTTCAAACCAACTATGAAATCTGATAAACACTTGTGGAATTATAAACAAAATGGAGCCCAAATATAATAATTTCACTTTATACATTTTTAATCATATGAACATAGAATAAATAAATTTTAATAGGAAATATATATTTCATTAACTTAAAAACATATATTTTCAAATATATACACATATTTTATTTAAAATAAAATAATAGAATAAGATCGGTAACAATTATAAAAAAAGGGTTATAAAAAAATTAAGCCTATAAAGTTCAAAACTTGTAAATAAATTTAGATAGAATGACCTACATTGAGGGGTTGATATGTAAAGAAACATCAAACACCCATGTCAAGAATTGATTTTTGGCATAAAAAAAGCATAAAACCCAATTTTTAAAATTTATTCTAAGAAATAAAGAGATTCCATCAAAAACTAAATATCAAAATATTCAAGGGGTTGTGGGAAAACACATAATATAATGGTAAATATGTGTGAAAAAACTCTTGGATTTTCCTCGAGTCATCATAAAAAAACAACTTAAATTTTAAGAATCAAAGTTCAAAAAATTACCAAATTGAATAAATAGTAATAAACACTTATCAATGGGTGGAACAATACTAAAAAACCACAAATAGAGTCCAAACATGCCATGATATCCTCCTCTAGCCTTTGTGAAGGGAAACCCCATCAAATTCGAGGTATTCATCATTCCATGGAGAACCCCCAAAGTGAAACCACTAACCTGGTAGAAAATATACATTAGGGGAAAGATGAAAGGAAGAATAAAAGAGGCTAGAATCATAACTTACTTGGAATCTTGGACTCTTGTGGTTGAAGAAGAATCTAAAGTAGATAAAAGTATAGAGAATCGTCCCTTAGCCTCCCTTGGTCACACATGGATTAGAAAAATAAAGTAATAAATCACTCAAAAAACCCACTCCCCTCAAAAATAGAATACCATTTAATAATAATAATAATAAAACAACAACAAAAATACTATAAAAAATATATATTATCATAAAAAAATCATTCATATAATAATAACTACCCACACAAACACCAAATACCAAAATAATGATATATATTTTAAATATATATTTATTTTAAATAAATTCATAAAACTGGTTTAAATACTTGAAATAATAATTCACTCTTTCCCTGCTAAGGGTGGTCTAGTGGAAAGGGTATCATGCTTGGTCCTTGTGGTTAGGATTTTTACACTCATGAGTTTCACTTCAACAACTTAATTACATAACTGATAATTTAATACATCAATATTGCTAGGAAGCCTAGAGAGGATTGTTTTACCCTGTTTTACTCTAAAATACTCATTTGGGACCCAAGGTTCAATCAAAATTTTGGTTGGGAACTAGAAATAATGTGAAGGTTTTGAATTTTAATAGATCAAGATATGTTTTTTGTTTCAAAAAAATTACTCTTTAAAATATTTTAAAACTTTTTTAAAGACTACTAAAAGTTTCATGGTAATATTAATATATGATTTCCGGATTTTGGATTAAAAAATTAGAATTTTGGGAGGTTTTTATGGAATTCACAGTTGTTATGGACTATGTAAAAACCCCAACCCTAGTATCCCAGAGACAATGGTTACTTTATTACATTAGTACTAAATACAATCAATCACATCCAATGGGACCGAATAGTTTAGTAGTCATAGTAAACATTCACTATTAAAAATGCAAGCTATACCC
Source organism: Viscum album (assembly GCA_963277665.1). Taxonomy (NCBI): domain Eukaryota; kingdom Viridiplantae; phylum Streptophyta; class Magnoliopsida; order Santalales; family Viscaceae; genus Viscum; species Viscum album. The sequence goes on along the minus strand of OY728163.1, from coordinate 964,726,729 downwards.
ATAAACAAATACCAATAGTTTTCAAAAACTATTTGTATAGGTGGTCCTAGCCCAATGGTTCAGAAAAACCATTAGGATGGGCTGTTTAAATCAATATTATCCCAATGGTTTTAAAACATTATCGACATATATTACTTTATACCAATGGTTTTTAAAAAATATTGGTATAGAGGTGTTAAACCAATGGTTTTAAAGAACCTTTAGTATATTATTTCCCCAAATATAGCCCACATGGTATCCTCCTCCCCTCGTATTTCAATTCAGATCCCCATAGCCCTAAAATTTGGTGTTCGGGTTTCTTTCCACGGGAAGTGATCTCTCATATATTCTTGTTTCAATTTAATTCTTCTTCATTATTAAATTCATGAATTCCAAATCATTCAAGTATTCTATAAAATGTTAATTTTATTTTTATTATAGGTCTAAAACACCATGGTAGATTATTTTTTTCTACATTTAATTTATTTTGATATGATTAAATTTTTTTGTGGGTTTTGAAACAATAGTTTTTCAAACTTATATTGATGAATAATTTATTATTTTTTTTGGTTTTTCATTCTATATTTTTTTTATACATGGTAAGATGGGCGGTTCAATAAATATTTTATTTTTTTATTATGGGATTTCATAGATAATATTTAATGTAGATATTTCTTTATAAGCGTGGTTTACCTTTGATGATGATATTAATGAAGGTAGCATAGAAATCCATCCATAATGGGAAATAAATGTGGTCTTCTTTGTCTTTTATCTCAAGATAAATGAATTATTCTTCATTTTAAATATTTTTATGTAAATATTGTGATTATATCGTGAAATTGAATTAATATTTAAGAGTGTTTTAGCAAAATGATTTCTAGGGGTTTTTATTGGTTGATTTTGGTATTAAAATTTAATGATATTATCTTAAAAAGATTTTTATTCAATAATGAGTTTAGTGAAAACCTAAATATTAAATACGTTGATTTTTTTTCTTTGATATTATGACATAACAAATAATATGGTTTATGATCAATCCACAATTGTTTTTTGGATTTTAATGAATTTTCACAATAATTTACCTTTAATTTATTATAAATATCATAAATTTGTACTTTTTTATTCTTTTTGTTTAAAAAAATATTTTGATATATTGTATTTTTTTATGATTTAATCGTTTTTGAGATTTTTATCAATAAATCGTACAATAATTAATTTCAAAAAAAATCAATACTAACCATAATCTATGATAAAGGACTAGATGTAAGGATGAGTGATAAATATGTTATTTTCCAGAAAATTCAAACTGATAAAAATGGAAATGGGACAACACTAGAGTGAATGTGTAAGAGTCATTTAGAATAGACTAGTTGAAATTAGGCTAATTTATCAATTCTGTAAGAGTAACATTGCATTTAATAAGGGATACATAAAGTGAAAATTTATAAATTTAAAAAGATCTATGTCACCTTGAAAATATATGGGAAATTCAATAAAAAATTTGGGTAATCATTCCAAGTGTAAGGGAAATCCTATAAAAATATAATTGTAATTTTTTGATAAATTATTTTCTATTTTACTCTATATAGAAGAATTTTTAAAATGATGGATAATAATGATTCATTTTCTAGAATCTAAATATAACTTCTGGGTAGAAAATGAAATGTGGAAAAGAATTGAATCATAGAACTAAAAATATAAAATTATATTCCTTGTATGTTTTGGAACATTATATTAAATTCCCTTTTCTTATTCAAAAATTATTATAATATAAAAATTGAATTTAAAAAAATTGATTTTGGGTTAAACATAAAATAATTTTATTATTATGGTATAATTAAATATGTATGTGCTCCTCTAAATATTCTATACCACAGTTGTTTAATAATTTTATATTGATTAATATCATGGTAATGGATTAAAGTAAGAATAAGAGTTGATATATTCCCATTTAAATAATCTCCACCCTTCAACCAAGACATACACATACTAATAATAAAGTGATTAATAGAATGGTAGCATTGAAATGAATTAAAAGAAGTGAAATATGGTATTATACACATCAAGGGAACATGAAATTAATTTGAGAATTTATAGGGATTTTTCACCATTTAATTTGGAATATCATGTGTATGGACAGGTAGAAATACCATCCCACGTGTTGAGATTCATGAAAATTCATCTTTCCAATATTAATGGGGATGTAACACATTGTAGATATATTTCTAATACTATTGAATAATAATTTTCCTCTTCATTACTTAATTTTATTTCACTATTTATTGTACACTAGATACATTGTGGTTAAACCAAGGGGAAGTCCACCACCCACCATATATTATATTCTTGTACTTAATTGAATTTAATATCATGGTTTTATATTTATATTATTTTTTATATATAATTTTTTTCTTTTATATTATGATTATCATATAGACTAGTGTTTCAGTTATGGTTTCATATAAAATGAGAAATTCTTATTTCATTAAATATATTTTCAATTTAACTTCAATATTATTTAATTTATTTTTATGACATGACATATAGCATTTTTTACATAATGGATAGAAGTTGGATTTATGAAACAGATTGGATCTTAAGTGATTTTCAAGAAAAAATTGGAGAAATTTTTAGATTTTTCATTTAGAAATGCTTTATATAGTGTTCACATACACTGAACATGTTATAATTATGTTGTAATACCTTGGTTAAGTTTTAAAGAATTTATCTACCATATAACCAAATATGGTTTTTAAACAAACTACTATATGTGGTATCATAATGGGGAGAAAATAAAATCTCAAAATGTTCACGAACCAAATGAGAGGATTGGATTGGAGAATTTATCATGTGATTAGTTTTTACTTAATCTTAATCATGAGAAATAAAGGATGTCGGCCTAATAAGACTTTGATATGATCACACATGACTCAAATAATTAAAATGAATATTTTGATAGGGTGAAAAAATTGAATGATGCTACCATGAATCCAGTATATCGACAATGTGGTAAAATTAAAAAACTTGAATTTTAATCTAACTATTTAATGGGAAAGCCATGTATTTTATTTATAATACTTCCATCGATTATATTCTTATCTTTTGGAAGTAATTACTTATAGATGATGAATATATTCCATCAAAAAAAAATTTGGCATTGAAGTTAGATGGAAAACAAGGTTTTTTTAAAAAAAACATGCTTGGAAAAAATATTGCAACTTATTCTAGGATGATACTCCTAAAAAGAATGATTATATAAAATTTAGAACATCCCAATGGAATACAAATACTAATGGAACACCACCCCCTATTCCATAGAAAGTAATTTAGTACTTTCCATTGATTCCTAAACTTCATAATATTTTCATGTTTGATGAAATATCAATAAATATGTAATGCATGATACCATTATAAAGAAGGATATTGAAGAATTCATTTATCCTATAGAAGAATTTTCAAAGCGTACATTTGATGATCGATGTCATGATTTTTTTGTTGACTTGTTTTATGTAATGACATTTGGATAGAGTGCATAGTTCAAAATATAATTTCCTATTTTTATAAAGAATACACAATCCATAAAACTTAAATATCATTGTAGTTTTAGTTTTATGAGACATCAACAGTTATTACCAATATATCATCTATATAGGAATAATCGTTGAAGGTTGAAAATACCATAGAGACTAAAAATCCACCTTAGTGTATATTTATAATGGATGTGCTTAATCAATTACAAGATGTCAGTTTTTCATTTTGGAAGGGTCAGATGAAATATAGAAAGAGGGATAATTTTTTCATTAAAACCAATTATAATTGGAAGAAGAAAAGTACCATATTTGATTTTTATTTTTAGTTAACCAATGTTTTATGTAATTTCTTAGTCATAATGCACATTGAAAAAAATATGTGTGAAAATTTGGGTTTTAATTATTCTAAATGTCAAGGTAAAGAAAAATGATGATTTATGATCTCAGAGGGACTTGGTGGATTGGGGTATTATACCAGAATTTCATCGTGTGTGTATTAGTGAAAATAAATGGAAATTTATGTTTTCTTATTATATGATGAAATTTTCAGAAAAAAAAATAATTTCTATAAGTGCTAGATATTATTAAAGTCACTGGTTTCATATTAAGAAACATATCGAAACTAGTCAATAGAATATAGTTGAAGCTAAAATCTTTGAATACTCATGATTATCACATCCTTCTACATGAGTTATCTCTAATAGAAATCTATCATCTACTATGTAATAATTTAAGGTTTTGTGATAAGAGGTTTTAAAAGTATTTCTTTCAAAAAAATGTTGGAAGAGGCACCATTAGTTTTGTGTGAGTTAGAAAAAATATTTCCACCATCATTTTTCACATTCATGTTGCATATAACTATTCATATTCCAACCTAAATACTTCTTGGAGGACTTTTTTATTTTCATTTCATGTATCTGACTAAAATAAATATGTACACATTAAATTGGTATGTCTGAATAAGTAATCATCCTAAAGGTTTTATCATGAAAGGTTACTTGGATCAAGAATGTATGGATTTCTATTCAATGTATTTGTTTGATGAAACTACAAGACTAAAAATACCAATTATAAATGAAGAAGAGTAGTATGATAAAATTGAACTTGGTTTTCCATCACTTCCCCAGATAGGGGTAATTCTTGGATCATATACATTAACCACATTAAGGCTTGAATAGTGGAAGATGAAACATCTCATGGATTTTTTTAACTGTGATTTATTCAATTGATACATCAAGTAAGTAAATTGAACATGTATATGTTATATCATCTCATGTAATTGAAAATATTTGTTAAACTATTTATATTTGTATTCAAGAAATATAAACAAATAATAAATAAAAATAATTGTTCTTTATCATTGATAAAGAGAGATAATTTTCATAGAAAATAGTTTTCGACTTTGTTGAAATTGAAGGTATAAGTTTTACTGTAATAAATTAATCAATTAATATATATTTAATTTTAATATTCATTTATATTTAAGGTATCGAGTTTTCTTTCTGACTATTTCTCTGAGGAAGTAAGATATTTTTATTGGTCCTAATTCCATGGTTCTTTAATGTAAATCAATTATGATAAATGTGTATAGATTTATTATCACTGAACAATAAATTAACATCATGGTGTTACGGTAACTTCCATAATAGACTATTATTCCAGTGCATTAGATATTAGATCTCAATTTGAAAATGCATCTTATTATGGATTCATTGAGAAAATACTAATATTGAATTATTAGTCTCATGGACAAGTCACAATGATGAAATTCAAGTGGGTTGATTTGATGAAGAGGCATGTCATATTTATTGATGAATGTGGATTTCAAGTTATTGACATGACTCACACTCTTTCTATTGGTGAACTATATATATTGGCATCAATGGGGAAACAAGTTTATTATTTAAAAGATAAACTATGACCTGAATTTGGGGTCATTATTGAAGTAATCCCAAGATATATTTTTGTTGATGGTGATGATGAAATTGACACCATCCCTACTCCCATTATCCTTGATAAATTTATTACATATGATGACTCTAATAGTTAAATTTTCAGAGTTGATTGTGAACTTTTAGTTATGGTGAAAAATATATAAAATCATCCATATGTGTTCTCAGTTCTTTTGGATTATATCGACTTGGGTTGTTAAGTTTGGTACTATCTAAATTTCTTTACTATTGAATAAAAATATTTTGTATCCAACTGGACCTTCATGTGAATTTTAAAAATATACTAGTCACATTTTTCTTTGATTTTCATTTTATAATATTGAACTGAACAGTATTAGAACCTACGAAACCAAACAAAACTAAAACAATTCCATTGGGAAAAAACAAGATGACTTGAATTGAAACATATTGAACTAATTAAAATCAAAATCAAAACCAATGAAAATAATTACCTAACCAAAAACTAAAAAAATTACCTAACAAAAAATATGAACCAAATGACTTAAACCAAAAAAATAGACAAAATGGCCTAATCAATTGACCAAAATGAACAAAATAACCTAACCAAAATTAAATCAGATCGAATTGAAAATAGAATAAAACTATATCATACTAATTCTAAACATTCTAATTTAAACGTATTGATTTTTCTATGACATGTATTTTATGTTTTGATATTCTTCCCACTAAATATAAAATGATTTTGTTATATCAATGTGTATCCCTTATTTGGTTTGAAAATTAGTATTCCTTAATTAAGACATGTCCCATATTCTTTCTTTTTTGTATTACACATTAGTTATATATTTATAATTAATTATATATTTTTTTCAAATGAAATAAATTAAAAATATTGAAGAGATATGAAGGAAAAGGATGACAAATAATAGTCTCTAAATGAGAGATATGGACGTCCCTATGGTAGTGCATATTGTGAGTATTTTATTTTATATATTTATATATATATATCAATAACATATAATTTCATGTGATTAATTTTTTTTAACTTTTAATTATGATCCAACACCTAGGAAAAAATTATTTTCCAATGAGCCTATTGGTACCAGTGCTCAACCAGATAATAAGGGGTAGTATTAGAGCTACATACTCCAATTGATGTACCTAATCACACCCTCTCCCTTCCTCTAACATAACATATATAACACCTTATTATACCATAGTTTCATTAGATTCACCTGGGATATTTAGGTTGCCTATGTTTTCACCACTATTCACATCGGATCTTCCTCAACTATCTTTCCTTTATTTGATGATGGCTCCAACTCCCCATCCATATTATACATTTTCAAATACATATATTCTATATTATTTTCCTTCTATTTCTTTATCCCTCAGCTTCTTCATTTATTCTTATTTGACTTCTACTCTGAAACATTCAGAGCCTCCAGAGTAAATATTGGGTCCCACTCCTTTTGTAAAGGTTAACATGCCTTCAGATCCTAGGGATCCAGCAGTACCCACTAATCAGACTACCTTTGGTATATTTAAAAAACCCTTGTAAACAAATTAACCATAATTTAATTTTATTATAATATGTATTGATATAATATTTTTTTTCTTTTCATTCATATTTGAATCTTCCACTAGGCGGTTTGGACGTACACGCATGAATGTAGTGTGGAACCATCGTATATAACTAATGGTTGAGCATAATGAGGAAAATAAAATTATTGGGAAAACAGGGTGAGAATACATGAGTTTTATAGAGATATTTCTAAATACTCTAACATCTCTCCTTCCAGGACACTCTACAAGAGACACCTTTCAAATAAAGTAAAGGATAATGCTTGGGTGAAAAATTGGGTAAACAAATTCATTAGATTAAATTTTATATTGTTATTTTATTTATAAGAATTAATATTTTAGTTCTATATTTATTATAATTTTCCTGATGGTGAGGCTATGAGGATATCATGGATCATGGAATTAGGTGAGATATAGATATCATATAACCATGATTTTTATAGTTTCTAGCATCATAGAGTTGGTACATATTTAGAGGCCACACCTATCAGGAATTAGTTTCCATTAGTATATTAATAGGGAATGATTTCTTATTTAAAGAGTACAAAGTTCAAGGTATTAATCAAATTTGATATTTTGGAATGAAAATTACAATGATTTTCATTAATACTTAGTTTTTTATTAGTGAAAATTATATTTTAGGAAGCATCAAGAAGAAATAAAAAAACAAGGATGCAATGAAATACCTCCACACTTTGGGGTGGACTATGATGTCAAACCATGAGAGGAAGTATGTACGATGATCATTTATAATTTTTCAATTTAATTAAATTATAGAAATAAATTTTCATCAATTGTAAATTATATAGACTCATTATAATTTTTTCCAAATATCTATATTGAATAATTAGATAGTTTGGGATATGTTAAATATATATTTATTATAGGGAAGTGCAAAATAGGGTTTAACATTAAATATTTTATTTTGGAATCCTATATAAACTCTTAATCATGTATTAATGTTATATGTGTTAGTTAAGATACTATGGGAAAATAAAGTGGGGTGCATCTTATGATTTCCACTGTTTTTATTTAAGACATTCACTTTCTTTTATTTCATATATATTTCATTCCATTTCAAATTGTTCTAGATAAATGATCACGTATTCTTTAGTTTATTATTGAAAGTATTTAGTGTGTACTAAAATTTCAAGATTAGTATTGTTAAGTTTGTGAGAATTTAATGAAATTTATTATTTATATGATTTTATTATATTGTTTATGGTTGATTTTATCTCAATTTACTCTAGCTTATTCTCAAGGTGAAAACATAGGAACCCGCATATCATATTTGGCTACATCACTCTTGGAAAAGTGTTTTCATCCCTTCTCTCATAATTCAATTCTATATCTCTTATTCAAAAATCATATCTAGTCCATATCACCTTCATTTTAATTTTTAAAACAAAAAAAATTGTACCCGCCAAAAAAGTTGAGTTGCTAAAATTTCTATAAAAACTCTAAGGTTGACCCTTTTTTCTAATATAATAGCCATTATATTCTTCCTTACAAACTTGATCAGTTGTTCTATTTCAAAGATAAAGTTTCATATATTTATAAACCTAAAAAATTTATCATAATTACTTTTTGGTAAATATTAATCTTCATTTAGATATATATTTTCCAAAATGAGGATTTTATTTGTTCCTAAAAAACTAATGAATGTTAACCACTCCCCTTCAGTGATCTCTGTTTCCCAAATTACAATTACCATCTGAACATTATTCAAATAAATAATTCCACATTTTACTATTAGTAATCAATAAATATTATTCATACAACTGACATCTTTAGGACTTGTTTTAGTACTTTCCTTTCACTATATATATTGACCCAGAAACATCATTATTTTCTTTATAGCAGCCTTCCACTCTCAAAATTTTAACCTATACTTATTGGAAATAAAAATATCCTTGTAATGCCTTCTCTATATAATTATAAGAATGGTACAATTTGCAAAACCACACTAGGTGAAAGAACATAAAGTTTATCCAATAAAATTTGATCAATATGAGCTACAACAATTAAGTTTGATATCTCTACATCAGAAACTACCTACTCCACCAAACAATCGGCCTTCAAACACAACATGAAAAACCATCAATCCATGAGGATTCAATTATAGTACATTTATTTCTACCATTTTTCCAAGTCATAATTAGAAAAATAATACAACTCCCACATGAAAAAATATGCATTAAATTTGTGTACATATACTAGCCTTAGTAACAATATAATCTGGAGTTCTCTTGTCAAATTGAACAAATTGAAACTTGTATTTTTAAAAATCCCTAATACAAACAAACTCGATTTTAGTGAGGAATAAATTATTCTAGGCCACATTTCCTAAGCCCACAATAGCCTCGAGAGTATTTGTATGCATCACCGCTAGTACATAGTGGCTACTAAAAAGTTTTAGCAATCGATTGGTTCCTGGAATGAACTTAACCAGGCTCCACTAAATAATAAACAGTAGGAAAAAAATCCATTTTAAGTTCAAAAATTGTGTAAGGAAATCCAAATAGTAATGACACCTTCAAATTAAAATGGTATCTTTCCTTATTTTCATTAACTTCTCCATAAAACCCTTCATTCTCTATTTTAGATAGAAAAATTCTCAAATTTTCACCACTAATTTCACCTTCTCAATAACACCTCTAACAACTAAAAAATTATTAAAAGACTTTAATTCCCCATGTTATCACTATTCTTGGATATCCAAACAACCACACCCACACAACCCATGCCTAGACATCCGCCCACAATTACCAATAAAAAGCTTTCCAACTCCTCAAAAGTATCACCTTTCTCTAAAAAATCTATAGGGGAAGAGTGGTCTCAGAAATAACAGACTTAATTTCATACTTAGATATTAGAATAAATTCCCACTATCAATCATTTAAAATGTTTTATTTAGACTCCTAACATTCCATATCATAATAATAACCAATACTTTTGACCCCATTTTTTTATAAAAATAGAACATATATTACCCTGTTTATATTTATCCACATTAATGAACTTTCTGTGCTTATTTATATTTTTTGAGAGTGAAAATGAACTAACTTATCTTTAACTAAACTAATCCAATATAAAGCATAAAAATGAACAGTATATGATTTGAACTAGAAAAAATTAAGACATAAATCAAATTAAACATAAAAAATAAAATATGGAATACACTAAATAAATAAGCCTGAAATTTAACACTATCCAAAATTAATTATAAAAATTCCACACTAATTTGAAGTGAATGGATGATAATCAAATAAAAAGGATAAAAACTAACCCAAACCGAACATACCAAACTAACCCCTGTATAATTAAAATGAAATGAACCAAATGAAACTAAACCAAATTGAATCTGCAAAAACTGAATCAAACATATGTAAACATTCATAAACTAAAGCTAATTGAATATAACCAACTCTAATTTTAATGAAATATAAAAAAAAATAAAATAAATTAAAATAAAAAATTTAAATTGAATAAAACATACAATTAAAAATCCAAAGTGAATCAAATAGAAACCAACCACGATAAAATATATCTAAACAATTTTACCTAAAAGAAACCAAACCAAAATCAAAAAATCAAAACAAACACAAATAGAATTTAATTTAATTGTATTGAATCAAAATAAATAGTCCCAACAAACCCAACCAAAATTTTAATGAAAAAATAGAATCCATCAAAAAATAATTAAATTAAATTAAATATAACCAAAATTTAAAAATTTAAATAAAGAAAATAAAACATAACTACAAAAATTTTAATCAAGACAAACTGAATATACATGACTTAAATGTCCCTAAATAAACTATAACTAAATGAATATGACACTATAGAAACTAATAATGAAGTCACAAAACCAAATCAATGCATTATTAACCAACTATTCAAAAACATAAATAAATCAATAATGAATAAAAATGTAATAATACCCAACTGAAATGACTAGAATTTGATGAAACTGAACCAACCAAACTGGAAGAGAAACCAACATGAAAAGAAAAAACCTAAATTCACTAGTATAAACATGATCTAAAAAAGTGAAAAAAAATGAAAAAAAATTCACACTAAAAGAAATAAAATTGAATTGCATTGAGTTAATTTGAAATAAATCAAATGAAAGCTAACTTAACGAAATGAATACTAACATATAAAAAACTAAATAATATGAGGTATGAAAAAACAAAATCAAATTGAAATGAAAATTTATAAACAAATATAGTTGAATCAAAATAAATAAATCTGATCTAAAATAAACAAAACTTAAATAAGATGAAAAAAATAAGTCGAACATAATGAAATGTTACATCATTAATAGAAATTGAATATAATTGAACCTAACTGAATTAAATTGAATCATACTAAATAAAATTGAATTAAAAATAACTAACTAAAATTATTCCACGTAAAAATAAATAGGAACAATTAGGATAAAAACCAATATGACCTTATATAATCTCATGATAAATAAAAAATTAACTTTCTTTAACCAAATAAATAATATCTTAAATTCTTTCATGTGTCCTTTTATAAAAAAACACTAATATTGACCATATGTTGTCATCAATATCCATAAATGAAAAATTTACCTTTATTTTCCCTATTTTAACCCCTTTCAAATTAAATCATTGAAACATTGAAAAACAAATAAGAACTCATCGAGTATACATTTCACCTTTCCATTTTACCATATTATACATTTATTTAATCTTTATTGGTTTTTTTTCAATAAAGAAATTTCATTTCCATTATTCTATAATTACATTTCCCTTATATTCTTAGAAATAATATATACAAACAAGAATCATTGAATTCCACTTCAAGTTAATTTATCAAATCATTATTTAATAATACTCTCAATTCTCACAATTTATTATTTAAAATTACTTTTTTTAACAAACTCATATTATACTGGCACAAAGTAATCAATCATTATAGAAGATTCTATTGTATCATTGAGTATATCCAATTGATTTTAGTTATAAAATTAAAAATTAATAACCTATTTTCAAATATGTATTTCTCTATTCAATGTCATTTAAAAGGGAGGTTATTAATATTTAAGGATGTTTACCTCAAGAAAAAAAATTTGCTCGAGAAGAAAGAAGAAAGATGGAAGCGTGGTAAACAAAGTGACATGACAGCAGATCGTAAGTTTTACATTTTGATTTCAAATTTTAATATATATATTTTGTAACTAAATATTCCATTTATATTTTTAACAGTGTGATTTGGAGGACCTTGATGAGTAGGAAGCTAACAACTTTGGGCCAAATAATCATTTACATCATGTTTTCAGAGATGAGAACCATGGAAGAGTACACTATCGACCAGGGAAGAGAATTTTCCTAACTAGATATTGGACCACTTTATGTACCAATTATGGTTAGTAAAGAGTTTCAAAAATCTAACTAATGGGTAGCATAGGCTCAGGCTGAGGTAGAAGATGCCAAAAAAATGTTCATATAGGAGTGTGAATGTAATCAAAGGTCCAACGATGAATTTATGAAATTAATAGTAGTATTATGTCCATCACTTCCACCATATACCACCACGGATTGTGGTGTATATATGTCGGCGTTGCATACATTATATAGTGTATTGGTTGATGGTCCTAGTGGTGGTCGGGATGATGAAATTCATATAGATAGCGATAGAGAAGATGAGGGAGAGGATGATGGAAAGGATGACGGTGAGTATTAAGGTGATGATGGTGATGAGGGAAAGATTGATACTTTACATGTTTGACTAATATTTGTGACATTTGATGTTTAAGGATTAGTTTTGAATAAATATATGTGATGTTATGAATATGTGTTATCATTGGTTGAATGCATTAATTGGTTTTGTGTGTTATCATTGTTTTTATATTGGTTGGTGATGTTTGTTTGAAAGTAATTTGCTAAGGTGGGGTGTTGTTGTGGTTTCTAGTGTCTTATGGTGGTTATTTGGGTAGGGTGGGGGTGATGTTGCTTATGGAATTGGGGTCTATACCAACTATTTCAAAACCATTGGTATAGATTTATACCAACAGTTTAAATGGAACCATTGGTTTTTATCTCTACCAATGGTTCAAACCATAATTATACATATATAACAATAGTTCTATAAAAACCATTGGTAAACTAAAATTACATTATCCATATACCAATGGTTCCTTGAAAATCATTGGAATAGGACTATAACAATATCCTATTAGCCAACGGTTTGTTGAACCATTGGTATAGGCTATACCAATAATTTTGAACCACTGGTATAGCCATGAATTCCAATAGTGTAGATACATACTTGAATCCCACATTATATTTGAAAACATAAAACACAACATAGTATTTTCTTTGGTATTATCTTTATTCCCTAAAGCATATCCTTACACGTCGAAATGGCCTGAAGGCCTTCATTTTTTATTATTTTTGATAATCCACCTTTCAAGGGGTGAGGTGGAAGCCTTAAAAGGCCCGAAGGCTCAGAGACAATTACATGACCCATAGGTCTTAGAGTGAATCACCCAGATAAGACAACTTGGAACTATTCCTCCCCAACATATGTCATGATATCAGTACTCCACATCTATAGGGATGGTCGGATAGTTTTGTAAAGACCCGGAAATTCCATGTAAATTTTTTTTAAATTATATGGAAATATTCGAGTCTTTAGTTTCTAACGGTACTTAATTCTGAGGCCTGTAGATCCCGGAATGTTTTTCTGATGTTTCTTAAGTACTTTCAATAAGCGTGTGAGTAGGTTTTTGTAACTTTTGAACCAGTGCTCAGAATTGAAATTTTAGGGCACCATTGATCTCGCAACGCCAGTAGTTTCTTAAGGAGACCTTCACCTCGGCTGTTGTTGGTCGTGGGTGGAAGATAGTTTTTTCTACCCATCATGGGAAAATTAAAAAGAAGGTGGAAATAAAAATAAACTGACTTTATTTTTATTTAAATTTTTGAATTCTAGGTGGGGACCACTCGATATCTTCAAACCCATTTTTTAATTGTGTCGAAGTCCCAATATTTAATGATTTTATTAAATGAAGTCATTAAACCTGTCAATTAAGGGAGAGGCTCTTAATTACCTTGATTGGGCTCTTGGGTTTTGCTGGAGAAGAAGCTTGGTAGAGGATCTTGCTGGAGGAAACCCCCTTAGAGGAAGAACTCTTCTCCTTCAATGAACATTTCTCCAACGAAGAACTTCGTCGAAGGATCTCCAACGAGGAACGTCTTCAATGACGACGAACCGATGTACGTCTTTCCCTCTCCTCACCAATGAAAATGAATCTTTGAGGTAGGGATTGTTCTTTTTGTATACCCCTTACCCCGTTCTTATTGTTCTTCTTGATTAAAGAAAAATTATGCCACTTTCTACCGTTCTAATGCAGAGGGTGTGGGCCAAACGAACACGGCCCGACCCCTCCGCAACCTTTGTGGATTTTGATGTTATTCGCGGATTGTTTTCGGGTTGAGAAAATCCCAACTGTGGTGGTCGCTAATCAATAGTGGCATCCCGAGATGAGCGTGGGAGTCTTCAAAATGAAGATTGGGCCACAGGGACGCACCCGGTGACCCGAGGAACGTCGTTGGAGACTGGTGTCAGCGACCATCGCTGGTAGGGCTCGGGAGCGGTCGTTGGAACTCTGGCTGGCCACGATGATGGCGGCGGCATGACCACGCCGCTGGAGGAGGGTCACGGACCGTCAGCCGTGACAGAGCAAGGGCGGCGGCCGGCGCACAACCGGCCACGTGAAGGGGGCGGAAGTGCACGTCTGCACCACCGGGCTTTCAGGGGCTGCGACACAAGGCCATAGTGGCAAAGGGGTGGTGGTAATCTCGCTGTTAGCCACCGGAGGTGAAACGATGCACGACCATACTGGGAAGGTGGGATGGCCGTCCAGCCAGCTGAGGAGACGAGGGGGACCCCTGGGTCCCACGTGCCAGCCGCCGACGCCACGTTGCGCTGACCAGTTGTCCACCCAACCTGAATGTCTGGAATGTTTATGGAACCCAAGAGGCGCCTCCCCCTTGGGTGGTGGCTAGGGCAGACCCCACCACGGGGCCACCCATCCGGGGGCCTGGCCGCGCCGGACCCAGCGGGCCGGGTCGGATCCCCAGGGCCGGGTCGGACCCTTGGGAAAACCTAAATCGGGCCGGGTTGACCCAACCCGGGTGGTGTCAGCCTAGGCCGGGTAGGCTGGGTCGGTCCGACCGGGTCGGACCGGACCTGGACTAGCTTCGATGCCTTTCTGCTCTTTCATCCATAACTTGAGCTACGAGCATTCGTTTGATGAAAAGTATGCAGTGCCGGAAACCTTGGATCAAGAAGGTCTTTTTGGTATACCCCATTTGAATTTTGGATACATTTGGGGTATGGTTGGGTTGGATCGAACACGAATCCAACTGGGCCCTCGGGACTAAAAAGGCCAATAACTTACAGACCGGGCGTCTGTTTGATGCACCATCTATTGCATTGAGACCCCTATTACATTGAGGTTATTTAGGGATATTTCTTTGTATAACTTCATGGAATTTGGAGTATCGACCTATGGCTTGAGAAGCGGACCCTCTTGGAATCGAGCGAGCTTAGTGCAGGAACCTTGTGGCTGGCTATAACATGAAAAAGGGATCATGTGTGGGAATGTGCCTTGTGATCCTATGTGGGTCTGTGCTTTGGGATCCTACGTGGGTATATATTCTAGGAGCCCACATGGATCTACTCTAGAAAACCCTGTGGGATTACTATAGGACCCTACTTGTGTCTGTTGTACTAGGATCCTATGTGGGTCTGATGATTTAGGATCCTCTATGGGTCTTCCTCTCAACAGAGTAATATGATACAGTAGTTACCTCTAATCATCATTACTACTGTACCTAAGTTATACCTGGTTTGAGATAAGTTATAATCTTTGTGTTGAAACCATTGTGGATCTTATATGTGTGGTGTTACCTTCGTGGTACTTCTTTCTTCATGGACAGTTGTGATTTTGGATCAGGATATGGAGCTCTATGTAATCTTGACAACTTAGGTATATGTATGGGTATACACCTAAGTAAGGATGGTTGTTACTTCATACCTTGTGATTGAACTCTTACTTTCTAGGTTTATCCTTTGTGGATTTTGTGAGACCTTGAGGGTCTCGGGGTCCCTACTGAGTATCGTTATACTCACCGCTACACGGGCTATGCCCACACCTTGTTGTGTCATGTGCAGATGCTATACAGAATTGATCGAGACTAAGGGTGACGGACAGGAGGCTGCTCATAGGTGTACTTAGACGAGACGTACCACAAGGACGACTTGATTGAGAGTTGTACCTACCCTTTAGGTAGGATTCCTAGTGGAAAATCCAGGAGTTGTTTCCCTTTCAGTTGTACTTGTACATTCAGTTGGTCTTGTATAATGGCCCTTACATTCTGCACACTTTTTACTATAGTAGTTACTTTTGGTTAATCCTTGTTGTGTTTTAAGACTGTGTGTGTTGTAGGTTTTAAAGGCAATGCCTTTCTGATTAGTGGGATATGCATTTCTGTGCTAGTCACCAGCCCCTGGCCTATGGAAGGCGGGCATGGGATAGTCACAGCACGGTCCATGGGGAAAGGTTGTGACAAGATTTCCTATGCAAAGTTGTACAGGCTTGGTATAGATTGAAAATCCATACCCTCTCATTCTTCCAAATCTGGTTACTCCTCTCTAGTGAGTGTGCCTACCCTGAATCATCATCTAAAGCCTTGTTCCTTGTAGTCAAACTGGTACATCTAAATTCAAGTGTCCTAAAGGCCTTGGGGTGGCCCTAAGGCCATAAGGTGTCCTGAAGGCCTTGAGAATCAACTAGCCTGAAGGCCTTGGGTGGCCTTAAATCCTTGCAGGACCCAAGGCCCAAACCGGTGGCCCAAAGGCCCAAATGGATGAATAGTTCCAGTTGCTACAGTACCGAACAGTACCTGTTATAGTACTGCTATAGTACCTGGAAATACACCTCCACCCAGATTTGATCGCAGGTCTCTTGGATGCACCTACTGAGTCCTCACCAACCGGGTTAAGGCTCATGTTCTATCCTTACATTTCAGTCATAAAACATTTTCTAAAATCATAGATAAAGGTAACATTATGAAGGGGTGAGCTCAGATTCTCAATAAGGGTTACGTACTAAAGAATATATCATGAGTAAATAAGGCATAATCAATATGTCAAGGTAATAACTGAAAACACATGTCGATTAATCAATAACTTGATCATGAAGAATAATATGGTAGGTATAAATTATGATAAAATAATTTGGTATAAATAATTACATGAACTTGAAATTTAGCCATGGATATTAAAATTATTTAGATAATAACATGGATATAAATAATTAATCTCATAATTATGGGATGCATAATTTTGAACATCATAAACTTACCATCAAGAAATCATTCCAATAAATATTACAGAAATGGGTAAGGCCTTGGCCAAATACCCAAACTAGTTTATCTCATTAGACCTACTGATGCGTCTAGGAGATATAGTGGGTCCCTACTTTAACTTATTAAAACCAATTCATCCATCATATAAAAGGGGATAATAACAATTCAATACATAATCAACATAAACATTCATATTGAAAAACTAGAAAACAAAATATTAATATTTCCCCAGTCAAATTGATCATAAACCATCCAAAGAAATAATAATGATTGTATCATTACTACATATATCTAGTTTAGTGTGAGTAAAATAAAAGTTTATTTTCATTTATGAATAGAAATACCATAAAAAGATCACTAAAACATTACTGGGGAAAATACATTTTTCACTTTGAGAATCACTTTTATAAACTAATTTTTTTAAAAATATTATGAAGAATATTTTCTTTGAAAAGCATATTGTAAAATTATAAATGGAGTTTTAAATCATTTATTGTTTTTTATGGTGATAAATTCTATTCATGCTAAGTTCATTAAAACAAATATTCATTTCACATATTTTGTAAAAATTCAAAATGTACCTTATTTGAAAAATTACAAGAAGATTCATTTTAAACTATTTTTAAAAATTAAAACATGGGTAAAAATATATATAATAAATCATTGGATAATATTAAAAATATTATTTAATTTTTTTTAATGAAAATATGGATAGGGAATAAAATATTCTCAATTAAATAGAAAAAAGTCAATTTTTTATAAAAACATGATTTCGGTATCTTGAGTACTTAAAGTGTGTAAAATAAAAAGAAAAATTTTAATTTCAAGAAAAAAACTGAATTTAACTAAATATATTGGTTTTAATATATAAAGATAAAATAAACTCTCCCATCATAGACTTTAACATAAAAAACTCTGAATAATGATGAGATTGTGAAATAAACCCTTACCAGTTTGGTAAATTTTGAATCATAATACCCATAAAATAAATAACTTCACATAAATCTTTAAATAACATGAATATAAATTAATTAATTATATAACATATTAATGGGCCAGTATGTACACTGCATAAAATAAATAAGTGGTGAATATGGCATATGTCTCATAGAAGTAAAAGTAAGATGATAAACTCTTACCTTGAGTCTGAATTATCAAATACATTATTTATATTTATGAATAATAAAATTGTGTTAATTATTTATTTCATTAAAAACAATTCCAAGATTATAATTCCTTTTGTTTTATTTATTACCATTTTATATTTTTTTACTTAATCATTTAAGTTAATTTTAGACGTTTTGTCGATATTTGGTTCATATATCCAAAATGACTATGGTAAGTTGAATATGGTCAAATAGATCATTATTCCATCAAATATGGAATAATAATAATTATATAATTTTCATTTTTATACATCAATTATACTTTTAAAAATAACCATGAAATATGGTTATGAAAAATGAACTATGTTACAATCATGGAGACGGTAGGTCGTACGTACGCATGAGTAACATTTCCAATTTTTTAATGATAATGATGTAAAGAAGATAAGAATTATTTTATATTTTAAGAATGATAATTATATAATAAATATAATATTATTTTATTAAATAAACATATGTATACCATTCATGTGGTGCGGTGGTGAAAAACAAATCACATCGTGAGGTGGAGGTGGTACTCCACACGTATGCATAAATGACGTTATCATTTTTCAATGAATGGAAAGGTAAAAAAGTATATGATATATTATATTTTTAGAATTTTAAAAACATAATTAATATCATATATAAATATTAAATCCATCATTATATATATTTGTGAGATACGGTGATGTAAAACAAATCATAATGGTTTGTATGGCGGTAGTCTTCCTTACACACGAACAACAGTTTCATTTCCCATTTTATGGAAGAGGATATGGGTATAGGTTATAGAATTATCATAATAGATTCCCATTATATGGAATTTAATTATTTTATCATCTCATCATTTTTTTATAATATTTTAAGGAGTTATAATAAGAAACAAAATGAAAACACTCTGTTCATAAATATACCTCTTCTTCAGACAACCTTCTTTTTTTACACCTTAATCCCTCTAAGATTAATATTCTACCAAAAATAATACCTATATAATGTGGATAGGGGTTTTATTAATCTATTTGTTCATGTATTTTCTTAATAAAATGGGTCTTTAATTTATTAGATAATAGGATAGGGGTTCCCTTTTATAAGATAGGGGAGGGACACTTTTGGAATTTCTTAAAGTATTAAAATAATAAAAGTAATTTTCATATTAAAATGGATCAAAAATAATATAATTAAAATATAGGATGAGTATAGATCTAAAAAAAATCATAAAATAAAATTTTTACATGTTTTATTTATGTTTTAACCTTTATCATTTAGTTTTAACCCCCCCCCCCCTCGTGAACACTTTTGACGTCTACCATATTATTAAAGTTTTCTACCTTTTGAGGGTCAATAATGTCTCTATAAAATGAAAATAATACATGTAAATAGATCATGGTTTATTTTTTCAACCATATATTATTAATTATAATGAATATAATATTTTTATTAATTTTAATTCATTTAATAAAATATTATCTATTTTAAAATATCATTAATGTCATTTTTTATATAATTCATTTAATTTTAATTAAAATGCGTCAATATATAAGGGGAATTAGAATATAATACTTTAAAGATTCCCTAAAATTCCATATAGGTCTATAAAATTTGTATGACACATTAATTCATTCAAATTTTTAAAATTATATATTTTATTTTTCTATTAATTGAATAAATATTGTGTCAGTATTGCGTAAGCATTTAAGGTAATTATTTCATCGCTAAAAATTATAAATAAACTAACATGATAAAAAATTATTTATACCATAAAAAACTGTTTATAACAAAACATGACCTCTGTTTATCCTTATGTCAATAATTTAAATATAATAAAACAAAGAGAATGACATTTTTTTACTTCTCTTTAAATAAAATAATATAAAGGTTAAAATCACAGCTAAAATGGAAACAAAAGACCATATATTTGAATATTGGATGAGTATGGATAAAATAGACTCATATAATGAAATTAAGGTTAGTTTTAGAATCCTTTTATAGTCCTTATCATCATGTTTTAACCTTTATTACCCGATTTACCCTTACCATGGTGACAATTATTTACTATACTTACTATTCATAATGAAAAAAAAATTAAAAAGGGTCCTATTTAAAAAATTTAGACCCCGTGATATCAAATATGAAATCCATTTTCAATATTCTATTTATATGATTGTAATTATTTAATTTAAAATAAAAACACACAATTCAATGAAAAACATTTTTTTGGAAAAAAATGGCTTATATGTATAAAAATGTTTTTATAAGAAATTCATTCATAAAATTGATTAAAATGAAATTAATTGAATTATTAAGAATATAGGAGAAATAATTTTACTTTTAAATCATTTTAAAACAAAATATAATTTTGAACATTCTTAAAACAAAAATAAAATTTTCAATAAAAATATGTATTTTTAACTATTCACTAGAAAATAAATCCTTTAAGAAAAATCTGAAAATTTCACCCAAATATAATTTTGATATGATGATTTAAAAAATTATATTATTTTTATAAAATAAAATTTATATAATTTTATATAAATTAATTATAATATTTTCTCACAAAAATCAATAAAAACATTTTCGAAGAAAATGTATTTCTGAAGCACAAAATAACTATACATAAAATTGAGTTCTTATTTACTACAATTAATAAATTTATTTTTATTGACTAGGTAATTTATATATATTTCATAATTTGGTTCATACTATTAATACCCACTAATTCAATAACTAGTTCCTAACAGTCATATTTAAATAATAATATTTTTTGGTTTATTTTGGCTTGGTGTTGCATGTTGTATTCAGTATCAAATATAGTGTTCTTTTAAAATATTAGGGTGCTTCATTATCCACCCCTTGATATATTTTATCCTCACAATTTGAACTTATTGTTGGTAATCGAATATCTTATATTTTAAAATTCTTTTGTGTAAAACTCTCATCATAAAAAAGTTAATAAAACTTCATCTTGAAAAGAGAGATAGAGAAATACGATGGTCATATAGAGTAAAACATAAATAGGTTTCCCAATAGCATAACATTATTTGGAAATGAAAATATAGACATTGACAGGAAAACTAACACCCAAGTATTAATATACATTTATAAATAACATGGTTCAGAGAAAGTTAATGACCACAAATCCATAAATCTATGATGGGTGAAAAGACCATCAATTCATCGGAAAAGATTTTAATAGGATCAATTTTTTTCAATATCATTTTCCTAGAGTTGTGGAATTCCATTACCATATATACTAATATCATAATGAAATATACTTACATAACAAGTATAATTTTATCCTTTAATTACTTTCCACTACGATATCATCTATTTCTCCAAATGATGTGTATTCTAGATGATTTTTTATTCCTAAAAAAATAAAATCAATTTTTAATGGATCACCTTATCTAAAGAAGGATAAAAATATATTACTCCTTTTTTAAAATATTAACCAAAACTATATGGTTATCACAAGTTAATATAATATCCAAAATTATTAAATTCTATATAAATCTTAAAGGCCTAAACAATAAAAATCATAGTTAAACTTTAAAAATTCCATAAATAAATCTTAAAAATACTCCAAGTTAAAAATCCAAAAATAAGATGGAGTTGATCACATACCTATAAAATTTATCTCCAAACAACATTATTCACTCATAAATTCATATACCCAAAAAAATTATATTCCCTAACCATATAATTTCCAAGGTAATCTAATCTTTTTCACAAATAACTTATATCTCCATAAAGCCATATTAAAATCATATATGCCTCAAAAATATAATTAAACATTTATTACTTAATAAAATCCCATCTTATCTAATAATATTATGTTTATCTTAATCATATAATTTTCCCAAAAAATATAGTGATCTTTTTTTAAAATAATATTAATCACTTAATCCGCAAATCACTTTTCAATCTCATTGTTATTTATATAATAAAAAATATGTTCCCAAATTTTAATAACCCATAATTACCTCAACATCAAATATTATATCAACCCTAAAGGTCATCAATAACTTTAAACTTGTTTGAAAAAAATATAAAATAATAATTTCTAAAATAACCTTTCCACTAAAACATATACTAAACCGAAGGGTTTTGTTCCCATAAATGTCTCCAAAAATAACCTTAATCATGTTAAACACCCATTACATAAAACCTAAAAATGGGTATCGATACATTTAAACTTATGATCATCCTTAGACTTATTAACCCATGATGGTACCTAAAAATATTAAACTATCCTTATCTGAATCATAAAAATAGTTTCTTTGGGGAGTGTCCGCAAAGTCTTTCATAGGGTTAAGTTCTCTAATCTATATTTATATAAATTTTGATCCCAAGGTGTATACTAAACTTTCTATGATACCAACTGTAAAACCCCTAGCACTAGTAGCTCGGATCTAGTGGTTACTTTATTACATTGGTACTAAGTATAATCAATCTCATCACAAAGGACCCTATAGTTTACTATTATTAGTAAACTAGATACGTACTTGAATCTCAAATTATATTGGAAAACATAAAATACAGCATAGTATTTTATTTGGGATCATCTTTATTCCCTCTTGAATATCCATGCATATCAATAATAAAACATATCTTGGCATCTTGGGAAAAGAAAGCATAAGAAATTAGAGAGATCAGATGCTCAAAAGGGTTAAGTATAGTGGAATCTATCATGAGTAAATAAGGCATTATCAATATGAAAAGGTAATAACTAAAAATACATTCCTTTTAATCAATAACTTGAGTATAAAGAATAATATGGAAGGAATAAATGATGATCAAATAATTCCCTATAAATAATCAAATAAACCTGAAAATTATCCTTGGATATTGTAACAATTTAAATAATCACATGGAAATCAATAACTAATCTCATAATGATGTAATGAATAATATCGAACATCATAAAATTACCATCAAGGCCTCATGCTAAGATATATTATATAAAAGGGTAAGGCCTCTTCTAAATACCCAAACTAGTTTATCTCATGAGACCTACTAAAGTATTGAGGGTCTATAGCATGCCTTGCCCAAAAATTAGTAAGTTCAATTCATTCATTATATTAAAGGGGTGAATAAAATTCAATATATGATCAAAATAAGAATTTTTATTGAAAAATTAGTATAAAATATATTAATATTTTCCAATTCAAATTGATCTTAAACCATCCAAATAAAGAATAATTATGGAATCATTACAACATATCTCTAATGGTGTATAAAGAAAATAAAGGGTTATTATCTTTGATGAATATAAATTCCATAAAAATATCATTAAAAATATTCATAGGGAAAATACATTTTTAACATTAAAAAAGAAAATTAAAAACCGAATATTTTAAAAATATTACGAATTTTTTTTATTTTAAAATAACATTATAAACTTTCAGAATGAGATTCAAATCATTTAGTATGAATAATGGTGGGAAATTTCATTCATGTTGAGTATATTAAAATAAATATTCTTTTTACATTTTTGGAAAATAGTCAAAAAGTTCCTTTTATGGAAAAATACCAGAAGATTCCTTTAAATAAATTTTTAAAAAATTAAAACATGGGTAAAAATGACTTTAATAAATAATTAGAGAATATTAAAATTATTATTTAAAAAAATTAAGGAAAATGTGGATATGAATGAAAAATATTTCAGACCAATTAGAAAAACAAAGTCATTATTCCTCAAAAACATGATTCTATAATCTTGAGTACTTAAAGATTGGAAAATTAAAGGAAAAAATTTAATTTATTGAAATAAAAAAGGTGAATTAAATGTATTAGGTTTAATATAGAAAGATCAAATAATTTTTCACAATGGAGGCTTTAACATAAACTATCATGAATAATGATGATATTATGAAACAAACCCTTTCTAATTTTGTAACTTTTGAATTTTAATCCCCATGAAGTAAATAAATTCAAATGAATATTTAAATTTTACAAAACATCCTAATGGGTCCCATTCCAAAACTACCCCAAGCTTACCTCTAATAGGCAAGGGCCTAGAGACAAGTGTCGAGTAGGCATATTACACACATCAGTATCCTTATCCTAATGTGCTTATATACACACACACATCTCGAAGCCCAAAAAATGATTAAATGTAAAACAAAAGGTAAACCATGCATGCATATTTCTAAAATCCCACCATCAAAGTAGAAAAAAAAGTACAAGAAAGAAAAATTTCCAAATACAATCCCACCATAAAGAAACTAAATACAAGTCCAAACTGAAAATATTGAAGTTGATTGTTGTCAAGGTAACCGTAGGAACACACCTTGGTCTATCTAGATCACTAATCTCCACCAAGTCCTTGTCCCTCAAGGACTCTATAAAAATATCGATAATCTACATAAGACATGACCTGTGTGGGAAAATACAATGCAGGGGTGAATGTGATAATACCCAATAAGACTTCCCAAAATCACTAAGAATGTAAAATCAAGAATAAAAATCATTTTATCATAGGTATATGTCTACAACACATAAAATAATAATATTCATATATACTCTACATATACACATAGTCTCAAGGTAAAGTCACAATCATAATTTCAGCCTAGGATTCATACTCGAAGGTTCCACAAAGCACTCGTCTGAGAGAACATGCTCCACAAGTCATATAGAACTAATGAAATCCATCTAATATGTCATGATTATTAGGTATTTCCATATGAATTACATACTAGAAGTCTGAAGATAATGATACATAGATGAGAATCACACCCAAGTCCATGGGGTATACCAACAACTTAATGTGTAGTAACTCACTAAGTAGAGGATTGACATCCTCATAGTCTGGGTTATGAAGATACTAATAACTCTACCTAGGGAAATGATGATGATTGTGGATCTCACTCCAGACCTCATGAAAGGATTCCAGTCAACTATATCCAAGACTAAAGTCCCTCTAAATGGATAAGCATCCTATTTATAGGATTCCATTCCATACTAAACCTTGAGGAATGAATCAAGGGAATGCACCCTATTGAAACTTGTTCAAGATGAAGAGTACAAGGGCTCCAAGACTTTTTTGAAGGAGTACACAACATATATAATTAGTTCACAGTGTGTCCCTTTGGAACCAGGCCATGCCCGTGTAACACATCCCATGCCCATGTCTGTGACTGAGTACATTGTGTGTCTAAGCCTACGTACTTCTGGCCATGATTGTGTCCCTCTATCCATGTCTATACCCGAGTACATGGCATGTCCAATATGATGTACTTTTATCAGTGTCCAAGTGCACTATGAGGTATATTTCGATCCACTAGTTGAGGGTCACACATCATGTGATAGGGTTCACACACCGTGTGATACTTAAGTCTCTTTGAAACCCTAGATCTATATCCAGGGTCCCATACATGGCATGTTTTCAAGCATTACACGTCGTGTAGTATGGATTTTCTATAAACACACAGATATTTCTCACACATCATCACCTTCTCCACCAGACATCTGTAAAAAACCAAAGAGTATGGATATATTTTGGTCGAGCCTTGTCATTTCCACTTACTATAATCTGGCCATTGAAAATTCTTGGGAAATTCCTGGATACACTATCTATAGCCACAACATTGAACTAGATAAATGTGAATAATCAGACTAATCTTGATCCATATTTACCATCATCGCAACTCGATCCAATTGTCGATCTGAACCTGGATCTGTTATAATAATCAATTCTTCCATGAAATGGGTGTACAATGATTTTTTATTCAATATTTATCAAACCATGGTCCAAAGTAATTTCCCACGATGAACAAAGAAAAATGGTAGAAATATAAGAAATATAAAAAGTACAAAGTAGTCTTGGTTGTGTTCTATTGTACTTAATTTTTTTCATTAGAACAAAAAATGATGATCCAATTTAAATAAAAAATTCCTCCCAAACGCCCTATAGATAACCTATACCTGCAATACGATCAATCCATGAATTATTCCATTGGTTGATTGATTCACGTTCATCTTAAAAATAAAAAAATTGAAATGAATTCTAATATAACAACATACTACCTCAATTTGGATCAATTGTTTGAGAATAACGATTCTATTCCATTGTCGTTGGTGAGATCCTTGAGTTCCACCACACATCGATCAATGTTCCATGATCTGGTCATCTTTCACCAATAGAATCTCCTTTAATGATCTCACACAAATCCTTAGGGTTATACATCTAACCTTAGTTCTTTTTCATAACAGCATATATATAGACAAAAACCATGTCTTGGTAATTAATTAAATTTTTTTTATGTATTTAAATGTCTACCCACGATCGCGCCCCAACCCTAACATCTGACGTGTTCCCATGTTATATCACACCTAGGGTACAACTCATCCTATTAACTCAATGGTGGCATCATATTTCTGATACGAGCCACTTTTTATGAGTTATTCCACTTTTTTAGGAAAACTTTGTGCATGTGCATTTAATATATTTAAAATATTAAAAAAATTAATTCTGATCACACTGAGCCAAATAACCTCATGTTGTCTCTGTGCCTAGTGCTGAAAATAATCCATACAATATTCTAAAATAATACAAGGAAAAAATCAATGTCGTTGTATTATCCCATCCTTAGGGATTTATGTCTTCAAAATCCAAAACATAAAGGCTACACGAAGAGATTTGGGTACTGAGCACACATGTGAGTCTTCTTCTCCCAATCTCTCACCTGAGGATTATTATACTTCCACTGTACATACACTAGGAGAATTTATCACCCATTAAGGATCCTTTCCTACCAATCCTGGATCTCTATTGGTTACTTAGAAAAGGTAGCTCAATCCTCAATGTCCAACTCATCCCAGTCAATAACATGTGATGGATTGTGCATGTAACTCCTCAACTGTGACATGTATAAGACATCGTGAACCTAGTCTAACTGTGGTGGTAGAGAAAAGTAGTATGTAAATTTGCCAACTCTATGAAGTATCTGAAAAGGGATAATGGATATCAGAGATAAATTTCCACCTTGGAAAAAATATTCAGTCCATGTCAAGGTGATACCCTCTGGAATACATGGTCTCACTCCTCAAACTCCAAATTCCTCCTCCATTGGTTCTCATAGGACTTATGATGGCTATGTCTAATCCTCATATAATCATGGATGATCTTCACCTTCTCTTTAATGTCTTTCACTAACTATGGGATCATAATTATTGAATCTCCTAGGTCAGTCTAGTATAGTGGAGACCTGCAGGGTTACTCATAAAATTCCTTGAATGGTGTCATATCAATGGTGGAATGGAATATGTTGTTGTATAAATAATCCACCAATGGTAGGTTATCCTACCAATTCCAGGAAAAGTCTAACATTCAAGCCTGTATCATGTACTTAAAAACCTAAATGGTCCTCTCAAACTAGACATCAATATAGGGGTGAAACACTATGCTCAGACACAACTGATTCCCAAAATCCTCCTATAATACCTTCCATAACCAAGATGTGAAGTAGGAATCATGGTCATAAATGATGTTCAAGGAAGTCTATAGATTCAGACTATATCCTACATATATAGGATTCTCAATCTCTCTATATAACTCTACTCTTGAATATCTAGAAAGTAGGATGGCTTGGTGAGTTAGTTTATGATCACCCAGATTGAATCATGTCCCCTAGACGTATGTGGTAACCCCATCAAAAATTCCATGGATATCTCATACCACTTCCACTCTGGAACCTCAAGGGGTTGAGCTAAACTTGTTTTAACATGGTTCTCATCCTTCACTTACTGAAAAGTAAGGAATATAGAGATAAATTGTGAAACTACCTTCTTTATCCCTAGACACGAAAACTAATATCAGAGGTCCTCATACATCTTTTCCACACCTGGATGTACCAGAAAAAGATATGTATGAAACTCTCCTAGAACCACCTACTAAAACATCACTAGTATTATCATCCATACTCTGAAAAGAATGAAATGATCCCCACCTTCATAAAATCCAGTGGATATTTAAGTGCATGGAGTCTCATAGTCGGTATCCCCAAGATATTACTCCCTGACTCACTATAAAATAGGAGGCATATCAACCATCAACTAGATGTAAGATTCTCCATTCATGTCTATAAAGGATAATTTCAATGAGGCTAACGACTTTAACACCTTACTCAGAAACTGTAAACAAGATCTGATACAGAGAGAATATGCTACCACATTCCCCTTCTAAAGAGTATAGAAAATATCAAAGTCATAATCCAAGAGGAACTTTATCTATCAACTCTATCTCAAGTTATGATATTTCTGGGAGAAGATATACTTAAGACTCTTATGGTCATAATAGATGATAAACTGCTCTCCCATCAGGTAGTATCAACACATATTAAGTGAAAATACTACAGCTACAAACTCCAGATAATGGGTCACATAGTTCTACTCATGTGGTCTCAACTAACGTGAACCATATTCACTCACTACCCACCTATACATCATAACACAATCAAGATCAGTCCCTAATTCATTGAAAAACACTACATACTTGGTACCCTCCTCTAACAATCTCAATATGGGATCACTCGTCAATCTCTACCTCAACTCCTGGAAAACATGTTTTCACCTCTCTTTCCACATGAATGGCTTCCCCTTTTGGGTCAAATCTTTCAAGGGAGATGATATACTGGAGAAATCATGTATGAATCTCTAATAGTAGTTGGGCAACCCAAGGAAGCTCTGCACCTCTATCACACTCTTTGGTGTCTCCCAAGATAACACTGCTTTGACCTTTATTGGGTCCACTTCTACACCATCTATTGAGATAACATGTCCTAGAAATTGGAACTCCTAAATTTTGAACTGGAACTTTGAGAGATTCATGTAAGGCTGGTTCTCTTGGAGTACATCCAGATTCATCCTTAAGTGTCTCTCATGATCCTCCTTAGATGCCAAGTACACTAGAATATTATCGATGAAGACTACTGTGAACCGGTCTAATAAAGTATGAAATATATGGTTTAGGATTCAAATGAACAATGATGAGGTGTTCATCACCCCATATGGAATTACCAAGTAATGATAGTGACTATAGTGACATATTAATGTCATCTTTGTAATATCCCCGTCTCATACTCACAACTAGGGATAGCTGATATGAGTTCAATCTTCGAGAACCATTATGCCTTTCTTAACTAATCAAAGCATTCATCGATCCTCAGTAGTGGATAATTATTATTTATGGTCACCTATTTTAGGATACGGTATTCTATACATAACCTCAAGCACTCATCCACCTTCTTGGAGAACAACATTGGGGCTTCCTAGTGTGAAACACTAGGTCTAACAAAGCCCTTCCACTGAAAGTCCTCCAACTACACCCTCGTCTCATGAAGCTCTATGGGAGCCATATGATATGTTGGAATAGATATTGGTATTTTCCTAGGGTATATATCAATTCATAATTATATTACTTGGTGGTGAGGTAATCCTGAAATGTTCTCATGAAATATTTCCTCATGCTCCACCGCCACTATAGGGAACTGAAAACTCATAGCATCTATTATTTCAAGGGTCATGCTAGTCAAATGATGATTAATTGGATGAAACCTACTATAAATGATTTCATCCTTCCCTGCCTAGGTTTCCTTTTTAACCAAAAATTAAAATCTAGTCCCATTTTTGTGGACACATCGCATATTCTACCTAAAAGAGTCCATATGGGAATGAACTATAGATAATCAGTCCATACCTAAGATGATGTTGTAAGACCTAATCACCACTACAAAGAGATTCCAAAAAAAAACTCAACTACAAGAGTTATTTCACCCCAACGAAACAGGTGTATGATTACTGAGTCACCTCTCCTAGGAATCTCCAAGCACAAGGGTCATGCTAAGGGCTCAACCAAAATCTCTAAGTCTCAAACCAGATAAGTTAAAATAAATGAATGAATCACACATATGTCTATAAATACTAAAAATAAGGTATAAAATATGTATATCATACCTCGTGTTATCCTTGAAGCCTCTAGGTCATAAGCCTTGACTGTTTGTAGCTGCCCCCACCCTAGTCCCCCATCTCCCTGAGCCTAGCATAGACCACCTAGGGATGGTAGTGGTAACAAGTCAAAATATATACCACCTATGGATTATCTCCCAACTCCTCTACCATATCCTCTACCCTATGGACTTTACTACTCCTAATTTTACCTCTACCTAGGTATCCCATCCATCATCTCTCTATCAAACATATGGTGTGCCAAACAATCCTGCACAAGATGTCCCCAATCATCATAAGAGTATCACCACCTATCCCTAGGAAGACTAGACCCATCTTGTTAGCCCTAAACTATAAAACCTCTATCCTAGGATCACCTCCTAATATGTATAACATGTCTATGACCCTAGTTTTGAATCCAAATCCATTCTACTGATGTATATACTCTTGTATTCCCACTAACGACAACAAATTCTAAATCTTCTAAGATAAGAAACTCTCAACTACCAAGGAATGATCTATAAACCCATCATAGGTAGAAATTCATAAATGGATAATGTTGTCTTGGTTTTCTTTGCCTATTCCTCTCTTGGAGTTATGAACCTAAAAAAAATTGATCAAGAACCATATCCATTGAGTACCAAAAGAGGTTTGTGGACCTCAATGAATACTCGGTCATAGTTTCACTTCCCTACTGAAGTTTTAAAATCTCTTGGATATGCATGGCCCTCAACATAGCTATAGAAAAATTTTATCTAAAAAGGTACTTGAATTCTAACCATTCAATATTCACCTCTTCATATGAATGGGTCACTAAGCCCCACCATTTTCCTATAGAGCTATGGAGAATTATCACTATCAGAACCACGATCTCATCTACCAGTTTTCTAACAAGATAGAAAACTCATTTCACTACCTCAATATGGTCCTCAGCCACCTGTGGATCTAGATCACCATAGAACCTGAGGTTTCACTATTTTTGAATCTCATAAATCATATTCAACCTTCACACCTCATCCAATGGTACTTCTGGTACCATCTTCTTCTTGATATGTGGTTATATGACCGGTGCACCACCTAGAGGAACCACCTCCTGAACACGTCTTTGTATCAAATCCTCATCATTGAGGGGATCATTCTCATAATCCTAATGTTTTAATACATCATGGAGGAATCCTAAAATAGACAAGATATACCATAGTCAATGGGTATATTTAGAGATATGAATCAAGTACAACATGGAAACCACAACCCATTCCTATATGATGCATGTACCAATGTTTTCCCTAAAAGAAGTGTCTACATGTACTAAGTCAACAAGATAGTAATTAGAGTTCTAGTGTATGTATACATTGGCCACCACACTAACATTGGAGTCCCTTTCCTAATAGAATAACTCAAAACAATTAACGTTGTTTCCATAAACAAGACTCATAGACTCTAGTCCTAAGATATAACTGAATGCCTTTGATATCTCTCTATCACGACCCATCTCAATGGAGCTCATGTCACGACTAACCCAAGATCACCTTCAATAGGCCAGGGTCTAGAGACTAGTACCAAGTAGTCATATCACACACATGTAAGGCCTCATCCTAATTTTTTTATACACGCACACACATCTCTAATCACATACAATTCTGAAATGTAAAATAATTGGTAAAACATGCATATATACATCTAAAATCCCACCATCAGAGTATGAAAAAAAATTATTGGAAGGAAAATGGTCCAAATAAATTCCCACCACAAAGAAACTGGAAACAATTCCAACATAAAATTATAGAAGGGGACTACTTTCAAGGTAACTACAAGAACATACCTCAGTATATCTGGCTCACTAAACATAGCCTGGTCTAGGTCCCACTAGGACTCTTTAAAAAGGTTGGTATTTTACATGATACATGACATGTGAAGGAAAATTCCATGTAGGTGTGAGTATAACAATACCCAGAAGGACACCCTAAAATCACTATGCATATAACATCAAGAATAACATTCAGATCATCACAGGTATATTTCTATAGCACATATAATAAGAATATCTAGATATACTCTATATAGATTCATAGTATCAAGGTAAAGTCACAAAATATTTCCATACTAGGATAAATCCTAGAAGGTTCCACATTGTATGAGATAACACACTCCATGAGACAGATAACACTTATGATGCCCATCTGAGATGTCATGCTCATTGAGTCTCAGCATATTAAGTACATGTTGGAAGTCTAAAGAGAATGGTACACTGATAAGGATAACACACAAGGTCTTAAGATATACTAAAAACTCAATCTAGATTAACCCACTAAGTATATGATCCAAACCCATATAGTGTTATTCATGATAATACCAAGAACTCCACTTATGGAAAAGATGATGATAGAGGATCTCACTTTGGGCCTCACAAAAGGATTCCAATCAACTCTATTAAAAACTGAAGTCCCTATAAAGGGGTCACCATCTTATGTATAGGAAACAATTCCATACTAACCCTCATGGAATGGATCAATAGAATGAACCCTAATGAAACTAGTCCAAGTTGAAGAGAAAAAGGGATCCAACACTTCTTTAATGGAGTATACGGAATGTACTGGTATTAAATGATGTGTCACTTTGTAATTTGGTCCTACATATGTAACACATCTTGTGTCCATGTCCATGCCAGATTACACATCATGTTCAAGCATGTGTACTCCTGGTTATGAACATTTCCCTCTAGCCATATTTGTGCCTAAGTACACAGCATTTCTGAGCAAGTTTACTCCGGTCCAAGTATATGTACCCTCCTAGGTACATGACAATCCACAAGTTGAGGGTCACATGTTGTGTGATAGGGGTCACACATTGTTTGATGCTTAACTATCTATGAAACCCCAGCACCACATACAGGGCCCCATACATGGAGTGTGTTCATGAATTACACACCATGTAGTATGGATTTTCTAAAAACATGTGATCTTCCTCACTTGTCGTAACTCACTCCACCAATCTATGATCCAACCCAAAATCACACCGAAGAGTATGGATCTGGTCCGGCCAAAGCCTCACTATTACCACTTTCTAGAATTTGGACTTTTAAATTTCTTAGGAAATTTCTGGACATTTTTTTAGTTTCCACACCATCGAACTAGATGAATAAGAATCATCAAACTAATATTGAACCATCATTACCATCATCACAGCTCTATACCATCATGGATTTGAACCTATATCTGTGATAAAAATCTATTACACTAACAAATGGGCATGTATTGATTGTTTATCATGTATTTTTTCAAACTGTGGGCCAAAGGAATTTCCCGTTATGAATGAAAAATGGTGGAAGAAATCCAAGAAACTTGAAAATGATGAATTATCCTCATACATGTTAGGTTGGTCTCGATCCATTACTATTATAAAAAAATGATTATCTAATTTAAATAAACAATTCCTCCCAAAATACCTACAGATAAACCATACCAATAGTACAATCAGTTCATAAACCAATACGTTGGTTGATTGATTCATGTTTGTAAGATACTATATTTTTATTGAGGTACATACCCTTTTTGTCTGATTGAACTCTTATTTTTTTGTCTTAGACCCTAAGATGGGTTGTGGGTCAATTATATGGTTCTTGGGAAGTAGAGGCTAGAGGTTTTTATTTTGGCTACAAAAAAATTATATGATGTGTAATGGTCTATCTAAAACCTTTAATACCGTGTAAGGAGATTTCCATGGGAGAACCCATGAGTTACATGACATGTAAGGCATTTACACGTCCTATAAATTCCCAATTCTAGTTTTTAAAAATAAAGGTATGGTCATCTAATTTTTGAAAAAACTCTCACCTCACCCCTCTCTTTTAAACAAAAGCACCATGAAAGAGCCTAAGGTGGGATTTTCTCCCAATTGCAGATTTAGACTATGTTTCTTTCATCATCAGTCTTGTGAGATCTGCACTGGTCAGATCTCGATTCCTTTTTAGTTGTTACTCATTCATTTGGATATCAGATAAACTATTTGGATTTAGGATTATTTTCCCTGATTTATTATTCTTCTCCCATTCTTCATATTTCTCCTAAACTGAGTTGAATCACGACTTTATACTGGATAAGAACTCCACTATTAAGCTAAGGTAGGTGGTCTATATTTTTATTTTGGATTATGGTTCTTTATAGAGCTATCAATTGTTATTCCACCCATTGGAATTTTTTATGTGGCCCTAAAATTGAAATGTTAAATTGAAATAGACGAAACATGACCTATTAGGGATTCCAATAAGTTCCTTGAGATGCATTATCAGTTTTTTCCCCAACCCAAGGACATCCATGGGGTGTGTCATGCCTTTTTTCATTTTGAAATTTGATGAACCACCCAAGGGGTGTGTTCTTGATTTTTCCAAGTTTAATGAAGATCAGTTATAATTAAATAGGGATTTAATTACATGCTTACAAGATTTTTTGCCTCATTTACTAGTGTTTTAATAATATTCCATGCCTAAACTGATTAAACGGCTTAAATGGAGTTGGTTAAATGAGTTAGTATACTCATTGGTTATTTTGAAATTTTTTAAATGGATATATTAGAAATTGTGATAAATGGGTGGGTATACCCTTCTGGATTGTTTAATAGTGAATTTTTATTAATGAGTCGGTATACCCATGTGATGTGTTTAATGAAAAATGGTGATAAATGGGTGGGTATACCCTTGTGACTTGAAATATGGGAATTAAGTACATGAGTGGGTATACCCATGAGATGTAATGGATTATATGAGTGGGTAGACTCGTATGGAATTGAATTTTTAAATTCTATGAAAAGGATGAATGTTTGTATAGATGTCATGGATAGATCTCCATGGATTTGGAATGTGGTAGTAGACACTTTGAGTAGTGATTCTTCTTGGGTATTGATTCCATGGGATAATTTGATCCTAGCTACCCCATGGATTCGGTTTTCTTGGAATTTCATAGGACATATTGGTACACATGCTCCTAGGACTACAACTTGTGCCTATACCAAGTTTCTATTAAGATTCTCCTAGAACTCAACAAGCATTCCTTGGTCTTCTACACCTTGGATCTAGCCCTTAGTGGTCTACACTTCATTATATGACATGTTCGTGGAATATATGACACTTTGGTTATTATGAAGTGGCCATGGAAATGTGATACACTTCATTATACGGCATGGTAGTGGGATTTTGTTATGGATTTAATATACAGAAAGGCCATGTGGATAGGATATAGATGGATGTATGGAGAGGTTGTGTTTCTTGTATATATTTCTTACAGCTACCTTATTAAGAGTTGACACTTGTTTCAGGGAGTCTTGATATTTTTTTGGTATTACTTGTTTTCAGTGGTTATACGCATTGGGAATTCACACTTATATTTCATCTTAATTACACTTGTTTAGCATATTTAATTATGATTCTTAGAACTATATAGATCTATGGGTTGTTTACTACTGGTATGTTTATCTGACACCCTATTTGGGACACCTCATGGACCAAATAGATTATATGGTCATAGGTATTGATAAGGGAAATCACCCTAACACAGGTTGATGATTTGCTACTAAGGAGCATTGGAGAATAGGATCAAGCTGAGGTTTGTGATTATATAGGGATACCTTTTTAGTCTTTTTGGTATTTTGGATACTTATAGTGTACTATATTTTCATGTACTTATTTTGGATGCTTTCTAGATACATGTATCATCATCATTATTATATATGAGACACTTATGGATTTATTATATATTATTATCTTACATGGGTTTCAACTATGCTTGTTTACCACTTCCTCTACTTGTTGATATTCATATTCCACTATGTATAGTATGTTGATGAGGGAATAGTCTCCATACTAACACACCTAGACCCTAGATACTAATTGGAAGCCTCTAGAATTTGGGGATATGTGCTAGAGGCAATGTCACCAACCAGGTTTGGGGTACTATTGAGTGGCATCTAGGTATGGGATGTTACAAATTGGTATCATAGGAAGGTTTATTTTCTAGTTTTATTTAATTTTTAGCGAGAATAAATAGATATAGGAAGGAAATGTGGTTTGTTAATGAGTTATTCTTGGGCGTAGCTAACCCATGTATAGGGAAAGGCCAAATTGCCTCGAATGGGTTATTTTTTTGGATTTTGAAAATTACATTTCATTTGATTACACTGTTGGGTGATTCACTTATATTGTGTTTTTACTATTGATATGATTGTGTTTATACTTCTATTATAACCTAGTGAGATGAGGGTATTCCATATCATGCATCATATAGGAACCTTTCTAGAAATCACATGTCATGCATTATGTCATGCCATTTAGGATGCATTACCTGATGCATGTTTTCATGATTGGTGTTGTGATATTTGTTCCTAATATTGTTATATTATTTTCCCAGTGGATAGATAATTGACACCATATTTCAATTCATAAGGTGTATGGTCCCTTATAAACCAGAAAATGGCATACCCTTTGACTCTCTTTTTTAAGTAAACTTAATGAAATACAGTATGAATTATATGGGAATAAAATTTTATTTTATGTAGTGTTATGTAACTTCATGGATTTGATATTGGTGAACCATCAGTTAAATCATTTGAAAAAATGAATGTTAAATGAAAATGAAATAGAATGGAAAATAAATACTTGAACTATACATGACTTTTGAGATGGAAAGAGGCAGGGTTTCTAGTGGTTTTTTGTTATTATTTATACATTCATAGATTTAAGAGTAGGTTGTAGGTTATGACTAGGTTTTAGGTGGGTTTTTACCTGTCCTATGATTTTGACCTATGACTTTTATATCGTAATTTTATAAGGTGTTTGTTTGGAATTTTTGATACATTACACCACGAGGAACTTCAGTGGTATGCCAGAAGGTTGGTGAAGACCATGATCCTGAGGTGGTGGGCCATGGGATACCAGCAGATCATCCTTTAGTGCTAGATGTGGCACTAGTTTTTATCTAGACACAAGTTCTGAGGCACAATTACATAAAGGTTTCTATCACTTTATATAGACTTATTAGGGAATATTGTAACCAACCTTTTCTGTAGCTAAGTTAACGTGTGTGTTCCATCAGTATCATCCTCCCACATTTTATAGGGATGTAGGTCCATAGGCTGCTAAGTTGTGTCTTGAGATGACATTTTAAATATTTGACCATCTTGAGATGTCTCCTGATAGGAGGGTAAATCTCACGACATATATGCTTCATGGAGTAGTGAAGTACCATTGGGATGTATTGAACTAGGTTAAAAGGCTATGAGATATGGGTTGGATTGATTTACAAACCCACTTCTATGACTAATTTTACCCTGAGACACTACGTACAGAGTGGTCTAGTGAGTTCATGCATCTGAAGTAGGGTTCTATGATGGTTATGGGGTACTCATCACGCTTTACAGAGTTGTAGTGTTTTTCATCGATGTACCTTGTTGATGAGCAGTCGAGGGTGAGACTCTTTGAGTAAGGTCTCCAAAATGATATCAAATCTGAATTCAATGTGTTCGGATTGACTTCTATCACTAATATTGTGAATTAGTCACTGATTACATAGTGAAACCTAAGGGAATATGTGGGCATAGAGTATAGCAATATTGTCTCTCAACCCAGTGGTTCAGCATCATCAAGCAGGAAGCTTCGTTTTGAGTCTTCCCACGATATGAGTGATAGTCAGGTTATGAGTAATGGTAGATCATTTTTTGTCATCAGTGTGGCAGATGAGGCCACATAAAGAATAAGTGTGACTGTGACCAAGTCAAGTAACAATCTTATGTCAGGATGGGCCATGTGCAGTGGTTTTTCAGGACCTTCCCTCTAGATATGAGTAATAGGGGGTCATCTCGGACACCATGTATATGAGAAGGTTTCTCGTCTTTATGTTAGGTAGGAATCTGAAAGAAGTGATTATCGTTTAGGTCGAGCTATTGGTGGTCATGTATGAGGCATCCAGACATAAGTTACACCTACACATCATAGTGTGCCTACTCCAGGCTGTGAGGTTGTATAATAGGGTTGTGGTTCAAGCCAGATCTATTTTTTACAACCTACCCCTAAGGAACATGTTTTTTGACTATATAATATGGGAGGTAAGATCTTAGTAGCCTCTACTATTTCATCTAATCTTTTTGATATAGGTGCATCATATAGTTTCATATATGAACCTCTGGTGAAAAGCCTTGGGCTCATTGTTTTTTATTCTAGCAGTGTTATGATTCTAGATACTTTTTTAGGGATTATAACAGAGAGTGTACACTATATAAGGGAGTTCCCCCTTGAGGTGGGTGGGTGTCACTTCATCTTGGATCTTTATATCCTCGAGATGATAGGTTTTGACGTAATACTTGGGATGGACTAGCTAGTAGCTTATCGAGCTTATGATGACTACTATCACTGGAGGGTAAATTTCACATCACTAGAGGGTGTCTTGTATACTCACAAGGGTGAATGGGATGTCCAGGTGAGCCGAGATGGACCAAAGCATCATGGGTTGGGTTGGATAACATCCCAAATCACAAATTTATATCTGGGTGATTAGGGAGTGAGTCAGGCGGACTTTCCTCCAGTGGTTGATCACTTCTGGGATGTGTTCCCAGATGACTTGTATGGTTTACCTCCTAAGAGATTGGTGGAGTTATCCATTGATATAGTTCCAGGAGCTACAGAAGTATCTATTCTTTCTTATAGTATGATTACAATGGAGTTGTAGGATCTCAAGAGGAAATTAGAGGATTTGGAGGGGAGGGGGTTTATTCGAACCAGTACTTATCCATGGGGTTCATCGGTACTTTTTTGCAAAAAATGAGGATGGTACCATTAGTCTATTCATGGATTATCATAATTTTAACGATTTTATGGTTAAGAACTGGTATCCCTTAAAACAGATAGATGATCTGTTTGATTATCTTCAAGGAGAATGAGTATTATTGAAAATTGATTTGAGATCAAGATATCACCAGGTGTGTGTTTGACCTAAAGACATAACTTATATATCTTTTCAAAGTAGGTATGGTCTATATGAGTATCTGGTTATGATGTTTGGTCTCATGAATGTACCAACAGTTTTCATGGGGCTAATGAACCAAGTGTCCCATCCTTACCTGGAAACTTTTATGGTGTTTTTATAGATGATATCTTGATGTATTATAACAATTGAATTGATCATTCCAACCATATTGAGATCATTTCTAATACACTAAAAGAGCATCGGTTATAATATATGATCACAAAGTTCCACTTCTGGATGGATCATATTCACTTCTCAGGTCACATTATCTTAGAGATAATAGTATCAGTCGACCTAGAGAATGTGATAGGTGTAGATTCCTACGACCAACCCAAGAAATTTTTTTACATATGGAGTTTCTTGGGGCTTTCTTGATATTACATATGTTTCATACGGGAATTTTCATGCTAAGTAGTTCTACTAAGGGGGATTTACTAAGAAGGGTGTGAAGTTTTTATGGTTAGATTATTACGATATAGCCTTTCATGAGTTTAAAGGAAGGTTTACATTAGCACCAGTTCTAATACTACCAGAGAAAAGTAGGACCTACACTTTTTTTTATGATACATCAAGTTTAAAGTTGGGAATAGTGCTGATGCAGGTGGATATAGTCATGGAATACTAGTCTTAGTAGTTAAGGCCACACAAGAGAAACTACTCGACACATTTTCTTGAGTGGGATAAGGTTTTTCATGCTTTCCACTGTTGGAGACATTACTTATTGGGAGAGAATTGTGTGGTGTACAAGGACTACAAAATTCTCAATTACATTTTTAGATAGTGTGATTTGAATCTGAAGCAGCAAAGGTGGGTGGAGTACCTATAGTATTTTCACTTTGAGCTTGCATACACGCTTGGTAAAGGCAATGCAGTGGACAATGCACTGAGCGGGGGGACTTAGATATAGGATGTAAAGTAATCTAGTAGTGAGTGGAATATTATGTAATTTTTCTTCGAGATGCATTTTAAGGTGCACAACGGTCATAGGTAGACTTATATATCATCCTTAATTGTGACCTATAGCCTGCTGGATAGAGTGAGGATGGGCATCTATCAGATTCGGAAGACCTAGTCCTATGGGAGAGTGTGGTAGGTGAGGACCCTCCTCCTGGTTGGATGGTAGGTGAGGATGAGATCCTTCATATCCATGGTCTCATTTGGGTTCTAGTTGACATTAGTGAGGATTTGATATAGGAGTTTCATGCTTCATCTTGGGCAGTGCATCTCGAAGTCGCCAAGGTGTATCGTGAATTATGTCGTCAGTACTGGTGGTCAAGTATGAAGAGAGTGGTAGCTGGTTTTGTTATAAGGCATTCCACCTATCATAAGGTAAAGGTGGAACATCAACAACCATTCATACTTTTACAGTAGTTACTTATTCCTAAGTAAAAATGGGATGATTTTGAGATGGATTTCATGACCAGTTTACCGAGGTCTCCTTGAGGTAATGATGCTATGCTGGTTTTTTGAAAGGATCATGAATATTCCTCATTTATTACTGATCAAAGAGACCTTCAGTGTTTATGATCTTGGGAGGTTGTATATTTGTAAGATAGTATGACTTTATAGGGTCCCATGCACTATCATTTTAGATAGGGTTTCCTTTTCTACATATCGTTTTTGGAAAAGTTTGTAGTGGGAACTAGGTACATAGGTGCTTCTCAGTACAACATACCACCCTCAGACTGGTGGCCAACCATAGCATATAATAATGGTTCTATAGGAAATTTTGTGTGAACGTATTATATATTTGGGGCTCTTGGGAGAGAGACATTCCCCTAGTTGAGTTTTCCTAAAATAACAGTTATCATCTAATGATACAGATGGAACCATATGATTATTTTTATGGTATCCCAATTCGTTCACCCTTATGCCGGATAGAGGCAGGTGAGACAACTTTACTAGGACCACGTATCATGCAGGAGACCTTTGAGTAGGTCTGGTTAATCTAGAAGTGGATGACTACTGCACAATCTCAACATAAATCTTATGTCGATCGCCACAGATGACCTCCAGATTTTGAGTTTGGGGATCAGGTCTTTTTACATGTTTCACTGAGGTTGGTAAATAGAAGAATCGGGATACATGGTAATCTTTCACTGAAATATGTTAGGTTGTTTGAGATTCTGGAGAAGTTGGTTCGGTAGCCTATTAGATGTAGTTACCTCAAAGTTACCAATACATGCATGAATTTCTCCATGTATCTCAGATATGCTGTTATCATTCATACCCATATAATTATTTTTAGCCTTAGGCAGTTGAGCTACAGGTTAATTTTTCCTTTGAGGAACATATGATTCATATCGTTGATTGGATCACAAAGGTTCTATGAGGTTAGTCAGTTCCTCTAGTATCGGTTCTATGGTGGCACAACCATTTAAAGGATGAGACTTGGGAGTAGGAGGATGATGTATATTCTCAGTGGTCAGAGTTGCTCTCAAATG
Source organism: Viscum album (assembly GCA_963277665.1). NCBI lineage: Eukaryota > Viridiplantae > Streptophyta > Magnoliopsida > Santalales > Viscaceae > Viscum > Viscum album. The sequence continues at coordinate 964,684,768 of OY728163.1, read as the reverse complement.
AATATTGACCACCCTTGAGAGTGAAATTCATGGACGAATTTCTTTAATGGGGGAAGATTGTAAGATCTTCGATTTTTCATGAGGTACATACCACTTTTGTCTAGTTGAACTCTCTTTTTTTTTTCTTATACACTAAGTCAAGCCATGGGCTAGTTGGGTAGTTCTTGGTAAGGAGGTGACTAGAGGCCTGTATTTTGGGAAAAGGCTAATTACACGACATGTAATGGTTTTTCCAGGACCTTTCATGTTGTGTATGGGTATTTCCTAGGGGAACCCATGAGTTACATGACGTGTAAGGCATTTAAACATCGTGTAAATGCTCAAGTCCAGTTTTTTCAAATAGTGGTAGGGGACTCTAATTTTTTATAGAACCTTCACCTCACCCCTTTCTAACACATAGGAGAACCCCCAAGGATCTTAGTATAGGATTTTCTCCTAGTTGTAGATCAGGAATCCATTTCTTTCACTGTAAGTCTTGATTACTTTTTAGTCATTCATCATTATTATGGATATCAGCTATGCTATTTGAATTTAGAGTCATATTCCCTAATTTCTCATTCTTATTCTACTCCTCATATTTATCCTAAACCAAGTTGAATCAGGACTTGATACTAGATAATCACTCCACTAACAAGTTAAGGTAGGTGGTATATATTTTTCTTTCATATTTTGGTTCTTTATAGAGATATCTTCCCTTATGTCGTCTTCCAAAATTTTTGGTGCGGTCTCAAAATTGAAATGTTAAATTAAAATAGATGAGGGATTCCCATAGGTTCATTGAGATGCATTTTCAATTGTTTCACTAATCAAAGGCCACCCATGGGGTGCACCATTCCTTTGATTTGGTTTTGAACTTCGATGAACCACCCATGGGATGTGTTCTTGAGTTTTCCTAGTTTAAGGAATCTCAATTATAATTAAATGTGGATTGAATTTCATTATTAGGATATGTTCTGCCTCTTTGCCTTATGTTATCATAATATTCCATGCTTAACTTGATTAAATTGATTAAATGGAGTTGGTTGAATGAGTGGTTATACTCATTGGTTTTTTTAATTGGTTAAATGGATATGTTATTAATTTTGATAAATGGGTGGGTATACCCATGTGGCTTGTTTAATAGTGAATTTTTATTAATGGGTGGGTATACCAATCTGATTTGTTTAATGGGATGAAGTACATGAGTGGGTATACTCATGAGATGTAATTTATTATATGAGTGGGTATACTCATATGGAATTGATTTTTTTAAATGGTATGAAATGGATGAATATTTGTATAAATGATATGGATAGATATCCATGGATCTGGAATTCAATAGTGTAAGCCTTGATTAGTGATGCTTCTTGGGTCTTGATTCTATGGGAATCCATGGGACTTCCCACCCCTTGTATCTAGCTTTCTTGGACTCGCATAGGATATGTTGGTACGCATGCTCCTAAGACTCCAACCAGTGCATATACTGAGTCTCCATCGAGACATTCACAAAACTCAATGAAGATTCCTTGGTGTTTTACACCTTGTATATGTCCCATCATGGTCTATGCTTTATTATAAATCATGGTCATGGAATATATAACACTTTGTTTATTACAATGTGACCATATAAACGTGATACACTTCATTATACAACAAGTTCATGGGATTTTGTTATAGATTCATTATATAGTAAGGCCATGTGAAAAGGATATAGATGGATGTACGAAGAGTATATATTGCTTGTTTATATTACTAGTAGATACCTTCTTAGTAGCTGACACTTTTTGCAAGGAGCCTTGGGATTTTTTTGTATTAATTGTTTGTAGTGGTTATATTCCTTGGTAATTCACACTTACATTTCTACTTACTTACACTTTTTTAGAATATTGCATTATGCTTCTTAGAACTGTATAGATATATGGGTGGTTTTCTACTTGGATGTTTATCTCACACCCAATTTGGGCCACCTCGAAGACCCAAACAGATTATATTACTATAGGTATTTATAATGGAAAGCACCCTAACACAACTTTTTGATTTTCTACTTGGGTTTATTGGAGCACAGCACCAAGCTGGGGCTTGGGATGCTACTGGGATACCTTTTTGATCTTTCTAGAATTTTGATACTTGTACTATACTATATTTCCATGTACCTATTTTTTATTCTTTCTAGGTACATATATCATCATCATTTTTATATATGAGACACTTCTATCTTTGTTATATATTTATATCTTGCTTTTGTTTCAACAATGATTGTTTTCTACTTGCATTGCTTGTTAATATTTATATTCCATTATTTATACTCTAGTTATGATGGAATATTCTCCCCATTGACATGAATAGGCTCCCACTTCTAATCAGCAGCCTCTGGTTTTTGGGGAGATGCATTTGAGTCAATGTGACTAACTGAGCTCTGGGCACTATTGAGTGATATATGGGTCTGGGATGTCACAATATTAATTATAGAAATAAAAAAATAGAGAATTAAAAAAAATTAAACAACATAATACCTCAATATGGATAATTTTTGGATGAAGAACAATTTTGTGTCCTATTCATAGGAGAGATCCTCGATTTAATTCACACACTAATTGATGATCCATGATCTCGTAGTTGCCTACCAGTGGAATCTCCTCCAATGCTCTCACACAAATCCCTAGGGTTATGCAGTTAATCGTAGTATTTTTTCATAACAATATATATATATATATAATAGTCTGTGGTAATTAATTAATTAAATTAATTTATTCAATTAATTTATTTAAATTTCCACCCATGACCACACCCCAACCCGAACATCAGATGTATTCTAAGGTTATATCATGCTTAGGGTAAAAACAATGATCTAAACTCAAAGGAGGCCTCATATTTTTGATATGAACCTCCTTTTAAGAAATATTCTGATTTTTTAGAAAACAAATTGCATGCATTCATTTAATATATTTAATATATTTCCAAAATTAATTCTGGGCACACCAGGCCTCAGAATATCACGCCATCTCCGCGCTTAACTCTGAAAATAATCAATACAATATTCTAAAAAATACATGTAAACAATCAGAGTCATTATATTAAATACCTTTAATATAAATATATTCATGATAAAAAATATTAAATGGTTATTTTATACACCACACAAAATAAATAAGTGGTGAATATGACAAATGTATCACAGAAGTAAAAGTGATATGAGAAAACCATACCTCGAGTATGTCTCATCACATATGTTTTTTATCTTACTGAATAATAAAATTATTTCAATTATTTACTTTTCTAAGAACCTTTTTCAATTTTATTATTCCTTTTACTTAATTTATTATCATGTTATATTTATTTACTTAATCAATTAATTTCACATTGTATGTTTTGATGATATTCGGTCCATATATCCAAAATGACTATGGTTAGTTGACTATGGTCAAAGAGGTCATTATTACAACATCTCTAGAATAATAATCATGACATAATTATAATTTTTATACATAAATTATACATATAAAACTAACCATGAAATGTGGTTATGAAAAATGAACTATATTACAATCAAAAAGATTATAGGTCATACATACGTTTGAGTAACATTTTAAATTTTTCAATGATCATGATGGAAAGAAGGTAAGTATTAATTTATCTTTAAAAAATTATAATTATATAATAAATATAATTTTATTTCTTTAAATAAACTTATATAAACTATTCATGTGATGTGATGGTGAAAAAAAATCACATCACTTCATGGAGGTGGTAGTCCATACGTACGCACGAACGACATTATCATTTTTCAATGAAAGTAAAAGTAATAAAAATTGAACATATATTATATTTTTATAATTTAAAAAATTTAATAAATATAATATATAAATATTAAATTCATCATTATAACCATATGTGATATTTGATGATGGAAAACAAATTACATCAGTTTATGAGGTGGTAGTTCACCTTACACACAAACGACAGTTTGGTTTCCCATTTGATGGAAGAAGAGATGGATATAGGTTATGTAATTAACATAATAAAATAAATTTATATGTAAGATACTGATTTAATTATCTCATAATGGTTTTATAAGATTTTAAGGAGGTATAATAAGAAACAAAATTAAAACACTCGATTAAGAAATATACCTCTTCTTCAGAAAACATCCTTTTCTTTACACCTTAATCCCTCTAAGATTGGTATTCTACCAAAACTAAGACCTATGGAATGTGTGTAGGGATGTTATTAAATTATTTGGGAAAGTATTTAAAAAAAGTGGATCTTTAAGTGAGGATATAATAGGATAGGGGTTCCCTTTTATAAGATAGGGGAGGAGTAATTTTGATTTCAAAAAGTATTAAGATAATAAAAAATAATTTTCAAATTAAAATGGATCAAAACAAATAAAATTAGAATATAGAATGAATAAAAATCAAAATAATATCATATAATAACATTTTTATCAGTTTTGGTTATATTTTTACCCTTATCTTTAAGTTTTAACCCTTGTTAAACCTTTTGAAAATTACCACAGTATTAAAGTTTTATACCCATTAAGGGTTAAAAATGTTGCTATAAAATGAAAAAAGACCCATAAATGGATAATTGTTGATATTTTAACCCATATATAATTCATTTTTATTAATATAATATTTTTATTAATTTAAAATAATTTAATAAAATATTATTTATTATAAAATATCATTAATTTCATGCTTGAAGCTATTCATTTAATTTGACATTAAATACATCAATACAAATGGTGAATTCTAATATAATAATTTAAAAATTCCCTAAAATTTTATATAGGTCGATAATGTTTATGTGATGATTTAATTCATTCAAATTATATAACTTTTAATATTTTTAAAATCACGTATTTTTTTATCTATTAATTGAATAAATACCGTGTTTATGTTACGTAAGAATTTAAGGTAATTATTTCATCAGTAAAAATTATAAATAAATTACCATGATAAAAAATATTATTTATATTTCAAATAAATATTTAGAACCTAAAATAGCCTCTATTTATCCTTATGTAAAAAATTAAAAGATAATAAAATAGAGAATGACATTTTTGACTTTTCTTTAAATAAAATAATATAAAGATCAAAATCATATACAAAAGAACTAAAAGCTCATATATTTAAATATAATATGATTATAGACTAAATAGATTCATTAAATGAAATTAATTCAAGTTTTAGGTTCTTTTTATAGTCCTTAACATATTTGTTAACCTTAATTACCTGATTTACCTTTACCATTATGATAAGTATTTATTATGAGTATTATTCATAATTAATAAAAATAAAAGAGAAATTTTTTAAAAAAAATGACCTAATGATTCAAAATATTGAATCAATTTTTCAAGATTTAATTTCTATAAGTGGTATTAATAAATTTAAAATTAAAACTCAAAATCCAACGAAAAACAAATTTTCAAAAAAAATGTCTTTTTACGTATAAAAAAGTTTTTATAGAAAAATCAATAAAATATTTTATTCTAATTAACTTAATTGGATTGTTATTAATATAATAGAATTAATTTTACTTTTAAATCATTTAAAAACAAAATGTAACTTTATAAATTCTTGAAACAAAAGTAATGTTTTCAATAAAAATCAATATTTTTCTCTATTAATTGGGAAATCAATTTTTTTTTAATCTAAAAATTTAAACCTAAGATAATTTTGATACGATGATTTTAAAAATGATATTATTTTTATAAATAAAAATTATATAAGTTATAAAAATTAATTATAATATTTTCTTGAAAAAAGGCAATAAAAATCATTTTCGAAAAAACATTTTTCTGAAGCATAAAATAATTTTACTGAGAATTGAGTAATTATTTACAAAGAATTTATAAATAAACTTTTAATCAGTAGGTAATTTATATATATTTCGTAATTTGGTTAATACAATTCAAACCCTATAATTCAATGACTATGTTATAATAGTTATATTTAAATAATAATATTTTGTGGTTATTTTTTACTCAGTTTTGTGTGTTGTATGCACTATAAAATGTAGTGTTATTTTAAAATATTCGAGTGTTACACACAATATATAAACCATTCACACGATTGTGTATTTCCCACTACCTAGAAATATGCCTTTCAATTTGTGATACAAAGTCATTATATTATCCTTTAGACTTGGCCATCTCAATTACCCGAATTAAATCAAATATTTCATTAAAATACATTTTCATGAACTTTTTAGTTTAGAGTTTTAGATAATTTGGAAAAAAATTATTTCTATATCATCTAATGGATGTATTTCAGCTATATAAGCTATTATTTCATCTATAAAAAATCTTCAACATCTGCAAAAAAGTCTCCACATAAGATACTCTTATAGGATTATAAAATTATTGAAAATACTATAATATGGGGGTCAATTTTAGTTTATAAATATTTAAACTTATAGTTTCCCAACTCCTTGTTTTTAAGAAAGTCCATCAGACAAAACTTTGTTCTGATATACTTTACAACTTTAAAGTTTAAAACATGTTAATACTACATAGTATTACTTTGTATAAAAATGAACAATGGAAATATAAAACTTATATAAGCAAGGATAAAAAAGTATAAAAAACTTTTATAAAATAATGAAACAAAACATAAAGAAACTTTACTATGAAAGGTATTCAATTTCATCTAAAGTTAAAAGGATTTATATGAACCTAACATTAGGTATCCAAAACATAAACATGTCACAAAGTCTGTCTTTTAAAATTTTGAATTTCTCATTCCACCTGATTAGAAACAGCTCTGTATCCCTACCCTAGTAACCCTCAATCACATAATTGAATAAACTGCTATATCTCTATCCCTAAGATCCCTCGATCAACCAGATTTTAAAAAATAAATTATAATGGAAAAACCATAAATCATTTTCAATGATTAGCTCAGAAATGTATTCTCTAAGGATAACTCTCTAAAGATTAAAATCTGATTTGAACTCAGCAAAAATACATTTTACAAAATTCAATAGAAAACTTTAGATCATATGGATTCAGTCCCTTATTCTCCTAAAGGTTCTAGTACTATTTAGAGAAAAAAATAAACTACTAGATTACCCGCTTATCAGGATCAGTTGCAATAGAATCATACACATCCTCTTCATCTATAATCATTTCAACAATTTTTTCATCAGAAATTATGTTCATCATCATTACAAGTCTTTAAATATTTTTTTGACATAAATAAGAAATATCCATCCATTATACTTTGTAAATCTCCATCTAGTAGGCTAAGTGAATCTCTATCTAGTAGAAATTGTATGTCTCCATCTGATTGTCTCTATCTTATAGAATTTATATAACTCCATCTTATAGAATTTTTATAACTCATTCTGATGGACTTTATAAGCCTTTTTTCCAATAGGATATGTATACATCCATCTGATGTACTTTGTACATGTTCTTATGATATACTTAGTATATATTTTTTTGATATAATTGGATTAATACATCTGGTAAAACTGAATTTATTACTACAAAAACTTCATATTATAGAATAAATAAATATTATTAGTAAAAAATTATAATATTGAATTGTGATTTTCAAAAGTAAAGGTAAAAATATGTCATTTGACTCAACAATATCCTCCCTTTTTAAAATCACAATACATATAAATAAAAGAAATAAAATCTTAAAATCTTAATCCCCCTAACATAAAAAATTAATGAGTTCTCTACCTTTATACACCTTTCTGATATTTGAAAATAATTTCATAAAAAATAAATTTTTAGTAGAAAGAGTTTCTAAAATTTTAGAAAAATACTTTATAAAACAATTGTAAGGATTAAAAAAGTATTTAAGAAAAATAAACATCCATTAAAATTGAATATTAAAGTAATAAAGTAAATAGAGGAGTTTTAATTATTACACTAATCAAAGAGTTAGAGAAAAAAATTAGCCTTTCATATAAAGCTTCTTAATAATATATTTCAAATTCTTAAGATCTTTTTCGATATTCTCTAACTAATCTTCCTTGGATTCCATCTTTGTAAGACTTTCCTCCAGTGACTCAAAATTCTTGTAATATTATGATATCTTTGTATATTTTTTAATAAAATAAATATTTCCAATCATAAATTTATCTCTAAATTTCTCTCACTTCGTTGTTGATATTGTCCACAAACTTTGAAACTCGTTTTTTTTTTCTCTTTTGATCTGGTCTATCTACTCACCAAAGAACTTTATATCTTCTCCAACCTAATTTTTCCACTTGATGATGTACTTTAACTTTCTAAAATCAACTGAGGACTTATATTTAATATTATTAAGATTTAATTCATTCTATATAATTATCTTTGATATTTTATTAAGAGTTATTTATACTTATATAACATCCACATTCCATTGGATATACTTGTATATGGCTTGTATGTACAAAAATGATATCCAAGATTAAATCAAGATTATTGATTAATTAAATTAATTATTCATCTTAATCTATCAACTCTTTATCTCTAAGAAATTTTGAAATGTTAGTAATAGTCATGAAATGTTCATGCATCTGGGAAACTGATTTAGTCGGTAATAAATCAAAAGTTTGATAGTTCACACGAAGCATAACTCTTCTAGATTCCAAAATTTTAGATGATTTAAAATGAGTAACTTCCATGTTTCTCCTAATATTTTTATATGTATCACAATATTATATCTGAATATAGATATTTCTTGTCATATAACATAATAAACTATTTTAACCTCTATAATTCAGCTGATATTGTGTCTTATCTTCTCTAGAAAAATTAGTCACTTCCTTATTAGGAATTTTATAATCACCAGTAATCATGAAAAAATTAATACCACCAGTGTTTATCACAAAATATTTCATTTTATCTCTCCAATATTCATAGTTAACACCATCAAATATCGGTGGTCTTCTAGGATTAAAATTCTCAAAAGTACCTACTGATAAATCCTCCATCACAAGAAAAAATACTCTTCTTTACATACATAGTTAGTGTAATAAAAATATGTATAAAAACTTCATATGATACCAAATATATGATCATAAAAGTATTAATAATACTACAATATATAGGGTGAATTTTTGTTTATAAAAATTTAAACTTACAATTTCCCAACTACTTTTTTATAATAAATTATATCAGACAAACAATTTTACTAATATAATTTATAACTACAAAGTATAAAATAAGTTAATACTACATAGTATAGCTATGTATAAAAATGCATAGAATAAATATAAAACTTATATAATCAATAATAAAATGTATAAAAAACTATTATAAAATAATGTAACAAAACCTATATAAACTTTATTGAGAAAGTTATTCACTTTCACCCAAAGTGATAAGGAAGTCTGTGAACCTGACTTTAGGTATCCAAGACTTATAACTATTATAAGTTCTATATTATAAACTCTATAAGACCTTGATACATCTTATCAGTAATAGTTATGTCTCCTTATCCCTAGGATCACCTGATAACATGATCATAAAAACCTTTGCCTCTATATACCTAAGATCCCTTGATCCACAAGATTAAACAAGCATCAATTACAATAGAAAAACCTAAAATAATTTTCAATGATTACCACACATATTTATTCTCTAAATAAAACACTATAAATATAATAATATATATCACACTCAGTAACAAGAAATTTCACAAACTTCAATATAAACCTTTCGAACATATGGATTCACTCACTTCTTCTCCCCAAGTTTGCGATCCTATTTATATAAAAACTTTTCCAATAGTATTTAGGTTTAACATCATTATAATTATTGAAATAATTATTTTGAGTAGATATAGGAAATCTTTTTCTAGTATACTTTTCGCATCTATGTATAGTAGGATTAGTTAATCTTAATATGGTAGACTTAGTATGTCTTCATATGATAGTATATGTATGATGGATTTTGTAGAACTCTATCTAATGAACTTTATAGAACTCTATATAATATAATTTGTAATCTTTCCATCAGAAATACCTTGTATACATCTAATTGATATAATTTGTACATGTATGTCTGATATAATTAGTATATGCCCATCTGATAGAATTGGATTTTTTTGTTAGGTAAAACTAAATTTATTTCTGAAAATAACTTTATACTATGTAATAAATAAATATTAGTAATATGAAAATTATAATATTGAATTGTTATTTTTAAAAGTAAAGGTAGAAAGAGGTCTTTTAACTCAACAACTCCTCCATAAAATTTATAATTATTACTTTTCTTCATAATTTGGGGAAATGGAAACATAACAAAGGGGTCATATCATATTCTTAATAAGGGTAAACATAACAGATAAAAATCAAATATCATTAGTGATCATAATATGAAAACATGGATATAATCAATATATAAAACAAATTATACCTAAGAAATCATAGATTATAAATCATGGAATAAGGCATGGAATAATATAAAATTGTCAAATGTCTTAGAAATATAGGCATAAACATGGAATTTAACATAGCCTGAAAAAAAAGAAACTTATAAATGTGGAATAACATGAAAAAAAACTTAGAGAAATGGTACAATCATAATTATAGTAAATTCTTATGACCAAACTCATTATTCCCATGTCTATGTTAATAAATTCATTATTTCCATGCCTAAAAATGTGTGTAAACTCATTTTGTTGATGATTGTGTAAACAAACTCATCATGTCTATGACTGAATATATCATGAGATATAAACTTAAACAAATTCATTTTATGGTGATATACTAACCCACCCATCATTATCCATACATTTGTCTTCCATAAGAAATCAATCATATCATAAGTAACCCATGGAAATAAAATGGGTTTCATTTCTCTTTAAAAGGAAATCATATAAGAAAAACATTTATAATTCCATCAATAATAATAATATTATATACCCATAGAAAATAAATGGGTATTCAAATATATTCAACAAAATTCTAGGTAAATATCCTTTAATCATGATAATATATCTTATGGTATTTAAATTGTACAGATAAGGGGTATATGGTTTAGTCAATAATTTCCCTAATCAATCAATGAATGGAATCTAGGTGACCACCCTTAAATCAAATAAATCAAAAATAGAGTATTCATATAGGAAAGGCATTAGAAGAAAAATTATGGTTTTACACTAAATATGACTAGTTAATGAAAAGGTAGTAATGGCTCATTTATTTTAGAGAGATTTAATTTTTCTCATTTTTAGAAACATAGGTAAATAATAAATGGTTACATGATGTATACATTTATAAGAATAATAGAATTTTACTTTGAAAAGCATGGTGTAAATGAGCATTTTCCATGAAAATCATTTTTTAAATAAAAAACATGGTATAATGAAGAAATAATTTACTTTGTAAATACATGAAACATGGGAAATAAATTTCAAAATGATTTGAAATCCATTCTTATGAAAACATTTTAAAAATATTTTTCTTTTTTTTATTTTTTAAATAAAGTCTAAGTAAAAAATTCATTATTTTATTTTAAAATTTATTTTCAAAAAATTTGGAAAGAAAATTTTTGAGATATAATAAAACAATAATTTTTTAGGAAATATCTAATAATGGAGTTATGAAATTTTTTTGAAGGTTTTATAAAGAAATCATAGAATGAAAGAAAATAAATATATACTTCTCATGAAAAACATTTAAATATTTTTTAAGACATCTTTATTGAAAACCCACATCATAAATAGAGAAATAAAATTTCCATTTGAAAAGTGGTGATAAGAGGATTAAATTAATTAATCCATATTTTAGTTCACAAAAAATAGAGTAAATCATTAAAGGGAGAGAAAATATGTACATTGAGGAGAAATATCCATTACAAAGAATGGGAATTATTTTTACCTACATCAAACTTTAAATTGAGAAGGTATTTCATCAAAGAAGATGATATAAATGAAACAAAGTAACTTCCTCAGAGAAAATAAGAAATTACCATTGGAAAAAGAAATGTAATGATAAAATGGTGATTATAATATCATAACCAAGTAGATAAATTATGACTCAATGAGAAATAATTTCAATTAGGAAATCTATTATGTCTTGAGAAAAATTTAAATAGAAACCCCTTGAATGATATAATTTAAAATGAAACCTTAAATACCATAAATAATGATATTATCATGATAAAAAATATTATAGGATAATTAAATACCTCACTCCAATGAAATAATGGTGTATAATAAGAAATATGTCTCATGGGGTGAAAATTTGAGATAAGAAACCCTTATCGCGGTCCCAATTCACTCCGTTCATGCACCTAAATTCTTGAATAATCAAATTAATTTTATTGTATAATTTATTAGGGACATTATTCATATATATATAATTTAATATAGACCATTTATTATCCTATTCTATTTATGTATCATGTAATTTTTTCTTATGATGGTTACTTGAGGTAGTTCATTCAATTTCTATGTAATTATTTATTATATTGATGATGCTTAAAGATTTTATTAAATAACTTCATAATATCCATAATTATAGGGGTGTGTGTTATTTATTATTCTATTATTATAAAACTTATAATGTTATATCGGTTTTTTATAATTTGATCTCGAATTAAGAATGGTACTCTTATATGTTCATTTTAGGTGGTTAAGTTTACTATGGCCATTTATCATTAATATCGCAAATATAATGTCCAATATTATATATATAAAGTATTAATAGTGTAATAAACATGATTTTTATACCTTAAATATATTTTTCATGTCATCTATGTTAGGTGGTGATGGAAAATGTAAGAACCTGCATCCATACGGGTATGAAAACCTCAGAGGTGATTTTAATTTTCTTCTATTGAAGTGTGGGATTTTGATTTGAGTTTAAGAATATAATTATAAAGCTTATTGTATCCCAAAAGATGTGTTTTTTATATGGAATTATTCTTGGGTAGTATCAGGGATCTTAGGGAAGTGACAGAGGAGGATCAGGCTAGCCAGAGTTGTAGCAACCATCTAGCCGATAGTCTAGTATTGGCTAGCCAGTGGACCTTTTAGGGGGTTAGTTTTTCTTCTTTAATTTTTAGATGGGGTATCCCCCTACTCCCTACTTTGTTTGAATTGTTAGCTAGGTGTTCCCTCCCCCATTTTCTTCCATTTAATATCATTCAATAGGGTCACTCGAAGTGAATTTTCTCCGTGATTGAAGGTATTGATCATCCTTCAGTTGTCTACCTCAATATCTCCCATCTTTTTCTTATAATTTATTCCTCTATGATTTAGGTATTTTATAGGATTCTACTCGGAATTGGTGAAATCATCTTATTCTCATAGGTATTTTTCTTAGGTATCATAGAGTAAATCTCTTAATAAGGTTTTCCTATCATTTTTCATCGATTCGTTGAGGGTGAATTATGCCTCAAAATTATTTAAGTTGTTTACCTTAAATTTAAATTAAATTAATTATTAAATCGTTTTTCATAATAGGGATCATCCTAAGTTGGTGTTGGTAGTCTGTTGCGCACCTCCCATAGGTTTTTTTCCTTAGTTTAAGTATGTCAGTGGTGGTCAGTGAGTTGGTCATCTTTTATACTTATTTTATAGAAAAATTAAATTAATTGTAACTAGTTGATTAATTATAATTTTAATATGACTAATGATTTTTATTGTGTGGATTGAGCTAGGGACTAATGGGTGTGGTAATTGGATGGTTGATCGTATATGGTGTTAGAAATCTACTATTAGGCTACGGCTTAAAAGGGAATGGCTTTAATTGAGGTTAGTGGTTTTGTGTACCTACCTTATGGTATTATTATAGTTTTTAGGAAACTAGTGATATGAAATCTTTACACCACAGTGTTTGACCTGTTAAGTTAAAATAATTACTTAATTAAATTAAATGAAATTTTAAATTAATATGAATTTTTATCTTAACTATAATTCCACCTAGATTCACAAAGTTACAAGACCTTGATAGACCTTGGGAATTGGCTGCATCATCTCAGTCACTGATGGAAGAGGCCTTGATTATTTTTATGATATACCTTGTGATGTACGGACCCTAATGGGTGTACACTAGATGTTATTTAATGAACATTAAATAGTTCCATATTAATGGTATCTCTTATAGACCTTTGGGTAGAGTTTAGTGTATAGTTATGATGAGTGGACTAGGGGTTGGTTATGTGATACCTAAGAGATGTCCTTAAACCTTCAGGAAAGTGACAATACTATGGGATGTTCTTTCCTTGATCATAAATGGTAACCTAGATGGGTAGACCCTAATGAGATAGATGGATAGGTTGAGAGTTTGGGCCAACCTATAGTGGTTTGGAAAGAGGATGGGGTTGAGGTTATCACCATTGTGATGCTTTCCTAGGAGGCTAATGAGGCCTCAGGGAAATGATGAGTTGGGTCATAATACTAGGAGGAAACCATGGTTTCATAATGGATTAGATATTTTTCCACCCATGTTGACGATAAATTTAAATATATTTATTTTTGATATGGAAATACCCTCGAGGAAGTGTTTATTTTGTTTTCTAAAGAAAACACCCCATGTAGGGTGTTCAATGATACTGAAGAAAACACCCCTCATAGGGTGGTTAGTGATACTAAATAAAACTCACTAAGAAAGAAGGTATTTTATACTACTAATGGGAGTATCATGGATTTTGAGCCAGGATTATAAGTTTTAGGGAGATTATAGAGTTCCACCTATGTTCTATCTATTGAGGGATTATTAGGCCATTGGTGGGTGTCGTTGAGCTCCCACATTGTTGTGGTTATAATTTTAGGATCCATTGGAATTCTAGTATGGATCATTCCTCAAGTTTTTATTTCGAGATATATAATTTCCTTAGTATTTATCTGTATATTGGGGTGGATCAGTCCCCTAGGTTTTTATCTTTATATTGGGGTGGATCAGGTCCCTAGGTTGTTATCAGTATACTAGGGTGAAAGACCCACAAGTCATTATATTAGTTTGTATGGTCATTATTATGTACTCAAAGATACTCCAATACATGTTAAAGTGGGTATGGTGAGTCGAGTTAATGGACATGAGTATTGACACTGCTTATTAATTAATTTTCAAATAGCTATTTATTTATCATTCAGAGCATGTCACATGCAAATATCACTTCTTTTACTTACTATGTATAGGGTCATGATAGTGGTACCTGACAGCATAATTCACTGACTATAGGAAAATTAATTAATTATTCCCTTATTTAAAGCTAGTATAGTTAGTGAGTTTGGTTTCAAACCATAGGGAAGGTGAATTTAAATTCCTAGTCCAAGAAAAATAACACAAAATAAAAAAATATAACAAAAAAACTTTCAAGTAGTAGAATTAGTAGTTTCGATAACATAAGTAATGAAAAAGGCATGAATAAGACACAAAAAATAAATGAAATAATTATGATCACATGGAATCTTATTGACTAGTTTAAGAATTTGTCCTTCATTCATGCATAAATGATTCGTTGTAACTAAATTTTTAGATATCAAAAAATCCTCATTGGGAATTTAAACTATTATGGAAATAAGTCTCCAGTTTATCATATATGTAATTAATCATTCACATGAACAATAAAATCAATTTATAAATGGATAAGATTAATTAATTAATCTTGTTTTTCTACTCTCTCAATCAATATCTTTTCAAGTTATTGAAAATTTTAAAGAATTTCATGAATAAATTTAATCAAAAACAATTTTCATTGATTTTTAAATAATGAAAAAAATGTGAAAAGATTCAAGAAATTATTTGAGAGCATATAAATCCAAGAATAAATAAATCATGAAAAAGTAAAATTTTAACTGATCGATCTTGTTCCCTTAAAATTTTTATCCAGAAAACATGTTTGGATTTTCAATTACAAAATAATTAATTAAAATCAACAAGAAAAAAAGGAAAATTGATAGGGAATGGATATTCTCTGTCAAGGTTATTATTCCACTTCTACTTTTATATTTATGTCTATTTTCTCCTTCTCTCACTCTCCAAAAATATCCATAATAAATATGATGGAGTCCCCCAAAAAAATTGTGTCATCACCTCATATTTTTTTGACTGTACACCAACTTAGTTTTTATCGATTCACTTTCCTTTCATCAATAGTAGTATTTATTTTTTCTAATGTCCTTATCACTACCCCAATGAATTTAAAAAATCTCTATAATTTCCCCTACTATCTTTTAGTATGCACTACCACTTCCATGCGTTAGAAGAAACTGAAAGACCCGCATGAAAAAAAAATCTCCCAAATGAATTGGCCCCCAATCCTTGAATATATAGGTCAAAACCCAATATGCATCATGTACTCATGTTCAAACTCATTCAACCCCTAATGAAAACAACTTGTCATATTTCATGCTTTGTAATCAAGGCTTCGGTCCAAAACATATTCAAAGATATCATGTTATTCAAGAATAACTTATTCTAGTATAGGTTCATATAAGGTGAAATCACTTAGATTTTAGTAGAGATAACTCAAACATGCAATAACAAAGGGTAATTTCCCTGAGCACATAAAGTGTAGCTCCTTATTTCGTTGCAGTACAAACATATTGAAAATTATAGGACCTTCAAACCTGAAATAGAAAAATTGTAAAAAATATTTTCAATGTGTCAATCTAGAATGTTTGGATAGTTTTCACCTTCAATTCATGATGAAAGACAACATCCCAGATATCAAAATACCACAACTGTTCAATCTCAACTATCCCTCAATATTTGAATTGTCTTCACCAATGAAACATCTATTTTAAAAACACGGATTAAATTTTCATTCTTAATTAGATTGGGTTAACAGAAGATGAATCCTAGTATCCTTTGGGTAGATCTCTATGTAGTATAAGTTATTTTCCTTCAATCGGCTTAGGTATCCCTTCCCCTTCATGTTCGGGTGTGGAATTCAAGATTGTTTCCTTTCCCAAATACTCAAATCTCAATCATCAATTTGACCTCGGAAGTGTCTCCTTTGATCAGGCAGGGTCTGTTGATATGGAATTTTTTGAACTTGGTTTTAATTCGACGAGCATAGAAGTCAAAAACCTCTAAAAAATACATAGTCTCTTGTGCATAATTGTGTTAATATTCATCGGAAATATTGGTGAATTTGATAGGACTTCAACATGGGTTAGTCTTTTTTTCGGTAGTGGTGTCGAATTCAAAAGTAGATTCGAGAATCATCCATCCTTATTAACTTTGGTATTCATTGTTTCAATCAGTATAAAAAGTTTGGGTTTTTCATTCCCAGAGAACTGGATTCCTCAGGTAGGATAGGTTTCCACCTCCACTAATTTTATCCATGGTGAGCTCGACTTAGTCTAATTTCTTAATTCTCAAAAGTCATGTAAGATAATTATCTTATGTAAGGATTTTATCTTACGAATGGCACTGGTATTTATATTATGAGAATCGTAATATGATTCTATTATGTACTCTACCTGAATTTCTTTTCTGCTATAACAAATTCTATTGTGCTGGTGAACTTAATTATCTATTGGGGAGGAAGAAATCCAAAATTTAACTTACATCTAGCAATAAAAATATCTTATGCCAGTAAGATAATTTCTATTCCAATAGAAGAGTATATCTTACTCTAATAAAGTGATCTCGCCAAAAATAAAGCAAAATACTAAAATAACAATTTATATATTGTAACAATATAAATAAAAAACAAAATGAAAAATACATATAAATGATAGATAAAAATAAAATCCAAGACATTAATAATTTAATTGAAAAAAACAAAGAAAAATTTAAAAAAATGTTAATCATTAATAAATTAAAACTATAAGCTAAAATTTATCATTCACAAACAAAATTAAGTAAATGAAAATTAAATTAAAATATCATTAAATAAAGATTTATAGGAATATAAAGACAAAATTCTAAATAACTAAGCATCAATAATAAATAAAATCAAATAAAATAAAAATTTGAAATAATTAAATATTTAAATAAAAATAATATGATAATTAACACAAAAAACTAAAAATTACAATCAATGTGATTTTTAATTTCAACCTCAGAATAAACAAAAATTATAATTAACCTTTTTAAAACATGATTTATCATTAAATATACAATTTTTATATAAAAATAGATGTGGAAACATTCATGAATAAAATACCACATCAAATTTCCCCACACTTTAGCATTACCTATCCCGAAGAAATTAATTAATCAATTTCAGTGTAAAATAATAAATCTTAAGTGTGAAAAAATATAATTCCCAAAAGAATTATTCTTTAAATAGATTTCCCCCCATTAATTCTCTTAAGTTGAAAAGGTGATTTCCCCCTTAAAATCAAACAAAATTAGATCCAATTTGGTTTTATATTTTAAAAAAATAATGAAATTGAAAATTTAAAAAATAATTAAATACGCAACAATTTTTAACCAATTGGAAGTCCAAACTTCTCTTTTCCTACAAGTAATCTAAGTCACCTAATTAAATATTATGATAAATAGACATATATTTGGATTTTCAAGTTTAATAATTACAAGAATAATAAATAACCCATCTAATATTTTATATAATTAAAGAAATATTTAAAAAAAATGCTCAACCTATATTTGGATTTTCATTTAATAATCCATTTATACATATACCTTATGAGTTTATTTCTAATTAAAAAGTTTAAAGCCAATTATAGTTGTAAAACATTACAACAAAATTTTACCAAAAACAATATTTTTCAAAAGGAAAGTTAAAATGATATTGTTCAATTAAATCCATGGAGTAATAGAGATTAACTAACTCAAACTGGAATCATAATATTTAACCTTAATAAAAAAATTAACCCGCTGAAAATGTAAATAAAACCTTGATAAACTCACAATTCTGAAAAAAAAAATTATAGGGGTTCTAATGGGATTTACATTAAAACACAATTAAGCTCATTTAAAAAGACCCTCTCCCTTACACTTAAATTCCATTTTTTCCTAAAAGTTTTATTTAAATTTGAATGAATACAATTAAACATTTATGTTTAAAAATATTTACAATTAAGTGGTTTGTGTGATGTTCAAGTATCATAATGAAATTCAAAAACATGTTTTACACAATTTTCAAAACATTTTTCAAAATAAATTTAAATTCCTGGTCTAAATTCATTTGACACAACACACTAATTTTTAAAACAGTTATAAAATGTATGATATTTTACAATTGTTTGAGTAGAGAGTGTATTTTTTAACAAATAAGTATTTTTTTCAGCAAGAAAATAAAAAATCAATGTGTTAATCTGGATTTGAAATTACTCACAAAAAATCCAAAAAAAAAACATAAAGAAAACAAAAGCACCAAGAAACAAAGAATGAACCCAATTTTAATGTAATTTCAAAACATCATGGGAGTTTTTCCCACACTTAATTTTAAGAAATTTAAAACAATTAATAAGAATAATTTATATGATGGAAAATAACAAAAACTCCCCCAAGTGAAAGAATCATTGCTCGTTTAAGTTTCTTAAAATGTACTCCCCAACTAAGGCTTGAGTGAAAGGTCCTGGATAAAAAGTTACAGCTCCTATATAATTAAAAGATCAACATTAGTTTCAAGAATAAAGAAATATGAAAATTAATTAATTATAGAAAAAATTTAGGGATGTGAATCAAGTATGATCAGGTTTTTTAGCTCCACATAGAATTGAAGAATAATTTATTCTTCTTCCAAACAAACAGTGCCCCTCTTTATATTTTAATGACATACTACACAATCATTTCAAACTATTAGGAAAATAGAATAATTTTTAGTGAATAATAGAATAATTTAGAATAATTTAGATAATTAGCAATGTTTTTTATTGAAAAGAAAAGAGAAAAACAACATGAATTTTGGGTTACCTCCCATAAAGAATTAGGTTTTATTCATTGGTTAGACTTAGTGGAAATTTATTTTTCTAGAATAAAGATGACAACCAATATATTTTAATAACCCTAAAAGTAATTTTTAACTCACTAGAAATTGACTAAGAATGGTCAATTTTCCTCTCCAATTAATTCCAAATCCCCATTCATAAGAAATTTCAATATAGTAAAGGGTCCAGACCCTTCAGGTTTGTGTTTCCTTGGAAAAAAGTTTCAATCTATAAATAAAAATTAAGAACAAATGGCCATCCTTAAAGTATATATTTTGAATAATGGATTCATTAAAATATTTTGATATATATTTATAGATTCTAGAATTATAATAAGACTCTCTTTGAATTTCTTCCAATCCACTTAACTCTAGAAATATCCTCTCTCTAAAAGACTTGAATCATAATTGAGGTATCTCATTTTCCAATATGATTTCTTATAGAACTATATAGTAAAATGACATGTCTTACCAAATATAATTATATATAGAGACATCCCTATGGGATTTTTATAAGTGGGCATGTATTCCTGTAATTCCTTATTCATCTTTAAAGCCCAATCCATTCTTGAACTACTCAAAATTTTCTACAATTTTTTTTCAATTCTATATTGGAGATCTATTTCTTCCCATTGGATTATGGGTGATAGGTGGTACCAGTTTTATGAACACAAATATACTTTTCCATTAATTATTTTAATTTAAAGTTCTTAAAATGTGTATCATTATTGGTTATAAAATCTTTAATCATGCCAAATTGGGAGAAAATATTCTTATTGATGAAATTAACAACACTAATAGAAAAATTGTATGGGAATGATGCTACCTCAACCCACATAGATACATAGTCTATAGAAACAATAATGTACTCATTCCCATAATAAAATAGGAATGGTACCATGAAATCTAACCCAAAAATATTAAAATTTTAAACTTCTAGAATCCATTTATATAGAAACTCTTGTTTTCTATCCACATTTCCTAGATTTTGACATTTATCATGGCTTATAAATAAATGTATTTCGTCCTTAAATAGAGTAGGATAGTAAAATCCGTATTGAAGGACCTTTTGTGTAGTATTCTCTCCCACATGGTGTCCATCCCTTGGAGAATAGTGATGTCATTATAAAATAAGAATCATTTTCTATTCATGAACACATCTCTTGAGTATCCCATCATCACACCTTCCAAAAAGAAAAAGAACATCCCAAAATTAATAGTTAAGTTCTGAAATGAAATTATTTTGTTTATTTTGGTGAAAGTTATTTTTTTCATGGATGATGTAGACAATAATTTGGAAAAATATACAAACCAATAAGATGTTTCAAAGAAACAAAAAAAATTATTCGTCCGGAAAATATGTATTAATTTTTTTATCTCAAAAAACTGAATTATAGTTGTGGGTAACCTAGACAAGTGATCAGATACCACATTTTCAGCACAATTCTTATCTTTAATTTCTAAATAAAACTCTTGTATTAGAAAATTCCGCCTCATATGCCTTGATTTTTATTCCTTTTTAGCCAAAATATATTTTAAAGTAGAGCGTTCAGTGAATATTATGACTTTCAAACCTATGAGATATTGATTAAACTATTCTATGGAAAACATGACATTATTAAACTCTTTATTAGTATTATAATATCTTTTCTATGAATTATCAAGCAATATGATGTCATATTAAATCACATGTAGACTCTTCTCTTTTCTTTAACCTAAAACTACCCCTACTACCCAGTAACTTTCATCACACGTAACCTCAAATGGTAGATTCCAATCTAGGGTAGTAATTATTGGTAAAGATGTAATCTTTTAGTTTGATATATAAAATTAGTCTTGGATATTTCCAACAAAAAAAAATCTATATCCTTGAATAATAGAAATAAAAGTGTCCTAACAATTTTATAAAATTATTTGATGAATCTCCAGTAAAACTGACATCTCTTAGGAAACTTATAATTCCTTTAATATTTATAGGTGGTGGAATATTTTTAATCACTTAAATATTATAATTTTATACTTATATTTAATTATTATAAACTTTATGGAATGAGGAAATCCCTTTATTAACCATTAATATACATTTCTTACAATTTAATACTATGTTTGTCTCCTCACACCTTTGTAAAATAGTTTCCAGATTTTCTAAACATCCTTAAAAATTGGAACCAAGTGTGGAAACATAATTCATGAACACTACTATATTTCTCTCAATAATATAAGAAAAAATATACATCATACACCACTAAAAGTTGGAAGGAGAACCACATAGGTGAAAGGGAATCCACCTATATAAAAATATCTTAAATAGATATGTAGAGGTGGTCTTTTCTTAGTCTTCTGTTGTTATGAGAATTAGGATTTAACCATAATAGTCAGCTAGAAAACATAAAAGTTAATTTACATCCAACATTTATATCATTTAATCTAGAAATGGAAATGGAAAATTATCATTTATATTGGCAGAGTTAATATTTCGATAATAAATACATACCCTCCACATTTTAGCTTTCCAAACTTGAATTTGTTTATTTTTATCATTAGTTACCACTGTAAAATCCACCTTATTAGGTAAAAATTCTACTGTAATTATCCAAGTACTGTCATAAATAGGAAAACATATTCCAGCAATAAGTAGCTTAACTACTTCTTCTCTAAATACCTATTTCATGTTTAGATTTGATCTTCTTTTACCTTTAACTCTAGGCTTGTGATATGAATCCATTTTTATTTTATGAATGAAAAAAAATATATGGACTTATTACCTTAATATCATCTATGTACCATCTAATAACATATTTTAACTTCCTTATAATTGATAAAAAAAACTCTCTTATAGAATCAATACTAACTCATCAGATATTATGATATGCAGGGTAGATATTTCACCTAGAAAGGAGTATTTGAGATGGGAAGGAAGAGGATTCAGCTCCAAAGTGTGTGATTATTGACTAGAAGGAATGAACTTGGGATTAAGAGGTCTAAGGTCCTCAATATACTTCATAAAAAAATAAATGTGTGATAAATAAACCATCATCCTTACTACTATCTAGTTTAGAAAAATCCTTAAAATGAATTTACAGTTTTGATTTTAAAATATTTTCTATAAAAAATGATAAATATTTTCTAGAAATTCACCCTCATTATTATCTATCATATATTCCACTTTACCTGAAAAAATTCTCATGAATTCTTCACCTTGTGTGGTGTTTCTATTAATTTCTTAAATCAAGTTTAAAAATCATTTTTCATCATCAAAAGGTTCTTCAGATTCAAGAAACTTATCACTAGAACAATTTCCAAATTGTGGTGAAATGTTTCATTTTTCAAAAACATTTAACTCTTCAATTTTCTCTCCCTGATTAAAAATCAATTTTTCATTACAAACATTTATTATATCACCTCTTGTGGTAAGGAATGGCCTACCAAGAATTATAGGGACTTCCTTATCACACTTCATATAGAGTATAATAAAATCATCTAGTAAAACAAATTCTCAACCCCTACTATAAAATCATTAACTCTTCTTATAGGGTGGGTGATGGAGAAGTATACCAATTGAAAGATAATAGTGGTGGGAAATAAATCACCTAATATCAATTATATGAACATTTATTAGGGAATAATTTTGATACTAGATCTAAGTTCACAAAGGTAGTAAACTTATCCACTATTCAAAAAGGTACATTAATCAAAAAACTACCATGATATTTGAGCTTAGAAGGTATCATATTCTAAACTAGGACACTGCACTCCTTAGTTAAATTATAAGTGGAAAACTACTCAGGGTTTTTATTGTTTGAAATAATTTTTTTAATTATTTTTAGATATTATGGAACATGAACTAAATCATGTAGAAATGAGATATTAATTTGAATCTTTTTAAACAACTCAATAAATTTGAGAAGTTTGAGTTCATGATTATTCTTCTTAATTCATTCAAGGGAACGAATATATGGATCCAAATTTCTTAAAATTGTATTCATCCATTTATTTTGTTTCTCAAACTTATCTTTCCTTTATTTTTCATGATTTTTAGCTCTCTATAAAATCTATTTATAGGTGGAATAGAATGTTGTATAAAAATTTCAATGGGGTTGTCCAGTTTTCCAGTTTTTGTAGTTTCATTATTTTGGTTATCATTTTTTTCAATAATTTTAGTTTAAATAGGTTTAGGATCCCTAATGTCTTCTTAATGAGTCTAAAGACCACTTATAGTAGTTATATCTATGATATTTTCTCTATTATTGACTTTAGTTGTGCTTATAAATTTTCCTTTCTCTCTTTGATTCATTCCCCTAGTAAGTTGGACTATATGGGTTTCAAAATATTTCATTCTATCATCAGACTGAATTTTATTAGAATCAAATTGGAATTTTTTTATTAAACTAAGTCTTGAACTTTTAATCTTGAGAATCCATTATATTCAAAAAAAATCTATCTTAGAAAACATTTGGAACTCAAAGTTCCCATGAGTATTAGAAGGCTTTTACATTGGCTGGTTTTGGTATGGTTTTTAAGGCTTCTGTTGAAATCCAAGGTGTATAGTAAGTGTGAAAACCCAATTCTCATTCCAAGAAAGTTTGGGGTGATTTATATAACCTTTATTGTAATTATTATAGAAAGGATCTTCCATTGTCTATAAACTAGGTCCATAACTGGTAAATTTTTCATTCTTAGGTTGTTGGGAAATCATATCAATGTTATGATAGTAAGAGTTAGGATAGCCAAACTTGCCATAGTGGTGGAATTTATCACTAATTTATTTTTGATCATTTTCATTATAATACCCATAATAATTGAATTCAACTTTTAGAATAGGATTATTATTTTTTCTAAATATTATCCTTCTCCTAGAACACTCATATTGAGAGTTTTTTTGAGTGTTTTGAATATTTTCTTAAGTTATTCTGTAGTCTTATTACTAAAATACCCTCTAAAATATTGATCAACTAAGGTTTGGTGGTATGGGGTGAGGCTACTGTAAAAGGTGTCCATATGGAACTATAGAGTACACTGATGATTTGGACACTATATAAGAAGACCCATAAATTTTTCTCATGTATCATGGAACAGCACACCCTCATCTTATAAAAAACCTATGATCTTATGCCTATTTTTAGTTTTAATAATCCATGGATAAAATTTAATTACAAATGCATTAAATAGTTTGTTTTAGGTATCAAAAATCTCATTTAATTTTTGAAACCATGACCTAGAATTTCCTTTTATATAAAAAGGGAAATCTATTAGTTTAAGCTCTTCTTCACTCAATCCTCTTAAATGTATTTTTTTCACCTCATAGTATAAATATATAATGAATTACAAACTATCTTAATTATAAATTCCATTATATGATGGAAACATATAAATATGGGATTGTTTGATCTCAAAATTTCATGACTTTGGGGTTTTCCTTATATGGGATGGATTACTATAAACATTTGGGACCTGAAACTCTCTAAGGACCAATTTCTCAGCTAAATAATTCCTAAGAGGTTGTCAATTCATATTTTCCAAATTTTCTTCTATTTGTGAATTTTTATTCTTTTTAATTGTTGGGTAGTGATTTTTTATTTTAGATATTAAAGTTTCAAATTTTCTATCCTTTGATATAGTGTGAATAAACATGAAAATCCAACATTATGTTTAAGAAAAATTTGGATTTTCAAGATTCTTTTAAGTTCATTTTTCTAACATATTGTTTTTAGAAAAAATTAAAATAAATAAAGATGTTTATTATTACTTTTTTGATTTTTTGGATTTTTTTAAATTTCTTTTATTCTTAGTTTCATATGCCTTCCCTGAAAATGGTTCCAAAATTTTGAAAATGTAAGTCGTTGACAACATGAAAATTAATTATTTATTCCCTACTTTTAAGCTAGTATAGCTAGTCTATAGGGTGTTGAATCATGGGGAAGGTTAATTTAAATTACTAGATTGAGAAACAAACACAAAAAAAATAAAAAAAACTATAACAAGTAAAAATATCAATTAGTAGTAGTAGAATTTTCGATAACAAGAGTGATGAATGAGAGACAAACTAGACACAAAACAAAGAAATGAAACAGTTATGATGACAAGGAACTTGATTAACCAGTTTAAGAAGTGTTCCTTCATTAATGAAAAAATAATTCATTGGAACTGAATTTTGGGAGATCAATAAGCCTCATTGGCAAGTAAACCTATGACTGAAATAATTCTACAAATAATAAGATATGGAATTATTCATTCACATAAATGAAAAAATAAATTTCCAACATGATGAAATTAATCAATTGATCTTGTTTTTATAATATGACAAGTAATCTCTTTTCATATAGTTGAAAATTCCAAAGTAGTTCTTGAATTAATTTAATCAAAAATAGTTTTTATTAATTTTCAAAGAAATAAAAAAAATTGAAAATATTTAAGAAATTATTTCAGATTATAGAAATATATGAATACAAAATTTACACAAATAAGTAAAAGTTTAACTCGTCGATATTATTCCCCTAAAATTTTTTTCCAGAAAACATGTTTGGATTTTCAATTCCAAAATAATTCATTGTAATCAACTAGAAACAAGGAAAATAAAGAGGGAAAGAATATTCTATGTTGAGGTTATTCAACCCCTTATTTTTCCTCATTCTCGTCTATTTTATGCCACTCCTTCTCTCAAAAAATGTTAATTGAAAATATCATAGAGTCCCCCAAAAATATGTTCATGTATGCTACTTATGTTTTTTGACCATACACTGACTTAGTTTTTTAAGGGTCACTTTTCTTTCCTCATTGGAATTATTTATTTTTCATGTGGCCTTATGTCATTTCTCCTAGGACATTAATAAATCTATGAAACAAATCCTTCCATATTTCAGCAAGCACTTCAAATTCCATGCGTTAGAAGAAACCAAAGTACCCACATGAAACAACTAAAGATCCCAAATAAATTGTCCCTCAATCCTTAAATATATATTTAAACAACCTATACACACCATACACTCTAGTTCAAACTCATTCAACCCACCAAGTAAAATAGCACTGTGATATTTTATACTTTATAATTGGGGATTTGGTGAGAAACCTATTCAATGATCTCAGCTTCTTTAATCATAACTTATTATTTTATAGGCTCATGGAAGATGAACTTTATTTTATTGGAGTGGAGAGAAATCAGAAAAGAAATCACAAAGTTGAATTTCATTGGGCACATAAAGTGAAGCTCCTTGTTTAATTGTAGCCGCAAAACATTGAAAATTTGAGGCATCTTCAACCTTGAAACAAAGAAACAACAAAACATTTATTCCAAATGTCGATCATATATGTTTGGTAATTTTTCTGCTTTTATTCATGATGAATTTTAGAATCCTAGATTTCAAACTCCCATAAAAGATCAGTCATGGCCAGTCCATGAGCTTTGAATCGTATTCAAAAACATGAAATATATTTAAAAAACTCAGATGAAAATTTCATTCTCAATGAGATCAGGTTTAAAAAGGTGAATCTTTGAATCCTTCAAGTAGATATTTATACAGAACTGGTTTTTTTCCTTCAATTGGCTCATACATTCCTTCTTTTTCAAGTTCAAGAGCGGAATTTGAGCTTGGATCCTTCCCTAAATACTCAAATCCCAATCGTCAGCTTGACCTCAGCATTGTCTTCTTTAACCTGATAGGGTTAATTATCAAGGAATTTTTTTCAAACCTATATTTAATTCATTGAACTTGGAATTTAAAAACCTCAAACAAATATATATTCTCAGGTGTGGACCTATGTTTATCTTCATCATAATGAGTGGTGTCTTTGATTGGAATTCAACATGGGTTCATCTGGTTTTTTTAAACAGCCGTGTCAGATTCAAAAGTGTATTCAAGCCTCATCCAGCTTTATTTACTTTGGTATTCTTTATTTCAATTGTCATCACAAATTTCGATCATTCATTCCCCCAAAACTAGATTCTTCAAGTGGAACAGGATGTTGTCTCCACTAATTTTCATCCATGGTGAGCTTTACTTAGTCTGATTTCTTAATTATCAAAAGTAATATAACATAACTATCTTACATGAGGATTTTATCATATTTATAGTGTTGGTATTTATATTATTATAATCTTAATATGAGTCTCTTACATACTACCCCTGAATTTATTTTTCTCTCTAGTAAATTTTATTATGTTTGTGAAAACAATTATCTATTGTGGCGGAAGCAATCTAAAATTTAACTAATAACTGGAAATAAAAATATCTTATACTAATAAGATAATTTCTATTCCATCATAATATTCTATCTTATGAAGATAAAGTGTTATAGCCATAATAAAAGCAGAAGAGGATTAAAATAATAAAATATAATAAACAAAATATAATAATGCTATAAATAAAGAATAAAAAATTAAAAATACATTAACATGATAGATTAAAATACAATCTAAGACATTAATAATTTAATTGAAAATAAAAACAAAAAAAATATAAAAACATACATTAATCATTAATAAATTAAAACTAAAATTTATAATTTATAATTCACAAATAAAATTAATTAAATCAAAATTAAATTAAAATATCATTAAATAAATATTGGTAGGAACATAAAAAATAATTAAATAACTAATCATCAATAAAAAATAAAAACAAATAAAATAAAATTTAGAAATAATTAAATATTTTAAAAATGAGTTTACGATAATTAACACAAAAAAGTATAAATTATAATCAAATAATTCAATGATTTGTCATTTCATTATCAAAATAAACAAAAATTTTAATTAACCTATTTAAAAAATTATTTATCATTAAATACAAAAATTTTATAGAAAAATATATGTGGAAAAAATACTAAAAAAAGGCTACATTGTTACCATACTGAGTTATGCACTCACATCATGCTTGGGCTACCATTATACATTAGTAACCAAGTATCTCTCACTTGTCTATAGGTTAAAGTTAGGTTGAGTCATGAATATTTCATAATTAAGAAAAATAACTTGATTTGATTCTAGATATTGGGTGACGTATAGATTAGAGTTATAGTAGAGCCTTATCGACTTTCCTTTTCTAATTTATTTTATCATTCCTATAGTTATGATCACTTAGTGGGAAATCAGTCATGTATAGTGATCATTATCATTCAAGTTGTATATTTCTTTTCATTTTTATATATAATTTCCTATTTATTTGATTTTTTGTATTTTGTTCCTTATAGTGTACTATACTTGGTTATTTCTTATATGTTGTACATTCTAATGCAAGGGATATAGTCTTCCCATGGTACCTCATTAGACCCCCACTACTAGTCAGTATCCTTAGAAGTATAGTGAGGTGCTCTTAAGGTTATATTGTGCCACTAGTCTGGTTACTATTCATAGTGAACTGGGTGAGGATGATACAAAGTGTTATAATAGGTGTTTTTAATTTGTTGTAATATTTAAGGAAATGGTATACATTTTACATAGGAATGTGTTGAATCTTGCGATATAACTAAGTCTGGTGTGGAGTAGACACCTTCCTCAAGGTAAGTTATTATTACCAAGGGCTTGGGATTATTGATCTTGGTATTCATTATTACGACTGATATGATTTTCACCTAGCGTGATGTACATGGGTTTTGAGATTTTTTATTTATGGTTTATTATGGATTTACATATTATCCTTTCGTGGTAAGAGGAATCTTCATGCATCATTCTTGGCATGTAGGATTCACATGACACATGTTCAAAATTATGTGCAATTTTATTGGTGATTAGGGTTAAGCTATTAAAAGTTTCAACAATATATCATACATTATTTTCCCATGTATGTTTTTAGTGTAATTTTACTCAGATATACCACCATGTACATACATTTTCTTTTGATAGTGGTCCATGTTGTTCTACAGCGTGATGCTTCTCAATGATAACGTTGATGATGCACTTGACATGTTCCTAGGTGTCTTTAATTCATATGAACATGGGTCAAAGTTTAGAAATGAAAACAAAAATCTTATAATCACTTAACACTACTATAAAGTAGTATATAATAATGGAGTCCTAAGGTCAAATCCAAAGGAAACATGTGAAACCTACCCTAACCTACTATTCATGATTTTCATTTTTATGTGAATCAAAAAAATTAATGGAAAAACTGTAAATTGTTAACATTGAGTCAATAAACAAGATAATAGAATGCAATTAAATCGGTGGAAATAATTTTGGATAAAATAGAGATGGTGGATCAGTCTTTAGGGGGAAATATTCCAAGGAATAATGATTAAGACTTTTGATGATCAAGAAGTGGTGGTCAATTGCTTGGATTCCTAAGAAGTACTTATTTTAGTTCTCATTCCGACTAAAACTATCTAGATCCATTTATATCGTTCATTGAGGTGATTAATAGTCAAATATTCATTAGGTGTATCTACTAAGAAAATGGTGAAAAGAGGTCAGCCTTCACTCTCCTACTCCCCTCTACTAAATTGGGGTTCATATCTCAATCATAATCACTTTAATTATATGATATAGTGATGTTATTGGTATAATTAATGTAGTATATTATTAATATCTTTCCATTTATTCACTATCAATTTATTCATTCAAACATTAACATTCACTCCCCCTTACTCTTGATCCACCATCCCAAAAATGACTAATCACTCATGTAATATCTATTATATTTAATGTGATGAATATAAAATTTTATTAATAGAGGATTCATTATAGAGAGATGGTGAAAAATGATCTTAATGAAATTATAAATAATTCACACCAAAATCAATTATCATCTACACAATAAATAAAATATCCTTTTCTTTTAAAATAATTAGTCTTCTCCCCTATAATAATGATCTCGTATCCCCTTCTCTGATGTCCCATAGCATCATTCCTTCTAATATTCTCCAAAAATACCACATTAAAGTTGGTTGAATATTTAATTAAATACCTATAGAGACTAATAGAATAACATCCTAATTATGGTGTAAGAGGAAAAAATCCACAATGACCACGATTCATTTCCCTCTTCTACACCATGGTGAGTAAGTTTTTAATTTGAAATTAAAATGACTGAAGATTATGGCTTTAAGATCCTTGAGAATATGGTCTTGGTTGGACCAAAGTGGAATGAGTCTCAGTTTCCCTGTGGTATAGGCATACCATTATTGTATATCTAATTCAAACTTTAAAATCTATATCACTGTCATAAATTGACCCTACATGATGTAGTTATGAGGATATGGAATGGGGAATATTGGTCCATCAATCAGGTTGATCATCCTCATTTTATGGCATAGAATATTATTCTACATCATGGGATCATGGGTTATTTCACACATAAATATTTTAGATAGTTCTTCTCTTCTATTTAATTGATTTTATTCCTTCAGATGAATATCAAGATGCACTGGGATTAAAGGAACCCTAATTTCATTGTGTGCCATCATGCATTGGTGGAGCTCTCCACCTACCACTATGAAAAAATTCATTCCATGTGATGGTGTTACTTTTTTTCCTACACTCCTCTCTGTCTTTCCTATGGGTAGGCTCTCCAGGCTATTTTTTCATCCAACCCTATGGGGTAGTTATGTGACTTGCGTCATGGTTGGGGGTCATCCTTAGTCATTAGCCACATTTTTTCCTTCTAAGTTCTGAAGGATGTGGCGTAATAATGCCTTATTTGGCATGGAATCTTGAAATATAGGTGGTCTATTTGTAGGATATGCATAATGATGGTAAATAATGTGCCATAGGGAATCTTTATTCCACATATCACACCATGGTGAAGTGGTTGTGGCATAGTGGATCATTTTCTGCAACAATATTCCACAATCCAAAATTACCTTAGATCTCCAAACCTAATCAAATATGAAATAAAAAATGAACAAAATGCATAAATTAAATTCATAATACTTGTAAAATGAGTCTCAAAATAATATAGTGAAATCACTTATTAAACTCCCTACCACTTTATTATTTTATTTTCCCGAAGAAAAATCCTCAACAAAAAAATCAGAGGATCAAAACACTATCAAGGTAACAAATAAATCCATGATTCCCTTAAAACTAAATAAAATTATGAATGAAAATTATGAAATAAGAAAAATTAGTCCCAAACTAAAATGTCAATTCATTCCCCATTTATAATTTTCTAATTCAAGATAAATTTACCCTTTTTAGTAGCATTATTTCACTTCTAATTAATTCCATGCTAAAAATGATCTATCTTACTAGAAAGGGAGATTCCACTCATCACACAAGTTTTTTTAAAAAAGATTTATCCTCACCTCAATCCATTTTCACACTATCTATAATCTTTCAAGTTCTCTTAATCACCACTTAGAAGTTGAAATATAAAAATAATGAGGGATTTTGCATTAAAGTTAAAATTTACTCTCAGACTTGTGGTTTTTGGTCTATGATGTGAAAATAAAATCATAATTCTAAATAGGAGGGTTGAAATATTTAAGCACATTTCATGAAATCCCATTAAAAATCAATAGAAAATGATCCTCCTTCAACTCCTTTAAAAGTATAACATCCCACTCCCCAAACATAGAGTAAATCTCACAAAACTATGAAATCACCTAAAAACCGCATCCTTCTCTTTATTTTTTTTAATTTATGATTGATAAAAGTATCACATCCTCCACTCAACCCCAAATGGTTTAGATCACTTGTCAATTAATTTTTATTTTTGACCCTTTGAATATACAACACATTTTTTTGTATAAATTAAGAAGGGGATGCAATAAACCACAATGACAAAGGAAAATGTGCCTTTACCAATAATTTAAGAGAATGAAACTATATATCCCATTATAGAAGAAGAAGTTTCATGAAAATTACTGACTCCCCTATAATATCAAACAAAACTTCATGCATTTATAATTAAATAAATATGGTGGGAAGGATAAAATGGATTGAAATGTAGCTTCCTATTAATGAATTTCATATTTTCTATGGTGTCAAAAAATATTGATGTAAGGTAGGCTCAATTTAAAATATATTAAAATAAAATAAATCAATTTCATAAATCATTTCAATGTAATCTTATATCATCATGCATTGATAAGATATACAAGAAAATTATAGTAATTTCACAAATTGTGAGTTCTCTAAAGAAAGGGATTATTGGAAATAAAATAGAAATAAAGGGTCAAAATCCAAATAGGATGGGTAATTAAACAGTTGGAAAATCACTTCATGGAATAGACATAAACAATTGGTCTAATAAACATAATTTTCTAATAATCAAATTCAAGAATTAAAAACACAGTCACAAATCATTTAAGAGTATACCAGAATTAGACTAAAACTAAAGTTTTGAAATTTTTCACCTCAATTGTCTAATTTTCAGAACATAATGAATTAAGAAATTTCCATATAAAAAATTAGTTCTCATAAGTAATGATGTTTAATTGGTCATCTTACGAGGGAAAGATAAAAATGGTGCTAAAAGAGGCTCCCCCACACTTGAATAGCACATTTTCCCCAATGTGGGTGGAATAATAATAATGAAATCTGGAAAAACATCATGGAAGAGAAAGTAAAAAAGAAAGCAAAATTTCTCCCTAAAAAAGTGTGAAATTATTTCCAGAATAATATATCGAATAAGAAAACTGTATTGAAAAATAGAATAGTCATAACACAGAATGAAATAGAGACAATATTAAAAAGTTCAAGAAAATATTTTTATATTAAGTTTGAGAGTCACAATGAATCCAAAGTACAACCTAGTATAGAGGTAAAATATAAAAAACAAGTAGAAAACACAAAATACATAGAAAGGTGGTATCTTAATACTTTATTGAGTGCTCTTATGACCCCCCGGGAAGCTAATATTTGGTCCTTGTTGGATACAAAGGGAGTTCTATGGTAGAAGAAACATAAATAGACACATAAAAAGGAGGTACAAGAGTTGTATTATCCTTGAGAATGGGAAGATGAGGCCCAGTCAAGATAGCCATATCATATTCCTAGGTTGATGGCATAGTATAAACTAGGGGCCACCTGGATAGAGAGACAAGTGGAGGATTAATCATTGGTTGAATAATATCTGATGGTTGGGGTGCTTCCCAAATCTGAAATGGGGTGGATCACAGGGTTTTCAGGTCAATAAATAGAATCATAGTGGGTGCCTCAAGAATTTTTACCTTCCCCATCCTCTATGATTTAGGGGAATTCTAGTCCACAGGGGACTCTAAGACCAATGAAGTGATATCCCACCAAGTTGTCTTGGTATATGTGTGATATAAATGGATAAGTGGTAACCCTTCCTAGAATTCTTGTGAAGTGGCTCCATCCTGGTGATCTATACTCATAGTGGAAGCAGTAATGGTTGATTATCATATGGTGGAGTAGATGTCAGGAGTGAGGGTGGTGGAGATGGAGATATGGTACACTCAATACCTAAATGACGATAGATTTTTTCCAATGTTATGAAAATTAATTGGAATTATTTTCTAAAATATTGATACCAAACCCTCTAATACTAGGCCTAGGATAATGGGGTAAACCATGTGTAGAATGGGAAGGTGGTTCCTATGGTCTAGAAGTTTCATATAATCGACTATCTAAACCCTCCTCAGAAGCTGTTGTGGCATACTCCTCATCCCAAAAAAAAGTATATTTTTCTTTTTAAAGGAGATACATGTTCACTAAGATAGGGATATCAATGAATCCCAAAGGGACCAGGGAAGTGATATGGGTAACACCAATAAAAACCTTGATATGTTTTTCCATATGGGGAGTGAAACTTGCACCAATAACTGCAACCTTTTTTACAAAAAAACCCTCAAAATAAAGTATGAATTGGAAATCCATGTTTATTTTTTATTTTTCATAAATTTATAATAGAATCAATAAATCCAATTTCATGAGGATATAGGGAATAATTTGAAGAAGGGAATATTTTAGTTGAAAACTCTTAGTCTATGATGAATCATGGAGAATTTCTAGGTTGACTTCCAAACATCACCACATAGCTTTTACATTATCCCTGCTTGGTTTGCAACCAATGTATCATATGTTGGTGATGCAGAAAATTCTAGGCTATAGATACCAAGTCCAATATCAAAATCATCAAGAGTTAGTCACAAATTCTACATCTCAATCTAAAGAGGACATGACTAGGCTCAAAATCAATAGTATCCAACAATTCCAATAGAAGATAAGAATAAATTTATTCAAAAGCATCACGAATATTTTCTAAGTTCATAGCATCCAAATAAACAAAGATATTAGTCTTCATGATGATATTATATATAATAGACATATCTAAGATCTTATTTTTCATATAGGCTTTCGTTGTAGCACCTCCAGCTATAGAATAAAAGAATAATCCTCAAAGGAAAGGAATGGATGTCATAGGGGATAAAAATTGGGGCAGGGATAGGAAAAGGTGTGGTATTTTGGTGGTGTCTGGTATTTAAAATATAGTAGTGGAGGGTACCTTTCATTGGGAAGAAGGTTTAATAGATTGGGGTTTTCATTTTGAGGTAGATTTTGGTTGAGTTTGGGACTTGTATTTGGAAGGATCAGGGCATTGATTTTGAGTGGATGAAGGTTTTTTGAAAGTTTTTGATGATTTGGGTTGTAATTTTATTGTCTTAGGATGAAGATGTGGGTTTTTTTAGGGAGAGGAAATGATAGAAATGTGCTCATAGGATAGAGGGAGTGTGTAGTATTCTTTTGAGGTATCATGAGTGGATGTGGATTGTTCCTTAGAAGGAGAGGGTGAGGGATCATGCTTCCTTTATACCATGATTGTCAATTAAACTAAAATATCAAAGAAAATGAGTGTAAATGAATGGATTAAAAAGGGTTGTAAGAAAATTATTGCAACCAAAATAACCACTAAAAATAGGGGGTGTGATGGTATGAAGTATTAGGGGAAAAGGGAACGTTGGGGAGAATTCAAATACAGGGGAAGTGGGAAATAGGGATCAAAAAAGTAAATTAAAGTGTTACATTGGTTGATTTAAGAGAAATAATACCCTAACCATTGATGAGAAGAGTAAATATAATGCATGGGGAAAAAGTGGGTTTGGGGGATGTGTCTTAAAAAAAGTTTTGGGCCTGATATTTAAAAAGGATAGACACTTTTTTGTATAAAGAGTTTCCTTGTGGCATAGGGGGTGTCAAAAATCCAATAGCACAAAAATTTAAAATTTTAAGCCTGATAATAACCCTAAAGTGTGACTTAAATGCTATGATAGATTGGGGCCAAAATTTCCAGTGAGGGAAAACTCCTTACAGTTGGATGCTATAGTGTGGTTGACCCACTAAATCATGGTAATTGTGGGAAAAAATTCCAAATCCAAAAATCCAAAAGATCTTGCAGCATGGTATTGATGATGTGGTGTAAAGGTGCTAATTTTTTCAGTGCACCTAAAAAATAAAATCCAAACTTCAATTCAAGTTTTCATCATAGACAAAACTAAGTTCCATATGAATCTTCTATTAAAATTCCACTGCATCATGGATAAATGGTCTATGTGGTGAGAAGAAATTTATTGTAAAAAACCTATAGAGGGTTCTCTAACTGAATTAGATACTTATGGAGAGTTTTTGGGTTACTCATATTATATTATTAGGATTATCATGACACAAAAAATAAAATAGAATATAGAAAAACACAAAAATTAAATTAAAAGATAAAGTATACCTAGGTCACCTCCCATTCAGTTCTTTATTTAGAGTCAAAATATCAATGTATCTAATTTCATTCCATTAAAATTCTAGGGAAAGTATGTTTCCCACCCAAAATTTACCATATTAAACATTAAGATAATGTTCATTGTCTTTTAAAGGTGTCCCATTATACCTTTTAATTTTCCTAACTCCATGGGAAAAACATGAATAGTGACTAATGGTATAGACCATATCGACCTATATTTCTTCAAAGAAAACATAAACATGAGTTAAATAGGAGTGTTTTATCACCTAGCTAAAAATTATTTCTTCAAATAAAATTTTCATATCACATTTCAATATTCCCCTTGTAAATTTTATCATTATCATGCGATTTTCTCCAAATTTATTTGATTTTACCTAACTCCAATAGTCACTTCCTTATTTCATCATCTTCATTCCAATTTATAGCCTTGATTTCCCAAAAACATTTATGGGAAAGTTCCGCAAAAATATGAAAGGGTTCCCAATACTCTAACCAAATTAGAGACATACCCAATGGTGTCTTAGAAGTTGTATGGTAGTCCCATAAGGAATCATAAATATGTATTTACCAATATTTATGATTAGCATTGATAATATTATATATAATCTTATTTAGCTCCTTATTGTAAAGTTCCAATTACCCACTTATCTTTGGGTGATATGGGGTACTCATATTGTAACAGAATCCATGTTTCTTAAGAAATTCCCATAGTAAATAATTATTAAAATAGATTCCTATATCACTGATTAGAATTTTGGGAAAATCAAACAAAGAAAATATATTCTATTTTAGTACCTTGATGAACACTTTTTTGGTGTTAACAGTAGTGGATTCATCCTCAACCCACTTAGAAACATAATTGACATAAACCAAACTGTATGTGTTTACACTTGAATTAGGAAATACTCCTATAAAATTAATTTTAAAAACA
This sequence comes from Viscum album, assembly GCA_963277665.1. Classification (NCBI taxonomy): domain Eukaryota; kingdom Viridiplantae; phylum Streptophyta; class Magnoliopsida; order Santalales; family Viscaceae; genus Viscum; species Viscum album. The sequence goes on along the minus strand of OY728163.1, from coordinate 964,647,423 downwards.
TAAAATAATTCAACTTACATAATGTAATTTTGAGGTATTTAATCATGTTTCCCAATATTCCCTATTCTTTAGAAAATATCACATGTGGTTAAAATATATCTTGAATCCTTGTGTAAATTATGCTACAAAAATCTAATTTGTAAAACCTTCATTGTTATTCATTCTAAATCTTTATTCCCTCCTATGAGAGAGTGATAGAACTCCAAAAATACTCTCAATCTCATTCTTGGGTACATTCCTTCTCAAAATTCCATCACCACACTACTTAAAGAGTAGGGGACCATCCCAAAAAATATTATCAAACACCAGATAAAAACTTCTTTCTCTTCTAGTGTGACAAGTGTTAATAAATCACTCCATTGGCTGGGTTTTTTTATATGTCCATATCCCAAGGCTTTGTTGTGATGTCAAATATAAAGATATTTTTATCTAATAATTCATCATGAATCTCAACTTATTAGTCCTAGGAAATATTAGGGAAGTAAATCCAATAAATATGGTCGTCCACCACATTGTTTGAGCATTTATTGTCCTGTATTTCAACATAAAACTCTTAAATTAGAAAAATCCATAAAATCAAATTGTGTTTTGCATCATTTTTTGTAATCAAGTACTTCAATATAGAATGATCAATGTGTATTGTCACATTTTAAAGAAAAATATAATGTCTAAACTTTTAAAACACAAAGACTATAGCTAAAAGTTACTTTTATATGGTGGTGTATTTAATTTTTTTTATCAAAGTTTTACTAGCATAATAGATTGGTAAAGTGATTTTATCTTTCTTCTATGCAGGAGACACTCCTACTACATAATCACTAGTATCACACATCAGTTCAAATAGTTCCTCTTATTTGGTAGGATTCATGATTGGGGAAGTTTTTAGCTTATTATGAATCTCTTTGGAAGCCTCCTATAATAGGTCATAAAAGTTGAATTTCATATCTTGGTGTAAAGTTCCATGATTTTGGACCAGATAAAATTTTCTTAAGGAACTTGAATCTTCAGTTTTTTGGATGGCATGTTTTTAAAACCAAGATATGGGATGGTTTTATGATATATGTAGTTCTTTAATGAGTTCTTTTATACTTGTTTTATGGCTTGATAGATGACTCGGGTGTTCCATCAAGTTTTGGGAGCACCGAACCATGAAACCTCAAAACATGGGAAGGATAAAAGGGGTGTATGGTTTTCCTAAAATCGTGTAGCCCCTATGAGAAACCATGTAGTTTGTTGAGTGGACCTAGAAGACTCACATGAATTTTTATAAATATTAAATAGGAATTGCATGTCCATGTGAGTTTTTGTTGATCTTTGTTAAATGTATTTTTCACAAGTTGTGCATAGTTATCCAAACCATACAGCTAGCATGTGTGACGGGGTTCCTTGGGAAGTGGTTCCAACACAGTTGGCATAAAGTTTTTCCAACCGTGTGGCCAAAACATACACCTCTTTAAAATGGGATATAAATTACTGAAATTCCCCTCTAACCTTTTTATTCCTCCTCCTTTTTTCCCTCTAACCCACATACAACACCCTCCCATGAGCTCTCCTCCTCTCATCTAGGAATGGATTCCTCTACTTCATATAGACTCTATTTATTCCTCCATTATAAGTGTTTAATAGCTAATAGTAAGGGTTTTAATCCTCTTACTCATGTTACTCGTTTACCTTTCCATCATCTGCGTTGTTTTTTTATGAGCTAATTCACCATGCTTTCAAGGAAAATTTTCATTTCTTCAATTTATATTGAATTGGACCAAATAAAGCCTTGATATTAGATGAGTAAAGAGTATTTGGTATATTTTAGGTGGTCTATATATTTTCCCTTAAATAACTTTTTTATTAAATAATTTATTGTGTTGCATGCCATATTCTCCTATAATTTCCCTTAAAATATTAAATTTAAATCATAGAACCTAATACCTTGAACCTAGTAACATTTTTATAATTAAATGGCATGGTTGATGATCATGGACCTTAAGTTTCTAACAAACCTTAAGGGTGTTTCCCTTGAATTCATTTAATTAATTAACCATTTTCTATTAAACCCCAATGAGGTGCGATATATTATAAAATGTAATAAATTTATTAAATTGATATGTGGAAGGGTGTAAACCTCCACTATATTATGTCCTTGTGGACTAACCATCACATAAGGGTTTGAAACCTCCTTTTATTAAATGAACTAGTTTATTTTTTGTATTGAATGCACATTAGCATGGCCTAATTTATACCTCTTGCAAGTATGGTGTTAACTATTATAGATAGTTCACCTAGACCTTATATTTATGATGATGGATTGAAACAAATAAAAAACCAAGGGAATGTTTTGAAATGTTAAGTGGGAATAACCATCTTTATTTGTACTTGAATTGTGTTTTTTCATGTTTATAAACATGTCTGATCAAATTATTTATAAATGGATTGTATTTCTTATTAAATTAAATGGTCCAATTTAATTAAAAGGAAGTGGGTGGAAAGGGAATGCCACATGTTTCATATCTATGATCATGGATCTCTTGGATTTTTATACCCATGTATGGGTTGGGGATGATTAATAATAAATTATTAGAGGTAATCCCTCCTAAATATTATTATTTTGGGTATTACATTGATAGTGGCTGGTGAACAATGGTTAAGGGACGTTTTGAGAATGAAGTTCACTCTCCCTTATGTTGGGTGTTGGGAATGACATCTCACACTAGGAGATGGGAATGAAACTCCATGTTCCCTTTCTTCGGGTATTAGGCATGATGACTCACCCCACCATCTCGAGTGATGGACAAGATGTCTTGAATTCATATGAGATTATGGGCTTGTACCATCGATAGATCCATCGTCTTATTAGACCAGTCATGGTATCCTTAGTTACGCCCCAGGTCCTGCTAGAACCTAGCATCAATATATATAGCTCTATATGGCTCTAAATGTCCTAACATATAGTGCTCATATACATGTATTCACATTATACATACATAAATATATATATAATACTATTATATATATGGTTACTAATCAGATTCATTCTAACCTATATCAAAGTAGATAGTCTTATAGGTGTCCCTTAAGAACCTGAGTTGACTGGTATTTACTTTTTAGTATCTGCATTTATCATTTATGCATGCATGCTATCATATTTTAATCACAAAAAATAGATTATACTTTATACATTATTGGTGGTGGCCTATTGACTATATCTCACACCCTTATCGGGCTTCTATTACATTGAGGTACCCAAGAAGGTCTCATGTTCATAGGTCTCAAGATTATTTCTTGTTTTTTTCATTGTAATTGGAATCTTTGGAGCATGATATTGAGTTAGTACTCAAGATTCTCATAGAGGTCACCCTTGGGGATTTTTATTATTTTATTTTATTTTTCATTTATTGTATTGTACTATCTACTATTTTTTCGATTTCACTTTGTAGCATCATACATACATGCATTCATATATGTTTGTATGGTTGGCCTTGTCCATTTCAATAATTATTATGTTTATCTTCTGCTGCTCTATGTTTACTTATACTTCTTCCATTGTTTTATGATTTATTTATCATCTCTTATACCGTTTTTATACTCTAATCATGAGGGAATAGTCTCCCCACAGTACCACTATTAGACCCTTGCTACTAGTCAGAAGGCTCTGGCGTATGGGGAGGCATGCTTGAGGCCATGTGGTGACCAGTCTAGCTATTAGTTTCACAGTCAGTTGGCCAGAGACATTACAAAATGGAATCTAAGGTTTCTTTTCCTTTGTCTTGATATTTTAGGAAGATAGACAGGAGACTAGAAATGTGTCAAAACTTGGTAAATAGTCGTGTCTGAGAGTGATCAACCCAAACATCGGTAAAATTACAAGTGTATAGGGATGGGATTGTTGTTCATGTTTTTTGTTGTCATAGTTGATTATGATTTCATATTGATTGATTAGTGCACCTTCTATTACTTACTAGTTTATGAGATTTATGGTATTTTACCCTTTTCCTGGTAAGGAAAGGATTTTGTATCTCATGAATCATCTTAGGAATATAGAGATTCAAATTCCATGTATATTTCATGACATGTAGATTGAATTACTAGGTTATTTGAGATCTATTGATCAGCCTTGTGTCATATTAGCATTCTAGTTATATGTCTTGCCAGGTACCTTAGAAACATTATTAGTTTTATAATTTATTAGGTATTCCATTATAATTCTTGTTATATAACATGATGTGTGATTTATTTAGTATGTTTTCTTGTACAACAAGCCTGTGTGGTTCTTGTTTATGTAGTGGCTTACCAAGATGAGTAGTTAATTTCTATGTTACCTATAATTAATGCTTAGGATAGAATACTTAGTTATCATTGTAATATAAAAAGGGTTATTAAAGTTTTAGCATCAACCTAAATTGTGTTTTCCTACATAGACTGATGGTGACACCTTAACTAACCAATGATGACATGTTTGATCCATGAACCATTGGTTACATGGGTTGAAACATACATGTTGAGATTAAATGGGAACTGGTTTGAAATTTATGAAGTGTATGGGAACTTTATAAATTGGGAGATGGTAACCCATATAATCAAACCATTATTTAAGATATTTATATACCTATAGACTATTGTATAAATATAAAATCTGTTAAATTTTGTTTTAAAATGAATTGATTTCCTTGATAAAGGCTTGTACCCCTATGACCTAGGCATCGAGACCCATTAGACTGAATTATTAAATTCACAAATAGACCTAATTGGGTTATTTATGGCATGTTTCTTGTGAGATAACCCACTACGGTCATTGAAACATTAATAATTAATTCAACTGTTGTGGTTTATGGACCCAGGTTGGATATGACGAGACCCTTATAGGTCGCCTTTCTTTTGATATGCCTAAATACGTAACTACAAGAGGGTAAGTTTATACTATATAGTGATAGGTTATTATAAGTGTTTTTATCCATTTTTATAGTTTTACATATAATTGTATGGTGGCATCTTACCTAACTATTCCCCTCCTTAATTAATAAAATACCTTTTATCTACTTTTGATCTATTCTTGTATGAGGAATTAGTTAATTAAAATTCCAAATTCAACAGAAAGGGTGTATTCACATATATATTATAATTGAAATTTTCTTTAAATAAGATCAATTGTGAGTTAAATTGACAAATAAATTGTTGGATTATGACCAGTTGTTAGTTAAATTAATAAAACATTAGAGGAAGTTTTATGAACTTTCCTATGTGCCTAGTGGCCTTATCTAAATAAAGAACCAGTTACTTATACCCTAATACTAGTATTATATGTTCTTTAATAGATAAACCTTTAAATGTTTAAATATAAAATGTAAATGGATGAATCGGGTCAAATAAAACCATAAAGTGGTGTTTTATCTTAAACCCTGGTGTAAGGTTAGTTTAAACGATTCCTTGAGGTTTTCTTTGTAATGAGAACATGCATGCTTCCTGTATCCCTCTTCATTTTTAGATTTAACCTAAGTGATAGGAAGTAAGGCCTAGTAATATTTTCAGGTGTGGATTAATTTTAGGATCAACACTTTATTCTTTGATATGGGGATAACCCGAGCTGGTAGTGCCCTTTGAACATTAAAGAATTCATAAATGCTTATAAACCATTTTGAATGTGAGGTTTCATTTTTTCCTAGTAGGAATATTAGTTTTAAAATTTAACTTGGATTTAATGGGTGGTTGTGTTGTATTTTGGCCCTTTTTATGTGTGTTATCATAGATTATTGATCCATTTTAGTGGGTTAGACAATCATAGGGCATGGTCAGCCACTTAGTATGTTATGTGACCCTTCTACTTCCTTCTTTTTAGTGAAAGACCACTCAAGAGGATTTTAAACCTAACTATTAATAACATGGTTTAATTTAACTTTAGTATTAATATTTTTATAGTAAATTAGATAATATCTCATAGATCTGATAAGCCTATGATAATTTCAAATGATGTGCCATTTTGAAAATGAATCTCATGGTAGTATGAATCAATACATGAAGTACCCATCAATTTTCTATAAAGTCACAAAGAACCATTTGAGTTAGGTGGTAATTGTTAATAATTGAGATTTTATGATACATTATTGAGTCATATCCAGAGTACAGTGACCTTAGAGTTAAAGAAACTAGACTCTTCCCAATGCTTGGGATGATGTTCCAAGCTTGATTTGGTGTTTTAACATGTCAGACAGTTTTTTTTAGTTTTACGCCAAGGATGATAGTGCATGTGGATGTTACTCGAGAGGGTTTTCATGCATATTTTTAGAGTAAATCCACTCAATAACACTTTTAAGTGGTTGGTTTTCCTTCTATTTTTAATTTAATTATTTCTAAAAGAGAGCTTCCATCTCTAGGACCCTTAGTTTTTGGTCGATGGATCATGTCGTGGGATGGCCTTCCATTTTTAGAAAATCCAATGACTAGGACACTCATAAGGTGGGGATCATTACTTCAATTCTGGTTAAACATGTCCTTCCAATTAGAATAAGAATATCCAAGAGAAATATTTGGAAATGGTCAGTGCTGTTTTGAATGCCTTAAGGCTAGTAATTTATGTAATAAGTTGGTTCTTGCAGGGTAGCATGATGATGAAACGGTTAGCTATGCATGAGTCTTTAAAAACAACACCATGGGTCATGGATAGACTCTGGTGACTATTCTTAACTAACCACGATATGCCTCGATAGTGAGGGAAACATAGCCAAGTTATGATGACGCATTGATAGGTGCAGTTGAGCTTCTTCAAAAGATTCATCACAAGGAGGTTCAATAATCCTTTCTGCACATAGCTGGAGATGGTTGGTTTAAAAACATACCAAGCACTTTGTTTATAATGTGTATAAAGTTTAATATATACTTTTTATAAATCATTTAAATACTCTTAGTGTACTCATGTATTAAGGATGATTATATCTTGTTGACACTCCTTTCGTCACAGAATCTAAAGATCGGAAAAGGGAATATCTGATCTCAAAGTGATTCATCCTTTGAAGAAAACATCAAAAATCGACAAAGGCAGGAACACAGGATCAAAAGAAACTTCACCGCGCAAGTTATATCACTATCGCGCAAGTCCACTTGCGCGACGCCCTTGGTCGCGCAAGTGACTTGCGCGACCTAAGTGGTAACCGCCCGGGGTCTTCTTTTGCCTATAAATAGACCCTGTGGGCCCCCCATTTGAGAGGATCTTTTTTCCAGAAACTCGGATTGAAGCTCCCGACGCCCAAGTCTCTTCTCAAAGCTTCCGGAACACTTCTAAGGTAATTTCTTACCTAGAACGGAAGATCTAAAGAGAGGGAGGAAGGCCTAAGTGTTGAAACTCATCAACACTTGCGCGCCTGAATGGCCAGCCCTTAAGGGAACTGGTCATACTTGTGCGCCGCCTTATTCCTTCAATAGAATTTGCGCGTCCCTTTTCTGGAAGAACCTAAAGGGGGTTCTAAAGGGTTTAAAAAGAGTCACTCAAGTATTTCAATTCCGATTGAAAATCGCGCAAGTACACCATGTGTCGCGCAAGGTATACCTGCGCGACCAATACTTGCGCACCCATGCAAGACTTTCGCGCCTTCCAATACTTGTGCGCCCCTACCTTTCTGGGTGCCCATCTTGCCCATTTTACCCCTCTTAAGCCATTTCACCTTTCCTATTCAAGATTCAGTCTTCAACATACTCTTCAAAGCCATTTATGGCATGATTTCTTGATTTGACTTCCTTATCTGAAAGGAATTCTGTGGAATATCTCTAAAAACATAGTGATTTATACATCTTTATGTCACCAAAGATTGAGAGTACATTCATTCAACCTCATCCTTTAAGATGAGATAATCCTTAACCTGGGTCTCCTTTTCAGGAATAATCCCCAGTTATAAATCCTTTAATCTAGGCATCCTCTTCAGGAGTAAGCCCCAAATTCTTAAAGTTCCCAAACTTGGGAATCCTCGTCAGGAGTAAGCCCCAAACCTTAATTCCTTAACTTGGACATCCTCCTTAGGAGTAAGCCCCAATCCCAATCTCAAAATATGGGCATCCTTCTCAGGAATAAGCCCCAAACCAAGTCCCCTAACCTAGGCCTCCTTTTTAGGAGTAAGTCCCAGTCATAATTATTGGAATCCTCCTCAGGAGTAAGCCCCAAGTCCCTTAATTTCTCTTAACCAGTCCTAATTTACCCTTGATTTGGGTTTCCTTTTCAGGAGTAAAACCCAATCATAAGTCCCCTCCTAACTTGGGCATCCTCCTTAGGAGTAAGCCCCAAGATTAGAGTATTCAAATCTCCATGAAGCACATATACCTTTATGGACCCTGTTCATGGATTTTTCTCCCTAAAAGTGAATCCTAAAACTTCATCTATCTGGGCAGTCATACATACATAAGCCCCAAACCATTTCTTATGATTTCATCTTTTCATGGCACAAATTGTCTAAATTTTAGTAATACTTCTTGTTTCTCACACCGAGCATGACTCACGTGAGCTTAGAGTGTAAAAGTAATTGTGACATCCTGCTTTGAACCATCAATCATAAACATCATACCCTTACTCGAACTACGTGGGTTCTGATTCCTTTTCCAAAACAAAGGATACGTAGGTAGCCCATTTATGGGTTCGATCCCAACTTTGAAATAATCCCTGTCCTTCCGAATGACGATAAACTTCAAGTGCCCCACTGAGTGGCTTTAAAACCAGCCTGGTCATCATAATGACCAAGAGACTTTTATATAAATGTTTTGAAGGATACCATTGACCAAGAATCTCTAAACAGATATAGATGATTCTCTATTGATGAAGAACCTCGAATACATATAAAAGATTCTCTAGATTTCTTGTATATTTGATCATTGATTGTTAAAACTAAAGGAAAGAACATTTTATACTTGGTAATGTAATAAGGATTCACGAACATAACTTAAATCTATAAAGAGAGTCCCGAAGTAGACAATAATTCCCCTCAAAAAGGTGTGATGGGTCCGACCTCCCATCCTCTCGACTAATGAAAATTCCTAAGCCTCATTAGTCCACAAGATAATGAGTGCCTGCCTTTGGAAAGTAGGTCCAAATGGATGTGGAATCATTGGATGTTTCCGGTTCTACGAACAAACCCGCTAGAAACTGATCGGAACGTTTGAATCTCCCGTCCAGGAGGTCATCCCCGAAATCCGTGCGAAACAAAAAATGGTGAACCCGACGTGAATCCTTAACAAAGTTAAAGTGATGTTCTTCTTATTTGTTAGGCCCCTTGGGCCAACAAATCAATCATTGACATATGCTCATCCAAAAGATGCAGTGGCCGGATTCATCTTGATTTTGTCTGTTATATGGAATAGGCACTCTTTTCTCAACATCTTCTGCAAAATGGCTTTCCTTAAATTCACCCCTATGAATACTGCTGCTGTGAACACCTCTACTGTGAGGTCTGCTGCTGTGAAAACCAATTCTGCTACTCCTGCTGGAACGTCGTCCGCTCTGAGGATGACATCACCAACTCAGCATCTTCAACGCTGGGTTTCTAATGCACTGGTTAAGGAGTACCGTCGCAACGGTACTATCCCAACTCTGGAGGCCGCTCGTCAAGCCCTCCAAGTTAACAATTCTACCTGGTCGTCCGGACAACGGCGGCCAGCGATCAAGAAGCATGCGGTGCTGACTACCGTCTCCAACCGTTCCGGGTCGTTATCCCCGGAATGCAATTTCCATTCATTCCCTTACTCTAAGGAAGTGAATGAGCAGGTCCCGCAGGGCCTTAATTCAAAAAAACAGGAGTCCTTCTCGAGGGCTCCCATCAACAATCGCCGCCAGACTCGTGCGGTAGTGCGCCCTCAACATGATGAGGGTACCGACTCCATGCATTCAGCTCAGGTTCCTCGAACCCGAGCAGGCAAGATGAACCGCCAGAGACGGAATCCGGTTAACAATGGGCAGGTTGTCATCCCTGCCATCTCCGGATAAGTCCACCAACCTAACTTGGTGGAAAATAACGAGTAGGCACAATCACCTGTCCGTTTTAATTCCGTTGTCCAGCAGACTCGTCTGGCAGCATCAAGCCAATCCCGCCAGGCAATTCCGGCGGAGTACCATAGGCAGGAACATGCACCTGCTTATACATAACCAGTTAGTCATCAGGCTCGTCTGACTACATATGATGGATCTCGTCAACCGCGTTTGGCGAAGTGTAATCAGCAGGCACATACACCTGCTAATAATAATCAAGCCTACCAACAGTCTCGCTTGGTAGCACACGGATAAGTCAGTCGGAAAGCCCAGACGACAAACAGGAGGCAGACTCAACTCTCTGCCTCCACACTTGAGTACTGTCAGGATTCACTGACAGGAAAAGGAGGACAGGAGCAGGCACATACACCTACTCCAAGCCCGGAATGGACGTATATCCCCGTTCCGGCGGCTGAAGTCACCAAACATATTTTTTCAATGGTGAAAGAGCAGAAGCAAATTCCTGCTCATATTCTGGATGCTTGCCAGGATATCATAACAGCTTCAGCATCATCTCAGGGACAGACACATAAATCTATCCCAAGCAGTGGAGTGACACATCAACGATTCACTCCAGAACAGACACACACATCTGTTCCAGTCCAAGAGGGTTATGGGGCATACTCCCCCATATCATACGGACAACCAAGTCAGGCACATACACCTGATTTGAGTGGAGATCGTCAGCCTAACCTGACCATCTTTCCTGATCAGGCACATACACCTGCTCAGAGTAACCACTTTCGTCAACAAGTGGTTTCTAAAGTGAGTAAGAAGGCATCTAAGAAAAATATCCGCCCAGCACAGTCAGGAGATCAAAGGCCAATCTGCAACAAGGCCTTGCTTGATGCTGGAGTTCTTGAAGCCCTCAGACATTTATCTGTCAGAATTCAAGATTCTACTCCCTCAGTTCCCAATAACGGGAACATTAATTTTGAAGGTCTTCAACAGACACTTCCTCATGAAGGCTTGCTTCATGAAAGTTCGGTCAATCTTGAAGTTTCTTCTTCAGATGAGAGCCACAGGAACCCTCTGTGTGGTCAGAAGACCAAGGAGCAAGAGATTTCATATTTTGCTGTAACCCATCATGACGGTCCTCCTCATGGTGATGAACTTCGCTGCGAAAGTCCTCTCCGCAGTAGTGATTCATGTTGTCTCGAAAATTCTTCAGAAGGCAATGTAGTGACGAGAAATCCCTCCTATCTCGAGGCACTTGCAAATGTGAAGCCAGTCATGTCTGATGCTTTACTATCGGCAGGTGAAATACTTTCTCAATCAGAAGATAGCCCAGGGTGTAGGTCATTCTCCAAACCACCCCTAAGTCATGAATCTTCTAGTTTGATTAATGATCTCTCTACCAATCTTGTTGAATCCGATGAAGCAACAAGGAAACACCAACTCTGGTCAAAACAGGTAGAAGAATCTTCATTTAATGATAAAGAGGAAATGCTGAACATGAGGAAAAAACTGGCAAAAAGTGAAGTACCATTCATGTTTTGGCCTTTGGCTGACTCCCAGTATGACATTCCAAAGATGTTGACGGATGATGGAATCCATGATATTCGTCTCAACATATGGAAGACTCTTTGACAATTGAAGAAGAAAGTATTATCTTACGGTGATTATGAAAATCATATTAAGATAATAGAAGGGTTACAACGCCAGATTGATTTGGCATCTCTATCAGTATCTCGGTATCCGAAGGCTGAAAAGCAACAGAGAACCCTTCAACCTTCATGCCTTGGCGCACTAAGAAAATTACGTCAGTTAATTGCCAATGCTCCATCTGATGTTCATATTAGAGGATGGGGTGTTCACGGAGCACTACATTTCACAGTTCTTTCCAGTCAGCAAAGCCGTCCGAAAATGGTCTCATGCAATGTTATTGCCCATGGACGGCCACAGTAAATGGGCTTTTTTCATAATCAAAAGCTTGCTCAAGAACAGGTTTCAACTAGTTCCTCTCAAAATCAAGTATATAGAGAACAAGTTGTTGAATTGATCCTACATCAAGCAGGCGAGAATATTGCACAAGCCTCTCGTCTGGAGCAAACACGTCATCAAATGACAGAAGTTTCGGAAATCATCCAACGGTCTGTTGAACCAGGTGATAAAAGTGGATACAGATTAATGCATCCAGCTAATTTCTGAACTAAGATTCGCAAGATCAAGATATATTTTAAGAATATCTCAGACATAGCATGTCAAGAGACACCCCAGCTTGTCAGACTGGGGAATTCTCTAACCCAACCCTCAGAGTCAACAAATGGGATTCGAGGAGTTGAGCGGAAGCAGCAAGAACATCCCCAGTCCACCGGACTGGGGACTTTTTCAAATCCTCAATCCCTCCCTCAGAGAAAGTAAGTATTCTCTCGATTGGGGAATAAGCCTCAAGAGGAACGAAGAGCCAAGATATCAGGAGATTCTCTCCAAGTGACGGTTCTCCAAGAAATTCCTGAGAAAACAAGTCAACGGAATTCCATGTCTCATCATGGACATGGAAGAAGACAATATCATAGAAATGCTGATAGAAAGGATTCCATGCAATATGAATCCATTAATTTCATCAATGTCGTTGCTGCTGATTCACCAGATGAGGCTCAATCAGAGGGATCAGACGAAGAGATTCATGCTCAAGAAGTTGTGCACACAGACCTAAATGAAGAAGGTGTGCGCACACGTAATCAAAGGCTTACCCAAAATCTAGGTATTCCTTCAAGTAACCCACTTCCCCCGCTCCGAAAAGGATCCAATAAGGGGAAAGGAAAGAATCAAGTTACTTCTCATCCTTCCTCTGAAGGAGGTCAATCGCTCTCATTAGAGCAAAGGTTTGCACAACAGGAGGAAGAAATGAAAGAATTAAGAAGGTTGAATGCAGAACTACTTCAGAGTAGTCTTCTTCTTAAGAATGCTAAAGTCCGACAGCCAAAGGAATTTGTTGTAACTACTGAGATGGATCAGGAATATCTGCCTTTATCAGTACACCCTCAGAGGTCTAATCCTATGGGTCAAACGTAACAACGGTTGGTAGCACTACCATCAGTTGTAGCACCAACCACCATGTCTGTCCAAGCTCCATTCATTGCACCTACCCAAAACCAAGTTCAACCTGATGTTTCTCGAAAGTTAATAACTACTATTGAGTCATTAACAGCTCGGTTAGAAACTATGGAAGGGAAACGGGCGCAAGTTCAACCTGAAAAGAAAGTTTACCCTGAATGGGTAGATTCAATTTCTCCTCCATCCAGTTTTGGAAACCCTGTTTTCCCTACTTTCAATGGATTAGGCGACCCCGAACAAAATTTGACGCATTACGTGTCTTGTTGTGATCCTATGATGGGAACTCCAGAGCAGCAAGAAGCAGTGAAACTCAGATGCTTCGTGCGAACCTTGCAAGGACCAGCTTTTGTCTGGTATACAAGCTTGCAATCCCGGTCAGTCATCGGATGGGAGGATCCTCGTCAAAAATTCCTTCTTCAGTTTAGCTCAACTTTTCCAAAAACGACAGTTTTCGATCTTACAAACTGCAAGCAAAGGGAGAATGAAAGAGTCTCTGATTTCATTGCTTGTTGGAAGGGATTAACATATTCCCTGAGTTTAGCACTCCCTCAGGAGGAATTGTTGCCAATCTGTGTGGAAAATTTGCGTGACGAATTACGCACGCCATTGATCCCTGTGAAATACACAGGAGGGTTTCGAGACCTTACTTCAATCGCTCAACAGATTGAAGATTCTCTTATACAGGCTAAGGTTAAATCTCGTATAATTCCATCAGCTCCAGGAAGGAGAATGGGTAAAGAGGAAACTGCTACAGTTATGCTTAAACAAGCACCTGTACCTATTTCTACTTCAAAACCTTCATCTTCTCGAAGGGCTCCACCTCCTGAATGCCAACAACAAAGGTTGTTTCGTCCAAATGATCAAAGAGATCAACGACGAAAACAATTTGAGGATTTGAAGAGTAAAACATACTCTTTCCGAAGTGAGCAAGTTCCTGGTTACTTCATTTCAGCTCTGGAAAATAATTTGGTTCAATTACCAGTGCCCAAGAGGCCAAACAAGGAAGGAGATGAAGACCGTCCCAATTATTGTCTCTTTCATCAAATGTTGGGGCATCCCATCCAGGAGTGTTTTGTCTTTAAAGACCTCCTGGAAAATATGGTTGACTTAGGACAAGTCAAATTGAAGGGTTCTTCAGCTCATGTAGTGTGTATTACCGCTACAGATCCAGAGGAAGGGGGCGAGTGGCAGGAAGTCAAAAGCAAAACTTCGAAAAAAATATGATGATTGGATGGTCAGAAAGACAATCAATCGGACCCATTCCATTTTGCGAACACAATTAAAGAAGCCAATTGTGTCTCCTACAAAAGCTGCAGTAAAGCCTCCATCAAAAGACAAATCCTCAAAAGGGCAGTGCAATTCAAAGAAGAAAGAGGAATCAGGAAAAGATGAGTATGTATCAAAGCCTAAATTGTCTTTGACTCTGGAATATTTCATGCCATCTACTTCAAATCCTCAGGCACCGTCCCACCAAACGGCACAGCCTAAACAGGCTAACCAGACAGAGTCTTTATCAGACGAAGAGTTAATCTTTGGTTCTGTTAATATGATTCAATTAATTGATCCATATTCCAGTATTGATGAGCCTGAATTCCTTGTATCAAATAAGGGAATCCGAGGAAGTTCTAGAGGTTCAGGATACAGGGGAAGACGTGGATCTTTCTGAAGCCACTACTCTAATTTTACCCCTTCTAGCACTGTATATGCAGCAGAAACTCGTGGTAGATCCCTTCAGCGAGCTCAAAAAGAACAAGCAAGTTCTTCTGCCAATGGCCAACTCAGTTTTGGCATAGTTATTTTGGAAGACCGATTAAAGGTTCCATCTTCTTTATCTCAGCAAGTAAATGGATCTAATCAGTCTAATCTTCCAAAACCAAGGATGTTGCCAACTTCAATACAAGATGCATCAGCTTCCAAAGCATCTGCTTCCAATGTACCTGCTAAACTGCATATTCCTATTGGGAAACGCAGACCTCTAGATCAAAAGTATGATATATTGAAACACTTGGCCCAAGTACCAGCCAAGTTATCAATTTTGGATGCTTTGAATCTGTCAAAAGATCTCCGGGAAGCACTCATCGAAGCTTTGTCAAGTCCTCAGGAGTTTGAAGCTAAAATTGCTGCAGCTGAAATCTATCACATAGAGAATAATCCTGCAGAATTCCATGCAGTGATATCTTTTACTGATAAAGATGAAGATGATGTTGTGCATGGGCACATAAAACCTTTGTACTTATCTGGCAAAGTCAATGGTGTAGATGTTCGAAGAGCTTTCATTGACAATGGTTCAGGAGTCAACCTCATGCCCATTCGTACACTTCGTCGATTGGGCCTCACGGAATCTGATTCATCTCCTTTTACCATGATGTTACAAGGATATGATAAAAATGAACAAGAACCACTGGGAGAAGTTACACTCAGAACTCAGTTTGGAGATCTTGTATCCAATTCGGATTTCATGATTGTTGATCAAGACTCAGCTTTCAATATCTTGCTTGGAAGACCCTGGCTACATCAGCATGCAGCTATTCCTTCATCATACCATCAATGTCTCAAATACTGTTTCGATGGTCAAGTTGGAACATTGTATGGTGATAAGGTCCCGTTCAAGACATGTGAGTCTCAATACATTGAGGCGTAATTTTATCACATGAAGGGAATAGAAAAATCTACAATGAAGGAAGTTACCAAAGTTAATGCTCCATATGGTTTGGAGAAAATTCCAATAAATACATTTTCACATGTGAGTACAGATTATGTGTTACCTATCAGTCAAATTGACAAAATATGCCCAAATCAAAATACTCTTATGGAAAGATCCATAATGTCAATTACGGCGATCGAGCCAGACAACATGGGAGAAATTGGTAACCTACCAAGCAGTGATGAAAGCATAAGTGGTGACGTTTTCATTTCATCTGCTGAAGTCCAACAATTCTATACTTCGCTAATCAGGCCAGAAGAAGTTATAGCAACACCAGAGGTGAATAATGATGTCGATTCTCAATCCATCATCTCCTCTTTATTTCCCAAAGAAGACCCTTTATCATCAATAGGGTCGGAAATAGAAGCTTCTCCTTCAAAATGTGAAAATTTTGACATCTCTTATGATCATGAAAATTTTGTTTTTTCATCTACTTTGCAAGTAGAAACGGAAGAAATAACACATGATGAAGAGGAAGAGGAAGATCTTAGAGATGCTCCTCCAGCATTTGAAGAGGGTATCTCTACCACTGTGGATGAACTCAGAGAAGTAAATCTGGGTACAGAGAAAAATTCACACCCCACTTTAATTAGTGCGGCCATGACCCTTGAAGAGCAAGAGATGTATATTTCTTTTCTAAAGAAAAATAAAGATATTTTTGCTTGGAATTATACAAAAATGTCTGGGCTTGATCCTGATGTTGCTAATCATCATTTGGGTTTACCAAAAGAACATCGAGGTTTTAAGCAAGCTGCAAGAAGAACACACCCAACCTATGCTTCCAAAATTGAAGCTGAAGTGGATAAGCTGATCAAAGCCAACTTTGTCAGAGAAGTTCAATATCCCAAGTGGTTGGCTAATATTGTCCCTGTAAAGAAGAAGAACGGACAAATTAGGGTTTGCATCGATTTCAGAGATCTTAATCGGTATTGTCCTAAAGATGATTTCCCAGTTCCGATTACAAAACTCTTAATTGATGTGACGGCTGGCTATGAAGTACTTTCTTTCATGGATGGATATTCTGGATATAATCAGATCCGAATGGCCCCAGAAGATGAGGAATATACAGCCTTCAGAGCTCCTCAAGGTGTGTTTTGTTACCGGGTGATGCCCTTTGGTTTAAAGAATGCAGGTGCAACATATCAACGTGCCATGCATCGTATCTTCAAACCTCTTTTAGGGAAGTTTGTTGAATGCTATGTAGATGATTTGGTGGTTAAATCCAAACAACGTTCTAATCAATTGGCTGATTTGGAAGTCATATTCCACAAGCTTCAACAACATAATTTGAAGATGAACCCCTTAAAATGTGCTTTTGGGGTAACCTCAGGAAAATTCCTCGGCTTTGTTGTACGCCATCGTGGTATTGAAGTCGATCCTAAGAAGACCAAATCAATCATTGGTATGTCACCTCCTCAGAATTTGAAAGAATTAAGAGGACTTCAAGGACACTTAGCCTATATTCGGCGTTTCATCGCCAATTTGGCAGGCAAAAGTTTACCCTTTACCAAATTATTGAAGAAAGGAGTCACTTACCAGTGGACTGAAGAATGTCAAGAAGCATTTGATGTTCTCAAGAAATACCTCTTGAGTCCACCAGTACTCAGGCCACCTGTTGAGGGTAGACCACTTATCCTCTATGTGACAGCTTTAGAGCGATCATTGGGTGCCTTTCTTGCTCAAAAGAATGATGATGGGAATGAAAATAGTCTCTACTATCTCAATAGAACTATGCTTGAAGCAGAAACCCGGTATTCAAATATTGAAAAGTGCTGCCTAGCATTAATCTTTGCAGTTCAGAAACTGAGACACTACCTGCAACATCACAAGGTCCAATTGGTATCTCGTAATAATCCGCTCAAATTCATCCTTAGTCGTCCAATTCTTACAGGACGTCTGGCAAGGTGGGCAGTTATTCTACAGCAGTTCGACATTCAGTATGTGTCTCAAAAGGCAATTAAGGGCCAAGCTCTGGCTGATTTCCTGGCTGAACATCCTTCAGTGGAAGACACGTATCTAGATATCAAACTCCATGATGAGGAAGTTTTCTCTATTCAAGAGAGTCCTCAAACATGGGAAATGTATTTTGATGGTGCTTCTAGAAGTCCAACAGGGAAGAAAATGGAAAATCCTAAATTCAACAAAGTTGGTTTAGGAATTGTTCTCATTTCTCCAGATAAGGCAGTGTTACCTTATTCTTTTTTGTTGTGGGAAGGTGGTACCAATAATGAAGCTGAATACCAAGCTCTCATTACAGGCTTGGAGTTAGCGCTTCAAGCACAAGTGAATCACTTAAAGGTGAAAGGTGATTCAGACCTGGTAATCAAACAAGTCAATGGGGATTATGCCATCAGAAAAGAAGAATTAATCCCTTTGTATGATTACGTCAGAGAGTTAATGTCGGAATTCCCTTCAGAACCGAAATTTTTTTATGTCCCAAGATCACAAAATGCTCAAGCTGATGTACTGGCTAATATAGTCACAGCTTTAGCAGATCCAAATCGGGACGAGACAACCATCTGTATTGCCCACCGTCGTGCAATTTCACCTTATGTTCAAGTCAGAACAGAGGAAATTAATGAAATTAGTCCCATTCCTGAACCGTATGGTCATACTACAGGATGGATGTCACCTATCAGGGAATACCTTCAAAATGGAACACTTCCACCTGATAGAGCCGAGAAAGAACAAATTCGGCGACGTGTGGTCAATTTTACTCTTTATGATAGCCCAAACCACCTCGAGAAAATTATCTACAAACGTGGTTTTGATGGAGTTCTCTTCAGATGTATTGATGGTGAAGAGACAATGGCTGTCATAAAAGAAGTGCATGCAGGAGTCTGTAGTGCCCACCAGTTTGGACATAGACTGTCTGATCAAATTCGAAGGCTTGGATACTTTTGGCCTTCAATGATACAAGATTGTGTTAATTTCACAAAGAAGTGTCATTCATGCCAAGTATATGCCAACTTCATTCATAAACCTCCAGAGTTTCTTCATACAGCTAAATACTCATGGCCATTTTCCACATGGGGAATGGATGTGGTGGGACCTTACCCTTCAGCTACAGCCAAGCAGTTTAAGTACATTCTTACTGCTACTGATTTTTTTTTCAAATGGGCAGAGGCAATACCTCTCAAAGAAGTCAGTTCTAAATGCATTGTTAGCTTCATCAAGTCTAACATCATTACTATATTTGGTGTCCCTCATACCATATTGACGGACAACGGCACCAACTTCTATTCTTCTGAGGTAAAGAAATTGTATCAAGAATACAACATTAAGTCCAACCATTCATCTCGATATCATGCGGCGGCTAATGGCCAGATAGAAGCCTTCAACAAGACTCTTTCAAATATACTGCAAAAGATGGTGGATAAAGATAAGAGGTCATGGCCTGATAAACTCTTTCATGCTTTATGGGCTTATCGGACTACCACTCGCAATGGAACGCGGTCAACTCCATATTCATTGGTATATGGAACAGAAGCAGTCTTGCCAATTGAAGTTCAATTTCCCTCACTCAGAATAGCCATTTGTGATCAGTTATCTACAGATGAGCAATCCCAAAAGCGGTTGAATGAATTGGAACAGTTAGACGAGAAAAGATTGTGCACTTTGCACCACTTGGAAATCTATCAGAATCGAATAGCACGGGCCTTTAACAAAAAAGTTCGTCTTCGTTCATTCATTCAGGGAGAATTGGTATTGGTTCTCAGAGCACAAATGATACCAGGAAAGAAGCCTCCCAATCTTGAACCAAAATGGGAAGGACCTTATTCAATACATAAGGTCTACTCCAATGGAGCATATTCTCTAATCTCAATGGATGGAGAACACATCACGACTCCAACTAATGCCAGATTTCTGAAGAAGTATTTTGTATAAACACAAAATATTGTTCCCAGATCCAAAACAATCACATTGGCTCATGATATGTCCTACATGACACTAAACTGTATTATGTCCTACATGACACTAAACTGTATTATGTCCTATCTACATGACATTAAACTGTACAGAAGTTCCTTATTTGTCCGAGATGACATTAAAAACTATATTTTGTCCGAGATGACATTAAACTATATTGTGTCCTAGCAACATGACATTAAACTGTGTTGCACTTCCAACGTCCAGCATGACGATAAACTGTAAAAAGTCCCCAGAACTGATATCCTCATATTGGTTCACCTTAGTCCTAGCTACATGACTTTAAATTGTACAGCACCAGTTCGTCCTTGCTATATGACGTTAAACTATACAGCAATGGTCCAGTATGACTTTAAA
Organism: Viscum album; assembly: GCA_963277665.1. Classification (NCBI taxonomy): domain Eukaryota; kingdom Viridiplantae; phylum Streptophyta; class Magnoliopsida; order Santalales; family Viscaceae; genus Viscum; species Viscum album. The sequence goes on along the minus strand of OY728163.1, from coordinate 964,627,381 downwards.
CTGCAACTTCGTCCCACATGACATTAAACTATGAAAAAGTTCCCTAAACCGTCCAGCATGACCTTAAACTGCATCATCCCTGGTCCATGTATATGACCATAAACTATTTGAAAATCCCTTATATCCAGCAAGACGTTAAACTGTGACGTCCTAACTACATGACGCTAAACTGTATAAAAGTCCCTTACGTCCGGAAAGACGTTAAACTATATAATCTCAAAGGTCCAGTATGACATTAAACTGCACCATTCACGGTCCATGCATATGACCTTAAACTATTCGCACTTTCGTCCGACATGACGTTAAAATGGTACACTCTTTTGTCCTTACTGCATGATAATAAACTGCACAATCCCCCTTTCGTCCAATATGACGTTAAACTGTATTGTCCCCATCGTCCTAACTACATGACGCTAAACTGTACAGAAAGTCCTTGATATGTCCTACATGACATTAAACTGTTATTTTGTCCCTGCTACATGACACTAAACTGTGCAGCACCAATAGTCCTAACTGCAAGACTTTAAACTGCATAGTCCCTTTATATGTCCTACATGACATTAAATTGTGCATCGTTAAGGTTGTTATTACCTCTTGTTTCTCACACCGAGTATGACTCATGTGAGCTTAGAGCAAACCTCAACCATAACACTCTCTTTGGTCCCCTAACCATGTGTAATTCCCAACAACATTTTAATTAGATCGTTGTCCCCAAGAACAACTTGATCATTAATTCATTCTTTAATTGAACTACACGGACTTTGATCCTTGCCCTCCAGGCTGGGTATGTAGGCAACCTCCCAGGGTTCAAGCCCAAAAACATCTCTTCACATCGGTTCACCACCATCTCATATGATGTTGATTCGTGAAACCGCCCCTAGAATCAATATCTTTACATTGATTCACTTTCGTCCTTGTTATACGACGTTAAACTATACAACACTTTTGTCTAGTACGACAATAAACTACAATATTCTTTGATTTCCTCATTTGAGAAGGAACCATTATTGACATTGATTTTTTAAATCATGTTTCATTTTCAAAAGACTACATGCATACATGGTAATGCCTGAACTTTTTATCTTAGGTTAAACCATCATTGCACTAAAATCCCCTTTCACCCTTCACATGTACGAACCAAATTTGTACAAAGGGTAATTCTAGAACTACGTGGACTTGATTACCATCCTTATGGGATACGTAGGAACATTCGAGTATCCCTCTAATCCAGTCCCAAGTATTTTGGTCCTAACCCCAAATTTCACTTTCAGTCCCTTGGCTGAAAAGTCCTCATGAAAACACACACTGTGTATTCATCATTATGGTCCGAATTCTATGACCTTAAACTAAGATCACTCATACTTTCGTCCTGAACGACGTTAAACTGCATTTCAAGAACTATGTATGGCTTGATTCTCATTCTTATGAGATACGTAGTGAAGTCCAAAAGTTCAATTCAGGACCCAGCCACAACATGATTATGGTTATCATTGACCTATGTATCTCTATATACATTGGACAATACCCATCTTTATGTGTTATAATCCTAACCTTAAATATTTTCAGATCTTCATAACCCTTTTCATGACTTCTAATCACAAAAATGTCAAACTTCTGAGAATTCTTTTGCCTGACTATGCAGCACGTTCCCATAGGTGGCCTTGCATAAACAGTTCACATAACAGACTTGTCAGCCGAAAGATGCTATTTTTTTTGACCATGCAGCCAATGCCCTTAGGTGGCCCTGCATATTTCAACCCCCTAACGGGTTTTGTTAAATAATAGTAACTTCATTCTTGGGAAGAATGCCTCTTTTGTCCTTATTTGTCTTAAACGACAGTATGTAGGGATCCGCAAAAAATAGCCATCCTTAACATATTTGTCCCATATCCTTTTTCATGATCTGAAAGTATTCAAGTCTATGGTTTATTCTTCTTCCCTACGTTTGGGTCAGACCTTCGTAGGAGTGATATTCATCCAGTTCTTCGATATTCTTGTTCGGAAATATCTTCTCCATATTCAAGTACCTCTTTCCATACAACAAACTCTATACTTTAGAAAATTTGAATCTCCATAAACTTTCACTGGCTTTTAGCACTAGGAAAGTAAATTTCTGGGAGTTCTTTTGCCTGACTATGCAGCACGTGCCCATAGGTGGCCTTGCATAAACAGTCCACATAACAGACTTGTCAGCCGAAAGATGCTATTTATTTGACCATGCAGCCAATGCCCATGGGTGGCCCTGCATATTTCAACCCCCTAACGGGTTTTGTTAAATAATAGTAACTTCATTCTTGGAAACTACTTCTTCTAATGCCTTTTAGTTCTTTTTCATATCATTCCTCATATTCAAATATTCTTAAGCCATAGTTTACATATTTTCTCTCATACTTGAGTATGGTAATATGTTTTCAGATAAATTGTCAAGGAATTGAATCAATTTTAATCCATTTCGGTCAAAGCTATTTCGACCTTAAATATTAGCCCCTTTATGTCCGGCATGCATGACTTTAAACTGCTCACAAAAGACAAAGGAACTCTGAATAAAAGTCAAGTCCCAGCTCACTAAACATACATTCTGTATGATTTAGGTAATATTGAGCAATTAAAAGATTCAAAGTTTGTAGGATTATTTGTAATAATCCTAGTAAAAATTAAACTATGCTTACTAGGCCCATTGGTTTAAGTAAATTTGAAGCAGGTAGTGAAAGAATGCAGGTACAAATTATTGAAGATGAAAGTGTTTTTCATTGATACACAAGAGTTATAAGGACATCCACAGACTGGATTCTCTTCTCTTTTTCAAGAATTACAAGAGTCTTTCAACATAACACTTCTTTGATTTACGGCATCCCGAGCTTCATCAGCAACCACCTGGAATTCATTCATTCAACTGGATACAATAAGAGATGCAGTGATACCATCTCTTCTTGGAACAATTGTAAAAGGATGTTCTTGAGTGCGGTTTGAGAAAATTTTCTACTGATCAAAACAGTGACTCTGTTTCTGTCCAAGAGACTTGGAAGATGGATACATGGATTTGAGAATGGAGCATTGGAAGTAAAGAACCATTTGGAGAGAGTACTCTTTTCAGATATTTCTCTAATACCATGTTTGTCTTCTCTCCACCAACCATTAGTGGAAAACATTTCATCCCATGGGTTTTCCATTTTCATATCTGCAAGGAAATGACATGGAGGAAGAATTTGAAAGTTCACACCATTGTTGTTACTCTTAATGCACAACATAACCAAAATGAAGGAGTTGCAGCGCAGCTGCATTTCAGGTGTATAGTTGTTTGAATTTGGAACATTGACTCCTTGCAAGTGACCATGACCACATAGAGACAGGTAGATGCTCTGTGGGAAATTAAGATGATATTTCTTCAAGTACTTATCCAAATCTGGGAAAGTGTTGTCGTAGATATCATAGTAATCATGGCCAATAATGTTCATCATGTCATCAATACGCTTGCTAGCCAGTTCATCAGCCATTCCAATTCCCATAGGAGCCATTGAATCTGCACAAAAGTTGAACAAATTTAACTCTTAAATGGGTTTATTTTTCATAAAATTTGTGAAAGAATTCGGGAAAAATGGCCAAGGCATTAAGTCGCGCAAATCTAAACAATGGCGTGCAAGTATTTCGTGTGCCGCGCTAGTTTTTGACACGCAAGTCTAAACCGCGCAAGTACAGATACCTTTACAGTAGCACGACATCAAGGAAAACACTAGAAATCAGAGCAACCTGCGCGGCTAAGGTGACCTTCCCGACGAGATCTCGAAGGTATGAAGTCCGGAAATCCGGATACTTGTACGGAGGTGAGGCCATGTATTTATAGGCCAGGAAGCCTATCTGCGCATCGTACCTAGAGCGTTTAATGCATGTGCGACGCAAACTTGCGCGCCGACCTCTGTGCACTGAAGACTTGCGCGCCACCCTTTTCCTTTGGATGGATTCGATTTCCTCATAGTCAAATCCTCATTTCTCTCCGGATCCAACTCTGAGGGGGGACTTTTGTTGACGCTCCTTTCGTCACAGAATCTAAAGATCGGAAAAGGGAATATCTGATCTCAAAGTGATTCATCCTTTGATGAAAACATCAAAAATCGACAAAGGCAGGAACATAGGATCAAAAGCAACTTCACCGCGCAAGTTATATCACGGTCGCGCAAGTCCACTTGTGCGACGCCCTTGGTCGCGCAAGTGACTTGCGCGACCTAAGTGGTAACCGCCCGGTAACCGCCCGGGGTCTTCTTTTGCCTATAAATAGACCCTGTGGGCCCCCCATTCGAGAGGATCATTTTTCCAAAAACTCGGATTGAAGCTCCCGATGCCCAAGTCTCTTCTCAAAGCTTCCGGAACACTTCTAAGGTAATTTCTTACCTAGAACGGAAGATCTAAAGAGAGGGAGGAAGGCCTAAGTGTTGAAACTCATCAACACTTGTGCGCCTGAATGGCCAGCCCTTAAGGGAACTGGTCATACTTGCGCGCCACCTTATTCCTTCAATAGAATTTGCGCGTCCCTTTTCTGGAAGAACCTAAAGGGGATTCTAAAGGGTTTAAAAAGATTCACTCAAGTATTTCAATTCCGATTGAAAATCGCGCAAGTACACCATGTGTCGTGCAAGGTATACCTGCACGACCAATACTTGCGCGCCCACGCAAGACTTGCGCGCCTTCCAATACTTGCACGCCCCTACCTTTCTGGGTACCCATCTTTCCCATTTTACCCCTCTTAAGCCATTTCACCTTTCCTATTCAAGATTCAGTCTTCAAGATACTCTTCAAAGCCATTTATGGCATGATTTCTTGATTTGACTTCCTTATCTGAAAGGAATTCTGTGGAATATCTCTCAAAACATAGTGATTTATACATCTTTATGTCACCAAAGATTGAGAGTACATTCATTCAACCTCATCCTTTAAGATGAGATAATCCTTAACCTGGGTCTCCTTTTCAGGAATAATCCCCAGTTATAAATCCTTTAATCTAGGCATCCTCTTCAGGAGTAAGCCCCAAATTCTTAAAGTTCCCAAACTTGGGCATCCTCATCAGGAGTAAGCCCCAAACCTTAATTCCTTAACTTGGTCATCCTCCTTAGGAGTAAGCCCCAATCCCAATCTCAAAATATGGGCATCCTTCTCAGGAATAAGCCCCAAACCAAGTCCCCTAACCTGGGCCACCTTTTTAGGAGTAAGTCCCAGTCATAATTATTGGCATCCTCCTCAGGAGTAAGCCCCAAGTCCCTTAATTTCTCTTAACCAGTCCTAATTTACCCCTGATTTGGGTTTCCTTTTCAGGAGTAAAACCCAATCATAAGTCCCCTCCTAACTTGGGCATCCTCCTTAGGAGTAAGCCCCAAGATTAAAGTATTCAAATCTCCATGAAGCACATGTACCTTTATAGACCCTGTTCATGGATTTTTCTCCCTAAAAGTGAATCCTAAAACTTCATCTATCTGGGCAGTCATACATACATAAGCCCCAAACCATTTCTTATGATTGCATCTTTTCATGGCACAAATTGTCTAAATTTTACTAATACCTCTTGTTTCTCACACCGAGCATGACTCACGTGAGCTTAGAGTGTAAAAGTAATTGTGAAATCCTGATTTGAACCATCAACCATAAACATCATACCCTTACTCGAACTACGTGGGTTCTGATTCCTTTTCCAAAACAAAGGATACGTAGGTAGCCCATTTATGGGTTCGATCCCAACTTTGAAATAATCCTTGTCCTTCTGAATGACGATAAACTTCAAGTGCCCCACTGAGTGGCTTTAAAACCAGCCTGGTCATCATAATGACCAAGAGACTTTTATATAAATTTTTTGAAGGATATCATTGACCAAGAATCTCTAAACAGATATAGATGATTCTCTATTGATGAAGAACCTCGAATACATATAAAATATTCTCTAGATTTCTTTCATATTTAATCATTGATTGTTAAAACTAAAGGAAAGCACATTTTATACTTGGTAATGTAATAAGTATTCACGAACATAACTTAAATCTATAAAGAGAGTCCCGGAGTAGACAATAATTCCCCTCAAAAAGGTGTGATGAGTCCGACCTCCCATCCTCTCGACTAATGCAAATTCCTAAGCCTCATTAGTCCACAAGCTAATGAGCGCCTGCCTTTGGAAAGTAGGTCCAAACGGATGTGGAATCATTGGATGTTTCCGGTTCTACGAACAAACCCGCTAGAAACCGATCGGAACGTTTGAATCTCCCATCCAGGAGGTCATCCCTGAAATCCGTGCGAAACAAAAAATGGTGAACCCGACGTGAATCCTTAACCAAGTTAAAGTGATGTTCTTATTATTTGTTAGGCCCCTTGGTCCAACAAATCAATCATTGACATATGCTCATCCAAAAGATGCAGTGGCCAGATTCATCTTGATTTTGTCTGTTATATGGAATAGGCACTCTTTTCTCAAGATCTTCTGCAAAATGGATTTCCTTAAATTCACCCCTGTGAATACTGCTGCTGTGAACACCTCTACTGTGAGGTCTGCTGCTGTGAAAACCAATGCTGCTACTCCTGCTGGAACGTCGTCCGCTCTGAGGATGACATCACCAACTCAGCGTCTTCAACGCTGGGTTTCAAATGCACTGGTTAAGGAGTACCGTCGCAACGGTACTATCCCAACTCTGGAGTCCACTCGTCAAGCCCTCCAAGTTAACAATTCTACCTGGTCGTCCGGACAACGGCGGCCAGCGATCAAGAAGCAGGCGGTGCTGACTACCGTCTCCAACCGTTTCGGGTCATTATCCCCGGAACGCAATTTCCATTCATTCCCTTACTCTGAGGAAGTGAATGAGTAGGTCCCGCAGGGCCTTAATTCAAAACAACAGGAGTCCTTCTCGAGGGCTCCCATCAAAAATCGCCACCAGACTCGTGCGTTAGTGCGCCCTCAACATGATGAGGGTACCGACTCCAGGCATTCAGCTCAGGTTCCTCGAACCCGAGTAGGCAAGATGAACTGCCAGAGACGGAATCCGGTTAACAATGGGCAGGTTGTCATCCCTGCCATCTCCGGAGAATTCCACCAACCTAACTTGGTGGAAAATAACGATCAGGCACAATCACCTGTCCGTTTTAATTTCGTTGTCCAGCAGACTCGTCTGGAAGCATCAATCCAATCCCGCCAGGCAATTCCGGCGGAGTACCATAGGCAGGAACATGCACCTGCTTATACATCACCAGTTATTCAGCAGGCTCGTCTGACTACATATGATGGATCTCGTCAACCGCGTTTGGCGAAGTGTAATCAGCAGTCACATACACCTGCTAATACTAATCAAGCCTACCAACAGTCTCGCTTGGTAGCGCACAGAGAAGTCAGTCGGAAAGCCCCGATGACAAACAGGAGGCAGACTCAACTCTCTGCCTCCACACTTGAGTACTGTCAGGATTCAATGACAGGAAAAGGAGGACAGGAGCAGGCACATACACCTACTCCAAGCCCGGAATGGACGTATATCCCCGTTCTGGCGGCTGAAGTCACCAAACATATTTTGTCAATGGTGAAAGAGCAGAAGCAAATTCCTGCTCATATTCTGGATGCTTGCCAGGATATCATAACATCTTCAGCATCATCTCAGGGACAGACACATAAATCTATCCCGAGCAGTGGAGTGACACATCAACGATTCACTCCAGAACAGACACACACATCTGTTCCAGTCCAAGAAGGTTATGGGGCATACTCCCCCATATCATACGGACAACCAAGTCAGGCACATACACCTGATTTGAGTGGAGATCGTCAGCCTAACCTGACCATCTTTCCTGATCAGGAACATACACCTGCTCAGAGTAACCACTTTCGTCAACAAGCGGTTTCTAAAGTGAGTAAGAAGGCATCTAAGAAAAAGATCCGCCCAGCATAGTCGGGAGATCAAAGGCCAATCTGCAACAAGGCCTTGCTCGATGCTGGAGTTCTTGAAGCCCTCAGACATTTATCTGTCAGAATTCGAGATTCTACTCCCTCAGTTCCCAATAACGGGAACATTAATTTTGAAGGTCTTCAACAGACACTTCCTCATGAAGGCTTGCTTCATGAAAGTTCGGTCAATCTTGAAGTTTCTTCTTCAGATGAGAGCCACAGGAACCCTCTGTGTGGTCAGAAGACCAAGGAGCAAGAGATTTAATATTTTTCTGTAACCCATCATGACGGTCCTCCTCATGGTGATGAACTTCTCTGCGAAAGTCCTCTCCGCAGTAGTGATTCACGTTGTCTCGAAAATTCTTCAGAAGGCAATGTAGTGACGAGAAAGCCCTCCTATCTCGAGGCACTTGCAAACGTGAAGCCAGTCATGTCTGATGCTTTACTATCGGCAGGTGAAATACTTTCTCAATCAGAAGATAGCCCAGGGTGTAGGTCATTCTCCGAACCACCCCTAAGTCATGCATCTTCTAGTTTGATTAATGATCTCTCTACCAATCTTGTTGAATCCGATGAAGCAACAAGGAAACACCAACTCTGGTCAAAATAGGTAGAAGAATCTTCATTTAATGATAAAGAGGAAATGCTGAACATGAGGAAAAAACTGGCAAAAAGTGAAGTATCAGTCATGTTTTGGCCTTTGGTTGACTCCCTGTACGACATTCCAAAGATGTTGACGGATGATGGAATCCATGATATTCGTCTCAACATATGGAAGACTCTTTGTCAATTGAAGAAGAAAGTATTATCTTACGGTGATTATGAAAATCATATTAAGATAATAGAAGGGTTACAACACCAGATTGATTTGGCATCTCTATCAGTATCTCGGTATCCGAAGGCTGAAAAGAAACAGAGAACCCTTCAACGTTCATGCCTTGGCGCACTAAGAAAATTGCGTCAGTTAATTTCCAATGCTCCATCTGATGTTCATATTAGAGGATGGGGTGTTCATGGAGCACTACATTTCACAGTGCTTTCCAGTCAGCAAAGCCCGCCAAAAATGGTCTCATGCAATGTTATTGCCCATGGCCGGCCACAGTCAATGGGCTTTGTTCATAATCAAAAGCTTGCTCAAGAATAGGTTTCAACTAGTTCCTCTCAAAATCAAGTATATAGAGAACAAGTCGTTGAATTTCTCCTACATCAAGCAGGCAAGAATATTTCACAAGCCTCTCGTCTGGAGCAAACACGTCATCAAATGACAGAAGTTTCGGAAATCATCCAACGGTCTGTTGAACCAGGTGATAAAAGTGGATACAGATTAATGCATCCAGCTAATTTCCGAACTAAGATTCGCAAGATCAAGAGATATTTTAAGAAGATCTCAGACATAGCATGTCAAGAGACACCCCAGCTTGTCAGACTGGGGACTTCTCTAACCCAACCCTCAGAGTCAACAAATGGGATTCGAGGAGTTGAGCGGAAGCAGCAAGAACATCCCCAGTCCACCGGACTGGGGACTTTTTCAAATCCTGAATCCCTCCCTCAGAGAAAGTCAGTATTCTCTCGATTGGGGAATAAGCCTCAAGAGGAACGAAGAGCCAAGCTATCAGGAGATTCTCTCCAAGTGACGGTTCTCTAAGAAATTCCTGAGAAATCAAGTCAACGGAATGCCATGTCTCATCATGGACATGGAAGAAGAAAATATCATAGAAATGCTGATAGAAAGGATTCCATGCAATATGAATCCATTAATGTCATCAATGTCGTTGCTGCTGATTCACCAGATGAGGCTCAATCAGAGGGATCAGACGAATAGATTCCTGCTCAAGAAGTTGCGCACACAGACCTAAATGAAGAAGGTGTGCGCACACGTAATCAAAGGCTTACCCAAAATCTGGGTATTCCTTCAAGTAACCCACTTCCCCCTCTCCGAAAAGGATCCAATAAGGGGAAACGAAAGAATCAAGTTACTTCTCATCCTTCCTCTGAAGGAGGTCAATCTCTCTCATTAGAGCAAAGGTTTGCACAACAGGAGGAAGAAATGAAAGAATTAAGAAGGTTGAATGCAGAACTACTTCAGAGTAGTTTTCTTCTTAAGAATGCTGAAGTCCGACAGCCGAAGGAATTTGTTGTAACTACTGAGATGGATCAGGAATATCTTCCTTTATTAGTACACCCTCAGAGGTCTAATCCTACGGGTCAAACGCAACAACGGTTGGCAGCAATACCATTAGTTGTAGCACCAACCACCATGTCTGTCCAAGCTCCATTCATTGCACCTACCCAAAACCAAGTTCAACCTGATGTTTCTCAAAAGTTAATAACTACTATTGAGTCATTAACAGCTCAGTTAGAAACTATGGAAGGGAAACGGGCGCAAGTTCAACCTGAAAAGAAAGTTTACCCTGAATGGGTAGATTCAATTTCTCCTCCATCCAGTTTTGGAAACCCTGTTTTCCCTACTTTCAATGGATCAGGCGACCCCGAACAACATTTGACGCATTACGTGTCTTGTTGTGATCCCATGATGGGAACTCTAGAGCAGCAAGAAGCAGTGAAACTCAGATGCTTCGTGCGAACCTTGCAAGGACCAGCTTTTGTCTGGTATACAAGCTTGCAATCCCGGTCAGTCATCGGATGGGAGGATCTTCGTCAAAAATTCCTTCATCAGTTTAGCTCAACTTTGCCAAAAACGACAGTTTTCGATCTTACAAACTGCAAGCAAAGGGAGAATGAAAGAGTCTCTGATTTCATTGCTCGTTGGAAGGGATTAACGTATTCCCTGATTTTAGCACTCCCTTAGGAGGAATTGTTGCCAATATGTGTGGCAAATTTGTGTGACGAATTACGCACGCCATTGATCCCTGTGAAATACACAGGAGGGTTTCGAGACCTTACTTCAATCGCTAAACAGATTGAAGATTCCCTTATACAGGCTAAGGTTAAATCTCGTATAATTCCATCAGCTCTAGGAAGGAGAATGGGTAAAGCGGAAACTGCTACAGTTATGCTTAAACAAGCACCTGTACCTATTTCTACTTCAAAACCTTCATCTTCTCAAAGGGCTCCACCTCCTGAACGCCAACAACAAAGGCTGTTTCGTCCAAATGATCAAAGAGATCAACGACGAAAACAATTTGAGGATTTGAAGAGTAAAACATACTCTTTCCGAAGTGAGCAAGTTCCTGGTTACTTCATTTCAGCTCTGGAAAATAATTTGGTTCAATTACCAGTGCCCAAGAGGCCAAACAAGGAAGGAGATGAAGACCGTACCAATTATTGTCCCTTTCATCAAATGTTGGGGCATCCCATCCAGGAGTGTTTTGTCTTTAAAGACCTCCTGGAAAAGATGGTCGACTTAGGACAAGTCAAATTGAAGGGTTCTTCAGCTCATGTAGCGTGTATTACCGCTACAGATCCAGAGGAAGGGGGCGAGTGGCAGGAAGTCAAAAGCAAAACTACAAAAAAATATGATGATTGGATGGTCAGAAAGACAATCAATCGGACCCATTCCATTTTGAGAACACAATTAAAGAAGCCAATTGTGTCTCCTACAAAAGCTACAGTAAAGCCTCCATCAAAAGACAAATCCTCAAAAGGGCAGCGCAATTCAAAGAAGAAAGAGGTATCAGGAGAAGATGAGTATGTATCAAAGCCTAAATTATCTTTGACTCTGGCAGATTTCATGCCATCTACTTCAAATCCACGGGCACCGTCCCACCAAACGGCATATCCTAAACAGGCTAACCAGGCAGAGTCTTTATCAGACGAAGAGTTAATCTTTGGTTCTGTTAATATGATTCAATTAATAGATCCATATTCCAGTCTTGATGAGCCTGAATTCCTTGTATCAAATAAGGGAATCCAAGGAAGTTCTAGAGGTTCAGGATACAGGGGAAGACGTGGATCTTTCCGAAGCCACTACTCTAATTTTACCCCTGCTAGTACTGTATATGCAGCAGAAACTCGTGGTAGATCCCTTCAGCAAGCTCAAAAAGAACAAGCAAGTTCTTCTGCCAATGGCCAACTCAGTTTTGGCACAGTTATTTTGGAAGACCGATTAAAGGTTCCATCTTCTTTATCTCAGCAAGTAAATGGATCTAATCAGTCTAATCTTCCAAAACCAAGGATGCTGCCAACTTCAATACAAGATGCATCAGCTTCCAAAGCATCTGCTTCCAAGGTACCTGCTAAACTGCATATTCCTATTGGGAAACGCAGACCTCTAGATCAAAAGTATGATATATTGAAACACTTGGCCCAAGTATCAGCCAAGTTATCAATTTTGGATGCTTTGAATCTGTCAAAAGATCTTCGGGAAGCACTCATCGAAGCTTTGTCAAGTCCTCAGGAGTTTGAAGCTGAAATTGTTGCAGCTGAAATCTATCACATAGAGAATAATCCTGCAGAATGCCATGCAGTGATATCTTTTACTGATAAAGATGAAGATGATGTTGTGCATGGGCACATAAAACCTTTGTACTTATCTGGCAAAGTCAATGGTGTAGATGTTCGAAGAGCTTTCATTGAAAATGGTTCAGGAGTCAACCTCATGCCCATTCGTACACTTCGTCGATTGGGCCTCACGGAATCTGATTTATCTCCTTCTACCATGATGTTACAAGGATATGATAAAAATGAACAAGAACCACTGGGAGAAGTTACACTCAGAAATCAGTTTGGAGATCTTGTATCCAATTCGGATTTCATGATTATTGATCAAGACTCAGCTTTCAATATCTTGCTTGGAAGACCCTGGCTACATCAGCATGCAGCTATTCCTTCATCATACCATCAATGTCTCAAATACTGTTTCGATGGTCAAGTTGGAACATTGTATGGTGATAATGCCCCGTTCAAGACATGTGAGTCCCAATACATTGAGGCGGAATTTTATCACATGAAGGGAATAGAAAAATCTACAATGAAGGAAGTTACCAAAGTTAATGCTCCATATGGTTTGGAGAAAATTCCAATAAATCCATTTTCACATGTGAGTACAGATTATGTGTTACCTATCAGTAAAATTGAAAAAATAGGCTCAAATCAAAATACTCTTATGGAAAGATCCATAATGTCAATTACGGCGATCGAGCCAGACAACATGGGAGAAATTGGTAACCTACCAAGCAGTGATGAAAGCATAAGTGGTGACGTTTTCATTTCATCTGCTGAAGTCCAACAAGTATATACTTCGCTAATCAGGACAGAAGAAGTTATAGCAACACTAGAGGTGAATAATGATGTCAATTCTCAATCCATCATCTCCTCTTTATTTCCCAAAGAAGACCCTTTATCATCAATAGGGTCGGAAATGGAAGCTTCTCCTTCAAAATGTGAAATTTTGACATCTCTTATGATCATGAGAATTTCGTTTTTTCATCTACTTTGCAAGTAGAAATGGAAGAAATAACACATGATGAAGAGGAAGAGGAAGATATTAGAGATGCTCCTCCAGCATTTGAAGAGGGTATCTCTACCACTGTGGATGAACTCATAGAAGTAAATCTGGGTATAGAGAAAAATCCACGCCCCACTTTAATTAGTGCGGCCATGAACCTTGAAGAGCAAGAGATGTATATTTCATTTCTAAAGCAAAATAAAGATATTTTTGATTGGAATTATACAAAAATTCCTGCGCTTGATCCTGATGTTGCTAATCATCATTTGGGTTTACCAAAAGAACATCAAGGTTTTAAGCAAGCTGCAAGAAGAACACACCCAACCTATGCTTCCAAAATTGAAGTTGAAGTGGATAAGCTGATCAAATCCAACTTCGTCAGAGAAGTTAAATATCCCAAGTGGTTGGCTAATATTGTCCCTGTAAAGAAGAAGAATGGACAAATTAGGGTTTGCATCGATTTCAGAGATCTTAATCGGTATTGTCCTAAAGATGATTTCCCAGTTCCGATTACAGAACTCTTAATTGATGCGATGGATGGCTATGAAGTACTTTCTTTCATGGATGGATATTCTGGATATAATCAGATCCAAATGGCCCCAGAAGATGAGGAATATACAGCCTTCAGAGCTCCTCAAGGTGTGTTTTGTTACCGGGTGATGCCCTTTGGTTTAAAGAATGCAGGTGCAACATATCAACGTGCCATGCATCGTATCATCAAACCTCTTTTAGGGAAGTTTGTTGAATGCTATGTAGATGATTTGGTGGTTAAATCCAAACAACGTTCTAATCACTTGGCTGATTTGGAAGACATATTCCACAAGCTTCAACAACATAATTTGAAGATGAACCCCTTAAAATGTGCTTTTGGGGTAACCTCGGGAAAATTCCTCGGCTTTGTTGTACGCCATCGTGGTATTGAAGTCGATCCTGAGAAGACCAAATCAATCCTTGGTATGTCACCTCCTCAGAATTTGAAATAATTAAGAGGACTTCAAGGACACTTAGCCTATATTCGGCGTTTCATCGCCAATTTGGCAGGAAAAAGTTTACCCTTTACCAAATTATTGAAGAAAGGAGTCACTTACCAGTGGACTGAAGAATGTCAAGAAGCATTTGATGTTCTCAAGAAATACCTCTTGAGTCCACCATTACTCAGGCCACCTGTTGAGGGTAGACCACTTATCCTCTATGTGACAGCTTTAGAGCGATCATTGGGTGCCTTTCTTGCTCAAAAGAATGATGCTGGGAATGAAAATAGTCTCTACTATCTCAATAGAACTATGCTTGAAGCAGAAACCTGGTATTCAAGTATTGAAAAGTGCTTCCTAGCATTAATCTTTGCAGTTCAGAAACTGAGACACTTCCTGCAACATCACGAGGTCCAATTGGTATCTTGTAATAATCCGCTCAAATTCATCCTTAGTCGTCCAATGCTTACAGGACGTCTGGCAAGGTGGGCGGTTATTCTACAGTAGTTCGACATTCAGTATGTGTCTCAAAAGGAAATTAAGGGCCAAGCTCTGGCTGATTTCCTGGCTGAACATCCTTCAGTGGAAGACACGTATTCAGATATCAAACTCCCTGATGAGGAAGTTTTCTCTATTCAAGAGAGTCCTCAAACATGGTAAATGTATTTTGATGGTGCTTCTAGAAGTCCAACAGGGAAGAAAATGGAAAATCCTAAATTCAACAAAGTTGGTTTAGGAATTGTGCTCATTTCTCCAGATAAGGCAGTGTTACCTTATTCCTTTTTGTTGTGGGAAGGTGGTACCAATAATGAAGCTGAATACCAAGCTCTCATTACAGGCTTGGAGTTAGCGCTTCAAGCACAAGTGAATCACTTAAAGGTGAAAGGTGATTCAGACCTGGTAATCAAACAAGTCAATGGGGATTATGCCATCAGAAAAGAAGAATTAATCCCTTTGTATGATTACGTCAGAGAGTTAATGTCGGAATTCCCTTCAGAACCGACATTTTCTTATGTCCCAAGATCACAAAATGCTCAAGCTGATGCACTGGCTAATATAGCCACAGCTTTAGCAGATCCAAATCGGGACGAGACAACCATCTGTATTGCCCACCGTCGTGCAATTTCACCTTATGTTCAAGTCAGAACAGAGGAAATTAATGAAATTAGTCCCATTCCTGAACCGTATGGTCATACTACAGGATGGATGTCACCTATCAGGGAATACCTTCAAAATGGAACACTTCTACCTGATAGAGCCGAGAAAGAACAAATTCGGCGACGTGTGGTCAATTTTACTCTTTATGATAGCCCAAACCACCTCGAGAAAATTCTCTACAAACGTGGTTTTGATGGAGTTCTCTTCAGATGTATTGATGGTGAAGAGACAATGGCTGTCATAAAAGAAGTGCATGCAGGAGTCTGTAGTGCCCACCAGTTTGGACATACACTGTCTGATCAAATTCGAAGGCTTGGATACTTTTGGTCTTCAATGATACAAGATTGTGTTAATTTCAAAAAGAAGTGTCATTCATGCCAAGTATATGCCAACTTCATTTATAAACCTCCAGAGTTGCTTCATAAAGCTAAATACTCATGGCCATTTTCCACATGGGGAATGGATGTGGTGGGACCTTACCCTTCAGCTACAACCAAGCAGTTTAAGTACATTCTTATTGCTACTGATTTTTTTTCCAAATGGGCAGAGGCAGTACCTCTCAAAGAAGTCAGTTCTAAATGCATTGTTAGCTTCATCAAGTCTAACATCATTACTAGATTTGGTGTCCCTCATACCATATTGACGGACAACGGCACCAACTTCTGTTCTTCTGAGGTAAAGAAATTGTATCAAGAATACAACATTAAGTCCAACCATTCATCTCGATATCATGCGGCGGCTAATGGCCAGATAGAAGCCTTCAACAAGACTCTTTCAAATATACTGCAAAAGATGGTGGATAAAGATAAGAGGTCATGGCCTGATAAACTCTTTCATGCTTTCTGGGCTTATCGGACTACCACTCGCAATGCAACGTGGTCAACTCCATATTTATTGGTATATGGAAGAGAAGCAGTCTTGCCAATTGAAGTTCAATTGCCCTCACTCAGAATAGCCATTTGTGATCAGTTATCTACAGATGAGCAATTCCAAAAGCGGTTGAATGAATTGGAACAGTTAGATGAGAAAAGATTGTGCACTTTGCACCACTTGGAAATCTATCAGAATCGAATAGCACGGGCCTTTAACAAAAAAGTTCGTCTTCGTTCATTCATTCAGGGAGAATTGGTATTGGTTCTCAGAGCACCAAGGATACCAGGAAAGAAGCCTCCCAAGATTGAACAAAAATGGGAAGGACCTTATTCAATACATAAGGTCTACTCCAATGGAGCGTATTCTCTAATCTCAATGGATGGAGAACACATCATGACTTCAACTAATGCCAGATTTCTGAAGAAGTATTTTGTATAAACACAAAATATTGTTCCCAGATCCAAAACAATCACATTGGTTCATGATATGTCCTACATGACACTAAACTGTATTATGTCCTACATGACACTAAACTGTATTATGTCCTATCTACATGACATTAAACTATACAGAAGTTCCTTATTTGTCCGAGATGACATTAAAAACTATATTTTATCCGAGATGACATTAAACTATATTGTGTCCTAGCAACATGACATTAAACTGTGTGGTACTTCCAACGTCCAGCATGACGATAAACTGTAAAAAGTCCCCAGAACTGATATCCTCATATTGGTTCACCTTAGTCCTAGCTACATGAATTTAAACTGTACTGCACC
Organism: Viscum album; assembly: GCA_963277665.1. Classification (NCBI taxonomy): domain Eukaryota; kingdom Viridiplantae; phylum Streptophyta; class Magnoliopsida; order Santalales; family Viscaceae; genus Viscum; species Viscum album. The sequence goes on along the minus strand of OY728163.1, from coordinate 964,610,293 downwards.
AGTTCGTCCTTGCTATATAACGTTAAACTATACAGCAATGGTCCAGTATGACTTTAAACTGCAACTTCGTCCCACATGACATTAAACTGTGAAAAAGTTCCCTAAACCGTCCAACATGACCTTAAACTGCATCATCCCTGGTCCATGTATATGACCATAAACTATTTGAAAATCCCTTATGTCCAGCAAGACGTTAAACTATGACGTTCTAACTACATGATGCTAAACTGTATAAAAGTCCCTTACGTCCGGAAAGACGTTAAACTATATAATCTCAAAGGTCTAGTATGACATTAAACTGCACCATTCACGGTCCATGCATATGACCTTAAACTATTTGCAATTTCGTCTGACATGACGTTAAAATGGTACACTCTTTTGTCCTTACTGCATGACAATAAACTGCACAATCCCCCTTTCGTCCAATATGACGTTAAACTGTATTGTCCCCATCGTCCTAACTACATGACGCTAAACTGTACAGAAAGTCCTTGATATGTCCTACATGACATTAAACTGTTATTTTGTCCCTGCTACATGACACTAAACTGTGCAGCACCAATAGTCCTAACTGTAAGACTTTAAACTGCATAGTCCCTTTATATGTCCTACATGACATTAAACTGTGCATCGTTAAGGTTGTTATTACCTCTTGTTTCTCACACCGAGTATGACTCACGTGAGCTTAGAGCAAACCTCAACCATAACACTCTCTTTGGGCCTCTAACCATGTGTAAGTCCCAACAACATTTTAATTAGATCGTTGTCCCCAAGAACAACTTGATCATTAATTCATTCTTTAATTGAACTACACGGACTTTGATCCTTGCCCTCCAGGCTGGGTATGTAGGCAACCTCCCAGGGTTCAAGCCCAAAAACATCTCTTCACATTGGTTCACCACCATCTCATATGATGTTGATTCGTGAAACCGCCCCTGGAATCAATATCTTTACATTGATTCACTTTCGTCCTTGTTATACGACGTTAAACTATACAACACTTTTTCCCGGTACGACAATAAACTACAATATTCTTTGATTTCCTCATTTGAGAAGGAACCATTATTGACATTGATTTTTTAAATCATGTTTCATTTTCAAAAGACTATGTGCATACATGGTAATGCCTGAACTTTTTATCTTAGGTTAAACCATCATTGCACTAAAATCCCCTTTCACCCTTCACATGTACGAACCAAATTTGTACAAAGGGTAATTCTAGAACTACGTGGACTTGATTCCCATCCTTATGGGATATGTAGTAACATTCGAGTATCCCTCGAATCCAGTCCCAAGTCTTTTGGGCCTAACCCTAAATTTCACTTTCAGTCCCTTGGCTGAAAATTCCTCATGAAAACACACACTGTGTATTCATCATTATGGTCCGAATTTTATGACTTTAAACTAAGATCACTAATACTTTCGTCCTGCACGACGTTAAACTGCATTTCAAGAACTACGTATGGCTTGATTCTCATTCTTATGAGATACGTAGTGAAGTCCAAAAGTTCAATTCAGGACCCAGCCACAACATGATTATGGTTATCATTGACCTATGCATCTCTATATACATTGGACAATACCCATCTTTATGTGTTATAATCCTAACCTTAAATATTTTCAGATCTTCATAACCCTTTTCATGACTTCTAATCACAAAAATGTCAAACTTCTGAGAATTCTTTTGCCTGACTATGCAGCACGTGCCCATAGGTGGCCTTGCATAAACAGTCCACATAACAGACTTGTCAGCCGAAAGATGCTATTTTTTTTGACCATGTAGCCAATGCCCTTAGGTGGCCCTGCATATTTCAACCCCCTAACGGGTTTTGTTAAATAATAGTAACTTCATTCTTGGGAAGAATGCCTCTTTTGTCCTTATTTGTCTTAAACGACAGTATGTAGGGATCCGCAAAAAGTAGCCATCCTTAACACATTTGTCCCATATCCTTTTTCATGATCTGAAAGTATCCAAGTATATGGTTTATTCTTCTTCCCTATGTTTGGGTCAGACCTTTGTAGGAGTGATATTCATCCAGTTATTCGATATTCTTGTTCAGAAATATCTCCTCCATATTCAAGTACCTCTTTCTATACAACAAACTCTATAGTTTAGAAAATTTGAATCTCCATAAACTTTCACTGGCTTTTAGCACTAGGAAAGTAAATTTCTGGGAGTTCTTTTGCCTGACTATGCAGCACCTGCCCATAGGTGGCCTTGCATAAACAGTCCACATAACAGACTTGTCAGCCGAAAGATGCTATTTATTTGACCATGTAGCCAATGCCCATAGGTGGCCCTGCATATTTCAACCCCCTAACGGGTTTTGTTAAATAATAGTAACTTCATTCTTGGAAACTACTTCTTCTAATGCCTTTTACATCTTTTTCATATCATTCCTCAGATTCAAATATTCTTAAGCCATAGTTTACATATTTTCTCTCATACTTGAGTATGGTAATATGTTTTCAGATAAATTGTCAAGGAATTGAATCAATTTTAATCCATTTCGGTCGAAGCTATTTCGACCTTAAACATTATCCCCATTATGTCTGGCATGCATGACTTTAAACTGCCCACAAAAGAAAAAGGAACACTGAATAAAAGTCAAGTCCCAGCTCACTAAACATACATTCTGTATGATTTAGGTAATATTGAGAAATTAAAAGATTCAAAGTTTGTAGGATTATTTGTAATAATCCTAGTAAAAATTAAACTATGCTTACTAGGCCCATTGGTTTAAGTAAATTTGAAGAAGGTAGTGAAAGAATGCAGGTACAAATGATTGAATATGAAAGTGCTTTTCATTGATACACAAGAGTTAGAAGGACATCCACAGACTGGAGTCTCTTCTATTTTTCAAGAATTACAAGAGGCTTTCAACATAACACTTCTTTGATTTACGGCATCCCAAGCTTCATCAGCAACCACCTGGAATTCATTCATTCAACTGGATACAATAAGAGATGCAGTGATACCAGCTCTTCTTGGAACAATTGTAAAAGGATGTTCTTGAGTGCGGTTTGAGAAAATTTTCTGTTGATCAAAACAGTGACTCTGTTTCTGTCCAAGAGACTTGTAAGATGGATACATGGATTTGAGAATGGAGCATTGGAAGTAAAGAACCATTTGGAGAGAGTACTCTTTTCAGATATTTCTCTAATACCATGTTTGTCTTCTCTCCACCAACCATTAGTGGAAAACATTTCAACCCATGGGTTTTCCATTTTCATATCTGCAAGGAAATGACATGGAGGAAGAATTTGAAAGTTCACACCATTGTTGTTACTCTTAATGCACAGCATAACCGAAATGAAGGAGTAGCAGCGCAGATGCATTTCAGGTGTATAGTTGTTTGCATTTGGAACATTGACTCCTTGCAAGTGACCATGACCACATAGAGACAGGTAGATGCTCTGTGGGAAATTAAGATGATATTTCTTCAAGTACTTATCCAAATCTGGGAAAGTGTTGTCGCATATATCATAGTAATCATGGACAATAATGTTCATCATGTCATCAATCCGCTTTCTAGCCAGTTCATCAGCCGTTCCAATTCCCTTAGAAGCCATTGAATCTGCACAAAAGTTGAACAAATTTAACTCTTAAATGGGTTTATTTTTCATAAAATTTGTGAAAGAATTCGGGAAAAATGGCCAAGGCATTCAGTCATGCAAATCTAAACAATGGAGTGAAAGTATTTCGTGTGTCGTGCTAGTTTTTGACGCGCAAGTCTAAACCGCGCAAGTACAGATACCTTTACAGTAGCGCGACATCAAGGAAAACACTAGAAAACAGAGCAACCTGCGTGGCTAAGGTGACCTGCCCGGCGAGAGCTCGAAGGTATGAAGTCCGGAAATCCGGATACTTGTACGGAGGTGAGGCCATGTATTTATAGGCCAGGAAGCCTATCTGCACGCCGTACCCAGAGCGTTTAAGGCCTGCGCGACGCAAACTTGCGCGCCGACCTCTGTGCACTGAAGACTTGCGCGCCACCCTTTTCCTTTGGATGGATTCGATTTCCTCAGAGTCAAATCCTCATTTCTCTCCGGATCCAACTCTGAGGGGGGACTTTTGTTGAAGCTCCTTTCGTCACAGAATCTAAAGATCGGAAAAGGGAATATCTGATCTCAAAGTGATTCATCCTTTGAAGAAAACATCAAAAATCAACAAAGGCAGGAACACAGGATCAAAAGCAACTTCACCGCGCAAGTTATATCACTGTCGCGCAAGTCCACTTGCGCGACTCCCTTGGTCGCGCAAGTGACTTGCGTGACCTAAGTGGTAACCGCCCGGTAACCGCCCAGGGTCTTCTTTTGCCTATAAATAGACCCTGTGGGCCCCCCATTCGAGAGGATCTTTTTTCTAGAAACTCGGATTGAAGCTCCCGACGCCCAAGTCTCTTCTCAAAGCTTCCGGAACACTTATAAGGTAATTTCTTACCTATAACGGAAGATCTAAAGAGAGGGAGGAAGGCCTAAGTGTTGAAACTCATCAACACTTGCGCGCCTGAATGGCCAGCCCTTAAGGGAACTGGTCATACTTGCGCGTTGCCTTATTCCTTTAATAGAATTTGCGCGTCCCTTTTCTGGAAGAACCTAAAGGGGATTCTAGAGGGTTTAAAAAGAGTCACTCAAGTATTTCAATTCCGATTGAAAATCACGCAAGTACACCATGTGTCGCGCAAGGTATACCTGCGCGACCAATACTTGCGCGCCCACGCAAGACTTGCGCGCCTTCCAATACTTGCGCGCCCATACCTTTCTGGGTGCCCATCTTGCCCATTTTACCCCTCTTAATCCATTTCACCTTTCCTATTCAAGATTCAGTCTTCAAGATACTCTTCAAATCCATTTATGGCATGATTTCTTGATTTGACTTCCTTATCTGAAAGGAATTTTGTGGAATATCTCTCAAAACATAGTGATTTATACATCTTTATGTCACCAAAGATTGAGAGTACATTCATTCAACCTCATCCTTTAAGATGAGAGAATCTTTAACCTGGGTCTCCTTTTCAGGAATAATCCCCAGTTATAAATCCTTTAATCTAGGCATCCTCTTTAGGAGTAAGCCCCAAATTCTTAAAGTTCCCAAACTTGGGCATCCTCATCAGGAGTAAGCCCCAAACCTTAATTCCTTAACTTGGGAATCCTCCTTAAGAGTAAGCCCCAATCCCAATATCAAAATATGGGCATCCTTCTCAGGAATAAGCCCCAAACCAATTCCCCTAACCTGGGCCTCCTTTTTAGGAGTAAGTCCCAGTCATAATTATTGGCATCCTCCTCGGGAGTAAGCCCCAAGTCCCTTAATTTCTCTTAACCAGTCCTAATTTACCCTTGATTTGGGTTTCCTTTTCAGGAGTAAAACCCAATCATAAGTCCCCTCCTAACTTGGGCATCCTCCTTAGGAGTAATCCCCAAGATTAGAGTATTCAAATCTCCATGAAGCACATATACCTTTATGGACCCTGTTCATGGATTTTTCTCCCTAAAAGTGAATCCTAAAACTTCATCTATCTGGGCAGTCATACATACATAAGCCCCAAACCATTTCTTATGATTGCATCTTTTCATGGCACAAATTGTCTAAATTTTACTAATACCTCTTGTTTCTCACACCGAGCATGACTCACGTGAGCTTAGAGTGTAAAAGTAATTGTGACATCCTGCTTTGAACCATCAATCATAAACATCATACCCTTACTCGAACTACGTGGGTTCTGATTACTTTTCCAAAACAAAGGATACGTAGGTAGCCCATTTATGGGTTCGATCCCAACTTTGAAATAATATCTGTCCTTCTGAATGACGATAAACTTCAAGTGCCCCACTGAGTGGCTTTAAAACCAGCTTGGTCATCATAATGACCAAGAGACTTTTATATAAATGTTTTGAAGGATACCATTGACCAAGAATCTCTAAACAGATATAGATGATTCTCTATTGATGAAGAACCTCGAATACATATAAAAGATTCTATAGATTTCTTGAATATTTAATCATTGATTGTTAAAACTAAAGGAAAGCACATTTTATACTTGGTAATGTAATAAGGATTCACGAACATAACTTAAATCTATAAAGAGAGTCCCGGAGTAGACAATAATTCCCCTCAAAAAGGTGTGATGAGTCCGACCTCCCATCCTCTTGACCAATGCATATTCCTAAGCCTCATTAGTCCACAAGCTAATGAGCGCCTGCCTTTGGAAAGTAGGTCCAAACGGATGTGGAATCATTTGATGTTTCCGGTTCTACGAACAAACTCGCTAGAAACCGATCGGAACGTTTGAATATCCCGTCCAGGAGGTCATCCTCGAAATCCGTGTGAAACATATCCCCTATCTTGACATATTATACATACACTGAGAGAGCACGGTTTATATGCCATGCTAGATTTTGGACATCATTGGGATCGGTAAGTGAACTCTATGGTAGTCATTTTTTTAGTGTGGTAATTTTAGTGGAATGGTTAGTCCTTACTATCAATGGATTCTTCTTTTTAATTTTTCACTTCTCTTGATACATGTATGTTCATAGTTTTACTAATCTATCACTCATAAACATCGGAGTAGGTAATGCCTCGGATAAACTCCTTGGACTCCAGTTAATGATTTCAAGCTTACCTCAGACTTGTGATCAAGATTAGATGTTCCTATTCAAACTTTAACAATCCAAGTGTACTGGATCATGTTTACAACCATGTTCATTCAAGTTCATGAAATCATAAATGGATGTTTTGACTTGATACATTGTTGGAAGTCAGAAACGGGCTTCGGTGGACATGTTCAATGAAAACATGAGAGCCATTAGAGGAAGGTGTCATGTTTCAGTTTTTGATGTGTTTGCCATATGGGCTATGCATTTTTTGGAATATTTATCTATGAGTGGATAAACCTGTTATCTCTCATTTTGTTAAGTGTGGTCAGTTAGAAATTTTTCATGGAACATCATTGAGTTGAGGAAAGTGTAGTATGGGTCTGGCAAGGTTTTCATGAAAAGTTGGATTAACCTTGATAAATGAGGTCAAGTTGGAATTGAACATTTTATGAAATCAATAATCATGTCAAGAGCTTCATTAGAATGTTACAGGAATGCTTTAATAAGAAATTCCTATGGTGGGGTGTACTGAAACTCAGAATTGGCCTCTCAAGTTCGGACCTATGGTTGAAAGAATAATAGGAAGAATGGTGAAAGATATGAATATGTGATTGTGTCTCTAGTTTAATGGCATAGAGTAATCACCATATCAATGCTTCATTTTGGAAAACAAGCATTGGCTCAAGTTTCAATGGTTTAATGTCATGTGTGAAAGAGATTATTAGAAGTTCATTAGAAGTTTATAAATGAAACACATCCATTGGGATGAAAATTCATGACTCGAGTAGGTTGAGTGATTTTTTTATCCCAAGGGCTTCTTGGGGACAAGAAGTTTTAATGTGGAGAGATTTAAATGTCATTTTCTTTTAGACCAGATGAGATTTTCCAAAGGAACATGAATTTTCAGTTTTTTGGATGGGATGTTTGTCAAACTAAGCTATGGAATGGTGTTATGATATTTTTAATGCTATAATGTGTTTTTTTATAATTTTTTTAAGATCAAAGATGTTCCTTGAGTGTTCCATCATGTTTTAAGAGTGTCAGACCCCAAAACATCAAAATCTAGGAAGGTTGATATGGGCACATAATTTTTTTGAAAATATGTGACCCTTAAGAGAAACCATGCAGCTAGTCCAGTGGACCTGAAGGAATCACACATTTTGGTTTAACCATGTGATAGGATCTTCATAGTAATATGAGTTTCTACTGATATTTGAAAAAGGGATTTTTCATAGGCTACACATGGTTAGCCAAACCGTGTGGCCAGCCTATACGAGGGGGTTCTTTGGGTAGTGGCTCTAGCACAGTTGATGCATTGTTTGGAAAATCGTGTGGCCAAACCATGAACCTATTTAAAAGGGTTTTTAAATTACCAAAATTCCCCTCCATACTTTTTATTCCATCTCCTCCTTTATTTTCCTCTTACTCACATGCATCACCCTACTGTGAGCTCTCCTCCTCCTCTCATCTAGGCATCGATGCCTCTTTTTCATCTGAACTCTGTCTCTTCCATTTTAAGATGTTTTGGATAGATTTTGGTAATAGATATAATCATATTTCTTTCATTCCTTATTTATCTTTACATATTTTATGATATTTTAGTGTGATCTTATTCACTCTATTTTTATGTTGAATGTCCATTTCTTCGATTTCTATCAAACCAAACCAAATCAATCCTTGATATTAGACAAGTTAAGCATCCTAGGTATATGGTAAGTGGTCTATAGATTTTCCCTTAAATTTTATCATGTTTATTAAATATTTATTTATTTCGCACACCATGTTATCTTGGAATTTCCGTTAAATTATGGAATTTAATTCATGGAACCTAATTCCTTAAACCTAATAGACTTTGTATAATTAATTGGAATGTTTAATGGTCATGTACCTTAAGTTTATCCACCCTTAAGAGTGTCCCTTCAATGCATTTAATTAATTAACAATTTTCTGATAAAACCCCTCGATGAGGAAAATACATATATCTTCACATATTTCAAGGAATATGTTGAGGTTTCTAAGGCAAGTGGAAAATAACCTTTAATAAATAAATAAATCATCCATGAAATTTTCCAAGAAATCTTCTATAATTCCCTGAAAAATATTTTTCATGCATTGATAAAATTTAGTAGGTGCATTGCATATACCAAAGGACATACATTGATAAGAAAAAATTCTATAAGTACATATGAAAGTGGTCTTTAATTGATCCTATAGTTCCATATGAATCTGATTGTAGCCCAAGTAACCTTTTAGAAATAAATATTAATCGTGTCCAGTAAGTCACTCTAATATCTGATCAATAAAGGGAAGGTGAAAATAATCCTTCTATATTGCATAATTCTACTTTATGTAGTCAATATAGAAACTCTATCCCATTTACATTCTAGTATAAATGAGTTAAATATATTTCTTGATCATATTAATCCCACTTTCTTTAGGATAACCTACAATGGACTCACCCAATCATGGTCTGAAATCGGATAAATAATTCCAGCATCTAAAATCTTTAAAAACTCATTTTTCACTATTTCCTTAACTAGAGGATTCGGTCTTAATTGGATTTTTCTTTTCATATTTATCCCATCTTCAAGTCTAACCATATAAGTGAAAATATAATGGATTATTCCATTTATATATATAATGGTCCAAGTAATAGGCTTGTATTTAAACACTTTGAGTATCCACTTCTCATGTTCAGTAGTAAGAGTGTAATTTATAATGATTGGGATAGTCTCACTATCTACCAATAATATATATCATATGATTCTTCAAATTTTCTTTAACTATAATTGAGGTGATCTAAAAATTTAGGGGATAAGTTTTGGAAAACTCTCTCTTGTAAATTTCTCCATAATCTAGAAACTAGAATAAGCCTCTAGGTTTTCACTCTCTTCGGCTTAAAACACCACCTTCATCTCCTAAAAAACTTTATATTATTCATATTGAAACTTTTGGAAACTAAAAATATCTCTATAGTAGTGATAGCATAGCAATATTCAATTTCATCTCCATGCTTCACTGCTTCCTTCTGCTCAAATTGCACCCACTCATAACTGACATAGAAGATCAATCATTTTTTATTAATACCAATAAGTGATTTTCCAATATACAAGAATATTCGACTCAAAATAATGGGTGATTATCCTTCTTCCTACATTTCTAGAATATGAAATTTAATAAGAAAAATAAACTTTCTTATTTTTACCAAAACGACTTCTAAAATAACACAAGGAAATTTCACTGGTTTATCTTCCAATTAAAGTGAAATTTGTGTTAGTTTAAAATCACTTAGTCCAAGATACTTAAAAACATTCAAAGGCATGAGTTTTATTCTTATTCCCAATTTTCACAAGTATTTACTTAAATTACATGACCCGATTATAAATGCCATTGAAAAACAACCTAGGTCGTGTAATTTAGGAGGGAATTTCCTCTATACCACTATGGAATACTCATGGCACAAATATATCAAGACCAAATATTCCACTTTATTCTCATTTAAGATCAAATCATTGATAAATTTTTTATAAGTAGTTATTTGATAAATTTCCTTATTAAATTGGATATTAATGTGTATCTTTTTGAAAAGTTCTAGGAATTTTCCTCCAACTTCCCAGATCACATCATTTTTGAAAAATTTGGTGGTGGATAATATGAAGACACATCATGTTTTGGTATTATTTGATTCTCATAAACACTACCACAAAACTGGGCAAGGACAGCGCCACCCCTTTATCAGCGCTAACGAAAAAGCGCTGATAAAGGGAGGGGGGGCTTTATCAGCGCTCAAAAAAGCGTTGATAAAGGGTGCCTTTATCAGCGCTAAAAAAAGCCCTGATAAAAGTCGCCCTTTATCAGCGCTTTTTTTAGCGCTGATAAAGGCCCCCTTTATCAGCGCTTTTTTTTAGCACTGATAAAGGGACCCCCTTTATCAGTGCTTGTTTAGTAGCGCTGATAAAGGGGGGGCCTTTATTAGTGATTTTTTTAAAAGCGCTGATAAAGGGTCGACTTCAAAAAAAATTTAAAAAAAATATATTAATATATAAATATAGTTATATAGTTATATTGATATAAATATAATATATAATTTTTAAATATATTTTAGATAAGTATAAATATACATTTACACTTAATATACTTAATATATAAGATATTTAGTGAAAATGGATTCTTAAAAAATTAAAAAAATATTTTTAATTAATAATTTGATAATTATTATGGAGTAATAGTAATTTAATAACAATTTGAAGAATAAAAAACTAAAAAAATTAAAAAAAAAGATCCAAAATATGTTGAAAACGCAACTCAAATTTCAAACGGCCATAAATTTTGATCCGGGTGTCCGTTTGAGCTCTACCACATATCAAATCAAAGTCTGCGACGAGCTCTACGTCATTATTATCTAGGGGAACCCTGGTCAAAAGTTTTTCGAGGCCAAAAGAGGTCCAGAAGGCCTCCAAAACTGAGTTTTTAGTCGGGGTACGCTGATTTTTTAACATTTTGTGGATTTTCAGCCTCGTTTAAGGGGGTATTATTGGCTTTTTTTGTGGGCTCTGAATTTATTCCAAGGTATTACATTCATATTGATATTATTTCTTTGAAATTTCATCCTTTTTTATAATGCACTTCTATTTATAATCAAATATATAACTATATGTACATATTTTTTATATATTCACACCTAAAAATTAAAATTTTTAAATAAATAATTAAACATATTTACATATAAAATATATTAGCTTTATCTAAATAATAACTAATATCTATTTTATTTAAAATACCAATATATGAATATTTATATATCTACTATATATTAATATAACTATACATATATTAATATAACTATATATATATATTAATATAACTATATGTATATATTAATATAACTATATATATATTAATATAACTATATGTATATATATTAATATAACTATATATATTAATATAAATATATATTACTATATGAATAAATATAACTAAATATATATATAAATAAATAGTTATATCATGAATAAGAGAACAAATCAATATAGGGTAGTGGCAAAGGCTTTAGGTGCGCAGGAGGGAGGTCTCGAGATCAAATCCGAGTGGAGGAACGGGTGCGCGCGCAAGGTTGATTTAAAGGTATAGCGCTGATAAAGGGTGTAGGCGGTGTGAGCGGGTGCTGAAGGTGTGGGAAAGTGCTGATAAAGGGGGGCTCAAGTGCTGTAAAAAGCCCCCCTGAGATTGGCAGTATTTTTTTTATTTTTTTTATTTTTTTTTAATTTTTTTTTTATTTTTATCAGCGCTAAAAAAAGCACTGATAAAAGTGGTCTTTTATCGGTGCTAAAAAGAAAGCACTGATAAAAGACCCTTTTATCAGCACTTCGTTTTAGCGCTGATAAAGGGGACCCCCTTTATCTTCACCAGCTTTATCAGCGTTTTTATAGCGCTGATAAAGGCCATTTTTAGTACTGATAAAAGCTGTATTTATAGTAGTGAAATTTTATTTTTATCTTATTCCATATTTCATTGATCTACTTGTCTTGTGTTCTTATCAATTTTTTGTGGAACATCTTGCATTTCACTCTCATGTTGTTGCTGCTATTCATATTTCTTCTCATGAGTTTGATTTTTTCTTGAAGATATTATTCATTTAATAACATGATCACCTTCACATATTCTCTAGGTATTTTTTTATTTCCTATTAGAACTCTAAGAGGATACTCATTCAATTTCTGAAAAATATTCCCCAAATGCAACTCTATGTTTTGTATCACACCATGGTTACTAGATAAATATTTATCATGGTTTTGTATGTTTTTATATATTATAGATATATTTTGGTCATTTTTTTAACATATTCAATAATTAATTCCTAACAATACATTTGAAAATCTTTTTGTGGATGTTGTTGATATTTCAGCTAAAATTTTGGATGAGGGTTCTGAAATTATTTTCTGGTAGGAATCATTTTCTATTATACTTGAGGAAAACTAGGTTTCCCTTGATTTAAAAATGTATTATTCCCAAAAATCGTTCCCCATGATTTATTTTATTATGTTTTACTCATTCCCTACCCATACTGGTTTTGGTTTTATGGTTTAAGATGGTTGTAATTAACAAAGTTTTCTTCATATATTTCAAAGTCTTATATACTGGCTTGAAAATCTTGTAAGAGGTGTGGAATACCACACATATTACTTGAGGTCACTCATAGGATGATCCTTGATTACAGAGTGTGAACAAAGAATCCATTACTTTAGAAATTGATTCTATTTGAGCAGTGAACTTGGTAGTATCTTCCACCTAATGAACTCCCCTCCTAAATAGGACTCCTTATCCTTTCCACTAAAAAATATTATCAGCTAGATCATACAAAACTGATTAAACCTTGGTAGGTGTCTTCCATATTAGTTATCCAACTATTATTGAATCAACAACTGGTCTTGAGCTATTTTTTAAACAAAAATATAATTTTTGAAGTTGCATCCATAATTTCTCTCCATGATGTGGGAAACATAATAGCATCGCCTTGAATCTCTCACAAAACATAGATTTAAACTCCCTATCATAGTGTTATAATTTCTGAATATCACTATGAAGTTTATCTATATTTAGTGGGGTAAAATAATTATCTAATAATTTCTATGAAAGCAACTCCCATACTGTAATGAATCATAAGGGCTATGATTTCAACCAATCCTTATCACTCCTCATTAGTGAAAATGGTAAGGCCTAAAGACAAATTTCATTATCTGAAGCTCTATTATTCTTTAACATGTCTCAAATAAGTTAGAAATATAGTCCTGAGGATCATCTAATTACAAGCATCCAAATTTTCTATAATTATATATCATCTGAATAATTCTTAGTTTCAACTTGAAATAGTTGGCATTGATGGATAACCTCACAATAGTTTATACATCGCCATTTACAAATGGAATTTTTAATTCATGAGGATAATCTTAGTTTGTTCTGGTTGTCCAGCACCAACAATATTTTCTAGCTCTTTAAGGGTTTCAGTATGAGCTTCTTGATTATTCACCATTACTGCTCTCCAATGCTAAGAAATATGTCATTTGAAGTTATAATAAAACTATAGCGGATCCTCAAAATATAAACTCCATGACCTCATATACGAATCATGGAACATGAAATTTTTTCCTAAAAAGATATTTATAAGAACACACATGTTCATAAAAAGGAAATAAAAATAAAAAGTAAAAATTTAAAAAAAAAGGAAAAGGAAAGAATAAAATAAATAGTCAAAACTAGGTTTTAGTAATAGTTCCACTACTAGAGCCCCTAGAAACAGTGTGAAAGACATGACATGTTCCTAGGTGTATTAAATTTACAATAACATGGGTTGGATTTTAGAAATGAAAACATAAAGATCTTAATCACATAACACTACAAGAAAGCAATATCAAGAAAAGGATTCCAGAGGTCAAACCCAAAGGAACCATACGAAGATTACCTAAACCTACTAGTATTGATTTTCATTTCAAAGAAAATTAGAAAATTTGATGGGAAAAACATGTAAATTTTTTCACTTGAGTTAATAAGTAAGAGTTAAGAATACATTTCAAGTGGTGGTAAAATTTTCAGATAAAACCAAGATATTAGACTAGTTTCAGGGGGAAATATTTGAAGAAATAATGATTAAAACTTTTGATGATCAAGGTGGTAATTTTTATAGATTCATTGGAATAATTAGTTTTAATTATCATTCCAACTTTTACTATATAGATATATATTAATTCATTTTTCTTAGTTGATCAATTAGTCTTAGATTCATTAGGGGCATCCACTAATAAAAACGTGGAAATAGGTCAGTCCTCACTCTCTTATTTCCCTCAACTAAACTAGGTTTTTTCTCTTGGTCATCATCATATTCATTAGATAATCAGGTGGTGGTATTGGTACAATGAACACATCATAGAATTAATTTATCACCATTTATTCACTATCCATTTATTCATTCAAAAATTAACATTCACTCCCCCTTACTCTTGATCCTCCATCCCCAAAATGACTATTAGATCATATTAGATTGATTATCATTCAAGAGATATATATAGGATTTCATGGATAGAGGATTAAGTATGGAAATATGATGAAAAATGAGCTAAAATAAATTATAAATAATTCAATTCAAAATAAATTGTCATCTCCACAATAAATAAAATATTCTTTACTTTTAAAAGAAGTAGTCATCTCACCTAGAATAATGCTCTCTTCTCCCCTTCTTCAGTGTCCCACAACTTCCTTCCTTCTGTTATTCTCCAAAAATAACCCTTTTAATTTGGTTGAATATTTAATTAAATACACACGTTGTATCATGGAAAAATATCCTCATTATATTTCAAGATAAAAATAAATCCATAATGACCATGGTGTAACACCCACTTCTATAGTGTGGTGAGTATGTTTTGAATTTTAAATTCAAATAACCAAGGATTATGTCTTGGAGATCCTAGAAATCATGTCCATGGTTGGACCAAAGTTTAATGAGTCCCAGGTTCCATGTCCAATGATCTACTATAATTTTTATAGAAGAACTCAATTTGAATCCTAGGTGATGGTACAATTTTTGGAGTTAATTATTTCTGTTTTACCTTTTGAGTGGTGGGGTTTGTTTTCAGATCATAATTAAATCAATTAAAGGATGAATTTAAATTTAATAATTTGATAAATATTGGGGTGAGTTCATTATTGGGGATTCAAGATTATGAAATCCTTTATATTTTCAAAAAAATCATTAAATTAACATCCACTTCACAAGATAATTTCGATCAAAATTCCCAGTCTTAGATTTAATCCAATCCTCAACGAGGGTTCTAATATTTATCAGCTGTTCATTTATGTATTATTAATTATTTCATAAACCCATGTATTTTTTTTACAATAATCCATGTAATTCATGGGTCAAACAATATGTTTCAATAATCTAGTACATATCCAGTTTCACATTCACAGTGTTAATTTAAAGAACATCAATCAAGAAAAATCTCGCAAACACTTAACATCCCCAAATTATGACTCACTACAATGGATGATTTATTAAACCATTTAGATGGTTAATAATCTGGTTGGAATGATTATTATTATTTGGTAAATAAAAAAATAAAGTAATGATATGAGAAGAAGAATTGTGCGACGAACACGCACAAATGAAGGGAGGTAAACACACACTTTTGATTAAATTAGAAAAAAAGGGAGGAAATGGTTTTTTTAATTAATTTAAACTATTATAAGACCATGTATATTATAATACATAAGTTGGATGATAATAATATATGATGATAATGAGACATACATTAAAAATAAATTGAAATTTAAATCACATTTATATAATTACAATTGAAAACACATAAAATACATGAAAAGAAAGCATGGAGGAATGGTATCTCAAGTATAAACTTGAATTTTTTAAGTCCTCCCAGGCATATGGAAGGAATATTTTTGTGAAAATGTATCATCCAAAGTTCTAAAGTTTCAATATATTTCAAGGAGAATAGGGGAGTGTATTTATATCCTAATATGGTGGGTTGTTTTCCTTCCAAAACTACCCTTCATGATGGCTAGAAAATTTTGGCATGAAGAAATTAAAACCTTGATAAATAATATTATTTAAAGTTTTATATATATTTTTTGATATTTCACCCTCAAAATTTGGGTTCTATTGTAATTTTTCTGCTAAATTTACGTTTCTTTTCTTAAACCATGTGTTGTTGTCTAGTTTTATCAAAAAAACAAAGGCCACAATGTGAATAAGTTTTACACTAGAAATATGAACTCAAGTTCAAATGATTTATTATAAAAATTTGGGTTAATATATATTTAATTTATCCCTACAAATTTTCAATTTAATTTGACATCAATATTTTGATAAAATTCTTGAATTATGGGATTTTTTCAAATCCAAGACAGAATTGTGTGTTGGAATTTCATACATCAATTGGGCCACTTATTGGCTGATTTGGGCCTTGAAAATTTTATCCAATATTTAATGTAATGTCCCTAAAATTATAGTGTAGTATTACTTAATTTATAATTATAGAATAATCCTAGAAAATATAATATAATGGGTGGCCCAGTTTCATTTTTTGATTCATTGGGTCTTTTTGTATGGTCCATATGGCCCTTCAAATGGTCGAATTGGAAAAATATTCAGCTAAATTTTCTTTTAGAATTTGAATAATTGTCACTAAAAAAGAATAATAAAATAATATATATCATTATTTTGAAGGATATTATCAAAATATTATACTATAGTTTAATTGAACAAATTTTAATAGTGCTCTCCATATATGTTTATGATCAAAAAAAGAACATTGACTGGAAATTAATCATTTTTTAGTAAAAATTACATATTGGGAGTAATATATAATATTAAATGAATATTTAATATCAAATACCCCAAAATTAATATAGTTAATTTCCCAATAAACATAAAACAAATATACTCAACAAAATCATTTTCACTCACTAACAAATAATAAAATTTTGTTTTCTCCAATCAGGGGGGTCTAGACCAGTCCACTCATCTATAAATAATTCCAAAAAAAATTATTACTATAATAATGTGTCAAAATTAATTCATTTTTCATGTTCCAAATTTTAATTGGAAAATTTAGGCACTTAAAACTCACTCCTCTCAAGATGACACAAATTTATTCAAGGAAGTTCACTCATTCACTAACCAAAATTGAAAATACTAGTGTTTTTAAGTGATATCGGCTTCCATTACCTATTCTAAAGTGAATAATAATCAAGAGGAATTTTTTTATGTGGGTTTAGGTGTATATGGGATGGTTGGAATATAATTTCTAAAAAATAGTAAAAGAGGGGAAAACACCAATATAGAAAAAATCAATACCCAATTTTTGAAATGAGACATGGAATGAAATAGAAAATCATATTTACAAGAGTGTTAGTCTATCCAGAAATAAAATAGAGAAATAAAATTGGAAGCGGATGAAAATATATAATATATAAAAATCATAAACATTTTCCCAATTACATAATAAAATATTAGGTAAAGTTTATTTTTTTCCCTTTTATTAAATTATTTTTTCTTTTTTTCTTTTTTATTTTTTAATTTTTTTCAGAAGTTGAACTTGGAACATATCTCACACTCATATCCCAACCCATGTTTGATCTCCTCATGAAACTAATTTTAATAGTTATAATAAGATAAAAGGTTGAATATGAGTGATTTTTCACCCTCCCAAGACAAAACCCATGTTTTTTTTCTTTTTTTCACATTTTTTCATTTTTTTGAATAGTTTTCAATAACTTTTGTACAAAATGACATGAACATGTATACATTTCTAACCCTCAATAGATGAAAACCTCTCCTCCACAATTAAATGGATTATTTACCTCAAGAATGTGATGACACATTGAAATTCAATGGAAGGATAACCAAAATGATATTCATTCCCCCACACTTAAATTTCAAAAAAACATGTAATGAAAATACATGTAGTTGTTTGGTGGGATAATGTTTTTGGCTTGAAATGTGGATATAAAAAAAAGGGTTTCCAAGGATCGAATGGTCTTTCAAAAGTTGGATCACTGTACGGTTAATGGGTGTCTATTTTCCTATTTTGATTCTTATATGGTTTATAAAATGCCTATATCATATTAATGCACACCAAGGTAGGAAATTCAACTTGAATGACCAAAAACTCAAGACTCATAATCAGGGGTGAAAACACACACTATGAAATTATAGTCATAGGTGAACTTCAAATGAAAGTTAATTTTATGCCTTGTGGGTTGGGGAAAACATTTTCCTATCAAAAATTGAGTATTCAAAAATTATTTGTATTGACACAAAAAAATTTATCCAAATTTATGATGAAAATAGAAAATTTCTTAGATTAAAATAAGTCTTTAGACTCCCCAAAATGGTTGGACAATATTTAAAAATTTATTCATGAGAAATTTGGACTCTTTTTATCTTTTTTTTTGTTTTTTTTAATATACACCTACAAAAAATAGAAATAGTAAAAAATTATTGATTAAGAAAGTGGTAAAATGAGAGATAATGTTAAAATTAAAGAGTAATAATAATAAATAGAGTAAAATAGATATAGAGGGAAGGGGTAGAGTTAGGAGGAGGAAGAAGAGAGGGAAATGGGGTTAAAGGGAAATAGATGTCCCCTAGTTTTGATTTGGTGGGTCACCTTATCCATCTAGTGTTGGGTCTATTATAGTAGTTGGGGATATGGTATAATTCTATATGATTCCTTGGGTATTTAACCTCTCATGGTGATTCTTTAACCGATGTCCATTATCCATGAATGTATTTTTGTAAGAAGGTTCTTAAACTTACACTCACTAAATAGATAAACATTAGTAATAATATAAGGACCTTTCCAATTAGAATTAATTTTACCAAGGTGAAGTTGAAATAAATAATTGAAGATAATTACATATTCACCTTCATGAAATAACTTTTGTAGGTTTTTTTTCATGTATTTCCTTAGTTTTTTCCTTATAGAAATTTTATTTCTCATAAGAATCAAGGTGAATCTCTTCTGGTTCAGTTAGATGAAACAATCTCTCTTCACTGGATTTTTCATAATCAAATTTATAGTTTTTCTTACCACAGTATCCTGACAAGACAAATTTATTATGATTTAAAGACGATTTTATATCATATCTTAGACCCTAGGTTGTATCTCAAGGAGTGTTGGATTTTTAAAGTGTGTATTCTTAATAAAAAGGACAAAAAGAGGGGATGTTTTTTTAAAAAAGTTTTAAAAATAAAATGAATTAATGAAAGATTTTAATATATGATAAATAAAGGTGGAATTTTTATAATAGTGATATAAATAAAACCTTTCAAGTTCACAACATATCTTGGTGAGTTCATATTTCTAAAAAATACACATGGTTTAATGTAATTATTTGGTTGAGGGTTGTCAAGATCTCGATCACCCACTTGCCTCTTAAAACGATGCATAAAAAACCAACCCTTGACACAAAAATCATGTTCTAAAGTTCTGGACCTCATGCATAGAGTCAGAGATACCAAAATATACTGATTTATCATGTATGTGTGAGAGAACGAGGTTTCTTTTCTTCTACAATTGAAATAACCTTAGATTCCCACTTGAAATCTATACCCAATTGGTGTTGAGATAAAAAGTGTCTCACTTGATTAAACCAAAAAAAAGAATTAAAAGAAGAATCATGTTAAGATAAAACATAAATGAAAAGTTTTATATAAAATTATACAAAACCATTAGAATAACAAATTTTGTGACTACCTCTACAAGTGTGTGTAGATCCCTTGAAATGATCGTCCACCATTTATCTCTCTAATGAGAGGATGAGGTGGCTTAGGTGTAGCTTAGCCTTCATCATTGATCCACCTATAATGATAGGGGAATCTAGAGATTATAGAATGATGATATAACTCTTTTGGGTCTCAAAAATTGAATATATTTTCCCCTTGATCAATATTACAAATGATGTTCCCATGGTGACCTTTTATAGAAAAAATGGGAATTTATTTTTGGGAACTCATATTTCAAGATACCATTTCTGTCTTAGTTTCAGATTGGTAAATGGATATATATCTAATTGGAAAAAAGATAAGAGTTTTTTTCAGAATCTTTAGCATCATTATGTACAATTTGGTTTCCATTTGACATCAGTAATGGGATATATAGTAAAAATACTGAACCTAGCTTTTGACTTCAATCAAATTTGGTTCTCTAGACATTCTGTTTATTTTTTACACCAGATGGATGAATTGGGATTGGGTGTCTTGAGAAGAGTTTTATCCCACACCTAAACATTTTTACTCTTGGTAAGATTTAAATTTCTAAAATTATGCATGTATATATTAAAACTTCATGAATATTTATCATTGAAAAAAAAAATTAATTCATTTTACCAATGTGATCCAAGAAAAAACTACACCAATGCTACTAGAAAAAACCCTATACCAATGGTTTGGAACCGTTGGTATATATCTCCAAATAATTGGTATATGTAAGGACCCAACCCCAGTTACCCAGATCTGATGCATTATTGGTTATATTGTCATACAATCAAGGAATATGAATCCTGAAGGACTGAGTAGTTTAGTATTATTGGAAACATGATACATACATAATTTCATCATTACAACTTAAAATGAAAAACAACATAGAAACTCCTTAGATAACTTCCATAACTTCTAGGTTATTTCAGCATGTCATTCATAATAGAATTATTCTTTCCCTGAAAAAATGAAACATAATAAAGGGGTGAGCTTAAACGCTCATTAAGGGTAATAAATACAGTGGAAGATAACATAAACATTAGACATGGTGAATAATTGAAACACATGCCTCTAGAAATAAACTTGAATATATTATAGAGGAAATATGAGCTGAGTAAATATTGTCATAATATAGCATAATCATGGGTATTATACTAGTATAATAACCACATGAACCATCAATACTTTATTAATAGTGAGGTAATGCATAATGCAAGACAACATATCTATACCGTCAAGGACGCCTGCCAAGACCATAAATAATCATTTTGTCAAGGCCTTGTGCCATGACCGTAGTTTGTCTCATGAGACCTACCAATGCACCAAAGGTCTATATCGGGCCCCACATGACACTTAATATTTCCAATTCATTCCCCATATGAATGGGTATAAACATAAACAACATACACATTAATATATTAAATGTAAATAGCTTTCCCCGAACATTAAGCCAAAACACTAACCATTCGAAGTAAACTGATTAATGGTTTAAAGATAGAACATAAATAGCCAAATAATCATAAAAAATTAAATTTAATATGGTAGATGATAATATGGAATAATAATCCCAATATTAAATAAGAATCAACAAGTGTGTTGAAATAGAGGAAGATACTCTTCTAAAATCTTCGATTAATTCTTGAAATAAATACTCTTTTACTTTGAGTAGAAGAGTATTTTTGGAAAAATCTTTGTATAAAACCAGAAGTAAAGTAATATATTATTTTCATAAAAAAATGAGTGATTTTATAGATATTATGGTTTCCAAAAACAGATTAAATATTCCCCTTCAAAATAGGTAATAAATTGAGATATTCCCTTGAATCGGGCTTGTATTTCGGAAACAATTTGAAAGATCCTTTTAAAGAATGTAACTAACCATAAAATAAATAAGGATTATGGTTTGTTTATATATATATAACACTCACAAATAATTTATGATGAGTATAAAATATTTCATAATAATTTCATTGAGGTAATTTAGACAATGAAAATAACCCGAATGGAAATGGAAGTTCAGGTGGAAAAACGATTACCTTAAATCTAAATGTGTTCCCCTCTTGAACTTAAGGTCCTGGAATATAAAATTATACATGAAAATAAATTATTTTAGAACCTAATATATATGTATTTAGTTTATCATAATTCTATTTAGTTCATTTATGTTATTATTTATAAGTTATTATATTGAATTTTGTCGTTCAGGAGTGCTTGTTTTCTTGATTTTCATAATTGGTTCACTTGTTTTTATGTAATGAAATTCCTGTGGAATGGTTGTAAATATAAATAATTGAAATTAAATATTATTTATGAACATCCATAATTATTAATGGCCACTTCTATCATTTTTTTACATGGAATGAGGATGAATCGTTGGATGATAATCACTTCGATTATTTGGCGGTATTTGGATTATTATGAACTAGTTTTGTCACATAAATTAATAATATGCACATATACTGGTTAATGAACATTAATTAGGTTGTAATTTATATATTAAAGTCTGTTTCAAACATAAATATGTTTTTATGACCAGTAATGAAGGAAATATTTAAGAATGAAACTTCGTCTTCCACGAATGTTATAAATTGGAACCTCAGGGACATTGATTTCATTTATAAAAATAAAAGGGAGGGAGTAAGAATATTGATGATGGTTCTTCCATTAAAATGTTATAAATCCATTATATGGATGATACTAGATTTATCATGTTCATTTGGTCAAATGAGGTGAGGATAGGATAACAAAAGAAGATAAATTCAAATGAAACTCAAAGAAAAAAGAAATGTGATTTACCTCTTGAAATAACTTCCTCAAGAACCTCCTTAAGGAAAGGGATTTAGGTATTTTGTCAAGAACAAGAGATTCCTGGTCGTGGGGAGTGACTAGGGAAGGGTATTTGGGTAGAAATTTTAGGAGCTTCAAGGCTTAGAGGAGTGAATAGAAGAGGGAGTGGTGAGCGGTTTTTATAGTGGAGGAGAGAGGTAATTTTTGACTATTTAATTCATTATTTTATTATTTCCCTCAAGACAACCAATAGTATTGTTTCCTATGACCCCTAATAGTAATAAGTGCATGTGATTTCTAACCAAGTGTCCTTGAATCACTTGTGATGTCATTAATATTGTATTTAACTGATAATTTGTATATACGGTATTTTATCGTATTTCATTATTCATCAAAAATTCTAGAATTTTAGAAAAATCCTAAAAATTTACCTCTACCATTTTTCGATGTTTATAATTCAAAAATGAACTCCATTTTTCAAAATAAATTTTCTAAATATTATTAATTTAATTTTTAAATAAAGTCATAGTTAATTCAAAAAAATAACAATTTTAAGGTGCAATTAGTTTTATTTCACATTGAAAAATTAATTAAGATCTCATTATCTTATTGCCTTAAGAAAATAATATAATATTATTATTTACTATTCGTAAGGGTCATATTACTATTCATAAGTGTATGTTACTATTCACCAAAAAACAAGTTTGTTCTGTCAGACTCTAAATGACATACTGGTCACAACTCTAGATGACCGTTATTCAAAATTCCAAACACAATAGAGGAAAATTTGTGTTTAGTGGATATATTATAAAATGCATTCAATATTTATTTTCAAAAGCATAGGGTGTTACAGTATAGGTAATGTAAAAAAATAAAACCCAACTTCATTTTGATCCCAGCACCTCCCATTTATATTCCAATGACATAACTACTAAGATAATATGACTTTTTTGAACCTAATTTAATAAATATGTATATATGTATATTTACAATTATTTTAGATTTTGATGTATTTTATGTTATTTGAAAAAAGAATACATAAAAAATATGGGTACCTATACCAATAGTTGTGAGAACCGTTGGTATAGATCCCTTGATTGTTTGACCTATACCAATGGTATAGGGTTTCTAAAATAGACCTATACCAATATTTTTGGAAACAATTTGGGTATAGGGTCTTCACAAGGGACCTATACCAACGTTTTTGGAAAAACACTTTGGTATAGGGTCTCTCCATGATTCCTATACCAAATATTTTGGAAAATCCATTGGTATAGTTTCCCTATAAGGAACTTATACCAATGGTTTTTTCCAAACCATTATTATAGGTCCGTTGGTATAACTCCAATTTCTATTAGTGCATAGAGCTATTCTTAGTGAACATAGAAAAAGATGTCTCAAAAATTATATCAGAATTAAATTCTCGGAGATGCATGATACCAATATGATAAAATAATTCAAAGGTCATCTATGTCACTAACTCTCCATTTGTGTGTGCGGAAACCATTTCATGTTATTCTTTCCACCTTCTATCCAGTAAATATAGGTTATTTTTTTAAAAAAATTGCTTACATGATTCTTTCCACCAAACCTTCCCTATATCCTTTGCAATCAAATTTTAAGACCCACTCAGTTAAGCATTCCCAGATGTCATACCTTATGCTCCTGACCTAGATATCCCGATTTTTTTTATATTTCATTACTCCCCTAAATATATTTTTTAGGGAGTACAACAGTCAAATAACAGGTACACATGCATAGGTCAATCTCATATAGAAATGAAATAGATCAAAAAAGGATCAAACGTAGGGAAAAATAATTTGGAAAAGTGGATAAACCTTAACCTAACTTATATTTACGTTCTATTAAGTAATAAATATTCACACTTCATGGATGTGTGTAAATATGTGTGGATATATTAAGTTACATAATTTTCTCATACACTACTCACAAAAATTCTATTAATCTTATCAAAGGTTTAATAGAGATACAACCATTTATATCATTGAAAAACAACCAATTTACTATAAAAATTCACACCTTAATTTTAAATTCATGAAAAAACACACATTCCAGCAGTGAAACAAATTTTTTAAAATATTAAAACAACATAAAATAGAAAAATTACTCATGAATTTTAAATAATTTTCATGATTAAGTGAGAATAAAAAATAAATATTCAAGAAAAAAAAGTGATGGGTAAGGGGTGAAAGTTAACAATACTAGTTAGTAAGTAGAAAATAGAGAAAGAAGAAAGATTATGAAAACTTTATAACTAACCCATGAATGTACCCACCCACCCCACCCACCCACCCCCCCCCCCCCACACACATACCTAGATTGTGAAATGTTCTTACTATAATAAAATAGAATGTGGGAAAGAAGGATAAAACTCAATTGGTTTCATTAGTAGGTTGCTTCTTGAACTTTTTGTTCATCCATTGGGAACTCTGGAATGGCTTTGTGAAAGTATGTCAACTACTTCCCATTGACAATGAATGTTTTTTTTGTTACTTAATTTTTAACATAAAAAAACAAATGGATAAACATTAGTAATAGTGTATGGTCCAAACCAGCAGAAATGAAGCTTACCTGGATATAACTTTATCCTTACATTAAAAAGGAGTACCTTTTTTCCAATGTGGAATCGATGATGAAGGATGATACAATCATGGTAATCCTTGGTTTTCTCCTTAAAGATCCATGATTTCTCAAATGAATCTCTATGCATTTCCTCTGTCTCTTAAATATGTAACTTCCTCTGAGAACCTACACCCAAAATATTAGAATTGAATTATTTAATGTACTAGTAGTCCTAGTTATCTATCTCAATAGGGATGCTACAACTCTTTCTGAAAACAAGATGATAAGGTGACATTCCAATAGGAGTTTTAAAGGAAGTACAGTAAGCCCATAATGAGTCATTGAGTCTTAGACTCCAATATTTTTTGTTGAGTTGAACTGTTTTTTCAAGAATTTTTTTACCACTCTATTCGACACCTCAACTTGACCACTAGTTTGTGGGTCATATGCAATAGAAACTCGATGCTCGACCCCATAATGATGAAAAAATGATTGCATTGTTCAGTTGTAGAAATTAGATCATTGGTCACAGATGATGAACCTAGGAAAACCAAACCTATAAAAAAAATTGGGTTCTCAAAAATTACACATCTATATTTGAATCATCAGTCCTTATGGCTCATGCCTCTACCCATTTTGAAACTTAATAAACTACTATAATAATGTAAAAGTTTCCAAAGGAATTAGTAAATGGACCCATAAATTCAATAAATGAAACATCAACATTTTCATGAAAGATCAGGGGTTGTTGTGGAATTTCATTTCTTTTAAAATCATTCCCCATGCTTTGACAGCGAGGACAAACTTTGAAAAAATTATGGTCATTAAGAAATAATGTTGGCCAAAATAGGCTATAATTTAGGACCTTATGAGCAATCTGTTGGGTATTAAATTGGACCCCACATGTAAGAGTTTGATAGACCTGAAGTACAGACTGAAACTTGCTATTAGTAACACAGCACCTAAGGACTTTATCACTACATGTATGCCAAAGGTAGGGTTCATCCCAAATGTACCAATGGGACTCATGTTTTAGATGACCATCTTGGTTTTTTTTTAAATTAATAGGAATGAAATATGCTACCAAATATTTTACAATTTCATCATACCAAGGAATAGAATCTTTTACTCAATAAAATTACTCATCGGGAAACATGTCATTAATATAGGAGTACAAGGGGATGAGTCAATGTTTGAGGATGGGAGGATCCTACTGATATGGTCAGCCACTATATTCTCTTCTCCTTTTTTATCCCTAATTTCTAGATTATATTCCGGAATTAGGATCATCCAGTGAATGATACATGGCTTGGATTCAGTTTCTTAAGGAGATATTAGAGGGTTTTATGGTTTGAGAACACAATCACTTCGGACCCTAAAAGGTATAACCTAAATTCATCCAAGTAAAACATAATGGAAAGGAATTATTTTTCAATAGTGGTTTAGTTTTCTTGGGTAGGGTCTAGTGTGTGTGAGGTATAGGCTATGACAGATTGAGCTTGATCGACTTGTTGTGATAAGACTTCCCCAACTTTACAGTTAGAGGAATCACGCATGGGCTTAAACGGTAAATCCCACTAAGGTGGTAGGATTACTGAGGGTGATGTGATACTCCATTTTAGTTGGTTAAAAGTAACCTCACAATTTTTATCAAAAAATATGTTTTTATTTTTTGAGTAATCAAGAGAGGAGAAGTGAAATCTTACTAAAGTCATTAATGAAATGATGATAAAATTCATCATGACTTAAGAAAGACCGCACATCCCATACATATTTAGGGATTGGTATGGAATTAATGATTTGTGACTTTCATTTATCTACTTGGGCACCATCTACATAAATTAAATTTCCAAGTACTATACCTTTTCACACCATAAAATGGAATTTTTCATAATTTAATACAAGTTTATTTTCAATACAGTGACATAGGATAGAACCAAGACTACTAAAACATTCATCAAAAGATGGTCTATAAATAGTAAAATCATCCATGAATACTCTCCTTAAATTCTCCAGCTAATCTGAAAAAATAATAACCATGAGACATTGAAAATTACTTAGAGAATTGTGCATACCAAATAGCATCCTCCTATAGGAAAATATTCTAAAGGGGAAAGTAAAGGTTGTATTTTCCTGATCTTAGGAAGAAATATGTATCTAAAAGTGTCCATAATACCCATCAAGGAAATAGTATTGGTACTTTCCTGCTATCCTATCTAGAATTTAGTTAATGAAAGGTAATGGTAAATGTTCCTTCCTAGTGTGTTGGTTCAATCAGAGATAATCTATATAGACATTACAAATATTCTTCACACAGGTTAGAACCAATTCATTATTTTCATTTTTAATAACCATAAGTTGAGTTTTATTAGGAACTACCAATATTAGACTAACACATTGGTTGTCATATATGGGGTAAATGATTCCAGAAACCAATAATTTTGTTGCCTATTTTTTAAAAACATCTAGGAGGTTTTGGTTCATTCGATATTGTGATTGTCTCACCGGTTTATCCTCATCGTTTAACAATATATTATTCATGAAAATTGATGGGATAATACCAAGAATTTAAAAAATATTATATCCTAATTCTTATTTATATTCCCTCAAAAGGTCAAGTAGTCTCAATTTATTCTTTGGAGGGAGTTAAATAGAAATTATAAAATGGGTCTTTTTTTCATTCTCAGGATATGAATATTTTAAATTTGAAGGTAGTGGTTTAAGTTCCAATTCAGGGAGATTTTGGATTTTTTGGAGTGAATGTGAAAGTTAGAGTTCAATGGTATCATCTAAATACTCAACGGTAGAATAATCATATGAAGAATAAGCTTTTATAATTTTATCAGTATCATTGATGTTCACAGGATCCTCAGTACTCAAGAAATCATCAATTAAAGAACATGCATGACATTTTTCTAAACCAGTACAAAATTAAATGCATGATTCATTACCTACAATTTATATCAATTATGAAAACCTAAAATGGGATTAGGGGAAAAAATAAGTTTTTTAAGGGTAAGGGAGTACATCAATAGAATTAACTAAAATTGAGGAATTTTCTTCTGAGAGGTGATCCATGGTATCAAGGATGTTGAATTGGAAAATATCACCACAAAACTCCATAAATAATGTACCATTGTAGCCATTAATTACAATTTTTTAATTTTTTAAGAAAATATTCCCTGATATAATAAGGTCATGTCCATTCATTCTATCAACTTACATTTTTAGAACATAAAAATTAGTAGGAAAATTTAAAAAATTTACCCTCACAAGGGAATCCTCTAACACACCGGTGGGGTGTGCGGTACTCCAATTTTCTAGTTGAATGAATATTACTATGTTTTTAAATTACCTAACCTATAATTAAGGTAAAATGTAGTTTGGTATCATATTTATATAAGCACTCAAAATAATCATAGGATTGGAAAAGAAATACTCCCCTATGATTCATAGAATTTTTAATGATCCATGATCATTACATTTGGTGGGAATTGATAGCTCTATCAATAATGAGATTTTCCTCCCCAATATCACCTTTTAATCACCTTTAATTATACTTTGGTTTGTATATATCTACCTTATAAACTTGGTGTATCATAGAATTTTCTTCACATGATTAATCAAATGTAGGTTAACCTACACCTTTTTAAAAGTTTCCAATGTTTATTTATCAAGTTCAGTTTATTTTGTATTTCATTTTTTGGGTGGACCTTTTGGGGAATGAAAGAGGAATGGTTTTTCATGGTGTTTAATCAAATTAAACTCTCTTTCCTTTGGAGGGTCTTCTCTCATTACAAGGTTTTTCCTCATTTGGATCATTTTTTATGGTTGGAATGGTGGTTTCCTTAGGACGAGATGACTCTAATAGAGGGGTAATTTGGTTTTTAAGTTTCATTCCACTCTTAAGTTTTATGGAGCCAACATTTTCCTTATCCGGCGGATTAACAAGTTGTTGAGAAGGAAGTTTACCCGACCCTTGATTTTTGATTTCACCCAAAGAGTTGGAAAGTTTTTCTAATTGAGTTTTTAGGTCTTGTGTGGATTCTTGTGTGGTTTTTTTTTTGAATTGAAGATTATTTTTATCCATTTATTTCATCATTTATTATAGTCTAGTATTGGGTTTTGGAGGGCATTTTATGAAAGGAATTTTTCATGGTTGAGGATTTATAGATGGTGGAGAAGGATGATTATTATACCCTAGTTGGTTCTGTGATTGTTGAGGTTCGTTTGAATACCCCTTGATAATAGGGTTATTTTTCTTTCCAAAAATAGTTGGATGGATAGTATGGTTATTTCTTAATGGTTTGGTTATAGGGGTGGCCTAATATGATTTTCTTACAACTCTTAAAATTTTCTCTCAGATGAGTGCATTGGTCAAAATAATTGGTATCAGTATCATAGATACCATAATGAATTAGAATATGAGGTTGTTATTTCCCTTATTAAATAGAAATATATTAGAGTATGGTACTTACCTCTTCAAACTTTGTGCCCACCTTCTTCTTGGATTCAGAACTTTGAACCTCATTGCCACCTTAAACGGGTACACTAGGCCTTGAACTGAATTGTTGAGTGTTCTCCACCACATTATCAATGAGGGTCCTTAAAATGATTAGGGTTTTCCCAACTAGTGAACCACATACAACTACATCAATCATGTTATGATCAATTGGAATTAAACCTTCATAAAATTATTGGATTAAAATTTGATCACTTATTTTGTGGTGTGGGAAACTTGAACAAAGCCTTTTAAATCATTCCCATTATTCATGAAGTGTTTCTCCTTGTAGTTTTCTTATTCCAAAAAAATATTTCCTTATTTTTTTAATTTGAGAGGCTGGGAAATATTTTCCAAGAAAAATATGTTTCATGTCTGACCATCCTTTAATTGGGGAATTAACAAAATATAACCAATATTTTGTAGTGTCTTTTAAAGTAAATGGGAATGCTCTAAGTTTTACTTTTTCTTCATCCAAAATTGTAGGTTTTAATGTTGAAAACATAGTATAAAATTGTTTTAATTTATTATGTGGTTCTTATCCAATAAGTCTTTGAAATTTGGGTAATAATTGAATGAGTCTGGTTTTAAGTTAAAAATTTGGTTCTTCGCCTTGTATTTGAATGTATACAGGTTGGATCTCAACATCAAGCACAGTTAGTTATTTTAATTTATGGTTTTTTCAGCCATATTATATAATTTTATTTTATTCTTGATGTTGGTTTCAAAAGAAGAATAATTATCAAGAAGAGTGTTGATGTTTTTTGTGTCCTCCTTCAAGGGATTGTCTGGTGTTTCCCGATGTCGATGATACAAGATCCTCTCTGGTTCATGTTCGAAATGAAGTAGTTCCTTTGATGAATATTACATCGTGAAAAAGACCTATAAAATTAAAATTTTAGAAAAAAAACTTAAACAATAATGGAAGAAAAGAATCACACAAATATTTACAAAATAAATAAAGTTTTTATAAGAAATGCACACTAAAAACAAAAGTTCTCTCCAACAAAGATGCCAAAATTTGACTGCACAGTCACGACACATCAAATTTATTATAATTTAAATTTGATTTTATATAATATGTTATAACTTTTGTTGTATATCAAGGAGATTATGAGGTTTAAATTTCATATTTTTAAAACCAATGACTAAAAGAGGGGGTGGTTTTTGAAAAAAAAATTAAAAAAAAAATGAATTAATTAAAGAGTTTAATATATGATAAATAAAGGTGTTATTTTTAAATAATGATAGAATGAGGTAATTTAAAGTTCACTAAATATATTTTTTAGTTAATAATTATGAGTAATACACATGTTTTAATGGAATCCTTTGGTTGAGGGTTGCCAAGATCTTAATTCCCCTCTTTCCTCTTAAAACGATGCATAAAGAACCAACCCTTGACACAGAAATAATTTTTTTAGGGTTTTTACCTCAAGAATATAGTGAGAGACACTAGAGAATAATAATATCTCATGTTTTTGAGAGATAAATATTTTTCTTATCTTGTCCAATTGGAAAAATCCAAGATTCCCACTTGAAATCTCAACCCAATTGATGTTAAGATAAAAATTGGTTCACTTGATTAAACCAAAACAAAGAATTAAAATAATAATCAAGTAAATATTAAACTTAAATTAAAATTTTCACACAAAAATTAAAAAAAACTAGTAGAATAAAAAGTTTTATAACTCCCCCCTCCAAGTGTGTGTAGCACCCTTGAAATGATCATCCACTTTTTAGCTCTCCATTGAGAGGAGGAGGAGGCTCTGGTGGAACTTATCCTTTATCCTTAACTCCACTATGAGGAAAGGGGTTTATATAACTTATAGGTATATTCCCATTTTTTGAGTTTACAAATAAAGTTCCCATTGTTCCCTTTTATAGCCTAAATGGGAAGTGCTTTTGGACACCTAGATTTTGAGATACCACTTGTATATTATTTTAGGGTTGGTAAATGGACTTATATCAACTTTTAAAAAAGATAATAGTTGTTTGAAGGAATATTTAATATCACCATGTAAAATTTTGTGACTATTGGACATCTGGAATGGGAGATATAGTCAAAATATTGAACCTAACTTTTGACTTTGAGCAGATTTGGTTCTCTAGATAGATCAGTTCAGTCAGGCTACCAAATGAACTAATTGGGATTGAGTTTCTTGAGGATAGTTGTATACCAGTGAGTTTTGGATCATATAAAAAACTTTTATCCAAATTTTAATAATGGATTTCTCAAAATGTGCAAAAATAGTGGGAAATTGTTCATGGGATTCCATGGAATTTGGCTCATTTTGCTTCAACTTCATTCTAGATCTTCCAAACCACATCCACCTATAACAAAATAGTCTAAAAAATTAAAAAAAAATTAAGAGTGATAAAAATAATCTAATAGAATCAAATGTAAATTTAATTTTGACATAAAATTTTTAATTTATATTTCAAAATTAGTTAAACACAATGACATAAGGGTAAAAATGAATAGTAAATTGCTACACGCTCAGTTTTCACAGCCCAAAATAAATTACATTGTATTTCAATATATAAATGACATGATATAAAAAACTATTCTAAAAGTAGACATCAAAATGGGTGTTTTATAGGAAATTCTATAATCCCAAATCAATTCATTAATTCTTTTAGGTCAATCTTTTCTTATGGTCTTAACAATTCTCTCAATCACTCTTTTCACTTCTCTATTAGAAATTTCAGCCATTCCATTTTTTCAGGGGTGATATTCGGTTGTTTTTTTATATGAAAAACTATTCCTTTTAAAATTATATCCCATGGTTCTATTACATAATTGGGTTCTTAAGTCACTTACCAAGGCATGTGAAGTACCAAATCGATGGAAATGTGGGTTTTAAGGAACTCAATAACAGTATATTCACCATACTTTCTATTGTGTTTTTCCTTGACCCACTTAGAAACATTATCAATAGAAATAATAATTTATGTGTAATGACCCACTTATCCTTATTGTCTTAAGTATACAACAATTCATTACTTGGCCATAAGCGACATCCCCAAGGTGCCAAAGGCTGGCAATAAATGCTGAAGGGTTTCAAAACAAGTGGGGGATGATTTACCCTTTTAGAACATACCACAGAACTAAAAATCATAACCAAACAAATCGACTAAATGATGCATGATAAAAACTAAGACAACTAAACCATTTGTTTTATCATAAACCAACCAAGAGTACCAAAGCGGAAACCAACACTAAATCAGAGTAAACAGCGGAAAGACAAACTAAAGGACTAAAAGACAACAACCCAGCTCCATTCTCCACAAGCTCCAAACTCCAACATCACGAACCAGCCCAAGTATCACTAAGTAGTGCTATAAACATGTGACACTTTACCTTTTTCAACATCCCAGTATATGACATTTGTAAAAGCACCAACGTTCCAAAGCAGGGGGTGAGTAATGAAACTCAGTAGGTTTTCCCCGATGACTTCCCAACCCATGCCTCTAGGTTAAAACATGTTATCACATTTATATAAAACAATTTATATAAAACAATTCCAAAACAGTTCACAATAAAACAAGTTCCATGTCAAAACCATTTTCCAACAAAACCATCTTTCTCAAGAAAAGCAACCAAGCAAAGTTTCCAATCAAATTCCCATTTCCATTTTGGCACATTCATTCCATTTCACAAATCCACACAACCAACCATGAATGCAACCTGGATCTCCCTATACTCATGAGTGGTGTGTTATCCTTCCACTAAGTTGTCACTTAGTGTACTACCTTGACGGGGGTACTTCACTCCCTTATCTGTCTTTTTTGATGGGGGTACTTCTTGCCCTTATCCATCCCAACCTTTTGATGCGGGTACTTCTCGCCCTTATCCATCCAAATGCATATGAACACACACCACAACCCATGAAAATCCATACCAAAACCAAGTGTGTTCAAAACCATTCAATAAATCATCAAACCTTTTATTGAAAACCATTTCTTTCAAGCAGTAAAACCATAACTAGTTTAAAATCATTATTTTAAATTCACTTCAACAAACACTTTCCAAAAAACAAACAATTTCCATCACCCGTTACTTAAAAGGGGTTTCAACCATTCTTTCATAGAAGATAAACAAACCATTTTAATCAAGGGAAAAAAATTTAAACTAAGCCTTGAAGTTCTAAGAATTAGGAATCAGGATTGAATCCACCTACCTCAAAAAATTAGGAAAAACTAACCAACGGACAAAGAATGCCAACAAAACCGAGTCAACTACTCACTGAAACCTCCTTAGATTCTTTCCCCTAGTACCAAAAAAACCAAAACCCGACTTAAAAGTCATCCACTCCCTTAGATCTACCCACCTTGGGTGTAGATCTAAGGATCCATAAAGAGGGAAGAAGGAGATCTAAGAAAACTAAAGGAAACGAGACTTACCTCGATTAACCAGCCTCTAAACGCCAAGGAAAACCTCCGGATCGCTTCCAAAATTCTTGGTAAGTGTTCTCCCACCTTCTCTAGATAGAAATCCCGAGTTAGGGTCATCTAGGAGCAAAAACGAGTGGGTTTAGATATAAAATGAATTAGATCCTTAAAAATAGGATCTAAGTTGACCTCGCACATGGTTAGTCTGCACGGTTAGGCAAATTTTGTGCTAACCATGTGGTAGTCGCTACTTGGAAGGGGCACTCCACATGGTCTCCTCGCACGGTTTTTCCAAACCGTGTGCACACCGTGCGGTCTCCTCTATCCAAAGTGACCACCACCTGTACGGCTTCTGCATGGTTTGGGCAACCTGTGCGAATCCCGTGTGTCACCACCTTTTGCCCTTCGACACTTTAAAAGTCTCCAAACTTTCCCAACCATTTCTAATATGCTTCATGTACTTAAAAAGCATAAAACAATGGTTACTTACCAGAAATATGGGATACTACAATATGATAATCCACTATAAGGGGTTCAAGGTCCCATGAAATTTATTCCCCAAACATTTAAGATCTTAACAAATATTAAAGGATTTTGGTGAATTTCATTTCTTTTAGAAATTTTTCTAAACTTTTGGAAAATGGGACATGATTGAAAAAACTCATGTGATTCCTTGAAGAGTGAAGGAAAAAACAATCCAGAGTCAAGAAACATTTTGGAGGTCCTTTGTGGTCTAAAGTGGTCACCACTATACATTTAGTGACATAATTATAATAAAGAGGAATGTTTATCTTCATCAAAACCTCTCCTAATCCCCATGTAATACCTAATTTTTCCAAGTTTATTATCTTCCAAAAAATAGTATTTTTAATCACTTTTCAACTTCATTTTTTGTTATTATGAAAAAAGTTCAATAAAAACACCAGAAACCATGTAATTTACAATTAGGGAATATCATGGTAACTTTGGATTGAGATATGAGAGGTGTTAAATATAAAATTTTATATCAGTGATTTCAGGATGAGAATAATTATAAATTATACTCATTTTATCATCCATTGGTTTTTCTTTTCTTGGTCTAACTTTGATTTTAAGGTCAAAATCTTAGATATTTATGATCCATATTATTATCCTCAGTTTGGAATCATTATTATTGAGTAAAACTTTAAAGATGAATGGTCTATGAAGATGATGTTTTTTGGTACCTAAGAGATAGGTCTAGAATTTTTCTAAAGAAAAAACCACATCTAAAAGTTACTTTTTAGTTATAGTGTAATTATATTGAGTTTAATACAGTGTTTTTGAGGCATAATAAATTACATGAGAATTTTTTTCTCTTCATTGACAAAGTACGGACCCAATGGAACTATCAAAATCAGCACACATCAATTCAAAGGGTGAGAAATAATTTTAGGGTTGGATTATCTGGGAATATGTAAGAACAACTTTGATATCAATAAATTAGATCTTACAAGACTCATCGAAATGGAATGTGACATCATTCTGGAGTAGCCGAGTGAGTGGGAGGGAAATCCTAATAAAGTTCTGGATGAATTTCTGATAGAAACCAGTGTGACCAGGGAATGATTGGATATATCGAACTGATGTGGGTTTAGGAAGTGATTGTATTATCTCAATTTTGGAAGGATAATCTTGAATATCCTCTTCTGAAATAATTTTCCCTAGAAAATCCCATTATTAACCATGAAGTGACATTTTTAAAAGTTCAATATGAGGTTACATTTGAAACACTTTTTTAGGACTAGAGAGAGTGAATACAAGAAAGATTAAAATGAATCACTATAATTGGTAAATTCATCCTTGAATACATCCATTAAATTATCAATAAATTTGAAAAGGATAATCATCATACACCTCTGGAATCTTTCATGAAAATTTCAAATTCCAAAATGCATTATCCTATATGCATATATTCCAAAGTGGTAATTGAATTTAGTCTTTTATTGGTCCTAAGCTATGATTGGGATTTTTATGTAGATAGTTTATCCATCAAGAAAGAAATAATGTGACTTTTCAACTAATCTTTAAAGAATTTTATCAATGAAATAAAGTGGGTAGTGATATTTTCATGTTTCATCATTCAATTTCCAATAATAAATTCACATATGACAATTGTTTTTTACTTGATTTTGGACCACTTCTCTATATTCATTTATGACAATAGTTATCCCAATATTATTAGGTACCACTTGAATCAGACTAACCCATTCACTATCAGAAATTGGGTTGATAATACTATCTTGAATAATCTTGGTAATCTCTTACATAACTACCACAATTATGACTGGATTGAGTCTTTTTTGAGGTTTTGTGATTGGTTTTCATGATCCCTATAGATGGATGTGATGTATTAAAAGGTTAGGGTTGATTCCTAGTATATCATCGAGGGTCCAACCTATGGCCTATTTTTCCCTCTAACACCTGAACAAGTTCATAATTCTCAGTTTTAGTAAGCAAATCAGAGATAATAGTAGAGTAGGAGTGGTCATGGAAAATGAATGTATACTTCTGGTGTGAATTAGTAGGTTTTAGATCTATTAATCCTTTATTTTTGGGCCATAAAACATAGGAATAGAGGAAGATATTTTGGTTGTGTTTGATTAATTTTCCTTATTATTTTCCAAGGTGTAATAGTATAGATTATATGTGATATGGGATTCTAAAGAGTTTTCAATATCCTTTAGATTTATGGAGTCTATAAATGAAAGGTCAACATCAACTTCTCCATTTATGACTTGTTTAATCATGGTAAAATTTTAAAAACTCTTCTATTATTAGAACATGAATAACATAATGGAACAAGATTCAATTGACTCTTAGAAGTGTCCTCAAAATTATAGATAGAGAATATAGAGTGATCCTCTGATATGAATCACATGGATTAAAAAATATTGAACTTGACTAGTTGGCCACCAAATTCCATCGATAAGATTCTCAAATAGACATTAATTTTATTTATAGCTATTATGAGGAATGGTATTCCAAGAATCAGGGGTGATTGAGAAGAATATGTATTACCTTCTATGTCAAGGACATAGAGATCAACTGGAAACATAACAACATTAACCTGGACAAGGATAAACTCGATTATTCCCTTGGGACCAGTAGTTCTTTGATTGGATAACTGGATGACAACACTCATTGGGTGCAAGGGGCCTAGAAAAATGATGTAAAATAAGGATTTGAGCATGAAATTTATCGAGGCTCCTAGGTCTATGATTGCATCATCAAAGTTGGAACTCCCTATTTGGTATAGAACTGTAAAGGTCCCCAGATATTTGTACTTCATGGGAATTGAATTCAGAGTTAAAACATTTTTAATGGTCCTAAGTTGTCTCTTATAAGTTCACAATTCCTTAAGAAATTTTTTATACTTAGGAATTTGTTTGATAGCATTTAAAAGGATAATGTTGAATTCAACACATCTAAGTTTTCTGAGAATTTTAGAATCTGGATAAAATGGATTCTTAGGATTAGAAATAGCTTGAGGAAAAATAATTGGGTTCTATAGAGAGATAGAAATATGTGAGAGAGTGGATTCAGGTTCTTTTTTAGGATTTTTATTATTTTATTTTCCTATATCAAAATTTGAAGGGGATTATGAGGATTCATTATTTAGAATATCAATTTTATTTCTAGATCAAAGTGAAATGTCACTTACATTACCCTTGATGTTGGGAAATGGTTGATATGGGAGTTGGTAAGAATTGGATTGTTTTTTCTGACTTAGGTTGGTTGCAAGTTGACTGATTTTGTTTCAATGTTTTTGAAGCTAGAACGAGTGAAGTATGAAAGATATTTCATAGTATGTTCCCATGGTTTCTTAGAAGAATATTCATGTCCTGTATTTGTATTACCTTGATTTGGGTTCTTGGTAATGTTCTTTTATTGGGTTGGGAATTGAGAAGGCTTATTAGGATAGTGGAATCCAAGAGGAGCAGGGGTATAACTCCTCCTTTGATGTTGAGGTACAAAAGGATAAGATTGTGGTAAATTACCACCACCTTGACCATATTCGAATAGGTTTGGATTTTGAGGAGTGAATTGAGGGGTAATAGAGATGGTATTACCATACCTAAAGCCTATATTATAGGTAGAAGAAAAGGGATCATAGTGGGGTTGGTAAGAGTTTCTAATAAAATGACTTGATTATTAAGGGTTGGTGTTCTATTGACCATATGCTATATTGAGCTACATTGGAAAAAAATAATCTGATGGATCATGTTGTAGTTGTGTAAATGTGTCAGTTGGGTGAGATAGTGAGCTATAAATTCCTTAGTTTTTTATAGGTCTAGAGAACATAGATTTTAGAGAAGATGAATTTGGAGCTTTGATATCCATAGATAGTTGATGCACAAATCTAGTAAGATCACTCATCCACTTAGTCGTATTATTGGGATATATTTATTGATTCTCTTATAATTTTTTGACTTGATCATGTTATTGAGTATAGAATTGTTTCATGTTTTAATCCATGTCTCTTATGAGATCTCATGTATCAGCATGATTTTTTTCAATAAGAACGTCGCCACTTGTGGTATTGATGAGAGTTCTCTCCATATCCAACACCCCCTCATATAATTATTGTAACAAGAGTTGGTAAGGGATTTGGTGGTGTGTTCAAGTTTACAGATTTTTTTTGAACCTCTCCTGATACTCATGGAGTGATTCATTATGGAATTAAGGGATGCCACTTATTTCCTTTTAGATATAAGTAGTTTGAGAAGCATGGAATAATTTATCTAAGAAGAGTCACTTCATTTCATTCTATGTGTTTATGGAATTAGGAGGTTGGTAATAGCATCATGACTTGGTGGATTCATCTAGGGAAAAGGTAATGCTTGAAGTTTGATATGTTCTTCAGTAACACCTTGTGGCTTTATAGTGGAGCACACTATAAGGAACTATTTGAGGTAAATATGAGGATCCTCAATGGATAGCCAGTGTAAATGAGGAAAAATATTAATTAAACATGATTTGATTTTGATATAATCCTCAATGTTTAGATATTTAATAACAAGGGGTTGGTAATTCATATCAGGGATAGTGAGTTCTTTAAGGGCTTTTTCTCTAATATTTCCCATATCTTAATCAATTGGATGGGGAATTAATGGGTCCTGAGTGATTTGATTATCCATAATATTCCTCTTAATTTGGAGAAGAGTTCACTCTATTTCAAGTTCAAAAAAATTTGAGGGATTATTTGTGAGGCTATGGGAAATTTAGAGATAAATTTGTAAAGTATGAGGAAGGATGGTTTTTCTCTTTGTTTTTTTCATATTTTTTTTAATTTTTTGTTTTTTAAATTGTTTATTTTTTTATAAAAATAAAAAAAGGATCGACTATTTATTGTACCATTCCCAAAAACGGTTCCATTTTAAGTGAAATATATTTCCATATATTAACCATTTAAATGTATGTGTCTCTACTATAATGTGTATAGTGACACTCAGGTTGAATCCTTGATGATGGTACTATTTTTAGAGTCTATTTTTTTGTTTTATCTTTTGATTGGAGGTTTGTTTATAAAGAATAATTAAACTGATTGAAGGATTAATTATGATTTAATAATTTGATAAAGATTGGGGTGAGTTCATTATTGGTGATGTAAGCTTATACATCCTTGAAAGTTTCAAAACATTTCATTAAATTAACATCCACTTCATAAGATGATTTCGATCGAAATTCCCTGTTTTGGATTTAATTCAGGCCTTAATGAGGGTTTTAATATTTATCAATTATCATTTATTAAATATTCAGTATTTCATGAACCCGTGTTTATTTTTTATTCCAATAATACATGGAATCCACATGTAAAACAAGACATGTCAATAATCCATGATATATCTAATTTCACATACACAATGTTAATTTAAATAACTTCAATTGAGAAAAATATATCAATCACTTAACATCCCCAAATTATGACTTACCCCAATGGATGATTTACTTATCCATTGAGGTGGTTAATAATCTAGTTGGGATGATTATGATGATTTGGTAAATGAAAAAAAAACTAAGGAATGATATGAGAAGAAGAATTGTGCATTGAACATGCACAAATGAAGGGAGATAAACGCAATCTTCTGATTGAATAAGAGAGAGAAAGAGGAAAGGATTTTTTTTTAAATTTATTTAAACTATTTTAAGACCATGGATATTATAATATATAATTTTTATGAGAATAAGAGATGATGAAATTGTGAAATTCGTTAAAAATCAATTGAAATTACAATCACACTTACATAATTACAATTGAAAACACTTGAAGTACATGAAAATAAAGCATGTGGGAATGGTCTCTCAAGTAGAAAACTGAGTTTTTTAGCTACTCCCAAGAATTTGGAATAGTTATGGTCATGTTAATATATCCTATTAATTGATTAAGTACCAACCTATTTCAAGGATAATAGGGGGTATATTTATAGCCTAAGGTGGTGGATTATTTTCCTTCCAAAACTTTCTTTCGTGTTGCCTCGACCATTTGACTATGAAGAAAGACATATATAAAGTAATCCTATTATTAAAAGTTTTATATATGTATTTTGATATTTTATTATATGAATTTGGTGTTCATTGTAATTTTTTATCCAAATTTATAACTATTTTTCTAAACCATGTTCTGATGTCTAGTTTTATACTGAAGTTTTAAAAGGTCACAATGTGAATGGGTTTTAAACTAGTAATATTCCCTTAAATTTGAAATTTTGATCCTATAAATTTGGGATTCTATATATTTATTTTCTCCCCCATAAAATTTCAGCTCTATTGGATGCCTATATTGGGAAGAAATTCAAGAATTTTGGGTTGTTTTCATATCCAGAATAGAATTGCAGGTTGGAATTTCATGCATAAATTGGAACACTTTTTGGTTAATTTGGGCCTTGAAATTTTTATCCAAGATATAATAGAATTTGACTAGAATTATGAAGGGGTATCAATTAATTTTTATGTTTGTATTGATCCCAAAAATATAACATCATAGCTGGTCCAATTTCATTGGAAGATTCATTGGGTATTCTTGTGTGGTCTATATGGCCCTACAAATGACTAAATTGGCCAAAGATCCAGTTGAATGATTTTTTGTAATTTGAACCAAGATCAATAAAAAAGAATAATCAAATCATTTGGATCCTTATTTTGAAATATGTAATCAAAATATTAAATTTCATTGTAATTTAAGGAATTCGAACAATACTCTCTATATGGGTTTATGATAAAAAGAAGAACATTGACTGAAAATTAAACATTTTTCCATAAAAAATCATTAATTGGAGTAATTTAAAATATTGAATTAATATTTAATATTAGGTGTGTTGTTTTTATGTGGCCACTTCACACTTTATAATCTACATCATTGCTAGAAATTGATTATCCATGGAATAGGCATGAGGCTATGGAATAAGAAATCTTGGTTCTTAAATTAGGTTAATATTCTTCATTTTATAGTGTAGTGGAGGATTCTAAAATATGGAATTATAATTGATTTCTCACATAAAACATTATGATAACTACTCCCCTCTATTTATGTGATTCCATTCTTTCATCTGGACTAGATTTGAAGGACCCCTAATACTACCATGTGCCACCTCACACTAGTGAAGATTTCCTACTGTCATCGCACTGACCATCCTCCCATGAACCAGTGCACCTGATTGACCTTCACTAATATATTTAATTCCTATGGGTAGGATCTCCTAACTTCTTATCTGGATAAACCTATGGGGTAGCTATGTGTCTTGTGTCATTGTTGACGTTCATCCCTGGGAATTGGACTTGTTTTTTTTCTTCTAAGTACTAAAGTATGCATCATGGTAATGAATTCCATAATTAAGGATCCTAGAATACATTTAATAAATTTTTAAGATATGTGGCATGATAATAAACCATGCACTATAGGGAATTTGTATTTAACAGACCACATCGCGGTGATGTAGATGCGGCGCGGTGGAGCATTTTATGCCAAAATATTCTTCAGTCCATAATTACCTAAAAAATAC
Source organism: Viscum album (assembly GCA_963277665.1). Classification (NCBI taxonomy): domain Eukaryota; kingdom Viridiplantae; phylum Streptophyta; class Magnoliopsida; order Santalales; family Viscaceae; genus Viscum; species Viscum album. Next base: position 964,568,139 of record OY728163.1, on the reverse strand, counting down.
AAAACTAGTCAAACTAAAAAGTAAAAAGGAATAAAAAACATACATTAAGTTCAGAAAACTTTTAAAATAAGGATTAAAAGAAGATAGTGAAACCACTTATCAGTACTCCCTTCACATTCGGATGTTCCATGACCCACAGCGGGTCGGTATGGTAATTCATTTCCCTAGTGGTAAAACCCCTAATGGGTGATTATTATTCAGGTTTATTTATTTAAATTATCATTAAGAACCTATATAGTGTTTTACCATATATCCTGGAATGAAATTATACTTATCTGAACTGCATGGCAGTGACTCACTCAAAATAATTCATCATAGGGAGATGCAGTTATACATGTATATGATGGAATAGGTAACCTAATCCTTTATGGAGTGATCTAATTGTACAAAAAAATCAGAGAGGATATATTACTGAGGATTGGGTGGTGTTTTGGGACATAGGATGTCAATACATTATGTGAGACCCCATTAGTGGGTTTTTTAGATCATGATACTGATTTTACATTTTTGAGGGACTCTAGAGGGGGTAGTTGAAATATTTGATGTCGTGTGATTGATGATATGAATGCATATATGACTTTCCATAATCTATAACCTATGAGACTAGGGTTAGGTGGGATATCCTAGTGGCCCTTAGGTGTGACTCTAGATAATGGTGAGTTAGTGACTTGTATGGCCCAGGGTAACCCGTGAGGGGGATTATGTTGGGAGTTTGTGTGCCTTATATGTGGAGAGAATGATTAAATTCTCATGTTATGATCAATGAATGGGAGGTTCTATCATATATGTGGGTTGGGAATTAGATTCCTCGTGTATATGGACACCTTATAGGGGTTTGAGTAAAGGTATTAGGGGGTACCTTGTGTTTTGAGATGTGAATCACCGATTGTGCTAAGAAAATTCCTTGACTATATTGGTTTTAAATGAACCTTCAAGATCATATTGGGACCGTGGGTAGGTGTTGTAACATCCTTACCCTCACCCATTATCATGAAAAGGGGTGGTGGTGATAATGTCCTTAGGCTACATACCCAAGACACCAAAGTCTAGAAACAAATTCCAAGGGATTAGGAAACATTTGGGGGATAAAACAACCTATTAACACTAAACCATAAACATCCAAGAAAATATATGTGATGTATGAATAAAACCATGTAATATAAAATAAAAACTAGAAAACCAATAATATCAAATTACCAATGAAAACAAATACATAGTCCAATAGATACCAAAATTACAACTGGAACCAAAGACACAAAAGTGGCATCAAGACCACCAACTCCCATCCATCTCCAAGATCTAACTCCATATGATCCTCCCACAGTATCAAGAAGAATCATTACATAAATGAGATACATTGAATTTATATATATCTTTATGCATAATATCTAAAAATGAACTAAAGTTCCCAAGTAGGGGGTGAGTATAAACTTAATAGTATGTCTCCAAATACTTCCCAAATCATTCCACTAGGACAAGAACTGGTAAGAAAAATTCTATAAAATAGTTTAAGAAAAATAGTTAATTAGTTTATACTAGAGATATAAGAAATTTACATCAAAACCATAATTACTTCCATGGAAAAAACCTTCAAACCATTTATCACTATTTGGAATACCCATTACTGTGATTCCACACACACACATACACACACATTCATGCCAAGTGACAATTCCATACTCATGATCGGTCTCTTATTGATTCACCAAGTCATAATAAGGTGAACAATATTTTATGCCCTAATGGAACACACACCTTCTTTTGGGTCACATCTCAATGCCCCAATTCTACACACCACTTATACACGGTCATTTCAAAAGCAATGAACTCGCACTAACCATGTATGACAAACTCCATGTCAAACCATTTCATATAAAACTCAATATTTCTTGAAACAAATTTATTGAACACCCTATGTTTATAAAACCATTACATAATTTTAAAACCATCATTTGAAAATTAAAAATAAATAAGGATTTTTTAAATCCATCCAAATTCCCAAAATTTCCAAATCCATAACCAAATAGGATTTCCATCAAGAATCACATGAGGAATTCACACCAATTTCAAGAAAATCATTTAATCAAATCTAATCCTTCAAGTTCAAATTAAATAGGGGAGAGAGAGAAGACACCAACATCTCAACATATGGATAAAATAAAGAATGACATTAAGATCTTCTACATCTAACCTTGGACCTTCTTCCCTTCAATAGATCCAACAATATCTCATCAAGAACTCCAACAAGGAATATATGTCTATCCTTGGTGAAATAGATATAATAATATGCATGAGAGAAAATGAGTGGATCTAAGGAGAGAGATAGAAACCATAACTTATCGATGAATCTGGATCTCCAACACACATCAATTTGAAGGAAAAATCCTCCATATCAAAGGGAAATAGCAAAAGAGACTTGGGGAGGGGAGTTTAATTCCCCTAGAATAGTGGGGGGATGAGGGTTCTAGGGCCTTAAATGATTAAAAATAATTTTTTTTAATTAATAAATTCCTATCACATGGTTAAACCACACTATTTAAAAATCGTGCACCAACCATACAGTTATATTACCTCAAGTCCACCCCTCACACAGTTGGATCACATGGTTAGACAAACTATGCACCAAATTTTCTTCCCCTATGTTCCTACTCACATGGTTTCCCTTGGGAATCCACACTATTTTTCTAAATCGTTCACTAAACATGCACCTACCTAGTGAACCCCAAAACATGTTTCATGGTTTCTTAGATATTTTGAATAGTTTCTACTAACCGTACACCTATAGAAAAAACTTCAAAATTGGTCAAAACATCCCAAAACTTAACCCAGGAATTAAATAATCTTAATTCACACCACCATTGGTCTTTCCATCATCAGAAATTAGAAAACTTGTGTTCTCTTGGAAGATTTTAGGCCACTAATCTAACATTTCCTTTTCACTCTCCTGCATTTCTTCCTAAATATAACCATACTACCATAGAAATATAAACTAAATTGATTCTTTTACCACACAAGACCATGTCTTTCCTATCCATAATTCATATCATCACATGAATCAATGTAGCATCTGGTTCAAGATCAATATGGTCCCATTGAATCACAAGGTTAGGATCAAGTTGGTACTTTTTTAATTAAGATATATGAAACATGTTATTCATATAACTAAACTTTTGTGGTAGTTATAACTGATAATCCAAATCACCCACACATTTAAGTATCTCAAAAGGGATAATGTACGATAGATATAACTTTACTTTTTTTCCAAAATGTTGATTCCCTAACCTTAGATAGATTCCTAATAAACCATGATCAGCTACCTCAAATGATAACATTCATCAATGCGAATCCACATAAAATTTCTAAAGACTCTGGGATATCACCATTCTCTTTCTGACCATATTAATGTTCTCCATTATCTCTTTCACTAGGCTAGGTCTGATTAGTGAAGTTTTACCTACTTTCACCCAATAAAGTGGATAATGAAAAGGAAGGTTATAAAATGCTTTAAAAAGAGACATATGTATCAAGTCTTGATAAATGTTATTTTATGAGAACTCCCCTAATGGTATATAATATTCTCATGAGCCTAAAAAATCCATCACACAATCCCTAATCATGTCTTCTAATTTTTGGATCATTCATTTGGATTGTACATCTATTTGAGGGTGATATGTTATGGTCATGGTAAAATATGTTCTAAGGGATTACTATAAGGATTTCTAAAACCAAGATGTAAATTTGGTATCCTGATCATACACTATTTAGATCAGAATTCAATGCATCTTTACTATTTACTGAATATTTATTTTAGATAAATCCTCAACTGTATTAGATTCATGAATAGGGATGAAGTGAACTAGCTTGGTGAGAAAATTCATAATCACCTATATGGAATCATTTTTTCTTAACTATTCTTAGTAAAATTGTCATAATATTCATGGAAATCTACTCCCATTTACATATAGGTATAGTTAAATATTGTAACACACTAGTTGGTCATTGATGTTCTACCTTGACCTATTGAAAAGTGAGGCATCTCAAAACAAACTCTAACACTATCCTTTTCATGTTATCCCATAAAAACTATGTTCTTAATGATTTATAAATATTATATATTACTCGATGAACAACCCATATCTAATGATATTAGGCATTAAGAAGTTGATCATGAGAGGGTGAAGGAACTATTTTCTGATATTTAAACCACAACACAGATTTCCCATCTATTTCACATCCCTCAATGTTCTCCCCACCATTGAGTTTCAAACTTAGGGTAACACATTTAGAATAATATTTCTAATCCTATTTCACATTCTCAACCAAATTAGTAATATAAAATAAAAATAAAGTTACAATGTTACCTTTCTCATCATGCTCGAGTTACATATCCGCTATGATGGACATTAGTTACCACTGATTTAAAACTTATTTACCTAGTTTCTTATATGGATTCCACTTAATGCATCAACCACATATTTATCTTTAACTAGTGTATACATCGAGTTTAATTTGGGAATTTTAAGATATTTCATTCATCTTTGTTTCCTTAAGTTCAATTATCTTTGTGGTAAAATGGGTTTCATGATATTATGATCCATAAACACCATAAAGTTCTCATAAAAAATAATGATGTCGAGTCTTCAAAGAATAAACTACACCATCTATTTCCAAATCATATATCTAGTAGTTTTTATCATAAACCTGTAACGTTCATGAGGCATAAACTATGGTGTGATCTGCCTGCATGATAGCACACACCAAACCAGATCTTGATGCATCACAATAAACCACATATCTCTATCATAATTCTATAAATGTAAGTATAGGTGTTGATGTTATACAAATATTAATTTATTGAAAATACCTTTGACATTCATCATTCCATTGTAAAGGAATGGATTTCCTTGTCAAAGTTTTCTTTGGTGAGTCAAGTTGTAAAAAATCATAAACAATGTATTTGTAGTATCCTATTAGGCCAAGGTAACTACATATATCAAAGACATTATTTAGTGGTTTCTGAGAGATGATAGATTATATCATTTTAGGATCTATAGAGACTCCTTTTTTAAAATATTATATGACCTAGGAAATTTACATATTATATCCATAAATCACATTTCGACATTTTAGCATAAATTTTATGTTTCCACAATATTCCCAACACTATATCCAAGTGTTTCTCATGATCCATTTTTTTCTTGAATACACTAGAGAATCATCAATGAACACCAATAAAAAAGATTCATGATACCTATAAAATATTTGATTCATCAATTCCATAAATACTGCTTGTGTATTCTTATAAACAAAAGGAATGAACACATAGTCATAATTGTTATATCTACTTCTGAAAGTTGTCTTCAGAATATATTCCTTCGAAACTTATAGTTAGTGATACCCCAAACATAATTCAATTTCAGAGAACCATTTATCTCCCCTCAATTAACCAAAAATTTAATCAATGAGTGGAAGTAGATACTTAATCTTTATCATAACTTGATTAATCTTACAATAATCCACATAAAGACTAATATTTACATTTGTATTATTTACAAAAAGAATCAGTGCTTTCCATGGATACATGATCATTCAAATTGTTAGTCGGAGTAGAGTACTCAAGAGGGGGTGAATTTAGTATTTATAAAAAAATTGTTAAAAATTATTGTTTGAAGTTCCCATAATATTTAAAATTTGATTTCGAAGTTATCCAGTAATGAATTTATAAGATCTTGATTGTTCGATTAATTTATCAAAAGATTGATTAGTTCTTAGTTGCATCAATTTGATCATTAATAAAACTTTTTAAACTAACCTAATAAGTCAATACTATTATAAACACTTGTTAAGACTAAATATCAGAGTTCAATTTAGTTTTATGAAATATGTGATAAAACAAAGTAAAACTAAAAGGTTAAAACATATCAAAAATAATAATAAAAAGAGGTTCAGTCTCAAGTAGAGACTTAATCCTCTCCACTTGGTGATAACCTACCACCAAGCAGTTTAAATTAATAAATAGTTTAATCCACACCATGGATTGGGGTTCACAATAGCACAAATGGTTTCCTAGGTGACCCTTCACCTCTACCACTGTTCTTCGTGGGAAAAACAACAAACAGGTTACACACAACCTCTTCCAAAGTTCTACATAGGATACAAATGGATAAATAGAGTGAGATAATGAGGATATCAAGTATCCTTCAATTATACATAGGAGTCAATGGGTGTGTAATAGAAAAATACACACACTGCTCAGAAATGTAACTAAATGAACACAACAGAACTAAAGATGTGGAGTTAGGTTTTGAAGGCTCTATGTGTTATGAGGTGCATCTCTAAACTCATTTGATGAAGTGGATTTTAAGTTAGAGCCCTCTTCTGGAAGTTGAATCCAAAACAGAGTGTTGTAGCCTCTGTGTTCTGGCTTCAAGGAGTGAGTATGGTTCTGCAAGTATATTCTTCTCCTTCTTTGGTATGTCGAATTAGTTTATCAATTCAATGTGCGGATTTATTTAGATCACCTCGAGTGTTCTTATTTTTTTCTTGAGTTCACAGTGGTTTAATGAGATTTGCAGATGTTCTTCTGTATATCTATCTTGCACACGGCATGCACCACTTCTCATCCTCTTTCAACTCACATTCTTTTTTCCTTTTTAAACTTTCTATCCCGTCAATGTGCATGTGGAGATACCTCATTCATTGTATTTTATATTATCAAGTCTTCAAGTAGACATTAATTATGTCAGATTCCTTAAATAACAAAAATATGACTATTAGAAATAATATTAATAAATGCATATTTAAATAGTCTATTGGTGAATCCTATGTCAGTGTCTCCTTATATCAGTGTATCAACCCATTGGTATGTCATTATTTCGATCTTTACATACATAGGTGACTCATTAAATCAGTGACTTGTTTCAACGGTGAGTCCTTCCTTCTATCGGTGAGACAGTTGATCTATTAGTGACTTATTTCAATTGACGGTGAGGCCTTGCATCGGTATCATCATGAAATGGTAGGTCAGTTAGACTGACAGTAGTTCATATGAGTTGGTGATTCATATGAAACTGTGGGTAGGGTCAAGGGGTTCCTTTACCTTATCAGAAGGATCAATGGATGGTTCATAATAAGTAGTAGGGTGAGAAACAGGAGAGTCTGAATGGATTTTGAGAGGAGGTAGAGGCACACCTTCAGGAACCGTAGAATCTTGGGCAGGTTTGTGCTGAGAAAGAATCGGAGGTTGAACAGGCTTTGTAATGATGGGTCTGATCTGAGATAAGGCCTGGGAAACTGACATCTGAGCTTGAGGAGACCCTAAACTAGCAGGGCCAAGTGTTGAAATAAGAGGCACCACAATAGCTTTACTTTGGACATTGAGATATGATTTTAATATCTTGATGAACTCTTCAATTATCTCTCCACCATATTTCATTTTCTTTTCAAAATAATCTTGGTTTTATATGAACTTTTCCAACAAGGGAGTGAATTATCTCAGCTTATGAATCTGATCCTTAAAGGCCTTTTTTAGTTGAGTAAGAGTAATATTGGAGTCTAAATACTTAAACATACTATTCATTTGATGCTTGGTGATGAGTTTGGAGAAAAAATCATTAATATTTTTTTTCATCTCTTCCTAAGTGTGTGAAGAACTCCTTGTATAATACTTAACATGGTCATGAACCTTATCTGAAGTGTCCTCAACCTTGGCCATACTTGCAATTAAATATTTCAACTCTTCTTTAAAAACTGAGCTAATAGTATTAATATCTACAGATTATGAAGGCTAAACTAGTTGAGTAGAGGTTGAAGTAAGAGAATATGAGGAAAGTTCCTTAACTTCTTTTCTTAGCTTGGAAAAACCAAGAGCTTTAAAATGAGAAACAAGATTCTCAAGTCCTTTCATGACACTTTCCATTGTATTTATGTACTCTATGGTTAAAGCATTGATATCAGGGGTTAAATTATTAATCTCATTCTTGATCTTGGTGTTGCTTATCACAATTGTTTCTATAGTTGTAATAAAATTTGTCTGAGTTTATTTTATTACCAAATTGGAAACTGAAGCTTCATCAGCTTGAGATACACTAGTTGAGGTAGAAGTAGAACTAGAAGCTCCAAATTACTTTACACCATTAACCATATACTAAATTACTTTCAAATTTTCAGTCATCTCAGTATTCTCTCTCTTGGATTCATCAATCTCATAACTCATTTGAGATTGTATTGAATGTATTATGGATGAACATATGTCTTTCTTGAATGTTTCAAAATCATCCTTAGTGACATAGTCACTAAAAGAGGTCTCATCCACTGGTTCCCTTGTTGTAAGTGAAAATAATTCATCATCATAATCATCATAATCCAATCCCAAGGTCACATAACTAGGATTCATTACCCATTTATCCAAAATATCAAAATCCATATGAGTAAGAGTATTAAGTCTTACCCTTCCAATTTTATGTTTTTCATCATCTTGAGCTACTCTTCCTTGAGGCTCCCCCTCAGTGTCATCATTCTTGAAATTTTCTCCCCCTTAGTCAACAATTCTTTTCTAGGTTGCTTCTCCTAATGTAGAGTTATTTTTCTAGTATATATATCTTGAGAAACAGGTTTGGATAGAGCAAAATTTTCATCTTGAATAGAACTCTCAACAGATGCACTAGCATTAACTTCAACAACTTCCATATTAACAGCATCTGGATTCTCGTCAGGATATCCAAATTCACTATCACTACCACATTCACTACTTTATGCATTATCACCATCTTAATTCTTTTCATTTCCATTTTCATCATCAACTTTCTCATCTTATTATTCTTTACCTGATTCTATATCACTTTCACCACAGCCATCTTATTCTTATTCATCTTCTTCTTCACTAGATTAACTGACATATTCTACACTTCCTTCAACTTATGTTTCTTCACTCCCAGAAGATTTTATAACAGGTTCATGAGAAGGTAAGTCCAAAGGTGGAATGTAGGTCCAATAGAGACTCTTTTTGTTGGTCCAGTAGTGTCTGGGTCCCTTATATCATCAACTGGTGATCCCAAATCTCTAACAGGAGTAGCAGACTCCTCCTCCTAATCTGAAGAATAAATTGCTTGTTCATCTGGACTGAGGCCAGGATCCACTAGACACCTTGGTCAAATTGGATGTTCTATGGGATTTAAATTTTAATATATTCTATCTTCATCACCAACCCATTCTTTATTCCATGGGTTCTAGTTAATTTTAATTCTCTTATAAATATCATAACTTAAGAAGAAACCACTACATTCACTAACTACTACATCATCAACTACACTTACATAGCCTTTCTCCTTTAACATTGCTAAAATCATTCTGGAGTAGAAAAGAGAATTAGATTTACAACCAGGTTTTATCATCTCATTTATGTGCACCATCATATATCTGCATAGATTCCATTTAACTCTTTTCTTTAGAAAACACACCAAGTATACATCCTGATACTTGAGAGAAGCAAAGTCCCCTTTCTTGGGAAAATATGGTACTGAATAAACTTAAAGAAAATTTTTCACTAACCATTTAATTCTGAGGCAATGGTCTTCTTATGTTCCTCATTTTTAGTTAACTCCTTCAGAGCTGTCTCATAGGAAAATAAATAACTTTTTGGTGGATAATTACCTTGGTAATAATCAAACATTCCTTCATGAGGAACCTTAAGACATTCACCCTAATGTCTTGAAGAGAAAGAGATTATCTTCCCTTTTACTATAGAATTGAACCAATAAACATCACTTCCTTCCAACAAAAGTTTCATATTCATGTAAAATTAATATAACAGCTTTGGGTAGAAGACTCTTTCATTGTTTGTGAACCAGTCAATCCATCCTTGATCTTGGAGAACTTTAAACAATAAAGACTTCCTCCCTAAGATCCATTTCACGAGGAATTTATTCTATAAGGTTACAACATAGTTTTCTAGACCAGGATTTGAAGGACCTAAAGGTTTTCTTGATTCACCTTTCTATTTCTTAGAATCATGAGACTCACCATCTTCCATAGCTTGCTTCACACGTTCTATTCTAATCAATTCAGTCTGGAGGTCATAAGGTGAAAGTTCAGGGGTAAATAAAGAGAGTGACGGCCGAGAGAGAGTAGCGTTAAAGAAGTACAGTAGATTGATTCAAATTTATATCATTTAGGGATTTTGAAATTACACAATCATGAAATCGTGAACTGGGTTCACTGGAATTAATGAAATATTTTTGTTTTGATAAAAACATAAAACGTGTATAAACAATGAGTAATCGGTGTCGGCATGACAGACTTTCTACAATACTAACGGTGTTGGCATGACAATGGTGTCAACAGGACAATAGTGTCAGTATGAAAGACTTTTTACAACACTAACGGTGTTGGCATGACAATGATGTTGGCATGAAAACGGTGTCAATATGACAATGGTGTCGGCATGACAACTTCACTTAAAAAGATCAAAGGAAAGGAAACACAGGGTCTTACTGATTAATCATCCCAAACTCATGTCTGATGTAATTCATTATTTTAGAGTTCAATGGCTTAGTGAATATTTCATCAACCTGATATTTAGTACCAATAAATTCTAAAGTGATATCACCGTTTCGATAATGATCTATCAAAAGGTGATGTCTTACTCGATATGTTTTGTTCTAGAGTGAGAAACAGGGTTCCTAGAAATGTTAATAGCACTTGTATTGTCATATTTTATAGGTACATGTCTAAATTGATATCCATAGTCTAAAATAGTGTGTTTAATCCACAAAATTTGATCACAACAGCTACCAGCATCTATGTATTTAGCTTCGGCAATAGATAATGAAACAAAATTTTGTTTCTTTATACACCATGAAACCAAATACTTTTCCAAAATGTGACATGTCCTAGAGGTTCTCTTTCTATCTAACTTACATCCACTAAATTCAGCATCAGAATAACTCACTATATCAAATGATTATCCTTTGGGGTAAAACAAACCTAAATTGATAGTATGTTTGAGGTATTTGAAAATTATTTTAGTATCATTTAAGTGATATTCGTTGGGATTAGATTGAAAACAAGCACACATACACACACTAAACAATATATCTAGCCTACTAGCAATCAAGTAGAGAAAACTTCCAATCATTCCTTTGTAAGTGGTTTAATCAATAGATTTACCATCTTTATCAATATCCAACTTACAAGTAGTACTCATTGGATTATCACTACTTTTAATGTTATGGAATCCAAATATTTTAAAAATATAATTTGTTTATTTACTTTGATTTAAAATGATACCTTCTTTAATTTGAAAAATCTAAAATACAAGATAGAATTTTAGTTCACCCATCTAACTCATTTCAAATTCATTTTTCATCATGTTTAAAAACTCAATACATAAATAATTTCTTGAAGATCCAAAAATAATATCATCAACGTAGATTTAAACAACTAAAACATGTTTAGAAATTCATTTTATAAAAATAGTATGATCAGTAATTCCTTTTATAAAACCTTTGGATATAAGAAAACTACTTAATCTATCATACAAAGCTCTTGAAGCTTGTTTTAGACCATATAAAGCTTTTTTTAATTTGAAAACATTATTTTTAAAATGAGGGTTTGTAAAACCAGGGGGTTGTTCAATAAAAACATCCTCAACTATATACCCATTTAGGAATTCACTTTTAACATCCATTTGATAATGTTTAAAATTAAGATGGGTGGCATAAGAAAGAAGGATTCTAATGGATTCAATTCTAGAAATAGGTGAAAAAGTTTCTTTATAGTTAATGCCTTCTTCTTGGATATAACCTTGTGCAACCAATATAGCTTTGTTTCTAACAATATTACTAGATTCATCTACTTTGTTACTAAACACCCACTTAGTGCATATAGTCAGGGTTCTTTTAGTATATCCACAAGTTTTCACAATTTATTTCTTTCAAATTGGTTAAGTTCCTCTTGAATATCCATCACCAAAAATTCATCTTTAATTGCATCGTTGATGTTTTTAGGTTCATGTTGTGACAAAAAGGATTGATGTTTAACCAGATTTCTAAGAGAAGCTCTCATTTGTGTCCCTTTATCTAAGTCTCCAACAATAGCATCTAAAGTGAGGTTCTTGAGAGTTATAATTGGTATATAAAATGAGGGTCTAGTAACTTTAGGTTCATCTATAGGTTCGGGTTCATCATGTTTAGATTATAAATAATTTTCATAACCGTTTGATTTAACAGATTGCTTGACAAGAGTATTATATGATTTTTCATTTATGTCTAGGTTTGACATATCATATTCAAAGTTGTATAGATAGGTATTAAGTTCATGTGGATCAGTTTCATAAAATTTGATATGAAAAGATTCTTCCACACACTTGGTTATTTTATTAAAGACTCTATAGGCTTTACTAGAGTTTGAGTATTCTAAGAAGATTCTTTTATCACTCTTGGATGCGAATTTTTCAAGATTGTCCTTTGTATTAAGGATATAGACTTTGCAACCCAAAAATTTGAAATAATTAACTTTGGGTTTTTTATTATTCCACAGCTCATAAGGAGTCTTCTTGAGAATAGGTCTAATAAATACTCTATTAATTATGTAGCAACCTATATTCATAGCCTCAGCCCAAAAGTAAATAGGTAAATTATATTCATTAAGTATTTTTTGGGATATCTCTTGTAAAGTTCTATTCTTTATTTCTATAACTCCATTTTGTTGAGGTGTCATAGGGGTAGAGAAGTTATGACTATAGCCATTATGTGAGTAAAAATATTAAGTCTTGATGTTCAAACTCTTGGCCATGATCACTTTTTAAGTATTTTATTCTAATTCCACTTAAATTTTACACTATTCTAGCATACTTGGTGAAGTAAGTACATGCTTCAATTTTGTGAGCTACGAAATAAGTCCAAGTATACCTAGAATAGTCATCTGTAAAAACATAGACATGGTGCTTCCCATTTAAACTAGAAACTCGAGATTTCCCAAAAAAATCCATGTGAACCAAATCTAAAGGTTGAGAAGTTGAAACTTCTTTATTTTATTTGAAAGATATCTTTTGTTGTTTACTTTTTTGATAAGGATTATAGACTTTGTCATTTGGAAATTCAAGTTTGGGTAGATCCTTAACTAGTCCTTTTCGAGTATTATTTCTAAGAGAGTGTACATTACAGTGTCCTAATCTCTTATGACAAAGCCAAGACTCTTTATGAAAGGCACTTAAACACGAAACATTTTGAGAAGCTAAAGAATCTAAGTTAACAAAATATACATTTTCATTTCTAAAAGAAGAAAATAACAATTCCTTTTGAGAGTTAAAAACATTTCAAGCATCTTTTTCAAATTTAACATGAAATAAATCATCACAAAATTGTGAAATAATAAGAAAATTATACTTCAATCTATCAACAAAAAGTAATTTAGAAATTAAAACAAAGTTATAATTACCAATATGGACTAAGAAAATTATTTTTTCATTAGTATTTTAACCAAAGGTGAAATATCCACCATAAATCTTGATTAGGTTCTTGAATCTTGAATAATATCCCGTCATATGTCTTAAACATCCACTATCCAAGTATCATTGACTCTTGTAGGAGCTCTTCAAACAGCTTTCCTCATATGTGTTTGTTATAAAACACATATTTTCCATGTCACCTTTCTCATCATGAGATGATGTTGATTCACTGGAGCTATCCTCAGAGGCACTCCAGGTGGCCATGATAGATTTATTATATTTCCTATCTTCATACTCATACTTATTTTTATAATTTAATTTACGAACAGTCATATTTTACATGACCTCTCCTTTTTCATTCATAGAAAACTATTTCTTCTAATTTTTAAGGATTCTTCCAATCCTTTTTCCAATTGCCTTTGTTATCAAATTTTCTTTTATAAATGGGCTTCCTGAAAAAAAAATCATTCAATAAAATTTTCTAAATCTCCTGGCCAGTTGGATCATTTCCTCAACACTATCTAAAGTTGATTCTTCATTACTAAATATTTCAACAAAGGCTATCACCTTCTCTTTATTCTTTATTCTTTGAGGTAGTAGTCTTGAAGGCTATATATTTTCACTTAAGTTCATTCACTTCTTTGTTTACTTTTAACTCTTCCTCATACATCATCAATTTTCAAATGAGTTATTTGATAGGTAATTTTCTGATGTCACATGATTCTCTAATTGAGACAAAATTTTCTCTCCATCTATCAGGTAAGCATCTAAGAATCCTTATAATTTTTTCTTTGGAAGTAACATCTCTTCCTAGAGAGATCATAGTGTTCAAAAATTCATTAAACCTGAGATACATCTTAGAAATAGGCTTATCATACATCGTCTTAAAGTTATCATATTTAATATTATATGTGTTAAGTCTCATTTCCTTAAAACTAGAAGTTCCTTCATTTTAAACAAAGTATCCCAAATTTCATAGGTTGTTTTACATGCAGAAATTTTGTTAAATTCTTCATCTCCTAGAGAACAGTATAATGTATTCATGGATCTACAATTATTGTTATAATAAGTCTTATATGGGTCATCCCAAGTGGTTCTAGTAGTAATATGGAATATTATACTCATCTACAATTGAAGACCAAATTTCAAAACCCATACTTTCTAAGTTCATTTTCATTTTAATTTTTCATTATGAATAATTTGTTCCATTAAAGAATGGAGGTATATTGGTAGCAGCACATTCCAGCCTATTATCCATAATAAAATTTTAGAATAATATTTTAAAGAGATAAAAATTTATTATTAATAGAAATTTTAAGATCTTTGAAATACAACTAAAATCACATTTGAAAAGGTTTTAAAAAGATTTGAAAAATGAAAATTCCTAAAACCTATAATACCAAATTTTGGTCAGAGTAGAGTAATCAAGAGGGGGTGAATTGAGTATCTATAAAAATTTATGTTAAAAATTATTGCTTGAAGTTCCCCCAATATTTAAATTTTGATTTCCAAGTTAGCTAGTAGTGAATTTATAAGAGCTTGACTATTCAATTAATTTCTCAAAAGATTGATTAGTTCTTAGTTTCATCAATTTGATAATTAATACAACTTTTGGAACTAACCTAATAAGTCAATACTATTATAAACACTTTCTAAGACTAACTATCATAGTTCAATTTAGTTTTTTGAAATATGTAATAAAACGGAGTAAAACTAAAAGGTAAAAACACATCAGAAATAAAACAATAGGTTCAGTATCAAGTAGAGACTTAATCCTCTCCACTTGGTGATCACCTTCCACCAAGAAGTTTAAATTAATAAAAATTTTGATCCACACCTTGGATCAGGTTTCACAATAGCACACAGGGCTTTCCAGGTCACCCTTGACCTCTACCACTATTCTTCATGGGAAAAACAACAAACATGCCACACACGACCTCTTACACAGTTCTACGTGGGATAAAATAGATAAATAGAGTGAGAGATTGAGGATATCAATTATTATATAATTATTCATAGGAGTCAGTGTGTGTTTAATAGACAGATACACACACTACTTAGAAATGTAACTAAACAAACACAATAGAACTAATGATATGGAGTTAGGTTTAGAAGGTTATGTGTGTTATATGGTGAAGCTCTGGACTCGTTTGATGAAGTGGATTTGAAGTTTGATCCCTTTTATATAATTTGACTCTAAAACAAAGTGTTTTAGCCTCTATGTTCTGGATTCTAGGAGTGAGTATGGTTCTACAGGTATATTCTTATCCTTCTTTGATATGCTGAAGTAGTTTTTCAATTTAATGTGCAGCTTGATTTAGATCACCTCGAGTGTTCTTATTTTGTTCTTAATTTCACAGTAGTTACATGAGAGTTGCAGATGTTCTTCTATATATCTCTCTCACACACAGTAGGAACCACTTCTCATACTCTTTTAGCTCACATGCTTTTTTCCTTTTTAAACTTTCTAGCCTGACAATGTGCATGTGGAGATACCTCATACATTGTACTGTTTGCTGTTAAGTCTACAAGTAGACATTAATTATGTTAAATTCATTAAATAACACAAATATGATCATTATAAATAATATTAATAAATGCATATTTAAAAATTATATTGGTGACTCGTCTGTCGGTGTCTCCTTCTATCGGTGTCTCCTTCTATCAGTGTCTAAACCCATCGATATGTCATTCTGTCAGTCTTTCCACATGTCGGTGACTCATTACATTGGTGACTTGTTTAAATGTTGAGTCATTCCTTCTGTCAAGGAGACAATTGATCTATCGGTGACTCATTTCAACTGATGGTGAGTCCTTTCATCAGTATCATCATGTAATGGTAGGTCACTTGGACGGACGGTATGTCATCTGTGTCGGTGATTCATATGCAATGATGAGTCATCTGTATCAGTTTCATGTGCATAGGTGGTTTCTTCAACATTGTCAGCTTCACATACTTAGAATATATGCCTGTTTGAACTTTCTATCAGTGAGTCGTATTTCTTTTGGTGAGTCATCTATATTTCAGTTCCAATGACTCGTACTTAGATAATTTTGGATGTTTTGTTTGTCTTACAGTTTATCAAATTTAGAGAGTGTTAATACTCATAAGTACACATAGATAATCAGTTATAATCTTGTTTAGACTTAAACACACATAAATATATGATTGAAATGATCTGATATTCAAGATAATTATTTGATATAATTTATAATCTTTGACATAAGGTAAGACATATGTTAATATATGACATGATTTGTGATAATTAAAACCATTATAGTCAGAGATTGTAGCCAACAGTATCTATGGACCAACACAAATGAACCCTTTACTTTCCAACTCTTCATGTTAAAGTTTCAATTCCATCAATTTAGTTGGTTCCATCCTATAAAATGGAAGAGAAATAACATTATTCCCCAGTAAAAGATCAATCATAAATTCTATTTCCCTTTTGTGTGTAAACCCTAAGAAATTATCAGAAAATACATTAGGAAACTATTCAACTATGGTTGAAAATATCTATTTATGATTTCATCTATATATGATAACATAACCACTATCAACTGATAAGATATAGTTCCGACCACTGGTACTAAAGGTCTTTCTCTGCTTGTATTCATTGCCCAATCTTCTTTAAAGAGATGTTTAACACCATATGAAGATATGAAACTCACATGTTGTGCATAAAAATAAATATAGTCCTTAAAGTATGTTAACCAAACCATACCCAAAATCAATTTATAGATTTTCATATCAAGGATAGATAAGTCCCATACAAATTCCTCCCCATTAATAGTCATCATACACACTACACACTTAAAATATCAACACTCTTGTTATCTAATAAGAGTTTTTAGTTTTAAAATAGATGGAATCATCTCAATCCACCAACCCATAAGATTAACAACACAATAATAAATAAATTATTGGGATGAATCTATAATAAAAAAATCCTTGAATAAGGGTAGATTTAAAAATAATAGTACCTCACACCGTCAAAGAACTATATTGATCATCCATGATCACTTACTCAAAACCATATAATTTCTTACTTGTTATTCATTTATCTTTATTTCCCTATTGAGATTGCCTTTACTAGAGATTTGTGGTGTTCCTAGAATCACCCTAACTCAATTGGTTATGTGAATAGGGGAAATTCTAATGAGATCTCCCCACTAAATCATAGGATTTCTAAGAAATATGAGATTGATTTCTATTAACAGACATTGGGGTGCTTTGAAAATAATGTTAGAGATGTCTCATCTTGTTATAGTTGTGAAATTCTCTAGGTGGTTCCATGTAATCTCACTTTATGTGATCAAAGGAGCCACATTGGAAACTCCCTACTTAATTTGGGTTAGAGGAGGGAAGTTAACTGATATAGTGGTTTGATTATGACATATACCACCACTTTGGAAGTAGGTATCCCTCTTTTACTTATTCCCATAATTTTAGTTCTCACCGATTACATTGGTTATAAAAAAACTTCCTCCCATATGATTCCTATAAATATCCCTTTCTGCCAAAATTTATTGATTTACCATCTTTGTATAGTCTATAATAAAAATTATAGCATTCTTCCAGTGAATTTTTTGTTATAGGTCTGACTCAAAAATGTGTGCTTTCAATGATGCACTTGTAGTAAATTCTAGGGAAAATAGAACCAAATTCATAAATTTATCCACATAATTTTTTACTGGGCGATCCTCTTACTTTAGGATAAATAAATCTATTTTTCATTCAATTATAAATGGTTTAGTACTGGAATTTTTTTGAAAAATTATTCAAAATCCTCCCATATAATGTCTTGGTCTTCTTTAGCCTGAACTGCTAAATCCCACCATTTATGTTTCAAATACTCAAGCAAGTATGTTGCCAACTTGACTTTCAACAAAACTATTATTCCAAGGAAATTGAAGATTTTATTCATCCTATTGATCCATACCACCAATTTATTAGGTACTAAATCCATTAAAAATATGGGTAGATTCTAATTTTATAACTAAAATGAAAGGTCCACTAGTCAAGGATCATTATTCTGATTACCTATGTGCATTTATTGGAAATCCTAAATAATGATGAGGAGAAACTCTTGGTTCACTTGTGGCTCAGGTGAAACCACATTTTATACAACCTCTTCCAGTTGATTCATATGATGTATAACCATTGTCATTCTCTATAATTAGATAAAACATCACTTATTCAATGCTCACTAGAAACTTAAGGCTTAATACATTTCAATTTACCATAATCAAAAATAATTACAAGTTTCCTTTTCAAAATCCAACAATTGTAAACATTTTCAACATTTTTTATAAATCATAAAATCAATGATGATCAATGTATTCCTAGTGGAAAGTCTTAGAACCAATTAATTATATGAAATATTCATCTACTAAACCCTAGATGATGAGATGATAACTCACCTAGAAGTTTGGAAAAACAAATTTTAACTCAAACACTTTGGTAACTTGAATTTAAATATAAAAAGGTTTGTTATATATTTTTATGATATACATTTTAAGTTATGAAGATCCTATGTCCTTACTACCAACCTAACTCAAGAAACAAAAAAAATATATCATTTCTAAATCAAAGACTAAACAAAACTGATACCATTTACAACATCCCACCCCTCACCCATTATCCTGATAATAGGTGGTGGAGCTACTGAAATTAGGTAAAATACCCAACACATCAAGGCTAGAAATAAATTCCATGGCTTTAGGAAATGTTGGTGGATTATTTTCCCTTAAGGATAAAACAACCTATTAAAACTAAACCATAAACATCAAATAAAATCTATATTATGTATGAATAAAACAATGTAGTATAAAATAAATACCAAACAACCAAAAATATCATATTAATAATGGAAACAGAGACATAGACCAAAAGAGACCAAAATTAAAACTATAACCATATACACCAAAGTGGCATCAAGATCACCAACTCCCATATAGGTCCAACTTCCAACTCTATATGCTCTATTCATTTCATCAAGAAGAATCACTAAATAATTGATATACCATACCTTTTCATGTGTCCCAATACATAATATCAGAAAACTCATCAAAGTTCCCAAGTAGGGGGTGAGTATAAACTCAGTAAAATTTTCCCAAAGACTCCCCAACTTATGATACTATAAAAATAAATGGTTAACACAATTATATAAAATATTTTAAGGAAAATAGTTATGAATTTTATACAATATTCATAAGTAGATTGCATCAAACCCATAAGCATATCCATGGAAACAATAAATAAAACCTTTAAACTGTTTCTTACAATTTGGAAAAACCATTACCATGCTTCCACACACACATACATTCTAAGTGATAGTTCTATACTCATAAGTAGTATCTCATAAATTCATCAAGTAATTATAAGGTGACTAATCTCTTATACCCCAATAGAACATGCCCCTTCTTTAGGGTCATGTCATAGTACCCTAATGGTACATTCCCCTTCTACAGGGTCACATCAAAAGAAATGAACTCATGCTAACCAAGTATCTAAAACTCAATATAAAACTATTTCACATAAAAATTAAAATTTCTTGAAAAAAATTATCAAACACCTTTAATTCATCAAACCATTCCATGATTTTGAAAAATAATTTTAAAATTATAAATAAAGTGGGTTTTCTGAAATCCATCAAAATTCAAAAAAAATATATAAATCCATAACCATGATATTTATATCAAGAATCATAGAGAGATTTCATAAAAATTTCAAGAAAATAATTTAATCAAAACTAATACTTCAAATTCTAATTCAAGTATATATGAGAGAGAAGCCACCTACCCCTCAATTAATGGTGAAAATGAAGAAAAGAATTAAGATATTCTAGATCTGACGTTGGATATTTTTTCCTTAAATAAATCCCACAATATCTAATCAATGTCTCAAATATTGAATATAGATCTATCCTTGGAATTCAAGATCTCATAATCTAGGGAAGAGAAAATGAGTAGATCTAAGTAGAGAGAGGAACCATAAAAACTATTGAATCCAGATCTCTAATGCACTTTGATTCGATGGAAAATACTTCAGATCAATGGAAAATGCCAATAGAGCCTTTAGATGGAGGGGTTTGAAACCCTAGGATAATGGGGAAAGATTGAGGGTGTTGGGTCCTTAAATAGATTAAAATTTATTTTTTCAGATTAATTAATTTCTGTCACATGGTTAGGCTACACAGTTTTGAAAACTGTGAAACAATCATGTGGATATACTACCTCAAGCCCACCCTGTGAATGGTTGGATCACATGGATAGAAAAAACATGTCCCAACTATGATTTTTCATCTATTACTACTCACATGGTTCTCCTAGACATCCACATAGTTTTGAAAAACCATGTGCCAACCATGTGCCTACCCAGTGAACCCCAAAACATGTTTCATTGTTTCTTGGAGGTGGCGAATAGTTTCTACTAATTGTGCACTAACCTTTCACCACTAAAAACACTTTAAAACATGAAAAACTCTCCCCATACCTCCAAAAACATAACCATATTATTAAATAATCTTAAATTACATTAAAAATGGTTAATTACCTAAAATTAGGGGTGTTATAGGCACTGTGGTTTTATAAAAATACCAGTTAGTAGACAATTGTGTGATTGAAATAAGAATTATGTAATTTTCTTTAAGGATTGGGTGATACAAGATAGTATTCCAGCTATGTATAGATGATATTGGGTAGCTTTTATTGTTCGTGCAGTGTGTCTGGTGAGTTGGATTATTTAACGGTCATGTGTGATCCATGTACTGATGGAAATTGATATAATTATTATAGGTTGATCAGTCTAAATCTTTTGGAAGAGAATATGAAATGTCCCTTAAGTAATAAGATGATGTCATGGAAGCATTAGGTGTGATGTAATTACTGGTCTAGATTAAAACTTTATGGAAGAGTTATAGGTTAACCTGGTGGTTACAAGATCATGGCTCGGGAGGAGTAGCATGTGTTTGATTCCAATGAGACCCATTTAGGCCATCTCATGAGGGGCAGTGTAAGGATATTCATAGTTTGGGGAGTGAACCCTAGGAAATTTTTAGTCATAACCCTTGATTCCATGATATTTATATGGATTTTTTATGTGAAATTACCATGATATGGGAATAAGTATTAAATTAAAGCTTTGTTTTCTTGCCCAGGTATGAGATGAATGTTCACATCAAATAGTTGTGTTTAGTGACAGATAGATCATGGGCCATGGTGATAAAAAAATGTTTTAACAATAATATGATGGGGATACCTCTAAGGTAGGGGTATTGAATTGGTTGTGGTAATTACTTCCCCATGTGTGTATAGTTGTGACTTTACTGGAATTAGTCTTGGAAATTTGTTTTCAAAATCATATGTCAATGAGAATTTATATCCTAATTTTCAAAAATTCTTATGGGAATTCTATAGGTTAATTCGATTGTATAATTGGATGGATTATAATATATGGAATTGGGCTCGGGGTGGATTTTAATAATCCAAGCATGATTCGGATTAGGGATGCAAAGTTGTTCATGATAAGGCATGATGGTAAATTGGGATGGTTGATGATTAAATAATAGAATTCCATTGGGAGTTGGGAATAGACTATGGTTAATGTGTTTAAATTGTCATGGGATTAATATAGGATTTAAGGCATCATGATTGAGTGTTTAATGATGAGACAATGGGTGAAGTCAAGTATCTTTAGGATAGGTCATCCAAAAAAGGTGTGACTGCCATTTTTATGTGTAATTAGATGCGATGGATTGGAAACCACATCATTCTTGTCATTTTGGGTATGATGGGTACGTTTCAGGTTTTTTTCATAATTTCTTATGTGTTTAGGATTATTCCTGGATAATGGGACTTGTCAATTTTGATTGGAAATTGGGAATGAGGTTTTATACTTGTGATTGACTAGTGTGTTGGATATAATCAGGTGTGGTGTTTTGGAAAATTCACCAGACACATCATTATAATACAAAAACTATGTTGTGATAGGAGATTCCGAAGGTGGGGAGCGCCATGATTCAAAAATTTCCTTATGAGCTAAGACCTATGGTGGGGATTACCATAGGCTAAATGATATTTTAGATGAGGAAACCTTGGGTGTATTAGGATAAACGGTCATAGGTAAGTTCCATCCTTGTAGTCTAGTAATGTAAATGAGTGATGGTTAGGTTTTTGGTGTTTTGAGTTCCTTGTGCTTAAATTTGGGATGTGGAATCCGAGTTGACATTTGGAAATGGAGTGATATTATGGGAAGGTGATTTGACAACTAAAGTGGGTCGATAGGAATGTTTGAATGACCAATGATCCTTTTTGGGGTTGATAAGAATTATGGTGAGGAGGTTGTAAGGACCCACATCCATAAGGCTATGAAAATCTCATATGGGATATGAATTTTCACCTGTTGGAGGG
This sequence comes from Viscum album, assembly GCA_963277665.1. NCBI lineage: Eukaryota > Viridiplantae > Streptophyta > Magnoliopsida > Santalales > Viscaceae > Viscum > Viscum album. Next base: position 964,545,275 of record OY728163.1, on the reverse strand, counting down.
TAAAAGTTTGATTTGATATTTAGAATATAATTATAAATATTATAGAGTCCCAAAATATGTGTTTTGAATATAGAATGAGGCTTTATTAGTAGTTGGGAGCTCAGGAAAGCAATGGAGGAGGGTCGAGCTAGCCAGATCTATAGCCTCCAGCCACTGAATAGTTGGTGGCCCAGTAATGGATAATTGATGGACCTTTTAAGGTGGAAATTCCAATCCCCATCCTCCCTACTCTGTTTCATTCATCAGTTATGGGTTCCCTCTCCCTTATCTGCACCTTTAAGCTCCTTCAATAGGGGTATTATAAGTGGATTTTATCAGTTATTAAAGGTATAGATCATCATCTAGTTATCCCAATCAATATATCCCTTCATGTTATTATAATATTTTACCATGTAGTTTAGGTATTTAAGATGATTCCATTGGGACTTGGTTAAATCATCCAATTCTCACGGGACTCTTGATTATCCCTCATAGAGGACATATCGTAATGACGTAAAATTGTTATTGTTTGTTGATTCACTGAGGGTACATTGTCACACTAAATTATTTAATTGTTTCCCTTAAAATTAAATTAAATTAATTATTGTATAATTTTCATGTGATGGGGATTGTCATTATTTGGTGTTGGGAGTCCATTGTAGGCCTATCGTATGTGTTTTTCCTCAATTCTAGTATGATGGCAGTGGCTAGTGAGTTGGGCGGCTTTTATTCCAATTTGAGAAAAAATTTATATTAATTGTAATTGGTTAATTAATTATAATTTGAATATGATTAACTATTTTGATCTTGTGTCTTGATCTAGTACCACATGGGTGTAGGTAGCAGATGATTGATCATAGATGAGCCTCGATATTTGTTGGTGGGCTATAGATTAAAAATGGAATAGATTTAAATGAGGTAGGTGGTATTGCATAACTTATCTATTGTATTCTTGAATTTTTTATAGTAGAAGTGTTATGTGGTCATGAAACTATGGTGCTTAACATATTAAGTTAAAATAATTACATAATTTCATTAACTGAAATGTTAAATTAAAATTAATTTTTCTCTCACTACTGGAAATCTGACCTTTCCCAACGCTTCTATACTAACGGTTTGTAAAAACCATTGGTATAGGTCCCCTTTCCCAATGGTTTGGCCAAACCGTTGGGAAATCCCACTTTGAGGCCACTTTTCAAAACGGTTTTGGAAAACCGTTGTGAAAGGGTATGGCTTTCCCAATGGTTTGTCCAAACTGTTGGGAAAATTTAACTTTGTGGCCACCTTTCCCAACGGTTTGGCCAAACCGTTGGGATAAGTATACCCTTTCCCAACGGTTTTTCCAAACCATTGGAAAATGGTATACCTATCCCAATGGTTTTCCAAAACCGTTGGGAAAGGTCCCCCATATATTAACCTTCCACCCATAATTTCACCTAGAATCAAGGATCTATACCAACGGTTGTCAAAACCATTGGTATAGACCTATATGAATGGTTTTGACAACCGTTGGTATAGATCCTTTGATTTTTTATCAGATCTTCTTACCAAGAACATTATATAAATCAAAATTTAAAATAATTATGATAATACATATATATATTTATGTAATTATGTTCACAAAAGTCATGTTAGGTTAGTGGTTAAGTCGTTCAATGATAAACTAGGGGTTCTGAGATCAAATCCCAATGAATGTTTTTTTTAAATACATATACCAACGGTTCCATAACTGTTGGTATAGATTTTCATATTACTTATACCAACTATTTCAAAAACTGTTGGTATAGGTCTATACCAACGGTTTTCCCAAAATCGTTGGTATAGACCAATCCCAACGGCTTACTTGGAAACGGTTATCCAAACCGTTGGTATAGGTTAGTTTTTCAGTAGTGTCTTAACCTAAATTTCCTCGACTAGGATGACAAAGTGGTAAGGTCCCGATAAACCTTGGGCATTGGTTGGATCTCATCAGTCATTGATGGTTGATTCCTTGATTATTATGAAATGCCTTGTGATTTATGGACTATTAGGGACTTGAAATAGATGTTATTTAATGAAAATGAAATAGCACCCTTGGTAGTAGGATCCCTTAGAGACCTTAATGTAGAGTTTAGTGATGATATGTGATGAATGGCCTAAGGGTAGGCCATGTGAGACCTAATAGAATCCTTCAAGCTATTAGGAAAGAGAGAGGATCATGGGGTGTTACTTCCCAATAAGACATGGTGACCTAGATAGGTATAATATAATGAGACCGATGGATAGGTTGGGTGTTTGGGTGAACCTAGAGTGGTTGGTAAAGGGTATGGTCTCTAGGACATCACCCTTGTGATAATTTCCTAGGATGAAAATGAGGCCCCAAGTATGTGACGATTTGGTTCTACCTCTTGGGATATGATCATGGTTTCATGATGGGTTAGAAAATTTTCCACCTCAGTTGATGATATATGTATGTATATTTATTTTTTATATGGAAAATTTCATCAGGGTGGTGTTTATTTCATTTTTCAAAGAAAACACCCCTTATAGGGTGGTTGATGATACTAAAGAAAACACCCATTATAGGATGTTTTATGATACCAAATAAAAAACTATTTTTAGGTTGGTTGGAGATACTAAAGAAGACACCCCTTGTTGACTGGTCAATGATTCTAGAGATAACTCCCAAAGGAGGTAGGTTTTTTCTATTACTAGTGGGGATTAAATAGATTTTGATCCAAGATTATTGGTTTAGGTTAGATGAAAGTTCCCATTCCATGTGCTATTTTTTGGGGGCTTGTGGGGTCTTTAGGTGGGAATGGTCGAGTCTCCCATACTATTAAGGATCTTCTTACAGGAACCATTTTTATAATGGGATAGATAATTCCTCAAATTATTATTTTAAATATGGTTTATTCCCTAGGCCATTATCTGTATACTGAGGTGGATTCGGCCCCCAGGTCATTATCTGTATACCATGGTGGATCAGTTTCATGGGTCATTATCAGTATACTAGGGTGAAATACCATTAGTTATTTATATTGTTTTTCATAACCGTTAAAATGTACTCAGAGACACTCTGACATTAGTTAAATAAGTTATAGTTGATTAGGGTCATGGAACTAAGTATCAATAGTTTTTATTCACTTATTTTCATTCAGTTATTAATTTATCATGCATATCATGTCATGTGAACATATCATTGCTCTCACTGGCTATGCATGGGACCACATTAGTGGTACCCTACTAAGTTATATACTCACACCCTGCACAAGATACTATTTCCCCTTGGTACCCCCAAAAACTCTCATTTGTCTATAGGTTCAATTTGAGTTGAAGAGTGAATATTTTACGATCAATCAGCATATCTTTTATGGATTTTGGAGATTATGATAAGTTTGTATGATAGTTTTAGTAGATTCTCAGTGTATTTCCTTTTCATTATTAATTTTATTATTATTATATATGTGATAGACCTAGTGAGTGATTAATCTTGTATGATGGGGATAAACACTTTATTTTTATATTCCATATCATTTTTATATATTATTCCTTGTTTATTTTATTCTATTCATTTTGTTCCTTATAGTGTATGATACTTTGTTATTTCTTGTATGTTGTGCACTCTGATACAGGGGGTATAGTCTCCCCATGGAACCGCTTTAGACACCTGCTGTTAGTCGGTATCCTATGGAATATGGGTAGGTTTAAATGAGTAAATTTATCACAATTTATTTAGATAATATTCATAGTGATGTAAGTCGGTACATTATAGAAAAAAATTATGCCACTTCATGGAGGTGGTGGTTCGCACAAACGCACGATTGATATTCTTTTGTTTTTCTAAGTGGGTGGGAAGGAATAAATAATGGTTGGTTAATTAATGAAATAACACTTAAGTATACTAATGAAACTAATTTAATTATATTACTATGTTCAGGGTTGTTTTGGAAGAGAAATATTAAGAAAAAAATCATAATTATTAAGTAATACTTTCATTGGGACATTGAATTTTCACTTGAAAGTCTCCTTAAAAATGAAGGTATTGGAAAAACATTATGGAAAATAGGGGAATTAGTACATGAAAATGAATTATAGGAGATGAAAATTGTGTAGTTTTTCAATGAAAATTTTAAGGGTATGTTTAACTTTGAGAGGGTATAAGTGGTCCCCTTTTATAAGTGAAGAAAAGGGTGCTTTTATGAACATCCATTATTTTTCAATAATGGAATAACACTATTCAGGGGTAAATGCTTCCAAAAGTGATAAATAATTGAGTTTGGTGTAATATAATGTCAATAAATACTCAATAATATATTTTTTAACATTTTTTAAACATGTTTCAATCCTTTTACCTCTTGATTTTTACAATTTTCCATTTTTGTTTTTACCATGGAAACTAGTTTTTACCATAGTAGTTTATATTATATAAAAATATATAAGGTAACTAGTATAACTAAATTTTGATTTTATAAACCTAAATTTAGGTTCCATATAGTTTAATTAAATTTATAAATTATATAAAATTATCTTTCAAATTAAAAATATTAATATAAAAAATTGTTTTTGGAAAAATATTGGTTTCACCATTAAGGGTTATTATTTTTATATAACATAAATTACCAATTAAATGAGTTATAAAATATTTATATAAATGTGAAAAAATAATATCAAAGTAATTATATTAAATATATCATTTAAATTTATTAAATAAAAATTACACAACATTAATAAAACAATTCTTTGAAAATAAATCTTTCATCATTATCATAGTCGTTAACTTTAATCTTAGTAATCATAATGTTATGACTAAAATGAAATTAAAATAATTACATAATATGAACATGTTTATCTAAAATATGAAATAAATTTTATTTATTTATTTTCAACACATGATAAAAAATAATTTTAATATAATCGAATAAAAATAGTTTTTAGAGTAAAATATTACTTAAGTTTCCAAAGTGTTAAACATGGGTTTTATAAATTCAACATAGTGTTTTCAAATGATTTATTTTACTTTATAAAATATGTATTTATATATATAAATCATTCAATTAATTTTAATTCATTCTTATATTATGATAATTTCATAAAAGTTAGGGTATTTGCAACATTGGTATTTTCATTATTTACCTAAAAATAAAATACATTAGAAAAATATTAAAAAAATCATCCTAAGATAATATTAAAATTATTAATCCAAAAATAAAATTAATATTATCAAATAAAAATTCTAAAATTTATAAATTTATCTTTTTAAATGAAATATATTATATAATTAAAAACTTTTTTATTGAAAAAAAACTCATTTTATTACTTTAAGTGTTCTTAATTGAATTTTTTATTTATTTATAATTAATTACAATATTTTTATTTAATAATTATTTTATTCTTCAGGTAATTTTAATATTTCATGGTTACTTGTAGTTTGGTTTTGTTTTAATTCGTTGTTACATGTGACACAAGCTTTCTAAGATAGTATTAATTTAAAGGATCCAAAGTCTCGAGTCATTACATTTTACCCCCTTAAATAAATTTCATCCTAAAAATTTTAATATTTAATCCCTAAAAAAAGTAGGTGAAGGTATTATTAAAATATTTATCATTCATGGTATAACTTATAATATTAAATATACCTTACTATCTTAGGCTATATCAATTTACTTATCTTTCCTCAAACAAAATTAATCATTTATAGAAACATATACTCAAGTATGTATATACCCAAATCATATATTCCCTATAGCATACCTTTCCTAAAACCATTTGGATCTATAAGACATTAAAAACATAAAATTATATGTTACGTTAAAAATTAACTCTTATCTTCAACCACTATTCCATAAAGTCACATATTAGTCTATATATATCATAATCCCAAAAATGAGATAAACTTCACCAAAAATATCATTGATCAATTTTTCATTAAATCAATAATAAATTACAAGGATATAAGTACTACCTAAATTGATTTTCTAAAAATTATTCAACCCTTTATTACCTTAACATAAATTATATATTAATCCTAATAGTTTTCCATAGCTCAATCATGTGTTGTCTAATAGTTATCCCCAAAAATATAACATTTTCATCACTTTTCAAGGTTATTGCTATCATTTAACATATTTTTATAAACCTATAAATCAAAAACACTAAATAAAAATCATTATATGTTTCACAAAATCATAATAAAATTTATAATATATAATAATTTCATTGATAAATATCACCCACTGATGAAAATAAATAAGTGTGTCAGGGTTTATCTTCTACAAAGATATCAACCTCACTACCTTAGATAAGTATAGGGAAATCAAATTTTCAATCATAAAAAATATATATTAATATTCTAAAACATTTAAGTATTCTCCCTTATATGGTTATAAGATATAATTTTTTCTAGACACATACCTTTCTTAGCTTTATTTTCATGATCATGTTTTAAACAAATATTAAAACCAAAAATGGATATCAATAAAATCAGAGTAAATAAACATATGAATATAAAAACTCAATACTAAAATGTATACTATAATAAAACCTTCAATTCAACCTTTTATATTTTCAATTCAATCTACTTTTATTTATGTAATGTTCTATTGTCCGTCTTAGCCTGTAAAGACCCAGAATTTCCCATGTAAATTTTTTTTTAATTATATGGAATTATTACGAGTCTGCGAAAATTAATGGCACGTGATTTCGAGGCTCAGTGTGCCCAGAATTAATTTTTGAACTTTTTTTGGGTATGTTCAGTAAGCACGTGAGCGGCATTTTCTAAATTTTGAATCGGTGCTTGGAATTAAAATCTGAGGACACCGTTGAACTCACAACACCGACATTTTCTTAAGGAGACCTTTACCTCGACCATAGTAGGTCGAGGGTGGAAGTTGGATTTTTAGTTTTTTGTGGGAGAGTTAAAAATAATAATAAAATAAAACGAAAAACTTTTATTTTAATTATTTGAAACCTCTCATATAAATTTTGGTGGTGGGGACCACCTGACCTTGAAACCTTTGTAACTCTTGGAATCCCCCAATTGATATGCCAACATTAATTGGTCAAGTAAATAATTCTTAAACTTAATTAAGTTTTCTCTTCACCTCTTGTGGTGGGGAATCATTGTCAAAGAGAGGATTTTCGGAAGGATAGAACTTGGGAGAACTCTTTGTGGAAGAACCTCCTCCAATTAAGAACAAACCCCGGATCAATAACGAGGAACCAACGCTCGAGCTCGGAGTTTTGGAAGCGACGAGCATCAGAATCTCCTTCATCATCTTCATATTCTTCCTCACATCATCTCCAACAAACAAACTAGGTAGGGTTTGTTTATGATTGTTCTTCGTTAATTTACATTGAATCTCTCTTCTCGAGTTGTATGTTATAAGTCTAATGTGAAGGGTGCAGGCCAAATGAACACGGCCTGATCCCTATGGAACCTTGTGGATTGATGTGTTCTTCGTGGACGGATCGACGAGTTGAGTGTAACCCAACCACATTGTCGGTGACTGATGCCAGCGGGGTATAGGCGGCAGCCAGCACACCAGCCGGTCACAATGGTGGCGGCGGCGCAACCGCGCTGCCGGAGGAGTTCGTGGCCCATAGGCTACGATGGAGGACAGCAATCGGCACGCCGTCTGGCCACATGGAACCGAGTTGGTTTACATCCATGTCGTTGGTAGTAGAGGAGGTCATGGCTACTAAGCCACAGCGGCATACTCGGAGGGCAGCTGGCACCCGACCGGTCACGGAGGTAGCAACGGCGCATGCTAGCGCCGCTGGAAAGAGGTTCCGACCGAATTTATAGCCGACCACATCACACAAAGCAGGACAGCTTCAGTGGTTCCTGCATTCTAGGAGGCAGCGCATATGGCACCGCTGGGTTGGCCTAAGACGAACAGTCCATTGGACCATTCGGAATTTTAGGGGGTGCCTCCCCCCCGAGTAGTGGAAAGGGTAGGCCCCACTAGAGCAGACTGCACCCAGCCAAGCAGGCCGCACCCAGCGCGGGTCGGGTCATCCCTTTACAGGTCGGGCCAGTCCGCAGCCCAACCCATCCAGGCAGGACTCGGGTCGGGTCGACCCGAACCAGGTCAGGTTGGGTCGGGTCGGACTGGACCCGGGCCCATCTGGACCCAGATACGCCTTTATGGCCATATCTTGAGAACTGGGAATTATTTTGAAAAACCTTTTATGGAACTGGATTCCTTGGATCAAGACAGTCCTTTTGTTATACTACACTAGAGTTTTGGATAAAGTTGGAGTATGACTGGGTTGGATCGAACCAGAATCCAACCAGGCCCTCGGAAGGGAAACACTAATAACTTATAGACCGGGCTTCCGATTGACACACCGTATATTGCGTTGGGACCCTTATGATGTGGTGGTACTTTGAGATACTTCTTTGTGGGACTTTGTGGAAGTTTAATTATCGACTGATGGCTTGAGGAGAGGATTCTCCTAAAATCAAGTGCGCTTTGTGCGGGAACCCTGTGGCTGGCTATACTTAAAGAATCTATAGATCTTGTGTGGGTCATCTTCAGATCCTATGAGGGTCATCTTCAGATCCTGTGTGGGTTATCTTCTGATCCTATGTGGGTCAACATCTTCAGATCCTGTGTGGGTTATCTTCAGATCCTGTGTGGGTCATCTACGATCCTGTGTGGGTCAACAGCAGAGCTTCTCGACTAAGTAAGATGATCTAGTGATACAGCTAGTCATTTATACTTCCATAATGAAGTTATACATGGTGTGACATGAGTCTTTACCTTTGTGGTACACTTCTATGTGGTGATACCTTCTAGGTATTCTTATTGAACCCTTTACTTACTATACTCACCCTTTTTTACTATATAGTTTACTTTGTGCATGTATCTTGTTGTGTTCTTGGATTGTGTGAGATTGCAGAATAAAAGAAAATTACTTCCTAGTTTTAGGGATATTCCTTTCTAGTGCTAGTTGCCAACCCCTGTCCTATGGAAGGTGGGCTTGGGGTAGTCACGGCATAGGCCCTGGGGGATGGGTCATGACAAATTGGTATAAAAGGAGTCGGTTCTACAGAAGAACTATGACTTTGATATTTTCTATGTGGCAATAGTGTTAAGTGTGATGAGTGTGGTTATCAATTTAGAGAATCCAGTTTTGGTGTGGCGGCTGACGTATCCATACACCAGGACCCTGACTTCTGATTTCTGACTCAGTACACAATAACACTGATTTCATGTGTGTTTTTGAAAAGTTTTCTTTGTGATCTCTTTGAGTCAGCTCACCAGGTATAACTTATTGACCATGGAACATCTTTTTCTTTACAGGATGCCTCCAAAAAGACATCCATCTAGGGTTCTAGGTAGAGTACGTGATGACTGCCCACCGAGCGATGAAGCTTCGGTGTAGGGCCCCCTTTTGTCAGTTGTACCATTGGGTGGTGTACCAGTAGAACCACTACTTGTTGGGAAACTGATTCCACTAGCCCCAGAAGTAGAGGGTGTATGCCTCTTGAGTGTGTTGCACAAGTTTCAACACCAAAGGCCACTAAGGTTCTGGGGAGAGACGGATCCACAGGAAGCTGAGGAATGGATGGAGGTCGTGGTTAGAGTTTTTCGACTGGTAGGGACACCAGCTGATCTCATGGTGATCCTTGTTGCTAGTCTTCTTCAGGAAGCAGCGGGAATATGGTGGATCTTGATGCTCCAGGTTCATGATGAGTTCACTCTCATCTGGGAAGACTTCGAGATCCTTTTCAAGGTAGATTTCATCCCAAAAACCTTACGCTCTGGGCATATACAGTAGCTTCTACACTTGCAGTAGGGCAGTATGATCGTGGCTCAGTATTCAGCGAGGTTCACCGACCTATCGTGTTATTCCACTAACATGGTGAGGGACCCTTTATTTAGGGCCCGGACCTTCTATTAGGGGCTCAGATGGTATATTAGAGCTTCTATGATTTCCCTCAGCATCTCAACGCAGTCGGGGGTGTTAGAGTGAGCACTCTGAGTGGAGAGCTTCCTTACTGAGCAGTCACCAACAGTGAGACCCACCACCGGATGTCACGTAGCAGAGTCATATGTAGGTGGAAGAAGACAGATGATGTAGAGGACTAAGAGGACCATACCTATAGGTGGATGACCACAGGATATAGGTTCATTTGTGTGGGGCTCTCGAAACAGAGCAGGACAGACAAGGAGCGAGCAGTATTACTCATGCGGCGGGCAGGGTCACATGGCTGGTGACCGCCCGACCCACCATACGGACGAATAGAATATAGTCGAAGGACCGCCTGATTAGAGGCGAAGATTTGATTTAGGAGGTATACAGAAAGAAGGTGGATGTGGCAGAGGAGCTGGTTGTGCAGCAGGTGGAGGGAGGAAATTTGAGGTTCTACCGCCACCACCTCCAGGTGGTCCACCCCGACCACAAGTAGTAGGTGGACAGGGATGAGCTCAGCTCCAGGCAGCTGAGTCCTATGACCACGTAAGTCCATACATGATTTGAGGTATGATCTATGTCTACTTCACCTTAGTTGTAGTACTTATAGACACAGGTTCCAGTCACTCTTTTATTTCCACTACCCTCATTCGGAGCTCTGAGATTTTGGTGGAGTCGTTGGCTTGATCCTTACGGGTATAGACTCCTACAGGAGAGGATTCGATGATTACACACTAGTGCTGGAAGTGTGATCTTACTCTAGGAGGAAATATTTTCAGCTGGGATCTTCTAGTAGCGGCGTCGAGGCCTTATGACGTCATCTTGGGTATGGATTGGTTATCTACAGTCCATGCTCAGATCGACTATATTAGGTGCAAAGTGCAGTGTGTCCATGAGGATGAGACCAGGTTTTCCTTCACCGGAGAGAATGTAACCATTTCAGCATATGATGGACTTACCCAAAGGAGGGTGCATCCGATCACACATACATTTTCTTACCTTACCCTCGGAGCGGTTGATGTTGAGAGTCTGATCTATCCTATAGTGGTGGACCAGTACACTGATGTTTTCCCTAATGATGTTCCAAGTCTACCTCCTCCCAGATAGGTGGACTTTTATATCGACTTGTACCCTTGGATGACACCGATATCTACTCCAGTATATCATATGGCTCCCGCGGAGCTTCGAGAGTTGAAAGTACATCTGGAGGACTTTCAGAGAAAGCGGTTCATTAGGCCCAGTGTTTCTCCTTGGGCAACCTTGATTTTGTTCACCAAAAAGGCAGATGGGAGTTTGAGACTATGTGTGGACTATCAGTGCTTGAACCAGGTGACCGTGAAGAACAAGTACCCACTACCAAGGATTGATGATCTTTTTGATCAGTTGAAGGGATCGCGGTGGTTTTCAAAGATAGACCTCAGATTAGGCTATCACCAGCTCAGGGTATGAGATGAGGATGTGCAGAAGATGGCCTTCAGATGTTGGTATGAACACTATGAGTTCTTGGTTATTTCATTTTGTGTGACCAACGCCCTAGTATTGTTCATGGGACTCATGAATAGGATATTCCAGCCATACCTCGATCACTTTGTTATAGTCTTCATCGACGACATCCTGATATACTCAGATACAGAGGAAGAGCATGCCTATCATCTGCAGATAGTTCTGGACACACTACGAGAGAACCAACTTTATGGTAAGATCTCGAAGTGCTAGTTCTAGATTCAAGAGTTTCACTTTATGGGACATGTCATCTCGGAGGCTGGAGTTGTGGTGGATCCAACGAAGATTGAGGTTGTTCTTTCTTGGGAGCCACCTAGAAGTGTGACGAAGGTGCGGAGTTTCCTGGGTCTGGATGGTTACTACCAGAGGTTTGTACCTGACTTTTCCAGAGTTGTGGCACCCTTATCAGTATTGAAAAATAAGGGGAAACCCTTCGTGTGGTCGTAGAGATGTCAACAGAGTTTCCAGGAGATGAGGCAGATACTAAAGAGTACCCCCATCTTGAGTCTATTGGAGGAGGGAGTTGGGTACATAGTCTACTGCGACGCATCAGGGATAGTACATGGATGTGTCCTGATGTAGGAGCGAGCAGTGATCGCGTATGGTTCTTGACAACTGAGACATCATGAGAAGAACTACACTACCCATGACCTGGAGTTAGCAGCAGTGGTCTTCTCCTTGAAGATGTGTCAACATTACATCATGGGTGAATGTTTTACAGTCTACTCTGATCACAAGTGCCTCAGGTATATCTTCTCTCAGAAGGACTTGAACCTGAGACAGTGGCATTGGCTTGAGTTCCTCCAGGACTATGACTATGAGATAGTCTATACTCTTGGTAAGTGGAACGTAGTAGCAGATTCACTCAGTAAGAGATCTGGTATACAGATGCAGAGTGAGGTAATAGAGAAGCTAGATGCTTTACGGATATCCTATGTGGAATGAGATAGATCAACTTATCTTCAATCTCTAACACTCACTCCTCTACTCCTTCAGCGAGTCAGGGAGGTGCATCTTGGGGACACTGACTTCAAGGCTCTACGTGCTTAGATATCCACATTACAGGCACCTGATGGATTTTCTGAAGTTGGGGAGCACGTCATCCTCTTTAGAGGGCATACTATGGTACCGGTGGAACTTCAGGAGGAATTGTTGAGGGAGTTCCATACATCCCCTCTAGAGGTACATCCAAGAGTGGCGAAGATGTGTCAGGTCCTTCGGCACCAGCACTGGTGGCCGGGAATGAAGAAAGCAGTGGCAGAGTGTGTCTCACAGTGCCTTACTTTTCAACAAGTGAAGGCAGAGCATCAGGTTATAGTGGTCTTAGTTCACCCACTAGAGGTGCCGGAGTGGAAGTGGGATGTAATTTCCATGAACTTTGTGATAGTACTTCCACGCATGTCCATGGGACATGATTCCATCTGGGTGATCATTGACCGACTCACCAAGTTGGACCACTTCCTACCTATCAGAGAGTAGGGTTCAGTAGAGGTCGTGGGACGCCTCTACGTGCAGGAGATTGTACGGATTCATGGAGTGCCTTTAATGATTCTCTCTGATCATGATACATGATTTACTTCCTGGCTATGGAAGGGGTTGCAGGAGGCATTTGGGACTCATCTTCAATTGAGCACTACCTTTTATCATCAGAATGATGTTCAGATAGAGTGGACCATTTAGACCCTTGAAGACATGTTGTGTGCTTGAATCCAAGATTTTGGCCGCATTCGATAGGATCACTTACCCTTAGTGGAGTTTGCATAAAACAACATTTATCACACCACTATCGGTATGGCACCATTTGAGGCATTGTACGGTCGACCTTACAGATCACCTCTATGCTGGACTGACCCAAGGGAGTTAGCACTCATGGTATCAGAGATGGTATGGGATACCATGAAGAAGGTGCAGATCATCAGGGAGCAGATAGAGACAACACATAGTAGGCAGAAGTCGTATGCTGACAGGAGACGGAGACCTCTTGAGTTCAAGGATGGTGATTATGTCTTCCTACGGGTCTCACCTTGATGAGGTTTGCTGATATTTGGCTGGGGCGGCAAGTTTTCTTCGAGGTTCATTAGACCCTTTCAGGTCCTAAGTAGAGTTGGCGGGGTGACATACTACTTAGATCTTCCCCCTCAGTTGCACCGGGTGGATGACATTTTCCACGTATCTTAGCTGAGGAGATACGTACATGATCCCTCGCACATCACTGACTGGGGTGAGCTGAACATTAACGATGGGCTGACATTTTCGGAGGTTCTAGTGGAGATTGAGAATTGACAAGAGCATGTCCTTTGTGGGAGGTCGATACCTCTGGTGCATGTTCTTTGGAAGCACAGGAACCTCTAGAAGAGCACATGGGAGCGGGAGGCTCAGATTCATGCCCAGTACCCCCACTTGTTTCCCTAGTTTTTATTGTGGCTTTTGGGGATGTAAATATCTGAGGTGAGGAGAAAGTAAAGACCCAGAATTTTCCATGTAATTTTTTTTTAATTATATGGAATTATTACGAGTCTGGAAAAATTAACGGCGCGTGATTTCGAGGCTCGGTGTGCTCGGAATGAATTTCTGGAAAAAAAATCAGGTACGTTCATTAAACGCATGAGTGGAATTTTATAACTTTTGAACTGGTGCTTGAAATTGAAATCTGAGGATGTCGTTGAACTCGCAGTGCCGACATTCGCTTAAGGAGACCTTCACCTCAACCGCAGTAGGTCGAGAGTGGAAGTTGGATTTTTGGTTTTTTGTGGGAGAGTTAAAAATAATAATAAAATAAAACAAACAAATTTTATTTTATTTATTTGAAACCTCTCATTTGAATTTTGGTGGTGGGGACCACCTGACCTTGAAACCTTTTAAACTCTTGGAATCCCCTGATTGATGTGCCAACATTAATTAGTCAAGTAATTAATTAATAAACTTAATTAAGTTGGCTCCTCGCCTCTTTTGGTGTGGAATCGTTGGAAAAGAGAGGATTTGGGGAAGGAGAGAACTTGGGAGAACTCTTAGAGGAAGAACCTCCTCTAAAAAAGAACAAACCCTCGATTAAGAACGAGGAACCAATGCTCGAGCTCAAAGTTGTGGAAGCAACGAGCGCCAGCATCTCCTTCATCATCTTCATCTTCTTCCTCACACTGTCTCCAAAGAACAAACAAGGTAGGGTTTGTTTATGAGTGTTCTTCGTTAATTTACATTGAATATCTCTTCTTGAGCCACATGATATTGGTCTAACGTGGAGGGTGCATGCCAAATGAACACGGCCCAATCCCTCCGCATTCTTGTGGATTGATGTGTTCTTCGTGGGTGGATCAACGAGTTGAGCGGAACCCAACCACATCACCGGAAACCGATGTTGGAAGGGTACAGGCGGCAGCCAGCACACCGGCTGAGCACAATGGTGGTGGCAGCACAACTACACTGCCAAAGGAGGTCGTGACCCATCGGCTACGGCGGAGGAGGACAGTGGTCGGAACGCCGGCCGGCCACGTGGAACTGTGGCAGCGCGCATCCGCGCCACCGGTAGTGGATGAGTTCATGGTTGCTGAGCCGTGGCAGCGCACCCAGAGGAATTCCAGCACCCGGTCGGCCGCGGTTTGAGCAGGCAGCGCACTCGGAGGGCTGTCGGCACCCAGACGGCCGCAGTTTGAGCAAGCAGCACACCCTGAGGGAGACTGGAACCCGTCCAGCCGCGGTTCATATAGGAGGTGCACCTAGAGGGCGGTCAGCACCCGTCCGGCCATGGAGGCAGTAGCGGTGCATCCGAAGGCAGTCGGAACCTGGTCAGTCGTGGAGGCAACAGCAGCGCACGCCGGCGCCACTAGAAGGAGGAGCCGGCCAGATTTCCGGCCGGTCAGGTCACACCGAGAGGGACTGCTCTGGAGGGTCCCACATTCCATTAGGCGGTGCCACATGGTGCCGCCGGGTTGGCCTAATCTGAAAAGTCCATTGGACCATTCGGAATTTCGGTGGGCGCTTCCCCCCGGGTAGCGGCTAGCCCCCCCCCCCCCCCCCCCCCCGTGGACCACACCCAACCGAGCGGGCCACGCCCAGCAGGTCATGTCCAGTGGGCCACACCCAGTGGGACGGACCCAGGTCATGTCGGTTCGGGCCAGGTCTAGTCGGTTCGGGCCAGGTCAGGTCGGACCGGACCCCGGGCCCATCTGGACCCAGATATGCCTTTTTGGCCATATCTTGAGAATCAGGCGTCTGATTGAAAAACCATCTATGGAACTGGATTCTTTGAATCTATAAATTCCTTTTGGTATACTCCACTTGAGTTTTGGAAAAATTTGGAGTGCATCCAGGTTGGATCGAACCCCGAATCCAACCAGGACCTCGGAACAGAAATGATAATAACTTAGAGACCGGGAATCCGATTGACATGTCATCTATTGCATTGGGACCCTTATGACATGGCGGTCCTTTGAGATTTTTCTTCATGGGGATTCATGGTATTTGAAGTATCAATCGATGGATTGAGAACCGTATTCTCTTAGAATCAAGCGCACTTTGTGCAGGAACCCTATGGCTGGTTGTACTTGAAGAATCTACAGATCCTGTGTGGGTCATCTTCAGATCCTATGTGGGTCATCTTCAAATCCTGTGTGGGTCATCTTTGGATTTTGTGTGGGTCAGCATCTTCAGATCCTATGTGGGTCATCTTCAGATCTAGTGTGGTTCATCTATGATCCTGTGTGGGTCAACAACAGAGCTTCTCGACGAAGTAAGATGATCTAGCGATACAGCTAATCATCTATACTTCTGTACTTAATTTATACATGGTGTGAGCTAAGTATTTACCTTTATGGTACACTTCTATTTGGTGATACCTTTGTGGTATTCTTCTATGTTGGTTACCTTTGTCGTACACTTCTATGTGGGGTTACCTTTGTGGTACTTACCTTCGTTTTGTTACCTGTGTGGTGTTTTTATATTCGTGGTGTTACCTATGTGGTACTTCTACCTTTGTGGTGTTACCTTTGTAGTATTCTTCCCTCATGTGTGAAATGATTATATATAATGATAACTTAGGTATATGTATGGGCATATACCTAGGTAGTGTTGATGTCTATTACTTCATGCTTTGATATTGAGGTCTTACTTTGTGGTTTATCCTTTGTGGATTCTATGAGACCTTCGGGGGTCTCGGGGTCCCTACTGAGTATTGTTATACTCACCCCTATATGGGTTATGCCCACACCAAGTTGTGTCTTGTGCAGACGACGGACATCATTGATCAAGGCTAAGGGTGCCAGCACTGGAGGCTACTCGGAGGTGGACCATTAGATGAGACATACCACAGAGATGACCATTCGAGAGTTATACCTACCCTTCAGGTAGGATTCTTGGCAGGTGTTCATAAGAGCTATTTTTAGTTTTACTTGTACTTTCCAGTTGGTCCTGTATTCCGGTCCATTTACATACTGTACTCACCCTTTTTTACTATATAGTTTACTTTTTTCTTGTATCTTGTTGTGTGCTTGGATTGTGTGAGATTGCAGAATAAAATGCAATGCCTTTCCGGTTTTAGGGATATGCCTTTCCGGTGCTAATCACTAGCCCCTGACCTATGGAAGGCGGGCTTGGGGTAGTCATGGCATGGGCCCTGAGGGACGGGTTGTAACATAGCCTAACCCTAAAAATAATTATCCCAAAAATATCATAAACTTTCTTACAGTATTATAAATACAAAAATCATTGAAATATATGATCTCAAGGTTTAATTTAACCTTTATCCATAGAATCACATATCAATTAATGTGTAACTTAACTCATTAATCTCTATATTTTAATCTAAGTTATCTATATTCATTCCTTGTTAGGTTTTCTAACCTAAATATTTTAAAATCCTTTATAATGGTTCATAAAGAGAATGTGATCTAACCAAAGCATATATCCAGCAAGCATCAAGTCAGGTATGCATTTTTAGGACCACTCAGTATGAACCATAGAGAAGATTGAGTTGATACTAAACCAAACTTTTTGGGGTGATTACCCCTAGGTTCATATGTTCCATATCCACATCCACTTTTCAGTATCCATACAGGGACATAATTTCTAGGAGAACCACACAATATCTATTTTATCAAAACTTCAGGATGTTATCCTATACTTATATTTATCCTTCAAACTTATCCCATAGAATTATTCCTAGGGTTTTTATTAAATTTCTCTCATAATAATTCTTAAATATTCAATATTACCTCAAGTAACCTAAATATTTATTTATACATTTGAAATTATGATTTACCTTAACTTTTTAACCCTTAAATTATCCTAAACTAATATCATAACTTCTAAAGTTATATAAACCATGATCTTATACCAACTATAGTAATATGCAGATGTTACTATCTCAATTACATGAATTAAATAAATTATTTCATTATAATGCATTCCTGTTATATTTTAGGTTTATAGTTTTAGATAATTAGGAAAAAACATTAACTAACAAAACTCATTTATATTTCACCTAATGAAAAAAATTTCTACTATATAAAAAACTTATGAATCCATAAAATTTCTTCAAAATATCTCAAAAATTCTCCACACAATATACTCTTTTATACACATCATACATATAACTTTTATTCATAACCTTGGGAAATGGAAACATAACAAATGGGTGATCTGAAATTCTCAGTAAGGGTAAACATATGTAATAATAATAAAATATCATAAGTGGTAATAATATGAGCATGTGGATGTAATAAATATATATAAGAAAGTTATACTCAATAAATAATAGATCATAAATCATGTAATAAGGAATGTAATAACATAAAAGTGTGGAATATCTTTGAAAATATGCATAAACATATGCAACATATCTTGAAAATAAAGGAAACTTAGAAATTTAGAATATCATGAAAAAAAACTTGGAGATATGGCGCAACCATAAGCATAAAAAAATCATGTGATAAAACTCATTATGCCTATACCTATGTGAATAAACTTATAATGCTCATTCCTGAAAAAGTTATCAAACTCATTATGCTCACACTTGTGTGAATAGACCCATTCTATCCATGTAAGACTATCTAATGAATTGGAAGGAAATATAAGACCCCACCCATCATCATACTTACATATATGTTCTATAGGAAATAAATAATATCATAAGTAACTTGAGGAAATAAAAGAGGTTTAATATCCCTTTAAAATGAAATCATATAAGGAGAATATTTATAATTCTATCAATAATCATAACATGATAGACCCATGGAAAATAAATGGGTATCCAAATATGTTTAGTAAATTTATAGGTAAATACCCTTGAATAAAGATAATAAATTATGTGGTATTATCACCATATAGATAAAGGGTATACAATTTAGTCAAAAATTTACCAATCAATCAATTAATGATATCTAGGTGACCACCCTTCAATCAAAGGAATCAAAAATTGGATATTCATAGAGGTAAGAAATTGGAAGGAAAATTATGGATATAAACTAAATATGATTAGGAAATACAAAGGAAGTGATGGATCATTTCTCTTATATATATTTAAAGTTTCTCATTTTTGAAAACATAGGTAAAGAATCAGCATACAAAGAATACTTTTAGAAGAATATTATAATTTTACCTTGAAAATCATGATGAAAATGACACTTTTTCTAAGAAAATCATTTATTAAATAAAACTCATAGAATAATAGAGAAATAATCTACTTCTTAAAACCATGAAACATGGGAAATAAATTTCAAAATTATGGAAAATTTATTATTATGAAAACTTTTTAAAAATAATTTTCTTTTCTTATTTTTATAAAGAAAGTCTAATCAATAAATTCACCTTCTTCTTTTGAAAAAACATTTTTGAAATGGTTGGAAAGAAAAAATTTGAGATATATTAAAGCACCGGTTTTTAATAATTTCCCAATAATGGAGTATTAAAAAATAAATAAAGGTTTTATAGATAAAAATTGAAGTGGAATATAATAAATATATCCATGTTATGTAGAATCTTGTAATGTTTTGAAAACACCTTTTTTGAAATACCGCATCATAAATTGGGAAAAAAATTCATTTGAAATTTATTGATGATAATTGAGAGGATCACATGAATTAATCCATATATGAGTTCCCAAATAGAGAGGAAAACATTAGTGATAAATGA
Organism: Viscum album; assembly: GCA_963277665.1. Taxonomy (NCBI): domain Eukaryota; kingdom Viridiplantae; phylum Streptophyta; class Magnoliopsida; order Santalales; family Viscaceae; genus Viscum; species Viscum album. Next base: position 964,525,766 of record OY728163.1, on the reverse strand, counting down.
AATATAAACATAGAGGAAAAAGGTCCTTTAGAAAGAATGGTAGTTATTCTTACCAATTTTAAACTTTTATTTGAGAAGGTATTTCATAAAAGATTATGATAACAATGATATTAAAAATATTACCAATATAAAAGAGAAATTATTAATTTAAAAAGGAAATGGAAGGATAAAAGTGGGCATATATTATCATAACTACGTAGTGAACTTATGACTCGATGAGAAAGAATTTGAGTTAGGAAATCTATTACGGCTTGAGTGACACTTAAATTGAAACCCATTAAAGGATATGATTTCAAATTAAACATTAAATACTATTAATAATGAGATAATCATGATAAAAATATTAAATTATAAGTGGATATATCATTCTAGAGAAAATTTAGTGTATAATAGGAAATATATCTCGAGGGGTGAAAATTTGAGAACCTAAACCCTTATTATGGTCATGATTCACTCTAAAAATGCACCTAACTTCATGAATAATATAATTAAGTTTATTATATACCATATTATTAACCTTATTAATCTATATTTTATTTACTAAGGACCATTTGTTATCATATTCTATTTATTTATTATATAGTTTTTTCGTGTTTTTTATTTGAGGTGGTATAGTCAATTTCTATGTAAATTTTTTGGCATATTGATCATATTTAAAGGTGTTGTACAATAACTTCATGATATATGAAATTATAGGGTTTTATATTATTTATTATTCTATTATCATAAAATTTAAGTAATTATATAGGTTTTTAAAAAATGAACTCAGATTAGGAAAGGTATTATGATATATTCATTTTAGGTGGTTAGGTTTACTATGACCATTTAGTGTTAATATCACTTATAGAATGTATAATATTGTCTTTATATAATATTAATAGGGTTATAAGAATAATTTTTTTACCTTAAATAAATTTTAATTTAATCTATTTTAGGTGGTGATGGAAAACAAAGCACACTACTTCATGGAGGTGGTAGTCCATACAAATGAAAGATCAATGTTATTTTGTTTATCTAAGTAGATGGAAATGAATAGATAGTGGTTGTTACATTAATATAATAAAAATTCAGTATAATAATTATATTGAGGTCATTATATTATTATGTTTATAGTAGGTTTATTAAAATACTGATCTGAATTTGTGTGATCACTGAGAGGGTGTGGGGTGAATCAATGATCTTCTCTTTTTATGTATTTCCTTTAAAACAACATTTACCTTTGTTTAGTGATAATTGTATTTACTAAAAATAAAAAAAATAAACACACCCATAGGAACACAAGTATTTCCATGGTTTTCTACTCAATAAGAGTATATAGTATTTTCCATGGTTTGGAAAAGATCAAAGACCACACATCCACTAGAAAAAAATATTTTGTGATTTACATCAAGAAGGGAATATACATCACATGCATAACATTATAGTTAAAATTTCATGTGATACTTACATAGATAATATGATATAATAATTTTGTCAACAAAAAAAATAACCTTCATCTATTAGCCTCAATATGTTATCATTGGGTTTCTTGAACTTTCTTTATTCTTTCCTTCCTATAAGTTATTTTTATTCCTCTTCAATTTCTTGCACAGTTGCGAGAAAGAAACTTCCAAATAAAATTATTTATTTGAACCTATATTTATTATAAATTTTAAATCTAGTATCATCAATCTAGCACCACTTCATATGATGACTTTTTCATCTGATAGCTTCTTCGTTCAAAAACCTCAGTCTAGTATCACTTCATCTGATACCAGTCTGATATCACTCTATATGATATCCTTAATCTAGTCCCTCTATCTAATACCCTATTTTTATGATATCGCTCTGTCTAATGTCCTCGTTTTAATTTTTCTATCTCTAGCGCTTCAAAAAATAGTAAAACACTCTCATGATTTGTGGTAGGCACCTCAGTTCTTCAATATATCTCATAGTAGAAGAAACCTTCTCCACATAACTTATCCCCTTTATATAGGAATAATTTATCTGAAAACTTATAGAGTCATTTCAAGTTCAAGTTCAAAGTTCCTACTCAAAAATTTTAATATCCCACTCAGAACTTTCTTCTATTGAATTCCTTAAAACCTATAAGAAAATTTTAGTCAACAAATCTGTAAATAAAATCATTATATCTATGCATAAATGATATCTTCAAACTTCCTATAACTTCAGCTAGAGTCATGATTTTTCATTTTTGATTATTGAAGAGTTTAACATCATTTTCAGCATCATCGCAATTGAATTTATTTACAAAATAATTTTTAAATATCCCTAAATAGTTGTTTGAAACAACTTCATAGAAACAACTCCCTCTAGTAATGATCTATCTAGTGAAAAAATCAGCAATCCTTTATTTGGTACTTCTTCATATGTACTACTTCATTTTATGAACTTAAAAATGTCCATCCATCATTCACTATCTATTGGATTCTCTTTGTAATCCTTTGTCTAATGACTTTTCTCAGAATACTCTATCTACTTTCTTTTCTTGGAAACTTCTATCAAATTCTCTTTCTTAGAAACTTATATTCAATAAACATCATATAAATTTTCCATCTGGTGATCTATTTCTAGAAATCTATGTCTGATAGACTCACAAAGTTCACCTAGTAGATTTAATACATCTATTATTTTTATATTTCCAAAAAAAATTAATCTAATGATCTTATAAACATTATTAGTTTAAAACCCACAGTCCCACTAAGTTCCACTAACTTCTTAATTCAGACAAATTTAGCTAGAATCATAAATATCTCTATATAAACATGATTTCTATAAATTTGAAGATCAATAAATAATATCTTAATTTAGTTTTTTTAGAAAATTCAGTCTGATATACTTTTAAAACTTTTGAATAAAAATTTGGTTCTATCCTCAATCGAATCACTCAGTCTGATTGAATCAATCCTTTTGATTTTATTTGTTCACCTTGATCCATTACACTCTTTCTGATCACCTTTATAAGAAATTTATAGATTTTTCAAGTGATTTATTTATTGAAAACAAAAGACAATATGAGGTAAACCTTATTTCTATTCAACTATACTTCAACACCTATTGGTCTCAACAATCTCCCCCTTTGGATTTTGTTGTCAACAAAGGAACATAAATCACTGAATCTCTAAAACTTAATCAATGGATCACTATCAAAAAAAATTAAGCCTATGTGAACAAACTTGGTGTAGGAAAAAAGAATAATTGAACAAAAATACCATTTTTACATAAATCACTGATTCAAAATCATTTTAAACTTCTTCTCGAACTCAAAACTTAATCATCAAAAAAAAACTTTAACCTATAAAGAACAATTTATTGTATCCAATTTAATAAATTTTTAAAAAAGTTCACACATGATAAAATATCATATTAACCCTTTTAAAAACTTACCCTAAATATATGATCCTCCAAGATAGGTAAATCACATACCAATGGATAGATTTATGTTACAAATTTTCTCTATTTTTGGAAAAATTTTCCAAACACAATATGGGATAAGGGACAAATTTCATACACCGTAGCCTTGAAAAGAGTTTGATTGTTCACCCATAATAAACCTCATCTTTTAAAATGTTTCCTTTGGTAATTTTTTAGTGAAGATATCATCTTCTTGCTCTATTGTAAGAATAAATTCCATCTTTAGTTCATTTATTTCCACATGATCTTTGATGAAGTGATATTTAATATCAATGTGATTTGATCAAGAATGTTTCATTTGATTATTAGTAACATTTATAGCACTTTGATTATCAAAATACAATAGAAAAAGTTGCTTCACATCGAAAAATAAATATTCCAACTATTTTTTCATCCATATTAGTTGTGTTGTAGCTTTAGTATCAGATATATACTCAACTTTTACAATGATGGGAGTTACTAAATTTTAATTCTTTATATTTCAACTCACATATCTCTCTCCTAAAAATAATACTCTAACTGATGTGGGTCTTCTATCATCGACACAACCTACCCAATTTTTATATGTGTAACTAAACAGTTCAATTTTTCTTATGTTGAAATATTTAAACATAAAAATAAATTTTGTCTTTAAAATATCTAAGAATTATTTTCTAAACCATAATATGAGACTCCTTTGGTGTAATTTGATACCTGGAACAAAGTATAACAACATTCACTATATATAGCCTTGAATATGTGAGATATAATAGAATTCTAATTAATTTCCTCAATTCTTTAGGATCAACTGCCTTTCCTTTACTATTTTTGAAAATTTTATTCCCACTGAAATGGGTGTGGAAATAGTCTTTTAATCTTCCATTACAAATTTATTAAGAAGTTCCTTAGCACACTTCTCTAGATAAAGTAAAGTGTACCTTTTGTTTTTATAGATTTATAAACCAAGTAAGTATTCCATTTCTCATAGCATAGACATTTCAAATAACTTATCCATCTCTTCATCAAAAAAATTACACATTTCTTCATCATTATCTATAAATATGATATCATCAATATAAACAACCACAGTGAGGGAAACCTCATAATTTTATTTTATATAGATGTTGTTTTAAACTCTTCCTTTTCTAAAATTCAACTTCTTCAAGAAATAATCCATCATAGAATACTAAGATCTTGGATCTTATTTCAACCCATACAAGTAATTCTTCAAATTGTAAGCATATTTTTTATTTTGACCAAGTAATAATCCACATGGTTTCTCAAAATAAACTTCTTCTTATAATTATCCATTGAGAAAAATAGACTTGAAATCTATCTGGAATATCTTATATATCTATTTTATAACAATAGTGAGAAATATTCCAATGGTTTAAAGTATTTATACTGGGGAAAATGTATCATAAAAATTAATTCCTTTAATCTATGAGTAACCTATATAAACCAGTATTTCCTTGTTTCTTATCACTTTACTCTTTTTATTTAAACTATTCTGGAAAACCCACTTTGTTACAAGAAAATTTTTATCTTCTGGTTTGGGTAAAAGTTCCCATGTCTCATTTTTTCGATCTGATCTAATTCTTAATTTACAACATCAATCCATTATCAATTATCTAAGTATTCTTCAACATCTCATATATTAACCTATGAAAATAGATATTTATGTGAAAATTTCCTAATGTTATCATCGTTTAAACCCATTTTCCTTGATATCCAATTATATTTTGGAACGTCACTTTCTTTCTCATCCTTGGATGAGATGAACACATTAGTCCCTCAATACTTGAAATGGATGAATATATATATTTATCCTATGAAAATTTTATACCATCACTTCTATCATAAATTTTTTTCATATTGTATGACTACAGCATATTCATTTTTCCTTCATTTTATATCCATATCTGACTATAAAGACATTTTATTAAAATATTCTAGCACTTTCACATATTCATAATCAAAAATATTTTTGGTTTCCTTATTATAAAACTTTTATCCTCTACCATTATGAGGGTAGCCAAGGAAAATTCCATAAAATTCACTTTGATATAACTTCAATAGATTATCACCATTGAATTTGATAATATAGGGGCTACCAAACAACCTTAATTATTTTAAACTTGATGTTTTTTTGTAATATATCTTATAAGGAGTCATATTAGAGTTTATCCTATAGAAACAGTGATTTTTAATGTGAACGTCTACTCTAATATTTTATCTCTAAAATAATATAAAAGTATTATGTTCAATCAATATAGTTTGAGACATCTCAACCAAAATTTTATTCTTTCTTTCAACAACACCATTATATTATGGTGTGTATGGTGCACTAATTTCGTGATGAATATCATGTTTTTTAAGATAATATTTAAACTTCTCAGTTGTGTACTCAATACAATTATTAGTTCAAATTTTATTCTTATAATATACACATCTCCTGAAATATTTAAACGTTTTTAGTGCCTATGATTTATGTTTCAAAAAAATAATACATGTAATATGAGTGAAATCATCAATAAAAGGAAATAAATTAATTATCTCTATTTTTTAATTACGTTCTCATGGGTCCACATATGTCATAATGTATAAGCTACAAGGGATGGGTTTATTGTATCACAACCTTATTATGTACTATGTTTGGAATATTTACTTTATGGAATGTCAAACAACAAAAATAACTTCTTATTATCATATTAAGAACATAATTAATGCTTCCTCTATTTGGAAGCATCTTTATATTCCTTTAGAATGTATGTCCGAGACTTTTATTCCATAACTGATTTTCTTCCATCATGATCAGATAGCATGAAGCCTATGAATATCCAACCTGAAACAAATTTTCCTTGATTAATTTTCTTGTTATTACAAATTTCCCATATTCATGAATTTCAAAAACAAATCCATAATTTTTTTAAACAACTTTAATTCCTTCTTCACAAAGTTATGAAACACTCAAAAAGTTGTGTTTCAATCCATCAATAAATAACACACTTCTAGATTTCAATTTTTCTTTTCCCATGATAGCAATTATAATTCCTTTGATTCTAAGTGACTCATCATTTCAAAAATTCATTGTTACATATTTTTAATCATTTAAATTCTCAAAAAATTTAAAATATCTAATAATATGTGTAGAACACACACTATCCAATATCCATGGTCATTCGACTTTTGTGACCTTGACTGCAGTTTCAAAAACTAATCCCTTCTCTTTTCCTTTTTTTTACTTTACATGAGGATTTTGAGATTTTTCATATAATTTTTTTATCAAGTATCATAATAAGACATCCTTTATAAATATGTTTGGGTTGATCACATGTTTCAAAAATAGTTTTCATAGGTTAAAATCTATTTTAAATTTTCAAAATGGATTTATCAGGATGTCTTTATTGAGTGGGTTTAATCCCCATAAAAATTTTCCTATAATACCTCTCAAATTCATTATAATATTTATTATTGTACCAACACATTTTTTATATGCCCAAATCCTATATAGTGCTATAAATATCCATAGGAATAATATTTTCTTCTATAATCTGCATGTTGTCTAAAATTGTCTATATGTATTCCAACATGTTTGTTAAAATCAAACTTAGAACTTTGTTATAAACAAAAGTTTGGTGGACTCTTTCCATATTATTATTTAGATTAAACTTCTTCTCAACCTTAATATATTCTTCAATTATTGTATCTTTTACTTTGGATTTTGATTCCACAAAACTTCCATGTTTTTTAAATTCATTTGTTTTGGCTACATACATGGTTATCTTGACTTGATTCTTCTTATAGACATATTTAACCTTATTGTTAACCTCTAAGGATAATTTTCATTGATCCTTTTAAGGTTTAAACTTCTTTAAACTTTCACTAACTTCTAAAATCTATTTTTTGGATTTTTTTTATTTCTTACTCAACTTCATCGCGTATCTATTAAATAAGATAAACTTCTTTCTCCTTCACCTTTATATTTTATACAATATTTACATTGAGGTTTATCTATTCATCAAGTAACTTCCTAAAATCATCGATTATTTTTAAACATCTATATTTTGATTAAAGAACTAATTCATGGTTTTTTTAAATGTCTTATTTATTCAAATTCTTGTTCTCTTCTTTAAGTTCAAAAATCATTGAGAAATATTTTCTCAAAACTATTTTAAGAATAAACTCCATTTGATTATCCTATTTTTCTTCTTTGGAGTTGTTCCTTTCATCACTAGTAAAATTTTCATCATTTACATTTATAATAAGAAACTTCTCATCACCATCATCACTAGAATCATAAAATTACACTTTTCTATCATCATCTTTTTCATACTTGAAAAAAAAAATTATCTTTTAATATTTAGAAAATTTCTTATCCTTTTCTTTTGAAAAGGAATTTTATTTTTATGTTTTATTTTTCAAATATATTCTTTTATTTCTGTAGTATTATTTATTATCTTCATTTTATTTTATCCTGATATAGTTTTCTATGAAATTTCTAATGGATTTTCAAGAAAATCAATTCAATGGTAACTTTACATTATATTTAGCCTGAATGGCCCAAAGGCCTTATTTTTTATTGACTTTTTTATAACCACCCTTTCATGGGATGAGGGAGTACCCTTATAAGGCCCGTAGGCTCAAAGATTACAAGGCTCGTAGGCTTAGGAGATTACATGACCCGAAGGTCTTAGGGAATTCAACCAGACTATCTACAAGGAAGTGCCCCTCCCCAGTATCTACATCATGATAGTAGCTCTCCACCTTCATATGTTCGTCTCGCTAGGCTTCTTGTGCAAGCATAGGTTGTTCCTGATGGCATAGTCATACCCTCTCATTCTGACAATTTATTTGGCTCTACTCTGGTGAGTGAACCTGCTCTGAATCCTCTTCTGGAACTCTTCCTTTTTTGTAGAGTCTGTCTGGTGAAACTGCATGTGGCCCAAAGGCCTTGAGGTGGCCCGAAGGCCTTAAAGGTGGCCTGGAATCCCTAATGACTTAAAGTCCTGGGTATCCCGAAGCCTCAAGGACTCCAAGCCCAAACCTATGGCCCAAGGTGAATAGTTCCATCTTCTATAGTACTGAACAGTACCTTCTATAGTAACTGATACAGTACCTATTATAATACCTGCACATCGTATATTTCTTCTACAGTACCTTCAAAGTGTAGAGTTCTGCTACAGTACCCGCACAGTGTACAGTACTGCTATAGTCCCTGCTATAGTGCTACTACAGTACCCAAAAATATGCCTCTACCTAGTTTTAAACTCGGGTCTCATGGATGAACTTAAGGATACCTCAACAACTAGGCTGAGGATCATGTACAACTTTACATTATATTTCGATGTTCCTCTTTTCACATTTCTAGAAAAAAAAGACATTAATTTATAAAGTTTTTACTTCCTTCACCTTTAGTGTCAAAGTCAATAATTTCTTCCTTGTGATATTTCTTATAATTTCCTTACTTATTAGTATTGAAAGAGATTTCCCAATCAAAATTTTCTTTATTATTGATAGTATTTTCTATTCTCATTTCATATGTGATAAAAATACTATGAAAATAATCCATAGAGAAAGTTTCAAGATCTATATCCTCTAAATATGGTACCTTATAATCAAATATATCATAAATAATTCTTAGAATATTTTTAAAAATAGACAAATCTTTCAACATATTACTAAAACATCTTATGGTACTAACAATTTTTTTAATCCTTATAAATAACTCACCAATAGATTCATCAACTCCCATTTTTTATATTCATACTTAAATTTTAGATCTATAACTTTTCTTTATTCACTTTCATATTTCCTTTATAAATATTATTTAACTTATCCTAGATACCTTTAATTGTTCCAATTACTTTAACCCTCATAAATTCACTTTCAGATAGTGAGGAAAGTATATATTTTTTATCTCATACATAATTTTATAAATTATTCTTATCGACAGTTGTTGAGTGATCGCCCTCAGCAGCAGGAGGATTAAAACCATCTATATTAGCTTCATGAACTTCATATACAATAGATAATAGTTAAGGTATCATCTTTTACTTCTAGATATGATAGTTATTTTCATAAAATATATAAATATCCTTACTATTAACTAAGTTCTGAACATCTATAACAGCCTTCCTTTTCTTTAAACTTCACATGGAAAAGAGTAAATGAAGTAACCCACTCTAGGAAAAGTTTAAAGGACCAATCAGGATCTATGTGATCACTGAGAGGGGTAGGGAGAATCTATGATCTTCTATTTTTATTTTTTTTCTCTAAAACAACCTTCGCCTTTGATTAGTGAGAATTGAATATACTTAAAATCAATAAACAATAACACCCATAAGAACACAAGAATTTACAAGGTTTAGTACTCAATAAGAGTAGTTATTCCTTTTAATGGTTTAGAAAATAACCAATAACATACATCCCCTAGAAAAAATAATGTGTGTTTTACAGAAAGTCGTAAATATCCATCACATGCATAGCATTATATTCCTTTGATAGTGTATGCACTCCTCACATAGATAATATAATATAACAATTTTTTCAACAAAAAGAACCTTCACCAATAGGATTCAATTTTTATCACTATGTTTATTGAACTTTATTCATACTTTCCTTCTCATAAGTGCTTATTTATTCTATTCAATTAATTATACAAAAGTTAGAAAGAACATTCCAACTAAACTTCTTCGTTTGAACTTTTTTTGTATGATGCATTCTCAAACTAGTAACCTCAGTCTGGTACCACTTATTTGGATGCCAGGTTTTTCTGATAGCTTCTTTATTTGATAGCCTCAATATGATACCACTTCATTTTATTCCAATATAGTATCACTTTGTCAAATTTATGTAGTTAGTTCTCTATATCTGATACATTTTTCATATGATATCACTCTCTATGGAATCCTCCATTTTATTCTACTTTGTATGGTACTTTCACTGAGAGGAAAACACTCACAATATTTTTTGTTGACACCTCACTTCTTCAAAAACTCTCACAACAGTATTAACCTTTTAAGTGCTTATACTCTCCTTTATATAGGCATCATTTATCTAAAAACTTAGGGAGTAGTTTAAACTTCAAATTCAAAGTTCCCACAAAAACTTTGAATATCTCACTCATAACTTTCTTTAGTTTACCACCATCAAACCTACAAGAAAATTAGAGTCAACAATATTCATAAAGAACTTTCTTATATATTGACATCAACAATTTATTCAACCTTTATGAAACTTTGGATAAAATCAAGATTTTCCTTTATAATTATTTAAGTGTTTAATGTCAATATCAGGATAATCACAATTGAATGTATTTAAAAAAGACTTTATAAAGATTCCCAAATCTTCATCTGATACAACCTCATAAGAAATGCTCTATCTGGTAATAATCTATCTAGTGAAAAGATCCTCAATCCTGTATCTAGTAATTCTTTATAGGCACGTCTTCATCTTATGAACTTATAAATTTTCATTCATCATTTTTTGTCTGATGGATTCTCTTCAAAATCTTATGTCTGATGACTTTACTTAAAATACATTATCTTATTATTTTTATCAAAAACTTTTGGTTGATTCCTTTACTCATAAAATTAAGTTTAATGAGCTCTACATACATTCATCATTTAGTGATCTATTATTGAAAATAATTATCAGATTGAATTGTAAATTTTTTATAGTAGAATTCATACATCACTCTATCTAATACTTCTACAACACTTCTCAATATAATGATCTTACGTAAATTCTAAGTCTGGAACCCATAATTCCACCAAGTTCCATCAACTTCTTCATTAAACCAAATTTAGCTAGAATCATGAAAATCATTGAATAAACATAATGTTTGGAATTTTTAAGATCTAAAAATCATCTCTTGATTTAGTTTTTCTAGAAAACTCAACCTAATATACATTTAATCTTTTTAATAAACCTTTGGTTATATCCTCAGTCTAATCGCTTAGTCTGATTGAGTTAATCCATTGGAATCTATCCATTCACCTCGATCTATTAGACTTCATACAATCACCTTTATAATAAATTTAAAACTTTATTAATTAATTTTGAAGGAGATATTATTTCAAGACTTATATGTATTTTATATATATAAACTATCTCGTATTTCATGAGAAATAGGATTTTCATGGGCAATGGGCATGTAATTTCATGCTTCTTGTTTTTTTGGATGAATAATAAACAATTATCATTCAAGTCATTATTCCATATATATATTATTTAATGTATCATTTCATGAGATGAAATATATGGTAGGTGAATCATTCATATGATGAATTTATATACAATTTGGAGCATTTATTCATGCATTATAATGCATGATTAAATGTAAGTTGTTGAGGTGTATCTTTTACAGTATATATAAACTAATACCATGAAATGAAAGTGTGTGTGTGTTTGTGTCTACTTATATGATTCTTGAAAAAATATCCCATGTACCTCAAACTATATTTTTATTCTTCTTGCTTTTTTAGGTATTATCATGTCATGGTGGTAGAATATATCTCATCCGAATGTCGGATGATTCTCTTATCCCGTAGATACACCATGAAGAGGGGATGTATTCTAGATTCCCTTATTTGAACTTTATCAAACACATATAAATATGAATACATAGAAAAATATCTTCAATGTAAGGTACACCATTTACAAAATATCTTCATTTCTTATTTTATATGTAGTTTCATTTATATTTCATGGAAGATCCTTAGAGAAGGGTTTAAATCACTTATACTTTATCTGATTATCATCATTAGGATCATTCAAAACCCTTCAGTGGTATTAGAGGGAACTCCTGCTTTAGATATATGAAAACATGTGTTAAAATGGAGAATAAATAGAAATAGAACATTGCTTTTTTATTTTTTGAAAATCTAGAAAAATGGTTTACCCTTACATAGTAGGGATACATAAGGGTAACCAAGGAATTACTTATGTAGTTAAGTTGCATAAGGGTAACCAAGGTGATACCTATACGTGAGTAGTCACATAAAGGTAACTTGCAGCTTGACTTTATGTGAAGGGGTTCACATAAGAGTAGTCATGGATTTCTTGAAGTAGCGTAAAGTTTGTTGTGTAAAGGTTATGTGACGGTTTTAAAGATTAATTAAGGGTTACTGAAAGCTAACTTGATGTATCTAGGGATTTTATTTTTGTATAAAGGTAATTTTGTTTTTAAAAGGGTTACATAAATGTACATCTAACTTACCTGTATGTGATACATAGGTATTTAAGGCTCATTTTAAAAATACCCTTATGTAGAGTAGTCTACGTAAGGGTTATACTTATGAACCCATATGCAGATAGGTCTACATGAAGGTAAAATATATTTTAACTTTAGGAAGTGGTACTATACAAGTTTCATGGTGGTTTAACCCTTATGATATTTTTATTTTTCAAGTTTACCCTTAAACATAAGTTATGTATAAATTTAATCGTTCATACCGTTATGTAAGAAAGGATTCCTACATGAGGGTAAAATAGAAAAAAAATTAAAAAATGTTTTAACATAATAAATAATTTTTATGATATATAAAATGCTTATAAATAATATTAAAAGGTATTTGGGTAATATTTAATTTATAAGAAATTTATAAATTAATCGATTGATTATAAATGGTTAATAATTAATTAAATAATTTTTTATGAAACTTTTATATTCCCAAATATTATTTTTTTTATTTGAAATACATTTTAACCAATTATATGGAATGTATTATTATCTGGAAACAAAATTTTTTATTTATAAATCATAAGAAATAAATTATAAAGGGTTATAAATTATTAAATAAGGAAAAAAATATAAAATTTTTATATTTAAATTGTGAATTATTCATAATTAATTAATTTGAATTATTCAAATTTAAAGGGGCTATATTTGGATATTATTTAAGCCAAATCAAAAGGTGTTTTGATGATTGATATGAAAAAATTTTAAATAATGATCGAGTATATGATATTTAGATTGTGTTAAATGTTTAGATAATAAAAAATGTAATATAAATACTTTATAATTCATATAATATCATATATTTAAAATGGAAATGTAAGGTAATGATTAATATGGAATATTTCATATTGGAATGAATATAAACTTTTTATATTCAAAATTATGGTATGTCTATAATGTTAGAGGTAAAGTTATAAAAGGGTTTATAGTTTTATTTTATTTATAAATTATTCATAAATTTTTATCACATGTTTAAATATTTCAATTTTTCTTCTATTTAAAGTATATTCTCTATTTTATTCATAATTATAAAATGGTTATATTATGAATTTCCATATGCCAAAATTTATATGATAAATTTATTCCAAGACAGATTTTTTTCTTTTCATGATAGGTTTGATTCCATAATGAATTTAGTTTTTAATAAATCTTGAACTCGGTTTTTAATTGAAGTTATTAGATTGAATTTAGTTATTGAATATAGTTTTTTCATATTAGGTGTTATAGTTATGATGAATTGGATTCTCTCTTGAGTAAATTATCCCCATGTAGAGGGACTTCGGGTCAGACTACCTACCTACCTGGAGGATTATTCCTTGTCTATAATATTGGATGGGATTTTTCATATGTTTCTATAAGATTACTCATGTAGAGATCATCAATATCATATAACTATATGAATTTACATTAATTTTTCATGTACCTTATGTATATGATTCATTCAGATATGTGTTAATATACTTAAATTATATTTTTTAGTGAGTAACACAAACTTTTGGGTAGTGTAAAGAGTCATATGTCAATGTGGTTTGAATATATTGATTAGGTGGAGGGAATAGAATTCAAAAATTAAAATCACTAGAATGATTCATACATACAAGTAAATAACAGGAGATAAGATGGTGAGATTACATCCCCTTTAAATACTATGTGTGAGATTCGTTCTATAATGGCCTTGGGTTTTTTAGGTGTTTTATAATTTAATTTTATCCTCTAATAATATGTTTTTGATCTATGAATTGATTGGTATGGTTTTTTGGAGTTTTTGGTGGGTTTTAGAGTGTTTTAGAGGCCTTTTTGAAGGTTTATGATTTCATAATGGTTTGTCCAAACCATGATAATTCTCCTGAAAATCATGCACCATGTGGAAGAGACTCAAGGGGTGGTGCATGGTTAAGGTTAACAGTTAGAAAAACCATGTTCCTCGCTTGAAAAAACATGTGCCTTATGGTAGTAGACCCTAGGGTGGCACAGGGTTAAGGTGGATGGTGTACCACCCCAACCCAAACTACCAATCCTGAGCTAGTGAGTCACATGACCATATGTGTGCCTCCTTGCATACAAGAGGTCGTCAACAAGTAGTGAGGGTCTGAACACTATCAGTAGAGAGATTATACCCTCAGTATCATATCATTTCACAAATAATAATAATAAATATAAATAAACAACAAAAATTAAACAATGTTTAAGAATATAATTTTATATAGAATACATTTCATACAATGTATAAATAAACAGGATCACAAAGTGACAAACAAAACTAGAGTATAAATATAGTAGATATGTAAATAAAATGTGGTATCTTCTAGAGTCTTTCCTAGTCCTACCACTAGCTCTATGATCCTTCACTCAACCATCTTCCACAGGCCCCTTTCCCTTGCTCAGATCGATATACAAAAAAAAAATTCATGCATCGAGAGGCATATGTAGTGTGTGAGTAAAAAAACCATTGGGACACTACCAGTGCATTCTTAACAAATTTTCATAGTTATAATAGGTGTATACCCTGATAACAATAAATGTTCAAGAAATTATAAGAACATATTTCAAGTGCCCATATGATAACCAAGATACCAATATCCTCATTCATACCTTCTTTAGATCCATACCATAAGGAATATCAAGTATCAGTAGTAACCCAGAACAAGCCACAATTCTAGTAAACATACTTCTCAGAATCATGTCAAAAACATACTCAGCATCCACTAGGTATAAATTGAGTCATGTTCTCAGCATCCACTAGGTATCAAGTGATTGTACTACTCGACATCCACTAGGCCTCGAGTAAGAATACTACTTGGAATCCATTAGGAATTAATTGAATCACATGGAATCCAAGATGTATATCCATATCTATACCCGATACTTAGGTTCATTGTTTCCATCATTACAAATCATGTGAACTCCTCCTATAGGGATAACCATGTCATGATGGGCCATATATTCCAAACACCAATAATAATACCTTCTAAGGCATGGTAACACACATAATAGGATAGATCACACAAATAAAAGTATATCATATCATCATGATTAAATAGTAGTGACATAAAAACATGTGATCATAATAAAATATGAACTAACAAGCTAAAATCATACTCATAGAACCAACTATCATAAATAAGTATCACGGGCTATGTACACACCCAATTGAAATCACAATCAAGAATAGACATGAATTTATATCAAAATAAGAATTATACTGAGGTAAAAAGTTTATACAAGATCCTAAAAAGGTAAGTAACTTCCTGCCTCAAGGTTGTTGATGAAGAACTTCAATTTTCATCAAGGATCAAAGACCGAACATGCCGTAAACCCATGGAGAATGATCACACATGTTAAGGGATATCTATATCAGTTATGGTTCATCAAGAATGAGTTTTATAATAAAGATACAAGATAAATTCAAGTAAATAAGATGATTCTAGAATAAAATACCTTATAGATTTCATTAATAGAGTCAATTATGAGTTATGTCAAAGGAAGGGACACCAATTTATTGGATTGATTTTAAATCAAAGAACAAATCATGAATTTATTATTATTTATAGAAGAGGTAATTTAGTCTAATAAAAAATATCAATCCATTAACAATCCATCAATGGAAAATAGATTCAATAAGAAGATAATCTCAAGATGATCTATTAATGATGACTTTCTTGGAAACGTCCATCATTTTTTAGAGTTCTATTTCTAGTTAAGGTGGGTTTTCATTGACACAGTGAATCCTCTACAAATCTACCAAGGAATCATCAGTGGATTAAGGTTCTTTAATCAATCCATCATTAAGAAGTGGTCTAGTAATATGATTTAATAACACTTACCAGAAGAATTCTTATATTCATTAGTAGATCTTTATTTGATCAAGGATTTATTTCAAAATGATATATTTTCAATAATATATGAATAAAGGGAGAAACCGCCAATGGATATTTATAGAAAATATATATCTAACATAGTTCCCATCTTATCTCTCAAAGAAGAAGAATTATTTGGCATAGTTCTAAATAAATCTCACTGTTTTAGATTTATCGGATCAGTAAAAGGTTGGATAGGCAAGGTTATAAGAATGGGAGAACCAATGTTAATGAGTGGGAGTCTAAAATTGTGAATGGGGAATTCTGGTTTTGAATTGGGAAATAATGGTGGTAAAAAATGGGAATTCAAAACCCATGGAGTATATTAATTTCACCCTCTAACTGGGCACACCAGCTACTCAGTGGGCCTCACCGCTGAGCTTGCATCACCATCAGCTAGTTGGTGTTCCTATAAGAACCACCAAGGTTCTTATGATACCATCACATAGTCAGTGGGGTCTTCTAAAACTATAAAACTTATTGTAACCTCGCTATTTGGATAGTGGGTTCTTCTAGCTAGCCAGTGGATGTATTCTAACCACACTAAGGTTGAGCCCTTCTTTGACTCTTCCACCTTCAAAATTTTGACCCTTATACACTTAAATTTGACCTCTAAAACTCTCATATTAGATAATAACATCATAATAAAGGTTAATTTCATAAATTAAAACATTTTATACAATAAAAAAAGTGATAATGTTAAAATTCTCCACCTCTAATGACTTATCATCCTCAAGAAGTACCTTCAAAGTTTATTCTCAAACAATTTGGGAAATTGAGCCCAAACATCAACCTCTTGCTCTCACGTATCCTCTTGAATCCATCCATGACACCATATAATTTGGATTAGTGGAATTGTATTCCCTCATAGGACTTTCTCAATCTAGTCTATGATCTATAATGAGTGCTCCACATATGATGCATCAGGATCTAGCTCAATGTCCTCACAGTCAATGAAATTAATAGGATCGGGCATGTACCTCTAGATATGAGACACATGAAACACATTGTTCATACCTTACTATTGAGTAAGAATATTCAAATTTTATTCCACTATCCCAACCCATTAAATGGTCTAGAAGGGTCCAACATATTATGTTTTTAGCTTCCCCTACTTCCTCAAAATTTGGTGGCCTAACTGAGGAGTCACTCTCATAAAAACCAAATCACCTATAGAAAACTCAAATTTCCTCCTCATACAATTGTAATATGACTTCTTCCTACTCTAAGCTATGATGAAACTCTTCCAAATTAGCTTCACTCTCTCATAGATCTCTTATAACATACTATTCCCCATAAATACTATATTTTTAATCTCATACAAATAAAGTAGTGAATGACATGACATACCATAAATAGCCTCATAAGGTGTCATCTAGATTGAATTTTGGTACCTATTGTTTTATGCGAAATCAACCAAGTCTAGGTTATCATACCAAGCCTCACCAAAGTCCAAAACATAATCTTGGAGTATATCCTCTAATATGTCAATCGTCTATTTTGTTTGTCCTTATGTCTAAGGATAGTATGTTGTACTTAACCTTAGATGAGTCCCTAATTCCTTCTACAATAAATTCAAAAATTGAGACATAAAACATGGGTCTTTATCAAATATAATTCTCAATGTAACTCCATGAAATTATACCAACTTGTAGACATAAATCTTTCTCAACTCATCTACTAAGTGAGTATCATGGATAATTAATAAATGATTTTATTTCATTAACCAATCAACAATCACCCAAAAAGATTCATGACTCCTTAGGGTCATAGGTATCCTCATAAAAAATTTCTTCGGAGAGTCCTCCTACCTCCACATGGGCACAGGAAGTGATTGTATTAGACCACCAAGACACTAGTTTGTAGACTTTATCCTATAACAGGTGAGGCATCGGGAAACAAAACTAGTGATGTCTCTCTTCATCCATGACCACTAGAACCACCTCCTAAAGTTGTGGTACATCTATGACTCCCTGTGATATAACACCCACTTAGAGGTATAGAGGTCTCTCATCAGTTCTTTCCTTATAGAAACAAGTACTAAACTCTCCCATGTATAAAGACCGCATCGAATTTGTCCAATGACTACCTAGATATTGGATAACCGCCCGCCAGTTGTTCCCGCATCACATAACACTCTAGGTCAGTGCATTGTCCAGAATTTACCAGGTATTCAAAATAATATGTGACCATCATTGGAGCACATTTCATCGATCCCTAGTCCTCAAAATCATCCACCCTCTAATAAACCAACATGCTCATTAGATTCTAATATTCCTCTCAAATTCATTCACCAAGATCCTGATATACCAATATATTATGGATAAGAACATATACTATTAAATTACCTTTACCTGGTGAGTGGGTAATCTTAAAGTCAAACATCTATAGATACTCTACCCAATGCCTCTTACTCAAATTCAAGTCCAACTATGGGAAGATATAGCAAAGGATCTTATGGTCTGTTTAGAAAACAAACCTCTTTTTGAAGAAATAGTGTCACCAACACTTTAAATCATATACCATGACTGCTATATCTAATTCATGGGTAGGATAGTTTTTATTATGGGGTCACAATTGATGTTACCTATAAGTTACTACCCACTACCTTTATATTATCATTTTTATCAAACCAACACCTGGGGCATCGCACTATACATCTTAACCAATCATTAGATTAGGAAGTAACAACACAAGAGTTGTAGTAAACCTCCTCTTAAGCTCAAGAAATTCCTATTCATATTGGTCTGAACACTAGAACTTTAGTCCCTTATTTTTCAATGTATTCATAGGTACTTATAAATGGGAGAAGTCCTGGATAAAAAGTAATTAATATCCCATTAGTCCTAAAAATCTTATAATCTAAAACACATTATAAGGATGTGTTTAGAACATCAATGCCTCCAATTTCTTCAGTTCTATGGATATACCTTTCTCAGATACCACATGCCCTAAGAACATCACCTCCTTAATCCAAAGGTTACACTTTGATAGCTTAACGTAAATATAATGTGCTCGAAGTGTACTCAGGACAATCTCAAGATGGTTGGCATGTTGCTCTAGGTTTGATGAGTAGATTAGGATGTCATCAAAAAAACCATGAAGAATGAGTCCAGATATAGGAGGAAGATCATTAAATAAGGTCCTTTAACATTATCTGTCCATTCTTCAGTATAAACAGCATTCCCAAGTACTCATATAGCCCATAACTACTTTGAAACCCCATCTTAGGGATGACCTTTTCTCTAACCCGCAACTGGTGATAGATTGATCAAATATCAATCTTGGATAACCACTGAGATCCTTATAACTGATCGAAAATATTATCAATTTTGGGAAAAGGATATATATATTCTTCATCATCACATGATTCATATTTCATTAATATATAAATATTCAAAGACTACTTTCCACCTTCTTGGTGAACAAGATAGGTTCACCCCATGATGATGTACTTGGCCTAATAAATCCATTATGATCCAAGTCATCGAGTTGTACCTTGAGTTCCTTCAACTATATTAGTTCTATATGATAAGGGGGTATCAAAGTGGTTACATGCTAGAAATGATCTCTTTCTCAAAGTAAACTAATCTATCGAGAATAATTCCTATGAAGTTTTCTGCAAAGATGTCCTGATAAAGATTCATAATTGGAGGAAAATACAGACTGATCTCACTAAAAAAAGACAAGCCTCTAATGTAAATTATGATGATGTTAATATAACTCAATTCTAGACCAAATCTACCCACTCCCAATTACCAATCTCTCATCATCACGTACTTCTCTCCATTGGGTGATGTAAATGATACTCATCTCTAATTGTAATTAATGTGATCTTAGATGTTAATCATCCATTCCATGCCAAGAATCACATAGAATATCATATTATCCAGAAACATGAAGTCCTATAGATTTCTATAATTAGAAAGTGTTATAGTACATTATAGTAATTGCTAAAGATGGTTTGCTTTTGTCCCCAATGGTGTATCAAGGGAAAGTAACTCAGAAGAAAACTTGACCGGTGAGTTAAGTCCAGAAATAACTTGTGCAAAGGTAAAATAATAGGAAGCATTAATATCAAAAAAAATTGGTAGAAAACATATAAGTGATCATGACCATAACTCAAAAATTATATAGTCCCTTGCCACCATCTTCTAGAGTATGATACACTATATAAACATGACCTACCTCAGCTCTACAATCCTTCCCCTAAGATATAAGAACTATTTGAGTTATCATTTTCTGATTCTTCTAATAAGAACCCTGGATGGATCCATGGTTCCCTAACTATGTATTCCTTGATCCACTATGAAAACCTAACCTCATAGCTCTAGAACATAATTGTAGGATATGCCCCACCTACTATATTGCCAAAATTAGATCTGGGGTGATGTACAGACCCAAAAGTAATGATCAACCTTCCTACAGTTAAAGCATTGTGGTACTCCTTCTAAGGGAACTGATGAAGTTGAACTATATTCCAATATCATACTACTACCCTATTACATATTCATAGTATTTCTATTCCTACAACTTGAAGAGGCACTGAATGAAATATTAATAAGTCCACCTACCTGAGTATTGAAGGGTTTAAGAATACCAACTGTTGGATCCTCCTCAAGCCCCTTCTTGATAGTCAAGTTATTTCTCAGAAACTATGGTTATTTCACTAGATTGAAGGTACTAACTTGTTACATAATTTCATTATTAAGACCGATCTAGGACTTCCTAGCCTTCTATGCATTGTTCCTAACAAAGAGAGTAGAAAAGTGAAGAAGCTTCATGAAATAAGTGGAGTATGTTGATAGCATCATGGACCCATGTTGTCGCTCTATAAACTCTTGTGATCGGTCTATATTTATTGTATCAAGGCATAAATCCCAAAATAATAGGTCCTTGAAAGCCTCCAAGGTGAGACCCTCACATTTACCAATATATCCCATCATTCCCCACACCACCTAGAGGGTCGTTATAGCATGAACATTGCCAGCTTCACTCTCCTATCTTCAGGCGTCTCAATGAGTTCAAATACACCCTCGATGATTTCTATCTAGTACTATGCATATTTAAGTCCTCAATTTTAACATCCTAGACTCGGTTACCTCATAAGTAATCAAACCTAGTCATTCACATGGCCTCAAGCATGCCTCCCCATATTCCAAAGGCTACTGACTAACAGTGAGGTTCCAAGGTGGTACGGTGGGGAGACTATACCCTTATGATCAGAGTAAAAAAACGGTATAATAAATGAATAAATAGATGAAACATAATATCAACTCACATAATAAGATAAATCATCTGGATAAAATAAACATCCATTAGTAGAAATATCATATACCATATAAAAAATAATGTATTATCGCGTCTTTAAACAAAAAGAATAGGAAAAACATACCAGCATGCGCACATATATACAAGTATATTAAAATAATGAAAAGGCTAAAATACTATCTCCAGATATAATCATTATCCATAGATCATTACAGTTCTCCTTCACTCCCATTCTATAGTCAAGTTAATCATCAACAATCGAGTTCCTTCCCCTGTCCCTACCTGCATCTATGAATTCAATCCGGGTACCAAACAGAGGCTCGAACAGGGTGTGAGATATACTCAGTAAGATACCACCAATAGTGTCTAGAACATATATCCCATGCATATAATATGATTAGTGTGAATATATAATAATAGTAACCAGTAATTAAAGTGTAAAAGGGTCTCCTTTGGTTTTTGAAGGAAACCAGGATGACACTACATGCTTTGGACCATGTCGGGAAGACCTCTGAATAGATACCACTATGAACATACACATATAGGTGTATATGTATTTATGTATGTATATTCACTATATACGTAATGTTTTAAAAATTCTTATACATATATATATATATAATGCTAGCCAGGACCTGAGGAATAACTCAAGCATCCATGTCTAGTCATTATAGTCTCAAAATGTAGTATGGGATGTTATGCCCGGGTATCATAGATCATAAGGGTCACCATTCCTAGGTATCATAGGGGTAAGGGATGCCATTCCTAAGTATCAAAAGTATAAGGGATGCAATGATCAAGTATCATAGGTGTAATGGATGTCATTCTCAAGTATCACAAGTATAAGGGATGCCATGCTCAAGTATCACAAGTATAAGGGACACCATATTTGAGTATCATAAGTATAATGGATTCCATGCCCGAGTATCAAAAGTATACAAGATTTCATTTCCAAGTATCATCATTATAAGGGATTCAATTCCTAATTATCACAAGTATAATCAATCAAATAGGCTTATAACTTATTAACATTCCACTTTAACAAGGGTGTAACCATTTTTCATTCAAATTCACATGATGTGTTTGTACCATCCACTCTCCACTTGATTAAGTATATTCATTGTATTTTGGAGTCAATATAGAACAATATAGGAGATATTTTGGTCTCCTAAACATTTATAATACCAAGGGGAAGTCACATAGGCACACCTCAATGGGTGTAAATAGTCGATGAGGGTCTATCCTAATGAGAATAAGGAGAAACTAGGTCCATATATCAAGGATAACAAATTAAACAAGGGTTATGTAAATCTTTAAGGAAACACTTGAAAAATCCAAAATACAACATCACAATTCCTAATATAAAGCAACAAGACTTGAGGGACAATCATTATACCACCTAACTTATGCCTATTAATGAACACTTTTCCAGTATTAGCCTCTGGTTTGGTCCTAATCAGATGAAAACAACAAAATAGACAAAAAGCATGAGAATAGGTCATATTATCTCACAAAAAAATAACTCTATAGATAGTAAGAATGTAGATTAAAGTAGATAAAGAAATTGATACCTTACTGGTGTCTATCCAAAGCGATAGAAAGCACTCGAATTGAGGTCCGGACGGTGAAATGGATTCAAATCCTAGGTCAGGCTTGAGTGGGAGCTTCCATGTGATTATGATTGTTGTGTGTTGGAGGAAAAATAAAGGTAGAGGGTGAGTTATAAAGAGTGAGAGAAAAATGGTTATTTCTTCCAAGTTTTAAAGGTCGCATGGTTTGGTCACATGGTTGGAAAAACCATGTGCTAATAGTGTGCAACCCACTTATTAGAACCAAGGTTGTTCTTTGTTGGAAATGGATTATGGTTTGTGTTTTCTTTAAATACACATTGGGTTAATCAAGGGGTTTTCAATTCAATTGATCTTACAATATTGGCTGAATTAGGTGTTTAAGGTGGTGATGTTCCACAATGTTTGAAAAAAAATTGGGCCTCAAAATTGAGAGGTTATCATTTTGGAAAAGGAAGGTTTTATGTAAAGGAGTCTACCAAGCTTGGTTTTCGTTCTACAAAGGACAATTTGTGGACCTCATAGGATGTACATAGGGTGGCGAGGAAAAATGGAAAAGGTAGGATTTTCGCATAGCGGTGCTATGCAGTCATGAAGGGAGGTACACGGATTATGAAAAAAAAATGGTTCGCATGAAAGTTATGGTTTATGGGAAGGTTCGCAGTATGAGGAAGAAAATGGTTCATGGTATGGATTTTAATTGGTGAAAATGAGGTAGAGATCAGTTTGAGGAAGATATGTTTCACGTGATAACTTGTAGTTTGTGAAAATGAGATGGTGTTTTTTGGAGGCTGTGAAGGAAAATTTAGTACACAGGCCGCATAGGGAAGAATAGTTTGCATGAGCATGGTATGCAGTGAAGATTTGGAAAATATTAATTTAGCATATTATGTGGATCTATTTTCTTATATAAGGAGCACTAATCCCTTCATTAGAGAGTGACGATAAGATTAAAAATCTGGGATGAATTTAGTGAAGTCTAGAGTGGTTCGCGGGAAGATAACCGCACGAAGGAGATTCCGATTAGAAATTCAGAGGAATTCGGTGAAGTGTAAAGTGGTTTGTGGGAAGACATGTCCATCTAGAAGAGGAATTATGTGGTGGAAGATCTTGTAGTCTGTGAAAGAGAGGCAGTTCATGGAGGAAGAATCTTTCCACGAAGTAGGATGGTATGTTGAATGATAGGTGGTTTACGAAGCACTCATAGTACATGGTGTAGTGTGGTATGTGGAGGAAGTAGGCTAGTTCAGGGAGGATAGGTTCATAAATGAATAGTATGTAGAAAATTAGATTGCATATAAATAAGAAAACAAAACTTCAATAGAGCATCTATCTATTGTCTAGGATGCATGATTTAATGTCAACCTATTGAAGCGAGCTTCAATTCAATAAACTGAGTTTAGATTCTCACCAACATAGTGAGAAAGGGGGAGTCAATGAAGTGTTCTGAGGGATGCAGTGTGATATCCCTAAAACCTTTTAAAGGAAGTTCATATGGAATATAGTGATTTTTCTAAACTTTTATAATCCACAACTAGTGAAGATTGGTGTAATTTTGTACAATCGGCAACCTATCTACGTATGCTACTCAGACTAGCCCTTATTGGTGAACCAAGTAAAATTGATGTGTGGTCCTTCTGCGTGTGACTTTTAAATTACTTCACATTACCAACAAATAAATTTAAAAAGTTACTACCAATTTGGTAACATGATCCATTACTTTAAAATAAAAATTTGACACCCCAATTCACCCCTCCCCTCTCAGGGTGTCCTAGGGTCATTCACCACTATCCCTGGGACACACCCCACATGGCCTAAAGTGCACAGTTATAAAATCATATGAAACTCATGTACACCCTCTATATCATCCCTACATGGAAGAATCCCCCCTTGAATTGTTTAAAAACCCATGTTTCACCCTTATAGGGCTGCATGATTTGAGGTACATGGTTATCACTAATTGTGTTCTAATCATGCACCTCTCATGTATTCTCTAAAAATCAGAGCTCTGAGCTCTGAAGTAGCCCTAAATGCTCCTAAAACCACAAACTTCTTAAAACCATAGGGAACTTCCATTAAGAAAAAATTAAGGAATCAAACTAAAATTAAAAGTATCCATACCTCAAAGAAAAGTCGGTATCTTACAGTCTTCTCCCTTTAAAGCAACTCATCCCTGAGATTCCCTTATAAGGGTTGTAAAACATCATATGAGAATAACATCAGCCACTGATCATGTATTCCAGCCTCTAACTCCCATCTATAATCTTTTACATGGTTTTGACTCCATAGCACCTATACCAGAGGAACCAACCTACCTTGGATAGCCTTTATGCTCTTGTCTACAATATGAATAGGATGATCCTAAAAGGAAACATCTACCTCTAACTCAAACTCATCAGGCTAAAATATATGAGATAGATCTAGATAGTATAGAAGAAGTTGTGAAACATGGAAGATGTCATGCATAGCTTGGTACCTATAAGTTAACTGTAACCGATAAGATACTATATAGACTCTCTCCACAACCTCAAAAGGTCCAATGAACTGAGAAGAAAGATTCTATTTCCATCTAAACCATTGATTCCCCATTCTAGTCGAAACACCTAAGAATACCCAATCCCCAACTTTGAACTCTAGTGGTCGATGGCAATGATTAGTGTATGACTTTTTCCTAGACTGATCTATATCCATTCTCTTCTTGATCAACTGAACATGATCTAAAGTTTCCTAAACAAGATGAGGTCTAGGTATGCCTACCCACCCTACCTCTAAACAGTACAGAGGTGATCAGCATGGCCTACCATATAAGGCCTCATAGGGAGCCATCTAAATCATTTTATAAAATATGTTATTGTAGGAGAACTCGACAAGAGGTATATGTTTCTCCTAAGAACCTTCAAAATCAATGAAGCGTGCCCAGATCATGTCCTCTAGTACTTGTATTGTCTATTTTGACTAATTGTGAGTCCGACGGTGAAATATTGTGCTCAAATGTACCTACATACCCAAAGATATATGTAACCCCTACTAGAACCTCAATGTGAAATGAGATTATCTATCTGAAATGATATTTTGAGGGACCCCATGTAGTTGTATAATATCACAGACATATATTCTCACAATATCATCTACTAATAAGGTCTCTCTAATAGGTAATAAATTAGTGACCATCATGAGCTTGTCGATGATCACCTGTAATACATCATTGCCTCAAGGGGAACTCAATAATATAGTCACAAAAAACATCATTAATTACTCATTTTTCACTCAATAATGGGAAATGGATGTAAAATTAATGTTGGTCACCAGTTCTCTATCTTCACCTAATTAAAAGGGGGGCATCAAGCAACAAAACCATCTAACTCTCTTTTCATACCAGGCCACTAGTATTGGTGAAATAGATCATGATACATATTTATAATCCCAGGGTGTACCATCCAAGTAGAATCATGAGACTCTAACATAAACTCCTCCTAGATATCTATAGGAACCTAGACCCATCCATGGATGCGTAAGATATCATCCCCATCCATAACCCAGCTAAGAGGCGGGTCATCACCTGAAATACTCTCCCTTAGGAAAAAAACCACAAAATCCAATAAATACCTAATTTTAACTCTCTCCATAAGTTAATATATCACTAATAATGATTCAAGTGCATATTTTCCATGATTCTCTTAAACCTCTAAGTGAATCTCATAAAATAGGTCCTTAAGCTTCCACTAATCACTCGCCACTCAAACTACTTGTGTATGAGCCCTTCTATTTAGATCATCTGCTACAGTATTAACTTTCCTAGGAATATAGAAAAGATTAAAATAAAATTATTACATGTATTCAAACCACCTTATCTACCTAAGGTTAAATTCATATTGTGTGAAAATATACTTGAGGATTTTGCGGTCCTTAAACACCATAAAATGCTCTCTCGGTAGGTAATGCCTCAAATAACACATGGCATGAACCACAACTTTCTGATAAATATTGTGATTTAGGTAATTCCTCTCATGTGGTCTCAACTGAAAAGACCCATATTCCATGACTTAATCATCTTGCATCAAAATTTCTCCTATCCTGACACTTGATGCATCACAATAGACTATGTATCTTCTGCCTAGATTAGGAATAATCAGGATCAACACTGAAGTCAATCTCCTTTTTAGATCCTAAAAGGATATCTCATAGGCTTCCAACCATATAAAATTCATACCCTTCATAGTAAAACCTGAGATAGGTACTACTAGGCATGAAAATTCATCTATAAAGCACTTATAATATCCAGCCTTCCCCAAGAAGCTACGTATGTCAAAAAATTTCTTGGGATTCTATCAGGTAACTATAGCTCTCACCTTATCTGGGTCAACTAATACTCATACCTATGAGATAATGTGACCCAATACGTGTACCTTATTGATACAAAATTAGAATTTGGTGATCTTAGCATACATCATGTGCTCTCTTAGTGTATTAAGAACAATATCAAGATGTTTATCATGGTTGTTTTGAGTACAATAATACAATAAGATATATTCCACAAATACTACCACAAATGAATCCAAATATTGGTGGAAAACCTAATTCATTAGATCTATGAAAATTGTCGGCACGTTCATGAGACTGAACGGCATAACCAGATATTCATAAATATTTACCTACTATAGAACATTATAAAAGGTATGTCATAAGTTTTAACACATTCCTGGTGATATTCTAACCTCAAATCAATCTTTGAGAAAACAATCACTCCTTATATTTGGTCAAAGAGGCCACTGATACGAGGAAAAGGTTACTGGTTCTTCACAGTACACTAATTCAACTTCTAGTAAGACACACAAAGCCCAAGGGTCCCATATATATTTTTGGAAAAAAGGATTGGTGAACCCCATGGAGAATTACTGGGCATATAAAACCCTTATCTTTTAATTTCTGTAGTTATATCTTAAGCTCTTACAAATAATTAGTGGCCATCCTGTAAGGAGGAATGGAAACTGGTGTGGATCCTAGAACCATCTCAATAGAGAACTCCACCTCTCACTTAGGAGGTAAACCAGAAAATTTGTTAGGTAATAAATTCTTTAAACGGTCTACTATAAGAGGAAGATCGCCCTAAGGTATTCACTAATCCTCCATATAAGGACTAGAAACCTAGGTTATCGCTCCACCCAGCCCACGATGCTCTGGTCCTACTCTACTTGCTCAAACATCCTATTCAACCTTGTAAAGGTAACTACCTCCATCTAGTGATATAAACGATACCCTACAGTGATACCAATCCATATAAGCATGATAGGGGGCCTACCAATCCATATTGAGAATGAAATCAAATACCATAATCTCGAGGATAAATAGGTCCCATAAGAAAATATAATTGCCTACCTCAAGGGGGGATTCTTTTCACTAGATTACACTCTCTGATTGAATCCCAATGGAGTATCAAGTATCATCACACCATAAAAATATCCAATATCAAGCCTAATGGTTCCCAAAATATCCACATATATAAAGGAATATGAAGTGTCAGCATCGAATAAGGAAAACAAGATAGTAGAGGATACTAGAATAGTGCTTTGAACTATAGATAGTTTGGAACCTTGGTCCTTGGGTATAGGATTCACTGCATAAATCTAGCTTGATTCATATCCATGTACTACAACCTAATTACCCTGAGCAGGTCCACTCTATTGGCGTTGTGTATCTAAAGCCTATCTACCTCATCCAAATCCAACCCCTTGGCCTGTATGGCCAGAGGTATACTAACTTTTGGCCAAATGTAGAGCTACTAATACTGCTTCTGAAGGTAGATATGATATGGATCTTCTCTTACTAGGCATGGATTGAAAGGTCATGAAAAAATACTGAATATTCCCCAACCTTTTGTATCCTCAGAACTCAATGGGGTCTCAAGGACACTAGGGCCTCTTATGACCTGGATTCCCACACTAGTGAAACCCCAAATAACCATCACTGGGTGTCATTTGGAATATGCAGTCTCAAGGTGATATTTCTGGCCACTATTCAAACCACTTCCCTATATCAGTTCTGAACTACGCTATCCCACACCATCAGTTTCCCTCAGGTTTCACTTAATGATGAGGTCCTGGTTTTCTATTTCTAAAATAGTGGTCAACTAAAAGAAACTTTATTGGGATTGGATGGCATACAATCCCATCCTCAAAACATCTCATTATCGCCAACACATCACCAAAAGAAGTTAGTAAAAAGCATTGGAGATCTATGAACTGAGAAGAATATCCCATCATGGACATGGTACCCTACTATAGATGCATAAACTCTCTATCTTGGTCTACTCTTAGCCTCTGATTACAGAAATAATCGTAGAAGATTGTCTGAAAACCAATCCAAGCCATACCCTGATGAAAATATGCTTGGTTGGTAACATTCCACCTTCACTTGGAAGAATCTCAAAGAATATACAAAGATAGCTTCACTCTCCTCTCAGGATGTGTCTCAAGGTTCTTGAATATAGCCAAAATGGCCTCCATCCATGACTCTGCAACCTAAGGGCTGTCATCCCCCAAAAACATTTGTGGATTATACTACTGAAACTATCATGTCAACTATATCATAGATGGGGAAATCCACATATCTCCCCAAACAGTCTGCATAGGTCAAATAAAACCCTCATGAAACTATTCATCTACACCCATTTCAGTTATAACAGCATGTAACGACCTGAACTATTATAAATAAAATTCTCCTCACAGTTTATTTAAATGTCTTGTTATGTAATATGGTTATAGAAAAAACATTCACTTATTTGGTTTTATTATATCCTATAGGATGTAATTAACCATTAATAATCATTACCACTGATAATATAGCCATTTAATAGTGATCACATGATTAATATAAATATAGGGTTTTAACAAATCTAATTTTCATAGAAAAAATAAGTGATGTCCTCAACCAGTAGGTGATTCTAAGAGAGATAGAATTTTTGGGCTTCACCTTTGACCAATCCCAATATGATATCCAACAACTTAATCATGATAAAAACCATTTATGGGATAATTTCAATCTCATTGAGATCACATCCCAAACCATGATCGATGAACCACCCCATGAAAGTTCCACCATCATGTACCTTAATCATAAGAAGTTTTATGGTGTATTAAAGGGATATGTATCAATACCCTAGCATTATGATAATTTTCATTATTTTTTATCAAATAATGAATATATTTTCATCCTATTGTTATTAATTTTTGAATGATTTTTATTTCAATTTAATAAAACACAAATAGTATTTATGGTTAATATTCAAATTTAATTAAGTAATTAATTTTAATGTATTGATGGATTTTTGAAATAAATAATATTTTAATAAAATATTATTGTTAAATAATTTTTATTAAATATAAATTATCATATAATTTTTATGAAGTAAAATGTAATTTTTATAAGGGTTCAAAAAATGTTATTGTAAAAAACTCATCATTTTCAATAAATGTTGGTTATTTTAAAAAGATAAAATTCACATTTTTAGAAAATTATTTAGATAAAATGAATATTATTTTTTTATTAATAAATTTTAAATTATCCAATGTTTAATGTTTCATAACTTTCTAAGATAGTGTAATTTTTGGGTAAAAATTAAATATTGTATAAATATACTTTCTATTATATGACATCATAATGAACCAAAAGTGATGTAATAATTACTATAAATGGGAAACATTACCAAATCCAGGTTTTATATTTAAAATAATGTGATATTAAGTTTATTTTATTTATTTTTTAAATCCATTATGAATTCTCCAAAACATATAATATATTTTAAGGGTTTAAAATCATTTCTTCAAGAGTGTGACTCGTATCCACATAAGAAAGGGAATTTTTATAATAATTTCGGATCTTGGAATTATAAAATAATAAAAACGACTCCCATTTTTCAAAAACCATGGGATGGTTTATGGTTTTGGATATTTTTTATGTAGATTCCAAAACCAAAAATAATAAAGAAATCCCCCTATTTTCCTATATAAACACACCCAAGCTCCCATTTCTCTTCACTCAAACTCCTTGAAGAATTTACATACTCTTCCCTACACTCTCTAGATTCCTACTAAGGTTCCCTCAATCTCATAAAAATCCCCTCTCAAACATTTGTAGTTACACACTCAAGTAAGGGATCCTCACCTTTCCATCCTTCTTTCGATTCAAGAACCTTCTTTGAAATTATTATTTATAATTTAAATTGGTTATATTGTAATTAATTAATTTTTATTTCATTACTGTCAAATTAATTTTATTTTAATGAGATACCATTTATACTCTCTCATTTTTATCCTTACCTAAGTCGTTACTATGCTAAAATTTTGTAAAGAATTTCTCTCTTCTCATTTCCATTAAGCACTGATTTTATGTTATGTATCTTAAATTCAATTTTCTTATGTTAATATATGTTATTAAATATTAAACTTATTATAAATTTAATTTATAAATTATGAGATCCCCCTTTCACTCTCATTAATCCTCTCATGATCCTTTATGTACACTCATTACCATGCCGAAATATAATTAGGATTATTTTCTTTATTCATGTTTCTCCATTGCCTTATGCCTTCCATTTCCAAATTTTTAATGTTGGGATATTATTTTTCATGTCCCTATTACTTTCCATTTCATTTATATGTGATTATATACCCCTTTATCTCTCATAAACCTGTTTTTATGAATCTTTAAGTGATGTCATTGTGCTGTCCAAATTTCACCTCGATCTTCTATGCTAAAACAATTATGTAGTGAATACCATACCCATTTCCTATCAATGGTATTAAAATGTGTGCATATATACCTTTTTATTTGGGACTTACACATATTTATTCCACACCCCTTAATCATAGAATAAATTATAATGATTAATTAATCCATGTTTTAGGATCTATTTGGCACACTTAATCATGATAATAAAATGAATATGACAGGTGCACCCAGATAGTGCTCAAATTCATTGGGTAATGTTTAGTATCATGATACATGATGTTGGGATAGAGAGTGAACTTGATTAATTTATGATACTTTTTATACCATGATTTCTTGATGGGTTTATACTTGACATATGTTTATAATTCAGTGTTTTAAGTTGCTTCCACATTTCCCATATTGTAATTATCATGCTATATCATGTCTTATTTTCATGTTTATGATCCCTAATATTTTTATGCCCCCATTGATATTCCTATTGTCTAACAAGAATTATCTTCTTCATTTTATGCCATATTTATTCCATTACTGGGATTTATAGCTCACCCCTTTCTTATTTTTTTCCCTGAGTTATCCCGTGAAATTTTAAAAATCCATAGAATTTTAGAAGCATGTTAAGGATGTTTTCACTAATGTTGTTGTATCCCATGTTCAAAATGTTATGATATGTACCGAATTCCCAAAGAAACTAGACTTATCGATCTTTCAAATTGTATTAAGTGTAATCTTATGTAATAAATTAGGAATTTATGTGTAATAAAGGGTAGGGTTGTTATAGTTGGTATCAAGGGAAAAGTTTGGTTATTTTTCAGATTATGATTAGAAAACTGTAGAGAAATCCTTATGTATAAGACTAATTATAAGAGAAAAACTCTAAAATATTGGTTAATATAGAGTAACTATTTTATCAAAAAAATACATCCTTGTCTGGATACTACAAGTGGATGTAGTTCTGGAACAGATATACTTAGGAGTAACAACCTGGACAAGGTGTTCTGGGCCTAACTTGGGGTAACCTTGTACATGAAAATAGGCCTTACTGTGCACCTATTTTGACACTCTCTATGGATATGCTTTGATAAATTCATAATATCATTATGAACCATTATTAAGGGAATAAAAAAATTCCCATAAAAATATATGTTAGGAAATAGATTATGGATGACATAGATTTAAGACTATAGATTCATAAGTTAAGGAAATAAATGTAATTTATAAGTTTTCCTTTTAATGTCATTGTATTCCCATTTATGTGTTTAATATTTTAAAAATTCTCATCCCTAATTTTCCTTTTATTCTATCAAATGGACAGAAATAGGAGGAATTGGGTAAACAATCGATGTGATGGGAAATGTGATGACTTCCCCAACAAGATGCCTAAACTTATGGGAGAAGGAATCGTGAACTTTATAAAAATACTCTCTCAGCTGACTCAGTTTTTTAATAGAAACCTAGATCAAGAGGAGTTCCCAAAACTACCTAAGATAGAACAACCTGCAATCGAGAGCTTCATGTGACAAAGGCCTCCAACTTTCAATGGATCATCTGATCCCTTAATTTCAAAAAAATGGATTAGATCTATTGATAAGATCTTCTAAATCCGTAAATATTCTAATAAAGAGAAGTTTATATTGGCTATTTATCATATAGAGGAATAAGTTGGTCAGTGTTGGTCCTTCATCAATAATATGAATCCTGAGGAAGAGTTCAAAGTGATGGAGTGGAAGTAATTCTATGAAAAAAATTGATAATATTTTCCTTACTCTCTTCAATTTAAAATGGAATGGTATTTCCTTACCCTCAATCAAAAAGATGATGAATCTATCAGGACATATAAGGAAAAAATTACACAAGACTTGCACGATACGCCTCCATCTTTTTTTGACCCTCGAATTCAAGGTTGATCACTTCTTTGGTGGGATAAAACCTAGTCTAAGAAAAGCCCTGGTGATCTGTGACTTTGATAGATATGAGGAAATTTTCCAATTTTCCCTCAAAATCAAAATGGAGATCAGTGAATCTCAAGGGTATCATAGGGATAAGAAGCATAAAGTGAATCTAATTTTGGTGGTCCAATGGAGAAATAAAAATATTCTAATAAATTTCAACATCCCATTTATCAAAGGTTTAGGAAGAAACACCTCAAAAATTGACTAAGGGGAATGAAGAAATGCTTTAGTTGGGGGAAGGAAGGGAATATAGCTAAAATTTACCAAAAGGAGAAACCCACTAATGTGATGGATGAAATGAATTCTCCATTAAAACCTGAACTCATTTTTCATTGCTTCAACTACAAGGAACCGGTGCACTTTGAAAACCAATTCCCTAAGACAATGGTTTTTAGAGACAACCAATGACCTCTAAAGTTGCAAGGGTAGTCTTTTTCTATCACTACCACTGAGGTGGATCCTGAAAATGAAGTGTTGATAGGTATGCTAGTTATTCATTCAAGAATAAATAACATGCTTTTTTATTTTGGTCCAACACATTCCTTCATGTCACAAAAGTTTAGTAGAACTATTAAAACACCACCACAAAGAATGGACGTAGAGATGTTGGTGAAAACAAAAAATAGAGAAATTATTGCATCCCAAGTATATAACTCCTCCCCTGTCACAATTTATGAGTTGAACTTCCCAAAAAAACCTTTTCATACTTCCTTTGGTGTAATTTGATGCAATTATGGGCATGGATTGGATTTCCCTATATAGAGCCAACATAAATTACCACAAGAAATAAATCACTCTCTGTATTGCATATCGAACCCTGATTCTGTACAATTGAAAGAAGGAGATGAATCTTTTTTAGAACCAATATCTCAAGCATGGATATTATTTCCCTATGATAAAGTGTATCTATCTCAAATTATCGAGTCTAAGGAAAGAATAATCCTTCAAGCCATGTCAATTTTGAGGTAATATGTTGATGTGTATCCTGAGGAATCGCCTAGTCTTCCTCCTATCCAAGAGGTTGAATTTTCAATCGATCTTATACCTGGGGTGTTACAAATATCCAATAATCCATATAGAATGTCTATTGTGGGACTTGAGGAGCTGAATAAAAAAAACTATAGGAGAATATGGAAAAAGGGTTAATATGCCCAAGTGTTTCACCATGGGGTTCACCAGTCCTCTTCATCAATAGGAATGATAGGTCAATGCACCTTTGTATTGATTATCATGAGTGCAACAAGATCAAGATAAAGAAAAAGTATATTTTTTCTTGTATTGATGGCTTGTTGGATCAGGAATATGGATAACAATGATTCTCCAAGGTGGATTTATAGTCAAGATATTACCAAGTAAAGGTGAAGAAGGAAGATATACCCAAGACTACTTTTTGTAAAAGGTAAAACACTAGGATTTCATAGTGATGATTTTTGGTCTCACTAATGATCCAATAATCTTCATATAATTGATTAATAGAGTCTTTAGATATTACCTCAAAAAAATTGGTAGTATTTATAGATAATATTTTAATATACATCAAAAGAAATATGGATCATGAGGACCATCTGAGTACTATGCTAAAGACCATACGAAAGGAGAATCTTTACGCAAAGTACATCAAATGTGGGTTTTGATTGAATGAAGTCTCTTTCTTAGGGAATATAATCACAATAAATGGGATATCTATAGACCCTTCAAAGACATAAGAAATTAAAGGATAGATGAGGCCAACATATATGATAGA
Organism: Viscum album; assembly: GCA_963277665.1. NCBI lineage: Eukaryota > Viridiplantae > Streptophyta > Magnoliopsida > Santalales > Viscaceae > Viscum > Viscum album. Next base: position 964,490,013 of record OY728163.1, on the reverse strand, counting down.
TATCCATATTTTCCTTGGGTTAGTTGGGTATTATCATTGATTTGTGAGAAATTTCTCATGATTTTCAAACCCTTTTACCAAGCTAACTTGGAATGGAGTAAATTTTTCTTGGAAGTATGAATGTGAGGAGAGATTCATGGAGTTAAAAATGAGTCGCATCGCTGCACTTGTGCTCATACTAACCACAAGTGGATAACTCTTCATAGTATTTAGTGATGCTTCTAAGAAGAGATTGGTTTGGGTGTTAATTCAAAATAAAAAATTCATAGTCTATGCTTTAAGGCAATTGAAAGTTCATGATAAAAACTATCTCATGCATGATCTAGAGTTGGGAGTTGTGATATTTGCATTGAAAATATGAAGGAATTATCTCTATGAGGATATGTGTGAGATATATATGGATCAAAAAATCTTCAAGTATATATTTACACAGAAAGATTTGAATATGTGCCAACAAATATGGTTAGATCTAATCAAGGACTATGACTGCTCAATCCACTACCATCTCGTTAAAGTAAATAAAGTGGCAGATTCTCTAAGTATAAAGGATCCTCCATCTTTATCAATAATGATAATTAAGAAGGATATAATATTCTTATGCCTGCAAAGGATGGACATTGGAATCATAAAGGAAGGAACATAATCAATCATTTAACAAATTATTTCTCAACCATATCTTTTGGAAAGGTTAAAGGATGCTAAAATAAATGATGTGGAAATTCAGGAAAAGGTGGATGCCATGAGAAATGGGAATTCCTCAGAGTTTAAAATTGATGAAAAATGAATTATGATATTTGGGTTGAGAATATGTGTTCTATCAAATCCTAAGTTAAAGAAGGAATTGTTGGATGATTCATATAGTTCAACTTTATCCAATCACCTAGGAAACACAAAGATGTATCAAGATCTCTGTGATCACTATTGTGAGACAATATGAAGAAGGAGATCACTGAATATGCATCAAATTGCATGGTATTATAAAAAGTGAAGGATGAAAGGCAGGAACCTAAGGTGATGATGCAACCATTACCCATACCAACATGTAAATGGGAGAACATCACCATGGAATTTCTCACCAAAATTTTGAATACATATAGGGAAAACAATACTATATGGGTTGTTGTGGATCATCTTATAAAGAGAGATTACTTTATCACAATTTTTGAGGACTTATCATTGCATCAACTTGCATGAATATACATCGGAGAAGGGGTAAGGCTATATGGAGTACCACTATTGATTGTATATGATCGAGATCCAAGATTCACCTCTATGTTCAGGAAGAGTCTTCAACATGATCTTAATAATGATTTAAACTTCATCATGGCTTATCACTATCAAACTGATGGCTAATATGATTAGACTATCTAGACACTTGAGGACATGTTGAGAGAATTCTCAATGTACTTCAAATGAGTATGGTACCAACATCTTTCTTTGGTTGAGTTCTCTTATAATAATATTTTCCACTCGAGCATCCAAATACCCCCCTATGAAGCTCTTTTGGGAAGAGGTGTAGAACACCTGCATTTTGGGATGAAGTTGGGAAACAAAAACTTCTAGGTATTGAAATGGTCAAGGAAATGGTGGAAAATGTCAAGACCATTCAACAGCACACCAAGGCTACTCAGGGTTGAAAAAAGAGTTATGATGACAATTGTCAATGAGACCTAGAGTTTGATGTTGTAGACATGTAATTCCTCTATATATCTCTATGGAAGAAAGTGATGATATTTTGGAATAATGGAAAGATTATTCCAAGATATATTGGCCCCTTTGATATCCTTGATCACATTGGAGTAGTGGAATATCGACTAGCACTCCCACCAAACCTATCTCAATTACATGATGTATTATATGTATCCTTCTTGAGGAAGTACATGCCAGACCCCTCACATGTACTCAATCTAAAGGTGGTACCATTGGATAATGATCTTTTCTTTGAATATCATCTGGTAAAGATCTTATATCATATTGAAAATTTTATATGAAATAACACAATGCACCTTATCAAAGTGATTTAGAGAAACCAAAATTTTTAAGAAGCAACATGGGAATTGGAGGAGGTGATAAAGCAGATTTACCCTCATCTTTTTTAGTGTAGTAAATGAAAATTTCAAGGGTGAAATTTATTAAGGAGAAAATATTGTAATGATATGAACTGTTATAAATAAAATCCCCCTTGAAATTTCTTTAAATGAATTATTATATAATATGGCTATAGAAAACACATTCACTTATTTGGTTTTATTATATCCTATAATATTTAACTAAACATTGAAAATCATTATCATTCATAATATATTCATTGAACAGTGATCACATGATTAGTAAAAATATAGGATTTTAACCAATCCAATTATCACAGACAAAGGAAGTGATAGCCTCAACCAATAGGATCATAAACTATGAATCCCATTTATCAGAGATTTTAGGGGAGATAGCATTTTTTGGATTTTCCCTTGACGAATCCCAAGTTGAGATCCAAAAACTTAAGGATGAGTGAAACCGTTTATGGGAGAAGTTCAAGATTATCGATACCATGGCCCAAACCATGCTCACCAAACCACCCCATGAAAGTCCCACCATCGTACACCTTACTCTTAGGGCGTTTTCTGGTGTATTAAAGGGATGTGTATCAATACTATAGAATTATGAGTATGTGCATTATTTTTTATATAATAATGAATATATTTTCATCCTATTATTATTACTTTGTAAATGATTTTTATTTCGATTCAATAAAACACAAATAGTATTTTTTGTTAATATTCAAATTCAATTAAGGAATTTATTTTGATGAATTAATAGATTTTTTAAATAAATAATATTTTATTAAAATATTATTATTAAATAATTTTAATTAAATATAAATGATTATATTATTTTTATGGATTAAAATACAATTTTTATAAGGGTTTGAAAATTGTTATTGTCAAAAAACCCATCATTTTCAATAAATGTCAGTTATTATTTTAAAAGTGAAAATTTACATATTCATAAAATTATTTAGATTAAATGAATTTTATTTCTATAATCATAATGTCAAAATTATCCAATGGTGAATTTTTTATAATTTTCTGAGATAGTTGAATTTGCAGGTAAAAATTAAATATTTTATAAATATACTTTGTGTTTTATGACATCATAATGGAAAAAATTGATGTAACAATTACTAAAATGGTATACATGACCAAATAAATGTTTTATATTTAAAATAATGTGATATTAATTTTATTTTATTTATTTTTTAAATCCATTATGAATCCTCCAAAACCAATAATATATTTTAAGGGTTTAAAATCATTTCTTTAAGAGTTTGACTCAGCTAAACATATGAAAGATAATTATTTTAATAAGTTTTGACATTAAACTCATAGAATAATAAAAATCACTCCCATTTTTTCAGAAACCATGGGCAAAAACCATGGTATGGTTTGTGGTTTTGGATATTTTATTATGTAGAGTCCAAAACCAAAATAATAAAGAAATCCCCCTATTTTCCTATATAAACCCACCCAAGCTCCCATTTATATTCAATATAACTACTTTAATCACATCCATACTCTTCCCTATATTATCTATAGTCCTACAAATGTGATCCCAATCTCCCAAAAATCCCCTCTCAAACATTTGGAGTCACATGCTTAAGTAAGGGATCCTATCCTTCCTCTCCTTCTTTCGATTCAAAAACCTTATTTGAAATTAGTCTTTATAATTTCAATTAGTTATATTTTAATTCATATATTATCATTCCCATAGTGTAAAATTAATGTTATTTTAATGATATACTATTTATAATCTCTCATTTTGACCCTTACCTAAGTCGTTACTATACCAAAATTTCATAAGGGATTTCTCTCTTCTCATTTCCATTCAAGCACTTATTTTATGTTATGTATCATAACTTCCATTTTATTATATTTCTATATGTTATTAAATATTTTTATTACTATATATTTAATTTATAAATGATTATATTCACATTTCACTCACATTAATTCTCTCATGATCCTTTATGTACACCCATTACTATGCCAAAATATAGTTAGAATTCTTTTCTTTATTCATGTTTCTTCATAACCTTATGCCTTCCATTTCCAAATTTATAATGTTGGGATATTATTTTTCATGTTCCTGTTACTGAAAATTTTATTTATATGTTATTAGATACCCCTTTCTCTCTGATCAATCCATTTTTTAGAATCTTTAAGTGACATCATTGTGCTTCCAAAATTTTATTGTGATCTTCCATGCCAAAACAATTGTGTATTGAATACCATACCCATTTACTATCAAGGTTGTTCACATTTTTGCGCGTATATCTTTTTATTTAGGAATTACACATATTTATTCCACACTCCTTAATCATTTAATAAATTATGATGATGAATGAATTCGTGTTTTATGATCTATGTGGCACACTTAAACATGAGAATGAAATGAATATGATCGGTACACCAAAATATAACTTCAATGCATTGGGTAATGTTTAGTATCATGATACGTCATTTTGGGATATAGAGTGAAGCTTATTCATTTATGGTAATTTTTCCACCATGATGCCTTGGAAGTTTTATCCTTGACCTATTTTTATGATTCAGTGTTTTAAGTTGTTTCTACATTTCTCATGTTATGATTATCATGTTATATCATGTCTTGTTGTCATGTTTATAATCCCTACTATTGTTAAACCCCATTGATATGCCTATTGTATAACATGAATTATATTATTCATGTTATTACATGTTTATTCTATTAATGGTCTTTATATCTCACCCCTTTCTTATATTTTTTCCTAGGTTATCCCGTACAGTTTTAAAAATCCAAAGAATTTTAGAAGCATGTTAAGGAAGTTTTCAAAAATATTGTTGTATCCCATGTTAAAAATGTTGTGATATATACCTAATTCCCAAATAAACTATACTTCTTGATCTTTTAGGTTAAATTAAGTCTAATATTATGTAATAAATTATGAATTAATGTTTAATAAAGAGTAGGGTTATTATACAACAGGTGCCACATGAGGCACTGTTGGTGGTAACATTGATGGCCTAGGGCCTACCACCTCCGAAGTATAGTCATCGTCACCCTCCTGGTGCATGACTTGAGGATATCATGGTGTCATAGCTCGAAAAATTAAAATCGCATACCTTATATAGTATTTGATAACAAAATAATCCATAGGTATAAGAATAGAAAAGGTACAAAGCCTTTCTATATAAAAGTCACACCACTATGCTTGCTCCTAAAGCTAAGTCTCAATGATGTAAATATAATTAGAATTGAAAGAGACACTTACTACTACCAATTACTAAGGTCAGGTCAGAGTTAAGTTATCTTCTATAATTCAAGAGTCTTGGTATACAAAGATTCAATTACAAGTTATTTAGGAAACACCCTTTTTAATTTACAATTGGAATCTCCATTTAACAATGACCATTTCATTTTAGAGTTTAAATTCATTTAAATTCATATTTATTTATATAGAAACTTTTTAATAGTTGGATTATATAGATGACAACTTCTAATTTATAAAGGCCCATACACTTTTTAAATTGAAAATTTGAATCCATCTAATCCCAACCATAAACACGTTATATCCCATGCAACCAATAGTCTATGTCTTGACATGCCATAATTGAATACTTAAGGTGTAAACATTAATCTATGAAAGAAAGAACTATAAGGTTGATTTATGAACTTTAATTAACCAATTATGTATCTCATTCCCCTATAATAAATGTTATCAAAATTCTATTTATATATAACAGTGAAGGAACTCATAGAAATCATACGTAATACAAGTAATGAGATGCACCTATATTTCATTTAATAATGCATGACATGTAAATCTCTACTTTATTGTGGTGATTCCTAAGCCAACACTTCATTTTCATATCATTCCAAGGATAAAATGTAATCCTTAATCATAATAACAACAAACATCACATATCATGTGCATTACCAAATGGTGGAATCAAATCAATTATAATAAGTGGAATCTAAAACAGAATTTCCCATCCCTGGTAATTTTGATTTTCTCTATACATGGGTTAGATACTCCAAAGAATAGTCTCATTACTAAATTATAACACATCTTAGTATCCTTTTTACCATCCTAAAATCATAAGGTAGATAAAATAAACCTCTGATACCAATTTGTAACATCCCAAACATAGTTCCCTCATAAGTATCCAAACCTGATCGGTCACATGGACTCAAGAGCACCTCCTTATACGCCATAGGTTGTTGACTAGAAGCGAGGGTCCAAGGTGGTATAGTGGGGAGACAATAACTTCATTATTATAGTAACACAATGGTGTAATAAATGGATAAATGTAAGAAACATAATATCAACTCACATCATAAGATAAATCATCCAGATAAAATAAATAGCCATCAGTCGTAATATCCAATACCATATATCGAATGATGTAGTGTCATGTGTCTAAACAAAAGGAACAGGAAAAACATGTCATTAGGAACACATATATACAGTTATATCAAAATAAAAAAAATACAAAAAAAACTATCTCCAAATATCATCAAGATCCATAGCTCATTCATGTGCTCCCCTTCTCCCATGCTACAGTCAAACCAAGCATCAACAAATGGATACTTTCCCCTGTCCCTATTTGCATCCATGAAGTCTTTGCAGGTACCAAATGGTAGCCCAAACTGGTTGTTATATATACTCATTAATATACCACCAATGGTTTCTAGACTATCCATCCCATGCATATAATATGATAAGTGTGAAGATATAATAATAGTAAGTAGTAATGAAAGTGTAAAAGGGTCGACTCTGGTTCCTAAAGGACATCAGGATAACACTACCTGCTTCAGCCTATGCCAAGAAAACCTCTGAGTAAATACCACCATGAATATATACATATAGGTGTATATGTATTTATGTGTATATATGATCTATATATATAGTGATTTTTATATCCATATATATACATACGTAGTGCTAGGTAGGACCCGAGGCATAACTCAAGCATCCATATTTAGTAACTTGAGTCTCACTAGGTGGTAAGGGATGCCATGACCGAGTATAATAGATCATAAGGGTTTCCGTTCCTAAGTATCACAGGTGTAAGGGACGTTATTTCTGAGTATCACAAGTATAAGGGACTTTATTCTCGAGTATCACAAATATAAGGGAATCCATACTCGAGTATCGCATGTATAAGGGACATTGTGCCTGAGTATCACATGTATAAGGGACACCATACCTAATTATCACAAGTATAAGGGACTACATGCTCATGTATCACAAGTATAAGGGACTTCATTCCAAAATATCACAAGTATAAGGGATTCCATGCTCGAGTATCACAATTATAAGCACTCAAATCAGATTATAATTTATTAACATTTCACTTTAATAAGGGAATAACCATTTTTTATTTAAATTAACATGACATGGTTGTACCAACTACTATCCACTTGATTCATTATAGTCATTACATTTAAGAGTCAATACAAAACCATATAATTGATGGTTTGTTCATATAAGTATTTATAATACCAAGGGGAAATCCCATAGGCACACCTCAAGGGGTGGAAATAGTCAATGAGAACCTATCCCAATGGTAATAAGGATAAATTAGGTCGATCTATAAATTCTAACAAATTAAGAAAGGGTTGTGTGCATTTTTTAGTAAATGATCATAAAATCTAGTGTTTGGAATCATAATGCATAATATAAAGTAATAAGACTTGAGGGATAATCACTATACCACCTAACTTATGTTTTTGAAGGAATCCTCATCTAGAATTGCCCTCTGGTTTGGTCCATATTAGAATAAAATGGAAAAAATAAAAAAAAACCTTAAGAATGGGGCATATGATCTCACACTAAAATAACTCTATCGATAGGAAGAATAATGTAAAAATAATCTTAAAGAATATAGAGATTACCGGTGGCTATCCAACATGACAGGAGGTGTTGGAACCAAGGCTGTTCTTTTCTAGAAATGTATTTTGGTTTGTGTTTGTTTTCAATCTATTCTAGGTTGATCAGGGAATTTTCAAGTCAAGTGATATTATAGTACAAGCTGACTATGGTGTTGAAGGTGGCATCATTTCCTAGTGTTTCCCAAATTTTTAGGCTCAAAATCATAAGGAAAAGAAAAGTATCGTGGAAGGTGGTTTTCGAGGATTTAATCTTAATATATATAGTAAATTCATGGGTTTCATGAAGACTATGGTTTTTAAAGGAGGAAATTTGTTAATATGTGGAGCATTGAAAACAAGAATCATGAACGGCATGATGGGTTGATTGTAATCTTCGCAACTATGAGAAGTGGATCATTGTGAATGCATGAAGGGTTGGTGGTAATCTATATGATTGTGAGAAGATTAATGATTGGGTTTCATTCCACTAGATCTTCATGAGTGGAGGATCATCATGAAAATGAAATTGAAGGATCACATAAAATCTTCTGTAGGTGTGGGAGCATCATGAAATGATGGGCCTATAAATATGAGGCAACCCACACTTCATTTTACACGAAAATAATTGGAGAATAACCTAAATATATTTTAATTCGTGAAGGCTAAGATATTTTTGAATCAAATATTCATTATGAGCTTCAGTATCATGAAAATAATATCATAGTCTTGACCAATGCTTAGGTATATTAGAAAAGGGAGTTTCATGATGACTGGTTATTCTATGTTGACTTAGTGAGCTTGAAGAAGGCATTTTTTGTGAAGGAATTTTTCTTTAAAAAAGTTGGGGGCTTCATGAAGTAGATTTGAAAAAGGTATTGTTGATCATCCGGTTTAAGTAAATAGTGCTTTCAAGTGCATCAACATAGGACTACTGTGAAAGAAGAGACTTGTGTTAGTCAGGTACAAAGACTTAAATGTTAATCTACTGAAGTGACCTTCAATTCATTAAACTGGGTATGAATTCACCCAAAGTAGTGAGATAGGGGGATTTGATGGAAGTGTTATGATATAGGTAGTTTTTTATCCATAAAATCCTACAAAGGTAGTGTGTTTGGAATAGAGTGACTATGTATTCACTTTTGAATTCCATGACTAGTGAAGATTGGTGAATTTAGGTACAATCAAAACATTGTCGGTGTATTCTCCTTAGACTATCCCTTAGTGGTGAACCAAGTAAAATTATTATGTTGTATCTTTGCATGTGAATTTTTTATTACTACATGATTCCATAAAGATAGGTTTAACAAGTTCCTAATAACATGAGAATAAGATCTATCTCTTTAAAAGAAAAATTTGACACCAGGATTCAGCCCTACCCTCTCAAGGTGTTCTGAGGTGCTACAAGTGTTATCAGATGGTATAGGTTATTGAAGTTAAATATGTCCTCTATTTTTTCACGTAGAATTCAGTAAAAGTCATGGGATACCCCTCATTCATGGAAGAAACTTCCAGATTTTTGAGAATAGGATGATATATCATCTAATATCCCTTAGAATGGAAGTTCTTTTTGCCACTACATAGGGGATTTAGGTCACCAATGATACAGGACTGTTTATGATTGAAATATATAGGAAAATTATTAATACATATTCAAAACCATAGAATTACCTTATTGCAACTATATCTAATAAAATCAATCTAAATTCAATTAGTTTCACTGCATCTAAGTCTATGTGGGAAAACTAGAAAATATATATGAAGGTGATAAAAATTTGAAGGAGGAAAAACTCTAAGTTTTTCACAATAGGTTCGATGATCTGAAAATGAATCCTAATGAAAATGAAGTTACCTTTTTTAACTAAATTACTGAATTTGTCGGAGGATTTCTAGGACTTGGTGAAGAAATCAAGATATTTACATTGTAAATAAAATTTTGAGAAGGATTCCACCACTGTATAATACAAAAGTGTAATCCCTTGAGAAAAGGGATTTGTCTAAATTTTCTCTTGATAATCTGGTGAGCAGTCTGGTGGATTATAAAATGAGAGTCAAACTGAAAGATGAAACCACTTGAGTAAGCAAGGAAATGGAATTAAAATTCATGTAAAATATTTAGGTTTTCATAGATAGTATTGATGAAGAAAATTATGAAGAAGAACTTCTTTCTCTTTTTTCCAATAAATTCAATATAAGAAAAGGAAGATTTGAAGGAAATCTTAATTTGTCTTGTTTTTTATGTGGTAAAGCTGGGCACATTTCCTATTTATTCTCAAGGAAGTTTGATGATGAATAAAGTGAATCTAGAAACATATAGAAGCCTCAGAAAATATTTCCCTAAAGGGAGCATTAAAATCAGGAAATAAATTACTGAGAAAGAGTTTCTTCTACAAAGTATAACAAGATTGTAATGACTTTTTCATGGATGAAGAACCAAAGTTTAAATTAGGAACCCAAGTGTCCATGATGGATATAGTTGAAAATTTATAACCTTCAAAAGATAAAGACAAATATGATCAGTTGATTGGTTTTGTTTATCTCAATTTGTAAATTGAGGATTCTCTTGATAATTTTGAAGATCAAAGAAAGAGAAACATAAATATGAGAGATGTTCTAGAAGAGTCATCATATTATGTTAATCATCTTGAATCTGAAATTGATCGACTAGAAGAAGGAGAAAAAAACATTCAATAAATCTTAAAATCTTAGAAGATGTTGTGGAATTTAAGCTCAAGATTGAAGAGTAGGCAAAGTTCATTAATGAACTTACATCCAGACTGGAGATGAAAGATAATAAAATTGAGGGGATTGAATAAGTGGTTATTAATATAATAAGTAAACTAGAAACTAAATAAAATTCAGGGTCAATAAAGAAGAAATTAAAGTTTGTAAGATTCTTAGATGTAGATCTATTAGAAAGAGATAAACATGGTTTTAAAGGAGTATAGAAGGATTTTAATGATCAAATATCTACATTTATGGGAAAAAGTGGAATTTTTTGTGATTTTTAAACATCAAAGGTTGGGAACATGATGAGACAAAATAAAGTTAAGTAGATAGTTGGTCATATCACAAATTCATGTGATGTCCTAATAAGGAAAGCTTCAAATCAAATAGAAAATATAACTGAAAATTATCCTGAAGTATCAAGAGCTGATCGCTAGTCAAATAATCTTTCAAAATAAGGGTACATGAGGATTAATGGAAGTGAGAATACATTTCCTCTTATGAAATTTCAATTATGTGGATTTTTGGTTCATACCATGTCATATTGTGAAGAAGCAAGAATCTATCTGAATTAGGAAGATTTTGGAAGTCAACAAATGATAATTAAACCATATCCTTCATCTTATACAAGAAATAGTTTTTATAGTTATTATTTTCATTGTTCTAACTATGGCCATAAAGATGGTCATTGTAGGCAAAGAAAAGGTGGTAATATTACCTACAGAACCTAGAGAAAAGTCAATACCCACCAACCAGGTAGAGTTGCTCTTGAAAATAAGTATTCTCCTATGGAAGAAATATATGAGTATGATAAACCCATGCATATAGAAATAGATTTTAAAGGCCATATTTAGCCTCTAATTAATAAAATATCTCATGGAATTAAAAGAAGAAAATTGAGAAATTGTACCTTTCAGAAATAGCTCTCAAATCTACAAAGAATGGTGTCGCCTAGATTCTTGACAGTGGGTGCTCATTCTTATGATAGGAAATGCATATTTATTAAAGAATTTTAAGAAAATGGTCAATAGAATAGTTAGGTTTGGAAATGATAGTGCTTTAATTGTAAGTACAGAATTGGAAAATGATGAGCTTAGGAAAACTAAAGTTCTCTATATGGATTGTTTTCGTCACAATATCCTAAGTGTGAGTCAACTTTGTGACTCATGAATGATAATTAAATTCAATAAAAATAGGTGCACTATAAAAGTAAATATAGGTAATTATCTCATAAAAATATGTATAATGGATGAAAATTTATATTAGGTTGATAGTAAAGAGAACATTTTTTACTTAACAATTGAAGAAGAAAATAACTTATGGCACTGGAGTTTGGGTCACATCAACCAATAGAGCATGTAAAAGATATACAAGATAAAGATAGTCATCAATATTCCTAATCTTAAATGTGAGTGAGAAAATACTTTTGATTCTTGCATATGAGGAAATATGGTCTGCAATTTATATTAGTTGAAGAATAAAAGGGAATCAAAACTTCTTTATATTTTCCACCCTGACAAATGTGGTCCAATAAATGTGGCTAGAACATATGGAGAAAGGTACTTAATTATTTTTATTTATGATTATAGTAAAATGTATTGTGTAATGATTATACATAGAAAAATACAAGTTCTTGATTGCATGAAAAGTTATCGTCAAATAGCTAAGAATGATACTGGTCACACAATCAAAGTTCTACAATTTAAAAATGGAGGATAATGAACATACATTGAGTTTTAAAATTACATGGAAAACATGGAATAATTCATGAGGTGGATATAGTGATAAACCCATAACAAAATGGAGTTATTGAATGTAGAAAATGACATGTGAACAATATGTCCAGAAAGATGATAATTGAGAGTCTTATCTCTCGTAATTACTGGAAAGAGTCTATTAAAACATCAGTGTAGACCCAAAATCAATCAGGGGTTTTTATGGGAGAAAACAAGACACCTTATGAGTTATGGTATGGAAGGAAGACCTCTATGGAGTATTTTTGTGTTTTTGGGAGTAAATATTTCATCCAAAGAATCAAGTCGAGTATGGTGATACTGTAGAAGATGGAATATTCCTTGGATATTCAATGAAGAGGAAAGCCTAAAAAATTTACAATAATCATCTTAGAAGAATTTTGTAAATAAGTGATGTTGTGATCAATGAAGATAAAACCCTGAATACCTCAAGGATCTCATATGTTGATATGATATAAGATGAATAAGAAATTGGTAAAATATCTGATTCAAATTAAGAAATAGTGGAAGGTTTGAAAAAAATTCAGGGATCACAAGACTATGATGGTTTAGAAGAAGAATAAGAAGAGGAATCCATGGCTAAATAAACACCATTAGTACCTCACATGAGAAATAGAAGGGTAGAAATTGATCAATCCAATATCATTGAGGATTTTACAACACCCACATAGACAAGGAGAATGAGGAATTATGCACATTATACCTTCTTATCAATTGTGGAACAAACTCATTTAAAGAATAAATGAAAGATGAATCATGGGTTAAAGGAATGAATGAAGAATCAGATCAGATTGATAAGAACCAAACATGGGATCTTGTTAAGATAATTGAAAATAAAAATGTGATTAGAACCAAGTGGATCTTTAAAAAATTTATGAGCATGGAAATGTGATCCAAAATAATTCACGCTTAGTGTATAAAGGCTATACATAGATTTAAGGCATTGATTTTTAAGAAACATTTGTTGCAGTAGATATACCAGATTCGATTAGGCCTTTTCTTACAATGTTAATTCAAATAGGATATAAAGTTTATCATATGTATGTTAAAACAGTATTCTTAAATGGATTTCATGAATAATAAGTCTAAATTAAAAAATCAATGGTATTTTTAATTGTAAATGATGAAACAAAGATTTTTAGATTAAATAATGGCCTCTGTGTTCTAAAGAAGGCACTACATGCATGATATTCTTGACTCGATTCTTATCTGAATAATCTTAAATACAAAATAGGATGTTTTGATCATAATCAATATGTGAATAATTCCAAGGAAGATCAATTTACGGTGCTTGTGTACATGGATGATATTATATTTTGTGGAAGTAAGCAGGGATTAGTGGAAGAATTTTCTAATCTCATTAAATTATATATTGAAATGTCTATGATTAGTGAACTCACATACTTATTGGGGATAAAGGTGATTCAAAATAATAATTACACCTTTATATCTTAGAAAAAATATAAAATAGAGTTGCTAAATAAATTCAACATTCATGACTCCAAACCGATATCGACTCTGATTATTGTTGGAATAATACTTGGAAAGTGTGAGGATGCGACATATATGGATCCCACCCTATACAGTAGAATCATTAGAAGCCTATTATACTTGAATAAGACATAGATAGATATCATCTTTGCAACATGATTAACGTCATTCTTTCAGAGTAATCTGAAGGAAGAGAATTTGGAAACAGATAAAAGAATCATGAAATATGTTCAAGGTACTCTCAAGTTTAACTTATACTTTTCTGAGGGAATAGATAATTAATTATCTTTATTTTATGATTCTTTATTAGCTAGATATGTGGTGGATAGAAAGTCTATAATTGGTGGAGCATTATTTATTGGCAATAAATGTGTGGGCTGGTTGAGTAAGAAATGGAAAGCACTTCTCTTAGTACAGATGAAGCAGAGTATATCTCTACTACAAAGGCTCACACTCAGCTATTATAGATGAAGCAACAACTGAATGATATTGGTGATGTGGTGAAACAGCCAATGGTGATTCACTGTGATAACAAGACCATTATCAATCTTATAAATAATCTGATTCATCACTCTTGTACAAAACATATTGAGATCAGATATCACTTCATCAAGAAACTTTTTTACTAAGGTGTGATTAAAATGGATCATGTTGGAACTGATGACCAATTGGATGATATCCTGACTAAAAAATTGTAAGCACGTGTGTTCAAGAGACATCGTTTGAACCTCGGTGTTCAGCCACCTCCCAGTACATGATGTGGTTATGAGTGATCTCTTCTCCCCATGTGTGTTAACTATTTTAATCTATTTGTGGAAGTGATGTAGGTTTTGTGGGGGAGATAAGATCAAAGGGGAGTATTTTTTAAGCTCTAAAAATACAAATATTATTTCTTTGGGTTTATTACCAAATGTGGATAATGAATAAAAATGGAGAAATTCAATGTTATAAAGGTTCACTGGTTGCAGGATTTTGAAAAACCATGCAATGCTTCTGTGATATGATGAGAATTATGTTTTATGAGGAAATAGTATGCAATGCCTCTATGACTGTAATGCCCCAACCCTAGTTACCCAGAGTCATTTAATTATTACATAACATTGGAATTATCACAAGAGATCAAGTCTCAAAAGACCGATCAGTATAGTAGCCTTGGAAGTACTAGATACATACATAAGTTTTACATTACATTTTAAAATGAAAAAAAAACAACATTGTGTCTCCTTTGAACACACTCATATCCCTTAGCCTATCCCTATAGGTCAATCATAATATACTTCTTCGCATCCTGGGAAAAATAAAACATAATAAAGGGGTGATATCAGATGCTCAGTTTGGATAACAATATAGTGGAAACTATCATAAATAAGCCTAAACATTTAAGGCAATGTATAAGACTAAAACACAAGCCTTTTAAACTTAAACTTCAGCATAATATGGAAAATATAAATCAAATAATGAAATTTAATCATTCACATGGTTATTATACTAGTCAAATAATCACATGTAATATCAATAGCTAATTTCATAATGATTTAATGCATATTGTCGGACATCATAACCACATATTCAAGGCCTTGGGCCAAGACTATAAATAAAAATATTGTCATGTCCTTGTACCAAGACACTATTTTATCTCATGAGACCTACCAATGCATCAAGGGTCTATATCAGGCCCCACCTGTCACTTACTACATTCAATGCATTCCTCATATGAAAAAGGTGAAACATAACATAAACATTCGTATTAAAATAACATAAAAAATGTTAATACTTTAACCATAAACTATAAATGACATAAAAATATCATATCCACAGTCAAACATATCATAAAACTATCAATACAATATGGAATATTGTATCATAATAAATCAACTTCAATTAAACATAAAATCCAACAATAGATGTTGACATAGATGAAATTAATACAAAAACTATTTGAGAGAAATATCTCTTTCTACTTTGGAATCATTTAAAAGTCGCATAATTATAAAAGAAAACATTTATTTTTAAAATATTCATATAATATTATAATGGAATCTTCTAAGGTTTTATAATGGTGTAAAATAGTCGCACCCACCGTATAAGTTAAAAAAACATTCTTTCCTTAATTTTTCAAAAAGGTCATAAAGTACCTTGTTTGGAAAATGATGGAAAGATTCATTTAAAAACATTTTATAAAAAGTAAAAAAAGGGTATAAATGACTTTAACCCATAGTCTAGAAAATATAAAAAATGTTTTGAAATATATTTTTAAGAAAAACATATGTGGATGATAAAGAGGTCCTAGTAGATACTTACGTATAAACAACCTTGGATAATAAAGAGATTGTGAAATTAACCCTTACCTTGTACTTTACTTAGTCAAAGGTACGTTAACCTCTTGTATAATGGTTAAATAATTTTCATTAAATTATATAATAATCACATACATAAATATTATATCATATATGATCCTCTAATATAGCTTTGTTAATAATATTTCAGTAGTATCATTGTTTCGGGTGTTAACTGATTCATTTTACTTCATATTTTTTATTACGTAAGCCATTTTTGTTATGTATAGGATGTATTTGATTCATATATAGAATTATATTAAGTTCTTAAATATTATTTTTAATTATCAAATGAAAATTACTCTTGAATGGTTATGATGGGGAACGAAATCTCATTGCATCGTGGAGACAATAAGCCATACGTACGCACGAGCGACAATATCATTCTATTAATGGTGAAATTGTATGAAATTTGATGGTATATTTTATATAAAGAATAATTAACATGTTATATTTATTATTTACATCGATTATACTCATTATTATACCCATCCAAATAATTAAGTGTTGAATAACAAACTACACCATGACAT
The DNA here is from genome assembly GCA_963277665.1 of Viscum album. NCBI lineage: Eukaryota > Viridiplantae > Streptophyta > Magnoliopsida > Santalales > Viscaceae > Viscum > Viscum album. The sequence goes on along the minus strand of OY728163.1, from coordinate 964,473,270 downwards.
GGATACGGTAAGTCGTACGCACGCATGTATGGTGACCTTGTCATTAATAGTATGGATAGAATAATGAATATTTTTGTACCATATTTATAATAACATGGTATGTATAAGTTAATGGAGTTATTATTTTGGTATGGAGACAACAAAGAAAGAGGAAGTGGAAGAAGAAAAGAACTTTGAAAGAGGTGATGAAATAATTACCTCTTCTTCTAGTGCTTCCTTTTGATTTGAACAAAAGGTCTCTTTAGGTTATCTTTATGATCAAAGTAAGGCCTATAGGTTGAATTTAGGGTATTTGGGAAGGTATTTTAGCAGGTTTTGGCCGAGACAAATGGATTTGGAGGTGTGAATTTGAGATAAGAGGAAGTACCCTTTTATAAGAGAGGTGAGGGGCACTTTAAGAAAATCTTGAAATATTAATTTATTATAAAATCATTTTCGGTTTCTAATAGCTCAAAAATGGATTTATTTAGATTATAATGTGTGTATGGGTATAAATCCTCTCAACCAATAGGTTTTAGGTAATTTTAGGTCACCATATTAACCTTATCTTTTAGATTTAACTCTTAGTTAAATAGTTTAACTTTTACCATGTCTTCTTGTATTTTTTATATTACATTATTAATATAGTTACTATAAAATTCCAAGAGAACCTAAAGTGGTTCATTAATGACATATATAACATTATATATGTCATTTTTCCAAATATTATATTTTTATTAATATTATATCATTTAATAAAATAGTATTTGTTTTAAAAGCTCATTTATGTCAATTTTGACACTATTTAGTATTTGGTTTTTTTGAAAGTCATAAAAATTTTATTACTTAAAAAAAATACATTTAATCAACCCTAAAATGTAATATTCAACTATAAAATTATTTTATGGAATCAAAAGTTTCAATTTACATTTATTTTAATATTTATACCATCAATTATTTTAATCTTTCATTAATAAGGTAATTACTGCATCATCATTGTGTCATAAATAAATTTAATTATTTAATGTTTAAAAATTATAAATAAAATACCATGATGTATGAAATAATTTTATCTTTCTAATTAATATTTATAGTCAAATTTATATTATGTTTAACCCTATATTAAAAATGGTTTAGTTATTAAACTTTGAATTTAACACTTTTAACTCTTCTTTAAATAAAATATAATAAATGTCCTAATCTAATAAAAGTGAACCAAAATTGTCATATTTTTGTCCTAAGGTTTATTTTGGTCGAAAAAAACTTATCCAATAAAATTATTACATGTTTTGGGGTAATTATAATATAATTTTTACCTTTAATTACCCTATTTACTTTTAACCGTGGTAAATAAAATTCAAAAGTTATGATTCATAAAAAATTATTTTCATCCTATTGAACCATATTTTACTTAATTATGGCAATGTGTCTATCAGATTTTTGAAATTCAATTCACATAAGTGGTAAAATTACATTTTATGAAAATTTGCAAATGTGCCTAGAAGGTGGGTAAAAGACGTTAAAAGGTTCAATAAAATGTCATATATATAATCTTATTATAAAATGACTCCAATAAATTACATTGGATTAATATAGGTATTATGTATATATTTTTACTATAAAATAAATTTAAATTTAAAAATAATTATTTAAATAAAAAGTTGGTTTTTAAACAATAACGTAGTGTTTTTCACTATTCATTAAAAATTGAAAGTTTTCATAAAAATACCAAAAATTTACCCTAAGATAATTTTGATTTTCTAAATATAAAAAAAATTCCAATTTGAAAAATAAAATTTATATTTCAAAAAGTGGGTATTACTATTCATAACTGCTTTTTAAACAGCTAGTTTGATTGGTCGTGGTGTGCTAGAACTCGAAGTTGCGTACAATGCAAGCTATTGTATTATTCAAAGAGAAACGTACTGTGGAATCTTGGGGTGTTACAATTACGTAATAAGAATAAGGTTTTATGAGTTCTTAAAGCTTATATTGTAAATATTTAAGCATTTCAAAACATTATAACCCAATTCATGCTTCCCCTGTTATTTTCTACACTAAGCTTTTCTCATATAGACTTATAGTGTTGGATGATTTGTTTTTCATGTATCAAGTTTTGATTGTGTTTGGTTATTTATTGAATTTTTCTATAGATTTAAAACAAAGGAAAAGGGGGTCATTATTGGAACCAAGCATGTTCTTTGCTAGAAATAGAGTCTAGTTTGTGTTTTTTGTCAATCTATTCTAAGTTTATTAGATCATTTTCAAGGAAAGTGATCTTACAGTACAACCTGAATACAGTGTTAAAGGTGGCATAATTTCCCAATGTTTTCCAAATTTTTGGGCTCAAAATTAAGAGGAAGAGACAAGAATTGTAAAAGGTGGTTTTTTGGTATTAACACTTTATAAATATAGTAAAGGAAATGGTTTCACAAAGACTGGGGTTTTCAAAGGATGATATTCAAAAAGATGTGGAGCATTGTGAACAAGAATCGTAAATAGAATAATGGGTTGATGGTAATCTCCATGAATACGAGAATCTTCACAATTTGTTTACATTTCACTGGAGATTTATGAGTGGAATAGCTTCATTAAAATGAAATTAAAGGATCATGGAAAATTTTATGGAGGTGTAGGAGCATCATATAAGGTTTAGCATATAAATATGAGGCTACCCCCACTTCATTTTACATGAAAAGAATTGGATAATAGGCTTAATCTCTATGAATTTGAGAAGGCTAAGATATTATTTAATCAATTATTCATTGTGAGTTTGAGCATCATGAAAATAATATCTTAGTCTTGAACAATGATTAGGTATCTTAGAAAACGTATTTTTTTGGTGACTGGTTATTTTGTGTTGACTCATTCAGCTTTATGGATGCAATTTGTTCTACGAAGGCAGTTTTCTTTGAGAAAGTTGGGTACTTCGCGAAGTAGATTTGTGAAAGGTAGTGTTGATCATCTAGTTTAAGTAAACAGTTCTTTAAAGTGAATTAACTTAGGACTATGGTGCAAGAAGATTCTTGTGTTAGTCATAGAAAAATACTTAAATGTCAATCTAATAAAGAGAGCTTCAAGTCATTGAACTGAGTATGACTTCACCCAAAGCAGTGAGCTAGGGGGAGTTGATGGAAGTGTTCTAAGGAAGGGAGTGTAATATCCCTAAAATTATATAAAGATAGTGTGTCTGGTAAAAATTGACTATGTATAAACATCATTATTCCACAACTAGTGAATATTAGTGGATTTAGGTATGACTAACACACTTTCGACATATGATCCTTGGACTAGACCTTAGTGGTGAACCTAGTAAAATTGTTGTATTGTCTCTCTGCATGTGAATGTTTGATTACTTCACAATTCTATAAATATAGGTTTATAAATTTCTTACCAATGTGGTAACAAGATCTATTTATTTAAAAGAAAAATTTGACACCCAGATTCACTCCTCCCCTCTTAGGGTGTTTTGGGGTCCTACAGGCGGCACTCGAATCAGAATATAGATGGTGAAACAAATTCAAATCCTAGATTATTCTTGAGATATATATTCCATGGGAGGGGGATTATTTTTAATTATATAAAAAATAAAGGTAGAGGATGAGTTATAAATATATAGGGTAAAATTTTCATTTATCCTAAGTTTTAAATGTCGCATGATTTGGTCACATTGTTGACCAAACTGTGTGCTAACCATTCTCACCCCATTGTCCAGGGGACACACCCCACATAGCCTACATCACATGGATAGAAAATCATTCATAGATCATGTTCACCATCTATCTCAACCATGCATGTCCAAATACAACCTTTCATTGTTTAGAAAAACTATATGGAACACTTATAGGTCTATATGGTTTGAAGAGAACTATTTTCACTAATTGTGCACTAACCATGCGCCTCTCTTATCTTCTTTAAAAATTAGAACTTCAGGAACTAAAAAATTTCCATACACTCTTGAACCCTTCTTAAAACCATATAGAAATTTGATTAATATAACATTAAGAAATCAAATTTAAATTAAAAATGTTTTATACCTCGAAGAAAATCCAGGATATTACATCTAGTGCCCTGAATGGTGGGAGGATACTGGAACTGAAAGTCTCTAGCATAGCCAAACATGGACCTTGGTGCCCCTCTGCCTTGGGTGGTAATAATAAAAAGGCATCTTGCCTAAGTTTTTCATACTTCCTATGCTACTAGAGTAGGTGTGGGAGTGTTCTCTAGTGCACCCTCTTACATAGTAGGTGGTGGAGTAGGGGAATCCTACCTGGCGGGAGCATCTCAACCCACATCAATAGGTGGCCCCATTAGTCTCCTTAGGGGATACATCTTCTAAAATGTGAAGGAAACATTTAGGAAAGACCAGATTCATTATGATAAATCCCAATAATTATATGGGATCCCACAAGGTTATCCTATGAGTCTACCCATAACCTAAGTTATATCTCTCTGAGCATTAAGCAAGGACTCCATCCATGTATGTAAGTCACAGTCACATATATACATAAAAACATAACATCATAATCAGGTTAAACTAATTAATTTAAATATATATATATATTAAAATATCATTAAAATATATATATCACATAGTCAATGAATATAAGTTTATCCCAAATAGAAATTACAAATCAATGAATTAAATTAAAGAACTAGTATACAGCATACAAAAGGTACATATATGGCATGTGAGCCTATGTGTCTAATCATGATGCATGAATGCACCCAAATCCTCATCAAGTAGTAAAAAAAATCCCATTAATGGTAAATTGGAGGTATATTACACATGTGTTGTCTTGGCACATGGAAACTCCCCTACCCAAGTCCCATAAAACCTATCTCTTTTCTATCATGTCTTAGGTTAGTCCAAAAATAAAAGAATAAAAATGTTCTCTGATGCCATTTTGTATCCCCCTAACTTGAACCATCATTTCTGATATGATGAAGAACATGACCCCATGTGCACCTCAACATATGCAAGAAGTTTCCAACTAGTAGCGATTTTCTGAATGTCATCAATGGGAAGACTATACCCTCAATATCATATTATTGAACAAATAATAATAATAATAATAATAAACAAAATAAAGTAAACAAGGAAGAAGAATATAATTTCAGATGGAACACATGTCATGCAACACATAAATAAATGGGATCCTAAAGTGGAAACCTAAACCAGAGTATAAATGAAGCAGATAAGTAAATAAACTATAGTATCTTCTAGAGTATTTTGTGAACCTGCAACCATCTCCCTACCCCATGGTCCAACCATCTTCCACGGGCCTTTTTCTCTTTCTCGGATCCCTATACATGCGGTTTGTATGTGAATTGAGATTCCTATATAGTGTGTGAGTAATAAAACCCAGTAGGATATCATCAATGAATCCTTAAAAATTTTCATAGGTATAACAGGTGTATACCATGATAATAATAAATTCACAATAAATCATAAGAATTTATATCAATCACTCGTGTACTAACCAAGCCACCATGATCCCCAGTTGTACCTACTTTGGCACCATGCTAAAAGTAATATCAAGTATCGGTAGTAACCAAGAACTAAAAACAAGTCTTGTAAACATACTTCTCGACATCTTGTGAGCAACCTACTCATCATCCACTAATCATCAAGTGATTAATGTCCTCATCATCCACTAGGCATCTAGTTATCATGATACTTGGAATCCAATGATCCTCGAGTAGACATGCTACTTTGAATCTATTAGTAATTGAGTAAATCACATGGAATCTATGAGTTATCATCGTATCCTTATCCTGTACTCAGGTCCATCATCCTCATCATTGTAAGTCATGTGCACTCCCCCTATATGGATAACCATTTCATGAAGGTAAAAATATATGAGAACTCAGAACAATACCTTCCAATTCATGGTAACACACCTAATAGGATAGATCATACAAACCAAATAATAGCATATCATCATGAGTAAATAATAGCGATATACAAACATGTAATCATCATCAAACATAAACTAAAAATCAACAAGCATACTCTTGGAATCAAGTATCATAAATGTGTCTCACGGGATACACACACATCCAAATGAAATCAAAATAAACAATAAATATCAAGGTATGACAATAAAATAATTATACCAAGTAAAAAAGTTTATACAAGATCCCAAAATGGTAAGGAACTTCCTACATCAAGGATGTTGATGAAGAACTCTAAAGTTTATCAATTATCTAAGACCAAACACACCGCACACCCATGGAGAATGAGATCACATGTTAAGGTATGTATATTTCAATTCTAGTTCATCAATAAGTACATTTATAATAAATACACAAGATAAATCTAAGTCAAGAATTTGATTCTAGAATCATATTCCTTACGGTGTTCATCAACAAATTAAATTCTAAGGTATGTCGAAGGAAGAGATTCCAATTCACCAGATCTATTGATAATCAAATAACAGATCATGAATTCATTTTTGATTCTAGAAGATAGACTTGTGTTTGGAAAATGAACATAAATCCATCAATAATCCATCAATAAAAAAGATATTTAAGAAGAATAGAGTCTTGAGATGATCGATTCACAATGACTTTCCTAGAAATGGCCTCCATTCTTGAGAGGTTTTTTTAGTAAATGGGTTTATCATTGACATGGTTAATCCTACACCAATATTCTAAGTAATCATCAATGTATTAAGGATCAATCATTAATACATATTATAGAAGAGGTCTATAAATATGATTCAATAATATTTACCTATAGAACACTCGCATTCGTTGGTAGATCTTAATTTGATCAAGGAATGATATAAACTTTCTATATCTTCCACTGATCTATGAATAAAGAGATAAAATTTCACTCGATGTTTATATAAAATATAGATCTAATATAGGTCCATTATCATCTCTCAAAGTGGAAGAAGGATTTATCATAAATCTAAAAAAATCTCAACGTTCTAAATTTTCCAGATCAATTAAAGGTTGGAGAGGTAAAGGGTAATAATGGGAGATCCAAGATTCATGAGAGGGAGACTAAAATTCATAATAAGGCATTCAGTTTTAGAATTATTTTTTAAAGGGGGTCATAAATGAGTGTAATTCAAAACCCACAAGGTACATTAATTGCACCCTTGGACTGGGTGCATCGGATACCTAGTGGGACTCACCAATGATCTGGTGGCAGCATTGGATGGCTGGTGTGTATAAAAGAACCACACAAGTTCTTCCAATGCCTCTGATAGGCTGGTGGGGTTTTCTAAATCTATAATACTTACTATAACCCCATCAAATTGCTGGTGGATGTTTTCTAGCTACCCCAAGGCTAATCCCTTCTTCAACTCTTCCACATTCAAAACCCAAACCCTTATCCACTTAAATATGACCTATAACACTTCCATGTCATATATAAACATTATTATAATGGATAATTTCATAAAATTAAACATCTCATAAAAAAATAAAATTGATTTTGTTAAACATGGTTTGATAAACCTACGGCCCTCCAAACAAACTTTGTGACACCCTCCAGTACCAAATACATGGTTGGTGCATGGTTTGAAGACTGTGTACCCAAAACATGTGGGTGCCCAGTTGAGGCCAAATGCCTCACATTTTTGGCACACAGTTTGTAAAATCGTGTGTGCAAACCATGTGCACGTGAATTTAATGACCCAAAAATCCATTTTAATGGCTATTTATGATCTGTTTTAACCCATTCTTCCTTATATAGAAAGATATCTCGAAACTAGATAAATTGATGAACTCTATGAGGTATGTGATTCTAGAACCACCCTTCTTAACATGGAATCTATTTGGAACTCTATTCTAAACCTCCTTATTTATGAATCAAAACCCATGATAGGAATCCTTGATATGTGATCTAGTTCTCCATGGGTGCGCAATATGATTTAGGATTTTATCCATTTATGAATATTAGAGTGATTCATCAATGAGCTTGAGGTAGGAATTTCTTTACCATTTGGGGCTTGTGTATACACTTGTTACCTTGGTATGATTCTTATATTGTCATAGCTTATTTTATTTTGCTTGATAGAGATCACATGTGGATGGTTGTGTGGCCTGTGAGACCCATTTATGATTCTTGATGCCATGAGTAGTCTTATATAGATTGTTACCATGTTAGATGTTGATCACATGTTTATATATGTTGATAAAAATTTCTCATGATGACATGATTTTTAATTCATTTATATTTTATTCCTTGTTTTATGTGTTACCATGCCTTTGGAGGCATTGTTTTGGTACTTAAAATAGGTGGACCATAGTGATATGATTATCCCTTAGAGGGGGAGTGCACATGACATACAATGATGGTGACGTTAGATCAGTGATTTTTGAGTGAAATATTCACTCAATGACTTGTGGATGTTAAGTGACATATTTTCTTGATGCCTTTTGGATGTCAAGTGACATGTTGTCTCAATGCCTTGTGGATGCCAAGTGACATGTTATCATAATGCCTTTTAGATGTCAATGACATGTTGACTTGATTCCTTGTGGATGTCAAGTGAAAAGTTGACTTGATGCCTTAGGGATGATGAGAAATATATTCTTGACTACTTATGAAATATATTGTATTTATCCTTCCAGTATGGAGTCAAAGAGGTATAGTCAAGACCCATGGGGGTTTGGTCAGCACGTGATTGCTCAGAATATTATTGTTTTTACTTGCGCATTTATTATATAATGGAATACACCTATTATACTTGTGAACACATTATAAGGAAACTTTGGTGGTTTCATACTATTTTATATTACTCACACCCTACATGGTCATATCGATATGTTTAAAGACTTCATGTAGGGATCCAGGTAAGGGAAAGGGGCATGAGGTAGATAGATCAATAGTGGAGCATGGAGCTAATAGCGCTATTGGTATAGACTCCATAGGATTATGTAATGTTTTTATTATTTATATACTTGAACCTCATATACCCTTGATTGGATTTCCACACTAGGATCCCTATTAATTTATTTTTATGACATGTTTTCCATCTCTTATTACATTATGATGCTTTATAATCCATCGAAATTACTCTGAGTTCTTTTATATTTTATTTATATTTTTGGTGTATATCTATGATACAAAGGGTATAGTATCCCCCATTTATGACATTAAAACCCTCACTAATAGTCAGTATCCTCCTTTATACAAGTATGTGTTTATACATGTTCATGTTTTCTTTTTTTTATTATATATGATTTTTTTAACCCTTTATGATTTTTTTTATTACATGTGATTTTTTAGACATTTTCATATTTTAAGTATAACTTGAGTTTCAAATATTATAATTTAATCATTCCTAATTCATATGAAAGATAATATGTATATCTCTATTTTATTAAATTACAATGAAGTATAATTCTTTTTCTAGCATGTTATCATTTAATCCTGAACATGATTCTTTTTTTAGTCTCAAATTCTATTTTTCGGTATAAACTACATTATAATTTTCATCTTTATTTTGATGATATATAAATCCAAATTGTTTTTATTTGTGCGATTATTATAAAATTTTATAGATAATGCATTTATATAAACTTTATTAGTTTATGGGGAAGTCTGAAAATACTTTTCTATTACTCTAAAAATTCAATGAAGTTGTTGCTGTAGTTTTAGAAACTCTATAGTCTGTAGTTTTGAAAAGTTGATGTATTTAATTTAATGTAAGTTATAAAGATATTTTATTCTCGCAAAAATTAATTTTATATAAATCCAACATGTTTATATTTATTTCATTAGTTTACATTGAAGTATAAAAAGGTTGTTTGGATGGTCAATAAATTATCTAAAATTCTTCAATGTTGTTTCACAGCTGCAGTTTTTCTAGAATGTTGTTTATTATATTTTTTGATGATATCAAGAGATGTAAAAGGAATATTTATTCAATTATTGATTTTATGAAAATATAATAATATTTTATACAAATAATTATTCTTTACTAAAGTATGAATCTTATGTTAAGAGTCTTTAAATTTTTTTTGAAGTTTGTTAAAGTATGTGGTTCAATTTTTCTAAAAGTATGGTTCGGAAACCCTACTTTTAGAATAGTGAAAAGTATGGTTCAAAAACCCTACTTTGAGAATAATGATAAGTATGGTTTGGAAACCCTACTTTCAGAACAGTGAAGATTATGGTTTGGAAACCCTACTTTCAGACCAGTGGAAATTATGGTTCGTCAACCCTACTTTCAGAATAGTGAAAAGTATGGTTCAGAAACCCTACTTTCAGAATAGTGAAAAGTATCGTTTGGAAACCCTAATTTCAAAATAGTGAAAATTATGGTTTAGAAACCCTGATTTTAGAACAATGAAAAGTATGGTTTGGTAAACCTACTTTCACAGTGAAAGTATGGTTCGGAAACCCTACTTTCAGAATAATGAAAATTATGGTTTGGAAACACTACTTTCATAATAGTGAAAAGTATGGTTCGGAAACCCTATTTTCAAAACATTACAAAGTATGGTTCAACAACCCTACTTTTTTAATGAACCCTATGCTACTTTTTTAATGAAACCTATGCTACTTTTATTAAGGTATGGTTCATGTACCCTACATTTGGTAAAACTTACTTTTAGTGAACCCTACTTTTGGTGAACCATACTTTCAGTGAACCCTAATTTCTATGAACCCTACTTTCAGTGAACCCTGCTTTCGTGTACCCTAATTTCATGTACCCTACTTTCGGTGAACCCTAATTTTTGTGAACCCTACTTTCAGTGAATCCTACTTTCAATGAACTATACTTTTGTGTACCCTAATTTCATGTACCCTAATTTCATGTACCCTACTTTTGTGTACCCTACTTTCATGTACCCTACTTTTGTATACCCTAATTTTTTGTTTCCACTTTGTGTTTATATGTTGAACATTGATCAGCTGCATATTTATATGGATTATTTTTAGAGGTTTTTCTGCTGGATAAATTCACATTAAATCTAAGGATTATGATCGAAATGATTTTGATGATTTTGGTGAAATGTTTAAAGATAAAAACTAATAAATTATTTCAAAATATTTTTCCAATAAACTTAGAGGATACAAGATAATTTGAATTCAAATATTTTAATTTACTTTCGGATTATGCTGCTAGTTTTAGAAACTATTTTGATTAAGTTTAAAGAAGTTTGAATGGATTTAAACTGGATTTTTAAAAGGATTAAATGCTATTATTATTCTGTATATATTATTGGAAGATTTATTCAAATTATTTTAAATTATTTTTATGATTTATTTTACAAAAATAAAGAGGAAATGGTGCTGCGATTTTTGTGGAGATATTTATGAAAGCTCTTGACTCAATTTATTTTGAATATCCAAAGGATGAGAAGCTGCTGCAACTACTGAATACCTATTATATATATATATATATATATATTGTAAGTTAAAAAAACAAAAATACACAAAAACACCATGGGCTAACATCTTCGATGCACTGTGAACTTTTTCAACCTACCATACAAGCCAAAGTTTGTTCGATACTTTTTTTCATTACATGGACATTCTCTCAAGTTCTAAATTACTTTTTATTAGAATATAATTGTCTTGAAGAGATTTTATAATCAAAATATCAATAACCAGTACCAGTTCTTTCATTTTTTATCTTCTCTTGTCTGATTTCTAAATTTGTATCACTATTTTCCATCTCTCACATGCACTTTCTATTTTTCTATTCATTCTTTCACACACAAAAACATTATTTTTTATTCTTTTTCCTCGAGTTGTGACTCCTAAATTTTAAATTCAGGATCTAAGGGTTGTGAATCCTTGTATGTTAATTTAGGACTATTTAGTTTGTGACTTTCAGTGTCTAAAGTTAGGTTGTAAGGGTTGTGATCCCCATACAAAAGTCAGTGTCATGGTTATCCCTCCACTAGAAAAGGATTTTATAATTGGGTTATGATTCCCCCTCAAAAATCATTTTAGTGAACATGTATCTCTCACCAAGTAGAGAGTTATATGAGTAAAGTTTTCCCACTTTGGACCAAACTACTATAAAAAATATCCTTCTATTATTTACTTTTTTTGCTGCTATTTAACCTTAATAATTAACTTAGATAATTAATTTATTTAATCTATTCTTTTTTTTAAAATTTTAATTTGGTCTATTCACCCCCACCCCCCCCCCCCCTCTAGACCATTTTTCATTACCCTATCCAACCTAACATGAGGTTTTCATGAGGTCTTATGACTCTTCATATCAAACTATGTGGTTTAAGTCGGGGTGTTATAAAATGGTATCAGAGAATACTTTTCTTCTTTTATTTTGGACTAACCTGGGACATGGTAGAAAGGAGATAGGTTGTATGGGACTCGAGTATGGGATTTTCCATGTGTCTGTCCATTTCATGAGTAATGGGCCCCTAAGTTACAGTTCGTGGGATTTTTATTATAGTTTTATAGGATATTATTTCATTCATGTATCATGAATAGGAACATAGGGTTTCATTCTATATATATTTTGGTTAAGTGATACATAATATTTATTTAATTTAATTCCTTGATTTGTGTTATCTATTCATCATAGACCTTTATTCTTTGATTGAGTGGTATATCTATATTCTTTGATTATGTGATATATCTATTTTTTCATTAATTAGTTGAACTTGATCATGCTATTATGTTTTATATATATATGAATATGACTAACATTAAGGTACGGAGAACCTTGAGTGGTACTAGGAGGGATATACCTTGGGTAATGGGTAGCCTCTAGGGGGAACATTTATGTAATCTTATAGACTGGTTAGGATTTTTCTTAACAATTTTAGTGGTTTAACTATTCATTTAGAATTTCAAAAAATGTTGCCTCAAAGGAGACTTGTGGGACCACAAGCTGGAATGGGCTGGGATGATTTCATTAGGGAAGACGCCCCTATTCCACCACCCACTATACAAGATGGTGTAGTAAATCATGATCCTATACCCATTATTATGGCATAGGTAGTGGGACCACCTCAGTCAGGAGTCCTTCTTGTACCTACCCATGGTGGAGGGGCACCTAGGTCCTTGGCCAACTATTCTAGAGACTTCCAACTCTAGTATCCACCTTCCTTATAGGGTACTGGAGTGCTATAGTATGTAAATGAATTGATATATATCATCGAGATTATATTTTACCATATTGAGATACTTGAGGACTGAAAGGTGAAATTAGTGGAATTTATTCTACAAGGATCCATTAGGAGATCATGGGGCATGATAGGATAATATGGTAGACATGAGGGTCTCACTCGGGTAGGAGTTCATGGAACTACAATAGGTATATATGACATTGTTAGATTACTCTACATGTTTCATGGATCTGCTCCGCTTTAGTCCCCTCCTAGCCAGAAATGAGGCACAGTAGGCCATGAATTTTCAAATTGGCATTTATCCAAATCTTTGATTCCTTATTCAAGGCTTCAGTCTGGCTACTTATTCTATGATGTTTCACAATACTATGACTATAGAGAAGGGCCTATGGGAGGACTGCATAGCTATATTTATTTTATCCTTAAGTACATATGTGAGTGAACCTTCTACAGTTATGATGAGTATATTATCTAAATCCATAAAGAGGAAAGAGAAACATATGATCCAAGGAGGTTATAGGTATAGATATAATAATAGATCTTCATCTACCCCTTATAGAGGATATTCATAGTGCTAAAACTATGGATTGGTTAGCCACTTCTATAGATTCTACTCAGAACCTTATAGAAAGCATTGACATTGCATAAAGATGGGACACCTCTAACAATTCTATTCTAAAGAAATGAGGTTGAGGTTCCACATGGGTGTGGGACAGATTCAGTTAGGAAACCAAGGATCCAACTGAGTTCCTCGGGGCTGCCTTCCTCTTCTCGGCGACGACGACGCCATCTGTGGCCCCTCCCCCCTTGGTGGGGGATGGGGAATCGGCGTTAAATGAGAAAGGTGGGGTCTCCCGACCGTTCACAAATCCTGATTTTCTTCCAGCATTTCCGGAAGTTTCTCTGTGTCTGAAAGTTTCTGATACTCTCAATGGCATCCCTAACCTCCAAATTTCAACCTCTGAGTTTGCAGAAACTTCAGCACTCCTGAATCGCACTTTGGTTTCTCGTTTTAAGCATATAATACCTTCAATCGATTCCTTAGACCGGTTTGTCTTCATTTGTTGGGACCTTCAAGAGATATCGGTTGTCATTTTTCTCGATAGAAACCATATCATGGTTCGCTTCGAATCAGAGGCGGATCTCATCAAGGCTTGGTCGAGGGCACCATGCAGCTTCAATGGATTTCACTTCTTTCTCCTACGGTGTTCATTCGATTTGCATATGAATCGTGATCCTCCTGCAGTGGCGGTCTGGGTAAGTCTTTAAAACCTTCCTTTACCATTTCAGAATCCTTCGGTGATTCGTATGATAGGCAACCTCGTTGGAAGATTCATGTGTTCTGATAGTCGCATGGAGGCCGTGTTCCACCCGGTGAATCCTCGAATTTGTATTGAAGTAGATGTTTCTCGGCTGCCTGATGATTATGTATGGATTACTATTGGAGAAGATTACAGGTGGAAGCAGCGGGTGATTTATGAGACCTAGATTGATTTTTGTCCATCTTGAAAGTGGTTGGTCCATTCTTCAGAAGCTTTCTGCAGGAGAGTCAATACTCTGTCGATGGATGTTAACCGCAAGGGGAAGCAGGTCGTGGCAAGGAAAGGGGAGGATACACCGGGTGAGAGTCTGGAGGTCGTTGTGCATGCGGGTCTGGCCATGGAGGCTTCGGGGTCCAAACCTGGGGGCACTCTTCAGGCGAGTGACCTCCCTAAGGACGCTCACAAGGTGGCGTTTTTGGACGTTCTCTTTTCCGTTGCTTCAAGAGATAGGACTATGCAAGGCAACCCAACAGTGGTGGAGGTTTTCAATAGGATATGGCAGGATTTGGCGGGCTCTTCCATTTCCTCATCTTGGAAGCAGTCTGGTTCGGGTTCTAAAGAGCAGTGTTTGGAGCAGAACTTGGAGAAGGGGAACACGGTGAAGGCACAGAAGGTGGAGAGATAGGGGGCTACACTGGGCTCGGCCAGTCCGTGTAGTGCTGGGGGTCCTAAAGGGTTATACCCCTCGGTGAGACCCTTCCTCACCCTATCCAACAGATTTGAAGGCCTTTTGGAAGACAGTTTTGAAGAAGGCTTGGAGTCTAGTCTTGTGGCCGGTGGTGTTGAAAGGGCTAGTGCAGGACGGCATGATACAGGTAAGTTGAGGAATGAGGATGTCTCCATGACCGGTGAAGAGGACACCACATCGGTTGGGTATCTTGCATCAATTGATAATAACACTCCGGTTCCTAGGAGGGGGAATCCTTCGGATTGTGAGGTTAATGGCTAGAGGAGTAAAGGGAAAAATGATTCTGAGGGAAACAAGGAAAATTTCAGTGGTCCAGCCATCCTGTCATACAGTGAGATTGTGCGAAGTGCAGCTGGAAGGTTGACTGAGTGTGCAGGAACTCTTTTTGCTACTCCAAGAAGACGAACAAGGAAATACTACTCTTACCTTCCATGACTGATGTGTACCAGATCTTCCCTTAAACGGGAAAAAGGTGTGATTCTCACCTTCAAAAAATACATTTTTATTAAGCAACCTTGCTCAGTTCAACCTTTAATGGATTAGACAGAGAATTTTGAGCAAAGAAATTACTTCTTCAGGCAGCATAAATCAGCCTCAAAGTGGGAATCAGCTATGGCAGAAGGGGAGTCATGTGTTGGATGTGGAGATTACTATGGATATTATGATATATAGTTCTATGATGTGTTGGTCGGTTTGTGGTTTTTCCTGAGTTTTTTTCTTTTGTGGATTCTTCAGTTGTGATCT
Organism: Viscum album; assembly: GCA_963277665.1. Taxonomy (NCBI): domain Eukaryota; kingdom Viridiplantae; phylum Streptophyta; class Magnoliopsida; order Santalales; family Viscaceae; genus Viscum; species Viscum album. The sequence continues at coordinate 964,457,460 of OY728163.1, read as the reverse complement.
GGTTTGTGTTAAGGGTTGTACAGTTTATCACTTTTCCTAAAAGTGTTTGGAAATAAAAAAATTAATTTTCAGTCAGAGATGAGGAGGTCCAAGTATATACAGTGGATCAGACACCATTGGATGGTGGTGAGGGACCATCTAGTATTCGAGGTATGTTCTTGATCACTTCTACATTGTATGCTACTTTGTTTGATATTGGTGCTTTTCATTCTTTTATATCTACACAAGTTTTTACTGGACTTGACTTATTGGTCAAGGGTTCTTCTAAGTTGTTATAAATTGGTACACTATTGGGTATCAAAGTGGATCATCTTCATCAATTCATATAGTTTCCTATATTCATCATTGGTTATGTACATATATGGTACTTCATGATTCTAGAGATGATGAGCTTCGATGTAATTCTTTCCATGGACTAGATAACAAGTTATAGAGCTCACACTAATTACTATCAGAGAAAAGTATCATTTACATTACTAAATGGAGATAATTTCATGATGAACAGTGAGTGGGGGTTGGGAGAAGTTATATTGGTTCCAAAAATGAGACATCTTTTAATGATTATGGCATAATTTAAAGCTTAGATCTTTCAACAGGATTAGTGGTATCCCCTTGACTTTCCTCCAAATTTTTTATCTCTATTAGGATGACTTCCCAAAAAAACTTCATTGGACTTCCCCCTAATATAGAAGTTGACTTTTAGATAGAACTTTTCTTAATTTCACATCCCATTTTGATACCCCCTTATCATATGGCATATGTTGAGTTGAAGTATCTCAAGATAAAAATCAAGTTTTAGTGTTGGTGTCCTAGGACCAACTGATTGTACTTTGATTACATGCATATTAGATGTATTGAATATTGATTAAGCATATTATTACATATTTTTCATTGTTCTTCATGAATTTAATGTAATAATATCCTAGAGTATTTTTCACATTGATAAGGCCATAGTAGTTCCCCACTATGATGATAACCTTGAAGTTCTATGAAAATATTCTTAATATAGTTTTGTGGTTGGATAACATACTATCATGGGAAATGTATTATTTAAACCATTAGGTGTGAATACTCATAAGAGTGTGAGGATTTTTCTCATGAAGTTTACACTTGGTAATCTACAATTTCATGAACCAACCTGGGTCAACCCTGAACTAGTCACCCGAACTAGTCTACAACAAGGATTGAAGGGCATTCATGATCCCTACAGGCTGGAAACTAGTGTCAGGAATCAAAATAAGATAGTTGGGAATTATTTGGACCATAAAAAAAGATAAATAAATAAATATAAACTAAAAACATAGATAAAAACTAGTATTGGAAATAAAATAAAGTTGCACAGCAAAACATGCCTCCAAGTGACCTTCTGGGTCAACGCCAAACACAGAACCACGCTCGCTCCAAGAGCGATCCAAAATTAGAAGAACATGAAACTAAAAAGATAGAGTAGGTGTGAGAACCAATATTCTCGGTAAGAAATCCAAGGATAAACAATGCCCTATGCCCTTTACTTTAAAAAGAAACCCAAATCATGCTAGTTTGAAAATAAGACATAATAAAATAATGTTTTTTATTATTTTCAAATTCAAGTAACAAGTTTTCATTTTCATGAAAATTATTTCTCTTCCACTAAATTTTCAAAATATATTACAAGCATACACTAACATTTCAAAATAAAAATAAAAAAAATAGATTATAATATGGTTTTTACAAAAAAAAAAGAGATCAATCATGAAACAAATGAAGTGAAAATCACATCATAAGCACCATGGGAAATCCCTAAGAAGCTAGTGTTAGTTGGGGACCTAGGATCCTCGTTACTCAGTGAAACGTGGTATAGAAACCACAACTAACAGCATTCTAATGCACGAACCACTAGGAGGGGAAATACCATGGTCCTAGTGGTATCTAATCATCACAAATGTTTAGTTAGTGTGGTATCCTCGATCCTGCTAGATGAAACTTGGACAAACAACTTCTGAATCATCTAGTATACTAGTCCTAGTATACCCACCTAAGTACCCAGGGTTACCTATGTGCTCTATTCCAAATGATGGTGAGATTTTATCAAGAAAACATATATGAACATATCACTTTCTTTATCCAAAAACCCATTCAACATTCCACCACTAATCTCCCTCCTTAAACACATTCACCTTTTTACATCACACAAAAATTCACAAGGCTCTACACTAGGAACATATCACAAATCACACATTAACACTTGCATCACATTTCTCAATCTAGGGAGAATGCCACAAGATGGGTTTTCCTATTTCGCAAACCATTTTTAAAGTGGAAAATGGGCCTCATTACTTTACAAGGAATATTATCATTTTATAAAAACATTTTTTATCAACATATTTAAGTTTAAAAAAAATTTAAAAGCACAATTGTACAACCAAGGAACCACACTTTTAAAAGTAATTTAGAAAACATTCTTAAACTGAACCAACCCATTAGAAATACTCATGAAACACTAAATCCACCAAGGAAAACACTTTAAAATATTTAAAATTAAAGATCAATTGATCATTAAAAAATTACATCACTATTTACAACAAAGTCAAAGACATGTTTCAATGTGAAAAACTTTCATTGGCAGCTTAGATAAATTATGTAAAACAAATGAATAATTGTTTCTAACAACTACATATAGACCACATAGCATTTAAATACTATATAAATATAAAACATATTTTTAAAACAATAAATAAATTATAGATTTAAAATTAAAGGGCTGGGAATAGAGATCCTACCTCAGGACAAAGAAGGTCGATCTGGAACACCTCAGCACTTGAAGAATCTGACGATGGAAACTCGGGTCCAGACTTTACACTAACACATACATGCATTTATAAATATATATATAAATACCCCTAGCTACATTTCACATATTCCCATCTCTATTAGGGAATATGTAAAAAGATGACATATATATATATACCTTAACCTATGCATGTACATGTAGGAACTCTTGACACCCGCAACCCAAAACCACCATAGCGAGGTTCAAAGCACTCTATAAATATTAACAACAAATCAAAAACCACAAAACCCATAAATTAAAATTAAAACTAATAAAAATAATTGAAAACCCTTATCAAAATCAATGAAGAATGGACTGAAACGGTCTTAAGTGCTTTGACTTCAGTGGAGGACATAAAAACATACATGAAACTGACCTGAAAGACCCTATAAACCCCCTATTAAGAAGGGAGACATAAAAAATAAACTCTTCAGAAACCATAGGGTTTGGCTAAGCTAGTTAGGGAAATGGGTAAGGGGGTAAACACAAAATCAAGGGAGGATAAAGGAGGAGGATTGCATACCTTAGAGATTCATCCCTAGATCCGAGAGAAAAATAGAGGAACGATGAGGAGGAGAGGGGCTCAAAAGGTGGGAGGTGAGCACACAAGGAGAATTAGTGAGGGTGTCATGTGAGTGATAGGGGAGGATAAGAGAGAAGAAAAAAACAAAAGAAAGTAAAATAAAGAAAAACCTAAAATAAAACCTAAATAATAAATAATAAACTTAATAATAATTATGATAAACTTAATAATAATAATATTATTATTCATAATAATAATATTATCATTATTATTATTATTAAATTATTTTATTTTTATTTATGTAATTTTATTTTATTTTATTTTACTTTATTTTATTTTATTTTAGAACACAGGTCGGCCACACATTTTAGCTGCACGGTCTGCCAGACCATGCGCCAACAGTGCGCACCCTACTGGAGAGAAGAGGCACATGCACGGTCCGGTTTCATGATTAAAAAACCTTGAACCAACCTTGTTGAAGGACTCTATCTAGTTTCAGAACTAAATTGTACGGTTACTTGGGAAAAACCGCATGGTTTTCCCAAACTGTGCTCTTCCCATGCACCATATTCTTCCAAGCCCAAAACATCTATTTCCAAATTAAAAATTAAAAATTCAAACCATGACTCAACCCAAACCTTGAAAAGGATATCCAAATACAAGAAAATAATAAAATAAAAGAATTTACAAGGTCGGCATGTGACAATTATCCCCACCACAAACACTTTCTTCCCCCATAAATTCACCCAACTAAATGATTATTAAAACTTGGTTTCATGCCTAATCAAAATTAAAAGAAACCACAAACCACAAGGTGACTTTTAAATATTTCAGTCACACCTAACCATCTCTAAGAGAAGCTATAATGAGAAGATCCATAAGGAAATGAGGAGGTTTATCCCCACCATAAGAACCTGACTAGCACAGCCAACATTGAGACTCTCAGCATGGGCTAACTCTAAAACTACTAACTTAACAAAGTAGAAACTGCCAACATAGACCAAAAACTCCCGCACAAACCAACTCTAGAAGGAACCACAATAATATCCATGGTGGGTCTCCCCACCATTTAAGAATTAACCAGCTTAGTCCAACCAGCACATACCAACACCAAAACTTCCAACTCATACTAGAAACCCCCAACACATGGAAAAACCTACATAAAGGGCTCAAACCAAAAAAAAACAAAACCAAAATTCTTTATTTATATAAGACATGAGTATCTATAAGAAAAACACAATGTAAAACAAGAATGATCCACAAAATGGTTAACCGCACAAGAAATAAAATCGTTCAAAGACTCACATTTGAGGAGGCACAACCAATGGAATTATAAGGAAACAAGATCAAAACGCCTTCTTATAACCAAAGTGGATCATTAAAAGAACAAAGACCACAATGAGGAAATGATACCTCTAATCCTCTTATGACAAAATATAACCTTCAAATATGAGGAAGCTACAATAGATAAATTTAAATTATCCTTATTCCAGCACTAGAGACAAAAGCCAGACCAAGGTCCTCCATACCCAATGATTTTCTGACTACGTGAAAGGCTTTACTTCGATACATATGGATGGAGATCTGATTTATTGAATCATCTGCTACCCTATAGACAGGAGCTAAATATCTCAACTAAAACTTCTCTTTTAGTAGTGTGACTCACAAAACCCCCTCAAATAACACAAAAGACCACACTAAACAGAATATATTTTCATCTATGAACAATATATTATTCTGTTTTTTCAACTAAAGAAGGTAGACAACAAACCAAGAATTCTTGAGTGTGGCACAAGGTCAGGGAAGGCTCTATATCCACCACTCAATTCAGAGTCTAGGTATATTCTTCACTGAGAATACTCAGAGAAACACTCATTCATTATTTCCTCAAAAACTCTAAGCACCTCAGTTTTAAAAAGTTCAAACCACTAATCGATGACCAACACAGATTCCCAAAAATTGACCTTCACCTAAACACATAGGAAGGAATCCTATAGTACAACTGTTCACTCCTTACTAGGGCTTTTTTGGGTCATACTTAGAAACAAGAAGCATGAATTCGAATCAAAATGCATCATAAATCTAAATTCCACACTTCAATCACAAATCAAAACACAAACTCAAATCACTATTACAGACACATTCTTAGTATGTCAAAACCATGAGCCCACGAAAGATAATTCCAAACATGATGAAGAAATTAAATAATTACTCATTCACTTTTCAAAATATTGAAATTCCTCTTTTTGAAAACCAATTTTCAGCAAACAAAATGATTCAAACACCCACCATTGGTATTTTATGAAATCTCATATGTGTACATCCTTGTTCTAGATCAAGAACCCATCCACACATACCACCAACTATCCACTCTCCACATCTATACATTCATATATGTGGTCATTCATAGAAATAACAAGGGTTAATTCAAAACATTTCTCATTTCCAAAATAGATCATTCAACTTAAAAACCAAATTCCTAAGAAAATTTCATCTCAACTTCCAAAATTATTTCCAAAACCCCAAACAAAATCCAAAAAACTTTCCATTTTTTCCATTTAAACCACACGTTCCATTGAAATAAAACCACTTCCAGGAATCATTTTCATTTTTAAAAACCATTTTTTCACTCCAAAAACCACATTCCGTTTTGAAACTCCCTTTTCTAAAAGCTATTTTAATTTTTGAAATCCACTCAAGCCAACCAAAACTAATCCCAAACTTAAATCACATAAAAACTTCAAATAATAAGGAGCTAGGGGATATTCCTAACCCAGAAACATGGTTTAATAGACTATGCTTAGAGTGAGCATCAACCACATGAAGTATCTTGAACCATGTACTCAGGTTGTACATGGGTCGTTACTCTATACAAGATCTTCATATAACACTGGATCACTCCCTTTGTCATCCCTTATCCACACAGACCAAGAAAAAGAAAAATTCAAATCCCGAACTACCCTTAGAAACTCAAGGCTCGATATGGGAAAGGGTTCATGACATTCTTCCCACTCCTACCTCTTGAGTCCTGAAAGTCCTAATCTCTAAGATACCTGACACCCCAAAAAAAGGCCCTCCTATGATACCATTTTTTCATGAACCAACCCTGGTCAACCCTAAACTGGTCACCCGATCTGGTACACGACAAGTCCTGAAGGGAGTTCCCAATCCCCAAGGGCTGGAAACTAGTGTCGGCCATCAAAATAAAATATTTGGGAATTATTTTTCCCATAAAAAAAATAAAAATAAATAAATATAAACTGAACAACACATATAAATACTAATAGTAGAAATAAAATAAAGTTTCACAACTAAACAAACCTCCAAGGGACTTCATGGGTCACCACCAAACACAGAACCACGCTCGCTCCAAGAGTAATCTAAAACTGGAAGAACTTGAAACTAAAAAGATAGAGTAGGCGTGAGCACAGAAATGATTAGTAGGAAATCCAAGGATAAATGAAGCCTTATTCTCTTACCTTTAAAAATAAACCCAAATCATGCTAGTTTGAAAATAAGACATAATAAAATAATTTTTTTCATTCGTTTCAAATTCAATTAACAAGATTTAATTTAAAAAAACTTCTCTCTTCCACTAAATTTTCAAAATATATTCCAAGTATTAATTAACATTTCAAAATGAAAGGAAATCAATATAGATTAAAATATGGTTTTCACAAAAGAGAGATCAATCATGAAACAACAGAAGTGAAAATCACATTGCAAGCACCATGGGAAATCCCTGAGTAACTAGTGTTAGTTGGGGATATAGGATCCTCATACCTCAGTGAAACCCAGTATAGAAACCACAACTAATAGTGTTCTCATTCACAAGACACTAAGAGGGGAAACCCAATGGTCCCAGTGGTCTCCAATCATCATAAATGTTTAGTTAGTGTTGTAGCATCAATCCTGCTAGACGAAACCAGGACGAACGACTTATGAATCATCTAGTGTACCAGTCCTAGTCTTCCCACCTAGGTACCTAGGGTTTCCAATGTTCTCTATTCCAAATGGTGGTGAGATTTTATCAAGAAATCATATATGAACATATCAATTTATTTATCCAAAAATCCATTAAACATACCACCACTGATCTCCCTCCTTAAGCTCATTCCCCTTTTTACATCACACAATAATGTACAAGGATCTACACTAGACACATATCACAAATCACACATTAACACATGCATCACATTTCTCAAACTAGGGGGAATACCTCAAGAGGGGTTTTCTGCTTTCTCAAACCATTCTTAAAGTGCCAAATGGGCCTCGTTAATTTACAAGAAATTTTATCATTTTATAAAAACATTGTTTCTCAATACCTTTAAGTTCCAAAATCATTAAAAATCACAATTTTATAACCAAGGCACCACACTTTTAAAAGTAATCTAGAAAACATGCTTAAACCGAAGCAACCCATTGGAAATACTCATTACATACTAAAGAACCCAAGGAAACCAGTTTTAAAGATTTAACATTAAAGATCAATTGATCATTAAAAAATTACATCACTATTTTCAATAAAGTCAAAGACATGTTTCAATATGAAAAACTTGTGCTAAAAGCTTAGATAAATTATATAAAACAAATGAATAACTATTTCTAAAAATTGCAGCCATACCACATAGCATGTAAATACTATATAAATATAAAAAATATTTCTAAAACATTTAATCAATCAAATATTAAAAATTAAATTTCTAGTCATAGGGATCCTAACTTAGGAAGAAGAAGACCAAGCCATAATGCCTCAGCACTTGACGACTCTGACGATGATAACTTAGGTCTAGAATTTACACTAACACATACATGCATTTATATATATATATACATATATATATATATACTCCTAGATGCATTACACAGATTCCCCTCTCCCTAAGAAAATATATATAAATAGGGAATATGTGTGTGTGTGTGTGTGTCTTACCCTATGCACATACATGTAGGAACTCTTGACACTCGCAACCCAAAACCACCGTAGTGAGGTCCAATGAACTATATAAATATTACCAAAAACTCAAAAATCACAAAACTCCTAAATTAAAATGAAACCTAAGAAAAATAATTGAAACCCCTTACCATAATCAATGAAAGCCAGACCGAAATAGTCCAAAGTGTTTTTCCTTCGGTGGTGGACACTAAAACATACATGAAATTGAACTGAGAGGACCTTCACACCCCCTATTAATAAGGGAGACATCAAAAATCATCTTTTTAGAAACCCTAGGGTTCGGCTGAGCTAGGTAGGTTAATATAGAAGGGGAAACTCCAAACCAAGGGAGGAGAAAGGAGGAGGAGTGCATACCTTAGAGATCTGTCTCTAGATCTGGGAGAAAAATATAGGAATGATGAGGAGGATAGGGCCTCTCAAAGGGGAGCATACACATAGGGAGTAATAGGGAGGGAGTCGTGCGAGGGAGAGGGGAGGAGAAGAGGGGAGGAAAAAATGAAGAAAGGAAAATAAAGAAAAACCTAAAATGAAACCTAAATAATAAATAATAAACTTAATAATAATTATGATAATCTTAATAATAATATTATCATTATTATTGTTATTAAATAATTTTCTTTTTATTTTATTTTATTTTATTTTAGAACATAGGTAGGCCACAAGGTTTGGATGCACGGTCTGCCAGATTGTGTGCCAACTGTGCGCACCCTACTAGAGATAAGGGGCACATGCATAGGCTAGTTGCATGGTTACCAAATCATACACCAACTATTCTGAATGCCTATGTCCAGTTCTAAAATCAAACCTCATGGTTACTTGGGTGAAGCCACGTGGTTTTCTCAAATTTTTCTCTATCTATAGTCTAGATATTATCAATCCCAAAACATCTATTTCCCAATAAAAACTCAAAAATTAAAAACCGGACTCAACCTGAAACTTTACAAGGATATCTAAAGCCAAGAAAAGAATAAAATAAAATAATTTCAAAGGTCAGGGTGTGACATACAAGGTGTTAGATTATGAGAATATGCCTTCCAATATAAATTTTTCATGTTTTGGTGTCATTGGATATTTCAAGCTATGAGAATGTGTAATGGTCCTTAGACTTTAATATTATCATTAATACATTTCATGACTTATTCACTTAGATTTACTGACAAGAACTCTCACACCATATGTTAGAGGGAAGTAGGGTAAGTTGGGTGTGTCATGATTGACATGTCATTAATGGATAAGTAGAGGAAGGATTTATCCATTTTATATTTATGGGAGTTTATATCTCATCCATTTTATCGTAATATAACTATCTCCTAAATTCCATGGTCATGGTATAACGATGTGTTTATTTCAGTTGGTCAAATAAATACATATCAAGAAAATATGTTGATGTCATTGTCATGAAACCTTCTTAGTGATATATTGTAAAAAAGGGATTATATTACATTGTGAGCATTTGTATGTGGTTTTTGTCTTTGTGACATTAAGTTTGTTTTATTAGGTTTCTTTACTTGTTTCTATACAGTAATCTTGGACTTAAAGAAAATCCTGCATAATGCCAACGAGAAATAATCCTAGAGGGTCAAATAGTGTGTTTTTGTTAATCTCAATTAAATTCTATTTGAATTTAATTAATGGAATAAAAATTATTCTCAAGACTAAGGATTAATTTTATTCAAGTTATATTGATCACATAAATTAAATAAATAATTATTCATCATCATGTTCATAAAAATATATTTGTTTATTTTATTTAATATTTAATCAATATTTATTCACCAATATGTGAATGAAATACTTATTTATGAATAAAATATTTGTTCAAGTATTCAATAAATACTAAGGAGTTTGACAGGACTAAGACTACGTCTAGTGATAAAATAATTATTTACAAGATGATAAATATTATTTATCAATTTTTGTAAGTTTTCACAAAACAAATTATTATTATTATTATTATTATTATGTAACATGAGTTTTATTAAAGGTTTTAAATGTTATTTAATGGTCATGATGAAATTAAATAATATTTTAACCTAAAACCTAACTCTATAAATAGACGGTTATGTCTATTGTGTATTGCATCCAAAAATTGAGAATAGAGAATTGCTACACACAACGAATTTTCTCTCAAATACTCCTTCTCTTTCCCTCTCAAGAATGAGAAATAAAATATAGATTACTTTAACATCAAATAATAATCGATCAATAACAATTAATACAAGACATTTGATTCACCGCGCTAGTACCCGAAGATCGAGTGGTGTTGCTTGGAGATCATTGGAGCATGTGTGAATCACCGCTAGAGAGATTCTATCCTTGTATCCTCACAGCACAATGAAGGCAATCCAAAAGGGTTTTTTGGATTATTAACATTCATCAACAAAGAAATTTTCTAATCCCATGTATTTATTTCTTAAAATATTAAATAAATTAATTATAAATTTTACGTGCAAGATCCTCGCTCATGGTTTCAGGTAATGATTATTAAAAGAAACTTTAATATATCACCCACCACCACATGATTTTTCAGTTCCAAGAACCAAAAAGTGGTATTAGAGGGATCACATTTAAATTTATAATTATTTATTTGAGTTTTGATCTATGCACAATTGTGGTTAGATTTTCATTTCATGTTATTCATTATTTAATATAATTTTAATTAACATGTTTCGACATATTAATCTTGTTTTTTCAAGTGTTTTGATTTTATTAAAGGTTTAAGAACAAATAAAAAATGATCATATATTCCATTAGATACTACTATATTTTTTTCCAGTTAGATAGTGTTACACAATGTGTACTCAGAAGTACACGGTGTGTAACCTAATGTACTACATCTAGATGCACCAAGGGATACATGGAGAACCACCCAGTAATTACATGTGGTGTACATTGCGTGTTAACCATCCAGGGTGGCATGTGGGTTATCGGATTACATAGAGTGTATCGGTGTACACACTGTATAGTCTACACGGGTTAGTGGCATAAATCTCACAATTAATGTGGTCATTATACATGGTCAAAACCGTATGATACTGAAAACCTAGAGCTTCTATGATAGACAATACATGTATGAGGTGTACATGGAATGTAGTTCATCATTTCCCATGTCTGAAGAACATGTTGAGCGACTCAATGAGAAAAATGGTCACATAGCTCGAAGATATACATGGCATGTAGTTGGCATGTACATGTTGTGTAGGCCACCAAGACACACGCTGAAGACCCAAGCATATATCCCGAACACACAACAAGTGAAACACACAACATGTAGCTAGTCTATACATGTCATGTAGTCTGGATGAGGTACATGCCGCAGACCAAGGCATGTGACCCAGATACACAGAAACTGAGATACATGGCATGTAGTTGGATGTACACATCATGTAGTCTCCCAGTAATGGACAGAATTAAAAATTAAAATAAATTGGAAAATTAAAGCATTAAAACCTTATTTTATTTATTAGAACACCATTATTTATTTGAAAAATTAATAATGGTTTTAAAGAATTTTAAATGCTCAACTAATTTATTATAATAAATATGAGATTATTGATTCTTCCATTTATTTTCCATGAATGCCATAAAATATGGGTATCTATAATTATGTTTGGATGATCATTAAGATGAAAGGGAATAAATTAAATAATTAATTAATTAATGTAATCATGTCCATATTAATAATAAAAAATGAATTAATAAATGAATGTTATCCAGTTACTTTTGTGTATTCATTACATATATGACCATTCATGAGCTTAACCAAGACCTTTTTATGTGTTGGATGTTTTAATTTAATTTATTTTATGGTTTTTAAATTATTTAATATTAAATTAAATGGTGGTTTTTGATTCATACCTCCCTCAATTATTATGTAGGTCATGTATGTCCAATGATATTTATGTTATCCCCTTTTAACCAATCCTTTGTTTCCCTTAACCTGCATGTGTGTCATGAATATATGTAATTAATGGATTATACAAAGGTGCATTAAGTCTGTTTAAGACAGAACCATTGTGATTCCAACTCATGTAATACATAGTTGGATAGGTGGAATACTATAACTCATAAAAAGACCAGCAATAGGATTTATTTCTCCTAGTTCAAAGGTTGATTTAATGTCCACTCATTAAATCAACCATTATATAAAGATAATGAATGGTACATTTAATTATTTATTTATTTATTTTTATGAAATTATTTTATATATGCAATGTCACAATCACATAAATAAATGAATTAATGTGCAAAGACAAAAATTAAATAAATGAATTATTTGTAAATGTTTTATCCAACATGGGTAATTAATTAAGTTGCATCCACTTAATATTAACAAGACGTGTAAAGGATAAAATAAGATAAAACTTAAGCATAATAAATTAAAAAAATACCTCAAATAAATATTAAGTTATACTTGGCCTTTCATTACTTGATTGGGAACAAGACTCAATAGAACTAAGTGTTTGAAAAACCCTTGTTGGGACACTTAATTTTATAAGGGGAGTTATTGTGAAGGTTTTGGGTTGACATAACTATTTTACATCAAGGGGAGTAACCCTTGCTAAACTTGATTTAATTTGGAGGAAAGTGTTGAGGAAATCCAACTTTGGATTTCTAGATTGGGGAGTTCAATCAATGGATCAAGGAGCTGCAATCCCACAATTTTCAAAGATCTTTCTACCTAAATACCTTCAAGTAGCTTAACTAACCCTTTTGGGGGTTATAAGAAGGGTAATGTGGATCCTTTCCACTAGAATGTACAAGAAACTAGACATTCCAAGTTCAATGGTGTGGTCTATTGGAACTTGATAAAATAGTGGGATATTTAATAAAATCAATTAATTTATTATATCTCACCCGATTTTTAATCAAACAAAGTACTAATAATATTCTCTATTAATTGTAGAATAAAATTAAAATCTCATCATCCACATTATCCATATGATCAATATTGGATAAATACAACCTCTTAACTGGTGATAACTTACATGAATGGTACAGATGCCTTTAGGTTATTCTATGCCATAAACAGAAATCTTACATACTAGAATCCTCATTTTCTAATCTTCCTTATAAGGAGATGAGTGATGAAGAGTTCCAAGACTATGAGAAACATATGAATGATTCGGTCAATGTTGAATGTTTTATTCTTTCATCTATGTCTAGTGAACTCATAAAGTCTCATGAAAACATGGATGTGTATATCATGTTTGATCACCTCCATGGTCTTTACCAGGAAAGATCTAGATAGGAACAGTTTGAGGTTTCCAAGGTTCTATTTTAGAGAAATCTTAGAGAGGGTTCCCCAGCTGGGCCTCACGTAGTTAATCTCATTGGATACATTGAGCTCTTAGAGGTTTTAGGGTTCAACTCCCCAAAGAACTGGGCAATGGTATCATTCTGGAATCAATCCCTTAGAGATTATTCATATTTGTTGTTAATTTTAATATAAAAAACATAGAGAAGTATCTACCAGATCTTTTTAGCATTCTTCACTATGTAGATAAGGATATTAAGTGTGAAAAACCTTCCATCCTTATGGTGAACAAATGGAAAGGTAAAGTGAATAGATATAATCCCAAAGCTTCTTCACACCCTTTTGAGAAAAGGAAGATCAATTGGAAAGCAAGGGAATGGGATTTTGTCTGTTTTTCAGGTGGTAATAAGGGCCACTAGAAGAAAAACTACACCCAACCAAATAATAAAGGGGAATCTTTAGGTTCATTTTTTATTGAGTGTAATTTATCTATTTATTAAAATTGGATATTAGATACATATTTTGGTGCTCACATATGTATTAAAATACTAGAACTAAGTAGAATCAGAAAGATTGACTGAGGGGAGGTAGAAATATGAGAATCCGATGGATCTAAATTTATTTTTATAGTTATTGGGGCCTATCACCACACGTTTCCAACCAGAATGATCTTGGTTTTGAAATTTTGTTATTATGTTCAATATGTTTCCAAAAACATTATTTATGTATCCAAACTTGATACTGTTGGATTTATTTTTAAATTTGGGAATAATTTTTTTTTCTTTTATAAATATAACACTTATTATGGTAAGTAACATTTAAATAATTGTCTTTATGTGTTGAATTACATGAACCAAGTAATTGAAATCAATAATGAAGTTACTTCACATGAATCATACCACATCCAACTTTGGAATCACCGACTAGGTCATTTAAATAAAAATAACTTGACTAAATTACATCAAGATAGATATTTATATTCTCTTGAAATAAAACCACTTGGTGTGTGTAACGCATGTTTATAAGGAAAAATGACCAAATCCCTATTTAGTGGGAAAGAAGGGATAAATAGATTCTTGAATTAGTTCATACTGATGTGTGTCGACCATTTCCTATTGAATCAAGGATAGGGTACTCATAATTCATAACTTTTACTGATGATTTTAGTAGATATGGATGTGTCTAATTAATGAGGTACAAGTAAAATTATTTTGATAGATTCAAGGAATACAAGAATGAAGTTGAGAACCATCTTGGTAATAAGATTAAGAAACTCTGCTCAAACCATGGTAGAGAATATCTTAATTAAAACATCATTGATTATTTACGAGAGTTTGGGATCCTATCACAACTCACTCCTCCTTACATGCCTTAGTGGAATGGTGTAAGAAAAAGGAGAAACTACACCTTAATAGACATGGTGTGAACAATGATGAGTCAATCGAGTCTTCCATTATCCTTTTTAGGACACATATTACAAATATCAGCACATATACTAAACCAAGTACCAACTAAATTGATAAATGGTATTTCATAAAGATTATGGAGTGGAAATAAAACCATTTTATAGAATTTATATGTGTGGGGAAGTGAATCATTTGTTAAGTTCTCTTCAGGTAACAAACTTTCACCCTTAGGCACAAAGTGTACCTTTATAGGATACCCAAAGGAAACAAGGGGATATTATCTATACAAAACCTCATAAAAAGGTTATAGTGGAAACACATTCCATACTCCTTGAGATAGAGCACATATCTAAAAAATATATTGGTAGCGAAATAGACTTCGATAAAGTCGAGGCTTAAGGCACACAAGATTTGGTATAGGAACAGATTCCACAAAGTCTTTTGGAAGAAGATATTATTCCAAAGACACAAGTATTTCATAGGAGTACAAGAGAGGTTATAGAACCAAAATGATATGGTTTTCTTTTCACTAATTATGGTGACTCATTATTAGTTGAAAATAATGATCCTTTGACCTATAAGGAAGTAGTAAGTGTCATAGATGTTTCCAAGTGAAAATAAGCCATGAATTCCAAAATAGATTCCATTTACCAAAACCAAGTTTGGATTTTGATAGACCCTCCATTAGATGTAAATCATGTTGGTTTCAAATGGGTATTCAAGAATAAACTAGACATGGAATGACTAGTCAGTACCTATAAGGCGTGACTTGTCACAAAAAGTTTTAAACAACATCAAGGCATTGAATATGATAAAACCTTTTCACCAGTTGCAATACTGAAATCCATCAGAATTCTACCTTCCATTGGGGCCTTCCATAATTATTATATTTGTAAAATGGATGTCAAAATATCCTTCCTTAATGGGAAGCTTCAGTAATATGTATATATAAAAAAACCTGAAGGGTTTGTGACTTTAAAGTATGCCAACAAGGTATGAAAGTTGTAAATATCAATTTATGGATTAAAAAACATCTAGGTCATGGAATATTCATTTTGATTAGTATATAATGGAATTTCGTTTCATAAAGAATGAATGTGATTTGTGTGTATATAAATGGTTTACTGAAAGTGCGTTTCTTTTATTAATAGTATATATTGATGACATATTACTCATAGGAAATGAAATACCATTCTTATAGTCTGTTAAGGAATGGTTGAATAAATGATTCTCTATGAAGGACTTGGGTGAGGCAGAATATATTCTTGGGATCAAGATTAATCATGGTAGATCCAAGAGGTTGATCAACCTAAGTCAAAGTACATACATTGACAAGATACTGAAGAGATTCAGTATGGAACAATCCAAGATGGAATTGTTTCTAATATCACATGTCATTCATCATTCCAAGAAAATGTGTCCTTGGACACATGAGTAAAGAAATGGAATGGAAAGGATTTCATATGCATAATTGATTAGTTCAGTCATGTATTTTATTTTATCTACTAGACCAGATGTTACCTATGCATTTATTGAGGTAGGAAGATATCAAGATGATCTAGGTGACCACCATTGGATGGAATTCAAGACTATCCTTAAGTTTTGAATGAGTACTAAGGATATGTTCCTAGTATATGGAGGAGATGAGGAAATAGTCATCATAGGATATGAATATTATAGTTTCTAAACTAATCAAGATGACATGATGTCACAAATGGAATGCATATTCATTTTGAATAGAGGTATTTTGAGATGGAAGAGATCGAAGTAGGTTGTAGTCACAGATTCTATAAAAGAGTCTGAGTATATTGTGATTTTTTAGGTAGATAAGGAAGCAGTATGGATTCAAAAATTCTTACAAGATCTTGATGTGGTTCCTAGAAGTAAAGATCTTATCACACTCTATTGTGATAATATTGTAGTGGTAAATCTCTAAAAATATTCAAGGTCACATTAGTGGATAAAGTGACTACTTCAAAAGTATCGTCCCTTGAGATATTTTTCATAGAGAGATGAGGTTACAGTGATCATTATTTCTATATAAGACAATATGGTGAACGCCTTGACTAAATCCTTGACTCTGTAAAAAAATGAATATCATGTCAGGTCTAGTGGACTTAAATTCATTGGAAAATAGCTTTAGTCCAAGTGGGAGTTTGTTAGAGTTGGTGTCCTAGTAGAAACTGATTGTAATTTGATTACATGTATATTAGATGTATTGAATATTAATTAAACATATTATTATATATTATTCATTTTTTCTACATGGATTTAATGTAATAATGTCCTAGAGTATTTTTCACATTGATAATGTCATAGAAGTTCCCCATTATAATGAGAACCTTGAAGTATTATGAAAATATTAATAATACAGTTCTACAGTTGGATAATTTTCTATAATGGGACACATAGTATTTAGACCGTCAAGTGTGGGTACTCGTAAGTGGATGAGACTTCTTCTCATCAAGATCGCACTTGGTAATCTTCAAGATGGTAGATTATGAGAATAGGCCCGTCAGTAGGAATTTTGTATGTTTTGGTGTCATTGAATATTGATATTTTTAATCATGTGTAATGGTACTTATACTTTAATATTATCATTAATACATTTCATGAATCATACAATTAGATTTATGATAAAAACTATCATGTCATATGTTGGTGGGAATTAGGGTACATTAGGTGGATTATGATTGACATGTCATTAATGGATAATTCAAGGAAGGATTTATACCTTCCATATTTATGGTAGTTTATATCTCATCCATTTTATTAGAATATAATCTTCACCTAAATTCCATAGCCATAGTTTAATGAAGTTTTTATTTCAGATGGTCAAAGAAAGGTGTATCGAACGAATAGGTTGATGACATTTTAGTGCAACCTTATTGATGAGATTTTGTGAAAAAGAGATTATATTACATAGTGATCATTTATATGTGGTTGTCATTATTATGACATTAAGCTTTTTATCTTGGGTACCTTGACCCATTTCTAGATGGTAATCTTGGAATTTAGGAAAGTCTACTGAATTCTAACAAGAAATAATTCTAGAGGGTTACACACTAAGTGTTTCCATTGATCTCGATTAGATTCTATTTGAATTTTATTAATAGACTAAATATTATTCTCAAGAATAATGAATAATTTTACTCAAGTTATATTGATTTCATAAATTAAATAAATATTTATTCATCTACATATGAATAAAAATATATTTGTTTATTTTATTGAATATTTAATAAATATTTATTCTCCGGTGTATGAATGAAATATTTATTTATGAATAAAATATTTATTCAGGTATTCAATAAATATCGAGGAGTTCAAATGGACCAAGACCGCATCTGGTGATAAAATAATTATTTACAAGAGGGTAAATATTATTTATCAATTTTCACAAGTTATCACACCACAAAATAATATTATTATTATATGTAATGGGGTTTAAATGTTTTAAATTTTATTTAATGGATAGAATGAAATCAAATAACATTTTAACCTAAACTATAACTCTATAAATAGATGGTTATGTCTATTGTGCATTGCATCCAAAATTGAGAATAAAGAATTGTTGTGCATGATGAATTCTCTCTAGAATACTACTTATATATCCCTCTTAAGAATGAGAAATTCAAGAGATATTTATTCAAGATTTAATAATTAACAATCAAGAATGAACAACACAAGACATTCAATTCACTATGCCAGCACTTGAAGATCGAGTGGTGTTTCACAAAGATCATTGGAGCTTGTGTGTATCACTACTTGATGGATTCTATCCTTGGATCCTCAAAATGCAATGAAGGAAATCCAAAATTTTCTTTTCATATGATCAATGTTTATCAAAGAAGAAATTTCCTAATCCCAAGTATTTATTTCTTTAGATATTAAATAAATTAATTATAAATTTGATGTGCAAGATCCTCTCTCATGGTTTTGGGAAATGATCATTAAAATAAATTTTAATATATCACCCACCATCGCACACCTCCACTGCACCTCTAACCAATATCAAGTACTTATAAAATAAGGGTTTTATTAGGTCGAGTACATCACCATGGGGTGCACCTATTTTGTTCTCCAAGAAGGAGAATTATGGTCTTTGACTCTTCATATATTAACGGAAGCTGAATCAGGTGACCATGAAGAATAGGTATCCTTTTCTAGTATTGATGATCTATTTGATTAGTTTTGGGAGCCTATCGGTTCTCCAAGATTGATCTCTAATCAGATTATCACCAGTTTTAAGTTAGAGAGGAATAAATATCAAAGATAGAATTTGGGAGTAGGTATGGGCTATATGAGTACTTGGTGATGTCGTTTGGACTGATGAATGCATTGTAAGTGTTCATGGATCTCATGATCTCATGAACAAGATCTTCAATCCATATCTTGTATTTTTCTACATGTTGTTAATAAATGATATCCACATCTATTCACTAACCCTAGATAATCATTCCAAACATCTCAATATAGTCCTAAGTGCACTTTGAGAACATAGACTTTATGTCAAGCTGTTTAAGTGTCACTTTTAGATTCATAAGGTGCAATTCTTGGGGCATGTGGTTTCTAAGACTAGTATATTAATGGACCCATAGAAATTTGAGGTAGTGATATCCTAATCACATCCCTAGAATGTTTTCAATATTAAGATATTTCTAAGTTTGGCGGGGTAATATTGGTATTTTATCTGAGTCTTCTTCCATTTATCAGCACCCATGACTATACTGGCGAAGAAAGGGGTGAATTTTTAGTTTTTGGACCAGTGTGAGGAGGATTTTATTAAGATGAAGAGGTGGTTGATTGTAACTCTAGTGTTGATTCTTCCTATGTTTGGGATTTGATATATTGTGTGTTGTAACGCATTACGAGTTGGTTTGGGTGTAGTAATGATGTAGAGGGAGAAGGTAATGGCTTATGGGTCACATCAGTTGAAACCCCATGAGTATAACTATCCTACCCATGAATTGTAGATGAAATCTATGGTCTATGTTTTGAATTATTGGTGACACTATATATTTGGTGAGAGGTTTATTGTCTACATGGACCACAAGATCCTCCATTATATCTTCTCATAGTAGGATCTAAATTTAAGGTAGAGGCCCTGGGTAGAGTACCTACAGATGTTTAAATTTTAGACGGCCTATGAACTAGGTAATGGTAATGTCATTATATTTTCTCTTATTTGTAAGATACATGTATCTCTAGAGCTTGGTGAATGGCCTTCATAGGAACAATGGCTCTTGGTGATATTTTTGGTCAACTAGAGGATGGATGTTTCTAAGGATCAAGGATCAATGACTTGTTCCCCATTATTAGTCGCGTCTTCATTACTAGACTGGGTTAAGGGTGGTCATGAATCCAAACCAGAGTATGTTTTGATGTGATAATAGCTAGCATGTGGTGACCTGATACTTGGTGGTCATTAGACAGTGGTGATGTGATCCTAGTACATGGGAAAGTTATATTCCCCACTTCTATCAGGGAAGATATGATAAGAGACTTTCATAATTATGAGTGGGTAGGGAATATTGGATAGATAGAGATATTCCATGACTTTAAGTGGAATGATTGGTGTCCAGGAATGAAGAGGGACATTACTAGATTTTTTTCCCGATTCCTTACCTTCCAAAGGATAAAGTTTGAGCATCAATGTCCTGGTGGTTTGCTCTAATGAATTATTATGCCCATGTGGAAGTGGGAGGACATCACAATGGAATTTGAGATAGGGTTACCCAGGACCCCAAGGTAACATGATGTTTTCTGGGTGATTGTTGATCAGATAACAAAAGCTGATCATTTCTTATTGATCCATGAAACTCATTCATTATATGAGTTAGGAAAGCTATATGTTCATGAGATAGTATGCTTGAATAGATTTACCTTGAGCATTTTATCTAATAGAAATGCATGTTTTATGTCATGGTTTTGGAAGGGCATGAAAAGGGCCTTAGGGAATCAATTGATATTGACCACAACATACCATCCCCAGACAGACGGATAGTCAAAGAAGATGATTCAAATATTATAGGTTATTCTTTGGGCCTATGTTTTGGATTTTGGTAGAGTATGGGCTAATCACCTAGACTTGGTTTATTTTTTATATAAAAATAGTTACCATGATTTTATTCAAATTGAAACTTATTAGTCTCTTTATAGTAAGTCATATTTTTCACTACTTTGTTGGCATGAGTCTGGTGAGGCAGTAGTTGTGGGGACTATTATGCTATAGGAGACCTCTGAGAGAGTGAAGTTAATTTATAAGAGGTTAATAATATCTCATAGTAGGCATATGTCTTATTCAAACCATGAGAGGATACCTTTGGATTTTTTTATAGGTGATCATGTTTTTTTTATATTGAATCCTTGGTTAGGCCATCGACTTTTGAGAAATCAAGGGAAGTTATCACCTCGATATGTTAGACCTCTCAATATCACCGAGTGGATTGGAATAATGGCCTACCATCTATATATTTCTTCTCACTAATGAGTTATGCACAATTTGTTTCATATGTCTCAGCTCTAGAGGTACATGCTTGATACTATGTATGACATCAACTATGAGAATTTTGAGCTAAATACTAATGCATCATACATGTAATATCGGGTGTAGATCATAGACCGAAGTAAGAAAGTACTATGATGGAAGATATTACCTCTTCTTTAAATTTTAAGGCATCAAAGATAGATCTAGGAGAATACTTGGGAGTGGGAGGAATATGTATAGGCTCAGTGTCTTGAGTTGTTCAAGAAAGATGCCTAGAGATTATTATTAAGGATGATAAGTCTTTAGAGGTGGATATTGTAATGGAATCGGGGTTTCTAAGTGTGTTATGATTTAATTTAAACCTTTAACCATATTTTTTTAGATATGGATTGATTGGTCGGAGTTCTAGGAGTTTCTAGTGGGTTTCAATGTGTTTAGAGGCCTTTCTAAAAGTTTGTAGTTTGAGAATGGTTTTTCTAAACTGTGTGAATTCTCCAGAAAACCATGAACCATGTGTCATAGACTCAAGGGGTGGAATATGGTTAAGGTGCACTATTTGAAAAACCATAAACCTTACCTAAAAAACTATGTGGCTTGTGGAATTAGCAACTAGGGTGGTGCACAGTTAAAGTGTGTGGTTTGAAAAACTATGTGGCCCTCTAAAAAAACTGTGTGACACCCTCCAGTGACAACAGTAGGGTTGACACATTGTTTGAAAAACTATACACCCAAACTATGTGAGTGGTCAGGAGAGGTAGAATGTCTCACACAGTTGGAACATAGTTTTCTAAATCATGCACCCAAACCATGTGCACATGAATTTAATTACCTAAAATTACATTTAAAATCCATTTATGATCCTTTTTTACCTTTTCTTCCTTCTATAGGAATCTATCTTGAACCTTGATACTCTTATTGAATTCTTTAATGACTTCATCTCCTCTAAATATATATTCTGATAGATCCAAGAGAGTTGTTTACCATGAATTGAGTTATGTGATCTTAAAACCTCAATTCTTCCTATTACTTCTAGATATACCTATTTTCCCCTTGAAATGAATCATAGATCTAGAATATCATTTACCGATCTATGGATTCGAATGTTTTCTAATGATGAATTCATCGATCATTGATAGAATGGAGGTGGTTTTCAATGTGATGATGAAATCCCATTGACTGGAGTTGGATCCATCCTGAGTAGTGGATTTTTTTAGGTAATTTATCATAGATTGATCATCTTGAGACTCTCTTCTTCTTGAATTTCATCTTTGTCTATTTTTCGATGATAGTTTGATAATGGATCAATATTCCATGAGGCTCTTTTCTAGAATTGATGATGAATTCATGGTCCTTTCTTGAATCAATAATGGATCTGGTAAATTAACATACTCTTCTTAGAAATATCTTAGAACTTGTTGTATTTATGAACTTTTTGAGGTATGTGATTCGAGAACCACCCTTATTGATGTATAATCACTATAGGACTTTGATGAACTAGAACTCAAGACATGAATCCTTAAAGTGTGAGCTAGTTATTTTTCTATGTTCAACATGATTTGGGATTTAATCCTTTGATGAATATTGTAATACTTCATCAAAAAGATTGAGGTAGGAATTTCCTTGAAATTTGGGTCCCTTTTATACACATGTTTCCTTGGTATGATTCTTGTGTTGGAATAGCTTGTTTGATCATGCTTGATAGAGATCACATGTGGGTGTGTATGTGTGTATACTGTGAGACCTATTTATGCTACTTAACGCTATGAGTATGTTTATGTATCTTATTACAATGTTAGATTTTGATCACATGTTTTTTTATTTTTCTATTAGTTTCTCATTATTACATGCTTTGTATCACCTTTATATGATCTGCCCTATTGTATGTATTACCATGCCTTTGGGGGAATTTTTTTGGTACTTGTAATAGGTGGAACATAGTGATATGATTATCCCTTATAAGGGGAGTGAAAACAACACACAATAATGATGAAATTGGAATAATGATTTTCAAGTGAAATTTCTACTCGATACCTTGTGGATATTGAGTGACACGTTTTCTTGATGCCTTTTAGATGCCAAGTGACATGTGGTCTCAATGCCTTGTGGATTCCAAGTGACATGTTGTCTCAATTCCCTATAGATACTAAATGAAATGTTGGATTTGTACCTTGTGGGTATCAAGTGACATTTTGACTTGATGAATTAGTAGTATCAAGGGATGTATTATTGATTAGTTCTAACATTTTTTACTACTATCCTTCTTGCATGGAGTTGGAGCAGGTATGGTTGGGACCTGTGGTTGATTGGTTAATACACAAGTGCTTAGATTGTGATTCTTTATACTTGATTTCACATTTATTATATCATTTAATACACCTATTATACCTATTAAGACATTATAAGGATGTTTTTATGGTATTTTATTGGGTGTTATTACTCACACCTTGCACAGGCATCTTGATACACATGCAGAATTCATGTATAGGGATCCAAGTAAGGGAAGGGGACCATGGTTTCTTGCTGAGTTATGGATCATGGAGAAAATAATGGTATCGGGATAGAATCTTGAGGATTATATAGTGTTTTTCTTATTTATTTACTTTCTCCACACATACTCTGAATTGTCTCTCCACACTGGGGGGCCAGTTTATTTATTTTTATGACATTTGTGTCATCTGTTATTAAATTATAATGTTTTATCTTCCATATTGATTACTCTAAATTGTTTTATATTATATATATATATTTGGTGTATTTATATGATACATATGGTATAGTCTTCACATTGATTGTGTTTGAACCCTCACTATTAGTTGGAAGCCTCTTGCATATGGGAAGGCATGCGTGAGGTCTTGTGGATCTCTATCTCATACCCAGTGGTTTGGGTCAAGGTATTGCACCTTCCAAATGGCTCTTATCAAGACCTTGATCATCCAACTATGTAGGTCATGATAAATATGGGGGTCCTAAATTATCTTGTGTAAGACTGGCAAGTAATAAGTGACTCTATATTTTCCTTCTAGGTAGGTTATGCTAAAGATGGGTGCCCTTATATTATCCCTTGTTAGCTTGTTTTTGGAATTTTATTTTTATTTCACTAGCTTAGAGACCCTAATATGATTAGGTTACCATAGGAATTGAGTTTATTTTATCCATATCATGGATTATATGAATATTTTCCCACTTAACTATCTAAGATTCACAACTTCTATGATTGGGATTGTAACGAATTTTGTTTTTTTGGATTTTTACTTTGAATGTTTCTATGTATATATCTAGATTTATCCTCAAAGCCGACATGGTTTCTCGGTGTCTTGGGATACTAGAATTAATATATTAAAAATGTTAAATTATTTTAATGCATGCACATTCATCATTTCTATTTAAATTGTTTTCCCATTTTTTGGGACATTGGATGGGAAATATGAGAGAATGGTTGATTCTAAAATGTGGGGTTTTCCCTAGCTGTGACCTAAGATTGGTTGGAGCTAGACGTTCCAAGGGAGGTGACTGTTGGAGAGTGTTTTTAATAAAATAAATTATTTATTTATTTATTTTTATTAAATGAACTAAATCTAAACCTCTATAAATATCACATTATAATAAATCTCTAGGGTGTGCAACATAATCCTCTGAGGATTTGAGAGGAGTAAAAATGGCATTCTTCATTGGTGGATAGGATCAGATGATGAACGGTGATTGGATCAAGTTGGATCAAGAGGTAAAAAACACAGGATATCTTCTTCATCACTAGTGAATGAATTATTCACCAATGATCAATCCTAAATTGAGGTAGGGAATTTTATTAATTAGATTTAAACCCTTTTTATTTAATAAATCATGGATTAATTTATCTAGATTTATTTCTATCATTTTCCAAACTTTGTATGAGTGCTACCAAATTTCATTGATATTATTGATCTGATAAATCTTTTTTTCACCTTTATATCACCCCTAGATACTCTGATTTTATAATTATTGGTATAGATCACTTTTCCAACAATGGATTCACTTTTTTCATGTGCTTTCTCCCCCTCTATTCTTCTCTATTATACCTCGGTATCATGGTTCAACATTTTTGGGGTAGGTTCGAGCATGATCGAACCCCCAGATTCATGATGGTTATGAGAACAACATATAGAGTGGAAATTTCTATATAACTCGGAAGATATTGTAGGTTTTAGGTGATTACTCCATAGATTTGGAATTTTTAGTGGCGATGGAAATGGTATGGTATGATAAATGGAGCTGAGTGGAGTTCAGGTGGCCAGAATCTAGCCACCAGTGATGGATTGGGCATAGATATCCTCAGATCTAGAACCCTCAACATGAATCAAGGTAGAAGTGGTAGCAGCGGCAATGTGGAGTAGTGTGTAGAGCTTTCTTGGGTTTCTAAGAAAAGCTAGACTAAATTACATGTAGTCAAATAACACACTCCATGTAGTCCTTAAGTTGTGGAGTCTATGTTTTCGGGGAAGATAAATATCACATGCCATGTATGACCCCATACACACCATGTGACCCTGTACTAGTGGCACGGCATGTACTCTGGGAGTACATGGGCACAGGCGTGACCAAGCACATGATCACATCCAAGAGTACATGGGAATTTCCTGGTACTCAGGCGCGGCTAGTTATACGAGAATAACCTCAAGTACATGTCCATGACTAGATGTACACGAGCATGTATGGATGTATACAAGAACATCCATGAGAACATGGTATAGACTCGAGCAGTCGAGACATGTCTTGTAGTACCCATACACACTGTGTAGTAATACATGGTTATCCAAACCATGTACAGGAAAGGAAATGACCATGTGTCTAGGTGAGGTCACACACAATGTGACCCCAGGTGCACACTGTATATTTTTCTCAAGGATATATACCTTTTATATCACCTTCTTAAAAACTCGAATGTTGGACAATGAGTATCTTATCCTGTTCATTTTTTCACATAGAACGTGATGATATAATTCAGAGTGTATTTCAAGATACAACATGAGGTGTTGTGAATGTGATGATTCTTCAGTCAACACTGGACTAGTAAAGGTGGTTAGGAAGGATCATTAGATAGAGGTAAGGGTTGTAAATCCCCTATATCACCAAGTTATGGGTCCCCCGTACTCTTTTCACTAGATGTTTGGAATCACTCGATGTACTAGGGTGGGGGTCCTCTAATGGAGATCGTTCTACCTCAACTATGTGTCATGGTGGTGGTGGAAAGGTGTGGGTCCCCCATATATTAATTGGTACCCCACCCCCATTGCACTAGATCATGGGTCCTATATCTATCTAATGATTGGAACCCCCTTTCATACTAGCAAACAGATCCTCCATGATTTGAGTAGAACCCCTCCCCCAACATACCAGGGCATGAGTCCTATATCTATTGAGTTCTACCTCCTATTGTACTAGTGTGTGGGTCCTATATTGGATATTATTCCCCCTCAATATATGGATTAGTGGTGAGGTTTGATTCTTCCATATGGATTTCTTGAATAGACACGTTATATGATGGGAATAAGAAATGAACCTTTAGAGATTTAGGAAAACTCATCATCCTCAGTTGGGATGTGGAGATGAAGATTCCATTTCTCTCTCATATCAGTTTCTTTATGATAATATATATCTTGGTCTTTGTTTTCCATCTTGTTATTGGTTGATCTGAATTAAATTATATCTATTTATTTCTCCCTTTGTGGTTTTTGGGGTATCCTACTGGGTATGTATATACTCACCCCTGTATGGTATTTTCCTACATGTTTCATGACTTATGTAGGTGATAAGTAGTTTGATAATGAAATTGATGAAGTATAATGATACTTTGGTGTGTATTCCATGTACGGTGGTTAGACTTAGAGATCAAGAGACAAGCTCTCTCAGTTTTCTATATTCCAGTTGTTTTAAGGTTGGTACTTCATTTCAAGTTGGGATTGTATTTTTTACCTTTACACTTTGATTGTATTTTTTCATACTATGATGTATTCCATATATGTTATTGCATGCATGGTTTTAATCTATATGTTACATCCCTTCTTATTATTCCTCTATACTTTTTCATGGATATGGTTGGGTGTTTTTGTATAGGTGCATTAATAAAATACATCATGTTTCATTTATTCCTTCTTGGTTCTTGTTGTCATCCCCCTAGTTATTGAATGTGGGTTCGGGGTTTTCACGGCTCGGCCTTCCACTGTCCATGTGGTCCCTAGTGGGTGGTTTCTTGAAAAAGTGTTATCAATGAAGATTATTCCTTGGAATGGTGTTTGGAGTTATTCCCTTTGTGAGAATTGGTTGGGACTTAGGAAAAGGGTTTCAGAGTTTCTAGAGTGTGGATTTTAGACCATGGAACCTAGTTTTGGTGTGGTATCTGACGTATATATACACTAAGACTCTAACTACCTTCTTGTCAACTCTAAATATCAAGACATTGGGTATAGGGAACTTTAGTACATGAATCATATAGGATTGATTCATTTGATTATCCTTATTGAGTCATATCCCCATATATATTTTCTCATCTATCCATGGTACATCTTGATCACTTTTAGGATGCCTTCGTGAAGACATCTATCCAGGTTACTGATACAGAATCTTGAAAATGATCTGTTGAGTGATGAGGCATCGGTTCAGAGGCCATCTCATAAGGTGTTTCCTCTATGCGGATAGGGAGAATTTCCCCCTCCTATTGAGAAAATTTTGGTACCATCAGGGTAGTTTGATGATGTGCATGGGACTAGCGCACTATGTGAGTTCCAACATCATATGCCATTGAGGTTTCATAGAGTTCTAGATCCCCAGGTGGAAGAGGATTGGATTGATTTAGTGATCTGAGTCTTCAAACTTATCTAAACCCCAACCAATCAGATGCTTGTGTTGGTATCTAGTCTTTTCCATGGAGCAGTAGGGCGCTGGTAGATTCTGATAACATAGATCCATGATAAGACTATACACTCATGGTCATATTTTCAGCAGTTGTTTGATGATGATTAATACCCTCTTTTCTTATACTCTATATAGATTCAGGAGATTATTGAGCTACAGTAGGGTGGTATAATATTTACTAAGTATGTTTTTAGGTTCACTAACCTCACATGTTACTCCCTCGACATGGTGTGGGATGGTTTCTTCTAGGCACGGAAGTTTGATCAAGGTCTACATAGAGACATCCATGCTAGTGTATTCTCCCTATGAATTCTTAGTTATATTAGATTACTAGATTAGGATCTAGTTATATATAGCTTCTTATTGGAGGGGATCCAAATTTCTATAGACACTGGTGTTCATTTTGGTTTTGAGTCATATGCAGTAGCCAAAAAATTCCAGACATCAAGGTCTCAGCACAGGATATCACCCCACTGAAGGACTTAGGAACATGAATCTATAGAATAGGGTATGCATAGAGGATTAGGTCATCTAAGATAGGGGAAGTGCTATATTTTTATGGATGAGGTCACATGAAATGTGATTGCCTGACCTGACGTGCTGAGGAGGTCAAGAAGGTAGTGGATAGACCACCATAGTAGAGGCAGTGTTGAAATAGTGGGTGCCCTAGACCCAACTATTCAGTGCTTTTGATTACCATATCGTGTATACAGTTATCTATACATGATGTCATCTTACCATTATAGTGTATATTTTTCTGCATCCACTATTGAAATGGTAATGTCCAAAGTTTAATTGTCGTATCGAAATGTTATAGTAGTTCTCATGATATAATGAGAACCTCTAGATACTATGACATTAATCTTAAATATATGTTCTATAGTATAGATACATCTTGCTGATTGGACACAGTAAATGTTTGATTATCAGGTGATGGGGGCTCATAATCATTGAGACTTCTTCTCATGAAGTTCACACTTGGTGATCTCTAGTAGTGAGATCATGAGGACTGATCCTCCAATAGGAACACCACATGTTTCGGGTGTCATTGGATGTTCCTAGCTACGATCATGTGTAATGTTCTCCTGAATTGAGATCATTACCAATGTATGTCACTTGATTACGTACTTTGATGCAAGATGAAAACCATGGTGATAAAGTCGTGGCGAGGTAGTTTGTGTCGGGTGCATCGTTGGTGGCATGGAGTTGGTTGAATGGTCAAGAAAGGATTTGTTAATTCTGGGTTATGGAAGTAATATATCTTAGGCCATGTTGATATGGATGGCAGTACCTTTATTAGACCATGTACATGGAAGTCAAGGGTAAATTCGTCCAGTTAAATCAACAAACTATAAATAAAGAAAAGGGCGATGACACAAGAGTGCGTCCTGTTTTATGAGATATTACAGACAAATAGATTATATTACACAGTACGTGTTCATAGGTTGGTTGTCGTTGTTGTGATAATCCTTATTTCCTCAGGGGCCATGATGGGTTGCTAGATCCCGCTCTTGGTCTGTGAATACAATTCACTACTGTTGAGATAAGGGCCTAAAGGGTCACACACAATAGCATATTCAAGAATCTGCCCTATTCAGTTGAATAGAAGTTTTGGACATAGTGGGCCCCACTACAGGGGTCCAGGAATTGTCCAAAGTTAAACGATCACCAATGCAATAAATAAATTCATATTATTTGATTTTAGAATAATGATTTTTGAATTTATTTATTAAATGTATTTACGAGTTTTAGTAAATACATGAAAAATATTAATTGATGAATATTAAGTTATTCAAGGTTCGATTAATATTTATGGGAGTGATGAGTCAAGTTAATGACTTAATTATTATCATGTAATATATTTTAATATATTACAATTGAATTATAATAATATTTATGACTCAAATTAGTAGTCACAAAATGTCGTTGATAGTGCATTAAGTATTCAGGGTTGGGTTAGAATTTCAGGGTAATTAATAAACCACTATAAATATTAGAGGAGAGGAGATTTATATTTACTATTCATTGAGCTTCTCTCTCCTCTCCTCTCTCCCACACTTTAGAGAGAGATGCTTTGGATCCAAGGAGCTCGGATGGAGCTCTCTCTCGGGCATCGCTAGCGAAGCGATGCAGTGATCGTTGTAACGTCTAAGGCATTGTCGGTATTCCATTCTAGCACCCACACTACGAGGAACAGCACTCCCGTAGATTCCTTGAAGCGTGTGTGGATGATCTAGAGGAATTCGGATTTGGATTCTTCGATCAGTGATCGCCAACGATAGGAAGACGTCGTGCGTGGCTTCATAATTAAACCAGGTATTTTTATGGTTTATTTTGTGCTTAAAACCCTTCACGCGTGTTCCTCGGCTTTGACCGGGCTGCTCTTCACCGACATTGACAAGTTCACATCGAACGTCAGTGGGAAAAATTTAAAAACCCACCTGTTTGGGGATTCTGCTGCACACCCGGTTCCAACAGGCGGCACCATGATTAGGGATATCTTAGGCATGGGTAGGGTGACCCACAAGGAGGATGTTCTAGTAGAGGATTATGTGGAGATTCATAGGTAGGATATTCAGGTGGAGGTAGATTCTATGAGATACTTCCACCACCACCTATAGGTGGCCCATTCTATGATCAGGGAGTTTTTAGTCAGGGATGTGGGTAGCTACATACTATGGAGGCCTATGATCAAGCTGCACATGAGATGAATTGAGGTATGATATATGTATTTTCCACTCTTTACCCAGTATTATTAGACACAGGTAAAATTCATTCCTTCAATTATTTATCCATCATGTGAGAGTTTTACCTTCCAATTGATAATTTAGACCAACAACTATATCTAGAGGTTCCTAAAGGGAGTGATTATTTGATATTGTTTATCTGCTAGTAGTATAAGATGGTGCTCAGTATAGAGAGTTTTGAGTGGGTTATCTTGGTCTTCATGATGAAACCTTACGATTTCATCTTGGGCATGGATTGGTTTTCCATGATTTGGGCTCAAATTGATTATCATAATAGATGAGTAATATGAATTTATACTAATGGGATGAGATTATACTTTGTGGGAAAGAGTGATCTCAAGGTTGAGTGAGTGGGTCTTATAGGAATTAATCTACAACCCATCACCCATTAGTTGGAAATTTTATCCCTTAGCGTAGTGGTATCTTCAAGAATATTGATTCCTTCGGAAGTGGAGGACTTCATGGATGTATTCCTTGAATATGTTTTAGGACTAACTATGTAGTGGGATATGTACTTATATATTGAATTTCACCCTGAGACCACACTTATATCTTCTACAGAATATCGGATGGCCCATATTGAGCTCCGAGAGTTAAGCATGCAGTTAGAGGACCTTTTAGAGGAGGGTTTCATTAGACCTAGTGTGTCCCTCTAAGCAACTACAGTTTTTTTCATGAAAAAGGTGGAAAAAATATTGAGTCTTTGTATTGATTATCATTGCCTAAACCAGGTAATAATAAAGAAAAATTACCCCTTGATGAGGATTTATAACCTCTTTGACCAGTTGTGAGGCACAAGTTGGTTCTCAAAGATCAATCTCATGTCCTTCTAACACTATTTGAGAGTTCATAAGACTAATATTCTGAAGTTTATATGGACACTATAAGTTCCTAATAATGCCTTTAGGTATGATGAATGACCCTATGGTGTTTATGGATCTCATTAACTATATCTTCCAGCCATACTTAAAATGATTTGTGTTTGACTTCATTTATGACATACTCATTTACTCTACATCAAATTAGGAGTATGTAGAGCACTTTGGGATAGTCCTAGACTTACTCTGGGATCACTAGCTTTATGGAAAGATCTTAAAAGTGCCATTTTTGGATTTCCAAGTTCACTATTGGGGGAATTTCATTTCCAATCATGGTTTAGATATGGACCTAGTGAAATTGATGTGGTGATTTCTTTGGATCCACCCAAGAGTGTGTTGTAGGTGTGGTTTTTTTTCTTGGTGGGGTATTATAAGAGGTTTTTGGTATAATTATATAGGATTATAGAACATTTTAACACCCTAATGTGGAAAGGGTATCCTTTTAAATGGACTAAGAAGTGTTAGATATCCCTCGAGGAGCTGATTATGAGGATGACCAATGCCCCTGTGTTGAGACTACCAGATGAGGGCATGAAGTATGTAGTGTTTTTTGATGCCTATGGATCTAAGATTGGATGTGTGTTGATTTAGAGGCTTGTTTTTATCATATAAGGTTTGAGGTAGTTAGTACCCCATAATAAAAACTACTCGACTCGTGACCTATAGTTAGTAGTGGTAGTCTTCGCTCTGAAGATATAGAGGAACTGTATTCTAGGAGAGAGTTTTTTTGTTTACTCAGATCACCAGAGTCTTAGGTATATCTTCACTCTAATAGATCTGAACCTAGGATAGAGGCTTTGATTGTAGTTCCTACAATAATATAACTTTTAGATAGTATATAATCCTAGTAAGGGAATCATGGTCATAGATTACCTTAGCAGAAAGTCTTGTTCTTGCTTGGTGGAGGAGGGGTCAAAGCAGTTGGCTTCTTTATAGCAAACCCCAATGAAGAAGAGGGGTGCAGATTTTCTTCAATAGATGATGGTGACTCCTCCAATTATTCTATTTGTGAGAGAGTATCAATTAGGATACATCTAATGTGATGTTTTATGTGACTATATATCCTTGGGAGATGCACCAGATGTATTTTTTTAAGGGGGGAGTATGTCATCCTTTTACAAGGATGGATGGTGGTTCCGGTCAAGTTGCAAGAGGAGGTCATGAGGGAGTTTCACCCTTCTCCCTTTTTTGTACATAATGGTGTGGTAAATATGTACAAGTAACTTCAGTGCTAGTTTTTTTGTGCTGGAATAAGGTTGAGAGTGGTTGATTTTATCTCTTTATGCCTCACATGTCAGCTAGTAAAGTCTAATCACTAGGTTTCGGCAGGTTTGAAACAAACTCTTGAGATATCAAAGAAGAAATGGGATAGAATATACATGGACTTTATGATAGGGATTACATGGATAATGAGATTCCAAAATGTTATATGGGTGATTATTTACCGAATCACCAAGTTGAAACACTTCCTAGACATCAGGAAGTAGACTTTGGTGGGTAGTCTGGGCAGTTGTACATGCAATAGATCATTTGGATTCATGGGGTACCCTTGAAGATTATATCTAAATGTGATACTTGATTCACATCATGGTTGTGTATAGGCTTGTAGGGTGCCTTTAGGACCCAGTTGAGGATGATTATATTGTTTCATCCCTAGAAGAATGATCAGGCTAAGTGGATTATCCAGGTGTTGGAGGATATGTTGAGTCCTTGTGTGTTATACTTCGGACGGAGTTGGTAGGATCACTTTCCATTGGTGTATTTTTCTTATAATAACATATATCACTCTAATATATAAATGGAACCTTTTTAGGCCCTTTACGGGAGACCCTATATCTCTCCATTATACTATATTGAGATTGGTGATACATCTCTTGTTGGACCATAGATGGTGCAACCGACGATGGAGAAGGTTCAGGTGTTCTGTGAGTGTATGAGTACATACCAGTGTAGATAGAAATCTTATTCGGATTGAATTTATAGGAATTTGGAGTTTGATTAAGGAGACCATGTTTTCCTAAGATTATCCCCATGATGAGGATTATATATTTTTGTTCGAGAAAGAAAGCTATCATTAGGGTTCATCATACTATTCGAGATCCTATGGAGGGTTGGTGAGGTTGTTTACCACTTAACCTTACCCCCACAGTTGGATTGGGTGCATAACATATTCCATGTTTTTTATTTGAGTAGGTACTTACACAAACCTATGACCATTATTGATAGGGGAAAGATGGACATTGAGGATAGAGCCACCTTCGCGGAGTACCAAGTGGTGATTGAGGACTGATGGTATAGGATCCTATAAGGATGTTACATTCTCTTAGTTCGTGTGTTGTGGCAACACGGGAGTGCATAGGGGAGCTCCTCAGAGTTGGTGAGTCAGATTTAGACTCGGTACCCACACCTTTTTGTGTAACTTGTGATTTTTGGGGTGAAAATCCTTGAATTATGGTATAATGTACCAACTTTGGTTTTGTTGGATTTTTCCTTTGATTATTTTTATGTATATATGGATTTGTCCTTGGAGCCGGTGTGGTATCTGGGCATCTTGGGACCAAAAAATTAATATATTAAAAATATTAATATATTTTAATTCACGCATGTGTATCATTTTATTTTAAATGGTTTTCTTATTGTTTGGGGCCTTGAATTGAAAATATGAGACCACAGTTGATTCTAGGATGTGGGGTTTATCCTAGATGTGGCATAAGATTTGTCAGTGTTGAACATTCCAAGAGAGGTGACCATTGGAGGATTCCTTTAATAAAATAAATAATTTTATTTATTTATTTTTATTAAATAACATAAATCTAAACCTCTATAAATAACCTATTATAAAAAAATCATTATGGTGGGCCACATAACCCATGGAGGATCTGAGAGGGGGAAACAGACATTCTTCGTTGGTAAATCAAGATCATATAATGAATAATGATTGGATCAAGGTGGTTCAACAGGAAGCGAATGAATTAGATCTTCTTCATCACTGAAAAAAGAATTCTTCATTGATAATCGATCCTAAATCAAGGTATGGAATATTATTTATTAGATTTTTTACCTTTTGATTTAATCAAGCATGGATTAATTTATCTACTTTTATTTATGGCCTTTTCCAATCTTTTCATGAGACCTTACAAATTTCATTGATATTATTGATCCTATAAATATTTTTTGCACCTTAATATCACCCTTGGGTACCCTAATTTTATGATCATTGGTTAATATCGCTTTCCTAATAGTGGATTTACTTTTTTCATGTGCTTCATCCCACACTGTTCTTCACGTTCTTCTCTATTTTCCCTTGAGGTCGGAGTTTGACATTGTCATTGTGGGTTCGAGCATGGTCAAACCCCCAGATTCATAGTGGTTACATGAATGATGTGTGGGATGGTTATTTTTTTAATTATTTAGATAGATTTTGGTTTACGGGTGATGCCTCCATGGATTTAGGATCTAGAGCAGCAAAGTCAGTGGCGTGGTAACACGGTTGGAGATGAGTGGGATTCGAGTGGATAGAATTCATCCACCAGTGATGGATTGGGCATGTATGACCCCAGATTTGGAACCCCCTATGGGAATCAAGGAATAAGTGGTGGTGGCGGTGGCATGGTGAAGCGCGTAGAGATTTCTTGGGTTTCTGATAAAAAATTGACTACACAGTGTGTATTCTAGGAACACACATTGTGTAGTACCTTGGCTATGGTAGCTAGGGTTTTTGTGAAGATAAATATCACACATCATGTATGACCCCATACACATCATGTGACCCTATGTCAGTGGCCTAACATGTACTTTGTGAGTGCACGATCATGGACATAGCCAAGTACATGGGAAAGGTTAGGAGTACATGGGCACATCTCTGTACTCAAACACGACCAGATACACGAGCATGGCCTAAAGTACATGGGCACATCCAGGTGTACTTGGGAACAACTAGGAGAATATAGTTAGGTCCTAGGTGGAAAAGAAACATTTTATAGTACCCGTGCACACTGTGTATTACTACATGGCTAGCCAAGACATATGCAGGTGAGGACATGACTAGGTGTCTAGGAAAGGACACATGTCATGTGACCCAAGGTGCATGTTGTGTACTTTTCTCAAGGACTTCTACCTTATATATCTCCTTCTTTGGAACTTAGATATTGGATAGTGAGTATCCTATCATGAGTAGTTTTCCACATAGAATGCAATGGTATACTTTATAGTGTGTTTTGAGATACAACATGAGGTTTTGCGATAATGACACTTATTTAAGAGATGGTGGACTTATAATAGTGATTAGTCAATATTATCATAGAGAGGTT
Organism: Viscum album; assembly: GCA_963277665.1. Classification (NCBI taxonomy): domain Eukaryota; kingdom Viridiplantae; phylum Streptophyta; class Magnoliopsida; order Santalales; family Viscaceae; genus Viscum; species Viscum album. Next base: position 964,421,195 of record OY728163.1, on the reverse strand, counting down.
GGGTTTGGAAGCCCCCTTTTCATTCTAGGGTGCGGTTCACCCATACTATTTTCACTAGATGAGAGGACCCCCCCCCCCCCCCCCGATGTACTAGGGTGTGGGACCTCTATTGAAGATTGTACCCCCTCAACTATGTAGCATGGTGGTGAGGTGAGGGTCCTCCATCTATTGAGTGGTACCCCCCCTATCGCACTAGGATGCAAATACTTTATCTATCTATTGAGTGTCACCACCTATCATACTAGGTTGTGGATCCTATATGATTTGAGTGTACCCCCTAACACACCAGGTTGTGGATCCTCTATATACTAATTGGTTCCCCCCTATCATACTAGGGGTGGTTCCTCTATTTCAGATTATTCCCCCTCAACTTGTAGAGTAGTAGAAAGGTGCAGGTCCTCTATATGGATTTCTCAGATAGACGTGTGAGATGTTGGGCATCAGAGATAGACCATTGGATCTTCAAAAAGACTCATCATCCAAGGATGGATTATGGAGATTGATATCACTTTTCTCTATTGTATGATTTTATTTATTATCATATATATCTTAGGTTTTATTTTCCCTCTTGTTATAGGTTGAGTTGACTTCTATTGTATCTGTTTATTTCTCCCTTTGTGGTATTTTAGGCGTTTTAATGGGTATTTATATACTCACTCCTGCATGGGATTTTCTCATATGTGTTGTGTCTAATGAATATGAAAGAAAGTACAGTGGTGAAATTTATAAAACATAGTGATACTTGGGTGTATAGGCCATGTATAGTGTTCAGACTTGGAGATAAAGAGTTGGGATCTCTCAGTTTTCTATATTCCAATTTTTGTCAGGTTGAGACTTCATTTCTGGTAGGACGTGTATTTTTCCTCTTTACACTTTGTCTTTATTCTATCGTACTCTGATGTATTCCCTATAGGTTATTTCATGCATGGTTTTACTCAATATTTTATAGCCCTTGCCTATTGTAGGTGTTCTTGAGGTTGTCATGGCTCAACCTTCCATCAGCCTACTATACCCCGGTGGGTCGGGTCGTGATAAGGATGTTGACCTACCTAAATAGTTAAGTGATGGTAGAAACTCTAAAGATACTTAGAGCTTAGTAAAATATATATATTTTACCACTAATGAAAATTATGGATTTTAAAAAGGGGTCATAATTTTAGTGGTAGACCATTTAATAAAAGTTCTTATTCAATGGTTAACAGTACATGATAATCATATGATAAAATATTTTGTTGTAGATAATATCATCATCATCATCATTATGCTAAATTTTTTTATTAATACTTGCAAGGATAATCTTAATTTAAGAAACTCCTGTGAATGGTAACTTACAGAAAATTTCTTAATAAATATTGGTGGCTTTAGAAAAGTTCTTAAGGAAAATTCTATGTGTTAGAATAGTTCCTTGAAATTGTTTAGCAAGTGCATCCAGATGCTTATAGAATCAGATTGATTAATTCAATGTTTCAAAGGTATTGGATAAAAAATGACAAAAGTAATCTTATCCTCTACTCATATACTCAATATAATTGGTTACATCAATGATTTAAGTAATTTTAGTCTCATATACTCAATATGATTGGGTATTTCAAAATATATTCAATGTGATTGAATATATTGATGACTCAGTGTGACTAAAGATTTGCTTAAAACTTTATTGGTTATGGAAATAAATTATACTATTATAATATATATATATCTATATATATATCTAATATCAATTGTATGTTTTATAAAGCTTTGTAAATATATAGAGGTTTATAAGATTAAAATAATTGAATCTTGAAGTTTTCTTTCAAGTAATGGAGCAAGGGAGTGGCTTCATTGATAACTTGGATACTTAAGGCTTAGATAAACTTGATATAATATGTTTATTTTTATCTCATTTAACTCTTTATAGGATCATATAAACAATATATATTTAAATGAAATGATATGGGTGTTTATAATACATATGGTTTATGATTTATTTAATTCTATAACATGCTTTTAAGGGGTGACTAAAAATGGATTGTTCTGGTTAGGTAATTTATCCTATTGTCATCTATAGAAATTTTTTGATGGTATGATTTAATTCAATAAACATTTACCCAATATTCTTTAATTTTTGGGATATATATGAACTAGTAATATTATGATAACATTTTAAAGTAATGTATTGATAGTATAAGTAGGTTAAAGTTCAAATCAAAAGAAGATAATCTGGTTAAAAAAATTTACAATGTTTCTTCAAAAGGTCAAATATAGATGTTATATAAATTAATTCTTCAATTTTGAAAGGTATGTGATAACAAATGTATATTTTAAAAAGTATTGTAAATATAATGGAGTTAAATATAAAAGGAATAATTGATTGAGATTGTAGTTTATATTCATGAGATAAAGTATATAGTTACTATATTGAGGATTTGAATGTAAATTATTTTGTCAAACTTAAATAAATATAAGTAAAAGAAGCATGTCTTAATCTCATTTATATTATAGGATAAGATAATATATTTGATAAAAAATAGTTTTCATGAACAACATGAGATGATTAATTATATATACATGGTTTATTATCTATAAAGGTTCTATAACATGTTTTAAGAAAAATATATGGATAAAAATGTTTTATCCAAGATAAAATGTTTATCCAAATATTTGTTAAAATATGAGGGAATATGTTTCTACCATCCATTTATGGTATGTTTTAATACAGTATTTTTTTCAAATAAAAATCTTCCAAACACATAGAATACCATATATGATATGGAAACAATAGTTTATTTATTTTATATTCCTACTAAAAGGAAATAAAATTTATTTAAAAAAACAAAAGGTTTATGTTGTTTCTTAGAAAGATATTATGAAAAGGATATAGTATCAAAAAATCTAGTGGGAGTATGTTTGAACTTATATAAGTTCAAAATTAACAAATAAATGATAGCACCAATCTTAAGTAAAAGTGGTTTCCACTTAATATCCTAAATTTTTTAGGATATTTTATGGTAAATAAAAATTTAAAGTGTTACATTTAGTTTCCATTTAAAATTAAATATCCCTATTTCTCTAAAAATTATACTAATATAAGTTTAAAGAAAAATTTACTTAATATCCTAAAAGATTTTAGGGTGTATTATTAAACAATAAATTTTAGGATGTATTAGTAAAAAATAATGTAAGTAGTTGCATTATTTCAAGGAAAAAATTTGATGGAATAAAGTTCCAAGGATGATGATGATGAACTTAAAAGTTTCTAAATAGATAAAAAAAGTTTACATCATAACATTTGATGTTGTGAAGTTAAGAGGTTTGAATTTTTTCAAGTAATTAAATGATTAGGAATATAATTCTTATGTATTACTATTATTCAAACTAGAATACTTCATAGATGTTTCTCACTAAAAATTTTAGTGAGATATTTTTATCATATAGTCATGTAGAGATGTGATAGGGATTGCATATGATGTAATTTGTTAACAAAACCTAAAAAATTATAGCAAACATAAGGCCGGTATGGTAGCTTATCATATATGATATGATAAACCAGTGATTATTTTGGTTTTTTTACATATTTTTAAAGAGTTTAAGAATATTAAAATGTATCACATTATAGGAAATCTCTATTTTATAATTATTTCATGTTTGATACATAAATGTATATATAGATATATATTTCATTAAATGCAATGATAATTGATCTCTCAAAGTATGAATTTGAGTTATCCCTAGATGATGTTCATCATGGAGTATTATAGGTTATGATAAAATGTTAAGTTTAGCATGAGCAGGATTCTTGTATAGTGATACAGAATATGCTCATGAGGTAGAAAACAAAGAATAATATTCTTTGTGTGTGCTGGATGACATACTATGTATATCACATGGAGTATCATACATATGTTTTTGGTATAATAGGGGTTTATGGATTATATTTGAGTCCTAATTTCCTGAGGTTGGTGAGATACCTAGTATGAGAACCTTCATACCTTGATACCCTACTTATGAAAGTCTATATATTGACTTAGCTAGTACTGAAAGGACCAGTTTGGGATATTCCTAACACTGAGAAGGGGTGAATTAGTGTTGGGGATATTTTTTAAACCAATTGAAATTTTTTATCCCTATACCTTTTAGACCTATTAGGATCTTGATTCTCCTATTTTATTTTCTTTATTGCATGTAATAATATGAATGTTGTAAAGAACATGCACATGATATTTTGACAAGGTTCACTACTCAATGAGAGTATCTAGTCATTTTCATGTATGGGTATGAACAATACATGGATTCTCCACTATATTTTAGTAACAGGTTGCAGTGGTTTGGCTAAAAAACAATCATTTAGCCAATGTGAGTCCCTAGACTTTGGAGAGGGTAATAAAACAATTCTACTTCCCTGAACTGGTGATGACCAAGTCCAAATTATAGCTCCTTTATGGTTCTTTATACTACCTTTGAAGATAGTATTATCCTTATTGAATAAGGTTGGTTTTTCTTTGATCTTCTTCTATTTTCTTCAATTGGTTACTTTCAAATCAGTAGGCAAGCACCTTTATTCTTATTCTCTCTTCTTCTTTAGTGCAGAAACTGACTGCACTAAAACTTCTTCTTCTTATTATTGGATAGAATCACAAGCACCTATGTGATTATTCAAACAATGAGAATCAAATCACTTAGTAATAATCAGAATCAACTTCTTCTTTCTTATTCTTCAATATACAAATTTTTTTATCAGTTATCTAATGTTCTTCATGTATGCATCGAAGCATGCATGTACTATTTGAATGAACTCCATCTTCTTCACACAAGTGAATTTGTTTTATGTATCAATGCATCACTACTACCTTCATGCATTCCTTCTCCTTTACTTCTACTTACACTCTAACCCAAATGGGTGCAAGTCTTCGCGCACATACTACCCACATTTCTTCTTCTTTATTCCACTTTCTCATATGGGATCCTCCTTCTTGTATTCCTTGAGCAAGTGAAACTATGCAAGATTCTCTCTTTAAAAAAACTAGATGATTGTGGGACTCTGGTTCTTTCTTCATACACGCCAGAAGGGCTTGGTTCTTCTCTCTTCCTGAAGCTGAGCGGCTCACAGTTCTCCCTCTTTTTTTCTTCGTGAAACTGAATGGTTCACAGTACTAGTGTCTTTTAGAAGCATAGTAAGGGTGTACCTACAGCAATTTTACACCTATGGGATCTCCTTCAGGAAGAATGATGAGGATTTGGCTAAACTGGTCATGTGTTCGTGGTTCTACCTCATGCAAAGGATGTTTGGTTCTCCTTAACATAGAGGGTATGGATCTTCTTCACATAACCATATGGATCATGGGACTCACCTACTTCACTAGACCTTGAATACTTGTAGATATCCTTGCTTCTTCATGTAGAAATATGAACGGAGGGTGATTTGTTTTTTGAAAACATGAACATATGAGAATACATGAATGGTCACACCCTTATTGAACTCAATTGTTATCCTTTTATAGAATAATGGGGAAATTAACTTGTTCCTCCTTTGATACATTTTTTATGCTTTGGAGAGGATCTCGACATATCTCATATGGCTATAGATATTGAGTATCATTTTTTCATAAAATAGCTAGGGATCTCATACTTTTCATCACAGAATAATATTCATGTTCATGCATTCAAAATCACATGTAATATTCATTTAAATCAAAGCTTGAATCATCCATGATAATCAGATGCATGATGCGTCCTCAAAAACTTCATTTTCCTTCGGCCAATCTGAGTTCTTCACATTCCTCACATGCATGAAAGACACTAGTTGCATGCATGATCTCGGTTAGATCTTGAGATTCTCTTTCGATGGCCAAAGATCAGCCATGGTGATTTAGTATCTTCTCCAAAAAACCAACAGTGCCATTGAGTGGTGGAGGGAGGAAGATTATGGTAATGTTGGGTAATACATATGCCACAAAAGGTCAGATTCCTCTGATTAAAATATTGGGGCATGATATTAAATGAGCATCCACGATCACTCCATTTGTTAAAAATTTCATCCCACATCGAATCCTCGATGTGGTTGGTCCACGTTATATCAATCAATACACTCTGATTACCAATCATAAATCTCCTCTCCCCCTCTTGGTACTTCCCCATATTTGTTTTGTGAGTGTGCTTTGCACCTATCCCTCTCTACGAGCTCTTGGCCCAAACTATGTACGGGCTTGACCATGCACTCCTACAGGCTTACACATGGCCCTGAACATGACCAATGGGATAGCCTAGCTAGCCTTCCTTGGGTGTGGTCGACCTGGTGTCTTACATATGTCCTTGGTCAAGGATATCTAGTTGGATTTGTTGGAAGCCCAATTTTTTAGGTAATCCACATAAAAATAAACTTCAATATAAAATGCATGGCCACCTCATAATTCCAAACTCATATTAAATTATTCTTTAATTAATCTTTGAATTCCTTCATGAAAAGTACATGAATATTTTCGTTTGGCATGATCACCCTGAAATATTCAAGTCTCCACATAATCCCTCATGAAATAATACATGTCTCTTAAAGTAATCTCTTCATGGTTCTCATGAAATAGTGAAGTATTTCATGATCTTATTCAAATCCCAAATTATTTTTGGAGTATTAATTCCAAACAACTTCAATCATCTCTCTTCATCCAAAATTGGATGGTTCTTTAAACATATTCAATGTTGTAAACAATGTGTCATCTTTGACACAAGTTCTTTGAATTAATGACCAGTTCACCAATCTTCTGATTTAACAACAAGGGGAATTGCTCAAGAATGACATCCAATGATATAAATACATAAAAAATCTCTAGTAATCATCACTTCAACCAACCTCTATTAACTTTGGAGCTACTTATTTATATTGATCATCATTGACAACTTTTAACAATCTTTGACAACAAATACAACTCATACATAAAAGTGGTTCCAACAATATCCCCCTTTGTATTTGTTGTTAATGCTCAAAGTTCTCTTTTAAATGAATGTGTCAATGTCAATATGTGAATATTCTATCTCCCCTTTATTGTTCCACTCTCATTTCACTTTCTCTACCCCTTATTGACAAGAAATACAAATTTCATGGTAAAAAGGTATCAATCCATACTTAATCTATGTGTCATCCATTATTTCACTCTAATCATACTTAAGCTATGATTGGTATAGAAAATAATAGTATTTTATTTAGACAAAAAAGTTGTCCCTTAACATTGATAATGATACCTCATGATATGAGAACTCGTGTACTTGTCTTCAAGGTTTTTCCTCTTTTATTCCAGGCTGAAGATATTGAATGTGATATGAAATCATTTTAAAAATAATCAACCTGAAACTCATGTACTCACTTCAACAAATAGATCAAAAACATTCAAGTGAAATAGATAGGATAAGTGAAATTGGAGTAATTTTATTCTTCTTATGTCACTAATTAATTTAGTTACTCCCCCTTTATAATATGATATTTATTTTGAGTAAAAAAGGATGAGAGATTAAGAAATGACATACCTTTTTCAATGACATGATCATCAAGCAATTTCTAGAATAATCAGATTTGATACTAATTGAAATAATAATTTTGGGAGATTCTTTATTTGTCTCCACCTTAAAGAAAACACTCCTCATATTCATAATGGTAACTCTTATCAGGAATGGATGTCAAGAAATAAGATCAAACCAAGATGGAATCTTCTTTATCTGGGTTTTCTAGAATAGAACATTACATTCTTCATCTTTATCAAAGATGGTCTACTTCTTAAGTGATCCCCCTCAGAACTTTATTACCCTTAAATTATTTATTTTATAAACATAACTAAAATACATAAAGATTAAATGGAATAAGGTGGATCTCTCTTGACCAATCAATGTGAATAGAAATATTGAGATGGTTTTCTAAACCAAGATGCTCCATTTTCTCCACTCTTCACATTTGCACATAAGATCTTCAATTATGATTATAGTTGTGTGGATCTTATTACTTCTTAAATTTCTTTGTGTGTGATCCTTATTTATTTAATATATTTTAAAGCACTAGTATCTTCTAGTGAAACTTTCATCTTCTTAAGGAATTCTTCTTATGCTGGAATAAATGTAATTAAATTTATAACAGTGTGACCAGCCATGTTGTACCTCACACACATATTTTCATTTGAAATATTCGTTTTTAATTTTGAACTAGCCTTGGCTTGTTCATTTTAAATTATACTCATTCTTTCTAAATATTCTTGATAGATAATAAATATGTCATTAGGGACTGTGGTAGCAAGTTTGGATGTTCCGCATGAGTTCTTATTAGCTTCATTTCTTAGAATATTCTTGGGGGAATTTGTGTTCATAATTTTCTTCTAATTTATTCCCAAGGTAGATTATTCATTATTATACAAATTTTGTGGTCTTTTATTATTATTAGCTTTGGATGTATGTTGAGATGAAAATTCACTAACCTTGTGACCACTGCCATTGCATACATCACAGATGTTATCAAGCCTTCAAAATATGCTTGCATAATATAGATTCTTCTAGACTTTTGGATGTTTCTTCTTCTTCTCTAGAATTATCCCCTTTGAAAAAGGATTTTTTTTCTTTTAAATTTAAAGGATTGTGCCAACAATCCAAAGCACAATGTCTAAATTTATTACAACACCAACATTGACCAATAAACCTTGATCTTATCATGTCTTTTGAATAAGTTTGTTTGATCTTATTTATAAATTTTTGTGATCTTTATGGGGAACTAGATTCCATACTTACTTTCCTATTCACCCTATTCATGGTGGTAGTTTTCTTATCTTCATTATTCATCCATGCTTGTTCAGAATTTTTTTTATAACCTACACTATTTTTGAAAACTGATTTAGAAACATTAGTACAAGTTAGTATGGATGATACTTGTTTCTTCTTAGCTTCTTGAGATAAACCATCAAAAGATGTCATGATATTCTTATCACATGTTGGGGGTATTTCATCCTTAGAATATTCTAGTGATCATTGAGTATCAGCAGCTACTATTTCATTATTTTGTGAAGTCTCAATATGTGTCTTCTCAAGATTGGTCAAATGAACTACCAAATCTTTAAATTTAATATTGAGGATGATTTTTGATGTTAAATAATAATATTTTTCACTTCACAAGCCTTCTTCATTCTTTCAACTTCATCTTCATGCAATTTCACTTTATTCTAAATCAAAGAGTTATGTTCTTTGATTTTCTTGGATATTTTTTCCAATTGTAAACCCTTAACATCAGTGTTCTTATTCAACTTTTTTTCAATTTCATAGATCTTTTCTTAATGAATAATTTTGGATCCATCCTTTTCTTAAACTTATTTAATCCATTTTGAAGAAATTATTTCAAGTTCCCTCTTTGTTGCTTCAATGGATACAACCTTTTTAGAGAATTTTAAGCATTCTATAATTTTTTATTGCAACCACTTCTCCATAACATTAGCTTATCCTTACAGTTGGGTGATCTCTTCCTACATACATTAAAATACTCCACAAAAAAGGAAGACTATTTCTTCGAGAATACTATACATAATCTCTCTTAATCTATCAACTGATTTTACTTGAGAAGTTATAGATTGATCATCACCACTTGTGCTAGAATTTTCATCTTGAGAATAGATTTTAAAATAACTAACACATATCTCCTAATTAATTGAGTTGGTAAGTTTATTTATATTATTGGTAGATACTTGATCCACCTACTTGTTACATTCTAAGCCTGGTATTTCTTTATTTTTTCCAAGACATGGAAAAACATATACTTACTCTTCTTTGGACAAGAGGAACTTCTTCTTCATCTTCCTTTTCTATTTCTTTTTCATGTTTATCATGGTCTTGGTAGTTATATAATTCTACTTAGAGATAACCAAATCTTCACTAAAACTTCACCTCATTGTTAATTCATGAAAGTACCAAAAATATTTAAAAAGAGAATAACATCAACTATAGAGAATCCAATATAGCTAAATCTTACCTCTGATACCAATTGAAAGGAATAGTTTGGGATATGCCTAACACTGAGAGGGGGGGTGAATCAGTATTGGGGACCTTTTTTAAGTCAATTGAAACTTTTTATCCATGTACCTATTAAACCTATTAGGATCTTGATTCTCTTATTCTCTTTTCTTTATCGCATGAAATAATATTAAAGTTGTAAAGAACATGCACACGATATTTTTACAAGGTTAACTACTAAATGAGAGTAGCTAGTCCTTTTTGTGTATGGGTATGACCAGTTCATAGATTCTCCACTATAATGTAGTAACATGTTATAGTGGGTTGGCTATAAAAAATTTAGACAATGTGAGTACCTACACTTTAGAGGGGGGAATGAAACAATTATACTTCTCTGAACTCATGATGACCAAGTCCAACTTGTAGATCCTTACTGGTTCTTTATACATCCTCTGAAGACAGTCTTATCATTCTTAAATAAGTTTGGTTCTACTTTCATCTTCTTATGTTTTCTTCACTTAATTACTTGAAAAGTAGTAGGCAAGCGTCTTTCTTCTTCTTCTCTATTCTTCTTTAGTGTAAAAACTGAATGCACTAAAACGTATTCTTCTTATTCTTGGCTAGAATCACAATAACCAATGTGATTATTCAAACAATGAGGATCATCTCACATAGGCATCATCAGAATAAACTTTTTATCTCTTATTCTTTGATATACAAAGTGTTTTATCGATTCTCTAATGTTCTTCACATATGCATGGAAGCATGCATGTACTATTTGAATGAACGCATCCTTCTTCACACAATTGGATGTGGTTTATGTATCAATGAATCACTACTACCTTCATACATTCCTTCTTATTTAATTCTACTTATGCTCTAACCTGAATGGGTGCAAGTATTTTCATGCATACTACCCATCTTTATTATTATTTCTTAGACTATCTTGTATGGGATCCTCCTTCTTGTATTTCTTATGCAAGTGAAACTTTGAAAGATTCTCTCTTTACACAAACCAGATGATTGTAGGACTCTGGTTCTTTCTTCGTGCAATCCAGAAGGGCTCGGTTCATCTCTCTTCATGAAGCCAAGTGGCTTGTGGTTCTCCCTATTCTTTTCTTTGTGAAACATAATGGTTCATGGTATTAGTGTCTTAGAAAATCACGGAAAGTGTGTGCTTGAACCATTTACATACATGTGGGATCTCTTTCATGAATCATGGTGAGGATATGGATAAACCAATCACATGTTTCCGGTTCTCCCTCGTGTAAAGGATGTGTAATTTTTCTTTTCACAGAGGGCATGGATCTTCTTCAGGAAACCATATGGATCACTAGACTCCCATATTTCATGATACCTTGAAGGCTTGTGTATCTCCTTGATTCTTCATGTAGAAATATGAAAGGAGGGTGCTCTATTTTTGGAAAACATTAACAACCAATAATATGTGAATGGATACACCCTTCTCATTCACCATTGTTCTCCTTTTATATAATAATGAGGATAGTAACTCATTCCTCCTTGGATACAATTTTTATGTCGTGGTTAGGATCTCAGAATATCTTATATGGAAATAGATATCAGGTATCACTTTTTATTTGAATATCTGAGGATCTCATATTTTTATTCATAGAATAATATTCATGTACATGCATTCAAAATTTCATGCTATATTTATTTAAATCCAAGATCGAATCATCCTTGATAATCGGATGCATGATGTGGCCTCGGAAACTTCATTTGACTTCATCCAATCTGAGTTCTTTGCATTCCTCACATGCATGCAAGATGCTAGTTGCATGCATGATATCAATTTGATCCCGAGATGCTCCTTTGATGGGTAGAGATTGGCCATGGTGATTCATTCACTTCTCTGGTGAACCAACAGTGTCGTCGAGTGGTGGTGGGAGGAAGATGATGTAAACATTGGGTGATACAAAATTCATAGAAGGTCAGACATATCTAATTAAAAGAGCAGGACATGAGATTAAATGAGTGGCCACGATCCCTCCATTCATTAAAATTTTCATCCCACATCAAATCCTCAATGCAATTGGGTCATGGTATATCAATCAAGTCACTATGATTACCGCTCATAAATCTCCTCTCCCCCTCCCAGTACCGCCCCGTACTAGTTTTGTGGATGCTCTATGTGCCCATCCCTCTCAGTGGGCTCTTGGCCCAAACTATTCATGGGCTCACCCATGTTCTCTTTCGTGCTTACACACATCCCTACACATAGCTTACAGGCTAGCCTCCCTTGGGTGTGGTCAACCTAGTGTCCTGTTTATGACCTTGGTCGAGGCTAGCTGGTTTGCTTTGTTAGCTGCCCAATTTTTTGGATAAACCACATAAAAATAAAATTAAATATAAAATTCATGTCCACCTCATAATTCCAAACTCATCTTTAATTATTCTTTAATTAAGCTTCGAATTCCTTCATAAAAATTGCATGAATATTTTTTTTTTCATGATCACCCTCAAATCTTCAAGTCTCCACATAATCCATCATGAAATAATGCATCTCTTAAAGTAAGATCTTGCATGGTTCTCATGAAATAGTGAAGTATTGCATGACCTTATTTAAATCCTCAATTCCTTTTGGAGTATTAATTCCAAAGAACTTCAATAATCTCTATTTATACAAAAGTGGATGGTTCTTCAAACACCTTCAATGTTGTAAACAATGTGTAACCTTTGACAAAAGTTCTTTGAACTAATGATCAGTTCACCAATCATCTGATTTAACAATATGTATAATTTCTCAAGCATGACATCCAATTCTATGAATCCATAACAATTCTCCAGGCATCATCACTTCAACCAAACTCCATTAACTTTGGAGCTACTTATTTATATTGATCATCATTGATAACTTTTGAAAATCTTTGACAAAAAATAAAACCCATACACAAAAGTGGTCCCAATAAATATGAGGGTGGTTGGGTATGTTGTTGATAATTTCTTCAATTAGAGAATAACCAAGATGATATTTTTCCTCTCATATGGTGAGTATGAAATCTGGGCCCTTGATTGAGATTGATTGTGAGAGTGTGCAGATGCACCTAGATATTATATATCTATCTGGATAAGGGAAATGTGATGTGATTATCCATAAAGATGAATGAAATGTGATATATTCATCAATCAGATCTGTCTATGATCTAATAATCGAGAAAATGTGATTTGGTTATATGGGATTGACATGTTCGGTGTCCCATGTTCACTCAATGTCATAGACAAAGGGAAAATATGAGAATATACATTTTCATATGATGTGGACTGGTGTACATAGGTATAGAGATACATATGTTTAATGGAGATAATGTTAGATCCCTTTACAGATTGAGTAGCATTGATGCATTGTTATAGGACTTTATTTTCTTACATTTATGGATTCGACGATTCATATTTTTTTCAATGTTATACAGGCTTGTGGGGTCACACTTTATGGTTTACTGAATGGGGATTGAGTTTAAATAATATAGATACTCTAAAAACGTTTTAGAGTAAATAAAAAATTGTTTTAGATAGGTTTTTACAAGGTATTCTGTATGATTTGATACAAGGTGAAGTTAATGGTAGTTTTCTAAAAGTGTTTTGGATGATATCTAAATGATTTTTGGATATTATTTCACAAGTTATTATATATGATACAATATAAGGTGAAATGGAAAAAATTATATTATTATTTAGTGTAAGTGGGAGATTGAATTATATATTCCCCAAATCCTTATATTTAATTGATATATATAATCTATCACATATTGTATGAAAATTATGATTTGTATGCATAATGGGTGTATCATTTCATGTTGCTTGTTTTTAGCAGTTGAATGATAAATAAATCTCATTCGATTCATTCTTCATCATATCTATTATTTAATTTATTGTCTCATGAGATGAAACATATGTTAGGTAAAGCATTTATATGATTAATTCATATAATGGTCGAAGTATTTATTCATGCATTATAATTCATGAATAAATGAAAGCTGTTGAGGAGCATCTTCTACAGCATATATAAACCACTGATATGTGATGACAATGTGTGTGTGCTTTAATGATGCTTGGATGAAATTCCCCAATACCTGAAAATATCTATTTATTCTTATCCTTTGTGTTTGAGGCACTATCATGTCATATAGGTAGAATAGATCTCATCTGAAAGTCGGGTGATTCGCTCAGCCTGTGGATATACCATTGAGAGGGGATATCTTTCAGCTGCCCTTATATGACCTTCATCAAACGCATATCTAGATGAATATTTAGAAAAATATATTTGTTTTAAGGTACACTATTTATAATAGTACTTAATTTTTTATTTTATATGTATTTTCATTTATCTTTCATGGTAGATCCTTGGATAAGGGTTTAAATTACTTCTACTTCATCTGATAATCATCATTAGACTCATTCAAATCCCTTCAAATTTATATATTGAAAACAAAATACAATACAAAGTAAACCTTTTTTATGTTCAAACATACTTATACACCTCTTTATCTCAATATTTTTGAAGATAAATATTAATAATAAAGGGATAAGGATTGAGAAATACTCACTTTGGGACATTGAACTTTCACTTTAAATTATCCTTGGAAATGAATAGATTAGGATAAATTATAGTAACTATAGGATTTAGTACATGAAAGGGACTTATATGAGAGGTAAATTAGGTGGTATTTTAAGGATATTCAAAATGGGTTGTATAAATTTGGGAGGGAGGAAGTGATCCCCTTTTATAATTGAAGAAAATGAGCACTTTTGTGAACATCCATTATTTTTCAATAATGGAATTACGCTATTTGAGGGTAAATGGTTATAAAAGTGATAAATAATGGATTTTGGGGTGATATAAGGTCAATAAAGTCTCCAAAACCCATTTTCCCACATGTTTTAAACATGTTTCAAGCCTTTTACCACTTGATTTTTACATTTTACCATTTTTATTTTTACCTTAGTAACTAGTCTTTACCCTAGTAGTTTATATTTTATAAAAAAATATAAGGTAGCCCTTATAAACTAGTTTTGATGTTATAAATCTAAATTTAGGATCCATATAGTCTATTTTAATTTATAAATAATATAAAATTAACTTGTAAAATAAAAAATTTAATATATAAAAAACTATTTTCTAGAAAAATGTTGTGTTCACCATTGAGTGTTCTTAATCTTAAATAACATAAACTGAAAATTAAATGAGTGATAAAATATTTTTATACATGTGAAAACATCATATTAGAGTAATTATATAAAATATATCATTTTAATTTATTAGATAAAAAATTACATAACATTAATAAAATAATTCTTTGATAATATCTCTTTCACCATTATCATGGTCATTAACTTTAATCTTAGTAATCATGCTTTTATGTCTAAAATGAAATTGAAATTATTAAATAATATGGACATGTTGATCTAAAATATTAAATCATTTTTTTATATTTATTTTCTACAAGTGATGAAAAATAATTTTTAATATAAGAGAATATAAACTATTTTTAAAGTAAAATATTACTTAAGTTTATAAAATTTTAAACATGGGTTTTATAAAATCATAAGTGTTTCAAAATGATTTATTTTAATTCATAAATATATATTTCTATAAAAAAGTCAATTAATTTTAAGTCATTATTGTATTATAATAATTTCATAAAAGTAATGGTGTCAGCACAAACGGTATTTATTACCATTCACCTAAAAATCAATTATTTTAGAAAAAAACTAAAAAAATCATCCTAAACTAATATTGACTTGATTAATCCAAAAATGAAATTAATTTTTCAAATTAAAATTCAAAAATTTATAATTTTATGTTTTTTAAATGAAAATATAGTATATAGAGAAAAACTACTTTTATTGAAAAAATGTCCTTTAACAGTTTAAGTTCTCTTAGTCTCATTTTATATGCATCTATAATTAATTACAATCTATTTATTTACTAATTATTATACTCTTCAAGTAATTTTAATATGTCACATCTTGTTTTAGTTGTTTTTTGTGTTAATTTGATGTTGTGTTTGGCATAAGTTATCTAAGATAGTATTAATTTAAAGGATCCAAAATCTCGAGTCATTACAGCCATCGTGACCGTGCATGAGATCATGAAACTCAAAAAAAATTAATAAAAACCTAAATTTTCACCAATTTAAAACAAAAAAAATAAAATAATGAATTTTTTTAATATTTTTATAAATATGAGGGTGTTACATATACCCTGATGTATGTGAAAACTTCTTTTCTCATGATTCAAGTAAGGGTAAGGGGTTGATGGAAAGTGGTTGAGCTAGTGAGGCTTGATGAGAGTCGGTATAAACTTAGTGCCTAGGATGGATTAAGTATCTCTTAGGCTACAATGACTCCACTGGTTTTTTTTCATTTTTATATATTCTGTTGTATTTATTCGACCCATTGGGTGAACTGTGATATGACATTACATGATGATTAAGTTATTGTACTTTATTTATTATTGTCGTTAGTTATATACTATAATTCCACATGGGTTATTTTGTTTTATTATTGTTATTATTATTCAATTATTCCTTGTTATTTATGGTATTTTTTATATGAATTGAGAGTAAATCGCTCGCCAGTGATGTATTCGAAAACCATCAATTCTAGTTGTCAACCTCTAGTAATTGAGAATCTTGTTTGATGCCACATGGTAATCTGACTCAGATCATATGGTTAACATGCATATTAAATGTTCATAGTCAAATTAAAATTGTATAATCAAAGTAATTTTTAACAATAATTTTTTTTCATAGTAGGATTTCATAGTAAATATATTTTAGTAATATAGAAGAGTAAATGTTCATATCTTTACAGAGTAAGTTTTTATAACAAAATTTCATAGTTAATTTGATTTTTGTAGAGTGATTTTGTTTAATTTTTTTAGTTACACAATAAATTCACACGGTAAAATTTAATTTACAGAGTAAATTTTCAAAGTGATTATAGTAAATTTATAGATAGTTTTATACAGTAATTTTTACAATTCATAACATGTCTCACACTCATAAATATCTATACAACAATTTTACATGGAAAATTTTATATGGAAAATATTCCCATGATAAATTTTACTGAGTAAATATTTACATGGTAAACAAGGATTACTCAATAAACAAATTTTTTACAAACTAAAACCGAAAAACAAAACTACATGGATTTACAATGAAAAAGGGATTCCACATGCCATGATTTTTTATAAAGTAAATAATATATTTTATTTAAGATATATGAAACTTAATAATATAATTTAAAAATTATATATGAAACTAAAATGTAATATAATAAAAATTACAAAATTTAAAAACCAAAGTCATACTATAACAAGTTTATATAGTAAAATGATAATTTTCATTTCAAATTATCTTACATAGTAAATTAATATGTAATACACCCTTAGTTAAAAATGGTTAACAAAATTCATGGTGGGATAAATACCATAAATTTTTTACATTTTTTGAGTATCCATCACATTTTTTAGTGTTTTTTCAAGTGAAAAAAAATTACTTAGTCAATGGATGAAGAATTCTAATCCAACCCGATAACCTCTATCCAAAAATTGTCTCTGGAATTTCTAAGGATACCATACCAAGGAGATGGATACTCCTAGTGGTATCTTTGTCACTTTAAACCCATTTATTTTCAAATATTAGGTAACAATGAGTTCTATGATGGTGATGAGTTTCCACTCCAATGTTTCTAGAACCATTTTCCCAGTTTCTCTTTGGAAAACAATGCCCAATCTCAATCCACCACCCATCATAAGAAGCCTCTATGGAATCTCATAAGAGGTGGTTTTTTAGTATCTTGGTATATACATAAGTGTTTTATAATTCAATTATTCCTCTAACTATTTATTTTTATATTTATAAATAGATTCATGTTTATTATATTATTTTAGGATTAGGGTTAGGGTTAGGGTTTTGGTTTCACTGACTTAATTATACTTCCACGGGGATGTCCATGGGATTAAAGAGGGTATTATAAGGTGGAAAAAAATTAAATTGGGGTATTTGAATTGAAGGGTTAGGGTGAATGAAAGCTAATTTGAATTATATTTTTTTATGTGATTGAGCTTACTTTTGGAAATTGGACCTCACTTCTTAGAGGGATCAATACAAACATTTGACATGTAATTATTCAATAGTGTTGTGGTATAAGCTTTTATTTTTTGTCTTTTAAAAAAATCTTGGAGATGGATTCTCATAAGGGCATGTACTAACTCCATATGATGTGATGTCTGGCAAGGAATTGACACACCCATAGCTCTAGGTGATGGATTCCTAACACAACATGCTCTAGATATAGATATATTTTTTCTATCAAGGTATGACCAATAACTAGATGATGTGATGCCTAATAGGTAGAGACACATCCTTGGCCCCGAGTGATGGATTTCTGGTTAGGATACACCCTGGATCTAAGTAATCAATTCCCAATAGGGTACTTCCTTAGGTTTCCAGATGATATTTTCCTAGAAGGGTGCAGTTATGTCCTGAATAAAAGTGGTGATATTGGTAGGCATGGTTGTGTGACGTGATCAAAGAAACTCCATCACTGACCAAAGAAAGTTTAGATCAATCCTAGGTTTAATTCTAGAACCTAAGGATCAATAATGGTTATTATTTACACTTTTGTGGTTTATTTTTTTATTCAAATGAGCATATCACATGTGTGCACTACTTTTACTAGTTTTATATTTGACTGCATTGGTATTGCCCTACTGAGTTGTAGTCACACTCTCCCTAGGAAATCATGGAACTTGGGTACCTGAATACACTTCACTGAATGAAAATTCAGGTTGGGCAGAGGTCCAAAGTTGCATGATCAATCAGGATAGCTCTAATAGATTGAAGAGTGGGATGGGGTACAGGTCAGGGATATACTAGTATCCTATCTTTTATTCATTTATTTATTTCATATATATGATAAAATCAGTGGGAAATCAATCATTGTATACCAGCATGACCAAGAGTCTATGTGAATATATGCCTCTGTATTCATTTATTATTTATTGATGGATATGTTTATTACTTCCGCTTGATCTGGTTTTTGTTATGGATGATGCTTAGTTTATTTTTTATTATTAAACACTTTTACATGGGTCTATAGTCTCTCCAAGTTACTACCCTAGACCTCATTGCTAGTCAATAGCATCTAGCATATGGGGAGGTGCGCCTTAGGTCCCAGTTTCCCTCTAGTCTAGTCATTATAGAGTGAACCTAATTTGGGATATCATAAAGATGGTCCAAGGGAATAATTTGATGTATAGGAAGTTAAAGGTAGTTAATTTATTGAAAATTTAATTTGAATTTCAAAAATCATGACTAGAAATGGAGGTGGATGGTTAGAACAAACACTACTATAGATATACCCTTTAAGAGCGTGCAAAAAGGCCTTTAACATTACTAAAAAAACACTTTTGTCCTCAGAATTGTTAAAGGGGGACTTTATTAGTGCTTTTAATAGCACTTATAAATGTCCCCCTTTATTAGTGATTTCATTAGTGTTGATAAAGGCCTGACATGCTACAGTGTTCTCTTTGTATAACAGCACACTGCAGCAAATACCTGTAACCTGTATGAAAAATATATAATTTGATTGAAATAAATTTTATATCATGAATACAAAAAAAATACTATATACATTTCAAAAAAAAATTGTATAATTACATTTAGAATTACTATCCATAAACATTAAAAAACATTAATATTCCATATTCTTTGGAACTTGTGATCCCCTCTCAAAAAAGTTCATCCATTGTATCAGTTGCTGAACAAATCACCTCAACCTGAGAAAAATAATCCACCTATATAAGAAAAAAATCTTATGTTAGTAATACTATAAATAAATAAATTAAACATTAATATGAAAGAATACATTAATAAAATGTCAATTTTAAATAAAAAATATGTTGAAATAGTGGGTTCCCTAGACCCAACTATACGGTGATTTTGATTACCATACTGTGTATACAAGTCAGTTATACATGATGTTTTCTTACCATTATAGTGTATAATTTTCTTCAACCACTATTGAAATGGAAATTTCAATGGATTAATTGTCATATCAAAAGGTTATAGCAGGTCCCAGGCTATAATGAGAACCTCTAGATACTATGACATTAATCTTAAACAAAGCTCATATGGTCTAGATACATCTTACTTATTGGACATAGTAGGTGTTTGACTATCATGTTTTGGGGGCTCATAAGCATTGAGACTTCTTCTCATGAAGTTATCACTTGGTGATCTCTAGTAGTGAGATTATGAGGAAAGAACTTCCAATAGGAACCCCACATGTTTCAGGTGTTATTGGTTGTTCCTATCTACGATCATGTGTAATGGTCTCCTAAATTGAGATCATTTCCAATGTATGTCATTTGATATCATACTTTGATGCAATACAAAAACCATGATATTGAAATATTAGTGAGGTAGTTTGTGTTAGGTGTGTCATTGGTGTCATAACATTAACTGAATTATAAAGAAAGGATTTGTCTCTTCCAAGTTAAGGAAGTTATATATCTCAGGCCATGTTGATAAGGATAGTAGTACCTTGATAAATCCATGGCCATGGTCGTCCAAAGTAAATCTGTATAGTTAGATTAAAAAATTATAAATCAATTAAAGGTATATGACACTAGTGTGCATCCTGCTTTATGGGAGATTAAAGACAAATAGATTATATTACATAGTACATGATCGTAGGTTGGTTGTTGTTGTTGTGAAAATCCTTATCACTTTAGTGGCCATGATAGGTTGTTATATCCCACTCTTAGTCTATGAATACTATTCACTACTGTTAAGATAAGGTCTTAGAGGGTCACACACAATAGTGTATTCAATAATCTGCCATATTCAGTTGAATATGTATATTGGACATGGTGGGCCCTGTAAATGGGCTTTGGGATTTTCCTAAGGATATACGATCACCAATGCAATAAATAAATTCATATTATTTAAGTTAAGAATAATGTCCATTGAATTTATTTATTAAATGTATTTAAAAGTTTTAAGTAAATACATGGAAATATTAATTAAACGAATAATAGTTTAATATATTCAAGGATCAATTAATTTTTTTGGGAATGGCGAGTCAAGTTCATGACTCATTTATTATCACCTAATATGTTTTTAATTTATTACAGAAAATTGGTAATAATTATGACTCAGTTCAGTAGTCAAAATATGTCATTTATAGTGCATTAAATTATTTGAGGGTCAGGGTGCCATTTCAGGTAATTTATTAAACATTGTAAATAGAAGATGAGAGGTACTCACAAAGCACTATTCATGAGATTTATATCTCTTCTTCTCTCTCCCACAATCTAGAGAGAGAATATTTGGATCCAAAATCATAGATCGATCTCTCTCTTATGCATCGCAAGTGAGGCGATATGGTGATCATCAAAGCATCGAAGTCATCATTGGAATTCTATGCTAGCACCTGGATTACGACAATTGGCACTCCAAAACTTTCTTGAAGCACATGTGGATGATCTAGAGGAATTTGGATTTAGATTCTTCAAGAAGTGATTTCCAATGATGAGCACATGTCAAGTGCACCTTCGGATCTAAACCAGTTTTTTATGGATTTAATTTTTGTGCTTAAAACTCTTCACGTGTGATCCTTAGGAAGTAATTGGGCAACGATTCGTTGATGTCGACATGTTCATGTCGTTCATCAATGAAAAATTTTAAAATTCCCACTTTTGGGCTTTCACTATGTGCCCAGTTCCTTCACATGGTATTAAAGCCTCACATTTTGATTTTAATCCAATAAAAATTAAATTTTCATAAAATATCATAGAGGGCCTCTTTATGGTATCATCACTGCAAATGGATCTTAAATCCGAAATCATATGGACAAGCATCGGTCATCCGAAGTTTTAAATATGTATTGAATTTCAATAACAGGTTTTAAAATTTGAATAATTCTTAGTGATAATTAAACCCATGTCTTCTCACAGTTTTGTTTTGACAAATCCTTCCTATTCCGATCAGACCAGTGGTCAGAATAGTGTTTTTTGGTACTAGTGTTTTATTATTATAATAATATGAATTTTATTATAATAATATTAATTTTATTATAATAATATTATTATTATGATAATATTATTATTTTTCTAAGCCAGATATATAGGGTTAAGAAAAATATGTAAAGGGGGTGTATTATTTGGTTTTCAAGACCTACTTTGCAGGTCAAAGAGAAAAAAAAGGTGGTGGGAATGGCTTAACATATAAGCTGGAGAAAGAGGTAAAAAAGAAAGAAAGAACTAGGTTAAAAGTTAGGGGTGAGCGCCCCCCCACCCCCCACCCCACCCCCCCCCCCCCACCCCGTTCACCCACGGAAGACCCTACCAGGTCACTGCCCTCCTGGTTTAGTTCCTCTCTGGCGCACTGTAGGCCGATCGAGCCTCTCCTGGATGCACCGCCTACCCCACCGGAACCTCATTCTCCCTCCAACCAATACCCTGTAGTAGTGACATGTGCCACCTCATATCAGTGCCCCGCACCGAATCGATCCAGCACCACCTTCTATTGGAGCCCTTCCTCCCCCTATTTCTTACGTGTCGCGCCCTTCACCTTGGTGGAACCCTAGTGGAAAACCCTCTCTTGAGCTGCACCACCATTGTCGACTGGGTTCTCGGCCACCTTCAGCTTCCCAGTAGCGTTTCACCCCAACTGACTAGCTTCCTCCACAGTCTCTCCCACATGCACCGATCTCCTGTTGTTGTAGCCGAGCTTGGACACAACTCCTCCCTACTAGGTAGCCAAACCACCATGAGGTGCCTATCTGTGGGTTTTTTTGGGTCTACACAAACTATAATTGCCCTGAAAGAGGCCTGGGAGGGTCTTCCCAGCCCAGAATGGGTTTGGGTAGATCTATCTAGCCCAGATCAACCCTATCTAGTATTTAGGGGTTCAGGTAATTTTAATTTAATCAGAAGTTAATTAAATTTATTTATTTATTTTTAATTCTAAATAAAATTAATTAAATATTAATTTTTGGTTCATAATTAATGCGGCATAAATTAATTTAATTTGGTGGTGATAATTAAATTAATTAATGGGACCGAACGAAAAAATTTATTGAATTAAAATTAGAGTGAAATTTTATTTCAATACAACTCTCTGATTAATTATTTAATGCAAGTTTAATTTTATTTCTGAATTTTTTTAAATATGTGGGTGAATGCATATTGAATGGTCATGAGCCATGGACTAACCAATGTATGTATGGTTATTGTTTATTTATTTTATTTATTTATTTATTTATTTCAATAGTTCTGTAATAAGTAGTTTAATTAAATGGTGATATGTGTGTTATCTCAGTTTCATTATATGTATAAGGGTCTGCATATCCACTTTAGAGTTGCACTTTACTCCCAGTTCCCCTCACCTTCATGAGAGTATTTTTGTATATTGATGAGATGAAAAGTGACACACTTCACTCCAAGTGATGGAAATGAACCAAAAAGGAGTTGAATACTTTAAATGGGTAGGTGCTACAACTCGAGTCGCAAACGATGCGACTCAAGGTATATCCCCTAGGGTCTAGTTTGGTCTATTTTTTACTCAACAGATCAACAATTAGTACTGGATCATGATCAATTTTGTATTTTATTTTTACATGGTTTATTATTTTTGTGTATGTGTATTTAACACAAAAACACATAGAGTAATAATAAATAATCATGCTTAGATAAAATGAACATGTGGCATTTTGGATTTTCAATTTATGGCATGGACATTTGTGAGTGCGATCACATAGTACGTGCTAATAAAAATATAAAATTATTTCTTTTGTCACATCAAAATATTAAAAATCCTAAAAGATATATTAAGTCTAAACCACCTTCCATCATTCAAATTTGAACAAAATCGAGTGTTTGGGGTGCCGGTCATATTACTACCAGATATTTCTTATGAGAGTGGTGGGTTGACTTAACTAAAGTGGTAGTAAGGTTTATCCATAGATAACTTCTATAATTTTAGTGGAAATAATTGATTAAATCATTCAATGATTTTAGAAGCTAGGACTTCACTCAACAGATCAAGGAACTGCGAGTTCATGTGGTTGGCCAGCCAAACGCCTACCATGAACCCTCCAAGTGGTGGCGTAGTTGTAACTTGTAGACTATGAGGGGATATTCAGGGATCCTTGCCACTAGAATACTCAAGAAACTGACTATTCCAATTCTATCACTAAGGGTTCCTAGAATCTGATAAAATAATGGGAGACTTTTCAGGATTTAATTAATTAAACAAAATGTTTGAACTAGTAATCATGATAAAATTACTAATCTGCTAAAATTTATTTTTTTAGAAAAAATTTAAAGTTATACCACAAGTTTAAAAACTTTGATAAATAATTGACAAAGTAAATTTCCTCACTGGCATAAATATCCAAGAATAGTACAAGTGCTTGCATACAATACTATTGGAAACTTAGGGTGCTAGTGTATTTATACCTATTAAACTATCTCTGGAAGTAAAGGTGAAATTGCTTAAATGAGAATAATGTACAAATAATATGATGTTTATGTCATTATGATTTCATCAACGTCCAATTTTAGTTGAGGTCGCTACATCAGGACATGGATGATATAACATGAAGTCTCATCTCTGAGTGGTTTGCAAGGAGAAAGCGAAGTAATGATATGAATAGGTATTGGTTACATAAGATTTGTGTAAATTTAAAGGCGAGTTATGATCTTTCAATACATCCTATTCTAATATCATTTTCACCAATTTACTCAAGTTTCATTTTAAGTTACAAAATTAACAAGTATTGAGTAAGTGCATCATTACCTATTTAGGTAAGGATCGCCAAGTAAATAAGAATATTAAAGACAGTTTTATCTTTAATTATTATAGTGAATAAATTGAGAGACAAGGTGAAGAGGCCAAAGGAAATTAATGTCAAGGGTACATTTTCAACATCCTTTAATGAAATAGGTATTAAAATAGGTTATTTTCTTTTCATATCATAAAATAAAACAATGGAAGTTTAAATACAATTAACTGAATAAAGAAGCAAGTTACCCACTTCTTCTTCAAGAATATTCATCAATTTTAATGTTTTAGTTTTAATTATTGGGTATTTGATACTATATGTGTATTGAATACGGTAACCAAGAGAGTATATAAATATTACTAGAATCTAGGTGTATTCTTTAAGTGGTTGAGAAAGGGTGATACCTAGGCCAATGGTGTGAAGTATACAACCTCATTATTTCCAAGTGAAAGATTCATGTAAAACTATTATTGAGTATAACCAAAACATTAATATCATGTGTCCTTGGACACAAAGTGACATTATTCCAAGTTTCAAAATGAATTTCTTTTTGGTATATAATACTCAATCACTAATTCAGTGATACATTAATCATAAACAATGAGTGATGAATATAAAAATGTAAGACTTATGCCCAGTTGTGGCAAGATAATTCTTTGTAAAGTGAAACTAAAAATTGATGTCAAGAATATACCTAGTATGGTATTTAGGCTCAGAATAGATAAAAACATTTGGTATTATTGATGTATTTAATTTGGACAAAGAAACCTTTAGAGGTATGCTACAAAGATTTTGGAATTAGTTCAGCTTGATAGCGTGAACTATTCCAAGGGTAAGATAGAGGTATATATTTACTTCATATGATTCCTTTAAGTAATTAAGGAATGGAAAAGTAAATTAATTGAATAGTTAAAAGATATGAGTTGCTTTAGTCTGGCATACTGAAGAATATCTTGACTATGCAATTGTTGATCATGATAATGTAGCATAGAGTAATTCCTAAAGGCACATTACCTTATCTACATCGCGAAATTGATGTTAATGAGGAGGATCGATGATGAATTTTTACATTTCAACATTGATCATAATAATATAGTGTGGATTAATTCCTAAATGCTCATTTTATACATCAGATTTATGATGTAGTTATTATCAATGTTGCAACTTGCAGAAACTTCCATTATATTTCATAACGTGATCCGCAAATAATGGTGATATCCCATAACCAAATGTCAACTATAATGACAAATGGATATCATATGATTCATAGTATAAAGGAAATACATTATGTAATATGTACATGTATTTGGATGTAAATATTTTGTTAGGATATAAACAAATTTCTATCAGGAACAAACACATTTTTCATATATTGTAATTATCCTAATGATTACTTAGAATATTACATAAATCTCTATGATAGAAAAGTTGTAGTCAAGTGATAGAATAAAATTATATATAAGGGTGTACATATCTTTTGAGATTGTGGGAGTCACATTGACATAGCTTTATTCAATGATTATGATGCACAAATAGTTTACATAGGAACTAGTTTCACAAGCGCGTGGAGAACAGATTATATTCCAGAGACACATACTACATAGGAAGGATAAAACCATGGTGATGGTTTTTGAATTCCTCATGACCGGTGATACTTTATTTATTAAGAATAAAAAGTACTACAAGAAAGAAGTATATGGTAATTAGATAATATTGAAAATACCAACTAAAATTCAATAATGGATTCCATGTATTACATTGCAAAGGGGCCTATAATTTTGAATACTACGGTGGGTATTCAGGTGAGTTGATACATGGATGGTACAAGTGTGGTACCAATAAGTCTTGATTGGTAATACTAGGTCATTATACCTAAATCCATTAGAAGGTTACTCATTATAGCTAATTTTTATGATCATATTATTAGGCATTGGATGTCATGACCATCAATCTTGGAAGGTGTCTATACGACGCAACCAGAAAGGGATGGTCACCTCACAGAATGCTAATAAACTTTGGAAGTTACTAAAATATGGTTTAGGATTGAAGTAAGAAATGGGGTCATAGAATATACATTTTCAATAAATGTTTCCCTTGTATCTACCAAAGGTTGGTGAGAGTTCCAAAGTTTTCCAAGTAAAATATGTTTGGAAACATATGGAAAATAGATTGGTCTTCAAGTTAGTTAAGACCGTGATGAAATTTATTCTCTAGTGGTTGACTTAAAGTATAA
Organism: Viscum album; assembly: GCA_963277665.1. Classification (NCBI taxonomy): domain Eukaryota; kingdom Viridiplantae; phylum Streptophyta; class Magnoliopsida; order Santalales; family Viscaceae; genus Viscum; species Viscum album. The sequence goes on along the minus strand of OY728163.1, from coordinate 964,394,194 downwards.
ATATAAGTTCTAGGGAATAGGATATACTGAGGTAGATCTAGAGTTTTTTTGGACCTATTCAGTCATATATATAGTGGCATGGTATTGAAAAATACAAGTTGGAACAATTCAATATAGAATTGTTACCTATGTCACATGGAATTATCTCTCTAGGTTGACATATTCAGGACATGGGAGGAGATAAATGTGGTGAAATGAAATCCATATTCTTAAGTGATTGATCAATCAATATTCCATGATATGTAAAAAAATCGATATTGTCGGGATATACTTTATAGTAGGAAAATATCGATTATATCCAGTAGCACTGCAAGCGCAGCAGTTAGAACTATCTAATTGTATTTAGACAAGTACAAAAGATATATACCTGGTAAGTGGAGAAGTAAGGATATTAGTTATCAGGGGACATAAACTAGTCTTATTTAGATCCATGTGATCTAATATCTCAGTTAAGCTAAGGTGATGAGCGAGATGAGATTATATAAGCCAGTGGTAGCCATACCTACAAATACTGAGTATGTTGTAGCTTCTAAGGAAAATAAGAAGCAAGTAAATGCAATGATTTATTCCATTTCTTGGAATCGCACCTAGTAAGTAAATTATTATCATAATGTAAATTATGATATTCTTACTATCCAATATGTTAAGTTTTTTATAGTGGATAAAAGGGATATGCTCGGGATACCATCTCTTGAGAATTTTTACTCAAGGAGGTGAGGTCGCTATAGCAGAATTTCCATGCAGAGGAACTGTGGTAGGCCTAGTATCTAAATTTAGTACTCACCAAAAACATGGTATTTATCATGTGATTATCTAACAATTTTGGTTAGCAAGTTGGCTCTAGTGCAAGTGGGAGTGTTGAAATAGTAGTTTCCCTAGACCCAACTATGCAGTGATTTTGATTACCATATCATGTATACAAGTCAGTTATACATGATGTTTTTTTACCATTATAGTGTATAATTTTCTATTCCCACTATTGAAATGGTGATATACATGGATTAATTATTGTATCTAATGTTTATAGAAGATCCCATGTTATAATGAGAACCTCGAGATACTATGACATTAATCTTAAACAAATGTGATATAGTCTAGATACATCTTACTGATTGGACATAGTAGATATTTTATTATCAAGTGTTGGAGGATCATAAGCATTGAGACTTATTCTTGTGAATTTTTCACTTGGTGATCTCTAGTGGTGAGATTATGAGGACATACCCGCCAATAGGAACACCGCATGTTTCGGGTGTCATTGATTGCTCCTATCTACGATCATGTGTAGTGGTCTCCTAACTTGAGACCATTGCCAATGTATATCATTTTATCATGTAATTTGATGAAAGATGAAAACCATGACTCCTAGATAAGTTAAGTTAATTATAGAGTCTAAGTTTGGTCATGAAAATTCTAGTTTAAATATAAAAAAAAGGGATTTAAAAGATAATGAATTTAAGATTGAACTCTCCTTTCCAATTAAGATTTATTCCTCCTCATTTCTTCTTAACCATGTTGTTTGGGGGGATTATGATGCCATCATCATGGCCCAATAAAAGAAAATCACTCATTAAAGTGAAATAAATATGTTAAATTAATATAAAAAATAATGATGGGATTGGGTTTCATACTAATATATTCATAAAAATAATTCCTAAGAAATAAATTGAAAACTAAATTCCTAGAAAGAAAATATAAATAATAGAAATATAGGTCTTGGTTTGATCCCCTAAGTGGGCCCTAAGTTTTTAATACCTTCATAAGGGTAATACCACATATTATCCAAAGTTTGATGCAGGGTGGATTTACTTAGATTTAAACCACTAATACTTTTTCCTTCCAACCTACATTATTTATTCCTTGTTGTTGAGGACTCCATATATAGAGTGAACCAAATATACCTCTATGGTAATGAGATAAGACTTTCATGGTGGGGATATGATGAAGTATGATTCCTCATCCCTTTTGGTTTCCACTTTTACGCCCTCTTATTCACTATCCAGTGCTTGATTAAGGTATGTTGCATCAATGGAATAATCAAAGGTAAAATTATAATGTAGTTTTATTTGAATAAAATTGGAGCATAAAGAATCAATAAAAAACTATTTTCATTTAATATAAGAATATTATGCCTTTATTTCCTCAGATATAGTAGTTTTTATTTCCTCTTGGACTCCCTCCAACAAGTGTTCAACATGTTCTAGGAGCTCCATGTGTTCCTCATCAGGTGCATCTTATTTTTCTTCAACTTACACCAAGGAAAAACCTGAGATGAATGATTCTGAAAATTAAAAATAGTGAGGGGTGATACTTATTTAGTTTTAATAAAATTATATGAGAATGATTTCAAGAAATTATCATCTCCCTGAGTTAGTTTTTCTTCAGTTTATTCTTTAGTGGAAAGTGCCACTCAAAATTGAGTAGGAGGAGGAGGAGGTGGGTAGTCAGGTTCCTCCATCATTTCTTCAAATTCCACCACTTGGGTGGTTTCTTCTTAAAAATATAGAGAGGTTTATAGTGGTATTGATGCTTCTACTTTGTTAAGTATGGGGAGATCGTGTTTCATTTCAACATTTTTCTCATTTACTCTAAAATTGATCTAAATCTTGTTGATCTCTTATATGTACTTAAGCATGTAAGTCTTAATTATCACTCTATAAATCTTCATAGTGTGTTTGGATCTGGATATTGAGATGATTAGGTTACAGATATTCTTTAATTAAGGTCTCAACCTCTCAAACTTCTTCAAAAAAATTGGGAGGATCCAATGGTTCTTTCTTTTTGGCCTTGAGTCGTTAAATATCAGCATTGACTTGATTAAACATGTCTATCGGTTATTAAAGAAATAAACCTATAGCATGGACATTCAACATTTTCTTGGAAAAGATAGTAAGATTATTATCCCTTTGTAATAGGTTCTCCTTAGCATTTTCAACCACTTGACCTTTCACTTGTGAGTAATTAATCTATACAGAATAATAGTAGTTTGAATGCGTTATGGAAATATATTTTTTTATAGATTTTTTTTTTAAAACAAATAAAACTATTTACAAAGTTTGAATATAAATATTGAATGATAAACTACTTGGATCCCCAAAAATGATTCCAAATTTTGAAACTCTTATCGTAGGGTGTTAAAAAAGATACTAGATTTTTTCTATTTCAACACAGTGGTTGGTCATGGTTATCTCACTTGAGGAATTTCACAGTCAATCACTCACTAATTTTAATTCACTTATTGTATTTTTTTGTTCTTTTATATTTTATGAAAACTAAGTAAAATATAGAAAAGATAATTTCAATATAAGACTAACACTAAATATGAGAATTCAATGCTAACGGAATTAATGGAAGTTAGAAAAGAAAGGTCTTGGTCCTAGGATTGGTTACTCTAGTTCATTATTCATTAGTTTTGTTTAAATTCAATTTAATAACTCATTCATAAATTACTATCATTTAGTTTATTGAGTGTGAAGTTTTTCATTCCTATGAGACTTTTTTGGCACACTAAACTTCACTTCCTTCAATAATCAAGGTCAATGACACACCTCAATCGAGAGTGTGACACCTTCCAAGACCCATCTCCATCGTATGTCACTACAGGAAAATGACCATTTCGCAGTGGTTTGTTTGTGGAAATGGTATCGGTTTAAACCACAGCCATATTATTCTGTGGAGGTTTCAAAAAACCACCACTAAAGTTTTTTTCATCATACAATACGTGACAGTTTCCTCTATTTAGCTTTGGTTTATGCTAACCGTGTAGTGGGTTCATTTCGTGGTGGTTTTTATGGTTTTAGCGATGGTTTTTTCCGGAAAAACTGGTATTTTTTTAGCGGCGGTTAAAACCGATGCTAAATTATTGTCCGTAGAGACGGTTTTAACCATCGTGGGTAGAAAAATACCGTAATTTTAGTTGCAGTTAAAACCACCGCTAAAGCCATATTTACAAAAAAAAGAAGCTGATACTGTAGGCTCATTACCAATGCACTGAAAAAAAAAATCATTCTAATTGATATAACATATAACACATCATAACCGCAACCACCCTGCATCACAACCACCCCACATCACCACCACCACACATCATTAACACTACACATCACAACCACCACGCATAATTTAGTTTCAATAAGGGTTTTTATCATAATTACTAAATTATTATGAACGGTATTTACACAGAAATACAATATTGCATGGGAAACCAATTTAATAGTTCGATATATATTCTTAGTCATTTTCATATGTGGTGAGTTTATACAAACATACATAGAAAGTTTTATAAAAACCAAAAAAACACACTATCTCAACATAAGTCATAATTGTAAAACCAAGTAAGTGTGGCCATATAAGAATAAATAACAAGAATAAGTAAAAATCATGTGATTTCTCCCTTCCCCTTAAAATTCAATTAATCTTGTTCATTATCTTTATTAAGATGATATGTACTATTTAACTAAAGAAATACAAAATAATGATATTTCTAAATGTACATATAAATAAGGGTAGATTAAGGATCCCCAACCTTGACTGAATCTTCAAGGAGAAATGAACAAGAACCAAGTATAAACCACCACTGATCTCAAGTGAATCACTATTGAATCCAATGAATAATAATTCTCCATCCAAAACCACCCAAAAAAGATGATAATAACCACCATAATGAACTCTTTAATATAATAGAAAGATAATAAAGTATTAATGGGGAAATATAGGGCTTCCATGAATCAAATAACTTCAATATAAATGATTTAATAAGATTTAAGTGGTTTGGAACACCAAGGGAGGTGACTGGGGAAGGGGAGGATAAGTAATGGTCAACCAAGAATTGAGGGAAAGTCTAAAATTCAAAACAAGGAGGTAATAAAACTCCTATTTATAATTGAATCACACTGGACTCTACCAAAACATGGTTAATATCCAAAACCCATGTGGTGGGTTTGGTAAAAGTGTGATCTAGAACCCTCATTATTGTTTTATCTTTTTTCCCATTTTAAAATGGAATTTGGCCTCCCAAAAATCTTAGAACATTGAGTGGTCTAAGCCACAATGGTTATTATATATTCTTCTATGTATAGAATCCATGACCTAGTTCTCATTTCCTAACCATTTTACCCTCACCATGCCCAAGGCTACAATGTGGTGAGCTTGGGTTTCCTATTTTGGACAGGTGGTACTCCGATATTCCATGCCCACCCAAGGGAATTTCAAGATTCTCATGGTGCATAGGAAAACCACTAGGACAACACGCATAGCACCATGTCATCCCCAATTCATGGTTATATATCCCATTTTACACAAGAGCACACCCAACATAAAACTACCTCCTTTATATCCAGACAAGTCATTGCACAAGCCGTGGTGGCCTTCAAAAGGCTAAAACACCACCTCAAACCTCAAAATCACCACAAAACTCTCCCTAAACATCCCCAAGACTTGATAATGCACAAAGGGGAGTTCATAAAGGGTATGTATCATTGCACTCATTCTATTTATTTTGGTTTCCCTATTATTTCTCAATTCTAAGTCAAGGTGATCATATTTTCCCCAAAATTATAAGAACTATGTGTGGATTGATTCCTATTTTCATGGGATACATAGTGATTCCTAGATCTCCTATCTCAAACCCAACCAAAAAACCGATATCAAATCCCCCACTTTGTAACACCCCAAGCTTCCACGATATGTTTCCCTTTGAATAATGCAGTAGCTTGTGTTGTACGCAACTTGGAGTTTTAACACACCATGACCAATCGAACTAGCCGTTATGAATAGTAATACCCACTTTTTAAAATTTATTTATTTTATGGACTTTATTTTTGGATTTGGAATATCAAAATTAGCTTATAGTGAATTTTTTGTAACTTTTATATTTTGATGAATAGTGAAAAATACTAAATTTTAATTAAAAACAACTTTTTTAATTGAAATAATTTATAGTTTTAAATTATACATTTGAATGGTTTTTAAGTATAATTAGATTATATTTTTATCATTTAATATAATTTAGTCCATTGGATATAATTTCACATTTAAACTAGACATAAACAAGTGTCAATCTTTTGATAGTTATTATTTCTTAAAAACAAACTTTTTGTTTTAACAACAAGAATTAATTTTAAATTAATTTATGCCACTTCTGTGTTTTGAATTTGGAAAAATGGATTCCATATTTATAATCATGAATTCTAAATTGTGTAAATAGGTAAATTTTATTTTTATATCTCATAAATAATTACTTCGGTAAATATTTTATTTACCATGGTTAAAGGGTAAATCCGGTAAATATGGGTAAAAACTAATATTATAATAATAATAAATTACCCTAACACGTGTCTTAACCCTATTTTATGATACATGTACGACCATAGGAATCCTTGGGACGATTTTAGGACCCCATAGAGCTACTTGATAGTGATAATGACATTTTATATTAATTAATCTAAAGTAAAGCCAAAAATAACAAAACCATGTATATTTTAGTAAAAAAATTATATGAGGTTATATAATTGATATATTATACTATAAATATTCATTTTAAATATAAAAATATTTCCTATATGATTATATTTTATTTAAAAAAATTATACATAGAATAAATATATTTATTTATGACATAATAATGATGCAGTGTTTTCCTTATTAATAAAAGAATAAAATAAATGATATTGTAAATATTAAAATAAATATAATTTGAAAGTTTTGATGCCATATAAGAATTTTATAGGTGAATATGACATGTTAGGATTGATATAATGTATTTTTTTCGAACTAATAAAGTTTTTTGACTTTAACAAAAAAAACCAAATACCAAATAGTGTCAAAATTTACATAAATGAGTTTTTAAAACAAAAACTATATTATTTTATATAATATTCCTAAAAATATAATTTTCATCCAAAGGAATTATATAATAATATATATGTCATTAATGAAACACTTGGGGTTTTATTTTCATTTTATAGTAAGTTTATTAACCATTTATTATAGTAATACAAGAGGACATTGTAAAAGTTAAACTTTTTAACTTAGAGGTAAATCTAAAAGATAGGGTTAATATGGTGACCTAAACATGTCTAAAACCTATTGGTTGAGAGGATTTTGACCCATACCCACCTTATCCTCGAAATAAATCTTTTTTGAGACATTAGAAACCTAAAATTATTTTATTATAAAATAATATTTCAATCTTTTCCTAAGGTTCCCCTCACCTCTCTTATAAAAGGGCACTTCCCCTTCTCTTAATTTCACACCTCAAAATCCATTTTTCTCGGCCAATACCTGACCAAATACCTTCCAAACTTCCCTCAATTAAACCTATAGTTATTAATTTTATCATAAATCCAACCTAATTATCCCTTTTTATCAACTCAAAAGGAAACACCCGAAGAAGAGGTAATAATTTCACCACCCTCTTTCAAGTTCTTTTCTTCTTCCACTTCCTCTTTATTTGTTGTTTCCATAAAAAAAATGAAGTACCTTCTACATACTATGATGTTATTATAAATATTTTACAACCATATTCTTTATTCTATCCATCTTATTAATGACAAAGTCACCATACGTGCGTACGTACGGCTTACCGTCCACATGTCGTGGTGTAGTTTGTTATTCAAACACTTCATTATTTGGATGGGTATAATAATGAGTATAAATGATGTAAATAATAAATATAACATGTTAATGATTCTTTATATATTATATATCATCAAATTACATATTATTTCACCATTAATATAATGATATTGTCGCTCATGCGTACGTACGGATTACCATCTCCACGAATGCGATGAGATTCATTCCTCGTCGTAATCATTCAAAAATAATTTTCATTTTATGATTAAAAATAATGTTTAAGAACTTAATATCATTATAGATATGAATCAAATATATTCTATTCATAACAAACATGGCTTACATAACCAAACATATAAAGGAAAATGAATTAGTTAACACCCGAAAGGATGATACTACTAAAATATTGTTAACAAAGAAATATTATAAGATCATATATGATATCATATTTATGTATATGATTCTTATATAATTTAATAATTATTATTTTACTATTATACAAAAGTTTAACATGCCCTCTACCAAGTAAAAGTACAAGGTAAGGGTTAATTTCACAATCTCTTTATTATTCAAGGTTATTTTTACGTAAGTATCAACTAGGACCTCTTTATCATCCACATCCGTGTTTTCTTAAAAATATATTTCAAAACATTTTTAATATTTACTAGACTATGGGATAAATTCATTTATAACCTTATTTTACCTTATATTTTTTGAAAGGAATCTTTTGATCGTTTTCCAAACAAGGTACTTTATGACCTTTTCGACAAAATTAAGGTGAGAATGTCTTTTTTTAACTTATAAGGCGGGTGCGGTTATTCTCTACCGTTATTACACCTTTGAATATTACCTTATAATATTATAATAATATTTTAAAAATAAATGTTTTCTTTTATAATTACATGACTTTTAAATGGTTTCAAAATAGAAATAGAAATTCCTCTCAAATAATTTTCATATCATCTATGTCAACATCCTTTGATGGATTTTACACTTGTTTCAAGTTGATTCATTATGATACAAATCTTTCTTATTGTATTGAAGGTTTTTCGATATGTTTGAATATGGATGTGTTATTTTTACACCATTAATGGTTTATAGATAAAGTATTGACATTTCGTATGCTAGTTTTAATAAGAATGTTTATGTTATGTTTAAACATTTTTATATGAGGAATGCATTGGACTTAGTAAGTGACGGGTGGAGCCTACTATAGCTCCTCGATGCATCGATAAGTCTCATGAGACAAACTAGTGTCTTGGAACAAGGCCTTGACAAAATCTTATTTGTAGTCTTGGCGTAAGGCCTTGACTATGTGGTTATGAAGACTGGCATTATGCATTCTAACATTATGAAATTGGATATTGATATTACATGTGATTATTAGACTAGTAGAACATCCATGTAAATAAGTAAATGGAATTATTTGATTTATCTTTTCCATATTATGATTAATTTTAAGTTTAAAAGGCTTGTGTTTTAGTCTTATACATTTCCTTAAATGTTTATGCTTATTCTTGAAATTTTTCGCTATATTTTTATCCTTACTGAGCATATGAGCTCACCCCTTTCTATGTTTTATTTTTTCTAGGATGAAAAGAAGTATATTATGAATGACCTATAGGGATAGTCTAAGGGGTGAATGTGGTCAATGGAGACAATGTTGTTGTTGTTTTTCATTTTATAATGTAATGTAAAACTTATGAATGTCTTTATTACTTCCAAGGCTACTAAACTGGTCGGTCTTTCAGGATTTGATCCCTTGTGACCATGCCAATGTTATGTAATAATGAACCGACTTTGGGATTCTGGGGTCGGGGAATTATAGTTGGTATCAGAGGAAGTTTAGTACAAACCTTTTAAAGTAGATTTAGATAAACTCTGATTAAAGCACATTACCCTAAGATAGACTTTGAGTATTGGTATAGAAGAACTTCCTAGAATTTTGGTAATGTGGATATTTTGTGTATTTTCCAAGCAATACATCCCTATATAGATACGAGCAGGTAGAGGCAGCTCCGGAAAAGATGTACCTAGGAGTAAAAACTCTGACAAGGAGTTTCGGGCTTGACCCGGGGTATCCTGGTACACGACAATGGGCCTTACTACACTCTTGGTTACGACACTCTCGAGGGATATGCTTAGAATAATTAACATTTTCTTTACAAACCATTATGAAGGATTTATGAGTATATACCTCCTCAAAGAAAACATTTTTATGATTATGGATTATATCCATAAAATGCTCAACTTATGTTAAGTGTTTTACAAGTTTGGAATTATGTATTGTGATTCATAAACTAATCTAGTGTATTCCATTTTTAGAAATAGCACTTAGTAGAAGGAATGGAAACTGTATCAATGCATGTAATCCATATAGGGACCGCCCTTCTACTCAAGATAATTATAGTGGAGCTGGTGATGCAACTAGTGTTGATCAACTTATCACCATACTCAGACAACTCACTCAGGTTATGAATAATAACCTTATCCGTATGGAGCACCCTGATCCACAACGCAAAGGATACTACTTCATGAGGCAACAACCACCAACATTCAATGGGAGTACAAATCCATTGGTAGCTGAGAAATGGATAAGTTCTTTAGAGAAAATATTTCATTCTTTGGGGAGTAGTGAAAGGGAAAAAGTTGTCATAGCGGTTTATCGCCTCATGGGAGATGCAGATCAATGGTGGTCATTAATCCAAAACACAAAGGAAGATGAAGAATTATCAAACATGGAATGGAGGGAGTTTAAAGATATTTTCTTAGAAAAATACTTTCCTTGTGACCATCGAGCGGATTTAGAAAGACAATTTCTGAGTCTGTGGAAAAAGGAGGATGATAATGTCGCAAAGTATGAGGCTAACTTTACAAGGTTAGAAAGGCATGCAGCAGATTATATACATAACCCAAAGAGTAAGATTGATAAATTCCTTGATTGGTTAAATCATTTATTCATCAATAATTATTCTCACAATCCTTCTCATCATACGATGATATTGTCTCATGTGCTATCAAGATAAAAAAGTAATTCTCTAATTCTTACAACTTTAAAGCAAAGTAAGAGAAGAAGAGATATACTGAACACTCTATAAATGGAAATAAGGGGAAGAAGGGAAAATTTTAATATCCATCCTGCAGTAAATGTGGTAAGAAACACCTCAGTACTTTCCTGAAGTGAATGGGAGTCTGTTATAAGTGTGGTGAAAAAGGACACCAAGCTCGCGATTTCAAGGGAAAGAAAGAGGCTGTCAATGTTGAATGCTACAATTGTAGAGAAAAGGGGCATTATGCAAATGAATGTCCTCAAAGTCAAGGGAACTTACCTCAAAAAAGGGAAAGGTATCAAGGCCAAGATTATACGATCACTATTGCTAAGGTTAAAGCTCTGAAAGATGTGGTGGCAGGTAATTTAATGGTTTCCTTAATTTTAGACAACGCTTTATTTGATTCTGGATCATCGCATTGTTTCATATCTTCCCAGTTTTCTAAGAAAATTAGATATTTTCAATTTGAATTAACAAGGGAGTTGTCAGTCAAAACTCCTAATGGAAGTATCATCGCAACAAAGTTTTGTGAATCAGTTCCCATTAGGGCATATAAATATTCTTTATTTGTTGATCTCATCATCATACCCATGATTTAATTTGATATAATCCTCAGTATGTATTGGATTTCAGACCATGATGTAAAAATTTATTGTAAGAAAAAGAAGGTTACAATTTTCGATGATGATAAGGAGTACCTTATCTTTAGAGTAGAAATGTCACCACCTGATTATTATCTATATCCACTCCCAGTAGCTCTATTAAATTCAATTATTGGGGAGGAAGAGAATGAAATAATTATGGGTGAGGAAAATAATGTTTGAATAGATTACGTACCTATTGTTAAATAATATGTTGATGTGTTTCCAGAAGATTTACCTGGACATCCTCCAGAATGAGAAATTGAGTTTTCTATTGATTTAATTCCTGGTTCAAGGCCCATATCGAAGACCCCTTATAGAATGTCTATTTTGGAATTAGTGGAACTAAAGAAACAACTATAGTAATTAAGTAATAAGGGATTTATTCTCCCTAGTGTTTCTCCATGGGGAGCCTCTGTCCTTTTTGTTAAGAAGAAAGATGGATCTATGAGGTTTTTCATTGACTATAGGTAGATCAATTCTATAACAATAAAGAACAAGTATCCCCTACCTCGCATTGATGATTTATTCGAACAACTTCATAGAGCTCAATATTATTAAAAGATTGATTTTCGATCTGGATATCATCAGTTGTGTGTGAAGAAAGAAGACATTCCAAAAATATCATTTCAAACCAGTTACAGGCATTATGAGTTTATAGTAATGTCTTTCGGACTGACTAATGCACCCTTTGTTTTCATGGATCTAATGAATAGAGTTTTCAAGGAATATCTTGATGACTTTGTAGTGTTATTTATTGATGATATCTTGGTATACTCCAAAATCTAAGAAGATCATGAAAATCACTTGCGCGTTATTTTAAAGACTCTTATAAGAAATGAATTATATGGGAAGTTTAGCAAGTGTGAATTCTGGCTTCAGGAGATTTATTTTCTTGGCCATATTGTCTTTAAGGATGGAATCTTTTTTGATCCTTCAAAGACAAAAGCAATCCAATAATGGGAAGTATCGATGAGTATAACTGAGCTATGCAGTTTTATTGGTTTAGCAGGTTATTATCGACGTTTCGTCTAGAATTTTTCCTGATTGGATAACCCATTAACCATGCTCACACGTAAAGGGGTTAAATTTTTTTGGACAAAAGAGTGTGATGAATGTTTTGAAGAACTGAAGAGAAGATTAGTAAACACTCCTATCTTGACTCTACCATCAGGGAATTGTGGGTTTGTTATTTATAGTGATTCTTCAAAGAAAGTACTTGGTTGTGTCCTTATACATAATGATAGAGTTATTGACTATGCATCACGACAGCTAAAAATTCATGAGAAAAACTATCACACTCATGATATTGAGTTAATAGCTATAATCTTTGCTCTGAAGATATAGAGACACTATCTCTATGGTGAAAATGTGGGATTTATACTGATCACAAGATTTTGAAGTATATTTTCTCCCAAAAATAATTCAACATGAGGCAAAGGAGATGGTTTGAACTACTCAAGGATTATGATTGCACTATACACTACCAGCCGGGGAAGGAAAATAAGGTGGCAGATGCTTTGAACAGAAAGGATCATGGAGTTTTGAACAAGATGAGAGTTAAAAGGGATCCTATTTTCATGTATCTAGTAAATATGGATATAGGAATAACCATGTAAGGTTAAACATCAATACTTATTCAAATGGTCGCCAAACTATATTTACTAGAAAGGATAAAAAGTTCTTAGACTGATGATGAGGAGTTTCAAAAGAAGATTGAAGTTATAAATGATAGGATATTGAGTGACTTCGTATATGAAGATGGAATTTTAAAATTTGGGAAGAGAATTTGTGTTCTCGATATACCTAATCTAAAAAGGGAATTTTTGGATGATTCTCATAGCTCCAATTTCTCTATACACCCTGGGAGCACCAAGATGTATAGAGATTTGAAGGAACATTTTTTGTGGGACAACATGAAGAGGGAGATTTTTGATTTTTTGTCAAGATGTATGGTTTTTCAAAAAGTGAAAGCTGGAAGGAAACAGCCTAGAGGATTCATGCAACCTCTTCCCATACCTAAGTGGAAATGGGATAATATTACAATGGACTTTATCATGGGGATACCAAAGACTCCTATAAGGAATGATGCAATATGGGTAATTGTTGATCATCTTACCAAGTTAGCACATTTTCTTGCTATAATAGAAGATTTACCACTTGAACATCTAGAAAGACTATATATTAATGAATTTGTAAGAATTCATGGTGTATCCCTATCGATTGTTCATGATCGTGATCCCCATTTTACATCAAGATTCTGGAAAAGTCTTCAAAAGGCCCTGGATGCTGAACTTCATTTGAGCACTTCCTACCACCCTCAAACTGATGGAAAATTAGAACAAACTATTCAAACCTTAGAAGACATGTTGAGATCTTTCTCACTTGACTTTCAAGGTATGTGGGATCGATATTTACCTCCGGTATAATTTTCCTATAACAATAGCTTCCATTCAAGTATTCAGATGGTACCATAAGAAACGTTATATGGAAAGAGATGTCGCACACCAACTTTTTGGGATGATGTTGGTGAAAGAAAACTCGTAGGCCCAGAACTTGTTGAGAAAACAATGGAAAAGGTGAAGATTATCTAAACCCACATCAAAGAAACCCAAAGTAGGAAAAAGAGCTACGCTGATAACCGAATGAAGGATTTGAAATTTCATGTATGAGACTATGTTTTCTTGAAGGTATCTCCATGGAAGGGTGTTATAAGTTTCTCTAAGAAGGGTAAATTGAGTCCCAGGTACATCAAACCTTTCGAAATTTTAGAACGAACTAGAGTTGTAGCTTATCGTTTGGCAATGCCTCCAAGTCTCTCCAAAGTTCATGATGTGTTCCACATATCATTGTTGAGAAAATACATGCCTGACCCAATGCATTTACTCACCTGTGAAGAATTAGAACTAGAACCTGATATGTATTATTGTGAAGATCCTATCAGAATTCTTGATACCAGAGAACAAGTGCTGAGAAATCAGACGACTCATCTGGTAAAAATTTTATGGAGAAATCATAAGATAGAAGAGGCAACTTGGGAACCTGAGGAACTTATGATGAAGAACCGCCCAAATATTTTTATACCATAATATTCAATAAATTTTGAGGAGGAAATTATTTTAAGGAGGGGATAATGTAACACCCCAAGTTTCCACGATACGTTTCCCTTTGAATAATGTAGTAGCTTGCGTTGTACGCAACTTGGAGTTTTAACACACCATGACCAATCAAACTAGCTATTATGAATAGTAATACCCACTTTTTGAAATTTTATAAATTTTATATACTTCATTTTTGGATTTGGAATATAAAAATTAGCTTAGGGTGAATTTTTAGTAACTTTCATATTTTGATGAATAGTGAAAAATGCTAAATTTTAATTAAAAACAACTTTTTTAATTGAAATAATTTATAGTTTTAAATTTTACATTTGAATGATTTTTAAGTATAATTAGATTATATTTTTATCATTTAATATAATTTAGGTCATTGGATGTAATTTCACATTTAAACTGAACATAAACAAGTGTCAATCTTTTGATAGTTATTGCTTCTTAAAAATATGTTTTTTGTTTTGACAACAAGAATTAATTTTAAATTAATTTCTGCCACTTATGTGTTTTGAATATGGAAAAATGGATTCTATATTTAAAATCAGGAGGTCTAAATTGTGTAAATAGGTAACTTTTATTTTTAGACATCATGAATAATTACTTCGGTAAATATTTTATTTATCGTGGTTAAAGGGTAAATCCAATAAATATGGATAAAAAATAATATTATAATAATATTAAATTACCCTAACACATGTCCTAACCCTATTGGATGATACATTTATGACCATGGGCATCCTTGGTCCAATTTTAGGACCCCATGGAGCCACTTGGGAATGATAATGACATTTTATATTAATTAATCTAAAGTAAAGACAAAAATAACAAAAGCATGTATCTTTTAGTAAAACATTTTTATATGGGGTTATATAATTTATCTCTTCGACTATAAATATTAATTTTAAAGATAAAAATATTTCCTACAAGATGATATTTTATTTATAATTTTTATAAATAAAATAAATATATTTATTTATGACACAATAATGATGCAGTATTTTCCTTATTAATAAAATAATAAAATAAATGATATTGTAAATATTAAAATAAATATAATTTGAAAGTTTTTATGTAATCCACTAATTTTATAGATGAATATGATATTTTAGGACTGATATAATGTATTTTTTTCTAAGTAATAAAGTTTTTTTGACTTTCAAAAAAAAACAAATACCAAATAGTGTCAAAATTGACATAAATGAGTTTTTAAAAAAATAATATTTTATTTGATATAATATTCCTAAAAATAAAAGTTTCATCCAAAGGACTTATATAATAATATATAAGTCATTAATGAACCACTTGGGGTTCTCTTTTAATTTT
The DNA here is from genome assembly GCA_963277665.1 of Viscum album. Classification (NCBI taxonomy): domain Eukaryota; kingdom Viridiplantae; phylum Streptophyta; class Magnoliopsida; order Santalales; family Viscaceae; genus Viscum; species Viscum album. The sequence goes on along the minus strand of OY728163.1, from coordinate 964,378,492 downwards.
ATAGTAAGTTTATTAACCATTTATTATAGTAATACAAGAGGACATTGTAAAACTTAAACTTTTTAACTTAGAGTTAAATCTAAAAGATAGGGTTAATATGGTGACCTAAACATGTATAAAACCTATTGGTTGAGAGTATTTTGACCCATACCCACCTTATTTTCCAAATAAATTCTTTTTAATCCATTATAAACCGAAAACAATTTTATTATAAAATAATATTTCAATCTTTTTCTAAGGTGCCCCTCACCTCTCTTATAAAAGGGCACTTCCCCTTCTCTTAATTTCACACATCCAAAGCCATTTTTCTCAGACAACCCCTGAAAAAATACCTTCCCAACTTCCCTCACTTCAATCTAGAGTCTTTACTTTGATCATAAATCCAACCTAAGGAGCCTTTTGATCAACTCAAAAGAAAATACCCGAAGAAGAGGTAATAATTTCACCACCCTCTTTCAAGTTCTTTTCTTCTTCCACTTCCTATTTATTTTTTTTTTCCATAAAAAAATAATAAATCTAGTAAATTATACATACTGTGATTTTATTATAAATATGGTACAACTATATTCGTTATTCTATCCATCCTATAAATGACAAAGTCACCATACGTGTGTACGTACGGCTTACCGTCTCCACGCCGTGGTGTAGTTTGTTATTCAAACACTTAATTATTTGGATGGGTATAATAATGAGTATAACTGATGTGAATAATAAATATAACCTTTTAATGATTCTGTATATATGATATACCAAGCAATTACATATGATTTCACCATCAATATAATGATATTGTCGCTCGTGCGTACGTACGGATTACGGTCTCCATGAACGCTATGAGATTCATTCCCCATTGTAATCATTCAAGAATAATTTTTATTTTGTGATTAAAAATAATGTTTAAGAACTTAATATAATTATTTATATGAATAAAATACATCCTATTCATAACAAATATGGCTTACATAACCAATCATATAAAGTAAAACAAATCAGTTAACACCCGAAACGATGATACTACTAAAATATTATTAACAAAGAAATATTAGAAGATAATATATGATATCATATTTATGTATATGATTCTTGTATAATTTAATAATAATGATTTAACTATTATAAAGTAGGTTAGCATACCCTAGACCAAGGAAAATTACAAGTTAAGGGTTAATTTCACAATCTCTTTATTATCCGAGGTTGTTTTTACGTAAGTATCTACTGGGACCTCTTTATCATCCACATCTGTGTTTTCTTATCAAAACATTTTTACTATTTACTATAATATGGGATAAATTCATTTATACCCTTATTTTACCTTATATGTTTTTAAAGGAATCTTTCCGTTGTTTTCCAAACATGGTACTTTATGACCTTTTCGACAAAATTAAGGTAAGAATGTCTTTTTTTAACTTATATAGTAGGTGCGGTTATTCTCCACCGTTATTACACCTTTGAAGCTTCCCTTATAATATTATAAGAATATTTTCAAAATAAATGCTTTCTTTTATAATTACATGACTTTTAAATGATTTCAAAATAGAAAGAGATATTCCTCTCAAATAATTTTCATTTTATCTATGTCAATATCCTTTGATGGATTTTACCCTTGTTTCAAGTTGATTCATTATAATAAAAATCTTCAATATTGTATTGAAGATTTTGTGATATGTTTGACTGTGGATGTGTTATTTTTACACCATTCATGGTTTATGGATAAAGTATAGACATTTTGTGTGCTAGTTTTAATACGAATGTTTATGTTATGTTTAAACCTTTTCATATGAGGAATGCATTGGACTTAGTAAGTGACGGGTGGAGCCCGCTATAGCTCCTCGATGCATCGATAGGTATCATGAGACAAACTAGTGTCTTGGCCTAAGGCCTTGAGAAAATCTTATTTGTAGTCTTGTCACAAGGCCTTGACTGTGTGGTTATGAAGTCTGGCATTATGCATTCCAACATTATGAAATTGGCTATTGATATTACATGTGATTATTCGACTAGTAGAATATCCATGTGAATAAGTAAATGGAATTATTTGATTTATATTTTCCATATTATGATGAATTTTAAGTTTAAAAGACTTGTGTTTTAGTCTTATACATTGCCTTAAATGTTTATACTTATTCTTGAAAGTTTTTGCTATATTGTTATCCTTACTGAGCATATGAGCTCACCCCTTTATATCTTTTATTTTTCCCAGGATGCGAAGAAGTATATTATGACTGACCTACAAGGATAGTCTAAGGGATGAATGTGATTAATGGAGAAAATGTTTTTGTTGTTTTTCATTTTATAATGCAATGTAAAACTTATTAATGTATCTAGTACTTCCAAGGCTACTAAACTGATCAGTCTTTCGGGATTTGATCCCTTGTGATGATTCCAATGTTATGTAATAATGCACCAACTCTGGGCTTCTGGGGTCGGGGTGTTACACGCTTTATCTTAGTGAATGGGTTTCTTCATTCACATTGGTTTTCCATCCATAAGGTTGGCATCAAGACAAGTTCATTTCATTTTAAACATCAGTTTAAACTACATTAAACCTCATATAATAAGGTATTTTTCATATAATCTTAAACTATATATTATTTAATTCATTTTCACATGATATTAAACTATGTGATGCATGGTCCATCTTGTAAGACTTAAAAATTCTTAGAGCAGTCTACCTAGTAAAACTTGTCTTCCTCTATATATTATCCAAATCTACATAAGGATTCTTAGCATGTGGTTATTTATCCATAAACCTATGTTATGAAAAAAATGACTCATACCCTAGAAAAGATCCTAATATTCATAGGGGTATTATATAAAAACTATATGTGGATTGATTCATGATGTTTCAATATATGTAATGATGTTGGGATCTCCTATAATAGGCCATGGTGAAAATTATAATCACACTGGTTATACCCTAAAGGTGAGACTCTTCCTCATTCACATCAATTTGTTTATTTCTTTCTCACATAATGGTTCCCATACATTTCATCCTTCTCCTCCTATACATGAGACACATTTTTATAGAGGAACTTTTCCAAGAACTATGAATGGATTGATTCATGTTACTGTAGGATATGTTTTTGATCGTTCAACCTTGGGTAACAAACCTAATAAATTTAGGAAAAATGAATCATAAAAAATGATTCCTGACAAAAAAATCGACATATATGGTGCATACCACAGTTGAGAAATCAATACATAAAATGAACCATCAGAAATAAATAAAATACATAAAAGGAAACATGAGAAATCAAGAAAATGTCAGGTCGTGAAAATGTTTGGTGGCAACTATATGCCACACATGATACATATACAAACTGACTGTTACCATATTTTTTCAACATATCAAAAAAAAACTAATCACGGTCCGATGATGAACACAGTTCTTCACCCTTTCCACCTCCATCTCTACGTCCTGCTACCACCTGAAAGAACATCATATTGAAAATTAAATACTGTTGTATATTTATATTTAAACTTAAAACCAATAAAAGTTTGCAAACTAAACGATTTTGATTTTTTTTGATTTACCTGCTCACCACCAGTCGATGCAATACCACCGGGGGTAGATCTGATCATCTTTTGATATAGATCAATCAATACTTTCTACAAAGTGGATATCTGAGCCCCTTGGTCGTGAACTGTGTTTCGTAGAGAAACAATCTCTCTCTGAGTATCTCGGGGTATGGACTGACTACAAAAAAAAGTATATGCAGTTAAAATCCTTGGTTTCCTGCCAAATACCTCATATGGTATAGGTCCCAAACCCATCCTGTGCACTCTACCAGGATGCTCCTTCCCAAGGACTTTAGCAACTGGGTCATCTTGGGAGACTAAGTAGGACTGCGTGGGATTGGCATCCCATAGTTCTTTAATTTTTACCTATAAATAAAATATAAGTAATATTATAAACAATATATATTAACATAGTAACAATTGATAATAATTTATTATAATGAAAAATGAGTTAATACCCCCAACTTTTTTGGCAGGCTCATTAACAAAACTGCCATCAGATTTTTGGTGAACATTCAACCACACTTCTGTTCGGAATGCTTCATGCCCTAAACTCTGTGACTGCATTAAAAAATATAAATCAATAATTTAATATATTAAAGAAATAATATTGTCTTATGAATATTTAAACTAATGAAAATATTACCAGAGCAGATCAGTTTCTAGAAAAACTCTTTGACCCCGCAGTGTGAGGGATGACCTGCTTAGCCCAGCTTGATGCATTCTTTCTTAAAAGATACTGAAATAAATAAAATGAAATTTAATAGTAATGTATTCAATATAATTTCCTCTTAATATATATGTATAAATGTAAAATGATATTATTATAGTAATATATATTTAAATACTATCTGCTTCTCATCATGATGTTTTTCAACAAAAACTTTTCATTGCTCTTTGGGTACCCCATCAGGTATATTGTCATACATCTGTTGAGTGGTCAATGAAGTATTGTTGACATCACCCCAAAATCTCCATTTAAATTCTTTCCATTTTTTTCCAAGATTTTTCAATGTCCACTTTCGTGTTATCACATCAACAACCGTAAAGTGGAAAAACATTTGTACACATAAATTCATTTTGAAAATATTAATAAAATGACATTAAATTACACCATAATGTATTAAAATTACCTTTATTTGGAAATCAAAAACTTAATTTTTCTAACTTGTATGAATATGTCTCCAATAATCATATGAAATAGGAAGGGAAACAGGCTCTGCGGCCAGCTGGCCTAAAATCTGACCAAGTAATCCTGTGGTGTCATCCGTAGGGACCCCATATGAATCAAATGGGACAACTATCTTCTCTCCAGTCAGATTCCATACATCTTAACTTCTTATATTTTTCTCCACAGTTTCATTATTTTCCATCTTTAATGAACAAACAGTTAGTATAAAAAAAAGTGCAATAAATTTATTCATATTAAAATTTGTACCTATAAAAGTCACCCTCCAGTATCCCCACGAAGAACTAGAAGTGGCACGCCACTCCCCCACTACTGAAACTCCTGAAGTGGGAGGAAACGACTGAGATTCTGAAAGGATTCTCATAGAGGGTGTGAGAGATGGTGCAGGGGGAGATGGTGCAGGGGGCAGGCAGATGGTGGCTCAGATGTCGTAGGGAGGGAGACAGATGGATCGTCATCTGTCGTAATGGTCGATGAAACAGTATATCGCTTTATCCATGGAATTCATGTCATTTAATAAAATAAAATTAAGTTCATAACATATATTTCAAAAAAAAATATGTAGAAAAAAAATTTAAAAATATAACAAATGCACAGTACTAACAAACAAAATATACATAACAATGATAATGAATGATTACACAAATGAAATAAGTGGTTGCAAAATGAATGCATAACTGTACATACAATCATTTTCTCCTTCAATCATGTTGGTTTCCTACTCTATTACTTCATCCACTTCATTCATCTTTGCTAGAATAATATTTTCAATATCATGGTGGACAAATAATTCTGATTCTTGTTGTTTATGAGATTCAATGTCAAAGGTCAAATCTTCCACTTCATCACCCATATCATACAAATCTCTTTGTTTTATGTGATAAAATACATTTCACCCTTTATCCATAGCATCATTCACATAATATAACATTTTTTCTTGTGATGATAAGATATATGGATCATGAAGTTCATGATCACCAACATCCATCAAGTGAGAGAAGTTCACAGAAGTAAATTGAAAAGAATGTCTTTTAACACCTCTGATAATATAGAACCAATTAAATTTGAATAAAACAACTAAAAAATGCTCGTGGTAGTTGAATTCAATAATATCGATCAGCTTTCCATAGTATCCCACTTCATTAAATGTAAATATACCATTATTCTGTGTTTTCAAACCCTCTTCTCGATCGACTGTACGAAATCTAAAATCATTCACATTGTAAGCATCGAACTTTCTAACTTGTTTTAGAGGACCTCGAGCAAGAAACTTCAAATATTCTAACAAATCTACTCAAGTATAAGTATTCATGATCTAAAAAAAGAAATATACTTTATTATAATTATAAAATATGTGTGTTAGCCTAATATTCGTATTTATTACAATATTTATGAACTTACACGTCATGAAAACCATTCTACAAGATCTTTATTAACAGCTTTCGTTATATCTTTATCATTTCATGTTCTTCCTCTTATTAGTATATTTGTTTGTATCCTCAACTCTTCAATAAATGGATCTTCAATTTCACTATTTAGCAGCACATATTTATGTGCCTGTAATAATTCCATTTCTGTCAGTGTAACATTTGAGGTCCTCCCAACTGATCGGCCAATAACAGGAAATATTTTTGATTTCCCATGTATTTGAGATTGAGTTGATGTGTTGTAAATACGTCCAACTCGATTAAATATTGTCTCAATATCTTCCAAGTATCTTGGAAACAAAAGGTAAGACACTCTTCTTCCAAATAGCCTTCAGCAATAGAGCCTTCTGGTTGAGCTTTATTTCTCACATATGATTTCAAATGCCTAATATATTTTTGAAATAAAATAAATAAACATAATTATGCATTTAATTAAGTGAAAAAAAATTTACTTAACTGAAAAACATATAAATAAAGTACCTCTCAATTGGATACATTAATCGATAATGAACGGGGCCTCCTAATTTAGCTTCCTCAACCAAATGCACAATTAAATACATCATGACAGTAAAAAACAACAGAGAAAAGATCATCTCCATTGCACAAAGTTTCAACACAAACCTCTCCTGAAGGTTGTCAAGAACAAATGGATGTAGAGATTTCTCATATAGTTGTCTGAAAAATGTTCAGAATTGGAGTACAACATTAGTAACTTTTTCATGTAATAATGTACGCAATGCCAATGGTGGTAACTTCTATAACAAAATATATGAATCGTGACTTTTAAATCCATGTAACATACAATTATTTAAGTCAAAACACATTGAGATGTTACTTGAATACCCATCAGATACTTTCACATGCTTTAAAATTTGAAGGAATGTATCTTTATCCCTATTTTTCATTGCAAAAATTGTCAGAGCATACTTTTCATTCTCATCTGGCTAGAGATCACGTTTTTCATTACTTGTAAGTCTTTCCGAGTATTGAGATGATCCTTAGACATTATATCCTCATTAAGCAATGTGAGGATCAAATTTTCACAAACATTCTTCTCAATATACATCACATCATGATTATGCCGCAACAAATTAAATTCTCAATACAGATATTTGAAGAATATACTTTTTTTATTCCATTGTTGAGTTCCAATTTCACTTGACGATGCACTTCGAACCCATTTACCTCTATCATTCAAATGATAAACCTTCCAAAATTTTGTTTCAAATTTTCCAAGTTGTGTTAATATTTTAGAACCAGTTAACAACTTTGGAGGTGGTCTGCGATCAATGAAACCATTAAATTTTGATCTGTTCAGCTGAAATCTATGAGATGCATCAAGAAATATTTTATGGCATAAGAAGTACAATTTTCTACTGTGAGGTAGTCGTTTGGGCTCAAAATCAAAGTTACAAATAGGAAAATCCAAACTCATGTAAGTGTTCCAACCAGATAAATTCCCAGGCTTAGGAAAGTCACTAATGGTCCACATTAAATCAGCATGCATTTTGAACATTGTTTTAAAAGAAGCATCAAATGTATCAACACCGTTGCTCCATAACTCCTGTAATCCTTCAATTAAAGGCTGAAAGTATACATCAATATCATTTCCAGACATTTTTTTCTAGTTATAATCATTGAAAATATAAAATACATTTTTTACATGCACATCCACGGAGGCAGATTGTAAGGGATCAAATCAACTGGCCAAATACTATAACTGGTACTCAAAGTCCCAAATGGGTTGAATCCATCGGCAGCCAATCCCAATTGAACATTCTTAGGATCAGCTGAGAAATCTGGATGTAATGAATCAAATTTCTTCCATGATTGTGAATCTAATGGATGTCACATTAACTCATCATTGTTATTATCTACAGAATGTCACTTCATGTATTCGGTGGTTTTCGATGACATGAATAATCTTTGCAATCGAGGATTTAAAGGAAAGTAATGTAAAACCTTTGAAGGTGTGTTCCTTTTCTTATTCTTCATGGTAGTATATTGATCCATACTTCAAACATCACCCATTAACTACCATCTAGAAGAAAAACATTTTTTTCAATCTTGTTTACTTGAATTCTCTCACCAATAAAGCATACAACCATTGGGACACGCATGTATTTTTGTATAATTCAAACCAATACTGTTAAAAACTTTTTTCATATCATAAAAATACTTGGGGATGTTTGATTCAGGAAATTCATCGTTCAATAATTCCAATATCATGGACATTGCCTTATTTTTAATTCCACATAGACATTTGATATGGTACAACTTTAGCAGAAAAGAAAGTTTTGAATATTTCAAACATCCACTATACAACTCTTGATTTCCATTGTTAACTAAATCATGAAAGATATTTTCCTCAGTGAAGTTTTATCTTACATTAGTCTCCACATAATCAATAGAAGGATCCACTAATATGTTAAAATCTTCATCTGGTTGTCCTAAAGTCTCAAAAACATCACTTGTCATGTTGCTATTTATAGCACCCTCATCTGGTTATTCCGATATGTTTTGATATTGACATTGGTGTCTTGCAGTTCCAAATGCATCATTTATAAGGTTTTTAATTTCATTTCCCATTTTCTATGAAGTTGGGAGCTCATTCTATAAATTTACATCAGTGCTCAACCTTTCTGTAATGTTCAATTATTCGTGTCAAATCCAACACAAATATTGACCAGGGAATTGCTTCAATATTAAATGTTCATAAACTTCATCTCTCTTCAAATGTCTTTTAAATTTACATTTAGTACATGGACATATTATTCTCCCTTCAACGGATCAATTGGAAATTGAAAAATCTAAAAACTCCTCCAAACCCTTAACATAGTGAGGTGTGTTCCTCAGTAATGTGATCCAGCTTTTATCCATGTATATCACAATGTGCCTACACAATATTAAAAAAATTAAAGCACATAACTATTAATAAATAGGGAAATAGATTCATATATACTAGTTGAAAAAATATATAAATATGTTAAATATTTGGAAAAATTATAGGATTAGATCAAAAAAATCCTCAAAGACACTTTTTTTCAATAGCCCATGGTAACTTAAGGAACTTTAAGATGATATCTGGCCAAGAAATTTCTCATAATATACATATTAAGTCTCAAAAATAATATCTCATGTCTACCAAGACATCCCAAACTATATAGAAATTTTAAAGAAGATGCATGAATTCCTTTGATACCAATTTGTCATGAACCAACCTAGATAACCTACCTAAGCGGCATATTATAGGGTTTCTATGTAGATCATAGATTTCATGGATGAATAGATACATAAAAAGAATTAATAATGGGGTGGAGAACATAGGGGCATATTATATTTTTGAAGATATGCATGTGTGATAAAGGATACAGATGGAGGAATCATGGGGGAAGGGAAATAGATGTTGGGATGACGGGAAATTGTCAGAGGTGGAGCTAGAGGAATGGACGTAGAGAGAAAGATATGGGAAATAGGTGATGGGAAGAATGGAATACATCGAAGCTTGAGTCAAGGAGGTGGAATCATGTATGGAGTGTGAGTAAGAGGTAAGATTTGGGGGGTTAGGGAGTTATAGGTAAATGTGGTTGTGGCATAACATAGATATTGGGTTGGGGATATTTAGAGAGGGAAAATAAGATACAAGAGTGAAACATGTGTATAGGAGGGCCACCAGCATTAGTATATACATAAATAATATAGAATATTTTTTCATATGTTAGAAAAATCACCCAATTAAAATTATACATTTGTAAACACACATTATATTAGTTATGTAAGAATGAAACCAGAACCAAATGTATTGATCCATCCCTAGTAAAGATAATTTATATTATCATGGGGTTCTAAATAAAATTTTAGGTTAGCATAACCATTTTATTAACTGGAGTAATATCCATCAAAATACATGGTTTAATATAGACGTGCACATTGTGTATTTATAAGTATAAGACATCCATTTTGGGTATTATACTCAGTAGGCCAATTTTTGGTGATTTAATGCAGTTTTTATAAAATGCCTACCAAAATACCATCAAATGATTTGATGATTTTATTTTCTATGTTATTTGAGTGGAAAAATATATCCATTCAATAATAATATTTGAGTGTTAAAATATTATATATCCAATGATTAGAGTATTTTGGATTTGATAAAATAATGGGATATTAGTAAAATGATTTTATTAAGTCATAACTAATAATCAAGATATAATGAAAAAAGGTACATTTATTTTTTATAGAGAAATGGAAAGATACCCCATGGAAAAATATACATCATTCTAGGAAATAGAAAATACCCCCACCAGTATAAATTTACATTAGTGATATAGGATCTTCCAATCATCATTATAAAAATAAAATTACTACTATGTACTAGAATCACATATTCATGATTATCCACCCCAACGGCAAGGCGGCGAGGCGGAGAGGGGATAGGTATTCGGGGGTAGATGGGGGGGTCTCACAGGGGTCGGGGGGGAGGGGGGGTCTCGGGGGGGAGTGTCGGGATTGAAAAAAAATTAACGGCAGTTTATTAAAAACCGTCACTAAATCATTAATAAAAAATTAGTGGCGGTTTAGTAAACCGCCGCTAAAAAACCACCACAAAAGGATATTAATGTTGTAGTGTAATAGGTGGATGATATTGAATTGGTTATTCAAATGGATTTATTAAAAAAACAATGAAGGAATCCAGAATAATTCTTGGATCATTACCTTTATGCCAACTAAAACTTGTGTTATTGTTTCTTTCTTCTAACTCATGAATTCGTACTACAAAATAATCACCCCCAAACCCATTTCCATTTTTCCAATATATAAAAAATCTAAAATTATGATAAGTGATTTATAATAGTGATTAATGACTAAATATCCTCAAATTATATGACCCTGGTCCACACCCTAACTATATTCCATGTTTATAAATTATAATTATTTGAGGCTTTTAGTGGCCTCATATCAGATTGGCACCATTTCTAGGGATCCAAGTTAATCATTCATTATTCTATCACTCTGTAAATACATTTAATTTCTTTTATTAATTTTAAAATTCTTATAAAAATGGAATTTTTTTATCTCACCTCTAATTTTAGGGAAATAATTAAAGTAGTTGAAAATAGGATTTGATGGGTGTGGGAATCTAAATATGTTGAGTAGGTATTTGGTTGTTTCATTGAATATATTTAGGAGGAACTTAAATAATATTACCTATATTATTTTTAAAAGGAAATCAGTTAGTGTTATCATTAATTTTGATAATTTCAACCACAAATGGAAATGAATCAAAAAGATACACTTCTTTTTTATACCCTTGTAAAAGGAATATTGTGGGTTGAGGAGACACCCAAAAAACATCTACTATCTAACCAATCAAGATTAATTCTAATTTCATTAAATAAAGATCAATAGATCCTTTATGTTCCACTAAAGGGTGTGGATCTAAGTCGGGATTCAATTATTATTTTCTTTTTACTACCTTCATTTAATTATAAATCCCTTATTGATTTAATTTCACATGTGGTTGTGAAATATATAATCTTTGAGAGCATTGGAAAATAATATTATGTTAAAGTTCCCATAATGAAAAAAATGGTGTTGTATTTAAAGGATGGAACAACCCAAGAGTTGGTGATTGAACTAGAAAATGATTTGTGAGATGAAGTGAAGCACCAACCACCAAAAAACATCCAAACAAACTATTGATAAAGGATGTTATAACCTACAATCCCTTTTACTCTCTTATCAATTCCCCTAACATAAATTCTCTTAATATCTCATATTAAGGGTAGGTAAATGTTTTATATTATCATTTGTGGTTTACCACTATTGGTTTCAGCTTAAAGACACCAATATAAATGAGTCATGGTAGTTACTATAACAAAAATCCCATCCAACCTTTTAGTAGGGTTAAAAAAATAATTGTCTAACTATATGTATTATAAACACATCACCACTTGGGGAATAAACTAAGACAATTTTCTTCCCTATTTCTAATTTTTATGTTTATAAAACTACTTAATATATTTATATTATTTACATTTTTCTATTATATGTTGTATAAAGTGTTATATTGGAGCATAACTCTAGCCAGTAGGACCAAATAAAAAGGTTGAATTCCTTTATACCGTTAAATTATTCATTTCTCAGGATTATATTTTTATACATTAAATAGGATAGTATAATTCAAGTGTAATATATTTTCAACCAGTTGTATATTTATTACATTTTTTTCTTATTTTTTAATTTTTCATTATATAAATGGTTTGATTGATTTCTCCACTTTAATGATCCTAATCCTTGAGTTCTCTAAGAGATGAGATTCATTTGAAAAAAGGAATGATTCCCTAGTATGGAAATTGAGAAATAAATTTTAATGCATGTATATTTAAGTAAACCACTATTAAATATGCATTAACTGGATTAAAGGAACATGGATTTTAGTGAATCACTAACTATAAAAAAGTATCAATTTATGGTTAAGGAAATAAACTCATTAATAAAAATCCCTCAGTTGTGAGAACTTTTACCTCAATTCGGCAAGGCGGAGAGGTGGTGAGGTGGTGAGGGGATAGGGATTTAGGGGTCGCTGGGGGTCAGTGGGAGAAGGGGGTCTTGGGGGGGAAGTGTTGGGATTGAAAAAAAAAGTTTTAGCGGTAGTTTATTAAAAACCGCCCCTAAAACATTAATAAAAAAATTAGCAACAGTTTAGTAAACCGCCAAAAAAGGCTATTAATGTTGTAGTGTTTCATTTCATCCCTTGAATAAACTCAACTCCATCATAAGAAGAGTTTTTTCCAAGGTATGGAAGGGAAAATGTAAATTAAATAATAGAATGACTTCGAGAGACTCGTGAATGAGTGGTGTATGATCGCCACACTCATCTTAAGCACTGCTCTTTACCTCACCATAGATAGAATATAAACATAGAAGATTTAAGTATAAGAATTTAGGAACACTATGAAAACCTCTCCCAATGACAAGTCTCGGGTTAGTCACTCAACATTGAGAGTGTAAGAGATCACAGTGGAAGAAATAGAGAGGGGGGTGAGATGCTGAAGAACACTTTATTTTAGGATATTCATGCGGATTACATGGAAAAGTAAGAAAACTAAACTACAAAATAAAACTAAATAAAAACAGCCTAATTCCTTAGTGTAGTGGTTGATCCCCTCTAAAACGGCATGGCCTCTGAATTTATAGGCACTGGCATCCCAAGCTCCAGTCTTTGAATCTCAAAAATCTCTTATTCGAATCTTTCTCCCTTTGAATTGGTCAAAGTCTTATCCTTTTTAATCCATGTGAAGTTCTCATTTAAATTAGCTTATAATTATCCAAGATATAGATAATTCGGATTTGAATTTTTTATATTTCCTTATCTTCACCCTCAACTATATCAATATTTAATTCTATTTCATACTCCTTTTTAGATTAATTCTTTTCCCACGTGGTGTCCGACTCATCATTGTCCTTAGATCGAATGTGCATATAATGAGGTGTTCCATCGAAAGATTTACTATGTTTATAAGACCTATCCAGTGTAAATGGACTTCTCATCCCACTTTCATAGAGTCGGCCATCTCCTCCTTTATTCATGCATGCATGTCATCCCCGTTTTGGCTTTGAGATCCCTCTATGGATCATGGTGGTCGTCTAATTTTGCAGTGGTAAAATGGATTTTTTTGGACTGGACAGTGGATCTTATCTGGTGACTTTCATGGAGATGGTGTTAGGTGTTTGTGGAATAAAAATGATAGTAGAGCTCAATGGTAACACATCCTAGTGGTGGTGGTGGTAGACTGATGGTAGTGAGCCAACGGTAGCATGCAAGGTTGGCGGTACGAGCTGGTGGTAGCAGATAGTGGAAAAGCACCCCTAGTAGTCACAAGATTGGTAGTATATGGTAGTAAGAGACAACGGTCAGAGGTGATTTTGGAAGATGGCGTTATAAGGTGAACCTTACGTAACTTTCAAAAAAATCAATGTTACCTTTACACAACTCTTGAAAAGCCTGAGGTACCTTAACGAATGGGTGTCATACCATGTAATGGGTGGCTACCTTTAAATATTGGAGTAAATCTTGAGGTTACCCTTACGTAACTTCCTTTTACCTTTACACAGTAGTGGAAATTTGTGGGTGCCTTTACGCAACATGGGTGACGAAGCACTTACCCTTACGCAACAATGGTTTTACCTTTACCTGACGTTAATAAAGTTGAAGTTACCCTTACGAGGCATATTAAAACCATAGGTTAACTTTACCTAGCACCTTAAATCTATCTTTCATAAAGTTAAGAGATATTTTACCCTTAAACTACCCTTAGTTCATGTGTAAAGTTAAACAAAAACTTCAAGAAATTTCATTTTCAATATAAAACTTTCAAATTAGGAATTTCCTCCTCTTTTTCTCCAAATTAATTATTGAAGTGTAAATCACCCAAATTTTAATAAAAGGATTATTTTCTTGGTAAAATTATTAAAAACATTAAAATTCATTATTAAAATGATAAAAAAAATTCATGAAAAATAATGGCATCAATGCCTCACTCTGAGTCTTGGCGTCCCATGATTAAAGAAAAAGAGAAAGAAGATAGGACGATGGAGAAGAATCCCTTGGTCTCACATGTATGGGAAAAATAAAGAGATAAATCCCTCAATAAACCCCCTCCCCACAATAATATAACATCTAACAATAATAAAAACAACAAAAACAACAACACAAATACATATGATCATAACAAATATCGTTCATATAATAATAACCACCCACATAAACACCAAATACCAAAATAATGATATACATTTTAAATATCCATTTCTTTGAAATAAATTCAAAAAACTATTTTAAATACTTGAAATAATAATTCACTCTTATCCCTATGAGGGTGGTCTGGTGAAAAGGGTTGTGCGCTCGGTCCTTATGGTTGGGGGTTTGACTCCTAGAGGTTTCACTTTAACATCATAATAACTTGCCCAGTGATTTAAGACATCGACATTGTTTGGTAGCACGGGGAGGTCAATTTTACCCAATTCAACTCTGTAATATGCATTTGGGACTCAAGGTTTAGTCAACATTTTGGTGGGGAACGAGCTTGTAGGTTTCAGTCATAGTGGAAGCGTGCAATTGGATCATGCCCAACTTTTCTTTTTGTCATGATCGATAATCAATACAAGATTTACAAAATGATAAACATCATGATCTACAGAATTGATCAAAAAATATAGATAAGGTATAGAATGCTGGGACCAAGAGAAAGGATCGCCACATATTATTTATAATTAATTAAATTAAATAAATAATTACCTTGATGGAATTGTTTATTAATTGATGGGCCTAACAACAGATCGGTGTTGTTACATTGTTGTGTCGTGTGAATCAAAGTAGATTTCCTCTAGCAGTGATCCATACATATTCTAAAAATCTCCAAACATCGCTATAGGAATATTTGGGTGCTAGCATGACAGATCCTAGTGCTTGCGTCGTCCATCTTTGATCACCTAGAGAACTGTTTCCAAAGCATTCTCCTGAATCTCTCTTGGCTTGAGAGTGGGAGGTGGAAGAAGATCGATCTTTATTCTTGGTATCATTCTTGAAGAAGAGAGCTCTCTAATTCTTGAGAATATTCTCTAAGTATGTTGTGCACAACCAAACAAATGAATTAGATTATTGAGAAAATAATATAATTGAATTTATATATCAATAGGGTCAAAATAAAATAATTGCACAAGTTCCCTTTATTATTTATTTAATCCCTCTAAAACCTCATGTCAAATAATAATAATTGTCACGACCCGACCCGTGCCAGGGCTCAAGCCGCAACTACCCCAAGCTCACCTCCATAGGTCAGGGGGTGGAAACAAGCACCGAAGGCACTACAAACTCAGGGAGGTATTTGCCTAAGAACCTATAAACACACACACACACAACCAAATCAATGAAAAAGTGCATAGGGAAAAGAAAATAAGATACAAAACAACTATATATATACCAAAAATATACATCAACCTCTAAACAACTACAAGTATAGAAAAGTAAACTGAATGTGAAAGGGTAAAAATACATGCCCAACCAGAAAAGTGTCATAACCTGGTAGTAACTGAAAAGTAAAATAGTTGAGAGAGCCCTGCTCCTGAATCCCAAGCTACAACCATCATATGTGATCTAAGAACCCATATCCCTAAGCTCCTCTAAAGTCACGATCACCTTTCTATCATCTGTATAAGGCATGGAACGTGCGGGCAAAGCCCATGCAGGGGTGAGTATAAAAATAATCAGTAGAATGCCCCAAAAAGGTGAAGTGGGGACTTAAGAGATGCACTGAAGAGGAAAGCAGTGGATAGAACAAGGTACAGTAAGAATAGTGCAGCTCAACCCAACAAGAGAGTGAAAGTAAACTCATATAAACACAAGGATCTCAAAATGGTGAGAAGATAAACTTATCATCGAGTCTTCGCTGCCTAGAGTAGGAGAGTAGACTCATCCAATCATGAGAATATAGACACCAAAAGTACATGGCATACCTCGCGTGTCTTCACCTCTCCTGGAAGGAGAGTAACCAAAAACCCAAGGAGTGGGTACTGTAATAGGATATGTGTGTGTGTGTGTGTGTGTGTGCTCAGACAAAGCCCAATGAGAGATTAAGGGGATCTCCATCTCACAGCTCAGGAAAAGAGTCTCCAATGGTTCTAGAAGTAACCACCAACGATTCCCATCATCCCTCACATCTTCCCTGAACTGCAAGTCAAAGGGGATCAATCACCACACCTTGATATTATCTGATTTGGGTGGGTCTGTCTCGCCCTCACAATTTTAGGTCACATTATAAAGATGCGTCTTTGATGGGTAAAGTGCCCCTCTTTAATTTTGAGTCCAAAGTAATGTCAAAGTATGCCTCGCCACTGATTCGTAGAGACAAGAGGTCTTGCCTCAAGGTTAAGGACCCGTGCCTAGCCCAGTTGGAGGGTTCCACTCAGAATAGGTTGAGGACCCATACCTAACCTGGTTGGAGGGTTCCACTCAAAAATAACTATAGAGGAACTACATAGGTCATCCCTATTGGATGGTACCTCTCAGAAAGCATCAAGAAACTACACTGGTAAACCTACCTAATCACAGTCATCGTCGGACATCACCTAAAAATGCGTCACCCCTGGAACATCTCACATCGTAACCTGAAAGCCACTGTAAAGGGCATCATCGCGTTCTATGGGTAAAAACACTCAGGATAGACTACTTGCATGCCAAAATCTGAGTCCAATAGAAAGAGGTACAAGAGAAAAAAGATTCATAAAGTGGCGTGTGTGGGGACCACATGATGTATGGCCCCGCCTTGTGAACAAGTACCCCTAGGTGTGTCAGTGTACCCCCAGAGTACATGGAACCTCTAGGCAAAAGGTTGATGATCACACGATGCTTATCATTAATTCAGAGGGAAAAAACATAGTTTTACTGAAATTCCTCTTCAAACAGCCCTGAATAACCAAACGGATTACACAGTTACGATCCTTGTGGAAAAACACACATGATTGACTATTCATTCGCTCGAATCGGACTCCCGGTGAAGAAATTGCATTTCACAGCATTGCGCACGAGTAGTGCCTCATGGGGCCCATGTCTCAATCCCGAAACACATCATACGGATCACACCATTGCGATTCTCATAGAAAAACACACAGGATCGACTATTCATTCAGCCAAAATGGACACCCAGTGAAAAAGTCACATTTCACCGCAAACACCCAAACTGGACCTCATGGGGCCCACACCTCAATTTCCATTTAAGTTATCAAAATCAATCTTGAAACATTTTCCTTAATTTCAGGGTTGCAGCACTACTGACATTGCGTCGATCGGACGTCATACGTAGAAGTTATGGCAGGTCAAAGTTGTAATAATATATATATATATATATTATTATTATTTGAGCATTTTGGGGACCCAACCCCAAGATATAAAATTCTCAAACCATATTCAAAAGGTTCGTCTCCATTATAATAATGTGTTTTCACAAATTTCATGTAAAATAGACTCTCTGCTTTGGAGATACAGTTGTTTGAATCAGCAACTCGAAGACCCGGCCCGGTCCGGCCACCTCAGCCAGGCCCACCGCGGCTCCGCCGCCCCATCGCACACCACTGTCGGCCTCACGGCCTATCGTCGTGCCGATGTTGTGCCGATGGTCCATTTCGTAGACCACCGAGAACACCTCGGTTACCCAAAATTTAATCTGAGACCAGATCTGGGCTCCTCGGGATGAGATCTTCACAGACTAATACTCTACTCGAAGATTCGTCAACGTTTCAACGTGATGAAAAGTAGTCACCATTTTCACTCGTCATTGTGCCTCCTTTGGCACCCAAAACACAAAACCATTGTAGATCCAAAATACATGGATAACGACCCTCACAGAACCATGCTTCACTTGAAGATTGGATGTCATTTCAATGTGTTGAAAATTTATTCGATGAAGAACACGAAGAACGAGCAAAGAACATGAAGAACGAGCGATCAAGAAATTAAACAGTCAATGTTCATTGTTAGTTTGGCCACCATAAAAGGATTTCAAGGCAAAAAAATTGATAAATAATCAAATTTGACAACAAAAACTTCAATCGGGAAATGAAGAATCCGAAAGAAGAATCCTACCTGGATTTTGGATATGCCACTGCGTTCACTGTGCTCCAATCTACTCAGATCTGAAGTTTTGTCACGGTCTTCCAAAGATCCAATGTTAATTCTCTATATGAATTATAGGAGAGAGCATCATTGGCGTTCATGGTAGAAATGAACCAACCCTTGCTCATTTCTCTTAAACACGTATTTATAAGAAACCGCCAGCTGTCACGGAATCCAAACCTCCTGCACCCTCTCATTTTAGGTCGTGATTAGGTAAAACACCTCATTACGAACTCAAAGGTAGTCTCGGATTTCCAATCTGAGTCTCCATTTAAAAGTTATTTGATTTGGAATTCGAGATAAAATAATTAAATTTAGTTATTTTATTTATGAAAATGCCCTCTATGGCTTTTTCTACAGAAGACCCGCACCAACAAATGTTATGTCCCGCCTTGGGTAAATGCCACGCTCCGAACTCAACTATGCCCTCAGATTTCTAATATGAGCTACTGTTTAAGAGATATCTCATTTCTTTTGTGTGCATAGTATACAATATACTTGATATTTTTATAAAATTTATTTCGGGCACTTCGGGTCTCAGAATCGCACGCCGTCTTAGCGCCTAGCTCTGGAAATATTCCTAGAAATATTCCAAAGTATTACAAGGAAAAAATCGGGTCTCTACAATAATAATATTATTATTTATCTATATTCACTTAACTTGTGAATTAAATTAAATATTATTTAATCAAATAATATTCAATATTTGTTATTTCTCACTCGACCATTAAACTCGGTCCGACATTCCTCAATAATATTTATCAAGTCTTGAATAATGACTATTTATTTATTAAATAAATATCACTACATTATTCGACAATAAATATATAAATATTATATTCACTAAATAGAAAATAAATATTTATATGAAATAAATCATACATAAATAATTATTAAACCACATTTGGAAATAATATTTATTCAACTTGTTAAATAATAAATAATAATATATTATTTAACTGAGATTTTGGATACACTTAGTATGTGACCCTCTAGGCCTCTCTTTTAGTGGCATTAGGTGAAGCAGCCTAAAGTTCAAGGTTAGCGTCTAACAACACGTCAAGACACCCATAGAGAAAGAAGTTGATTTCGCAATGACATGATACCTCATACGAATGCTTATTGTGTAATATAATCTTTTTATCATGATATCTCAAATCAAGAATGTTGCATGTTGGTGTCATCAACCTATGTGTTCGATGTCTCTTTCTTTGACTTCTTGAAAATTGAACTTGTCTATTATACACAATAACCATTGATTTATTTAGGTTATATCATTTCTATAAAAGGGTCTAAGATATCAACTTCTGTAAAAGAACATAAGGGGGAAATCCTTTCCCGTGTTATTCATTAATGCAATATTACTCACGACGCACCCAATATATCTTATCTCATCCCAAACATCTGTCATCATGGTTTTCATCAATACATCAAAGTACACGACTCATAAAACTCGTTTATAACAATCTTAAAGTCTAAAGACCAATACACACGTTCACAGATAGGAACATCCAATGACACATATAAATGTGGATTTCCTACTGGCGGGTCTCGTTCTCATTATATCCTACAGGATATTACCAAAGGTGTACACCGTGATAAGGAGTCTCAGAGTCCTATAAGTCTTCACCCCTGATAGCATGTATTATTTGTGTTTGTCAAATGATATCATCTTACTATAGAACATATATTTAAGAATAGTGTCGTAGCACTTTCGGATTCTTATCATAGCGGCACTAGTGGAAAAAACGTTTAACACGTCAGCATTTTTCACGTTGGTTCTATATAACCAAGGTGCAAAGATTTAATGATCGATATATCACTTGTTATAAAATAACTGATGAGATATATCAATCAGGATCCATATTTTACGTCGGTTATTTTATAACCGACGTAAAATATATGGAGATTGGATTTTTTATGTCGGTTATTGTATAACCGACGTGAAAATCGTATCTGTCACACTTTATAACATTGGTTATAAAATAACCAACATGATAAAGTAAATCTCGACGCTTTACCACGTCGGTTATAAACAAATCGACGTTATAAATCCAATCTCATCAATTTATCACGTCGGTATAAAGTGACATATATCACACCGGTTATTTTATAAATGACGTGATAAATTGTTTTCTACATCGGTTATTAAATAACTGACGTTATAAACATTAAAAAAATAGTTTACCACTTTGGTTATGAAATAACCGACGTGATAAATCTTTTAAATGATTTATCGCACCCCGTATTCAGTCATTCTGTTTTCTTTGATCGGGCGACCTGCGACTCGTCTCTCTCACGTGGAAAACCTAGAAACGATTTGTTGAAGTCATGCCCTCCAGCCTCATTTTTCCAACATAATTCTTCATATTTATTATTATCAGATCTATCAGGTTGAATCACAACACTCAAGTAAGCCTCACATGACTCCTTTTCAGTTTTTATTTTTCGTGATGCCCTAAAATAATTTTTTGAGATGTTATTTTTCTTTGTTCTTGCTATCATGGTAAGTTTCATAGTGTTCATCTATACCATGCTAAATTATTTTCTGGTAAAATAAAACTATGGAAGTGATATCATGTAAGTTTATGATTTTTGTGTGTTTTATCATGTGTGTGTGCGCGTACAGGGGGTTTCCAAGGGGGTGGGGGTTGTGCAAGTGGGTGGGGGTGTCCAGGGGGGGTGGGTGGGTTGTCCAGTGGGGTGGGGGTATCCAGGGGGTGTCAAAGGGGGTGGGTGGTGGTGTCTAGGGGGGGTGGGGTCTTTCCAAGGGGGTTAGAGGTGTCTAAGGGGGTTTGGGGATGTCAAAGGGGGTGGGGGTGGTGTCCAGGGGGGTGTGGGGGCTGTCCAAGGGGGGTGGGGACTATCCAGAGGGTTCGGGGGGATGTCCAGAGGGTTGGGGGGTGTCCAGGGTGTCCATGGAGGTGGGGGAAATCCAGGGGTGTGGGGGGTCCAATGGGGTGGGGCCTGTCAATGGGGGTGTGTGGGGGTTGTTCAAGAGGGTGGGGCATGTCCAGAGGGTTTGGGGCTTGTTCGGGGGTTGTCCAGAGGGTTGGGGTGTCCAAGGGGGTAGGGGTGGGGGTGGTGTCCAGGAGGGGTGGGGTGTCCAAGGGGGTGGGGCCTGTCTAGAGGGGTAGGGGATGTCCAAGGGGTGGGGGATGTCCAGAGGGGTGGGGGCTGTCCAAGGGGGTGGTGGTGTCTAAGGGGTTGTCCAAGGGGGTGGGGTGGTGTCCAAGGGGGTGGGGGATAAGTGTCAGTTGGGATTGACTATTGCATCATGGTTTGTGAGATTATGACATGATGATTGTATTCTTTCATGGATATTAGGCTATAATTTATTAGTGTTGTTTAAGGGGTTGGGGTGGTGTCCAAGGGGGACGATACAGTCTATGTTTGAGGTTTCCACTGTGATTTTTAGGGATTCAAGCATTGTGAAAAAATGAGGGTTGTTTCAATATGATTCTATTTAGTTATATATATTTTGACCAGTCATTGACTATGAGAAAATTATGGGTTATGGGGGAGACCATATCATGGTTTTAAAAGATGCGCAGTTATCTTGACCCCATTGTGCCGTGATGATAGGTTTTACACTGTGATTTTCTCCATCCGAGTTTTTAATTTAAATTTGATTTGATTCTCAGGTTTACTCCATTTTCTCCAATTTTCTATCAACCATTGGAGGCCCCATGGTTTTCTTGGATTCCATGGAATTTTCTTAAATAAGTTACTTATTCCATGTTCTTCTTCCTTTCTTCTTTGTTTCTTTTTTTCTTCTTCGTCCACTTATTCTTCTCCTTCATTCCTTCTATTATTAGGGATGTTTGGTCATTTTTAAATTGACGGTTTAATAGTAATCGATGTGTTCTAGGGTTATTAGGAGGGGTGTAGGGGTGTCCAAGGGGGTGGGGGCTGTCTAGAGGGGTGGGGGGCTATCCAGGGGGTGGGGGTTGTCCAGAGGGGTGGGGGTTGTCTAAGGGGGTGGTGGTGTCTAGGGGGTGTCCAAGGGGGTGGGAGGTGGTGTCCAAGGGGGGTGGGGGTGTCCAGGGGGTTGGGGGTGTCCAGGGGGTGTCCAAGGGGGTAGGGGTTGGGGGTGGTGTCCAGGAGGGGTGGGGGTGTCCAAGGGGTGGGGGATGTCTAGAGGGTGGGGGCCATCTAGGGGGTGGGGGCTGTCTAGATGGGTGGTGGGGCTGTCCAAGGGGGTGGTGGTGTCCAGGGGGTGTCCAAGGGGTGTCTAAGGGGGTGGGGGTGGTGTCTAGGGGGTGGGGGGCTGGCCAAGGGGGTGGTGGTGTCTAGGGGGTGTCCAAGGGGGTGGGGGTGGTGTCCAAGGGGGTGGAGGTGTTGTCCAAGGGGGTATATGGGTGTCTAGGGGGTGGGGGTGGTGTCCAAGGGGTGGGGGTGATGTCCAGGGGGTGGGGGTGGTGTCCAGGGGGTGGGGGGATCTCCAGAGGGGTGGGGGCTGTCCAAAGGTTTCAAATCGTTAGGATCTGTGTAATTTTCAGTAGTGAATGTATACATATTTTAATATTTATACTTCATATTTTTTTTACAGAAGGGTGAATTTGGTATCCAGTTTCACCAGGATGTATTCTTTATGAACCTTAAGAAGAAATGATCCAAGATGAATTTAAAATTGTTATATATAACTATATTTTCTTTTTAAAATCATATTCAAGCATATTTTTTTAAATATGCATAGATTTGTTTTATATTTCAAAATTGTTTTACATTCAAATTATGATTTTTTTCATATAAACATATATTTGTCTTATCTTAAAAAGATGTATAATTTTGATATTTGTTATAGGTAATAATGACTCTAAGTGAATATGAGGAAGGTGTTGATGCCTTTTTGGAATTTTCTAAATGAAATGTTCCAAGTAGTGACATTTTTTTCTGTCCATGCTTGAAATGTTTGAATATGAATAAGTTGAAAAGTAGAGAAATAAAAGATCATCTAATTTATCATGGTTTTAATCCAAGTTACAGCCCTAGGATTTGGCATGGTGAAACTGGACGGAATTTCACTGATGATGATGATTCGCAAGATGGTAACTCTGATGGAATTGAAGAAATGATTCGCGATATTGCAGAAGAACAAATTGAGATAGAACCGACAGTTGCACGTCTATATGGTGATGCTGAAAACCATTGTATCCTGGTTGTACAGATTTTATGGTTTTTTCAGTGGTGTTAAGATTGATTAACCTAAAGGCGAAACATGGATGGAGTGACAAAAGTTTTACAGAGCTGCTACAATTGATGAAAGACATTCTTTCAAAAGATAGAGATCTTCCAGATTCACATTATAAGGCCAAGAAAATATTATGCCCGATGGGATTGGGATATAAGAAAATACATGCCTGTCTAAATGACTGTATGATATATAGGAAGGAATATGAATTTATGTCAGAGTGTCCTAAATGTGGGACATCACGGTATAAGGTGAAAGAAAAATCACAGGCTGATGTAGAGATTACAAAGATCTCTTCAAATGTATTTTGGTATCTTCCTATAATTAATCATTTCAAACGTTTATTTTCTAATTCACATGATGAAAAAAGGTTAAGATGGCATGCTGATAAGCAGTTATGTGATGGAAAAATACGTCATCCAGCTGATTGTCCACAATGGAATAAAATTTATGAGCAGTATCCTACATTTGGAAATGAAATTAGAAATCTTAGACTAGGTTTGTGAACAGATGGAATGAATCCATACCGAACCCTCAGTAGCACACATAGTTCATGTCCTATTTTATCGGTAATTTACAACCTCTCTCCTGAAGTTTGTATGAAGTGCAAATATGTCATGTTGAGTATAATTATCTCTGGTCTGAAGCAACCCGGTAATGATATTGATGTTTTCTTGTCACCATTGATTGATGATTTGAAAATTTTATGGGAGGATGGTATTAGGGTGTATGATTATTATAAAATAGAATATTTTCAACTGTATGCAGTGCTTATGTTAACTATAAATGACTTCCCAACATATGGAAATTTGTCTAGATATAGTGTTAAAGGGCCTAAAGCATGCCCAATTTACGAACAACAGACTTCATACTGTCAATTGCATCATGGGAGGAAAACAGTGTACATGGGTCATCGAAAGTTTTTACCTATGGATCACTCTTATAGAAGACTAAAAAAATGCATTCAATGGCTCACATGAATTTGATATTGCTCCAAAACCTTTATCCCCTGATCTGTATTTTGAGAGGGTGGAAAACCTTGATGTGACATTGGGAAAGACACATAAATCTGGTAATGATAGATATATTTGGAAGAAAAGGTCAATATTTTTTGAGCTACCATATTGTAGATATCATGAAGTTAAACATAATATTGATTCCATGCATGTGGAGAAGAATATCTGTGATAGTTTGATTGGAACATTGTTAGATATTAAAGTAAAGACAAAAGATGGTTTGAATGCAAGATTATACTTACTATCAATGGGAATACGTTTGGAGTTAGCTCCCACTCCTAATAGAAGACGAACATTTCTTCCCCCGACTTTTCATACATTATCCAAGAGGGAGAAAATTAGTTTTTGTCAGTGTCTTCATGATATCAAAGTGCCTCAAGGTTATTCTTCAAATGTAAAAAATTTTGTCTCATTGAAGTACTTGAAGTTGATAGGTATGAAATCTCATGATTGTCACATCATGATGTAACAACTTCTACTAGTTGCATTGCGTGGAATATTGTCCATCCATGTCAGAAAGACTATAATGAAGTTGTGTTATTTTTTCAATTCAATTTTTAATATGGTGATTGATTTGAATGCTTTGAACATTTTGGAAAATAATGCAATTTTTATACTTTGTAAATTGGAAATGTATTTTCCTCCAACTTTTTTTGATATAATGGTGCATTTAATGATTCATCTGGTTTGAGAAATAAATCTTCATGGACCTGTATATCTTCGTTGGATGTATCCTTTTGAAAGGTATATAAAAATATTGAAGGGGTATGTTAAGAATCCATATCGACCTGAAGCCTCCATTATTGAAAAGTATATTTCTGAGGAGGTTGCAGAGTTTTGTATGAGATACTTGGTTGTGGTGCAGCACATAGGTTTGCCTCCATCTCGCCATGAATGAGTTAATAATGAGGGAAAGGGGATTCGTGACTTGAAAGTCAAATCGTTGTCAGCTGAACAGATGAAGAAGTTAGAATCATACATCTTGAATAACATAGTTGATGTTCAACTGTATATCACATTGCATATTAATGAGTTGAAACAATGTCATCCAAAGAAGAAAGAAATGTGGATTTTGAATGAGCACAACAAAACATTTTTTTCATGGTTTAAAAAGACCTTGCTTAGTAGATCATATGTATCAGAGACATTAAAATGGTTAGTGGGTGGTCCATGTTTAAATGTGATAACATGGTCCAGTTATGACATTAATGGCTATACATTTCATACGAAAGCTCAGGACAACAGAAGTGCAGTTCAAAATAGTGGTGTATTGGTGTTTGCAGAAGCAATGCATTTTTTAAGTGTTAAAGATGAAAACCCAATTTCTGCATCAAGTGCATATTATGAAGTGATTGAAGACATATGAGAGGTTGATTACTTTAAAATTAAAGTTCATGTTTTTAACTGTAAATAGTGTATCGTTAACAATAGTGTCAGACGCGATGAATTTGGAATGATAGTTTTTAATCTAAATAGATTGGAAGACACAACTGATTTTATAATGGCAACACATGAAAAAAAAAATTATATGTAGTAGATCAATCAGATATGCAGTGGGCTATTGTTTTACAAGAAAAAAACAATATGTTGGTGAGGATGAACTTGATGAAGATGCTGATTTATGTGAGATACCTACTTCCATGGAAAGATTAACAGAACATAATGATGAGCATGTTGAAGACATGGTTTGTGCTATAAGGTACGATCACGATGAAGGAATTTGGGAAAACAATCCATTTGTACATTCCTAAAATTACAGGTAACATTTTTTTATTTCTTTTTTACATTTATTATTTTCATAAAATGTTAGATATTGTAAGTTTTTTCTTTATTAAAACATGTATTAAAACAAATAAGTATAAGTTTTTGTTTTTGTTTGTTTTAATTTTGTTTAGTTTACTTTATCATGTTTACCATTACATAAATTATATATCTATTATTTTTGTTCAGTGACAATTACTTTACCATGTTTACCATGTTTACCAGGTTTACCATGTTTACCATGTTTGCCATCTTTACCATTGTTTAACATGCTTACCATATTAACCATGTTTACTATTATGTAACTTAGTATAATTTTCTATTTTCTGTTTACATTGGTATTGTAATATTTGAATTTGTATATTTGTGAACTAATGTTTGTTTTTTTTATTTGAAGGATAATGACAGATCAATCAGTTGATCAACCACATGATTCTGGAGATGAGCATATTGGTCATACCTCCGGGGAGGAACATTCACATGCTCCTCTTGATGTTCCCCAATCTTCCTCATGTGCTCCCATTATGACAAAGAGTTCAAGAGTTGGTAAACATGGGTGCACACGTTTATCAAAATTATCACTTGCTCGTATGCAGGATCAGAGGATACTCATTGATTTTGTTGAGGATTATATTCCTAGAGGTCCAAATGCAAAAGATTTTAAGTGTTTTGTATCAACTCAGGGTAAGAGCAAAGTAAGCATTTTGTATGATGACTGGAGAAGTGTGGACAAAGCGATAATCTCTCAGTTGTGGGAGATGATTTTGGTAAGATATTTTTCTATTGTTTTCGTATTCTTTAAATGTTTATAGTATATATAATATGTTTAACCTATTCTTTATCAGATGACATTTGATATTCCTGACACTGGAGGATTCGGGAAGAAATTCTTATCAATGGCTGCCAGGAGATGGAGGGATTTCAAATCAACCCTCTCATCTGATTTCATTTTTTTTCATAGGAGTCATGACAATCCATGTCGTATATATCCTTTCATAGATGAAGACACATGGAGACAGTTTGTTGAAAGTAGAAGAAAAGATTTATTTTTGGTAAGGGCAGTGTAAACTTTTATAAGCTTTATTATATAAATGATCTTATTAATGTTTTGTTAATGATTTCTTATTCTTAATTTACAACAAACAAGGAAATATCATCAGCAGATCCAATCTAAAAATGTATACCCTCATAGTTTATCTCGGGGAGGGTATACATTATTGAAAGAACAAATGATGATGGAAAAATTACAAAAACTAAGAGTTGAGTCTTCAAGCTCTGGAGAGGTGGCCCCTCCATCCCCTCCATATAGACATGAAAAATGGAAGAGAGCTCAGATGGGCAAAAAAGGGCATTATCTTTTGGAAGATTAGATAATCGTAGCTGAGAGGATTGTAAGATATCTATTTTATTTATTTAAGTTAACTATTTTCTTTATATAATTTCAATCATTACAGAATTATTCAATTAATTAATACAGGATTATATTGAGGAGTAGAGCTTACAGGGGGTATTTACAGCTGCTGGGAGGCAAGATATTTTATCTGTAGCATTGGGAAAGCCCGAACATCCTGGTCGTGTACGAGGATATCTGGCAGGTGTATCAGTAAGAAAAGTGTTGCCACGTTCTTCAACTTCTTACGTTGAGGGTGTTTATAAAAAAAATAGAATCCTTGGAGGCTAAAGTTCATAATATTAATGCGACGATGGAGGAAAAGATTAGAGTGTCAGTACAGCCTATGTTTGCAGACATGCAAAGATAATTTCAGACTGCAGCTCCCACTCCTCCACCTCCCCCTGAAGACCCCATTATTTATCCTCCACCTCTGCCAGTAGCTCCCACTCCCCCACCTCAGCCTGCGGACCCCATTTTTTATCCTACTCCTTCACCGCAGCTTCCTACTTATTGCGAGTTGTATGTTGATGATCCTCAACATCATATAGTTGCATATGGGTTAGTATATTGTATAGAAGATATTGTTCATCATCAAAAATTAGAGGTAGAGAATCAGAGGGTCACTGTACAGGATATTATAGATAGATCAGCTCGAGTACCATTACCTACAGATGAGGTGACGATAGTTGGACATAGTATCATCCATTTTTTAATTTGGTCATCCAGACTTCTTCGACTCATTACCATAGAGGTATGTATGTTGTATCTTCTATTTTTTTTTATTAAAGTTGTTTTATCATTTGAAAACTAATATATTTTTCTATTTATTTTTACAGGAATACTTCAAAGGTAAAGAAATATTGTATAGACAACAACAAAGACAAATGGCTATGACATCATATATAGATTCTAGTGGTCTTGAAAGATTTTCAAGATATTCAAATTTGTTAATGGATCATTATGAGTTTCTAATGGAAGCTCATGTTTGTGGATGTGCAATAACTGTGGGGATTGTGAAAACTGATATCATGGAGCTTGTTACTGGAGATAAGTTGGGCATCAACGTGGTGAAAATTTTTTCCATGTAAGTCTTAACACATTTTCCCTGCATTATATTTATTAAAAATGTATACTTATGTCTGTTTTGTATTAGGTATCTTTATAGAATTTGTGAGAAGAATGAGCAGACAGATGTATATGGATTCATGGACCCGCAGTTGATTTCCCCTGAAGCATGTGCATTGGATGAGGAACAAAGAATGATTTATATTACTGAAAGACTTGAATAGAATATAGTCACACAATGTTGGATGATGCCTTTTTGTGAGAGGTATGAAACACATCTCTCTCAAAGAGTTCATTATCTTTTAACATAAAAAACCACTAATCTTAAATTTTCTTTTATCAGTGATCATTGGATGTTAGGGGTTTTTTGCCCAAGGGAGAAATCACTTTATTGGATATTCTCTGTCCATGGTGATGTGTGGGAAATTTTTAAGAAAATGTTAGAAAAGTAAGTTTCAATTTCTCAATAGTTTTATATATTATAATTGTAAGAACCCGGTTCTTAGTTTTGAGGTACGGGTTTCTTCTCTTCTCCTTTCCTTAAATGTTTTTGAGAAAATAAGGAAAATGGGAAAAATCCTAAAATTTGGGACTACACGTCGTGTACTTTTCCACACGTCGTGTACTTTTGGCCGTGTGGGATGAGTACACAGGGCGTGTAGCCATGTCGGTGATGAAAGGTGTAAAAACCGACTACATGCCGTGTAGTAGGTATTTACACGCCGTGTAGTCAGTCGGCAGGCGAATAGTAAGGTGGTGGCCAGCTGGGCGACAGTACACGTCGTGTAGTCGGGAATACACGTCGTGTACTCATCTCGACGGATGAACAGTTTGGCAGTGCTGCCAGAGGAACAGTTAAATGAGGGAAGTACACGTCGTGTAGTCAAAAGTACACGCCGTGTACTTTGTTTTTTTCGCTTAAAATGGGCAGTAGCCAACCCTGTTCACAGGATTGTCTTAGAACTGGACTGGAGCTCGGGAGAGGATGGCCAAACCTTCGTGGACCTCCAGATCGAGCATAGGGAATCCGTTTCCACTTCCGTCGATCACGTTGGAACCGCACGGGTAAGGCCTCCCATATCCTTGCGTAGATCTTGCCAATTCTTCCTCTAATAGAAGTTATTTGATTTTGAACGAGTTTTCTTCTACGTCAGATCTATGTCATTATTGGGTGTTTCTGGAAGCGGCGTTCGAGTATACTGATCAGGGGCGTTTAAGGTAGGTGGCTTGGTGTTTAATTTTCCAACTGATGTGTGTTTTGTGTACCGTTGTGATATGCGCCCATGAATGGGGTGTCGTATGGGTGAGGCCTTGTTGAATTAAATACCTATAATTGTATAGGTAATTTAAATGTGATAATAAATTGTTGTATGGGATCGCTGCTTGGATCCAGGACCACCCCGGGGGTGCGTTCCACTGTTTAGCCGTTTGGTCATGATACCCGAGGGTATGCCTTTATAACCATGATTATAGAATTTCCTTGGGAGGAATTGCATGTTTATTTCTTGTTACATTTTGGCATGACCGGTTACTTGTTTATCCTGAGGGCAGTGTTGTGATTAGTCTGTGGGCAATGTACTACTTAGCCTGTGGGCAACTTCTTCTGTGCCTGTGGGCAATTGATTCTGTGCCTGTGGGCGACACCTCGTACGCCTGTGGGCAATATTCGATATGTCTGTGGGTAGATTTCTGTGTTTGTATTCTCTTTATCTGAGGGTAAGGGTTACCTGTCTGAGGACACTGGCCGTTTTACTTAGAATATTCACTGTGATGATATCTTAAATTGAATGATTAAAAGAATAATAAAATGGAAATATAACTGGTAAAGTTAGTTACTTTTGAGTACTGCTTAGTTTATTGCATTTTTGCTACTGCACACTGTTGTTGCATATTTTCACACAGTTGGGCACGAGCCTTTGGTGGGTGCCTACTGAGATTTATTTCTCACACCCTGTTTGGGTCATGTCTTCGGCCCAAACAGATTACATTTCTGCAGGTGTGGATAAGGGCAAGGGTCCTTATACAGGTACTTGATTGCTGATGAGGAGTAGGGGAGCATGGGATCGGGCCTAGGCTCGCGATGCTACCGGCTGTTCTATTTTGTTTTGTTTTGTTGTACTCTGTATTGTACTGTACTGTACTGTTGTGTAACATGTTCTGATTGTTTTCTTAGAACTTGAGACATGTTGCATCATTTATCTATATAACTGTTAGTTATCTTTTATTGCAGTTGTTTATTTAAAATTGTGTATGTTTATTTGCTTTCGCTGTTGTTGTTGACTGTTTTTATTATTCTGCTGCGTTACACTTTGAAAAATGAGGGCATAGTTTCCCCACTATCAAACATGGGCTCTCGCTGCTAGTCGGCAGCCTCTGGCATTTGGGGAAATGCACTTGAGGTCACGTGACGAACCGGGTTCGGGGCACCTGTTGAGTGGCACCCGAAACCGGGACGTTACAATAATGAATTTTAAATTTATCTCATTTGTATTATTTTCTATCAGGGGATGGGTCTACTTTTGAAAACACGCAAAGAAAAAGAGTGTGAAGATCAAATATGTAAATGTAAAGGTAAATATCCATTTATAATTTGTACTTTTTTATTTATTACATAAAAATAATATATTGAATTTACACTCATTCAAACAGAATTTTCATGAACAACAAGGCGTCATCGAATGTGGATATTATATGTTAAGATTTATGTATGAAATAATAACAACTGGAATAGTTGTGAACTTTGACCTCGTAAGATTTCCTTTTAAACTTTGCCATAATATTTCATTTGATTTATTCATTATACACGTTAACTACTATCCTTTTAATTTGTAGCTATTTGATGACCCTCAACCCTATAGTGCTCAAGACGTCAAACACTTACAAGTGGAATGGTCAAATTATTTTATAGGTTTGATTGAATTTTAGTTGTTTGCAGTGTAAAATGTAATTTTGAATATTGTCATTGTAATTGTGTATTTGGTAGTCGTTTAGGTTGGATTTAGTTTTTTTAAAGTTGACATTGTAAGTTTTGAATGTTATATATGTGAATGTTTAATTTTTCTCTACTTCTTGTTTTGGTCTACTTATGATGGTTTTTCTGGTATGAATTCTGGTTTGGGGGGGTCCAAGGGGGGTGGGGGTGTCCAGGAGGGTGGAGGGTTTGTCCAGGGGTGTGGGGGGCTGTCCAGGGGTGGGGGGAGGGTTCCAAGGGGGTGGGGTGTCCAGGAGGGTGGGGGTTGTCCAGGGGTGTGGGGGTTGTCCAGGGGTGGGGGTAGTCCAGGGGTGTGGGGGTGTCCAGGGGTGTGGTGGGGGCTGTCCAGTGGGGTGGGAGGGGGGGTTCTGGTCTGTTTTAGTCAGTTTTTTGCAACTTTTTGGTCTGTTTCAGGGGTGTGGGAGGGCTGTCCAGGGGGTGTGAGAGTGTTGTCCAGGGAGTGGGGGGTGTCCAGAGGTGTGGGGGGCTGTCCAGGGGTGGTGGGACAGTCCAGGGGTGTGAGGGTGTCCAGGAGGGTGGGGGGGGGGGTTCTGGTCTGTTTTGGTATGTTATTGGTAACCTTTTGGTCTGTTTCAGGTATTTTGGCTGGGCATAGCAGTGGTTCGGTTTTATTTTAAAAAAATTGTTTTTTACGTCGGTTATGAAATAACCGACGTAATAAATTGGAATTGATAGTTTTTTATGTCGGTTATAAAATAACCGACGTCGGAGATATGTTTTAACGTTGGTTATTATATACCGACATTGAAAAATGCTTGGCAGAGAGGTTTATCACGTCGGTTATAAAAATAACCGACGTGATAAACGCTTCGGAGGTGTGCTTTATGACGTCAGTTGTTATATAACTGACGTGAAAGGGTATATACCATGTCGGTTATTAAATAACCGACGTAATAAACCCCGACTCTGAAGCGTTTTCCACGTCGGGTTTTTATCAACCGACGTGAAAAATGCTTCATATTTGTGTTTTTTACGTCTGTTGTAAAATAGCCGACGTAAAAAACTTTGTTTATAACGTCTCCTGTAATAACGTCGACCAAAAGTCGAGGTTAAAAATAAAAAATAACCACCGTAAAAAAACGTTTTTTGCACTAGTGCGGGGGACTGTTATGACCTTTTAGTGCGACCTCTACTATTGAGACATTATCACATACTATGTTACATAGAAGAACAATCATGATGTGATAAGAAAATTGTTAATATTCAAAACTATGAATACATGTTGTCATAAAGTACACATAAGTTGGTTCTATAACACTAATTCCAACAGAGTTATGCTGGGAATGGCATGAATTGTCGTCGGTCGAGCTAACTTTTTTATTTAAAAAAACTCTCTTTAAAATATTTTAAAACACTTTTTAAAGACTATTAAAAGTTTCATGGTAATATAAAAATACGACTTGAAGAGTTTAGAATAAAAGTTTGGAATTTGGGGAGGTTTTTAAAGAATGCACGGTCATTATGCACGGTCCGCGAACTATGCACGAGATCGTGCATTTCCCACTACCTAGAAACCCCCCATACCATGTAACTCGGAATCTTTTAACAAAAACCAAAATTTTCACCAATTTAACACAAAATAATAAAATAATGAATATATTTAATATTTATAAAAACGAGGGTGTTGCATATACTCCGATGGATGTGCAGAATTCTTGTCTCATGATGCAAGTAGGGGTAAGGGCTCGTTGGCAAGTGATTGAGCCAGCAGGGCTTGACGAGAGTTGGTGGAGACTTAGTGTCCGAGATAGACTAAGCAGTTCTTGGGCTGCAATGACTCCACTAATTTTGTTTTCATTTTTTACATATTATGTTGTATTTGTTTGACCCATTGGGCAAACCATGATCTGGCAATGCATGATGAGTAAGTTGTTGTACTTTTATGTATTGTTGTGATTAGTCGTACACTATAATTCCACATGAGTTTCCATTGAATTATTGTTAGTATTGTTCAATTACTCCTCGTTATTTATGGTATTTGGTATATGACTTTAGAGTAAACCACTCACTAGTGATGGATTCAAAAACCTTCACCACTAGTTGTCAACCTCTAGTAATTGAGAAACGCACTTGATGCCACGTGGTAATATGACTCGGGTTATATGGTTAACATGCCTATCAAACTTGCACAGTCAAAGTAAAATTATATAATCAAAGTAAATTTCCACAATAAATTTGTTTTTGTGTGGTAAATTTGTATAGTAAGTTTGATTGGGGGCACAATTACATTAAAACACACACACATACAGTCTGGAAAGACAGATCATAAGCCCCTCAAAGGGATAGCTCATCTATCAAACCTTATTTATTTAGTACATGACTCGTTGGTCTAATGGATATGAATCCCATCACATGACCCGAAAATCTCAATGTAATGTCGTGTTACCGCCTTCCTGCATCATGCTTGCGTCACAGCGGGCCTGCGCCATCGTCTGCGTCACCGCCTGCATAGTTAATTTGATTTTTGTAGAGTGATTTTGTTTAATTTGTTTAGTTATGTAATAATTCCACACCCTAAATATTTACCCGGTAACAAGATTTCTTGATAAATAAACTAAAACAGACAAACAAAACTACACATATTTACAAAGTAAAAAAGATTCCAAACATCTACCAAGTAAAGACCATCAATTTTTACATCCGACCCATAGCATTTTTTTGAGTATCCGTCGCATTTTCAGTACTTCAGCAAGTGAACAAAATTAATTAATCCATGGATGAAGAGTTCCGATCCCACCCGGCGACCTCTGTCCCAAAACCGTCTCTGGACTTTCCGGGGAGACCATATCGAAGGAGATGGCTATTCCCAGTGGTCTCTCCATCACTTCTTACCCGTTCGCTTGCAAATCTCAGGCGGCAGCGAGTTCTACGATGGTGACGAGTTTCCACTCCGACGTTTCTAGAACTATTTTCCCGATTTCTCTCCGGAAAACCGCGCGCAATCTCAGGCTACCGCCCATCACGAGAAGCCTCCGTGGAATCTCATCTAGAGGTGGTTTTTGAGTATCTTGGTATATACAGAAGTGTTTTAGAATTCAACGATCGCTCTGACTGTTTATTTGCATATTTCGAATTAGATTCATGTTTATTTTGTCATTTCCGGGTTAGGGTTAGGGTTTTGGATGCACTGTCTTAATTATGGTGCCACAGGCATGTCCATGGGATTAAGGAGGGTATTTTAAGGTGGAAAACAATTGAAGGGAGATATTGATGTTGAGAGGTTGGGGTGGATGAAAACTAATTTGAATTATGCTCTTCTTTAATGCGATTGAGCTTAATTTTGGAAACTGAACCTTGCTGCTTAGAGGGATCAGTACAGACATTTGACATGTAATTCTTCAATGGTGCGGTGGTGTAAGCTTTGATGTTTTGTCATTTTTAAAAACATATTGGAGATTAAAGTTATCAATTAATGTCACGGCAGTGAGAGCAGTGGTGGTTCCCGAAGAAGCTGTTGCTGGGTTTGATGACATGGTTTCTGCAACTCAGCGTAAATATTACATGCTTGGTGGAAAAGGTGGTGTTGGGAAGACGAGTTGTGCTGCTTCACTTGCTGTAAAATTTGCCAACCATGGGCACCCGACCTTGGTGGTTTCAACTGATCCTGCACATTCGCTCAGTGATTCTTTTGCACAGGTTCGAAGCATAAGTTCTTTTCTTCATTATGTATTCTTGCATGTCATGTTACTGTGTCTGCCATGAATCATATTTTGGTCAAATGTTTCTCCGTGGTTCTTGAAATTATTCCCAGGACTTGACTGGGGGAATGTTGGTACCTGTTGACGGAGTGGACTCTCCTCTGTTTGCTCTTGAGGTATGCTGAATAAGCTCACGGACAATATTTTTTACTTTCACTAACCATGATACAGTTGCCATTATAAAATCAGTCATCTACGTAGCCGCTACAGTTTCTTGATAGAATGGCGGGTTTGTTGTTTTGTGGATTTGGTAAATTTGATAGTTTTAGCTGTGACAGATAAACCCGGAGAAGGCTAGAGAAGAATTTCGTAGTGCGAGTAAAGCGAGTGGAGGGACTGGCATGAAGGACTTCATGGACGGCATGGGGCTTGGGATGCTTGTCGAACAGGTGAAACTTCATCTATTCTCACACTTTTGGTTGATTGTGTAGGCATGTTTGTGTGTGTTTTACCTGGGATGAGTTTGGGTTTTCTTCTCCCCTTTCTCACACACACATGATAGCACACGACACTAAAAGTATGCAGGTATTTGGTTTTTGAAAACATTTAAATTATGTAAATGGAAACATTTAAAAAAAAAATGAAAATGGTGATGTTAGTTTTTTGGAAAATAAAATAAACTCGCTTTCATGTTTTCAAGATGTGGAAACAAACCGTGCCTCTTGAATGAGACATAGATAGATAAAGAGATACAGGACTTGAGATAGATAGGAAATACAAAATATAAACTACAGGGATAAGGGAATAGAATAGGCACATTCAAATAGAATGAACCTAGTTAGATCCGTTTCCGTATCCTGTGTTTTTGGCTAATCGCAATTGTTACTTGTTTTTGGATGGTGGCCTGCATCCGTCTTGACAAAGTTGGGAGAGTTGAAATTGGGAGAGCTACTGGATACCCCTCCTCCTGGTTTGGATGAAGCCATTGCAATCTCTAAGGCATGTAGGCTTCTCAACTTGACTCTTTTGATCACCCCCATTCCTTATTTTTTTCTTTTCTTTTCTTTTCTTTTCTTTTTTCTTTTTGCTTGTATTTTGACTTTACACTGTTTTGGCTAGGTGATGCAATTTCTTGAATCAGATGAATACAGTATGTTTACTCGGATAGTTTTTGATACTGCACCCACGGTGAGCTAAAAAAGTGCTGTAATTCTCTGCATTAATGTTTTTGGATCATCCCTTGAACTCTGCGAGTTGTTTGCAGGGCCATACTCTTCGGTTATTGTCGCTGCCAGATTTCTTGGATTCGTCCATTGGCAAGATATTAAAGGTTGAGTTTTCAACTAGGATTTTGCACAACTGTAAAAATATATTATGTGTAAAAAACTAAGTGTTTTTGTTTTTCTAGAGAATGCTTTTTGGCAGTGGCGGGAACACAAGAAAACATAAGAATTGCATATCTAAGGGTTCTCATTTTCCTGAAAACATGCAAACAATCCCCTCATCCCCTGAATTCCACCTCTTCCATTTTTATTTTATAAAAAATGTTTTCCATTTCCACAATCCAACACAATTTACGTTACATTTTTGGAAAATGAAAACTGAGAATGTTTTTCCAAAACCAAACTGGACCTAACTTTTTTGTATCAGTAACAGCTCGATTTTTTTATAATATCAACTGCATAGTTGATCTGTATCTAAATATATTTTATATTGAAGTGTCGTTTGTGCCTTCTTGATGTTCAACAGCTTAAACAGAAGCTGGACTCAGCTACCTCAGCCATCAAATCTGTATTTGGGCAAGAGCAAACTCCCCAGGATTCTGTAAAATTTGTGTCATTTGTATTTTTTTTGTGATGTTACATTTTGAATTAGGTTTTATCAGAAATTTATAACTCCACATTTTTCAGGCTGTGAAATTACAAAGGCTGAGGGAGAGGATGGTGAAGGTGCGAGAACTTTTTCGTGACACGGATGCAACAGAGTTTGTTATAGTAACGATCCCAGCGGTAATATTTTGTAGGAATATTCTTTAGAAAATATGGTCTAAATTGTTGCAATGAAAATATGGTTTTCAATAGAGCTAATTGACGGCATTTGATCCATGTAGCCGACTTCATTTAATTGGGTTTAATGCTTGTTTGTTGTTATTATTTAGAAATATATGATGTGTTAATCATCTTTTGGAAGGTGATGGCCGTCAGTGAGTCGTCGAGGTTGAAAGCTTCATTGACGAAGGAAGGTGTTCCTGTGAAAAGACTAATTGTGAATCAAATCTTACCGCCCTCGGTATCATCGGACTGTAAATTTTGCGCGATGAAGAGGAAGGTATTAGAATCGTTGTTGTGCCCGTATTTCTGTGGGACTTGATGAATGAAAATTGCAGGATCAAAGTCGTGCTATGGAGATGATAAAGACAGATCCGGAACTGTCGAGCTTGAGATTAATCGAAGCCCAGTTGGTTGATGTAGAGATCCGAAGCGTTCCGGCACTGAAATTTCTTGGGGACATAGTGTGGAAATGACTGCAGCCAAGGACATCCTCATAACAGCATACAACATCTGTTCTTCCAAGGAGCGTCAATAGGTTTTTCTTTTCTTTTTAATACTTTTTATAAACATAAACAATTATTATTTGGTAAATATGCATTTTTTTAATAAATGCACTGGAAAATTCAACTGATAAACCACACTGGAAAATTTCAATGGAAATTTTTAGTGGAAAATTCCATTGAAAAATTTCACTGTAAAATTCCAGTTGAAGATTCCTCTAAAATACCACATCCAAAAATCTCAATGTAATTTCTATTGGAAAATTAAACTGAAAAAGCCACAATGGAAAATTCCAGTAAAGAAATTGCACACCGGAATTTTCTGTTCAAAATTTTTATTGTATTTTTTACTTTATAATTATTTAGTAATTTTTTTCTCTGATTTTTTATTTATATTAATAAATAGAAATTTAAAATAGAAATTTTCAATTCATAATTCTGTAGTGGATTTTTCAAATGGAATTTCTGTCATTTTCTTTTAAAAACAACAACAATATTTGATTTCATTAAAAAGTAAAATATTTTTTTATGATTTGGAAATATATTTATTATGCCTTAAGTTTTTTTTTAAATGATTAAAAAAATATAACTTTTTAGAAACATGGTTTTTTTTTCGTTTTTAATGTAATAAAAATATTATCTTTAAAAATAAAAAACAGCAATTTGTAATTTCATTAAAAAAATTAATAATTTAGTCTTAAAAACAATATTTGTTATGCGTTAAAAAATTTACAGTCCTTTAAAAATATTAATAGTTTTTGAAATGCAATTAAAATTTATTAGTTTTTTTTTTCAAATGATTAAAAAAATTAGAAAATCTAAATTTTTTAAATCATAAATTACTTTTCCTTTTAATGAATATTGCGTAAAATTGTTTTCCAAAAATTAATTTATTATGAGTAATATTTTTTTATAATCTTCTATGGTCAGTACTGAATTTTTTTATAATTTTAAAAATTAGTTTATTGTGTTTTTTGAATAATAATTTTGTATGTTTATAATAACTGCAATTTTTTATTTATTGAAAATAATAATAATTTTATTTGTGTTTGTATGAAACAATAAATTTCGAATTATTTCAACATTTATTAACAAAATTAACAAATTTTCTATGCCTTGAAATAAAATATTATATCATTTAAAAAACAAAATTTTTATGTATATAAAAATATTATTATTTTTTAGAAGAGTTCTTTTTTATATGTTTTAAACGGCATAAAATAAACATTTTTTAACATAAAAAATATTACTTACCTAAAAAATATAGTTTTTAAAATAAAGTCTGTTGCATTGGAACCCTCCGGCACCACTTTGATTTTTGCTGGATGGATATGCCCAGTCTCAATGATCTTCGTTGGTGAAAAAAAAAAAAAAACGTGCCAGAATCTTAATTAGGCAACAGTCGTTCCTGCAATTTTCGTTACCTTCTCTCAAGGTATGGTGAAAAGCTATGTTGGACCATAGGTTGGAACTCAGGCAAGATCCATTTGATTGATAATTATATTAGTCAGGGCATCTATAAGGTCCTTACCTTCCTTCAAGGTATGGAGAAAAGCTATGTTGGAGCATAGGTTGCCCATGGTGAGGCGATTGGGTCTTAAAGGTGCCTGAACACAACAATCGAGCCCAATTCAATGCAGAGAAGCTGAAGGGGACCTTTGAAGGTGCAAAGGGAGAGGCCGCTTCAACAATAAGTGAAGATCTTTGTCTGAAGGGTGCAACGGAACTGAAAACGATTTCACCAACATTGTTGCGCGGACAACCCCTCCATCAGACATAATATCATTCAAGCTCAAGCCATCAATGTTGAGTTTTAATCCAGATGTAGGGGGGACCATTTGACCCATATTCCTGAAGTCTACCTTGTTTGGCATTTGAATTTACAAGGATTGCCCTCTCAGCCACTCGAGGAAGGCCCTTTGGTCGCGATCTTTGAGGGAAGCATCGATCTTCTTACATTTGTGAGTAACCTGCATAATAGGAGTGGAGAAAACGAAGAAAAAAGGAGTTGGTCTAAGGAACATAAGCCTAGTTGAAGATCCGTAGGCCTGCCAAAATGGATCCACAAACCAGAAGCTGCAACACTATGTGAACAGGTGCATTGTTGCCTCTGTGATCGGCCTCTTGCAACATCTACATTTAGAAGCAATTGACACCCCTTGCCTTTTGATGTTGGTGTTAGTAGGAGGCACATTCTTCAGGATCCACCATATAAGTAAAGTCATTTTTTTTATATGCACTGATTCCAGATGGTGTCTCCTTGAGGAATTCAAGGGTGTGGATTACACAACCATCTTTGAAGCGAAGCTGATGTGAAGCCTTTATGTGAGTTCTTAGTAAAAATTAGGGGATTCTCTTGATCAAAGAAGATAATCTCACTGACCAACGTGCTTCATGGTTCGTTAAGGACCTCTTGGAGGAGTGTCAGGTGTTTTTATACAGAGATGAGGTTAAGGTTTGGGGTCAGGCATCCCATGAAGAATAAATTGTCACCAACTTAATTATCCTTCCAAAATAGCACTCCCTCTTCTCCAATGATCCATATGGTGTAGCGTTACCTGTTTGTTTCTAGATCGGTTTTGACCAGGAAGAGGGACTTGCATGAACTCGATCAGAATGGTGTCCATATCTGTTGTGCATAAACACACCCATAGAGTTTTAACTTCGACGAGCTCCCATGTATGATTTCCATGCAACGTCTCCATAGCATTGAAAAGGTTGTAGATGTTGATCCCGTCGTCCTTCACAGGTCTCAAAATCTTCATCCACCTTACCTTATGATAATGCTTATCGGATCTCACATCACATAAAAAGATCAAGAGAAGGCTCTCAAGAGAAAAAAGAATAGATTTAGGAACCCGCAACATAGGAAAAAAAGATCTATGATAGAAGCTAAAATGCTTTGAATTAATCACGGTGATTTTTCCTCCGAAGGAGAGGAATCAGTTCTTTTGGTTGCAGATGCGTGATTTTATCAACAAGCTGGTTGGAGTTAGAAGCCTCAACATGTCGTTAGAGGGCGTTGCAGGTATGATATTCAAGGCGTTGCAGTATAATGTTGCAGGCCACGATGTAGTAACAGGGGAAATCCGATGCATTCGGTCTTTGGGCTATTGGGTTGAGCCATTGCAAGAGTTCCATCTCAATCCGATTAAAAAAGATTATATGAAAATCAAATAAAAATGTAATTTGAAGAAAGGATGAGGGATCCAAGGTGCATCAAGGGGAAGTTAATCATGTAGAATCTCGACCATAACTTGAGGAGATTAGACTTGATGTGTGATGTGGTTGGAGAAACATATAGATAACTTTTGGATGCACTTTCCATCCGCCCTCTCAACCCACCATAATTAGATAACATCTAACAAACTGGCCCAGACTACCACTTGAATCAACATTAAAACTGGCTTGTCACTGGGCTTGAAGGGCGCTCCCAATCTCTACGGGTTGGAAACTAGTGTTTGAGTATCAAGAATAAAACCTTGAGAACGATTTCACACTCTAAATTAGATTAATCACCTGAGATTTCGCCTAGAAATCCAACACAACCCATATGTAAATGGGACGCTCACACCATCAAAACAAACATATATAATATAAATGAAACATCCAAACAAAGCATAACATAACAACAAATAATAAACATAACTCATACAACATCCATGAATAAGCTGAGCCAAAGTAGACAACCAGACTCAAATAAATCAAAAGGGTCCGACCTATAAGGTCGATACATAACAGTCTCAACAATAAAACAAAAACAAAACTACTATCCAAAAATTTCCTCGTGTCCCAAGGTCACTCACCATGATCCAACACCAGCCATCAACGATTCAACCCGATTGAAACCCTCGCAAGGACCATACCATAGGCAAGGCACCTGAAAGAAAGATATAAGAGCTACATACACTGAATGACATGTAAGGTGTGAGCAAAACACACCAAATAGGATTTCATCAAAGTGTGCGTGCCATTTCCTTTCAAAGACCATTTCATTAGTGATAGTTTGAATATAAATAGAAAATAGGGTGTTCACATACACTTTAAATAAAACCAAATAACATGACATAATTTTTTATAAAACAACCCCCTTCTTAGAATAAGCAAGGTGGGTCTGTACGTTTAAGGGTGGAAAGGAGATTCTTCATAAAAATTCAATAAAAACAGCCTCGAATCCATTTTCCTCTTCCCAAAGCATTTTCTAAATATCCCTTTGCACAAAACACATCAATTTCATTTTAAAAAGCGTTTTCTAAATCAATTTGTAATTTAATTTGAAAGTGAATTGAAACCCATGAAAACAACAAATGAACACACACGACATCGAACCATAAATAAAACATGCCAAAGTAGTCAAACAAAGAAACATTTCCAAGAAACAATCATCAGGTAGGGTTCCTTCATAGAGGCAATGTTGCCAATAGAAGATGGATCAACTGGACTCCTCCGAGATTGGGGCTCAAGTTGAACGTGGATAGATCTTGTGAGAACGGGGTGATGCAAGGGGGATGTTTAGTGTGGGACTAAAGGGGTTCAATGTTACTTGGTTTTAGCCTTTTCTATGGTCCAAGTTCCTCAATTGGGATGGGAGTGAGATCCATGCACATCAGACTTCAGCTTTGCGACCCTTACAATCTAAAGACAAGTTTCTATGGTTGAGTCTGATTCTGTGGTGTTGGTCGGGTTCCTTTTTAACAAAACTTCAATTCCATGGGACCTTGCTTATTTGATACGTTATGTGAAGGCAATTTTGCTGCGGATTCCATGGCCAATCAAGCGTCTTTGAGTGAGTGCATTATTATTTACCACTGTATTGGTTATATTCTCCAAGATTGTAAGGGCATCATATGTGGCGATGCCTTAGGTTTCCACTACTTTTAGCCCCCATGACTCCTCTTTATTCGCTTTAACCTTGCAAGTTAATAAAAAGCGAAGTTTGTGAAGTGTATAACATAATCCCCCAAGTCATCCTAAAAAAGATCCATCATAATGGGAAACACCTAGGTTTCTAACTAGAATGAAAATGTACCTGGTATCATCAGAAACAATCTATGTAGCCCCCCCCCCCGTGTAACCAGTACATCACCCCTCGACACCCTCTCAAGGATCATCATGAACAAAGCAACCCCTAGGAGGGTGCAACTCTCCCAGAGCACTAGCTAGTGAGCACCACTACACTGGTGTAACACACATCTAGTTCTTTTTTTAGCTACCCAGGTTCCCATGATAAGACAAAGTAGAGGTGAGAAACAAGTGACCAAAAGGACCATCACATGATCATTAATAAAACACAATGAATAATTCCCACGTCTCACCTTCAATATCCTCACACGGAATAACCCGTTTCACATGTATAAGCATCAATAAACATACTACAATATAAACACCCCCACCGGGTCTCAATCCACAATAAGCAATCAATAAAAGGGGCTCAATTGAGGTTCTCACACATTTGGGAAAACTTCTTAAAGGTGCCAATTAGGACTTTCTAAAAATATGCTTGGAATGCCAAGCCACTTTACCCATATTTATAAATCATTTGAAATCCCACATCAAATACCCTTTTCCCCTTTAAACTATTTAAATTCCCAAAACCACTTCCTAAATTCAAACAACCACTTTGAAGAACCCACTTTTCTATTCCACGAACCCAAATGGGGTCAAAACACCTTGAAACGTTTCATTAAATTTTAGCAAGTCTCTTAGGCATCATTTAAAAACACCTGTCAAACAATAAATATTTTAAAAACTAAGAAAAACCATATAAACCATTATGCCAAGTGACCCACCCTTTGAAACAATTACAAAATCCCCCAAAACTATTACATATAGGCTTAGTTTAATGAAACAAAGCATTTTAAACCA
Source organism: Viscum album (assembly GCA_963277665.1). NCBI lineage: Eukaryota > Viridiplantae > Streptophyta > Magnoliopsida > Santalales > Viscaceae > Viscum > Viscum album. The sequence continues at coordinate 964,334,209 of OY728163.1, read as the reverse complement.
CCAAGCATTCAATGACATGAAATTTAAATGAAATGCAAAAAAATACTTACCTCAAGTTGGGCAGAACCATTCCGAAACCATTTCGAAACGTGTCGCCTACGATGGTGAATGCCCAACCAAGAAAGAACACACCCTCCATAAGCCCTAGAAACCAAAACATTTTATGATAACCCATCCCGAATCCCAGATGCGACCGAACAACCCTTTTAGGGTTCACAAGAGACAACTGAGCCAAGAGAAAAAGGGAGAATAAGAGATGAAGGAAGAATAAGACCAATATAGGGCTTACCTTAGAGAAAACCACTTAAAATCCAAGGAGGCTCAAAAATTAGAGCAAGGGAGGGGAACTCCCTTGGACGTGCACCCCACTCATCTGAATGAGAGAGGGGAAGAAGGGGCCAAATCCCTAAAAACCCGAGAGGGAAAAAGGGAAAATTCATTTTTTTTTAAAAAATCGGACAAATTGGCTTGCGATGTGGCCTTGACCACCACGATACAATACGACCCGCCAGGCGCCCTCCACGGTGCAGCTTGGGGCTCCACGTCATGGTCCAACCTTGCATAGGCTATGTCATGGTGTGGTCTAGGGACCACAGTGCAACCAACCCAAAACTGGCAAAGGTGGGGCTCAACCCATCACCCCAACCCTCTATAACTTAGTTTGGGGATCACAACATAGGGGTGTCGACTGCAGCATGAGGCTTATCCCCTTGCCTAAGCACCACCACAACACAACCTTCCCAGTTACACCACGGTCCTTCCCGGCTTACATCCTCCACGCCGTAGCACCTTGTCCTGCGACATGTTCCTCTGAGTAGCCTCCAAAATTAAATAATATTAAGAACCACAGTGACATGGGGGTGTCACAATTCTCCCAACCATGCCACTTTATGCCCCTAAAAACTCATTGGTAAAGATAAAAGGAATAGGAAGAAAGCCATTATGACACCTCACCTCCACAGGTGTGTGGGTGGGGGAGCAACTAGAAAGGGTCTTATGGAAGGAAACCACAAAACAAAATAATTCCTCCGAGATATGAAACAATTTTGTGAAACAACAAGACATATCTAAGCACAACACAATTACAATCACTAGGTACAAGGCTCACATAGCATGTAGACCTACTAAGGTCTCCCCACCATTTATAATTCCTATAAAGTGGTGGAAAACAAACTAAACACCCTAAAGAGAGAGAAACACCCCCAAGAATAACAAGCCACTACTGAAACCTCAATGGAAACAATAATCCTCCATAAACCACAAAAATCATATGAGAAACGATCTCATATTCCCAAGGACAACCCACACGATCACGAGACATCAACACCAAAGCCATCACATCCCATACCACCAAGATGAGAGAAACACCTTAACCCAAAACATGTCCCATCAAGAGGCAACATGGGTTTAGACCTCGGTTCATAAACTGTATGGAAGAGGTAAACTAAGACCTCATACTTGGGTTACCATTATAGCATCCCACCTTTTTATCACATAAACTTTCATTACATTTTACAAAACCGAGGATCTTTAAGGTTTAGTGTCTTGGAAACCAGGAACTTAAAACATGAAAAAAAACATTCTTCTTAAACACTTGAAAGGCTTCTCCTTATGTTCATCCTAGGTTCATTACTGCATCTCATAACCTGGGGACATACATCAAAGGAAAGGGTGAGCAGAAGGCCCAGTAAGGGAAACAAGAGAAACATTTTACATATGAACTTGAGATACATCAATAAAGTCATGAAAAGAACTTTAAGGCATGAAAATGAAATCATGAGCCATATCATAATAAAAATAAAACTTTTTCATAACTTGAAGATGTGGCTGCATCATTTAACATAGACAATCATGAACATATCACCAAGGTCCATCCCCAAGATGTCATTTGAAAATTACCAAGGTTATTCACCAAGGTATTGTGAAAATTGTAATCTCTAGTGGTTACATCATTACCCAATGCATTGGAGCGCTATCAGGGCACATCCTTAAATTTGCCTTTATTATCATGTGAGCCACATATATCATCATCAAACATTTCATAAATAACACATATAGCATAAAATAAATGGGTTTCATTTCATAATCACAACGTTTTAAAAACTGCTTTAAAGACATGATCTTTACGTCACTTTAAAACCCACAGAAAAGGAAGGTGGGTCTCATGTATGTAAATCCCATAATTTAAAATAGAACATTTTGATATATATGCGAATACCCCTTTAGAAGAAAGAGCTTTGAGTATTCACTTAATAATATAAAAGAACTTTAGAAAAAGAGAGAGACATTTTGAGACAGAAATTCTGCAGCATAACGGCTATGTTACGAGGTTTTAGAAGACATTAAAAATAGAGGGAAAATGGGTCAAACATTCATAAATGACCCATAAAACAGTAGATGGACAGAATAAGAAGGATACATGATCATGGTAAATGAAATTTCAAGGACATACCATTTGAAATGAAAAACATGGAAGAAAGACAAAAATTAGATTTCTCTTATGAATGTTCGGCAGCCTAACGGCGTTACTTAAACTTCAAACAAAATGATTTGAAAAGATCAAATAGGGTCTCTCATCATGTGAACATAAGAGTTCAGTATGATAGATATAGAGATAATGCCCCAACATAATTAAAAAGGAACTTGAAAGACTTGACATGAAAATCGAACTTGAAAAATGAGAAGGGTGAAAGAATCCCTTAAAAATTCAGCAGCCTAACGGCGTCACTTAAACTTCAACAAAATTGAATTGACAAGGTCAAATAGGGTCTCTAATCATATGAACATAAGAGTCCAGTATGATAGATATAGAGATCATACCACAACATAATAGAAGGGAACTTGAAAGAATTGATATGAAAGTAGAACTTCAAAACGAGAAGGGTGAAGAACCACTTAAAAATTCGGCAGCCTAACGGCGCCACTTAAAACTTCAAAATACTGAATTGAAGAGATCAAATGGGGTCTCTCATCATATGATCATAAAAGTTATGTATGATAAATTTAGAGATCATACCCCAACATAATAAAAAGCAACATGAAATACTTTACATGCAAATAGATCTTGAAAAATGAGAGGGGAGAAAGAATCCGTTACAAAAAATTTGGCAGCCTAACAGCGCCACATAAAACTTCATAAAACGAAATAATGAGAGTAAAAGGGGATCTCTCATTATATTAACATAAAAAGGGCAGTAAGTGGAGTATAAAAGAACATCCTCCAACATAAGAATATGGAGCATAAAAGGAATGACATAAAAGAGATCACTTGAAAAGAAAGAGAGGGGTCAGATCCCTTACCTTAAAATGTAACTCTTAAACCTCAAAGGTTGGGACCTCGAGGGCTTGGGGGCACCTTGGGAGGACTCCTTGGGAGGTAATGAGACCAGAACTTCGTTGGGGAAGAGTGGGGAGTCAAATGGATGAGAGGAGGGCTTGATATTTATAGGGAAAGTGAGTGGACAAAGCATTAATGGCCAAGAGACACCTCAAATGTGCTTTTCTCAAACCCATATGCTCTCCCTTGATATTTCCCAATAAGTTAGGCCACATGGGTCCCCCAATACAATAATTCATCACCCTTGGCCGGCCAATCCTTAAAATATCTCATGACATCATCATGACACAGCTATGATGTCATTAAACATACCGAAACCCTAAAACTGCATTTTTACTATTCACTGAAAATTCAACTTTCTCAGAAACATCCCAAAATTTCACACTAACCAAATATCAATGCTCTGATTTGAAAAATGAACTCCATTTTATAAAAATAATTTTCTAAATATTTTTAAATTTATTTTTAAATAAATACACTATTCACCGAAAATTCATTTTTTCAGAAAAAACTCCAAAAATTACCATAACATAACATCGGTGCTCTGAGTTCAAAAATGAAATCCATTTTATAAAAATAATTTTCTAAATATTTTTAATTTAATTTTTAATAAAAAAACACTATTCACCCGAAAAAACTAATACTTGAATAATAATTTATGAAACCGTTATTTAACCATTTTATTGAATCACATTACTTAATCAAGGTGCCTAGATTATTTTAAAACTTTCTTTAAGTGAGATTACTAATCCATTTAGTCATATTACTAATCCTAATCATAAAATCACTATTCATAATTTACTATTCATCAAAAATCAAGTTGATCTTATTAGACTCCAAATTTTGTACTGAACATAATTGTAGAAGACCATTTTTTGAAAATCATTACACATTTTTAATTAATTAAGGTTTACATAAACATTTTTAAAATATCCTTTTTCTAAAATTCATCAAAAATATGCATACTATATTTATTCGGTCATTTGAAAATTCATAAACATCATCATAAGAAGAAATCCCAATTTTTATTTAAAACAAAGGATTACACAAGGTAGTTACGGTCTTGTTACATATCCCCTTATAATACCAGCGTAGGACCTAAGAGTAAGGTGTGTTAGGGTGATAGAATCTTGGGGCGGCTCGGTCAACATTGCCCGAGTAGTAATTTCTATCAGTTTGAACTTCTCACGAAGACGATCCCATTCTAGCTTTATACGATGAAGTTCAGCTTGAGTTTGGTCCAGAGCAAAACCCAGTGGTGCTACCTCTTTCCCAAGTTCTGTTAGATGGGCTTCAATCGGTCCAAGACTACTGGGTGAGGCCATCGAATCTTCTTTCTATATTAATTAACCAAGATTGCTTGTATTTAGAGACAATAATCAAAAAATTTTGTTCACAATGGTCATATTGACTGATGGTCATATAACAGTCAAAACCCACTGGTCTCATTTTAATTATAATCATGTTTATCAAATAAAACATTTTTGTTGAGTATAAAAATAAAATAAAATAACACATGAAATTAGGAAACAAGATTTATTCAAAATTTCGGGCCGTTACAACCATCCCATGGCGAACCCAACAAAATCCAAATCGATACTGGCCAGTGCATAATCTAAACCCGTGCCACATCTATCCTAGTCACCCAAATCACACACACCTAAGACTCACCCACATCCAAACCAACAAAACCCAACCTGAGGAAGAATCACATGCAAACCTCAAGAAATGAGATAAAAAACCGAGGCATAAACACAACCACCACAATTAACCAAAACCATAATCAACACCCCACACAAGAGGAACCACCCACATCAAGAAAAAACCACCACAAGAATATTAGCTCATTCTAAACCTAATGAGTACAAATCCCATAACATGAAATCCCTCAAAACTACTCTGGAGAAACTCAACCTACCAAATTTCTAAAAATGATACAACCACCTCACAACTTCAAGAGGACTTCGGTCACCATAGAAAAGAGGACAGTGACTCAAGAAATCCTAAGGAAAGGAAGATCCCAGCTCCACCATGCCCTTTAAAGTCCGAGCAAAGCCAAAAATCAGAAGAGTTATGCTTAAATGACAAGAGGATTCACCTTAGGCTTATCATCAAAAATAAACTTTCTATCTCATCTCAAGACATTTCTAGGAGTCACAACAAAATAACCCGAAAACACGAACCTAACCCATTCATGTTTCTTGACCAAACCAAATCAAAGAGTCCCAATGTACATCAAGGGGAAAAATCCAAACAAACAAGCCACTAGGGAAAAACACATCACAAAATATCTAAAAAAAACTTTATTCCCCTTTTAGCCGCTCTCTTTCCTCAAGGGGTTTCAAATATATTTTCCAAAGACAGAAACACTTTGAAAACAATTTCATCACCCTTGAAACAATTTCACTTTAATTTGAACAATCATAAAAACCCTTTCCTTAAACCACCATTTTCCAAAAAGAAAAAGAATAAAAAAGGGTCCACACACACACACACACATCCCTTTAACATTTAACTTCTTTAAAACATCAACCCATTTTCATTTCAAACCATTTCCATTGATTTCAAAATTTTAACCAAAATCCATAATGAAATCAATCACTGTTAAAACATTTTGAATTGGCCAAAATTCCTATTTTAAACAAACCAACACATGGTTCCAAAAACTAATACATTTAATAAAAAGTATTATTTTCATTTCAAAACAAAAACCCCCAAATGAAAATGAAAAAAATAAAAGAAACCACATTTAAAACATTTTTCAACCAAAAAATTTCTTTTTTCCCCTCACCAAAATGGTTTTGAAATCAAATCACTCTATAAAATATTATTTCCCATTAAAACGTCAACCCTTCAAAACACAAAACTAACTTTCCAAAAACTCGATCCATGCAACAAGGCACAATAAATCAATAAAAACATCATCCAATAACATCAAACTACTATAAAACTGCTTAATTATCCTCACACTAATGGTAGGAAACATCATCATCAATTCAGAAAGCAATGGATCCAAAATATCAAATTCGAAGAAAAAGAAGAACTGTGCATAGTTTTGCCACATAGGTTGGACAACTGTACACTAACAGTGAAAAATTCCACTATCATGGCTGTAAACCCATTTTCACGAGCTCCATGAGGGTTTCTAGACCGTGTGAGCTAACCGCGCAGCTCTAGTTCTCTTTCCATTTTCACCCCAAAAGCCTCAAGCGACCCCCAAAATCACCTTGCACTCAACATATATCAAAATAACACAATCTCATATTAAGAAACATTGAGAATAATAAAAAACAACCTTGAGTTCAAGATCAAAACACAAACTACCCATGGAAACTCAAGATTAATGATGAAAAAGAGTTCATGATGCTCTCCCCACACCCATTTCCCGAGTCTCGATAGTCCTATCTCCATACAAACTGACTCCCCAAATAAAAAGAAGGATTCTTAAGAACCTAGTCCTTTAAGAAACCCAGGTCTTTAAGAAACCTAGGCTCTGATACAATTCTTAACGAACCGTCCTGGGGTGCCATCTTAACCGACACCTGAATCGGCCCATCACTGATCTTGAAGGGCGTCCCCGATCCCCATGGGATGACAACTAGTGCCCGTGTATCAAGAACAAATCCTTGGGAATGATCTCACCCTCTAAATCACATTAACCACCCATGATTCCAAAAAAAAATCTGGCATGACCCATCTGTAACTCAAAATCTCACTCTATCAAAATAAACAAATACAATATAAATAAAACATCTAAATAGAGCATAACACAACAATAAACAAAAAAGTAACTAACACAACATCCATGCAGAAAATGAGCAGAAACCGACAACTAGAGACAAATAAACCAAAAGAAAGGGTTGGATTATAAGGTTGATACATAACGGTCCTAATAATAAAACAAAAACCAAATAGTTATCCAAAAATCTCATTGTGGCCCAAGGTCACTCACCATGACCCAACATCGACCATCAATGGTCTCATCCAATCAAAACTCATATAAGGACTATACCATATCTTGGGCACCTGAAAGAAAGACATAAGAGCTACATTCACTAAATGATGTATGAAGGGTGTGAGAAAAACACACATAGTAGAATTTTAACAGAGTTTGTTCCATTTTTTTCCAAAGACCATTTCATTAGTATTAGTTTGAATATAAATAGAAAATAGGGTTTCCCATACACTTTAGATAAAACTAAATAACATGTCACAATTCCTTTTTATAAAACAACCCCCTTCTTAGAATGAGCAAGTCAGGTATGCAATTTTAAATATGTAAAGAGAATTATTTATAAAAAATTGATAAAAACAAACCCAAATCCATTTTACTCTTCCCAAAACATTTTAAAAACATCCCTTTTCACAAAACACAACCCTTTCATTTTAAAACACACTTTCCAAATCGATTTTTAATTCAATTTGAAAGCGAACTAAAAACAATGACTAAAACAACAAATAAACACATGTGACACCAAACTATAAATAAAACATGCCAAAGTATCCAAATAAAGAAACAATCCCAATAAAAAATCAATGGGTAGGGGATTACATCAAAGTGTATAACAGAATCCACTAAGTCATCCTAAAAAGGATCTAGCATCATAGTCAACATCTAGGGCTCTAACTAGAACGACACCAGACCTCAAATCATTGAAAACACCATATCTAAGGCCCCCCTAGTGAAAACGAGACATCGCCATCTGATACCCTCTCTAGGGTCACCAGGAACAAAGCAACCCTTAGGAGGGTGTAACTCGCCTAGGGCACTAGCTAGTGAGTGCCACTGCACTAGTGAAACATGCAAACAATTCTTCTATTATCTACATAGGTTCCCATGATAAGACAAAGCTGAGGTGAGAAACAAGTGAGAAAAAGGACTATCACATGATCATTAATATAACACAATAAATAAGTCTCACATCTCACCTCAAACACCCTTACACAAAACAACCCATTTCACATTCATAGACATCAAAAAACATACAATGATATAAGCACCCCCATGGGGTCTCAATCCACAACAAGAAATCATTACAAGGGGCTCAATTGAGATTCTCAAACATTTGGGAAAACTTCTTAAAAATTCCAACTAGGCCTTTCTAAAAATATGCTTGAAATTCCAAACCGCTTTACCCATATTTATAAATCATTTGAAATCTCATTCCAAATACCCTTTCCCCTTTAAACCATTTAAATTCCCAAAACCAGTTCCTAAATTCAAACAACCACTTTGAAGAACACACTTTTCTTTTCCATAGACCTAAACAGGTCTAAAACACCTTAAAACATTTCATTAAATTTTGAAAAGACTCTTAAGCCTCATTTAAGAGAACTTAGTAATTAAACAATATTTTATAAACCAAGAAAACCCATTTAAACCATTATGCAAAGTGAGCCATCCTTTAAAAAAATTAAAAAATCCACCAAAAATATTACACATAGGCTTATTTTAAGTAAAAAAAGAATTTTAAACCACCAACCATTCAATGACATGGAATTTAAAGGAAATCGACAAAAACACCTATCTCAAATTGGGAGGAACCATTCTGAAATGTGTCACCTACGACAGTGAATGAAAAACCAAGAAAGAACACACTCTCCATAAGCCCTAGCGACCAAAACATTTTATTATAACCCACCTTGAACCCTAGCCTCATCCAAACAACCCCTTTAGGGTTAGCGAGAGACAATTGATCCAAGGGAAAAGGGATAATAATAGAAGAAGAAGGAAGAATAAGACCAATAGAGGGATTACCTCGGAGAAAACCACTTGAAATCCCTATAGGAGGATAAAAAATTAGAGGAAGGGAGGGTATATCCCTTGGATGTGCACCCCACTTGGCTGAACAAGAGAGAAGGGAAAAAGGGGACAAAAGTCCTAAAGATTCGAGACAACAAAAGGATAAATTCCCTTTTGTAAAAAAATTGGACAGATTAGGTTGCAGCGTGGATCTCACTACCATGACACAACATGTCCTGCAAGGCGGCCTCCATGACATGACCTGGGGATCTATGTCATGGTCCAGCCTCATGGAAGCCCTGATGCAGTGTGGTCCAAGGACCATGGCATAATCAACCTGAAACCGATATAGGTGGGGCTTGATTCCTCACCCCATCCCTCTACGGTGTGGCCTGGGGACCACGACATAGGGGTGCCGACCACGATAGAAGTATTTTACCTTTGCCTAAGAACCTTCATGACACAACCTTCCTAGTTGTGTTGTGTCCCTTTACAGATCATGGCCTCTACACCATTGCATCTCATCCTACGATGTGGTCCTCTGAGAAACCGTGTGTCCCTAGCCTCCAAAACCACTCGAAAACAACCAAAACATTCAAATAACACCAGGATAACCCAAAATAAAATAACATTAAACACCACAATGACACGAGGGTGTCTCATAAAAAAATCCTTGAATGCCTTCACTGAAGTTCATTTATCATTGGTGAAAACCAAAATTTTTTCTGCAAAGAGAAGCCGGGAAATTCCTTGACATCCCAAGATGCCTATGAACATCTTAATTAGCCCATCATGCATAAAATTATTCAACCTTTTACTGAAATAATATTGGGTAAGAAATAAAATTATCAGAGAGAGGGGATAACCTTGGCGAAGACCACACACTAATTTGAAGAAGCCAAAGTGCTTCCCCATTTGTGAGATGGAGAACAATAAAGAGGAGAGGCACCTAAAAATTGATAAGTTCTAGGGGATCATCAAATAATCATTGGTGGAAGAAAAAAATCCATATAATGCCTGATATATCTTCAAGTATCAAACATGTATATGTTTATAAAGAACAACATACCTATATAGAAAAATAAACAACCTCTATCTTGATGGAGTGTGCTTGATGATGATAATGAGAGAAAAAAATGTAGGGTTCCTGCCTCCATAGGTAATCCACTGGACTTTGCATCTTAGTTCGTAACTTGAGGATCTCGATACTCAGAAAGGGTGATAGTGCCTTCTCCTTTGTGAAAAATTGAGTTATGGGGGAAGGGAATATCAGATATGCTACGTGTTAACCCAACTAGGTTAAATACTCTGATGGGGGGGGGGGGTGAATCAGGGTATGAAAGATTAAAAAAACCGCCCCTTCAGATCTTGTTTTGCTGTTAAAAAACACTCCTCTCTCTTTTCCATAACAAAGAACAATATGAGAATTAAAACATTCACAAGATACAACAATTTTACTTGGTTCACCCTCACTTGGTTATGTCCAAGGAACATACAAAGACAATGTTCCTATGTACCAAATCCACTAAAACTCACTTCCAATTACAAGGTTCATAGCAGACTCACTGTCCCTCCTGGTTTATAACCAATCACAATTTAAAATCTTACTACTCTCTCAATTAAAGTGAGTTCACTACTCCTTCATATGATTATCCTTTTGATCACTTGAATCAATATGTTTTACAACTCATTTGGTGCATCATTAAGTTCCACTTTTATCCACTTGATGAATAACACTTTACCATAGATTCACTAGGCAATCCATTTTCAACACTTTTGTGATTCTTACTGATTTCAAGAAGCTCACATAGCCTTCACAAAACTGCCTATTTATTCACAAGAATATACTACTTTCACGAACCCTACAACTTTCGTGTAGCTCACCTCTTTCGTGAAGCTCACTTAGCCTTCACGAAGCTCAAAACTTTCGCGATTCTTACAACTTTTACTCATCTTTCATAGGCTTTTTGAACTTCCATTGTGAACTTTTTCTCAAGAAAAACCTTTTTGAAATCAGATCCTTTAGTTTTTTGTTAAGGCTTGCTCTATTCAAATGAGAGGGGTAGAGGCCTATTTATAGGCGTTGCCTCTCATTCTAGAAGCTTACAATATCTACACGACATTTTCACAAAGCTCTCTAATTTAGTTCGTGAAGCTCCCCATTTTCTCTAAGCACTAAGGAAATTTTCTGGTTGTGAAGCTTCTCACAGTCATAGAGATTTATCATCTTTCCATTATGCATTCGTGATGCTCCACACCTTCATGAAACCCAACCTTCACAACACCGAATGCCTTTGCAAAGCTCTATATCATAATGGAACTCCAATCTTCATGGAACTCATGCCTTTTCCATATTTTTATGATTCATTTATGAAAATCCAACTTTCATGATGATTGAACCATCCCCCAAATTTTGGACCTCAAAAATTTAGAAAACACTAGGAAACAACACCACTTTGTATACACAAATTTCTATACTGCCACTAGTGCATCCATTACTTTGATTGATAAACTTTAGAATCTTAAAATTTAAACCCCCTACTTCACTGTTCCCCCTATCAGCTTCTCACCTCATCTTGATTAAGACATTTTCTCCCCCTTTTATAGTCACAACTTCTCTCCCTTTGTCAATAAACCTAAAGTTCACTCCTTTGTGGTGTGCCACAGGGTAAAGAACACTGATCAACACATTAGGGAAAAACACATCATACCTCGGGGAGAGAGGGTCCCGCATCCACACATTTTCAAGTGTGGGGAGTCAATTGAACTCCAAGAGCTAGTTGATGCCTCTAAAATTACACTTTGGGTAAGGACTTCATCAGAATGTACACAATTTGTAGTTTTGTAGGCACGTACTCCAACTTCACAAGCCCATGATCCACCTTCTCCTTGATAAAATGTTACTTGATTTCAATGTGCTTTTTCCTTGAGCGATGAACTGGATTTTTGCTAATATTTATAACATTTGAATTGCTACAATGGATTATGATCAGAGACTTTATGGAAGAAGAAAAAAAATTAGTTTGGATTAAAATAAATATATTTAATGATTAATAAAATATGATAATAAATTTCATACTCACCCTTACACACATATTTGTAATCAAAGAATTTGAAAATTTAAATTACAAAATATAAAAACACTCTTACATATAAATATAAGAATTAAATAAATAATACATGTTATTGAAATTAATACTTATTGATATATATATATATATATATGTTTGATATAGACATATTAAAATTTACCATGTATTTATATAATTTATATTTCAAAAGCATGGGTATATAAATATATATATCTATATATATATAACATGAATGTTTGGGTGTAAAATTTCCCTTTACATGATTTGAAAACAAAGAGAATTCTTGATGCTGTTTCAGACATGAACACACTCCAATCAGACTAAGAATTTGTTTTACCATTATTATTTGTATGATGAAATAAGGATTATGTAACACCCCAAAATGATAAACTGTCAAATGAATAAATGATATGACTCATGTCAACAAAGTGAACCTTCCTTTTTTGGATCCTAGCTAATTAGAACTCTATATTTAAGGGTGCTTGGATTGTAGTAGGTATCATGAGGGTAACCATCTGAGAATTTTATCATGTTGTGTGTGTGAGGAAAAAGAACACTAGAAAGGACATGTGTTGGCATGTGGGGACTTTCATTTGTCAGATGACCTATTCAGCCATGTGGGTGGGACCCCTGTTAGGGACCACGTCTCTTGCAGGGAAACTGGTCATACCTAGTTGTCCATGACTCGATGACCATGTAAAATGTGTGGTGTATGTGCTATCACTGAGTCTCGGTTGTTGCATTTGGTAGGAGAGGAGAAAACTATCCTTAAGTGTCGTGCACTAATTGGGATGAGATTTAGGATCCACAATGAGGAAATGTTTCTCTATAGGGGGTTAATGTTACACCCCAAAATTATAAAGGGTTAAATGACTAGATGATATGACTCATGTCAACTAGTTTCACCATCTTTTTCGGAAGCCTAGCTGATTAGAACTCCACAGTTAAGGAGAATTGTCCTAGAGTTGTGATTAGGATGGGTGACTTTTGGGGATGTTTCTCAAGGTGAGTGAGAGTGGGGAAAAATCATGGTGTAAAGGACATGTGTAGGCATGTGGGGACTGTCATTAGTCAGATGACCCATTCAACGATATGGGTGGGCTCCAGGGTGGGGACCACATGTCTGCGGGGTAATTGGTGGTACCTAGTGGTCTAGGACCTAAAGACCATGTTAAAAGAGGTGTGTGTATGTTGTCACCGGGACCCAGTTGTTACAAATTATCTATCCTTCACCACAACAACATGGAATTATTAAAAAAAGATAAAATCTGCTTAATGTGCAAGCTGAGTAATGAGATTCCGACAGCGTACATGTACTTCTACAAATTTTAAAAAAATAATTTTTTTTAAAAAGAGCACAACAAAGTATCTGATTCGATCAAATGACAATTAGATAACCAAAATTAGATGGAATCCGTCCATATTCCCAAAGAATCAACATACTCGAACTACGATAAATAGAAGATAAGAAATCATCAACGATGAAGAAGAGGTGTGAGAATGTTCCCTGGAGAAAACAAAAGAACACAAAAAACAACACAATGGATTCAAAATAGGTTCAAAGACATAAAAATGTAATAGAAAATTACCTACCTCGATAGTTTGATGATGATATGAACCCTCAGATCTAGATTTTGGTTGAACCCTAACCTTCTTTGTACTTCTTTGATGTCACCTAGTTCACCGGCAACCTACCTCCATCAATCGGTCCTCAAACCCCCATCCTAACTCGGTGTGATGGAAATAGTCCTTAAACATCATCCTGAAAACCCATGGTGGTACGATCCTGACGTCCTCAACTCTGACCATTATAGGGCCTCCCAAGGACATCATATTGACTCGATGTTAAACTCTCTTTGCGACTCAGATTTAGCTCGAATCGATTCCCTCTTTCATCAATGCTCGCCAAAGATAGCTTAGATCCATACTAGTTACAACCTATGATCCCCTCCATGCTCAAACACACCCATGAACACAAATACCTAAACCCATGATCAACCCACATTACCCACACCCCCAAAAGGTTCTCAACACCTTTTTATGCATATGTATTTTATTATAATTTTTTTCATTACCACTTGAAATTGAATTTTATTAAAAATAAAATTAACATAATATAGTATTTGTATAATATATAATATATAAAATATAAAATGATAATTTTATAGTTTTTATAAAAAAAAGATTAATAATATAAATATATTTTATAATTCCATAATAATTATAATTTCATTAATAAATATATGTATATCATATTTTCAAAAATCAAATCGTATAAAACTAGATAAATTTTATTTTTAAATAAATGTAATGATACATAAATTCATATGAAATAATTGTTATCATATTTAAAATATGGATATTTATATTGAAATACCTAATATAACTTTTCGTACTTCTAATTATAATAGTCATTAAATAAAAATATTTTTTCAAAATTTATTAATTAAAAATATGTTTATAAAAATAATGTAATCTATTAAAATTTGATTTTAAAAAAATAGAAATATAAAATACTATTTGTATTTATAATACTAATTAATTTGAAAACTATAAATAATAAGTTTAATTAATTATAATAATTATAATTAAATCAATTGAATCATTTAATTGCAAATATTATTTTCTATAATAATGTTATAAAAAGAATTACGACATAATTATAATTATAAACAAATCTATATAATAATATTTTTTTATAATAAAACTATTTTTCAAAATTATGCGTTGTTACATTATTCCCCCCCCTCAAAATATTTGCGTTCTTTTAATTTGATCATTGTACCAAAAATAATTTTGAATTTAATCTTTAGAATTATGAAAAGTAGGACTGACAGACTCATATAATCTACCACTTATACATGAACCTCTAATCTTAAATTTTTTCTAGAACATCAGTTTGATACGAACTATGACACCCAAGACCCTCGCTATAGGGTTCAGTTCTAAAATAATGATGTGTATATGTTTTAAAAAAAACATGAAAAAATACACACATCATTTAAAATTACATGAACATTTTCCAGTATAGGTTTTGGGGGACTAGACATGATTTAAATTTTTATCATAGCTGTACAAATAAATAAAAAACTAATCATCTTTTAATATGCTAAATTTTTATCGAAGCCTCTTGACATTGAACCAGTGGATAACATTTGAACATAATCTTAAAGCAGACGAAGAGAGGTCAATGCTTAGTAAGTGTATTTAAAGGAAAAAAATAGTTTTTTAAGTTCAATATAAAATGTGGAGGATTGAATAATGTATGAAAATGAAGTCTTATGAGACCATGTTTACTTCTCAAAAAAAATTATCAAAAGGATTTCAGTATATATGTAATCTAGAAAAAAAACTTCATTCTTTTATGATACTATAGATAATTCACATGAAAACAGATTTCCATTCCATAATTTAATTATCAAAGGCATTGTGGATCATAGAATGGATTTTCAATTCACACTCGATATATGGTAGAAAATGTACCAAAATGGATTAGACTCACTCACTAATCCCATAATGTGTTTAAGATACACCTCTCGCACACCATACATGAAATATCATGTGATTAACACATTACCCAATGCATTGGAGTGCTATTAGGGTTCACCCAAAATAATTAGGCAAATGTACAATAAGGGGGTTGAGTTCACTCCCCAAAAACTTTCTCCATTCACATATATCAATGTGAATCTTATTATAACTAAAAAATTGATAACTTATATTTTTTTAATAATTAAGATCGTGGAATTTGTTTTTAACCATGATCTTTGAAAAAAATCCCATAAAAATGACTTTCTTTATTATATGAATATTATAATAAGAGTATATTTATAATATTTTCCTAAAATTTAGGCATAAATATATTTACGTAGATTTTTTATAAAAATATATATGAGTAGACAGTGGAATTAAACATAATTTCATATTTATAAATTTTTAGAAAATACTTTTACATTAAATTACATATGTATATACATACATATAATTAAATGCATATTTAAATAATAAGAATTAAAACTATTACTAATAAATTAATACTTATATACTTATATTTATTTACATGTATCTAATAATGTAAATTAAAAATCTTTTCTCTCTTATAAAAGATCACACACACATATATATATATATGAATTCTTGAAATAATTTGAAAATTGAACTAATGTAATACATATAAATAATGGAATTCTATAATTACTATATACTTTTACAATCACATGCGTGGATAAAATAAAAGTGGACATTTTTTTAATTCATAAAATAAATATAATCTATAAGAATGAAAATACATATATGACATGAGTAAAATAGTAAGAGTGTGAAAATAATATGTTCATATATAAGTTTGATGAGCATAAACATGTAATGGCATACATATAAATTATGAATTTAAATTATAAATATTAATGTGTAGTTTATGTAAGAAATATATATAATGCGTGGAATTGGAAATAAATGTTAAGAAATTTTCAAAAACAATCCATAAATTCATATTATATTAAAATTAATATATTTTCTTGAGAATAATGAAATAATTTACATTCATAATTTATAATTTAAGATCAAAATTTTAAAATAAATAAATAAAATATATATCCCTTATGTAAGATCAAATTAAAATATAGTTTCGATAAAAATAAATATATTTCCATAATAATAATAACTGTAAATAAATTTTGTAATGTCTCTTACACATATATTTGATATCAAGGAATTTGAAAATTTAAATTACACAAAATATAAACTCTCCCACATAAATAAAAGAGTTAAATAAATAATCAATGCTTTATAAAATAATTATTATAGATATATATATATTTGATAAACACATATTAAAAAACTCATATATTTTTTAAAATCATAATTCAAAATCATGGGTATATAAACATATATATATATATATATATATATATATATATAACATGGAAGTTCCAGGGTAAAATTTCCCCTAATCTGATTTAGAGACAAACTAAAGGATATCAACTACTTCAAACATGAACGCAATCCTATTGGACTGATAATTAGTTTTACTGTTCTAATTTTCAAAGTGAAATAAGGCTTATATAGCCTTTACCACTACTTTATGGAATAATATAAAACCAAAGGTTTAACCAGCTTGTAGTGTAAGATGAGTAAGGAGATGCAATTATCACATAAACACTTACTCAAAACATCACTATTTTCTTTAAAACTCATAAGAGAGCATTCAATTTTATCAAATCTAAATTAGTAGACCAAATTAAAAGGGGATATATCCATTGTCTGAAATCAACAACAGATTCAAACAAAGATTAAAAGAAGATAGAAACCATGTCAATGTTGAATAGGTGGTGTGAAAATGATCCATGGAGAAAAAATAACAAACCAAACAACATATCTAAATCAAAATATTTTCAAACACCTAAAAATTGAAATAGAAAAATACATAAATCATTATTTTAAAGAAGATATGAACCCTCACATCTAGATCCCATTCAAACCCTAACCCGATCAGAACAAAATTACAGTCTCCTAGTTCACAGCTGGCTGACCTCCACCAATCAAACCTTGAACCCACATCTGAACTTAGTGCAATGAATAGAGACCTCAATGATCAGTCTCATCTCCCCTAGTGGAATGATCCTGATTCCCTAGACACCACTGATGCCACAGTATCCGGATGACATCAGTTCGGCTCAGTGTGAATCTCTTGAAACACCTCTATGTCAACATGAATCGAATTTTTTCAGCTATAGACCTCTCAATCATTATCTAGGATCCCTACTAGTCTTTACACATGATTCCCTCTCAGAAAGGACCCTCCCAAAAATAGGTAACCCTAAGCCAACACAGACCCCCCTTTAACCCCCAATGATTTCATCACCCTTTGTATCTTTTTTTTATTTTATAATTAAATCATTTTTTCCAAAAACACGTGAAATTCAATATTTAGTGAAATAAAATTAGCATAACATATTATTTTTTTAATATAAAATATCTAAATCATGTAATCATGATTGAATTATTTTTATGAAAAATAATAATTTTATAATCTAAATATATTTAATATTTCAAAATTAATTATAATTTCAGAACTAAACATATGTATATCATATTTTCAAAAATAAAATATTATAATACCAAATTAATTATATTTGTATATGAATATAATTATTTATTATTTCCTATGAAATAATTATTTTCATAGATAAAATATGGATATTTATATTGAATATAATTAACATAATTTAGAAGAGCTATAATTATAATATTACTGATATATATATATATATATATTTGAAATTTATTCAATAAATTTTTTTTCTTAAAAATAATAAAATATACCAACACATTATTTTTTTAAAATAATACCATAAAATAGTATTTATTTTTTAAAAAATATTATAATTCAAAATTATATATAATAGGGATAATTAATAATAATTATTATTATTAAATTAATTCAAATGCTTAATATCTAATATTATTTTACAAGAAAATTGTCTCAAAAAATTTATTAGTTTGTTTTTATTTTAAATAGATACATTTAATAATGTATTTTTTCAATAAAACTACGTTTGAAATTTATGGATTCTTATACGGCTAGCCAAATATTACTGATTCTTATCTATGATTTCCCACAAGTTGTGGCTCATCATCTAGGTTTGAAAGAAATTGTGTAATATTCGTATGGACAAAATCCTATTAAGTATTCTTTCAGAAGTTGATGGTTCATTTTACAACTTCACTGATACAGATTCTTACAGAGTGAGGAATGTCTTACATTTTCTTCAAGAATCATTTGTTGTGATGTTTTGATGTAGGATGAGCGAGACATTACAAACAGGTCTCATTTGATATGGCCTCATTATAGGAATTACCTGATACAGGACCTTGATCTAGCGGGTGTAGTTCATTCTCTACACTATTGTACACACTATCTACATGGAGGGGGTTTTATGGTATTCAGTTATTAGAAATGACTTAGATATATATTTACATATCAGGATATAAATCTCATTTAATGAAATAGTGTTGAGTTCCTACAGTGTTTAGATTTCGACCATGCCTACACACCTAGTATGGAAAATACTGTAGCTGATGCTCATATATGGAAGACTCAAAATCCATAAGTTCAGTAATCTAGTTTCCAATGGTAGCTCATTTCTTTATTCTTAGATATAATTTTTGGGGATAATTAGTACCATCATTAGAATATAATCAAATCATTCATAGTGACCTCTACTCTTCTAGAATGGGTGTGGTTGAGACAACTATCAGATCCCATGGGGCTTTTCATAAGGGAAGGATTATCAAAAAATGATACATCATTATGAATGGGCCATAAATGGGGATGATACCATATTATTCCATGGTAGTTTATGGGTCTCAAAAAAATTCGTTGAGGAGATGATGACGAAATTCTATGCCACATCATTGGCAGCTCACGTCGATGTACCCAAAATATCTCTAGATATACAACACTAATATTTGAGGCCTAGTATGAAATCCAAGACATCACGCTTTATCACTCAGTGATACACTTTTTAGCTTATGAATGTGGAGTGCTAGAGACTAGTGACCTCTTGTATTTGACATCAGATATATATTTTCTTGCTTTTCTCATCCAATTTGGGAAATAGTTCTTTTTAGTGGTAGAGTAATCTCTTACCTAGGTTTGTTGGACTATTCGAGGTTTTGAAACTGATGGTACTGATGGCATACTTGTTGGAACATCATTAGAGAGTTTGGGCTATACATGATTTCATTAATGTGTCTCAGTTTCAGTGATATCATCAAGACCTGACACATGTTTTCCAAACAGATGAGGTTGAAATGAAAGTATATGATTCCTTCTTGGAGTATCTCATTCGTATTATTTATTGGAGTGTAAAGACAATCTAAATAAGGTCAGTTCTATATTTATAGGTGTTATGGTTGAACTAATGGGTTCATGATGATACCTAGGTACTGGAAACTTATGTATAAGAACAGTGGCAGGAACTCCTTAACAACAAAAACTCTTTACCCATGGAACACCCACTTGAATATGAGTTTCTTTAATAGAGGATGTTGTATTTACCCATATTTTCATTATGTTACTTCTCATTTTGATTTAAATTAATATTTAATAAATGGTTATAATAATAAGGTCTTATCAACTCAATGAGGTCTCATGTGCATATGGGGATCATTTGGATTTGGGAGCCCGAAAATGGAAGAAAATACTTCGACACACTGTTAAGAAAAACCATGCCGCCCAAACCGCATGGTTTCCAAAAAATGATTGTTTTCATATAATGGAGACCTAGGGGTGCACAAATTTTCTAGAACTATTCTATAGTTGGTTCATGACCATTCAATACTAAAATGGTTTTTAGGATGTGGGTTTTTCATTGTATGTGGACAGTTGGTAAAATTGTGTGTCAAATCATGTGAGGTTTCCCTTTGAATCAGAGAATGGAACATGGTTGGTGCATGGTTTCTCCAACCATGTAGCCAAATTGTAAGCCCTTATTTTTTATGTTGAGATGACCATTTTTCAATATATTAATCATATAATCCAATTATATTTAATCACTTCTTCTTCTAGAGGTATAAAGAGGTTTCTTATTCTATTATGGACTCTTATCCTTCTCAAACTAAGAATTGAGATAGCTCCTATGTCCATTATCTGATTCAATATGCATTGTTGGTTCTGGATTTCTAATGGTATTATATCCCTTCCTCATACCTTCATTTTATGTTTATGTTCGAATCGATTTCAATATTTAGGTAGAGAATCATTTTCCATATTTTTAGGGCATTGTACATTTTCATATATTTTTTACAACACACTCTAAATTTGAGGCCTATATCAAGTGATGAGTGTTCTATGTCCTTGAGGTAGCTGGTCACATAATTTTCTCTACGAGTTTTGACGTGTCATATCTATGGTATTTTTTCACATGATATATTTTGTTGAGAATCACCATTGAATTGAGTTCTACATATCCAATTGATCAATGCACCTAATTACACTTTCTTCGATCCTTGTTTGGTAATTTAGAGGATTATTACTTCATTTATTGACACCCCTTGGGTGTTCCAAGTTGAATTTGCCTCTATGGCTAATTGTTCCAAATTCCTTAATCTCTTATTTAGATATTAGCAAGTTATATAAATGGAAGTTATCCTTTTATAAAAAAAATTCTGGAAACCAAGGAACCTCTTATTTTCTTTAACCGCCTATAATAAAAATTCCCATGTATGAAATGTTCTTAATGTATATAAAACCTTATAAATAACTCATTAAACCTTATTAATGGATTTTCCATGTTTTAGAAAAATATATTTTTTATTATATGGTATGACTTATGCTTATTGGTTTTCTTTTTAATAAATAATGAAAATGAGTTAAATGGGTTGAATTTTAGATGGATACAATGAATATCCCTCATCTTTGGTAACAATGAACATGATTTTGTGACTTAAAATATAATTATTATAACGGACATGACTGTTGGTATACAAGATAGTTAATTCCACATTATAATCCTTTTAAAAAACAATTATACCATGGAAAATTTTATGATAATATGGTATGGGTTCTTTTGAGCATGATCGTATCAAGCTACCCTACATCAGGTGTTGACCATTATGTCTCACATCACAGAAGCTAGTTGGACAGTGTCTTTGACACGCCGCGTACCATTTTGACTCTTGACATGATGTCACACTCTCTATATCGAATGACGGTAATTATGTCTCTCACTAATTACGAGATTTAGGGAATGCACCCTTTTCCTTGAGCTTATAATCTCGTTAATATGGTTATAGATTCCTAATTTACACCTCATTCTATCTAGAAAAATTTATTTGTGGTATATATCCCCAAAGGTCAACATGTTTGATGAGCATGTTGTTGAGAATGTGTAAATTTATAAATTATAAAACCTATTTACTAATAGTATTGTGGTAATATATGCGTTGAACCATAGATAATGAATTAGATTAAGAAGACCAAACAAGAAAAAACATAAAAAAGAATAACAACAACTAAAATTAATAATGAGATAAAGTTGATAGAAGATAGTGACTTTGAAAATAAATGTGAGATGGTTTGACGTAGTGGTTTGTAGTAATAATATATAGAGCAGAAACCGATGAAAAAATTAGGTTCATTTGGCCACTTTAAACTAAATTAAAAAGGTATTAATCAATCGCACATAAATTATTTTTGTTACACTATTATTGGAAAAGGTGGATATTCACGGATGTTACTATTTAGTGAATTTTCACAGCTCTATAAAACTTCTTCAGTTCAGATCCATCAATATTAACTTTATAATTAATCCATTCAATATGGAGAAGATATTCGTTGACCTTCTCTATGTTACCATATATCAGTCAGAGATCAATATTTAAATTATTTCACTACATAACATGTATGTTCTTATGTAGTGTGAAAACATTATCCTAATCAAATGGAATGGACCATTGAAAATAAAAATTACATAGGTCAATTTTTTTTAACTAAGCAGCATGGATATAAAGAATAAGTTAATCACTGGTCAGGTCCCCTATACTAATTAACTACTATTTTCTAGGAAAAATAATTAGAAGATGAATAAATGAAGAAACATCTCTAGCTAGCATGATTCCTCAAGCTCGAACTCATACTTGAATTCCCTCTCCCAGCTCCACAATAAGTTGTGTCTATCTATTCTCTGTCCTAATTAATGGAGAAGGAATTAATGATGGTTTTCTATGAGATCAGATAGTTTGAGGCCAAGTATTTTGAAGGAATTTGGAAAGGGACTCTATGGAAGGATGAGTACGATTTGGAATTGGTTTTCAGAAGGGAATTGGACCATTGGGTTTGATGCTGATGAAAATCCCCTCCTACTGCTCATACAAGAATTGTACCCGATTGGATTATTTGTTCTCCTGTTGTAACCCCATGGTGAACTAGAATGCCCTACCCCCTAAATCTCATTTCTATGGTTATGGAATAAACTCCCCAACCAAATGCTTGGAGCTTGCTCAAATAACTAAATGATACACCTCTATAGCATCTATATAACAATAATTAATTAATTGTAATTATCTAATATATAAATACATATTTTAAAAAACTACTAATTCAATAAATATAGACTTTTCAATTATTATAAATTAAAAATACCTATTAACATATACTATCAAATTATTACTACTAATATTCTTACATAATTATATTTTATAAAATATATTTAAATTTACTAATATATTTATATACTATATTATTATAAAAAAGGTATTAATAAATTATAAAATTGTTATTAAAAATTATTTACTTTATTTATTGTTATTATAAGTTATAATTATTATATTAGTTATTAAATATGTAACTATTACTAAATATATTATACTATATTGATAAATAATAATATATCTATATCTACTATATATACTAATCCTGGCATTAAATCTGCCACATGTCAATCTCACGATCCCCCACATCATATTTCTCATACGTGCCCCTCCCCCATTAACCCACATCACCCCTCCAATCAGCTTCTCTACCATTCTGCACCTCCCTCTCCTATTCGTGGCCAGGTGCTCATAATGAGGGTTTCACACTTTGCAACCTATACTCCCATCATCCCCACCTCCATCCTCCTCCCTATCTCAATCAACCTGGACTCTGTCGACCACAGTCTTCTTCACCCTGTTTCAAATAAACTATTTATGGTGTTCCTTCTCCCACATGAGCTTCAACTCTTCATGACCTAGGGTTCCTACAATCCCCCACCGTCATCACACTCCATCCCCCAGTTACCACCACTCCTCCCAGTATTCCCGAAGATTACAATAGACGACCGACTGCTACAACCCTCCTTCGCATTTTTCCCATTTCATTCCATCCCAATACCTCCATCCTCCTTCCCTCTCTCTTATATCCATCGGATTTTCCCCGGCTCACAGTTTACTTTAGAGCCACTCTACTTGAAATTTCACACTAAATATTTTAGAGTACATTTTTTCTTCTTTGCCAGAGATTTCCATCAGAACTACTTATTTTCTCTCTCTCTCATGCTTTCATGCCTGCAATTTCCCTTCAATATGTCACACTCTAGATAGACCTTATTCACTATTTCCCTCTTTGTGTCATTCCCCATTCAATACTATATGAACCCAGCACTTCGAACCACCTCTTACTTTCTATTTTAGTCGGTGGTTCAACATTTGACCCTAAATTTTGTAGACTATGATTCATTCAATAACATACTACTGGGTTCTATAGAAATTAAGAAAACTATGTTGGTGGTTAGAGTTCTCCATCATCAATTATACACATCTTTGGTTTTCGAAGCACAGTTCAACACCTTTATCACATTTCTCCTCCCTCTAGAACCATTGTTGGGTCTTCCTTTGATAATCGATTCATGCATCGTCGATTCAGACTACTACTATTTATTTGAACTCTATCTTCTCACCAACGATGCCATGTTATCTGTGAATATCAACTCCTTCGAGAGTGCCTTTGAACTGTGGAATGAATGTCTTCACTTTACAATCATGGAGGAGGACAAACATAAGAGAATCAAATAATTTATGGCTCAAGAAGGTTTGATCCTATAATTTTTTAGAAACTAATTATTCATTTGAGTTTTATATATGGTTAAGGACTCATCAATTTTATATTGTGTATAACTCAAGGGGTTAATGATGCA
This sequence comes from Viscum album, assembly GCA_963277665.1. Taxonomy (NCBI): domain Eukaryota; kingdom Viridiplantae; phylum Streptophyta; class Magnoliopsida; order Santalales; family Viscaceae; genus Viscum; species Viscum album. The sequence continues at coordinate 964,309,360 of OY728163.1, read as the reverse complement.
GTGATAATCATGCCCTTCTGGAGATTGACCTTAATAAACATGATTTTGACTTCAAGTGTTCAAATTTCTAATTACTGAAATGAATGTGAAGAATGAAGTTGTTTAAGTTAATATCACTAACATTGAGAAATTCTTATATTGTCATAATGATTTGAATAAGTCTATTGTTTATAGAGGATTCATGTTTTTTTGGTGGGTTGTTTTTTCCATGATTATTGGTGGCTTTGTGTCTAATACATATTTTAATCAACTCTTCCTCAGAATGAATACCTTGTAGTTTAAATTTCCATATGAATTTGTATTGTAATATTTTATTATACAATTTATATATTTTTTATTTTAGTAGACCTGATTCCCATATGTCTGAACAATCATTTCTATTTCAATGTTTTCAAAACCTAATCTACTATGTTACAATGGATATTTCAACTTTCATGTTTCATTGATTTTATTTCTTATTCTTATTTTTAATGTATGTTACGTAATGTTTACTATTTTAATTTTTTAATAATAAATATTAATTCATATTCATATATAATTTATTCTTACTACTACATTAATGAAGTTTGAGAACAGTGGGAAGACATGTTTCGGAGATATTTGGAGTAGAAGTGGTAGATTTTGGGCATTGATTCTATTTTGAGACTAAAATATTAGGGAGATTAGTATGTATTATTTTTCAATTCATTTTGAGTTAGGATCAGATACATCTTGACATAGATTCATTTATTGATGACATAGGGGTTGAGGTAGTTGGGACATCCTATATTGGCTGAAACTACAAATTTATATTCCTTCACAGCTCACCAATACAGGTCAGGATTTCCCCATTGCACAAAATCAAACAATTACCAAATGCATCACGCATACAATAATTTCGTCTTCTTATGTACTCTATAAAAATTTTCTTTACTTTTCATCTTTTAATTTGACTATATTCATTCTAATTTCCCATAATGTTCTACAATATATTTCCAATACATATTCTTTTCTAATTCATTAATTATGGAACTACTACATTTTTTCATCCAACATTTATTTTCAACATTCTCTATTAAGATAGAATAAATGAACACTGATCTACAATAGGCCTGCTTAGCCACAGGGTTTTTTCAAATACATATAAACATTTTTTTATTCCTTATACTCTTGTTCCCCTAGTTTTGTAGGTTGATTTTTTAATAATATAATGAAAAGTGAACTTAATTTAAATTTAATATTTTTTAAACATTACTTAAGTGCTACGATAGACCATATTACAGTCAAAAAAATTCATCATTGCGGTTCCAATGAAAAAAAATAAAAAATATAACAACTATTATGATCATCTAATTAACATAGTATGATGTAGACAGTATGAATCCGAAGGGAACATCAATGCTATTAAAAACATTATTTACTGTCATATTTTAAAACCACATTTAAAATTTACCCTCATGTGAGAAAATTAATTTCTGTTTTATTGTTTTCAAAACATAATATACTTTGTTACAATGGCTGTTTGAACTTTCATGTTTCATTGATATCATTTATTTTTCTTAATTGAAATTTCTATTTCATTATTATTGGTATTTAATCTATTGAGAATAAATCTTAATTCATGTTCATATATAATTTATACTTACTACTAAATAAAATAATTCTGAGAACAATTAGAAGGCATGTTTCATTATATGGAGTCAAACAACAATACATTTTTTTTCGAATGATGAAGAAAATTATTATTTGAAATAATATAGAATAGTCCCATGATTTTGGTAACAAATGACATTCGGCTATGTTAAAATTTTCATGTTTTGGTAGTTCATCTTTTCATTAGGTGTTTCATAGTTTTCATTATGTTCAGAAATTGACTTCCCTTTTAGTAAGGGTGGATCTTGAGGGCATTGCAGGGTTTCCAACTATAATATACTAGAAAATATGAAACATCTTAATGAAGATAAATTTTTGATGAATGTATTTAATGGGAACCTACTCTCTTGGATACATCTCCATCCCTACTCACCTATCTGTATTTTTATAAAAAACATGTCAGGGAAGGTCTTGGAAGTATTCTTCCCAATAGAATTTTTGACTTTATATCATCTCGATACAAGTGCTCAATGTATACTGGGATGTTCCAATCGTGAATTGATGTCCTTAAATAATAAGTTCAACATGTATCCCTTTATTTATTTACAGATATTGTTGACTGTGTTGGACGATCTTGAAGTTTAAGATTCGGTAAAATGGTAAAATGTGATTATACTTTCTATTTTATACTATTTTAATGGTCCCTATATTTAATATAATTTTATTTTAATATTCTATACCACTAATTTATGCATTAAATATATTATATATAATCAATTTTAAATCTAGGTTTTGATCCTGCATACAACGGGACAAGGTGAAGTAACACTAGATTTGCAGGAATACACCATCGTGGAAGGTAAAATGTGAATGTTAATTAAAAAAATACAGTTTTTATTACCTATCACACCATTAATTTCAAAATTTAATGATTGTGTGAAAATATTTTGTAATATTTTGTAGGTTTCAGAAATATATACAATATGTTCAAATTCACATTTACATTGTTTCGGTTTCCATGTTCATTAATATTAATTATTCTTTAAATTGTATGTTACCTCATATATATTATTTCTCAATGGTAATAATAAATTTTCATTCCATTTCATATTAAATTGATGTTTAATACTATTTTTATGATTTCTTAGAAACTTATACAACTATTAGTTATAATTTAAATAGTGTGATAATTCATTTATAGGTTATTTGTTTTGATTCCTATTTTGAATGCATACATATGATATGATCATTACAACTACTATAGAATGAGATTGGGTAATAAATCAATAGTAAAAATTACTAGCGTTGGGATGGTCTTGGTCCAACATACTAGGTCACATGGTGGAGTTATAATTCAATTTGGATAAATACCCATCATGTAATGAGAAGTAGCGACACATTTTGGAGTTGTGGATCATTACAAATTAGTTACATCACTAACATTGTCTTAATTGTTATTATTTGATAATGTTTCATGAATTGTATTTCAAATTTAACTTGCATGAAATAAATTTTACTAATGCACATACTTGGAATTATCAGTTTAACTATATGGGTGTATTTTTTATAATTATACATCATATATGAATATTTTCCAACACCGTTACACTTAATTTTGATTTAATATTTAGATGTACTTCTGTGAAAACATGGAACATTAAACCAAATAGAACCATATGTTAACAAAAACTCCCAAATATTTTCAAAGAAAATTAATGAAAAATATAAGTAAACTCACTTTTAAAATACAATGTTCTATATTCCAGATTACATGTATGTGTTTGTTTGTTATCAGTTTTTAACATATCGGAAGATTTTCCAACATCATTTCATGCAATTTTTATTATAATCTATAGTTAAATCAATGCTGGCATATCACAAAATACCAAATAGAACCTTATGTTAACAAAATAATCTAAATGTTACAAAATCCAATAAATGAAAAATATAGGTAAACAGGGCATTAAAATATAGTGTTTTTTGTTGAATATTACAAATATGGGGATTTATTTATCATTTTCTATCCTATTGACATATTTTCCAAAACCATTTCAGTTAATTTTTCTATTCTATATAGTTATTTCAATGAAAACATGGTGCATGAAAACAAAAAGAACCATATGTTAACAAACACACTCCAATGTTAGACACATAGCAAGTGAATTCAAAATATATGTAAACTGGATGTTGAAATAGTTTTTTGTTGCATATTAGTCATGACCCACCACTGAGGCCCGTGTTGTGACTACCCCAAGCCCACCTTCCATAGTCCAGGGGTTGGTGACTAGCACCAAAAGGCGTATTCCCTAAAACCTGGATGACATCGCCTTTATAACCTATAAACACACACCACCAAGTACACAAAAAGATATGAACACTAGTAAAATGTATAGAAAAAAGAGTACTAAAAGTAAATAGGGTCCGGAATACAAGCCCAACAGTAAAGGTACAAGTAAAACTAAAAAACAATACAACTAAATAAACAGGAAAGTAGCTACTGGGTCGTCCTCTTAGGTTCCTTCCTGATGGGTTGGTACTGATCGCCTCCTTAGCACTCCACATCCACTCATCTCCTCTGTGTACCGACACACTGTATGTTCCACCACCGGGCTCTGTTTAGTCCTTGTACCCTCAACATTGATCAGTGATGTCTGTCATTTGCATCAATAACAACAAGTTGCGGGCATATCCCGTACATGGGTGAGTATAACGATACTGAGTAGGGACCCCGAGACCCTCAGGGTCTCACAAAACTCACTAAGGATAAACCAAAAATCATGAAAAAAACTGACAACCCTACTTAGGTATATTCCCATACATGTACCTAATTTATCAAGTAAACCCATCTCAAACATGAGGAAACACAAGGCCCAACTCATTATCCAAAAGATCAACTGTTCCAAAAAGGAAAGAATACCACGATGGTAAGTACCACATAGGTACGCCACACTGAAGAATACAACCAAGGTTTTTCCATGAAGGAAATTACCACATAGGTACAGACTTAGCTCACACCAGGTATAACTTAAGTACAATAGTAAATATGATTAGATGTAACTACTACTTCAACATACTCTGTTAAGAGGTAGAGCCACGAAGGATCGTAGTACATCGTCAGACCCACACATGATCCTAGTACATCGTCAGTACGTTGTCAGACCCACACAAGATCATAGTACATCTCCAGTACATCGTTTGACCCACACATGATCCTAGTACATCTGCAGTATGTCGTCAGACCCACACAGGATCCGAGTAAATCTCCAGTAATTCATCAGACCCACACAGGATCCTAGTAAATCTCTAGTATGTCGTCAGACCCACAATAAATCCTAGTCCATCTCCAGTACATCTTCAGACCCACACTAGATCCTAGGACATTTTTTGTATGTCGACAGACCCACACGGGATCCTAGTACATATCCAGTACGTCTTCAGACCCACATAGGATAATAGTACATCTTCATTGAGTCTTCAGACCCACAAATGATCCTAGTACATCTCTAGTACGTTTTCATACCCACACATGATCCTATTACATATCCAGTACATCGTCAGACCCACACAGGATCCTAGTACATGCTCTGGTACATCGTCAGACCCACAAGGGTTCCTAGTACATGCTTTGGTACAACGTCAGACCCACACCGGATCCATGTACATGCTCTGGTACATCGTCAGACCCACACAAGATCCTAGTACATGCTCTGGTACATCTTCAGACCCTCACATGATCCTAGTACATTCTCGGGTACGTTGTCAGATCTATCTACAGAGTTATCACACTAAGCTCACTTGTCTCCAAGAGGGTCCGCTCCTCAATCCACTGGTCAATACGCCAACTTCCATGAAGTCCCATGAAGAAGTATCCCAAAGCTCCTCCACGTCATAGGGGTCTCAACATATAATACAGTGCCTCAATCGGACTCCTGGTTTGTAAGTTATTAGCCTTGACAGTGGGCTCTGCATGGGCGGTGCATGATTTATTAGACTGTATGGGTAAGTCCTGTGATGTTCCTGGGTAAGACATTGGAAACTGCACAGTTGGCACATGGTTTTCCAAATCGTGCGGCCACTTAATGTTAGGGATTTTATGTCCTAGGCCACTCAGGATTTCCCATTCTTTCCTCATTCTTCCTCCCACTCATGGACCACATGGGAATTCCAGTTATCATAGGTTAAGGATGCTCCTTAGCTCATTTTGATGGAAAATATAAGTGGTTTCTTAGTGGATCAAAGGCGGTTCTCCTTAGAAAATTCCCACTTTTGGCGTGAGGGCCGCGGTGCAGCAGGGTGTCGTCGTGTCTGGCCGGATGGTCAGTCGTCTTCTCCACATTGTGCGATCATGCGTCGTGACTTCACTGGTGGCCCTCTCGGCCGTCTTCCTCCATCCCAAAGATTTCATAAAAAAACACAAGGTTTTTCAGAGAGTTCGGGACATGTTTTTTTGGCCCACACCCTCTGCATTAGATTAGTAGCAAGCGGTTCACAAATGTTTCATGAATCATGAAGAATTTCCAAAACGGGTCAGGGGAAATTCTAACAATATTCTCTAAAACCACCAACAATAATTAGTCCCAATTCCGCAAAAATAAATCATCCACAGATCAACTAGTTTGTGAGTTAATAGGCGTTCTTTTTTTAGAAGTGATGAACATGGGAATCGATGATCACAGATAATTAAACCTCTACCTCATTTTCTTATTGACGTTGATGAGGAGGGAAGGATGGTCATCGATTGAAGACATCCCACATTGGAGGATCTCCCGAGGAAGATGATGAAGATGTTGAAGAACATTGCCAATCTTCATTGGAGAAGCATTCCTTGTTGGAGAAGAATAATTCCTTAAAGGTTTTACTCTTCCAATACTTTCTCCCAATTCCACCAAAAAATAACGTAGCAAATATGTTGTGTTTCATCAATTTAATTGTTGGAACTAAATTAAATTGACTTCATTAATTACGATGTTTTTGGCACCATTAATGTGGGAGGATAGCAAAGGTTATCTTTTAATAAAGGAGAGTTCAAGAGTTATCTCTATATTAAAGAAAGAGTATAGGGGTTTCGGGTGATCCCCACTCTTAAATTCAAATTGGGTGGTTTTAGCCTTGGGGTCCCCACATCCATAAACCATGTCGAGGAGTACCAATAATAAAAATAAAATGTTAAAATTATTTTATTTTTATTTTCCCAGGAAATTTGAAAAACTAACATTCACCCTCGACCTACTGCGGTCCTGGTGAAGGTCTCCTTAATTGAATATCAATGCTGAGAGTTCAGCGGTCCCCTCAGATTTCAATTTCGAGCACTGGTTCAAAAGGTAGAAAATCCCACTCATACGTTTACTGAACATACTTGAAAAAAAGTTCAGAAATTCATTTCGGGCACACCGGGCCTCAGAATCACGCGCCGTCAATTTTCGCAGAATTTTAAAATTCTCATATATTTAAAAAAAATTAAATTTAATTTCCGTGTCTTCAAATTCACCCCACCTCAGGGATTTGCGTCCCTGAAAGCCACATCGAAAAATTAAGAAAACAAGTGGGGGTACTGAGCATGTATATGAGACTCCCTCTCCCATGTGCTCTCCTTGAGGTTCTCGTGCTACCAGCGAACACGCACTAGAGGTATCGACCACCCACGAATGGCCCACCCCTTTCAATCCTCAATCTCTACTAGAATCTCCGTAAATGTCTCCCCATCATTGATGTCCAAATCGCCACGGTTGATGATGTGAGAAGGGTCATGAACGTATCTTCCCATTTGGGATACATGGAAGACTTAATACACCCAATGAAACTGAGGGGGATGTTCTATGCAGTAAGCCACCTTGCCAATTCTACTGAGGACCTCGAAGAGTCCAATGAATATCATAGATAACTTTCCACCTCCGACAAATATCCGCAAACTATGTCAGGGTGAGACCCATAGAATGATGTTGTCACCATCATAAAACTCTAGAGGTCTCCGTCTCCTATCATAATAAGACTTTTGCTTTCTTTTTTTAGTCTTCATCTTCTCTTGGATGATCTTCATTATCTCTGTGGTTTCCCGTACAATCTATGTTCCCACTAGTGCTGACTCTCCTCGTTCAGTCCAGCACAAAGGTGATCTGCAAGGTCGCCCATACAATATCTCAAAATGTGCCATACCATTTGTGGAGTGATATCTATTATTGTATGAAAACTACATCAAAGGAAAGTGATCCACCCAGGTGCGAGAGAAGTCGAGGATAGAATCACACAGGATGTCTCCAAAAGTCTGAATGGTCAGCTCATTTTGGCCATCCATCTGAAGGTGGAAGGTGGTGCTCAAATGAAGTTGCATCCCAAAAGCCTCTGGAAACCCCTTCCATAGACGGGAAATGAAAAGTGTATCACGATCAGAGACAATAGTTGAGGTTACTCTATGTAGTCACAGAATCTTCTGCACATAGAGGCGTCCCAACATCTCTACTGAACCCTTCTCTCGGATTGGTAGGAAGTGGGATGATGTGGTGAGTTGGTCAACGATCACCCAAATAGACTCATGACCTCTAGATGTACGTGGAATTCCTGTCATTAAGTCCATGGATATCCCATCTCACTTCCACTCTAGGACCTCTAAAGGTAGAACCAAGTTGGTCAGTACGTGATGATCCATCTTCACTTGCTGAGAAGTGAGGCACTGAGAGAAAACTCTGTTACTACATTCTTCATTCTAGGCTACCAGTGATGTCGTCAAAGATTTGGTTAAATCATCGTCACTCCTCGATGTACCACCAGAGAGGATGTGTGGAACTCTCTCAACACTTCCTCCTGAAGTGACACTGGTACCATGGTATGTTCTCTGAAGAGGATGACATGCTCCCCACATTCAGAAAATATATTAGGTGCCTATCCTGTGGATATCTAAGAACATCGTGCCTCGCAGTCAGTGTCCCCATGCTGCGCCTCCCTGACTCGCAGAAGAAGTGGGGGAGTGACCGTATGAGATGGAAGAAAAGATGCTCCATCCCAATCCATAAAGGATATCTGAAAAGCAGCCAGCTTCTCTGTCACCTCACCAGAAGCTGTATAACAGATCTCTAGCTGAGTTAATCTATTACAACATTCCCCTTCACATGAGTATATACTATATCAAAGTCATTTTCCTAGAAGAACTCAAAACAATGTCGTTGTCTCAGATTCAAGTCCTTCTGAGAGAAGATATACCTAATAATATTGTGATCTGAGTAGACTGCAAATTCTCACCCATAATGTAATGTCACCACATATTCTTGGAGAAGACCCCAAATACTAACTCCGGGTCTTGGGTTGCATAGTTCTTCTCATGTTGTCTCAACTGTCATGAACTATATGTGATCACTATTCACTCTAACATCAGGACACATCCGAGCCTGGTCCTTGATGCGTCGCAGTAGACTACATACCCTATGAACTCCTCCAAAAGCCTCAATAAGTGGACATTAGTCAGCCTCTACCTCAGCTTCTGAAAACTCCAATGACATCTCTCCAATCACATGATGGGTTTCCCCATCTTCTTCAACAATGATAGTGGTGCTACAACTCTATATAAATCAGGTACAAATTTCTGGTAGTACCTAGTCGAACCAGACATCCATCTCCCTTTGGGGAGGTAATCCTAAATACATCTTTTGAAAAGACGTCCCCTTGCTCTACCACTCGTGTATGGAAATGAAAACTCAAAACACATGATGACAAAAGGTATGTCTAGCTTACTCATGGGTGATTGTCTGCACCCTACTATGCATGATTATATCATGTGCTTCTTGGGTTTCCTTTTCCCCGACTATGGAATACCCCATTCCAAAATTATAGAGAAACTACAACCCTTTTTCCTAATACATTCAATCTGAGTATAAACTGTGGATGTCCAATCCATACCCTAACTAACATCATAAACCCTCAAAACTACCACCCAAAGTTTCTAACCAAAAATATCACCTCAAGGGTTAGATCACATTGTTGGTGTAATTGTGATTACTGAGTCTCCTCCAGAAGGTATCTCTAGAAATGAGGGTCTACTCAACAGCTTGACCCGAAAATCTTGGTCTTGAACAAGATTCATGGAAAGAAGGACTGATTAGTAGCTATGATTATTTATATGGAAGATAGTAGTAGACACAGACTGTGCCTCGAATCATTCCTAGAGCCCTTGGGTCACACTCAATGACTTCATGCAGCTACTCTCATCCACTGTCTTCCAGCTCCCTGAGCCTGGTGGGGTCCATATAAAGCGGGGTGGTTGTAACATGTCGAAAAGTACACCATCTCATGCTGATCTCCTACCTCTTCTTCCACATATACTTCCCTGTAGGTTCATATGTCCCTGACACTTCTTCTTCCCAAAACATTTTTACATGTCCAAGTCTCTGAGACTGGCGCCAGTTTCTTGTTTTCCCACTACAATCATTCACTGGATGTATCCACTCATCCAAATAACATTCAACCAAAAACGTAATCTCTTCCACCCCAACATAAGTAAGAATTACATGAGGAATAGGGTTAGATCGGACATCCTTAAACACACTACGCTCTAATGTTTGAGCCCCGAGGAAATGATCATATCGTATTCATCGAGTACAAGGAATGATCGGTATGCCTTGATTAATACTCAGCAACCGACATGTCATCCTGTGAGTTATAGAAGCTCTAGAGAACTCTCAGCCACCTTCTCAAGCCATTCCTCATCCACCTTTGAGTCGGTCTCACCTAAAAACCTTAGGGGTATGTGATGCTGAATCATGGGTAAGGCACTAAGCCTATTTGGGTCTTCTACTGATACCCCCTGTTGTAACTGCTGACCAACGGGCAGTGATATAGCTGATACACTTCCTAAAGGTACTATCTCGGGTAATGGTACATGTAAAGAAGACTCATAACTATACATACCATCCTCATGGTCACTCACTAAAAGCGACTAGTAGCTAAGATCACCATATGTTCTATTAGTGTCTCGTCTAGGTGGAAAAATATAGAAACCACCTCTAGCCAACCCTCAACTGCATTGGAAACTATCTTGCCTCAAAACATGTGAGGCCTCTGCTTTGGGAACTCTTGCAACACACTCAGTCGATGTGCAGCATTCGGCAGTGTTACTAGTGGTATCTGCTGCCTAGAGGGTGGTGGTGCTATTGGAACACCACCAGAAGGTTCCAACATAGTAAGAGGGCCCTACATCGGAGCCTCGTCACTTGATGGGCCATCATCATGTACACTCTCAGGAATCCTAGATGGATGTCTATGTAGTGTCATCATGATAAGGAATAGGTGTGACATGGTAATTTAGTAATACCTGGTGAGCTGACTTGAGAAAACACAAGAAAATGTTTCAAAACACACACACAATCACTATTTTCGTGTACTAACACAAAAATCTGAAGTCAAGGTCCTGGTGTATGGATATGTCGGCCACCGCACCGACACTGGATTACCTAAAATAATAACCGCACTCACTACACTTAACATTAATGTTGTTAAAAATATTAGAGTACTATGTTCTAAGGTATAACCAAATCCTCTTATAAAAATATGTCACGGCTCATCCCTCGAGGCCCATGTCGTGATAACTCAAGCCTGCCTTCCATAGGCCATCGGCTGGTGACTAGCACCGAAAGGTGTCTTCCCTAAAACTGGGAAGGAAGTGACTTTATAACCTGTAAACACACAAAACCAAGCACACATCATGATACAAACCCAAGTCAACTGTATAGGAAAAAGAGTACGGAATGTAAAAAGGGGCCGGAATACAATCCCAATAGTAAAGGTACATGTACAACTGAAAAACAATACAACTAATGAAAAAGGAAATTAGCTACTGGGTAATCCTTAGAAGTTCCTACATGAAGGGTAGGTATAGATCTCCTCCTCATCACTCCATGCACACCCATCTCCTCTGCATATCTACACGCCGTATAGTCTACCTACGGGCTCCGTCTAGTCCTGGAACCCTCAGCCCCGATCATCTATTTCCGTCATCTGCACAGAACACAATAAGGTCTGGGCATAACCCGTCTAGGGGTTAGTATAACAATACTCAGAAGAGACCATGAGACCCTCAAGGTCTCACCAAATACAAAAAGGATAAACCAAAAAAGCATGAATATAACTGACAACCCTACATAGGTATATGCCCATACTTATACCAAATTTTTCAAGTAAACTCATCTCAAACATGAGAATACACAAGGCCCAACTCATTATCCCAAAGCATAACTGTTCCAAAAAGGAAAGAATACCATGATGTTATGTACCACATAGGTACGGCCCACTGATGAATACCACCAAGGTATTACCATGAAGGAATGTAAAATAAAGGTACATACTCCTCTCACACCAGGTTTAACATATGTATATTAGTATAGATAATTATATGTAACTACTAATTCATCTTACTCTGTTAAGAGGCAGACCCACGAAAGATTGTAGTAAATTGTGAAACCCACACAGGATCACCGTACATCATCAATATGTTGTCACACCCACACAGGATCTTAGTACATCTCTAGTACGTTGTCAAACCCGCACAAGATCCTAGTACATCTTCAGTACGTCGTCAGACCCACACAGGATCCTAGTACATCTCCAGTACGTCGTCAGACCCACACAGGATCCTTGTACATCTCAAGTACTTCTTCATACCCACAAAAGATCCTAGTACATCTCTAGTACATCGCCAGACCCACACAGGATACTTGTACATCTCAAGTACATCGTCAAACCCACATAGGATCCTAGTAAATCTCTAGTACTTTGTCAAACCCACACAAGATCCTAGTAAATGCTCTGGTAAAGTATCATACCCACACATGATCCTAGTACATGCTCTGGTACATCGTCAGACCCACATAGGATCCTAGTACATGCTCTGGTACATCGTCAGACCCACACAGGTTCCTAGTTAATTCTCTCGTACATTTTCAATCCCACACAGTATCCTAGTACATGCTCTGGTACGTCGTCATACCCACACATGATCCTATTACATGCTCTAGTACATCATCAGTCCCACACATGATCCTAGTACATGCTCTGGTACATTGTCTGAGCTAGCTACAAGGTCACCACACTAAGCTCTCTTGTCTCTTGGAGGGTCCCCTCCACATGCCACTATTCTATACTCCAACTTCCACGAAGTACCATGAAAAAGTATCCTAAATGTCTGCCATGTCAGAGAGGTATCAATGAAAAATATGGTGCCTCAATTAGACGCTCGGTCTGTATGTTATTAGCCTTAATAGTTGGCTCCGCACAGGTGGCACACGGTTTGTCAGATCATGAGGGAAAGTCGTACAATGTCCCAGGGTGAGACAATGGCAACCGCACGGTTAGTGCACGATTTTACAAACCGTGTGGGTTACCATGTGGCCACTTAAAGTTTGGGTTTTTAAGTCCGGGGAAACTCAGGATTTCCCATTTTCCCACATTCTTCCTCTCACTGGTGGCTCACGTGGGTGTTCTGGTTTTTAGAGGTTGGGGAAGCTCCTTAGCTCTTTTTGGAAGGAAATCAAAGGGGTTTCATGGTGGATCTGAGGATGTTATCCTCGATTGAGTCCCGCTTTTTGCGTGTGGTCTATGGTGAAGCATGGTGCGACTGTGGATAGACAGATGGCTAGCTGTCTTCTCCGTGCGGTGCGGTCGAGCACCGTTCCTTTTCCAGTCACCGGCTCTATCATCTTCCTCTATCACAAATATTTCATCAAAAAACACAATGGTTTCAGAGAGGTCTGTACATGAATGTTTGGCCTGCACCATCCGTGTTAGAGAGGTAGCAAGTGGTTCAAAATTGTTTCTTGAATCATGAATAATTTCCAAAAACGGGTAAGGGGAAATTCAAACAGGAGTCCTTATAACCACCTGTAATAATTATTACAAATTATGAAAAAAGAAATCATACCCAGATGAACTAATTAGTGAGTGGATCCACGTTCTTTGTTTAGAATCAATGAACTTGGGAATCGATTATCACACCAAATAAAACCCCTACCTCTTTTGTTTTTCGACGTCAATGAGGAGGGAATGACGGTCGTCGATTGAAGACATCCGATGTTGAAGGATGTCCTGAGGAAGATGTCAAAGACAATGAAGAATGTCTGTGTTCATCTTTGGAGAAGCATTCTTCATTGGAGAAGAAGAATTCCTCCAAGGTTCTCCTCTTCTAATCCTTTCTCTTAATTCCACCCAAAAAGAAACGTAGACAATATGTAATGATTCATCAATTTAATTATTGGCACAAAATTAAATTGACATCATTAATTACGATGTGGCTGGAAACAGTAAAGTTGGTGGACACCAAAGGTTATCTCCCATTAAAGGGGAGTTCAAGTGTTATCTCCATTTTAAATAAGGAGTTTAGGGGGTTTGAGTGGTCCCTTCCATTAAATTCAAATTTGTAGGTTTTGGGTTTGGTGGTCCCCACCTCTATAACCCATATTGAGGGGTTTCAAGAAGAAAAATAAAATGTCAAAAAAAATTATTTTTATTTTCCCATGTAAAGGGAAAACTAAATTTCACCCTCGACCTGCTACGGTCAAGGTGATGGTTTCCTTAAAAGAATATTGGCACTACGAGTTCAATGGTGCCCTCATATTTCAATTCTGAGCCCTGTTTCATAAGTTATAAAAGCCCACACGTACGTTTACAGAACGTACATGAAAAAATGTTCAGAAATTCATTCCGGGCACACTGTGCCTCGGAATCATCTGCCATCAATTTTCATGGACCCGCAAAATTCTTATATATTTAATAAAATACATATGATTTCCAAGACTTTACAATATCAGTTGTATGGGTGTGTTTGTTATCATTTTATAGCTTATATGTAGATCATTCGACACCATTTTACAAAATTGTTTTAATCTATATAGGAACTTCTATGCAAAAAAAGTGAATTCACAAAATTGAACCTTATGTTAATAATTATTCCATCTTACCCAAACCCATGGAGACCTGGAGACTCCATCAGTAGCTCACCACCACTAAAATGATGTGGAAATGTTTTATTACAGATGGGATATGTCTCACCACGATGGTAAATTTAATGGTGGGCTTCTACGATCCCCACACGTATGGAATGAAATTCATGGAGGAGATAGAGGATGGCATATATTTATGGGGTATTCAGCATCCAATGAATGATTGGGTGAGGATATGATGATGGAAATTTCATCAACTCTAGTTGATATTTCAGGTCATGTGACTTATGGTGTGGCCGAAGGTGCATATTCGAAATGATCCTTGAGGAGTCATTCCTATGAGATCTCAGGAAGTGACATATGTCCTTGCTTCTAGGTAGGAAAATATTTTCCCAATATGTACCTTAAATACAACCTTCTCTTATGACTATTGGTTGACTCCAATCCTCAAGGTCCATGAATAAATTTTTTTCTTCTATCTATGTGGGTAAATATTTGAAGACTGACTTGCTTGGGAACTCTATCTATGATCTCACCGGTTAAGACAAATCAGGTATTCATGGTCAGTTAAAGAATTATAAGGGATTCATATTTTATTCATTGTAACCTCCCTATCTAGGATGGATCAATATCAACATTAATGTTTCTTACAAGGAAAATACAGACATTTATGTAGAATAAAACAAAAATATTTGATAGAATTATTGGCGAGATTACACTTTTGTATACGTACACTTCAATATTGTACATTTTAAAAAAATACATGCACATTGTTTGGTGTCATAAATTGTTTAAACCTACATTATACTTTTGAATACAAATGTTAGAAATATATAATGTTCTACACACATCAAAAGTATAATGTACTATATACATTACACTCTTGTATAAAAATGTATACATTACATTACACTCCTTTTTTGTAAAATCATGTCTGTAAATAGGTTTGAAGAAATACTTCTCCTTTCATTCCATCTTTATATTTTTTGTATGTAATGAATGGGATTTTATTTAATCGAAGGGAAACATTAATTCATGTGTTTTATGTTGACATAAAGTTCTTCATGTAGTTGTAGGTGACTAATTTTTGTAGAGTATAAAAATTTGTCTATTTGATGTGTATATTAATATAGTAAATTTCAGTACTATTCACAAATTTTTTCACGTAAGAGGGATATTCCCAATTCATGAATCTATTTTAGATAGATGTTACTCATTCCTATTGTATCATATGGTGGAATAAGAATGAATGAAGGTATGAAAACCATTACATTGACATTTACTTATCCATGGATAACATTTTTGTTAATAATAATCAACTGGTTCAAGGTACTGAGTTGCATGCATTTATTGAGAAAAACATTGTTTTGATATCTCTGGCATGCATTGTGTTTTATTGTATCCTTTGATCATTTTCTTCTCAAGTTGTTTATGATTCTAGCAGTAGCAATATTCTGACACTACTTCTTTGGTCATTGTCAACATGAATCTCTCCATATAGAAACCCTCAAAATGTATCGTATGTAACATTACTTTTATCTTTTTCTCCTACACTTCTTCAGTTATCCTTGTTAGAACTAGGATAAGGATGCTTCTCCCAGTCATCCATATATACTTAATGTGTATAAATAGTATACACATGATATTTTCATTGATAAATATAATATATAATAGTTTTATAGTTTAAGATATAATATGAATCAAATGGATTTTGAAGTTAGTAAATTAATTTATTTGTTTTTAGGAAATTTTAATGAAATGAAGGAACATAGGATGTGCTACATACATTTAGAGACCACTCTAGAGGTCTATGTTTATATAAATTTATAGTTAATCAACACCATGGTAGTGATGGTATTGAGTTCTTCCAATGTTCATATGAAATCTACAGGTTCATGTTTTTTATGAAATTATTTTATGTTTTCCAGCTAAATTTTAATATCAATATGTTTTTGAAGGGATAGGAGTTGCACACATAATATTGATATTGGTTAGATAGATGAGGTTTTTCACTTGATTTGGCTAGAAAGAATTTGATTCTAAAAATTAAAAATGGTTGAATCCACTCCACCATCAACTGATGTCACTAATATTCATATTTTGAGAAAGGATAACATAAAGAAAAAAACATTTTTGACTAAAGGTTTGACTTTCATTACTAATACAATTAGGAAAAACATTTTCTACAATCTGTTAGTTTCAAATGTCCTGTTGAAAAATATTTCTCAACATTTATGTCTACATAAACTATAGTTTATTAATACAATTTAATGAAATTATTAAATCATAAAATCAATTTTCTTGATGGAAAATATATACATTCAAAATATATTTCATGTTCTGATGTAATAATAATTTCCATTAGTTTATTCTTCCAACATTATGGTTTCTCAAATTTTTTTCTAGTTGAATAGATTTACCATTATAGGATTTTTCACTGGTATTTAGTAATGTTATTTCCCAAATTATATGTTTTCAAGATTGTTTCCATTAAAACATATTTTTGTATGTTGACATTTTTTTCTCATTCAATAACCTTCCCTTGGATGGGATAAAATAATTGAAATGTTCTAGGTGAAAATTAATAATATGAAATGAACCAAACATTCTAATAAATCTATATTTCCTTTGAGGAATTAATCTGTTAACAATTTATTATCTAATGAATCATCATGTTGATCTTAATTGAACACACCATTAACTTTGTTTACTTAATTAATATCACTTTTTTCATTTTCAGATTACAACAGTCCTATAGTGAAGGCATTGAACTGGGAGTTGGTCATGAAGACTCATACAAAGTTCCATTGGTTCAAATACCAAGCTGGAGTGTATAGTAGTGACCACGATGCTGGTTCTGACTTTATGTTCTCATTTAATGATTTGTATTACATTTTTATTAATTCTTTTGATTGTTTCTGCAAAGGGACAAAACTCTAAAGCTGAGCATTGGTGTATTCATTGCCTTGGATTTGAAAAAAGAATTATAGTGGATTTATTTTATAAAATGGTAACATGTTCAAGAGTGTTGGTGGAATGAAATCTGTACAGTAGAAATTTCGTGTGTTAGTGTTATAGTTTAGTCGGGTTTTGGTTTAGTCCATAGAATGTTCATTCATAATAAGTAGTTCGGAAGGTGTTTTTCTTTGAAATAGAGATAGATCATTTTATTTACATTCTATTATTTTCATATGTTTTTCATTACATTATGAAATCTTATATCAATCTTGAGATGTTTTTTGTGCAGAAAATAAGGTTTTTTGAGTGGTTAGTAAACTATTTAATAATTGAATGTTATACAGATAATCCCTTTCCCCTTGTGTATCCTCCTCATCAGCCTCCACATCCTCCTCTAAATTAGCCTTCGACTATACCTCTACCTCCACCTCTTTTAGTTTATCATATTTGAAGTAATTTTCATTATTAACTACTCAAACTATTAAAACACTACTGAATATTAGATTTGAATTATAGCGTTGTGTGTAAGAATGGGAAAGGTACTAGTATATACTAAATCATGATTTTTATGACTATGTGTCACCCAATTGAGCTCCCACATCACCAAATTAACAATTCATCCATCCAAAATCTTGCTTCCATCGAATATAATCTCATTAACCCACCCACACTGTCACCGATCATCCCTCCCAATTAAGGTTTCCAAGCCTCATTCTCCACCCCCGGAATACCTCGCCACTGCCTCACCTCTAGATAACAATGTTTCTTCTATAAAAAATGTAGACTCTTATTTAGAATGAAACAGAAAACTTTGATTGAAATAGTGGCGAGATTACACTTTTGTATATGTACACATAAATATTTCATATTGTTTAAAAGTACATGCACATTGTTTGGTGTCATAAAAGTTTTAAACCTGCATTACACTCTTGTATACAAATTTTAGAAATATATAATGGTCTATGGACTTCAGTAATATACAGTACTATATAAATTATAGTATAATATACAAATTTATACATTACATTACACTTCGTTTTTGTATAATCAAGTATGTAAACAGGTTTGAAAAATACTTCCCCTTTCATATCGTCTTTACTTTTTTCTATTTAATGAATGGGATTTGATTTAATGGAAGTGACAAATTAATTCGTGTGTTGTATGCAGACAAAAATATGTTAATGTAGTTTCATTTGCCTAATTTTTGTAGATCATAATGAGTTATCTATTTTATGTGTATATTAATGTAGTCAATTTCAATACTATTCAAAAAAAAATCACCTTGGATGGATATGCCCAATTCATGAACCTATTTTAGATATATGTTACTCATGCATAGTGTATCATATAGTGGAATAATAATGAAATAAGGTATGAAAATCATTACATTGACTTTAACTTTTCCATGAATAAAATTTTTTCTACTAAAAATCAATTGGTTCAATTTATTGAGTTGCATGAATTTTTTGAGAAAAAATACATTGTTTTGGTATCCCTGACGTGGACTGTGTTTTTATGTATCATTGGATCCTTCTCTTCTCAAGCAGTTTATGATTCTAGCAGTATCAATATTCTGAAACTACTATCGTTGGTCCTTGGCAGCATTCTTCTCTCCATATATAATCCCTCAAAATGTATCGAACATAACATAAATTTTATATTTTTATCTTGCACTACTTGAGTTATCCTATTTTGAACTAGGAGAAATATTCTTATCCAATTCATCCATATGTACTTATTGTTTATAAATAGTATACACATGATATTTTTGATGATAAATATAAAATATCCTAGCCTTATAGTTTGAGATACAATATGAATATGATGGATTTTGATGTTACTAAAATTATTTTTTTTGTTTGTTTGAACACATTTAATGAAATTAAAGAACATAGGATGTGCTTCAGAAATTTAGATACCACTCTACAAGTCTATTTCTATATATAGTTATAGTTACTCAACACCATGGCAGTGATGGTATTGATGTCTTCCAATGTTCCTGGGTAGTTTATAGGTACATGTTTTTTGTGATATTATTTTATGTTTACCAGCTATATTTTAATATCAATACTTTTTTAATGGATAGGAGTTGCAGATATGATATTGATATTGGGAAGATGGTGGATGTTTGTCACTTGATTTGGATTGAAAGAATTGGATTCTACAAATTACAAATGGGTGACTCCACACCATCATCAACTAATGTCACTAATCTTCATATTTGGATAAAGTATAACATAATTAAAAAATATAAAAAGTTGACTAAAGGTTTGACTTTCATTACTAATCTAATTTGGAAAAACATTTACTACAATCTATTAGTTTCAAATTTCTGGTTACAAAATATTTCATGAATGTTATGTCTACTTTAAATTTAGATTATTAATACACTGTAATGAAATTTTTAAATCATAAAATCAATATTCTTGATGGGAAAATTATATACATTCAAATAGATAATCCATGTTCTAATGTAATTATAATTTCCAGTAGTTTAGTTTTTCAACATTATGATTTCTCAAATTTTTCATTAGAAGAATAGATTTACAATTCTAGGATTTGTCACTAGTTTTCCCCAAATTATGTTTTTTCAAGATTTATTTCATTAAAACATATTTCTACATTTTTATTTTTTTCTATTTTAATAACCATACCTTGGATGGGATGAAATCATGGAAATGTTCTAGGTGAAAATTAATAAAATGAAATGAACAAAACATTTTTCTTCATCTATATTTCCATTGATGTATTCATCTGTTAACATGTCATTATCCAATGAATAATCATTTTGATCTTAATTTAAGACACCATTAACTTCATTTACTTACTTAATATTACTTTTTCCTTTTTATATTACAATAGTCATGTAGTGAAGGTCTTGAACTAGGAGCTGGTCATGAAGGCCATACCATGTGCCAGTGGTTCAAATACTAGGCCGGAGTTTATAGTAGCGACCACCACACTGATTCTACCTTTCGGTGCTCATTTAATTCTTTGTATTATATTTGTATTAATTCTTTTGATTGTTTCTGCGAGGGACATAACTCAAAAACTGAGCATTGATGTACTCATTGCATTGGATTTGAAAAATTCATTATAGTAGATTTATTTTACTGAAAGGTAGCATGTTCAAGAGTGTTGGTGGAATGGAGTCTTTATTGTAATAATTTCATGTGTTAGTGTTATAGTTTGGTCGAGTTTTTTTAGTTGATAGAATGTTGATTCATAATATGTAGTTAAAAAGGTTTTTTTTTGAAATAGAGATAGATTATATTATTTACATTCTTTTTTTATATTCTATTATTTACTTTATGAAATATTATTTCAATCTTGAGATTTTTTCGGTACAAAAAATATATGTTTTCTGAGTGGTTAGTAAACTATTTAATAATTGAATGTTATACTGATAATCCACCTCCCCATGTGTATCATCCTCATCGGCCTCCACCTCCTCCCTTACATTAGCCTTCAACACTACCTCAATCTCTACCTCTGTATGTTTATCATTTTTGAATTAAATTTAATTATTAACTACTCAATCTATTAAAACACTATTTAATAATAGATTTGAATTATAACATCGTGTATATGCACAAGAGAGGTACTAGTATATAATAAAGAAGGTTTTTTTTCTGACTACGTGTCACCAAATTTATCTCCCACACCACCAAATTAACAATTCCTCCCTCCATAATCGTGCTTCTGTCAAACGTGATCTAATTACTCCACTTTCACTATCACCGATCATCCCTCCCTATTAGGGTTTCCAAGCCACATTCTCCGCTCGCAGAATACCTTGACACTGCCTCACCTCCAGTAGCTAATGTATCCTCTTCCTTACTGAATCCACCGGAAATCCTAACCCGCATACAATCAGATGATCTACCTTGCCCATGACTACTGTTCCCTAATTATGCTCCCACAGCAAGTCGCGTGAACTCTTTCTCCTTGGGATACCATTGTATTCTTCTTTGAAAGTAAGTCTTCATTCAATATTCATCACCTACACAACCCGATGAAAGTTTATCACCCTAAAAACCCATATATTCTAAATTACATATTTTTTCCATTCACAGATCTCGATTATGGGTCCATATTTCTGCATTTCAAAGATTACACCCATTATAAGATGCATCACTCATACAATAATTTTGTCTCGTTATCGCCTCTATCAAATGTTTCACCAGAATTCACCTTTTAATTTCATTATATTTTTTAGAATTTTTTGTAATTTGTTTCAATCAATCTTTTTTTCTATTTTAGGAATTATAGATCTAAATCTTTCATTCCGTCAACATTTATTTAGATCATTTTATCTTCTGATATCATAAACATCCAATGGTCTTTAATTAGTACTCTGAGATAGTTTCTTTCAAATCCCTATATACCATTTTTTCATCATTCTAATAATCATCCCCTTATGTTAATATGTTTTTATTCTATGTATTGTGGTTGTTCCTCTTGTGTATCTCTGATATTATAATGATTCTATGTTTTATTTTTGTCACGAAAATTTTATTAAGATGTTGTATATGGTAGTGGTGGTCGTATTTTTCTTCATTATTTGGGTGGATAAGTATTGTAGCCAACTCACATGTAGTAGTTATCATGACATCTGTTTCATATTTTCATTTATCTTTTTTATAAATTTAGTTATAAATATAATGTCTCAAATTAGGCCTGATCCCATTATACATTGTACACATTCTATGATCATATTTCAATAATATTATTTTTCCATAACCTACTCTTTAGTACTTTGTTCAAAATTTTATTTTATTATTTTTGATATATATTAAGAAATATTACATATTTATATGAGGGATTCATTATAGTGAAATGTGATGAAAATGGCAGATGTGTACGAAAAAAATGAAGGATATTATTTATTATGCATTTTATATTTCTAATAATTATTCCATAAAATTTTTTAGTTTTTATATTTAGTTTTCCGTTTTCCCATTTATTTATGAATTTTAAATATATTTTTTCATATTATGCATGTGTACACAAATAGATTATTTTTCTCATCAATTATTCATCATGAAGAAGAGTATTTAGGTAACTATACATATTCTAAATTTTGTATCTTTTTATTTTTACATATTTCTAACTGTAGTTTATTATTTTTCATATTTGTTTTTCTATATTTGATCGTTTTTTCATGTTTGAAAAAATGGGACAAACCTCTGTTTATATGTGAGAATTTGGCAGTATGAATATGTTCCATTAAACTTGTTCTTTTAATTATTGGTCAAAAATAACAACATGTTTCTTTTTATTTAGACTCCATGATCCATTATAGTTTCATTATCTATTAACATCACCTTTAACATACTGTCATTCATTGATTGATGATGATTTTTTATTTAAGGGTATAATCATTAAAGGGAATTATAGGATGGGTTCCTTTATTAATTAGACTGCATAATTTATAGTCTATTCAACATCGTATATGTCATTGGATAGCAAAAACAACAATGATATTGATTTTGTGTTTCTAGGAAACTATATTAGGGAGACTCTTCTAGTTTAGAAAAATATGTATGCTAATGAAAACGGGACCCATGTGCAAATGATGGGGCTCGGGATTGACCAAACTATAGATTTCAATAAATACACTCTATATTGGAACCTTCTCCGAGCATTGTAATGCTTTTTTCTCTATTTATTTGGGTCATCCATTAAACTATCTTATTCCTTTAATTTTTCATTCATTTTTCAATGCTTATGACTATTAAATATGATAAATATTAGAATTATTATTGAATATTATATCTTTTAATTTTATGATCGCTATTCCGATTAAGCATAATAAAAAAGGAAATCTACGTATAAATATGTAGCTTCAATACAAATTCAGATTATATCACATTGAATTTAATTAAAGCTGCAACATGAATAATATATTAATGGATTGATGTTAATTTTTGGATAACCATATAATAGTTGAATAGAATTGTAGTATGGGAATGTTGAATTATTTGTTTTCTATGATTTTGAGATTATCATGGGCTGTTTTGTTGTAGGTTACTTTTTGGTTTTGAATTATTTTCTTTTCTGATTATCCATAATTCAGTACATAAGAAGGAGTTTCATACAAGGAAGAGCAGGTTAGAGATCATAACATTATACTTGATAAGATTATCTCCCTCTCTATCCATATCTCATAATCTAAAACATCCCTTGTCCATGTATACATATATATTTAATTTATTTAATTTAATGATTCGAAATTATGGGCAATATGAATGATCTCTGGAGGATGAACTGATATAAGTTGAGTTGGTTAGTAGTTATTTCTCTATTTTTAATCAGTCATCACATTATGTATTTTACAAAACTTATCATCAATCCCCCAAGACAAAAGGGTAGTTCTTGTTTTCATATTGTATCATAAATTTCATTTTGTTTTCACTTGAAGCCCTTATTTGCCCAAAATATTATTTAATGTTGATTTCAATCGTAATGTTAGGAGTTGATGTCATTGAATAATATCTTATGTTGAACTCCATATCACATCTTATATATAGAATTTGTATTCTTATATTTGGTCTATGAATGGACACACTAAGCAGTTTTCAGATACTAAAATACTATTATAATTTTATTTAAATTTTTTTTGCCTAGATCCCCCCTCTATCATTATAATTCTTTTAAGTATTTATGATATTCAATACAAAAATACTTACCTAATTGTTCCCTAGAGAAGAATATGAACTAGAAATTTATTTTACCATAGGTTCTTGATATTATCCTACTCAATATGCTTGGTATAACAACGGTTCAAGTTGGTGACCGGCCATCTAAAATTGAAGCATAGATTAGAACAATGATTATTTTATATATCAAGTTTTGAAGGTGTTAAATACTGGGTGTTAAAAAATCATATTTACCAAAACTTGATGCTCTATAGATTGTAAGAAATACTGATATTGATGATATATTATATTATTCAGCACATGACACATCCTACTGTTTTTAATGATATATTTATTAAAATGAATTGTAACATAGTTTAATCATTTTCTATTTCTAATGATAAAAGTTTAAATATGAAATTATAATTCTATTTGGTGGTTAGTGAACCATATGTCTCATGAAACCAGTATTTTGTTTGTTTATATTTATGAGGTGGTCTCATATCCAAGATATAACTTTTAAAAGGGTTTATTGGAGTTTCTAGAACACAAATGTTTAGTTCAAGTTCTTATATTATATCATAAATTTCATATTGTTTTAACATAGAGGAATTATTTTCCGTAATCAAAGTTTATGTTTTGTATAATGTTATTATTATAAGTTGATTTCATAGAATCTTGTCTAAATTCGGCCTCCATATTTCATATAAAATTGAGATTTTGTTTCTTCCAATCGATCTAGGAATCGATACACCATGCTATTTGCAAATATGAAAACACTATTTTAATTTAAAAATTAATTTATGGCCAGGTCCTCTCCCTCTCAATATAATTCATGCAAATATTATCTTTTCCCTTCGTTTTATTGTAATGAACTCCGACACGTTGTTGTTGGAACAACCAAATGGAGTTTGAAGTAAAATTCATGTGGTTATCTTCATCTGCTCGTGGATAAATGTAGAAACCCCACTCCAGATTTGATGCTCGACATAAACATAATGTAAAAACATCCATGAACCTCACATGAAATCAAGTTATAGTTTTGGAAATGGAATCCAGTTATGATGATATTTTTGGGTGATTATGCTTCCAATTCACAATATTCTAGGATTCCATCATATCATATTCTCACCTGCATTGGATATCATTAAATCAAAATACGTTCTCATTCCTAATTTGAAAATCAAGTTTGTTAAAACATTTTACAGTTTTGTACATGCATTCTTTTTTTCTTTTTTTAAAATCAAGTTATTTTGATCATTATTTGATATCATGTGCAGATGTATTCAATTCGGTGTTCTTAATTTTTTTTAATTTCATGGCTGTGTTAATATGGAATTAGATAAAATAAAATTCAATTGTATTTGTACAAAATTGATGTAAATATATAAATAATATTTTTATTGTATTTCTACTATGATATGAATTATTTATATTCTATGAAATTGATCTGATTTTTTTTGTATGGATTATTTTTTAAAAATAAAAATGGTATGTTTAGTGTTTATATAAATATTTAAGCCTTTAATTGATTTAATGTCCTGATAGATTATATTAATGAAAGTAAATTAATAGTTTCTATTGTTGGTCAGTGCGGCTTATGATTGGTTCATCTATGGGATTAGCGTTGCACAACCCATAGGAAAGGGGAACCATCTATTCGTGGAAACAGATAAGATGGATACATAAGAGAACATCCATTTTTATTATGTTATTTCTAATGTGATATGGATTATTTTTATTGAGTTAAATTGATTTGATATTTTTTTGGCAACTGTTTATTAATAAATGGTATGTTAAAGGTTTATATCAATCTTTTACCAGCCTCATAACACAATAGATAAGAATAGAAAAAAAATTCTTCAACTGAGTGAATGTGCTAATTAGTATAATAATTGTATGGAAAATAATAGTTTCTACTATAGGTTGGTGCAGCTTATTGATAGTTCATCTGCAGGAACTTTGAGGCTTAATCAACAAGAAAGTGGCACCATCCATTTTTGGTATTGGGAATCTGCTTTCACTTTATTGTGATGATGACATAATGAAATAGATATGGAATCCAGTCGATTAGATTGGGTGAAAAATTTTCAATAAACATTCTAGCTTAGTTTCCTCACTGATATTGGGTTCATTTTTCATATGAGGATCAGAATTTCAATTATTCATTTGAATTATTTTTTCAAAAATATAAATGAATTTTTCAACATAATTTCCCAAAATAATTTCTTATTCCATAAAGCTTCTACTAAATGTTTTCTATTAGATAATTTTTTTAAAAATTCTCTTATCTCGGTTTTTTTACACACTGATACAAACTGATATCCAGATTCATAACACTGTGAACTCAATATCCAGAATAGGGTTTTTATTATCGCAATAACTCACATAAGTATGGAATCCCTGACCAAATATTATTAAAAAATATATTATGTTATTATATAAGTCAACCTTTATTTAAGAAATTGACTGTTGGGAAAACATTTTGTAATACTTTATTCATTTCAAAATGTATCTTTTATGTTTCCAGTTTCAGTAAAATGTTCCTAATTCAATATTAATTATTATTTTATTATTTTAAATGTATGTTAATTCATGTATATTATTTATCAATGGTAAAAATCCATTTTCATTCCTTCTCATATCTCATTTATGTTTTCTACTATTGTAAGGATTTTAACAAGTTATAAAAATGTTTTAATATTTTATTTTACTTTCTTGTAAGTTTAACATTTTAAATTAATTTGGATTATTATCTTTTCAAACTATTATTGACTTTGTAAATTAAGTATTGATTTATAGCATCGTACGAATGTACGGAAGAGGTTCTAGTATATACTAAAGTTGTGTGGCTTCTTCTTAGGTGAAACCTTGCTATGCCTCCATGTCACCCAAAAAATTAATTCCTCACTCCAAATATACTCAAAAATGCGGCTCCCAGTATACATCCAACAAGCCCACTCGCATTTTACCTCTCCACCACCTAGGGTTTCTACCTCTATATTCTTCTCCCCCTCCCACCTCGATAACCCTCTCACCCTCTAGGTCCCCCTCCTACTGTTTCTCAATATCTCGATTATACACCTCCACCAACTTCACCTCCATCCTCTCCTCATGTTCCCTCTGCTCTGCATCTGACTCCAGATCCTCTAGCTCCAACTCCTCCAACTCCATCTCCAGCTCATCCACATCCATCTCATCCGCCACCCACTACATATTTCTCTAGATAAATCACTTCTTGATCCCACACTATACTCCAATGGATTCTATCATGAATCCCTCAATTTCAAAAGAAATAAATCTTGATTTTAATTCTATGTATCTATGGTAACACTTCATTTACTCATTCATATCCACGATGCACGACAAAACTATATCAAGATAGTGATTTGAGTTTCCTCTGGCTATTGTAACCCCCAAATCATTACTTCTATTACCCTATGCCCTGCATTCAGTAAATTAATTTCATCAGTTGAAAACTACTACAACATCTATATATTTTTACTATTTAATTCACTTATCGTATTAATTGAAAAAAATAAATAAAATTGAGTACTTATCTTTTGGGGATCATTTTTTCATAGGTTTGTTTGTAAGTCATTCCAAACAAATCCTTACTAACTAGTAAGAATTATATCCTAATATGTGTATGTTCATTGGATTATGTTTCCTAGTTATAATATGATAGAAAAATGATTCACAATGGTATAATGTTTTGACTGATTTTGTGTTTTTCTGGTGCCTATATGTTTATAATAGAGCAGATGAAGCATGGGAATTTATATAAAGATAGAACATATGAAGGTTATGTTACATGTTCATCCATCATAGGTTAAATTAGCATGGGTCCTTTTTCATTTTTCCTTTTTTTGTGTTCATTTTAACCCATTCAATATTTTTTCTAAATTTTGTTTCATTATTTTTATCTAAATGTAGTTTATGTCACCATTCAGATGTATCATGCTGTGAAACATAGCTTCAATATGATTCCATTTCGTCCTTGAATGGTTGTAGGTGAATAGAAGATGATGGAAGTACTCTAAATATTTATTGAATAAGGAGTAGATAGATGCAATAAGTAAGCCCCCAATTTTTTATTGTTCCATAAAATGATATCAAAAAAATCATTACTATTGATAAACATAAGGCTAATTTTGTTCTAAAGAAATTTTTATTGAGTACCACCATATTTCACTATTAAATCATTTGAATTTTATTGATATAGTTTTCATTTAATCAAAGTGTTCATTATATCATCATGATTGGGAAGATTTAGGTTCACAAGAGACCATTGAAAATGAGGAAGTTAGAAAAGAATGAGGATGAGATTATAGAGACACACCACAATTCACAAACAATCTACAAGATTAAATATTAGGTGATATTTATTATTAGGGGGACACAATTTTATATTATTTTTATATATTTCTCCAATTAATATATTCTTTGTACTGATTTTTGATGGAAATTTTGTTCTTATAGGAACAAGTTTGAAACTTGTTAATTATACCCAACTACAACTTTCTAGTTATCCTTGCCAGCAGATTGTTATTTTTTTGACCAGATCATTAACAATTTTTATACAGTTATTATAAATAAAAGTAAATATATTGAGATATTTCATTGATTCTGACCCATCCATCCACTTCAAGATAGATTTAATTTTTTTATAACAAATTTGTTTTACATTTCAGCACTGGTTTATCTCTTGAATAACTCAATGTTGGAGGATCCATAAGTTCAATATAGGGCATTAGTATTTTAGTGCACACTTCCATTATTAAAGATAATAATTTTTTGAAGAATGGGTTGTTTATTATGATTATAGAATATGTTTTTCATGCATTTCATTAAGCTTATGTGTTTTATTTCACCACGATGGAAAAATTTAGAGTCTTTTGGAAGTGTTTTCATTTGATCGATTCCAATTTGTTGAATTTCATATAGTCATAAATAAAAAAAATATTTACCCTTTTGTATTTAAAACACTCAAATTTTTTCCTCTAATCACTACATAATTTCCTTAATCATTCAATTTACTTTTTTATAATGTTCTTCCCATGATAAAAATAGTGCCAGAGTCCATGTATGGCTATGTTTTCTCAATTATTTTACAATCAGCTATAAAAGATGTTTCATTTTTCCTTTATAATTTTTTGGGTCTATATTTTTTCCCCTTACTCATATATTCATACATTTTTTTAATTTTATATTTCTATATTCCTATGTTTTCATTAATTTTTTTTACTATAGACTAAAAATTGAAATAGATCTTGTGATATGCATCTCTGTAGGTAGAAATAATAGAATATTTTGAGAAATATAATTTTTTTCTAAATTAGTGCTAAATGAATATATTCATGGTAATGATTCTTTCCTGAAGGTATGTTAGACTAATTTTAAGATCTTGGGTCCCATTGGAAAATGAACATTTTCATTTGGTTTCTATTTTCATGGGTTATGATTTTATGAACATTGTATTTTGACAATTTGTTTTTGTATTTATTTGTTTGGGATCATCCACACACACATTGGACAACTCCACACTGATGCATGAATTGATCACACGCACAATGAACTGGTTATCGATGAATATAATGAACCGTTCATTCAATTGTAGTTCTGGGTCTATAAATTGAGAGGATATGGGAAGGGACAACAAAAAACATCCATTCATTACAAACCATTATTTAAATCATATGTATTCTTATTATTAATGTGTCACTCCAACTTCTAATTATCATATTGATAGGTAAATTCCTTCCTAGAGGCACAAGTTTGAAATTGGTTAATTATTCCCCACTACCACTATGTAGTGATCCTTTCAACATGCTTGTTATTTTTTCCACCACCTCATTTACATTTTTCAAATTTTATATTTATTCTTCAATGTATTTTCTATTTTAATTTTTTTAATAATTCTTATTAATTTGTATGTATTCATGTGATATGAATGTCTATAGGTTGACTTAACAGAATCTTGTGAGAAACATGAATTTTTTAGGATTGTCGTGCGGAATGAAGGGGTTCTAGCTATAATTAATTTTATGAAGGTATGTTTCACTAATTTTAAGCTCATGAGACCCATATGACAACAGAAATTGTCTTTTGGAATTTATATTCATGGATTATGTTTATTTGATCCTTGGATTTGAACAATTTTTTTTTATTCTTTTATCATCCACGCACAATTTGGACGACTACACACTTATGCATTCATTAATCACACAGACAATAAACTAGTTATCAATGACCAATCTGGATCTTTCTTTCAATGGAATTTTTTGAGTATATAAACTAATAGAATATGGAAGTCACAACACAAAACGACCATTCAGTACAAAACCTGAATTATATCGTATTTATATTTATTATTAACATGTTATTGCAACTTAAAATCTCATATTTAAATAATCATTAGTATTTATTTTAGTTTCTAAACAATATTTTACATAAATTAATGAATGTTTAGATTATTAGAACAATTTTTTTCATGTGCATAAATATTCAATTTATAATGTATTTTTTTAGAATGCATTTTGGCATGGTTTATTTTCAAACATTCATACATGAATATTATTATTATTTTTTATTTTATATTGTATTAAATTTTTCTTTTTGAACATGTTTGGTAAGCCCAGTTTTTCCATTTTTATGATTCTTAATGAAATCTATTATCATTGTAAATTTCTTAAAATCCAGGTAATTTTCATTAAACAATTTTGTGATTTTAAAGGTGGTTATTTTAATTTGTCTTAAATTGATCTATCTGAACATTTTTGGTAAGCCTAGATTTTCTGGTATTTATGAATTTTAACTAAATTGATTATATTTTAAAATTTATAACCATCCTAGTTATTTTTATTAATCATTTATTATATTAGAATGGTGGTCATTTTATGCTGGATTAAATTGAACTTGTAGAACATGTAATTGTATGCCCAGTTTTTTTAGTTTTTAATCATTTTAAAAAAGTTCTTATCATCATAAATGTCTAATTATCCTATTTATTTTCAATTATCATTTTTATATATGAATAGTGGTAATTTTGAAATTTTTTATTAATCTTAGTTATTTTCATAACACATTTTTGAGATTTGAATGGTCTTCATTCATTATTGTTGTGTGTTTTTCCACATTATCTATATTTCATTAGACTACGGTCCTGTTTTGGTGTAGTGGATCATTTTATTCCATTTTATATACCAGTTATTATTTTATTTTAGAATAAATGGGGTCACCTATGATTTTTCATTGAAAAATGTTTTTATGTGGCTTGATTTAGTGACTCAATTTCACCACCATGGTCATGAAGATAGACTTCTATGGTACTGCAACACGGTATGGCCTTCAAATCACAACCACACTTAATTTCCTAAACAACATTAACAGAAAACGAAAATATGATAATTTAATTTTTAATGGAAAAATTACAAATGAAGGTTATTCAAATGAACAAATCATGTTAATAAAAATATTTCAATATATATTTATTGGAAGAAATTTTCTTTTATTTTCAACCATGATCATACATTAAGAATTATATCAAATTGTTTTTTTTGAAGGGGTTCGATAAATGGTTTTTATTGACTGAATTCTTTCTAATACATTGTCCTTAGGTGTAAAACCATGTGACTGATTATTTTGACTCACAACTTATTACTTAAATCTGGGGGCATGATAAGAGAATATATCTTTACTTATCATTACCCATCTCCATCCCACCTTCAATTTTTGCTCATATCCAGCTTCTCTTTTCACCAAAATCGCCCAAATCACAACTGCTAATTGATTTAGTGTCTATTCATTAATGTTCACTGTGTTTTCTGTGGTGATTATATTTTCAGTCTACTTAGGTGATTATAAGGGTCGAAGGTGGTTCTGATTCATGTTCTATAATTGAATTTTTTTTCACCCATTAATTTTCATTGGGAGTGGAAAGCCTAACGGTGTTTTGGTTAACCTCGATGGACTAAGTAAAGGAAAATAAAAAATGTTAATGAAATTGAAAATTCCTCTTAGATAGGATATATTTTTTATTAAAGGATGGATTACAAACCTAAAATTATTCTTATAAAAATAGAATCTCAATTTTAAAATAAGGTTTTCATTTTTATTGAAATAGGGGGTTGAAGTGAAAGACTTTATGCTTTCTGAAATAGAAGGTCTCTTATTGATTCAATGGTCTGTATTCTTCTCTTTCACTATGTGGACATTTTCATATATATATTTCTATGTTTTAATATTGAACCCTTTTTATTTTTCTATGTTATATCTTCTACCATTGGTTTTTTTCATTATTGTGGACTATTATCTAGAATTATTATGATTGAGAGGTTTCATCCTTTTGAGATTGCCTCATAATTTATGATTTTCACTCCAAATAAATGAATGGATGTTTAGAAGATAAAAAAGGATTCAAAACCCAGAAGAAGTTGTTTCATGTATATTCCTCTTCCTCACAAGAGTCTACTACAAAATCATTGAAAATTTGGTGATCTTTGTTTGTGTCCATGTGGTGATGAAATGATGAGTATGCTAGTCAAGTTATTCCAATAAAAATGTATTGCATGTGTCTCGTATTTTTCTTCCATCATTTTTTTAGTGGTGGTATATAATAAATATTGTAGCTGCTCAATACTTATACTGGTTCATGGCTTCAAGTTCATGAAATAAGGAGATGTGTCTTATAAGAAAGTTTCATTTTTCAATATATATAAAACATCAACAATGTTCTATTTTTCACTATATTAATGCCGATAATTCATTTTAACCAATAGAACCCCCAGTAATGTCATTTATTATACGGTATGAAACTTATCAATCCCTTGAGCTATCAATTTTATTTTATTTGTATATATAATCCATAACACTTAGTTTTTAGTGTATGGAATACCATTATAATATATGTTAGTCATTTTGTCAATGGTCACTATACATTTTTGGCTAGGAAACATTTGTTTTTACTAACCATGCGTAGTTTGCTTTCCTCGCTTATAGATAGAGGTGTCCATTTCAAACCTAACATGAGAACCCAACCCAATCTTACACGACATGAGTTAAATGGGGCTGGGTCAAGAATAATTGAGTTTGGGTTGTAATCAGTTTTTTCATCTTTTTTATGTAAATTCAATATAGAAATCATCTGGGCTTTCTATGTTCATATAGATGTTTTATTTGTTTTTACATCTATACAACTAATAACTATTTGAAAACTAGCCACCATATCCATATTTAATACAAATTTATTACAATATTCATTACCACCAATTTATGAATTCAATATAATCAATATAATCAAAATTAATTTAGGGATTCAATCCTACATTCAAGGTGATATGGTGGTGTTACACTGTATTTTGGAGAAATATATCATCATGGGAGACTAGAGAAAGGCCATATTTTGGAGATGTGAGTCATTTTATTCAGTTTCTTTTAATATTTTCTTTTACTTGTACAAAATATGATTAGTGATTCATTTTTTAGAGCACAAAATCATTTACTCCCTATGATTAGTGGATTATGTATTTAATTTGAGAAGTGGATATTTTTTTAGAGCATTGAATCATGTATATTACTTAAACAATGGATCATGAATTTTTATTGAGCAGTGGATAATTTTTTTAATGAATTGTATCATATAACTGTGAGAACCCAAGGGAGAGTACTAGATATATATATATAATGAGAAAATGAAGATAGAAAGGGTGTGGGTGTGATTCAGCGTGCAGAAAAACAGGGTGCTTCTAGGAAGGGAAGTGTAGCTATGAGGGCTTGGGTGATGGATCGTTGGTGCAAGGGATGTCCACAAAGGATTGTTTTGATGGTGTGTGATGGTGATTCCAGAGAAGAATTTGTATGATGACTAGTCAGAGGTTCTCTCATAGTTGGGATCATCAGGTTGCAGTGTCTTCTTTCAAGACTGGTGGTTGTGGGATGATCTAGCTTCAGCAAAGTTGAACGGAAGGGGAAGAGTGGTTGCGTTCGGGGGGGGGGGGGTCTACATATGAAGGGGATCACCATGGCCATGGATATGGAATGTATGAGGGAGTATGTTGGGACGGATTAGTATTGAGTGTCTATGACAAGTCAGTCGCATGTTAAAGGTGGTGCGGCGGGTTGATTTGGCATTTGGTGGCTCTGTTCATCAGGTTGGATTGATCCAAGGTGAGTTGAGATATGGTATTCTAGATCTGTATATATTTTCTTCCTCAATCTTGTGTTCCCATTATTCATGTATTGTAATTTTTTACGCTTTTGTTCGATAGTAATTCGAATGAATAATATTATATTTTTGATTTTTTTCGCATCTTGTTTTTATTCTTCTGTAAGTGAAAGAGGGGTGATGGTGTGACAGAGAGGTGTCTGTGGTGTGTGGAGAGACACCTCTAGGTCTACCACTATAAGCAGAGACTGGCGGATGCAAGATCCACCACCAGCCAAGGTGTGGGATATCAGTGTGTGATTGATGTAGGGAAATGGATGTGGCAGTGCGTCGTGAGACACCTCCAGTAGCATAAAGGTATGAAATGAGCCACCACAATAGGGTGGTCCAGCAATGTGAGGGTGATGGCAGTGTGAAAAGAGGCACATCCAGGGGTGTAAATGCACACCAATCAATAAAAATAAATTATTAAAATAAAAAATTCACTAATAAAAACATAAAAACAAATAAAAAATTAAAATAATACAGATCCCTTTTTAAATTATTAAATACAAAAACTACTTAATTCAAGTTTAATAAATTTTAAATTATAAAATATTAAATTAATTTTACATAAGTAATCAATAATAAAAAATTCTTTTTTATGGTAATTAAAACATTAATTATTTAATGAATTATTCAAATTATAGAAGTAAATTAATATTACCTAAAATAAAGAATTAAAATTTTTAGGGAATTGAATTAAATTGATAACAAAAATTCAATTATTTAAAGAATAAAAAAATAATTTGAAATTTATTTATTTACAGAGAAATTAGTTAAATTAAGTAATTAATAAAAAAATTATTTTGAAATACAAGAGAAATGAAATAATTAAAGAATTAAAAATATTAAAAATTTTAAATTTTAATAAAAACAAAAGAATAATAATGAATGTTAAAGTTGAATGAATAAATAAATTTAAATAATATTCAGAAAGACAAACATTTACAAAACAAATTGACAAAAAATATTATTTTATGGATCAATGTATAAAATTTAAAATTAATTAATTATTAATTAAAATTCATTATTTTTTCATTTAATGTATACTGAAAAAAAATAAATGATGTGTCAAAATTCATTAAAAACAATTCACATAAACAAACTTGGTTCATATAAGTGGATGGAATATATAACAATACTATACATATATACTCTTAGTATATATATAGTAATATATCAGACATTTTATCCCAGCTAAGAGCCAGAGAAGTTAGAGCCTTCAAGGGTCCTCTAGGAACTAGAGTATGCCAGTTACTTATTTCAATCTTATTTTTATTATGATTATATGATGACACTGTTTTTCTACATGAACTAGTTTTATTACTTATAGATACCATTAGTGGTGGACTACTAAGTTTATGTCTCTCACCTTACTCAGGATGCATATGCTATCATATATTAAAATATTACTATATATGTGGTTGAAGGAAAGATCCTTTATACAAAAACATGATATGAATTACTTATAAATGTAGAATTTAAGAATAGAACCATGCATACACTCTATATTCTTTTGGATCAACCTTTGGTTTTGTTGTTATTTTTCTATATAATTATTCTATCTCCAAATCTAATATTCCCCTTATGTATATCAACATGCCATGAATCCCTATATATTACACAACCTAGTGAATTTTGGTTATTATTTAGTTTCTTGGTTATTTATTCTTCTCTTGAATTATTATTCTGTCTATTTATATATACTTACACTATTTTTTGTTATCTGTTATATCCACTAGTCTACTCAGATAAGATGGTATAGTCTCTACATTGTACCACCATTATACCCATGTCGCTAATCTCAATCATATATTATTAAATAAGGCATGCTTCAGTCCATGTGA
The DNA here is from genome assembly GCA_963277665.1 of Viscum album. NCBI lineage: Eukaryota > Viridiplantae > Streptophyta > Magnoliopsida > Santalales > Viscaceae > Viscum > Viscum album. Next base: position 964,273,218 of record OY728163.1, on the reverse strand, counting down.
ACCACTAGGTTGTGACTTAGGTTAAGAATAATTTGTTTTAAGTCATAATAATGGGAATCTCAATTATATATTTCCCAAATTATTCTCATTTCCACGAACAAAAATAGAAATCAAAATTAAAAAAAATAATCTTCAAAAAATTACAATCTAATGGGTATCTATTTTTTACCAACTAGAAAAAATGCCCTGGGAGGGGGAGCAATTAGGGTATGATAGATTAAATAATATTCCCTACAAACACTTGATTAATAATTAAACAAAATTATTCTCTCTCTTTTCACATCAAAATGTTTGAATAAAAATAATACGATGATCATGGAAAAACAATTTTACATGGTTCATCCATGATGGGATACATACAAGGAGCATAAAAATTAAATGTTCCTATGTACCAAATCTACTGAAGTAAAATAATATTACAATGTTTATATACGAATCAATATCCCCCCTTATTTACAACCAATCACAATTTTATCGCTAACTCCTCCATCAATAGACGTGTGCTCACAACACCATCAAAAGATTTTTCTTTTCCTTATATGAATCAATCGATATTACATATCATTAAGTCATAATTTAGTACCAATTTAATATAATTTATGAATACCCATTTACCACAAAATTTTTGGGAAAATAGTTATGGGTTTACAAAATTTTGTATTTTTCAGTTCATTTTCTTAACTTTCCCACAACATTGCTATTTTTTGTGTAACTCAAACTTGTGTGAAACTTGTTTTGTTAAGAAAATCCTAAAATTAAAAATAATTTTGTATTTTCATGGAATTCCTTTGTACATAAAAGAACATTTCATTTTTTTCAAAAAACAACTATTTGAGTCTTTCTTATGCGCAATAAAAATCTTCATGTAACTCTTTCTCAATTCAAAGCCATAACACAATTTAAAGGTTGAAAATTATAAATAAGTGGGGTAGATACCTATTTATAGGTAGGAATGACTGTAGGTGAAACATAATTGAGCTCCTTCCATAATGTGAATAACATATCTTGAGTGATTGAATTTTCCAATTTAAAGTCCTCTTTGGCACACCAATCAATCTCTATTTCATGGGTTCACACAACTCTTCCTATGTCGCAAAACTCTGATATTCATGATATTTAGTAACTTTAATGAATGAATTTTGTTTCTAAAATTTTACTGTGATGTTTCCAAATATTCAATTGCCCATTAATTTGACAAAAATTTTCACCATTTCACTGAACATTTTTCATTTATGTGAAAATCCTACATTACCCAAAACAATATTTCATTACTTCAAACATTTTACACCAAAAACTTTTCACACTACAAAATGATACAATATTGTATATGCTATTATTTTTACTTATTATAGATTATACATCCCATTAAATTGGATTTGTGTCAACCTAAAATTTAAACAATATTTCTAGAACTCCAAAATTGATGTTGGAAACCTTCTTTTTCAAAAAACACAATTAATTTAAAATCGTTGAAAAGTAACCTTTAGAGATGTTTTACCAACAATATTCAACATTAGGATTGTTGGAAACACTTCACTTATTAATAACATGGAAAATAATCTTCCATATTATACTAAATGTCACTTATTTTTATTCCAAATATCAATCATTGTTTTACTGAAGACACACTCTAAGCTCACATGATCCATGATCGATGTGAGAAACAAGTGTATCATAAATATTTGATCAATGGATCCCTTCATTCCCAAAAAATCATCTTATTTATTCACAAAAGTAATATTTTGTGATATATTACATTTTATTGGTCATTTTTATCATCTTCATGTATAAAAATATCCAAATATCAATTCTCACCATATCAGCTAATCCTTATATATTTATCATGATATTCCCTTACCCCCTTTTTTAATGAACCCAAATGTGACTCCTTTATGGATTGGGGGTAGAGGTTCCCATATCATTAATTTTTATGTGTTGAGGAGTAAAATGAACACTAAATGAAATTTTATGACATTAAAACACATGTTTGGGTATGGCATTCATCATAATGTCCATATCCTATTGTCCCATAGTCACATAATCCAAATTCCCAAGCAATTGTTCCAACATCTCCATTATAAAATGATACATTATTTCATAGTTCTTCAATGATGATTGATCAACTGTGTTATTGATAATATTTAGAATGTCTTAATTATCACAATGTATTATGATTGGAGACTTCAATTAAACTCTCATATCGTCATGTTTCTTCTTCACCCGTAATAACTATGTGCATGCTTGAGTAGAGGAAAATATTCAGCTTCTGTAGTGCTCAATGAAATGAAATCTGGAATCTTTCATATCCAAAATATAAAAAACAATAATTAATGAATTCAAAACTTAATTTTGATTTTATATCATCTAAATATTTGTCTGAATCTGAATATGTATAGCCCAATTACTTTTGCTGATATTTTACACTGTAATGTAATCCAAAATCTGTTGTGGGCACTATATACCAAAATATTAATTTTACTAAATGAAATTTTATTTCATTGGTATTTCATTGATATCATGTTATTTGGAATGTGTAGAAAATAATATTATGTCCCCTAAAATTAAAGTATAAAAGATTTCCAATGACCTGCCCGTATTCTATGACATTAACCACTTTTCCTTCATTATCTCATGATAGTTTCATTCTGGTAGACACCAGAGTAATCATATCATTTGAACTAACCATTATTATTATTATTTAAAAATTAATTTCCATATTTTGATTGATAAATAAAAGTATCATTCTTTCCATTAGTATCTTGTAACGAATGAATGAGGACATTCCAATGAACATTATCATTTTGAACTTACTGTTAATAAATTCTGAAAACTATTTTCTATACCCATCACCTGATTAGTTAATTATTATGTCATCTACATACAATTGAACCATCATCTTTTTATTAATATCATTGTTAAAATAATTATTATCATCAACCCCAAACTGATGACAATAAATTTTTTTCATAAACTGATCATGTATTGAATACCATGCTTCTTATGCATTTGTCAACCCATAATGTGCCTTTCTTAGAAGAAAAAACATAGTTATAATCTTCATGAATTAAAAAACCATCAATATGTGTGACATAATATTGATATTATATTACCCCATTCGTAAATTCTAACTTTTAATCCATATGAAAAAAATTGAATTTTAATTTCACTATTACAACGAAGAATAGACAAATTGTATTGAGACTTGAAATAGTATAAAATTTCTTGAAAAAATCTATTCCCCTGATCTGGGAGTATCCCTTTCCCAATAGTCATTTTTTGTTCTGAATTTCCACTATAAATTCCTTTAGTTTGTTCCAAAAGAACCATTTGGCCCAAATTAAATTCTTATATGTCAGTATCAAATCAATCTTGCACGCCTTATTCTTCTCAATTTTTTCAAAAACTTTATTCATAGCCTAAACCCAAATATCTTCTTTAGTTTCTTATTAAAAAAATTTATACTATTATTGATATAAGATTAATGTCTATTTTAATTAATTCATTCTCTGTATTTGAAAGGTATTTCCAAATCATTGATGATATGTTTCCTATTAATTTCATCATGAATATTTTGGTTCTCTGTAGATACAGATTTGGATTCCTCTTTATCATTATTAGTTATTCTTTTGAATCGACACTTTCCCCTTATACTGCCTTTGATGTGCTTACCTCACCATCACATTCATCACAGAACTATTCACTATCTTGTTGAATATTCTATTCATTATCTAATATTGTAACATCATTTCATTAAATTAATTTTCAATCCTCTTTAGGAATAATTTGAATACGTTTATTTTCTATGAATATCTATGTAAAATGTCCTCATCTTCGTGAGATTCAAATTTAATGTGTTTCTGCAAATTGATAATAAAACAGATACTACAGATTATTATATTTTATTTATAGGTTGGGATATTTTTGTACAACTGATTTTAATGATCCATTTCTTCATAGACACAACAGAGCCATGCAATATACATAGACTCATATCGTTAATTTTTTATTCTTGAATTTATATAGTATATCCTTTTCATTAAATGTCATTTTGGACATGTTTTTAATGATATGATTTTCCTCTCAACCACCCCTTTTTGAAGTAATTATCACTACTATGACATAATACCATATCTCATTTTTATCATGATAATCATCCTCTTGAATATTTATGAATTTCATACCATTTTCAGTACACATAAATAGAATACAATTTCCAGGAATCCTTTTTTATTCCATACAATTATGTTTTTTCTACTCATTATGACATATTTGTGGGAAATAAAATCTTCCCATTACATCCTACTAAAATAATCAATGAAAAGAACATAATAAATATCCCCTAAAATTGATCCTAGTGATTCAGGTCTAAATACATCTGCATACACCGATTCAGGCACTACAGTTAACAGTAGTTATTTTTTCCTTGTATTTATTTTTAATAATATTCCCTTGTGGTCATACATAACATATATGAGTAAGATCATGTAATATATTGGAGAGATAATTACATGAATCAAATTTGAGTTGATATTCTAATAATAGTTGGAATATTTATACATGTCTTTTATGACACAACTTTTTTTTATCTCTGGATAAAAATAACATAACTTCTTCTACACTCACAAGTTAATGATTCCCCTTCTTGTGCGTACCATATAAACAAATTTCACCCTATCTTACCTTCAAAATACAATGTTTCTTAGTATTTATTTACCATGATTTGAGTCATGAAATTGAACGAAACTAATAATTTTTTTATTTATACCTTTAACAACCATGAAGTCAATACATCTCATATCATTGCCCCAAAATTTGGCTTGTCCTATGCCAATATTATTTAGGACTTCATCATTTAAAAATTTGAAAACCACATACATGTCATATTTGATGCATGTATTTAGATACTTATTTTTCATTATATTGGTTGTGAATCCAATTTTTGGGAATATTATACCAAAAATAATTGATGCTTTATGGAAAATATTTGTATCCACTACCTACTTTGATATTTTATTTTTGTATCATGTCACTGGATGGATACCTTTTATGGACTGAAATTCATTATATTCCATTGAGTATGATTAAAAAACATCATATTGAATATTATAAAATATATATTTCATTTTCAACTCACGTTATGATTCATTAAGTTTCTTTATATGTCCAATTTAGTTCTTCTTTGACACATTCGTCATCATTGTTGATGAATAATATCTTTCTATGCCTCTAAATCTTCCGCACTCAAATAAGTTTCAATCAAAATTATTTTCCACATATTGAAATGTATATGGATTCCTATGTTTCACTTGTTAACTTGGTTTACTTCTTTCTATGATGCATAAATTTAGAGAATGTCCCATATTTGCACAAAATTATCACATTATATGTGGTGCATTACTATAAATTATTATAGGTCCAATTTTTTCCATTGGTCTTACGATTATTATGATTTCGAATTGAACCCAAATATATTTTTAACCTCTGATTGGGAGTTTTCTATCTGACATCAATCACCATAGCATTATGTTTGTTATTAGTCCCAATACTAGCCTTATCATTTAAATTTGATTCTTAATTCTATTTTGATGGACCTTTTTTCCCTAATACCATATTTTCTATGGAATAAAAAATATTTTTTCTTGATATCATAACTGTATTAGATAGTCTCTCATGATATTCATGTTTTCATCACTGATCATAAACTTATTATTTATGTTCTTCAATATGTTGGATTTGACATTTTTCTATTTTAGTAAATCCATCAATCACATTTTTCTATTTTTTCAACTTTGACCTCGTACTAAACATATCTTCTATGAGATATGTTTCATTAAATACTTATGATTATATATTTCAACCATCATCTCGTACTAATATTCTTCCTACTGCTACGTATATTGATTGGAATCATGTATCACTTTTCTGGATTTCTTCGTTTTGACTCTCCAAACATATATCTTCTCAAAAGAATAATCAAACTCAACCTAGAGATCATATATTAAATCAACTTCCTATTAATCATTATCGCTTTATTCCATTTTCTGGGAGATACCTAAAACTACCACCATAAAATTTTATCTATAATCCTTGTAGTTCTCCATATCTTCAATATCATATTCTTATGAACAATCATTTTCTTGTGAAAGAAGATTTTTATTTTTGATGAAATTTATCATATAATTTTATTATCTTTCACATAAAATAACGAATTATTCCTAGGAATATCAACTTAATCCTCATAATCACCTCAAAACTAATTGGGTTACCTTTATGCAATATTTTCAACCATTCTTAATAAAAACCAAGAAAGAGTATTTTTCCCATTGAATTTTCTATTTCCAATTTTTAGATTTTAGGAATGAAATGGCATGACCCATTTTGTTTCCTATTTTTCCATGAAATCATTAAAAATAAGATTATTCATAACCTTGAATACAAACTCTTTATAATTATATTTTTTAAAATAACTCAATTGCTTCCATTATCATCTCATATGAGATAAGAGTATTCTGTTGTATATCTTGTGTCAAATCTATTGGATCTGTATCTTTTTATATAAGGAATTTCATATTGAACCGGGGTGGAAGTAATATAAGGATTTCTTTATTATCTTGATATAGTAGGGGGTTTCTCATATACCATGCATATATTATTAAAAACATTCACTCTATCAATGAATGAATTGATTTCCTCATTAGAGTGAAATATTGGATCCCCATACTTGTTCTATAAACAAGAAAATTTTCTTCTCTGACTTTGGAGACCAACTCAACAATATTTAGAAACATATCCATCATATAATTTGAAGACTTAAATTAAATATCATCTTGTTGACATCATTATATAGGGATACATCTAAGGAAATTATTCCTTTGGCATCACCATTAACTTCCATTCAGTCAGCTTCAGATAAAGAACCATTATCCACACAATCTGAAATACCATGCATTTTTGAAGTAAATACATCCATTCTTAATGATAATACATAGTGCTATATTTTATTATTCAACAATTGAAAATCGATTCCAATGACGATCAAAATCCTTTTATTGTTGAAAAACTCCATTCATACCCCTGAGAGATAAACACTGATATTAACTTTCTCATATTTCAATTAGTATCCCAACAAGGTTAAATACCCTCATATCAGGGGGAATTAGGCTATGAAATATTGAAACAACTACCCATTCAGATAATTTTTTTTATTAAATAAAACACTATTCTCACAATTTCATGTAGTAATATATGAAAAAAAAATAATGCATGAGACGCATCAATTTTAATTGGTTTTCCAACATAGGGCTCTGTACAAGGAGCATAAAAATGGAACGTTTATCTGTAATAAATTCATTAATTCTCACTATTATTAAAAAAATTATAGTGGAATAATTCTCTCAGAGTTTACATCAAATTCCAATTTAATACCATAATTCCCCCTCAAATGATGTGTGATCACAACTGATTTAGAATATTCTTCTCATGATCACTTAAATTATTCAAAATTAAAGAACATTGAGTTCATCACTAAGATCCAATATCATCAACATGATGAATACCCATTTACCATAGATTTAATAAGATAATATTTATAGGTTCCCATAACATTTGTATTTTTTGTAACCTTTACATGAATTGTGCTCAACTATTCTATCTATAACCAACATTTTTGTTTTGTCACGGAACTCCAAATTAAAAAAACATTTTTTTCATATAACACCCAACATTCGTGAAAATTTATGACATTCATAAAACTCATTTGGATTTATATTCACAATTCACTTTTATGAGTTCATATAATACTTGATTCATTATTGTGATGAAGAAATTACTTTTTACAACTCTTCGATGATTCATTTCCCTGAAATTCTGATAAGGTTGAGTTTTTTAAATAATAGGGGTATCCATATATTAATATATATTGATAAACCAATATGAAACATTGTTAAATTCCTCCTTTATTTTTCATCTTTTCATGAGTGATAATATTTATCAATTTGATGTTTCCTTCATAATACAACTCTATATCTATTTCATGAGTGTGTGAAAGACTTCCTAGGCCGTGAAACATATATTTTCATGATGTTATGGCACATGAACAAAACACATGCATTTTCCATATTTTTATGTGATAGTCTAGACCCATAAATTTCAAAAAAACATTAGATAAAACTTTCTCCATTGTGTGAATCCTCTTTCAATTATGTGAAAATCAACCCTTTTCCAAAAATGATTATCCTCCTAATAAATTTTATATCCAAAAAAATTGCAAAAACACTGGGAACTGATGACATATTGTATAATAAGTTTTCTTAACCACTTCTAGAATATCCACTCCATTTTTTGGATCTACATCAGCATAGATTGCCACCAATAACTATGGAACTCCATAATTGACGTTTTAATCATTCTTTTTCAACATAAATAATCAATCGAAAATCACTACAAGGTTACCATGAGGGATTTTTCTCATTAAAGATGTTAATATCCAAATAGAAAACTCGATCATATTATATAATAATGATGATAAAATAATGGGTTCATAAAATAACAATCTCTAATTCCAAATTAAAAATGTTAAAAACATTTATGTATTAGTTCCATAAGTGTGACTCAAAACCCCAATTTATTTCATCTAAACCACCATGTATGTACATGACAGACAAAAATGAGATTATATATCCACAAAATAAGTCCTTCAAATGATCATTAATCATTACTGATAATTCTAGGAATGCCAAATCTACTCAATATCAAACTCACAAACATCAATGTTTTGGGATTAATCGTAAATATATATTTGACGCTATGAAACATGGAATAATTGTCAAATCAATGTATATAGGGTATAATTTATTAATAAAATGAATCATTTACATATTTCTCTAGAACCGTGAATCGTAAAAAAATCAATAATAAAACATACTACCCATAAAAAACCTGTTCATACCACAATGTGGGGGACCAACAAAAAACATGGTAACCAACGTCAAAATTAACATGTATTATACTCCAATATATATAATATTTTTTATGTTATTGAGTAACATTCCCCACAATGGAATCAACTACAAATTTTTCACCATACCGAATAGAAAATCAAGTCACATGTTCATTTACTCTCCATCCTCATCCCATTGTTACTGTGATATACATGGAAACCTATAAAATTCCACACAATGATTACCATAAATCAAAAGAATCTCTATGAATAATTCAACCACTATAAACTAATACCTATAGACCTATCATCTAATAAATATCAATTAATTGAAATAAAAATGAGTGGATAATGAACTGATATAAGAAAACTCCATCACAGATTTCCTTGATGTATAAAATAAAATACATGAACTCTTTAATTATCCTATACTAATATTAAAAATGATGAAAAATATCACCATGTTTCATCTTCAAATTCATTGAATTAGATATATCATTTTTTACATGAAGTGTAATAAGACATAAATTTATTTATCTATAATAACTCTGCCCATCATAATTGATCTAAATTTAAATAATTCATGGGGAAATTTAATTATTTTCCCTTTAAATTTTTGAATATTAAAATTCACTCTCTGATAACGTAATTAATCTATAACATTAGATAAAATACTATAGTAGTAAGATCAAGGTAATTGGTTGTATTATTATATTCACAAGAACATGACTATATAAACTCAAAATAGATAAATTCAATTACTATCATTTACATGAAACTTAGAATAAGATGAAATGCATTGAAATAAACCTTGAACATAATTCATACCATAGGTAAGGGTAGGATCTGAAAATAAATCTAAATCTTTATCGGATACCCAAAAATTAACTAAGAAATAATAGCGTTACTCACAGATATATTAACAAATATGTCATGTAGGTATATTTTATACTTAGGGAAATTAACATTATTCTTCTTGAAATTATATTTGGATATCTTATCATACAACTAATTCCATTAATGAGTATCTAAAATTGGTTTCAAATTCTATGAATTATCGTACTAAAACCTCAAATACACCATAATAACATTGATTAAATGCGACATGAACTTGTTCAAATACTCACAGATTAATGAGTTCTTTATCCCCATAATTTTTTATGGAGTATATAACTATAATAACCAAAATAATAAATAAAAATATTAATAAAAACACATAATATAAGACCTATAAGTTTATTACTTCTTCACCATCGTCTAAGAATATTTATTCCATTTATTAATATTCAAGAACTAAATAATATCATTCAGTTGATTGAAAATTCCCTCAACAATTGGTAGTGGGTGGTGATTCATCATCTCTAACTAGTTCTATAAAGACCTGTAAAATTCAAGGGAAATTTTTTCTTAATTTTCTTTGCGATTTTACAAGAAAACAGTTTCTAACGGCGCCTGATTCCGAGGCCCGGTGTGCCTGGAATTAATTTACAAAGATAGGCTTGGGTACGTTCAGTGAACGAATGAGCAGGTTTTTCTAACTTTTATATCAGTGCTCGGAATTGAAATCTGAGGGCACCGATAAACTCGCAGTGCAGGTAATTGCTTAAGATGACCATTTCTGAAGGTTCATTTTCTCGGGAAGAGTTGTTTAAATTTTGAGGTGTAAGTGAAGAATAAATAAAATTTGTTATCCAATTTTATTTTTCTTCAAAGTAGTTTTATCCTTTGTGTGGAAGTTGGGTTGGTAACTACCCTTGGGAGAATAAATGAGATGTGGGGAACACGCGATCCCCCACCTTTTCACATTCCCCATAACTCCTTGAAACTCCCCTTTAATGTGAGACCACTCACCTCCCCCTCTCTCCTCTTTATTCATGCCAACTCACTTTAATTAATTATGTGGTTTGGTTTGAATTTTACAATCTTTGAGGTGTGAATAAAAATAATATCATGGGATATTATTTTGGAGCATTTGGTGTGTGAGAAATCCTTAACAATGTTCTAGAGTTTTTGGGAGAACTTTGGTGTGAAGAAGAGAGAACTTCCCTCCGACGAAGAAAGACGCATCTTCAACGAATAACGGTACTTTTTCGACGAAGAACACTTTCCCTTCAATATAGAACGTTCTCGACGAAGAATTCCTCCGACGGAGAACGCGAAGACACCGAAGACGTACCTTCTCTTCTTTTTCCTCCGCGTCAAGGGAGGAGACACCACCACAGGAAACGTCGTCGTCGATGACGGTTCTTCCTCCGACGACAACGGAATCGAAACCAATCTTCCGCGACGACCGATCATCAAGACGCTTGCTTTTTTCCGCGGCTCGAATACATGCGACGTATTTTCGAGGTAGGGGATTTTATTGTTTTAATTCATGGATTCTTCTGTCGTTGTTCCTCATTTCAAATTAGACCGCTTGCTATCAATTAACGGGAGGGGGCCAGACCACACAAACACGTCTGACCCTCCTCCCTTAATTCTGTTGATCAACCATGTAGTGGTTTGGAACGGAGAGGGCGTAGTGCCGTCGCACCACGCGGGATCATGTGGCAAAGATGCGATGTGTCGTCGCGCCGCGCCGTTGAAGACGAACAAGGTCGCGGCGCCGTCGCGCCACACTGGGGAATCACGAAAGCACTGTGGCCGGAGTGGGGCCACGACAGAGGGGCGTGGTGCCATCACGCCGTGCCGATCGGACCAAGGCCACTGCTGAGGCTGGAGCGGAGCAGGGACCGGGGGCCAACTTCCGGCCGCCGGCGTCATAGCAGGGGGACCGGCCTACGCCGGTCCTGTGGCGGTAGCAGCCGGTCAGCCGGAGCGGTCCTGCTGGACAGAGGAGGAGCCGGGATTCGTAACCCCTGGCTGGCCGGACAGCAGCGGCCCCCCACATGGGGGTCGCGGTTATGCAACAGGGGGGCAGCCCCCCCCCCAAAACCGCTTGGCCGTTTCGGCCGAGCCACTTGGCCAGCACGCCGAGCCGGGCCGGGCCGCCCAGGCCGCCCAGGCCGGGCCATGCCCAAGCGGGCTAGACCGGACCCCAGTTGGGTCGACCTGGTTCGGGCCGACCTAGGGGGTCTCGGGCCGGGTCGGTCCGGGCCCAAAACGCCCACTTTTGGACCTCTTCCGATATTTTGCCCATAACATGGGCTACGGACCTCCGATTGATGCACTGTCAGTTACAATGAGATCCTTGGATCGAGTCGGTCATTTTGGAATATTACACTCAAGGGTTCAGAAAACTTTCTGTGCAACTGGGTTGGTTCGAACTCGAAACCAACCAAGCCCTCGTAGCGGAAACACTTATAACTTGATCTCCGGATGTCCGATAGACGTGCCGTTGACTTTGTTGGATCACTCTTGATGACACAGAACTTTTATCATACTTAGCCTGAGGTTTGGACGTAGTTAGAGTATGGCTGGGTTGGATTGTACCTAAAATCCAACTAGGCCCCAGGAACGGAAAAACTGATCACTTTCAGACCGGACGTCCGTTTGACGAACCGTCAGCGGAGTTGGTGATCATGTTGAAAAATGGTCCCTATGAGTATACCCTATGAGAGTTCAGGGTTCGGTTGAGATACGGCCGGGTTGGTTCACACACGAAACCAACCGGGCCCCTAGGACGAAAAGGCTAATAACTCATAGACCGGGCACCCAATTGACGCGTCGTCTGTTGCGTTGAGAACCCTATCATGAGGCGATCCATTGAGATACTTCTTCGTGGGACTTTTGATACTTTGAGTATCGACCAGTAGATCGTGGAGCGGACCCTCCCGGAGACGAGCTAGTAGAGTGCAGAGACCTAGTAGCTGACTGAGACTTGACGACTGCTGATCGATCGACTCGGAGTGATTCGGATAGCCCAGTGGGGTGCGCTTGGTTGTAGCGGCAGACTAACGGCAGTGGTGCACTTGGTTGTAGCGGCAGACCCACGGTACTCGACAGAAGGAGTACCTCTGTAGGCTATGAAGTGGTGCGCTTGGTTGTAGCAGCAGACCCATGATAGGATGCGCTTGGTTGCAGCGGCAGGCCCACAGTACTCGACAGGTGGAGTACTTCAGCAGTCCAAGGTTTGTGGGATGCGCTTAGTTGTAGTGGCAGACCCACTGTACTCGACATAGGAGGAGTTCTCCAGCAGCCTTGGTTACGTTATCATTAATAAAATCTTGGTTTGAGATGAGTCTATGACCTTTGTGTTTACCTCATGAATGATATGGGTCACTTGATAACTTAGTTATATGTATGGGCATATACCTAGGTAGTGTTTATACATTGATTTCATAACCTTGTGTTTCCTCATGATTGAGATGGGTTACATAATAACTTAGGTATAAGTATGGGATTATACCTAAGTAACAGTTATCTATTTAGATTCTTCATTGTGGTTATCCTTGTTAGATTTAGTGAGATCATGAGGGTCTCGGGGTCCCTACTGAGTATCGTATACTCACCCCTGCACGGGCTGTGCCCGCACCTCGTTGTGTTGGTTGCAGACGACGACAGCGCTGACAAAAGCTGAGTGTTCGAGGACTGGACGGTACCCGGAGGTGGACCTTATGACGAGTCAGTATACGGAGGTGGGCTTCACGATGAGATGACACTCGGAGGAGGTTGACGGGCGAGAGCGTTGTGGAGGCTATCTATACCTACCCTTCAGGTAGGATCCGTGGCGGATGATCCAGGAGCTGTGCTATCTGTACCTACCCTTCGGGTAGGATCCGTGGTGGACGATCCAGGAGGTGCGCTATCTATACCTACCCTTCAGGTAGGATCCAAGGAGGATGACCGAGGAGCTACTTCCATTCTTCCAGGTGTTTGTATTTTTCTATTGTACTTTCGTTCAGTTGTAGCTGTACTTTTAGTTGGGTTTGGATTCTGGCCCACATTATTTTCAGAACATTCTTTTGTACTTAGTGTATTACTTCCACTTGTACTCTGTGGTGTTTTGTTTACTTTATAATGGCAATGCCTTCCCAGTTATCAGGATTTATGTCTTTGGTGCTAGTCGCCAGCCCCAGGCCTATGGAAGGCGGGCATGGGGTAGTCACGTCACGGGCCCCGAGGATGAGTCATGACAAATTGGTATCAAAGGAGTCGGTTCTACCGCAAAACTTATAACTCTGATATTCCCTTTCTGTGAAACAATAGTGTGAAGGGTACCGAGTGTGGTTTTCAGTTCAGGGATTCCAGTGTTGGTGTGGAGGTCGATGTATCCGTACACCAGGACCATGACTACTGATTTCCGACTTTGTGCACGAAAACACTGATTGCGTGTGTGTTTCCAAGAGTTTTAAAGACATCTCAAACCAGGTCAGCTCAAAAGGTATAAAATGTTGACCGTGTCGCATCTGTTCAGGATGTCTCCACGCATACAGTTAGTTGGAGTTTCGAGAGGGTACTCGATGACGACCCACCGAGAAACAAGGCTCCGGTGCGGGGCCCTTTTTCTATATTGGAACCCTCGGGTGGTGTACTAGAAGCACCACCACCTGATGAGAAACAGATGCCACCAGCCATACTAGCGAACTGTGCACACTGGAAGAGCGCGTTGCACGAGTTCCAGCAGCTGCTGCCTCCGAGGTTACGAGGCGAGGCAGATTTCCAAGCAGCAGAGCACTGGCAAGAGGTGATTGCTAGAGTTTTCTGCCTAGCTGAGACATCAGTAGAGTGGATGGTGGACTTGGAAACTAGTTTTTTCCAGTGAATGACCATGAGGATGGTCCTCATAGTGATGAGGCTTCGGTATTTGGACCAATGCCTGAGATAGTGCCTTCAGGTAGTGTGTCAGCGATACATCACTACCTGTTGGTCAACAGTTACAACCGGCGGTGCCGGTAGGTGAAACATGTAGGTTTACTACCTTACATGTGTTCCAACATTAGATACCCTCAAGTTTCGAGGAAATCCCGACTCACAGGCAGCTGAGAACTGGCTTCAAGAGGTGACTGAGAGTTTTCTAGAGCTTATACAGCCTCCGCAGGACGATGTTTCAGTAGCTGGGTATTCATCGAGGCGTACTGATCATTTTTTGTACTTGATGACTACGATATGATCAGTGCTTTAGAGCTCGGACCTCAGAGAGAGGTGTGTTTAAAGGATATTCAAGCCATAATTTTCTCCTCTATGCAATCCTACTCACGTTAGGGTTCTAGAGGGAACCTTGTGGTTGAATGTTCATTGGCTGAACGAATACAACTAGAGAATGTTAGAAGTTGGGAAAGCAGGAAACTGGTGCCAGTCTCGGAGACTTGGGCGTGTAAAATGTTTCAAGAAGAGGAAATGTTAAGGACAGATAAGTCTGCAGAGCAGCAGACGTGGAGATAGAACTAGGAGAGCAGTATGAGGTGGTGTACATTTCAACATGTTATAACCACCCGCCTTTGTTTTCCCCGCGAGGCTCAGGGGGCTGGATGGCAGGGGAAGAGAGTAGCTGCATGCGGTCAAGGAGAGTGACGCAATGGCTCTAAGAATGATTTGAGGTGCAGTCTATGTACACTACTAGCTGTCATAGTAACAGACGTTGATATGAATCATTCCTTCCTTCCACGAATCTTTTCCCAGACCTAGAGTTTCCGATAAGCCGTAGACTTGACCCTCACATATGGAGATACCTTTGGAGGAGACTCGATAATAACACTTACGCTGATAGTGTGATCTGACCCACGAGGTGAGACTTTCGGTTGGAATCTCTTGGTCGCAGCGTCGAGGCCTTACAATGTTGGTCTGAGTATGGATTGGATCCATAGTTCATACACGGATTGACTGTATTAGGCAAAAAGGTTGTGGTTTATCTACAACGTTGGGATAGGGTTTTCCTTAGTCAATGAAAAGGAAAACCCAAGTAGCACAGGATGGAATCATGCATAAGAGGGTGCATTCGATCACTCAGGAGATGGAAAAACTTTCTTTTGTGCCAGAATTCTCCAGAGTTATGGCACCACTTCTAGCAGAGGTTTCAGGAGCTTGGTTGACCGGTGCGCCCAACCTGTGGGCATTGGTTACATAGTTCACTGCGACGCATTAGGGACCAGACTCGGGTGTGTCCTGATGTAGGAGTGGGCATTTATCACCTATGGATCATGGCAGATGAGACTGCACAGAGCTGACAGGAAGCCTCGAGAGTTCAAGGATGACGACCACGTCCATATACGGGTCTCACCTCGACGAGGTCTATGGAGATGTAGCCAAGGCAGCAAGTAATATCAGAGGTTCAGCAGAACTTTTCAGGTCCTTATCTAGGTAGAAGAGGTGGTTTACCGCTTGACCCATCCACCTCGGTTGCACCGAGTGCACGACGACTTCCACGTATCTCAACTAAGGAGATACGTGCTTGACCCGACACATGTCATCGACCATGGAGAACATGACTTTGGTGATGGAATAACTTTTGCGAAGTTCCAGTATGGGTTTAGGATCGACAGGAGTGGATCCTACGTGGATGGTCGATTCCTTTGGTGTGCTTTCACTGGCAGTACGGGATCCTCCAGGTGAGCACATGGGAGCGGAAGGCTCAGGTGCATGCTCAGTACCACTTTTGTATCCCTAGTTTGTGTTAAAGCTTTATGAGGACATAAAGCCCTGAGGTGGGAGTCATTTAAAGACCCGTAAAATTCAAGTGAATTTTTTTCTTAATTTTCTTTGGGATTTTACAAGAACGCAGTTTCTGACGGTGCATGATTCCGAGGCCCGGTGTTCCCGGAATTAATTTCTGAAGATAGGCTCGGGTACGTTCAGTGAACGAATGAGTTAGTTTTTCTAACTTTTAAACCGGTGCTCGGAATTGAAATCTGATGTCATCGATGAACTCGTAGCGCCGGTAATTTCTTAAGAAGACCTTTTCCGAATGTGGGTTTTCTCGGGAAGATTTGTTTAAATTTTGAGGTGTAAGTGAAGAATAAATAAAATTTGTAATCTAATTTTATTTTTCTTCTAAGTAGTTTTATCCTTTGTGTGGAATTTGGGTTGGTAACTACCCTTGGGAGAATAAATGAGTGGTGGGGCCCACACGAGCCCCCACCTTTTTACATTTTCCATAACCCCTTGAAACTGTCCTTTAATTCGAGACCACTCACCTCCCCATATCTCCTCTTTATTCATGCCAACTCAATTTAATTAATTATGTGGTTTGGTTTAAATTTTAAAATCATTGAGGTGTGAATAAAAATAATATCATGGGATATTATTTTGGACCTTTGGTGTGTGAGAAAACCTTAACAACATTCTGGGGTTTTTGGGAGATCTTTGGTGTGAAGAAGAGATAACTTCCTTCCGATGAAGAACGACACATCTTCAACGAATAACGGTTCTTCTTCAACGAAGAACACTTTCCCTTCAACATAGAACGTTCTCGACGAAGAACGCCTCTGACGGAGAACGTGAAGACACCAACGACGTTCCTTCTCTTCTTCTTCCTCCCCGTCAAGGGAGGAGACACCACTGTGGGAAACATTTCCATCGAAGACGGCTCTTCCTCCGATGACAAAGGAATCGACAACGATCTTCTGCGATGACTGATCAACGCGACGCTTGCCTTTTTCCGCGGCTCAAAGACCTGCGACGTCTTTTCGAGGTAGGGGATTTTATTGTTTTTATTCTTGAATTCTTCCATCGTCATTCCTCATTTGAAATTGGGCCGCTTACTATCAATTAACGGGAGGGGGTCGGACCGCACAAACACGGCCGACCCTCCATTAATTCTGTTGATCAACCATGTTGTGGTTTGGAACGGAGATGGCGTGGTGCTGTGGCACCGCGCGGGATCATGTGGCAAGGATGTGCGGCACCGTCGCACCACCCCGTTGAAGACGAAGAAGTTTGGGGCACCGTCTCTCCGCGCCGGAGAATCACGAAATCACCGCGGCCAGAGCGGGGTCGCGGTAGAAGGGCGCGGCGCCGTCGCACCGCGCCGGTCGGACCAAGGTCGCGGCTTAATTTGTGGCCGAGCAGGGACAGGCGGCCAACTTCCGGCCGCCGGCATTGGAGCAGGAGGACTGGCATGCGCCGGTCCTGTGGCAGCAGCAGCCGGCCGGACAAAGGAGGAGCCGAGGGTTTGTAACCCCCGGCTGGCCGGACAGCAGCGGCCCCCCACATGGGGGTCGCGGTTACGCAACAGGGGGGCAGTGACCCCCCCAAAACCGCTCGGTCGTTTCGACCGAGAAACCTGGCCAGCGCGCCGAGCCGGGCCGGACCTTGCTGCGCCAGCCGGGCCGGGCCACGCCCAAGCGGGCCAGACCGGACCCAGGTCGGGTCAACCCGGTTCGGGCCGACCCAGGGGGTCTCGGGCTGGGTCGGTCCGGGCCCAAAACCCCCACTTTCAGACCTCTTCTGATCTGTTTCTCATAACATGGGTTGCAGACCTCCGATCGACGCACTGTCGGCTACAATGCGATCCTTAGATCAAGAGGATGGTTTCAGTATATTGTACTCATGCTTTCAGAGAACTTTGGGTATAGAAGGGTTGGTTCGAACCTGAAACCAATTGGGCCCTCCGAGCATAAACGCTTATAACTTGAGCTCCGGACGTCCGATAGACGTGTCTTTGACTTTGTTGGATTCCTCTTGATGGTACGTAACTTTTAGCATACTTAGCCTGAGGTTTTGATGCAGTTGGAGTATGGCTGGGTGGGATGGTACCCCAAATCCAACCGGGCCTCTGGAACGGAAAAGCTGATACCTTTCAGACCAGACGTTCGTTTGACGAACCATCAGCGGCTTTGGTGATCACATTGAGAAACAGTCCCTATGAGTATACCCCATGAGAGTTCGGGGTACGGTTGAGATATGACTGGGTTGGTTCGTACACGAAAC
Source organism: Viscum album (assembly GCA_963277665.1). NCBI lineage: Eukaryota > Viridiplantae > Streptophyta > Magnoliopsida > Santalales > Viscaceae > Viscum > Viscum album. Next base: position 964,254,473 of record OY728163.1, on the reverse strand, counting down.
CAACCGGGCCCCTGGGACAAAAAGGCTAATAACTCATAGACCAGGTTCCTGATTGACGCACTGTTTATTGGGTTGAGACCCCTATGATGAGGCGGTCCTTTGAGATACTTCTTCGTGGGACTTGTGATACATAGAGTATCGACCTGTAGCTCATGGATCGGACCCTCCCGGAGATGATCTAGCAGAGTGCAGAGACCTAGTAGCTGACTGAGACCTGAACACTTCTGATCGATCGACTCGAAGTGATTCAGATAGCTCAGTGGGGTGCGCTTGGTTGTAGTGGCAGACCCATGGAAGAGGTGCACTTGGTTGTAGTGGCAGACCCCCGGTACTCCACAGATTGTGTACCTCTATAGGCTCTGAGGGGGTGTGCTTGGTTGTAGCGGTAGACCCATGGTGGGATGAGATTGGTTGTAGCGACAAGCCCACAATACTCGACAGGTGGAGTACTTCAACAGTCCAAGGTTAGTGGGACGCACTTGGTTGTAGTAGCAGACCCACTGTACTCGACAGAGGAAAAGTTCTCCAACAGCCGTGGTTTCATTATCGTGAATATAATCCTAGTTTGACCTGAGTCTGTGACCTTTGTGTTTACCTCATGAATGAGATGGGTCACTTGATAACTTAGGTATATTTATGGTCATATACCTAGGTAGTGGTTATCCATTGATTTCATAACCTTGTGTTTCCTCATGATTGAGATGGGTTACTTGATAACTTAGGTATAAGTATGGGATTATACCTAAGTAAGGTTTATCTATTGAGATTATTCATTGTGGTTATCCTTGTTGGATGAAGTGATATCTTTAGGGTCTCGGGGTCCCTACTGAGTATCGTATACTCACCCCTGCACGGGCTATTCCCACACCTCATTGTGTTGGTTGCAGAAGACGGCAGCGCTGACAAAGGCCAAGTGTTCAAGGACTGGACGGTACCCGGAGGTGGACCTTACGACAAGTCAGTATCCGGAGGTGGGCTTCACGACGAGATGACACTCGGAGGTGGTTGACGGGCGAGAGCGTTGTAGGGGCTATCTGTACCTACCCTTCAGGTATAATCCATGGAAGATGATCCAGGAGCTGCCCTATCTGTAACTACCCTTCAGGTAGGATCCGTGGTGGATGATCCAGGAGTTGTGCTATCTGTACCTACCCTTCAGGTAGGATCTGAGGAGGACGACCCAGGATATGCTTCCATTATTCCAGCTATTTGTCTTTTTCTATTGTACTTTCATTCAGTTATAGTTGTACTTTCAGTTGGGTTTGTATTCAGGACCACTTTCTTTTCAGCACTGTCTTTTGTACTTAGTGTATTACTTCTTCTTGTACTCTGTGGTGTTTTGTTTACTTTATAAAGGAAATTCCTTCCCAGTTATCGGTATTTACGCCTTTGGTGCTAGTCGCCAGCCCCTGGCCTATGGAAGGCGGGCTTGGGGTAGTCACGACATGGGCCCCGAGGAAGGGTCGTGACAAGTTCCCCCAACAATAATATATTAATATTATTAAACAGCAATTTCCTACCTTCCAAAATAAGTAGATCCCCTATATTGATGCTTTAGGATCGATAAATCCCTTATATATAAAATTATCCATCTAAATATATAATTATTCATGTTTTGATGAATACATTTTATAAGGATAAAATAATATCAAGGATAATCCTAGTTTTATATATATCTAAAATTCAATCTCATATCAACGAGGAATAGACAAAATGTCTTTGATAATTTCATTATGAAGCTAATCCATAACTCTCAATAACTCTTTGACATAAACATAACAACATTTCAACATTAGTATTGTAATTTATGACATGATTGATGTAAGATATTTAAAATCTAAAAACGTACTGACCCATTAAAAAAATGATAAACTCTCACAATTTATATTAGATAATTTTATCAATATTAAATAGCAATCAATGACTAAAGGTTCAATATATAACCAATAAATTTTTATGATTGAAATATATATATGTATGGAAGAACTAAGTGATTTACAATTTTTTCGATATAATTATCTCAGAAATCAACACACCTATTATTAATTAAATTGTCCACAATATATAATGTATAACAGAATCTTTATAAAAGTATTATCAAGAATAGGTATCAATTATTTAACTAAGTTGGGTGCAATGAAAGAGTTTAATGAATTTATATAGACCATTGAATAAAATATGGTAGATATTGAATGATGGTAATTTGAATGATCTCAAGCCTACCTCGCAATGGAAATCACATCATGAAGTTATTTTCCTATAATTATACTTTTAAATATCTGATGTTAAACACTACTAAATCCACACTTTTTCTAATGACCCTATAGGTGATGAATATCATGTGGATAATCTCTACCTACGTTTTCATATATTGAGGAACTAAAATACTAATCATATAACTCCTTAGAATCTTAGACCTTGAATATACAATAAAATGTGATCCCTTATCCATATATTCACTCTTTAGAAATTTATCATGAGTTTTTACATGAAAACACATCATATGTTCTTTATTATTCTTGAGTACATCAATTTTCAACAACACATCAATAATTGAAAGAAATTTTAATGGAATAATATTACACTCAATCATTGTGTATAAGTACTCCTCCATATTATATACCCTCACCATATCATATAGTTAATGATATAGAAAATATATGATAAGATTTAAGAAATTTATTTTGAATTATGTATCATTATATCTCTCATATATTATGGTGATAATTTGTTACAATGGTGCTACCTTTAGCAATGAATATAATAATTTAGAATAAAACAATCTTATGAATTTTTCTTATATTACATATAACTCTACGTGGCCGCTAAGACAAGCTATCTACATCATTCTTATTACAACATAAAATAAAAAAAATTTAATTGAATCTAATTGTCAATCCAAAAAAATAATTAAATTTGATCTTAATCTCCTCAAATATCCTCTCTACCTCCTAATAATAAATTTACCCCTTCTTATTTGGTACATTCTTCCATTGAAAATCCCATAATGTCATCCTCTATGAATTATCCTATTCGTGGTTCACACACTATTGAATCACTATAAAATCTTGTATAACAACAATTAATCATTATAAACATGATAATTATCCACCGTCCATGTTTATAAACACCACAAAAACATCAGAAACTATGATATATATAGTATTTTAATTTAAATACACTATTTTTTCAGCAAAATTTTATAAAATTTAAATAATTGTTCAAACATAGATGATACATATAGAATTCCAAGGATATTACCCAACATTTTTTAGACTATAATTATATTTTTTAGATCATGTGGGTACTTATATATCACATATAGTCACTCTAGTACACATTACATACTAATATCAGATGAACTATTTTCCTACCATGCCAATGAATTCCTCACCAGACCATAAACTAAAAACTTCTTCAACAAAAAATTTAATAATATACCACTATATCATGATCAATATATACTTGAACATCTACTAGGTTACAATTTAGGATAAATTAATCTTCAAAATCCCACTTCTATTAGGTCATGTGTTAACAACTAGCATCGAGGGTATATAACACCAAAAATGGGTCGAATTTCCCTCTTTAATACAAAAAACTAATAAAAATCACCAGTGAGCACTAAAATCATATGTAAAACTAACCCAAAACACCATTAAAATATGTATTAATGCATGTAGTTCTATGTTAATCAAAAAAAATCTATAAATACGTTAATAAAATAATGTTTCTCCCAATATGATGATGACTCCTACAATAATAGTTATTCACTATTTCTTAATCTACTAATGTTTATCCCCATGTTTAGTACCATTCTAAAAATCATCAAAAAATACATAAGAATAAAATTTATCATATAAGTATACTCTATATTTTCAACTATAAATGTTAATTTAACGAAGGTAGAATTATACTGAATCCTTAGAAAAAAATATAAAATATAAAATATTCCATCTACAATCATCTTAAAATCCATATCACCACATGATCAATCTTCAATTATGTATAAATTACATTTAATAAAATCCTAAAAATTTATAAAATGAATTACCCCACTCTTGTTTCCCACTGATTTTATAATGCTGATATTCTAATGGCCCTTAACCTGGTACTCCGATCACTTGCCATATTGATATAACATACCGTCATAAAAACATTCCATACCACATACTAGATCCTAATACCATAGATCATTACCCCACATATCATAACAGGTATCACTACATTATTACTATTATAATACAAGAAAACAAAATTAATAGATAGGGAATAATTATTTATAGAATATCACAATATATTAGATGTTGGGGTTCACCATATACCCATACCATTATATGACCATTTTTCCTGTATCCCATCTTTTTTTGTGGTTCATAATAAATAAAAACATATATAATTATATATAAAAACACATAATCCCATCAATGTTCGACATCTAATGAAGAAATATATACAACCACCACATCAACTCATCAACAAATTTAAACAAATACACCTACCCCAACCATATTAAAACATGGTTAACAAATCAATTTTTAAAATTAAGAATTTCTTTTTCTAATACCCCCTCTTATAATAATTTCACTAATAGTTAAATTATTCACATCTATAGTTTATAATTTACCTAAACATATTATAATATTATTTTATACTGTAAACATCGTCTCATATAGATACATTAATCCAAAATTTTCATAATTAATAATTTCTACATAATCTATTATTTACTTATATACTAAAAAATAATAATCAGTGAATATTTATACTTTTAATTATACATTACGTTATAAATTAATGATTATTTAATTTATAATAATTTATATCACCATTTATATATTTTATAGATGAAAACCATAACCATTCCAAAGATCATATAAATTCATTAATGTAATTCATTAAACTTCATGATCTAGGAAAACAATGACACTATATCCAAAAAAACTATGTTATATCAAAATTATTAATAAGATACATCAATTTTTCCATCATTAGAATATTCAAATATATAATTATTTTAGTAACATTTTATTTAGATAATTGTATTCTATCAAAACATAATATAAAAAATTAAATATGAAAAAGAACAAAAAATAGCATATATACTTTAATAAAAACATCATATCCATTATTTTCATCCTTTTGAGGTAATATAAATTTTATAATTTCAAAGTTATACCTAAATAAAACCAAGTAATTATTTATACAAATTAACAAAAAATAATGAAAATGGTGTTATCAAATAATCTAACTATATCATATCAGGAGTCATCCTAATTCAAAAAAAAGATTCAATACTCCAACCACCCTATATAGAACTTCAAAAAATATATAATTCATTTATCAAATAAAATACATATACATAATTTCATATCATCCACATTTGGGATAAAATATGGAATTAAATAATGAATAAATGACTAAGGAAAAGAGTTTTTGGGATCATTAGGATTCAATATCATGATATTGGGAACTAAAGGATCTGCTAAGGGGGTTCACGATCCACCTATAGAATAAACTAGATTCCTATATTTATAAGAGGGTCCAATTTGATTACATTAAAGAAAAATAATGGTTTTATATTTATAAATAAATATTATGTTAAATTTAAAATATTGTGTTTCCAAAAATCTTGTTGTTATTTTGGTCAGTCGATAGTGATTAAGGAACCAAGGTGACATGAGACTCATACAATTTAAATATAAACATAAATTTTATTCTAAATAACTTTATTTTTAATAAATCCATTTCATAACTAATGCACCATGATCACTTTTCATTCTTTTTATTTAACACATGAGATAGAACATTAGTGGACTGCTCGGTAAAGCATTTCATCATTAAAATATTATAGTGGTTTCTCCACATTTTGGATATATACATCACCAAATATGACCACTAAACAATAACATAATAATTGAACATTTCAATCAAGCCATGTAAATGTTGGAAAACATATTTCAAGATATTGTTCTCCAAAAAACAAAATGAAACCCTATTACTCTTCCCCTAGAACAGTTACCACGCACCACAAAAAAGTTCATAACCATGAAAATTGATAATAATATGGCTTAGTTTTGACTAAATCATGATGGTACTTATCTGAGAACATAGAAATCATCTATTATTTGACTACTAAATTGTATACCCACTCATTCAATCTCAATATAATTTAATTCAAAATTATTTTGGGTAATAAATATTTGGACCTCTAAACTCTTTATCATAGTGATGATAAGTAAGGGAATTTCTTAGTGACATCAAAATATAACAAGGATTATTTCGAGTATAATTAATTTACTTTTACTTTTAAATTATATAAAATAATTCTAGAAATATGAGTTAATGAATAGGTGAGTTTTATATTCTATAGGATGAAAATTATAAATTACACAATTTACCCTTCTCTTAAGCAATAATTTTATTAATGAAAAATAACATTTAGTATTATAGGTGGAGTTTAAGTTATCAAACTTGTTATGTTAATGAATATAATAATTTTGTGTTTAGTGGATGATAAAAAATGGAATCCCCATTGTTACATTATCGTACTTCAATGGACAAAATTCTAAGTGTTAGAGGACTAGGATGGTTATCTATATAATGTATTTGTGTTTCAATGATTATATAAAAGTGATTAATGAATTTTTTATTAATACCAATGAAATTGAATTATGGATTATTCCTTAATAAGTTAAATATCATCAAAATTTAATAGATATTAATATTATATATTACTGACTTTTCCATAATTTATTTAACATAATTTCATAAAGATTTATTACTTATGAAATTCAATAAACAATCATTGTTACAAAAAGAATAATTGATAATTTAATAGTATTGTGGTATAACGTTGTAAAATTATTCTTTGATATGTTATAAATGTTTCATGGATAAATCATTTCTTAGAATAGTGTTAGAATTTTAAAATTGGTAAGTAATGTTATTACATTGGGGATTATGATTTTACATCGAAGTCAATCTTTGAAAAAATAAATATTAATTATTATAAGGTATAATGACTTATTTTATAATATTATACAGTTTATGCCTTTTACGAAGCTAAAAATTAATATAAAATTTTAAATTTCATGATGTATGGAGATAAATTAAAAGATATGAAGATGATTAAATGTTAATTAAAATAGATATTGATTATTTTATTGATATGTCTTACAATGTATAAAAATGAAAAAAAACATTCTATTTAATAATTATTTTTACAAAGGATGATACACAACTAATAGTAGATATGAAAACTCATTGATATATTGAAGGTTATGTAATATTCAAAATATAAGAAAAGGCTTCAAATTCAATTTTAATAATTCCAATAGTAATGATGGATCTTTGAGAAAATTTAGATGACTGTAGAATAACATGGAATTATAAAATCTATGTATCATATATTTAATGAAAATTAGTAGTATAAAAGGATATTTAATGATATATATGACAATAAAGTGAATATAAATAATTATATGAAATAAAATTTAAATTAATTTGAACATTTTAGTGGTGACTCAAATTAAAACACAATAACTATGAAATCGTATGAGTATGTTGACATATTTTTAAGGATAAAAAAGTATTGAATTATTTTTATTCATAAATTCTATATTGCAAAAGGTTTTATTCTAATTATATGAATGGGTATTATACTATTCTTAAAAATAACAACGATTCTTTTAAAAATAGAATAAATAGTTTTCCAATCATTTTAACTATACTTGTATAGAAAATATTTTTTTTGAATAATATTTTTTATATTAAATGTAACGGTGTAGTTTTTTATACATATACTATAACGACCCATACTTTACATACATTGTTAATACATCAAAATTGAAGCACACTTATGACAACATATGACAAAACAACAAAGGACCGTATAGGTATAGTGTCTTTAGAAACTGGGAAACATGAACAACTGGTTCATAAATCTTCTACAGTGTCTCCCATTTATTTAATCATATCTGGGGTCCCTTTTAGCATATTCTACTTAATATCCATCTTCTTGAACTGGGGAAAAGAAAACATAAAAGGGTGAGCTCAAATGCTCATCAAGGGAAAATAAAGGAAATAAAAATCATATCATATCTTTTTAAAAATCATAACCTGCAAAAGAGATCATAATATCTTAACATGGAACAAATCATAGAAGTGAAAATGAGATCCCCATAATCATAACATGAAACTTGAAACTTTGTGGCATGCACACATAATCATGGAAAATCATTTCTTGTTAGTCATGACTCATTGCCAAGACTATCTTAGTGGACAAAGTCCCTTTCTGAACCGAGTCACCCTCATTCCAGTCCTGTTTCACTGAACCGGTATAATCTACCGTTCCAGCCATGTCTATCTCATGAGATATAAAATCTTTACCCAATGCATTGGAGGGAGATATAGTTCCCACCCATATTATAATGAATCTTTTCTTATTTGTGCCACATAATCATAAACCATACATCATAGCGTAACCCATGTAATAAAAATGGAATTCTTAAACAACATGACATCATAAAACAATTCATATAAGATAAAAGGAATTCATAAAAATATTTCCATCACAACATAATCAAATAAATTTAATAATAGGGATAAAAACAGAACCATTTTATTATCCTAGATGGAAAATAATTTTGATAAAATACTTGAACTCCATTTTTGAGGAAAATATCCTTTCTACTTCAAATACATTTTTCCTTTCATAACATGTCATATGACTTTTAAATAAAAGAAGACGATTAAAAATAAACTTGAAAACTTTTAAAGGAAGCTTCTTGGAAATAATGTTTTAAAAATCCATTCATGCTGTATAAGTTAAAAAAACATTCTTCTCGTACTTTTGTCGAAAAAGTCAAAAAAGTACCTCGTACGAAAAACGACAAAAGATTCCTTTCATATCCTTTTCTAAAAATTTAACGAAGGGTAAAATTGAATATAAAATATTGTATAAGGATATAAATATTACATATTGAGGAAACATGGATGTGGATGATAAAATACACCCCAGTAAATACTAAAGTATAAACAATCTCGGATAAAAATGAGATTGTGATATTTCCCTTACCTTAGGTCCGATTTGCTTTGTACGTGTCCTAAGCTCCCGTATAATGGTTTAAATAATGTTATTGACTTATTCCAGAATCATACATATTGATATGATATCATATATGGTCATATTATTAGCTTCTTGTTAGTAATATTTCATTGTTACTTGTTACTCGGGTCCTTATTTCCTTTTGTTCTTATGCGTGTTTTGCCGGATAAATTTTTATTCTTCTTTTAAGGTTATAGATACCATATATCCAGAATGGTATTAGTTTAAAATATATCATATTTATTCATTCAATTCATTTATATAATTACTATGTAATGATGATCATGTAGAACGAGTCGCATCACATCGTGGAGACGGTATTCCGTACGTACGCACGAGTGATGATATCGTTCCTATGATCGTGGAGTTGTATTGGAGTATATATATATTATTTCAGTATAAATATTAATTTATAATAATCATAAATAGTTACTCATTACACCATTATACCCATTCTTGTAAGGTGATGGTGGAAAATAGATTACACCACGGCGTGGAGACGGTATTCCGTACGTACGCACGCGCGGTGATTTCATTTTTCCGTAGGATGGATAGAAGGTGAATTAGGGTTGTTTCATATTTATAATAACATATAAGTATGTAATTAATACTGATGTTATTACTTTATCATGAAACAACTAAAGAAGAAGAAGTTTAAGAAGAAAGAAATTGAAAAGATCGGTAATGAATATTACCTCTTCTTTGGAACGCCTCTTTGAATCCTCCACTTAGGGAACTAATATTGGTCTTTGAAGAAGACCAGGACCTCTAGGATTATTATAGGGAAGTGGAGATGAGAAAATGGCAGGGTTTGGCCGAGCTTGAGTGCTCAAATTGGTGTGAGGAGGAGGGGGAGGAGGTGCCCTTTTATAAGGGAGGAGACAGGCACCTTAGGAATATCTCAAAATATTATTTTATATTAAAGTCAAAATCGGTTTATAATGGTTCCAAAGGGTCTTATTTCGAAGATAAAGTGGTTAAGGGTAGAAATCCTATCAACCAATTGGATTTAGACAAGTTTAGGGTATTATTTTAACCTTATCAATTAGATTTAACTATAAGTTAAATAATTTAACTTTTACCGTGTCTTTTTGTTTTCTTTCACTATATGGTTAATACACTTACTATAACATGCCAAACGAACCCCAAATTGTTTATTATTAATATATATATATCCTCATCTAAGTAATTTGGCCGAACCTTAGATTTTTAGTATTAAAATAACAATTAATAATATAATATTTGATTTAAAAACTATTTTGTGTCAATTTTGACACTATTTGATATATGATTTTTGTGAAAGTCATAACAGAATGATATGTTCGAACCAAGTTGATTAAATCAACAATAATATATCATAGTAACCTATAAAATTAGTGGAATTCATAAAAAGTCTCAAATTACATTTATTTTGGTGTTTATAACATCAATTATGTCAATATTTTATTAATAAGATAATTACTGCATCATCATTGTGTCATAAATAAATTAAATTATTTAATGTCTAAAAATTACAAATAAAATACCATTATGTATTAAATCTTTTTATCTTTATAATTAATATTTATAGTCGAATTTATCTTATGTATAACCCCATATTAAAAATGATTTACTTATTAAACTTTGATTTTAACTATTTTAACCGTTCTTTAAATAAATTAATAATAAATGTCCTAATCTAACCCAAGTGGGCCTAAATGGTCATATTTTATTCCTAAGTTTGTTTTTGGTCGAATTAAACTTATCCAATAGAATTAGGACATGTTTTAGGGTAATAGTAATATCATTTTTACCCTTAGTTACCCTATTTACTATTAACCGCGGTAAAAAAAAGTAAAAAGTTACTATTCAACAAAAAATTATTTTTATCTCATTGAACCACATTTTACTTACTGATATCAACCGTGTCTATCGGATTTTCGAAATTCCATTCACAGAAGTGGTAAAATTAAGTTTTATGCAAAAATTCAGTTTTTAACCTACCACTTAGTGGTTTCACTATTCATCAAAAATTGAAAGTTTTCAGAAAAATACCAAAATTTCACCCTAGGCTAATTTCGGTATTCCGAATCCAAAAATGAAGTCCATTTTGAAAAATAAAATTTATAAAATTTCAAAAAGTAGTTATAACTATTCATAACGGCTAGTTTTAATAATATTTTAATAGCATATCGTTTTTTAGTGAAACTCGGTATTGCGTACGACGCAAGCTATCGAGGAAGGTCACAATTGCGTATAAAGTAAGCCAAGCAAGTGTGTAGTGAAATATTCTTTTGATGATATATATATAACATAAAAACAAAATATTACTCATAAAAATCTCGGGTGTTACATTCTACCCCCCTTAAAAAGAATTTCCCCTCGAAATTTGTCACTTTGTAACAAACAGATGAGGATAATTCTCCCTCATCATATCCTCAAGCTCCCATGTAGCTACGTCAAGTTGGTGGTTCCTCCATAAAACTTTCACCAAGCGAGTGGTCTTTTTTCGTAGGACTTTTTCGCTACGATCCAGAATCTCTATCGGCTGTTCTTCATAAGAAAGATCTTGCTCCAGCGGTACAACTTCTGAGCTGAGTACATGTGAAGGATCTGGTATGTACTTTCTCAGGAGAGATACATGGAACACATCGTGAACTTGAGAGAGATTCAGTGGAAGCGCCAATCGGTAAGCTACCTTCCCAACACGATCCAGTATTTCGAAAGGACTGATATATCTAGGGCTCAACTTCCCCTTCTTTCCAAATCTCATAACCCTCTTCCAGGGAGATATTCGTAAGAACACTTTATCACCCACTTCAAACTCTAGGTCTTTTCTTTGGTTGTCGGCATAACTTTTCTGTCGACTCTGAGCTGCTCTTATGTGTTGTTGAATAGATCTGACCTTTTCTGCCATTTCATCAACGAGATCAGGTCCTAATAGCTTTCTTTCCCCAACTTCATCCCAGCAAGTTGGAGTCCTGCATTTCTTTCCATAGAGAGCTTCATAAGGAGCCATCTGAATACTGGAGTGAAAGCTATTATTATAAGAAAATTCCACCAAAGGTAGGTGTTGATCCCAACCTCCTTTGAAATCCATAGAGCAAGCTCTCAACATATCTTCTAGGGTTTGAATTGTTCTTTCAGACTGACCGTCTGTCTGGGGATGATAAGCAGTGCTGAAACTCAACTCTGTATCCAGAGTATGCTGAAAACTTTGCCAGAATTTCGAGGTAAATCTCGGATCCCGATCAGATATAATAGAAAGTGGTACTCCATGCAATCTTACCACTTCCTTTACATATATCCTGGCAAGATGATCTAGAGAGAAATCCTCTCTAATAGCAATGAAGTGTGCAGACTTTGTAAGATGATCAACTATGACCCAGATAGCATTATTGCCTTTGGATGTTTTAGGAAGTCCTGTGACAAAGTCCATAGTGATGTTTTCCCATTTCCATTCGGGTATGGGTAATGGTTGTAACATCCCCTTAGACTTCTATCTCTCAGCTTTAACTTGTTGACAAACCAAGCATCAAGAGACATATTCGGCAACATCTCTTTTCATGCCATCCCACCAGAAGTACTCTTTCAGGTCCCTATACATCTTCGTGCTTCCAGGATGAATAGAGAATGATGAACTATGAGCCTCATCCAGCAGCTCCTTCTTTAATTCGGGGATGGGAGGAACACAAACCCGATTCCTGAACTTTATTATCCCATCACAATCAAGGTTGAATTCAGGAACATTTCTCACCTTCTTTTGTAACTCGACATCTTCTTTATGTGCCTCTTTAATCTTCACATGTATAGATGGTTGAACATTCATTTGAGAAAGATAAGATTTTTCCCCTTCCATTATAATTCCAAGATCCATCCTTTGTAAATCCATAAATATTGAATCTTTTGTGATCCTCATCATGGATAAACTAGCATGGTCTTGTCGACTTAATGCATCTGCCACCTTGTTTGCTTTCCCAGGGTGGTAATGGATTGAGCAGTCGTAATCCTTAATCAGCTCCAACCATCTTCTTTGACGCATATTCAACTCCTTTTGTGTGAAAATATACTTTAAACTTTTATGATCAGTATAAATATCACACCTTTCACCATAAAGGTAATGCCTCCAAATCTTTAATGCAAAGATTACCGCAGCCAACTCCAAATCATGTGTTGGGTAATTTTGCTCATGGATTTTCAACTGTCGTGAGGCATAAGCTATCACCATATCATTTTGCATAAGAACACACCCCAATCCCTTCTTGGATGCATCACTGTAGATCACAAACCTTTCTCCACTACAAGGCAGTGTGAGCACAGGTGCACTGGATAACCTTCTTTTCAACTCCTTGAAATTCTCTTCACATTCCTCTGTCCAAACAAACATAACTCCTTTCCGAGTCAACTTGGTGAGTGGATTAGATAATCGTGAAAAATCTTTTACAAAACGTCGATAATATCCAGCCAAACCAAGAAAACTTCGGATCTCAGTTACTGTTGTTGGTCTTGACAATCTTTCGATAACCTCTGTTTTTGCTGGATCCATAGATATCCCCTCTTTTGAGATTATGTGACCCAAAAATGCAACTTTTTGAAGCCAAAATTCACACTTGGTAAATTTGGCATAAAGCTTCTCCTTTCTCAGGGTCTTCAATATAATTCTCAAGTGATCTTCATTCTCTTCCTTGATCTTTGAATAGACAAGAATATCGTCTATAAAGACTATCACAAATTGATCAAGATAGTCTCTAAAGACTCTATTCATTAGATCCATGAAGATAGCAGGGGCATTAGTAAGACCAAATGGCATCACTATAAATTCATAGTGTCCATACCTTGTACGGACAGTCGTCTTTGGTATATCCTCCCTTTTGACCCTTAATTGATGATACCATGAATGAAGATCAATCTTGGAAAAGTATTGAGCTCCGCGTAGTTGGTCAAATAAGTCATCAATGCATGGGAGAGGATATTTGTTCTTGATAGTGATCTTGTTAAGTTCTCTATAATCAATGCAGAGTCTCATTGATCCATCTTTCTTCTTAACAAATAGAACAGGTGCTCCCCAAGGTGACGCACTAGGGCGTATGAATCCCTTATCAAGATTCTCTTGGAGTTGCTTCTTCAATTCTTGTAACTCAATTGGGGCCATTCTATAAGGTGTCTTTAAAATAGGCAAAGCACCCGGTACGAGTTCTATTGAAAGCTCAACTTCACGATTTGGTGGAAGACCCGGTAATTCCTCCAGAAAGACATCATCAAACTCCCGTACAATGGGAATATTCTTAATCGTGAGTTTCTCACCAACCATTTGAGATAAATAACCTTCATTTAGTGGAATCAATACCCATAAGATGGAAGAAATTTCCACTGGAATGTTATGTTCATCCTTGCATTGATAGAAGATCGTAGATTGATCTGGAATATGAAATGTGACTTCCCTTATTTGGAAATTGATATGAGCTCCATGTATAGAAATCCAATCCATGCCAAGAATCACATCAAATTCCACTAAAGGAAGGATCACAAGATTTTCAGGAAGCACTTTCCCACAAACTTCGATCGGAGAAGAATTATAAATTTTTGAAGTGACTGTTGTGCCATTAGGTGTTGTCACAGCTAACTCAACATCTAATTGTTGAGGTAATACGGTGATAACCTTAGAAAATTTTTCATAAATAATAGAGTGGGTGGATCCAGAATCAAATAAAACATTTGCTACTTTAGAGTGGATGGTAAGTGTACCTTTCACCACTTCGTTATCGTACTCCACATCGCTGATAGAAATTGCATGTGACTTTCCTTTATCTTTAGCCTTAAGATTTTGTTGACGTCGACCATCATCATCAACCCTTGGATTTGGGCATTGATTGGCATAATGCCCCATCTCCTTGCACTTGAAACATTGAAGTGTAGTAGGTTCATTCATTGTATCCCTTCCTTTGTTTGCATCATTAGACATCTTCTTCTCATTATCGCGACATTCAAATGCTCGATGACATTCCTTTCCACATTTGAAACATTTACTTGTCCCTTTAAGACAACTCCCTCCATGTTTCTTTCCACACTTTGAGCATAAGGGAAAGCTCATCTTCTTTTCAGTGTGATCTTTAGATTTTCCTTTGAATTCCATTTTCCTCTTCTTATCAAACCCATATGACTGATGGGTTACTCCAATCTCTATCTCGACTTTGAGAGCACATCGAACGATTTCCTCGTAGCTATTGAAGTCCCTTATGGCTAACGCCCTTCGAAGACTTGGTTTTAAGCCACTAAAGAATCGATCGATCTTACTCTCAGGTTGGATAATAATACCAGAAGCATACCTTGCAAGTCTTGTAAAATTTTCTTCATAGGTACCAATAGATTCATCATCCCTTTGCTTCAGTTCAAGAAAATCTTTCTCCATCTTTGTTCGGAGAATACGAGGGAAGTAATTATTGAAAAATAAGTTCTTGAACTCATCCCATTCCATGGACTCAATTTCATCCCTTTGCCTCATATTCTTAATAAGATTCCACCATTGATCGGCATCTCCTTCCAAACGATACACTGCTAGGATGACTTTATCATGTTCAGAACATTGAAGAACTGAAAATATCTTTTCAGTAGTACTAATCCATTGTTCATCAACTAATGGATCAGTAGACCCGCTGAAAAAAGGTGGATGCTGCCTCATGAAGGATTCAACAGAATGTTGCTCCTTCCTTTGCTCGTTTGGAAGTCCTGCATGATTCATAGCTTGAGAAATTTGTGTGAGCATGGCTACAAGATTTTGCATTCCAGCTCCCATATCGTTTTGTTGCTCAGGGGCACAATCATTGCATTGCCCATCGCATTCCACATTAACACGGTTCCTTCAGGTTCCAGCCATTGACTAAAACCAAGAAGAATAGTGTGAGCAACACTAATTATAATAGGAAAACCACATAATTCTAGAATAAAATTTTCATGCTTAAGGTCTTATCCTAGGTTATTCATGGCCATTTCTAAAACACTAAGATTGTGTTCTATGCTTAGACCTATCCTTAGGGTTCTTACTAAGACTTTCACATCCTAGTTTCCAAAGGTTGACTATACCTTTCCTCTGATACCAACTATAACGACCCATACTTTACATACATTGTTAATACTTCAAAATTGAAGCACACTTATTACAACATATGACAAAACCACAAAGGACCGTATAGGTATAGTGTCTTTAGAAACTGGGAAACATAAACAACTGGTTCATAAATCTTCTACAGTGTCTCCCATTTATTTCATCATATCTAGGGTCCCTTTTAGCATATTCTACTTAATATCCATCTTCCTGACCTGGGGAAAAGAAAACATAAAAGGGTGAGCTCAAATTCTCAGCAAGGGAAAATAAAGGAAATAAAAATCATATCATGTCTTTTTGAAAATCATAACCTGCAAAAGAGATCATAATATCTTAACATGGAACAAATCATAGAAGTGAAAATGAGATCCCCATAATTATAACATGAAACTTTAAACTTTGTGGCATGCACACATAATCATGGAAAATCATTTCTTGTTAGTCATGACTCATTTCCAAGACTATCTTAGTGGACAAAGTCCCTTTCTGAACCGAGTCACCCTCATTCCAGTCCTGTTTCACTAAACCGGTATAACCTACCATTCCAGCCATGTCTATATCATGAGATATAAAATCTTTACCCAATTCATTTGAGGGAGATATAGGTCCCACCCATCTTATAATGAATCCTTTCTTATGTGTGCCACATAATCATAAACCATACATCATAGCGTAACCCATGTAATAAAAATGGAATTCTTAAACAACATGACATAATAAAACAATTCATATAAGATAAAAGGAATTCATAAAAATATTTCCATCACAACATAATCAAATCCATGTAATAATAGGGATAAAAACAGAACCCTTTTATTATCTTAGATGGAAAATAATTTTGATAAAATACTTGAACTCCATTCTTGAGGAAAATATCCTTTCTACTTCAAATACATTTTTCCTTTCATAACATGTCATACGACTTTAAAATAAAAGAAGACAATTAAAAATAAACTTGAAAACTTGTAAAGGATGCTTCTTGGAAATAATTTTTTAAAAATCCATTCATTCCGTATAAGTTAAAAAAAACATTCTTCTCATACTTTTGTTGGAAAAGTCAAAAAAGTACCTCGTACGAAAAACGACAAAAGATTCCTTTCATATCTTTTACTAAAAATTTACCGAAGGGTAAAATTGAATATAAACTATTGTATAAGGATATAAATATTACATATTGAGGAAACATGGATGTGGATGATAAAATACACCCCAGTAAATACTAAAGTATAAATAATCTCGGATAAAAATGAGATTGTGATATTTCCCTTACCTTAGGTCCAATTTGCTTTGTACGTGTCCAAAGCTCCTGTATAATGGTTTAAATAATGTTATTGACTTATTCAAGAATCATACATATTGATATGATATCATATATGGTCATATTCTTAGCTTCTTGTTAGTAATATTTCATTGTTACTTGTTACTCGGGTCCTTATTGCCTTTTGTTCTTATGCGTGTTTTGCCGAATAAATTCTTATTCTTCTTTTAAGGTTATAGATACCTTATATCCAGAATGGTATTAGTGTAAAATATATCATATTTATTCATTAAATTCATTTATATAATTACTATGTAATGATGATCATGTAGAACGAGTCGCATCACATCGTGGAGACGGTATTCCGTACGTACGCACGAGTGATGATATCGTTCCTATGATCGTGGAATTGTATTGGAGTATATATATATTATTTCAGTATCAATATTACTTTATAATAATCATAAATAGTTACTCATTACACCATTATACCCATCCTTGTAAGGTGATGGTGGAAAATAGATTACACCACGGCGTGGAGACGGTATTCCGTACGTACGCACGCGCGGTGATTTCATTTTTCCGTAGGATGGATAGAAGGTGAATTAGGGTTGTTTCATATTTATAATAACATATCAGTATGTAAGTAATACTGATGTTATTACTTTATTATGAAACAACTAAAGAAGAAGAAGTTGAAGAAGAATGAAATTGAAAAGATCGGTAATGAATATTACCTCTTCTTTGGAACGCCTCTTTGAATCCTCCACTTAGGGAACTAATATTGGTCTTTGAAGAAGACCAGGACATCTGGGATTATTCTAGGGAAGTTGAGATGAGAAAATTTCAGGGGTTGGCCGAGCTTGAGTGCTCAAATTGGTGTGAGGAGGAGGGGGAGGAGGTGCCCTTTTATAAGGGAGGAGAGGGGCACCTTAGGAATATCTCAAAATATTATTTTATATTAAAGTCAAAATCGGTTTATAATGGTTCCAAAGGGTCTTATTTCGAAGCTAAAGTGGGTAAGGGTCTAAATCCTATCAACCAATAGGATTTAGACAAGTTTAGGGTATTATTTTAACCTTATCAATTAGATTTAACTCTAAGTTAAATAATTTAACTTTTACCGTGTCTTTTTGTTTTCTTTCACTATATGGTTAATACACTTACTATAACATGCCAAAAGAACCCCAAATTGGTTATTATTAATGTATATATCCTTATCTAAGTCATTTGGCCGATCCTTAGATTTTTAGGAATAAAATAACAATTAATAATATAATATTTGATTTAAAAACTATTTTGTGTCAATTTTGACACTATTTGATATATGATTTTTTTGAAAGTCATAACAGAATTATATGTTAGAAACAAGTTGATTGAATCAACACTAATATATCATAGTAACCTAGAAAATTAGTTTAATTCATAAAAAGTCTCAAATTACATTTATTTTGGTGTTTATAACATCAATTATGTCAATATTTCATTAATAAGATAATTACTGCATCATCATTGTGTCATAAGTAAATTAAATTATTTAATGTCTAAAAATTACAAATAAAATACCATTATGTAGGAAATAGTTTTATCTTTCTAATGAATATTTATAGTCGAATTTATCGTATGTATAAACCCATATTAAAAATGATTTACTTATTAAACATTTATTTTAACTATTTTAACCCTTCTTTAAATAAATTAATAATAAATGTCCTAATCTAACCCAAGTGGGACTAAATGGTCATATTTTATTACTAAGTTTGTTTTTGGTCTAATTAAACTTATCCAATAGAATTAGGACATGTTTTAGGGTAATAGTAATATCATTTTTACCCTTAGTTACCCTATTTACTATTAACCGCGGTAAAAAAAAGTAAAAAGTTACTATTCACCAAAAAATTATTTTTATCTCATTGAACCACATTTTACTTACTGATATCAACCGTGTCTGTCAGATTTTCGAAATTCCATTCACAGAAGCGGTAAAATTAAGTTTTATGCAAAAATTCAGTTTTTAACCTACCACTTAGTGGTTTCACTATTAATCAAAAATTGAAAGTTTTCAGAAAAATACCAAAATTTCACCCTAGGCTAATTTCGGTATTCCGAATCCAAAAATGAAGTCCATTTTGAAAAATAAAATTTATAAAATTTCAAAAAGTTGTTATTACTATTCATAACGGCTAGTTTTAATAATATTTTAATAGCATATCGTTGTTTAGTGAAACTCGGTATTGCGTACGACGCAAACTATCGAGGAAGGTCGTGATTACGTGTAAAGTAAGCCAAGCAAGTGTGTAGTGAAATATTCCATTGATGATATATATGTAACATAAAAACAAAATATTACTCATAAAAATCTCGGGTGTTACATATACTTTTCAAATTAAAGATAAAATCATTGATGTTTTTTAGTATACTATATTTAAATTGGTTGTTACAATGTTTTTATGGGGTTTCATGAAGTAACATAGTAGTAAAAATCATGTTAAAGAATATCAAGGAATTAGATCCCGTATTCATTATCCAATGATATATATAAGTTATTATTATTTTTATTTTATAAAATTTATTTATTCTATTCTTCCTGTGGATTTTTATATTCTTGGTGACTATGAAAATTATTATATCTCTATATTGAATCATTATGGTGCTATAAAAAATTATTAGTTTCAATAAAGGTTATATACAATTATGTATAATGAAAATTCTATTAAAAAAATATAATTTAGATTCTGAATTAATTTATTTCTAACATCAAAATACCTAAATTTATATTTTTTCTAGTATATAAGATTATTTTAAAATATTATAGTGTATAATACATAAAAATATTCATTCAAAGTGGTATATGGATATTTTTTGTTCTATTCATATGAGTGTAGATTTTTAGGATTATATGTTAATTCCAAAAAAGGTTAAGTATGTATGAATTTATAGATATTTCTAAATGAAAAATATTTAGAATCTATTTTTTTATAGAAATATTGAAATTTTTATCTTTTGTTTAATGGACAACATAATAAGTATTTATCATATTTTTTGTGAATATTGTATTTTTTATTATTATATTAATTCGTAATCAATTTTTTAGATATATTTATTAGATTTATATAATCTATAACTCTATAATTTTACAATGTAGTTCTATATTATTTTTTTATAAAAACATTAGTTATCTGAATATTGAAATCAGTGAATCATTGATAAATAATAGGGAAATTTTTCATAGTAATGTTATTATTTGAAGAAGTTTTATAAGATTTATATTTATATTTAATTTCATTAGAATAACTTATTTGTAAATAAATATGTGATATATAAACAATTTGAAGGAAATATATATCTTATAAGTAGTCAATTAAAAATATTTTATTTTTATTCTTTTGGAAAACATCTACATATATTTGTATAGATCTGAAATGATATTTAAAACAAAAGTAGAGTCTATTTTTATATTATTTTTTTTCCTATTTTAACTTGGGTTGTGTATTTTACCAATAAAAAGTTAATAATTATTTCTCATAAAAAATCCATAAAAATCATAAGAAAAAAACATATATTAAAATAGTTTCTTAAGGATTTTTTCATAGAGGAAAATTTGAAATGAAGATGTTCAATTATTATTGATCCATATTGGGTAACGAACCAAAATATTTTACACCTCAAATACTTTAGAAAATTGGTTTTACTAAAACAAGAAATAAAAAAATTTATCAAATTTCTATATTTATATTATTTCATTATATTTTAGTTACTTGTTTATAGTTACCTCCATTAATATATCATTTTATTTCATAAAATTATTTCAAATACATAGTATTGAATGAAAAAATTCTAATAAATTTAATGGAAGGAAAATAAATGATGTATACAATAATGATTTTTGGTGAAAAGTTTATATTCATAATTCAAAACAAAGTCTAGGAATATTATTTTTAAAATTTTATTAATAAATCACCCTTACGTATTTAATTAATAACAATGATTATAAAGTATTAAAAAAAATTGGATATTTAAAAAATATCTTCTAGTAAATTTTTATTAATGTGAAAATTTTGATTAAAATAAAATTTCAATTGATATTAAATATTAAACTTTTAATACATTGAGAAATTACTCTATGCTAAAAATAAAGAGGATTGTAATATGGAACATATTCATCCCTAGTCATATAACAGAGATTTTAATTGTAAAACATTTGAGTGTGGTTGGAAGAAAACCTTAAATACAAAGTGAAAATCCTTTATATTTTATGATAGGTACATTAATTTATAGTTCTAGGAAATTCATTTATTAGAAAAAAATCATAGATTTTTCATTCATTATTTCACAATTATAACCTAAATCCTTTGAAAAATTACTATTTTATTATAATATAGTTTTAGAACTCTACGGCGATGGCGGCCGCAGCGAGGGCGATCCGCTAACCCTACGGCGATGGAGGCCGTCGTGGCCCCTTCCCCCATCAGGGGGGAGGGGTCTTTGTCTCCAACTCATGCCTTAGGAATTGTGCGACCACGAGGTAGGGATTGCTTTGGATCCTCACTAGACGCAGGTTTCTTCCTCCCTGCAATCGACGTTGCTCCGAAGGTACCTAGGTGCGTTTCAGGTCAACCTATTGTTCTGGTCTCAGTGAAGGAATTCCATGAAGCTTCAGCTTTACTTTCCTCGGCGCTAATCGTGAGGTTTACGAAGCGGCGACCTCTAGTGGAGCACTTCGACAAAGCAATCAATACAGAGTGGGGTTTGAAACACCGTGCGCTTGTAAGTATACTGGGACCACGTCAATTCCTTATTTTATTTGCAGATGAGGAATATTTGGGAATGGCTTGGTCGCGAAAGAGGATTCCTTTCTGTGGCCTCCAGTTCCACTTACTATGCTGGTCCTTTGAGGCGCACATGAACCGTGACTCATCTTACACGGCAATTTGGATACAATTGCCTGGACTTCCTCTGCCATTTCAGAATATTGGGTTATTAAGATCAATAGGCAACTTGATAGGGCGTTTTGTATGCAGTGATCAAAGAACAGCTTCCATGTCTCATCCCTTTTCGGCTAGAATTTGCGTAGAAATGAACCTTGCAAGAGTGCCTCTAGATCTTGTCTGGATTGTAGTTGAAGAAGAGTACAGGTACGCTCAATCAATAGTCTCTGAATCCTGAATCCCATTCTGCTCCTTTTGTCACAAGCAGGGCCATGATGAACATGGTTGTCGAAGGAGGTTCAGGGGTGGTGGATGTTCGGATGTTCCAGCTGTACCAGCGGGCGTTCCTTCGGAAGGAGAAGTGGTCACCACTGGTGCTGAGAAAGGCAGCGATCAGTCTTCACCTGTAGGCAGGCCTCAAGTTTTTCACGCTCCCTCTAAATCAGTTGGGGACATTGATCCGATGGTTCAGGGGGTGCTGTCAGGGGAGGTAGATGTTCCATTGGTAGGAGTACAGGTGGAAGTGAATGAATCTAGGAGAAAGGAGACCATATCAGGGGCTGTGGTAGGGGATTTGATGAATGGAAACTCCCTGAATTCTGTATCCGATCAGGCTCCAGTGGATGTTGTTAGGGAAACCCAACTGGAAAACACTGGAATGGCTGTGTCTCGGCCTGGAGACTCGACTCTGAATGATTCTAATACACTTGTGAATGTGATAGAAGGTTCAGATTCACATATTATGGCAGGATCTGTAAAATCTGGATCCAAGATTCAGCATGAAGTGGAGAGATCAAACGATGACTTTCAGTACATTGGAAGGGGATGCGCTGTGATGCTGGATAGCCCTAAGCCTGTGGAATTGGTGTCTGAATAGAAGAACACAACTGATGTCCTGGTGTAGGTAAATTCTCATGAACTGTTTAATCGTTCTACAAATAAATTTGTAGTGCTGGCTGATGTTGGATCAAATGAGGCAAAAGAGATGGAATTGGCAGAGAAAATTGTAGATAAGGAAGGCAATGCTGGCCTGGATAGATTGAGTGGTGAAGGTAAAAATCCCTGCACTGATGACACAATCAAGATATCTCAACTGGAAGGTGGGAATGATAGAAATGTCAACCCTCCTTTGGCCCATAAAAAGCAGTGGGGGGATAGATCTGATTGTGAAGAAGAGCTCCACAGTCACAAAATATCTTACAGTGATGCTGTTAAGAATTGAATTCATGAGACCCTAAGCAAGGAAGTGGAAGAAAAAACTCAAAGCAGGAGGAATCCAAGGAGAGACTATATGGATCAACCCAAACCAATGGCGACAAGGTCTGCACACAAGATTTTAGGGTCACAAGAAAATGTCATTGCAAAAGGGTATAGTGGCAATCAAAGAGGAGGGCCCCCAAAGAGGGACAAAGGATTCAGTGGGAAACGGCCGGTCAAAGAGAAGTTGTCTGAGGAAATGCTTCGGAATAAAAATATGTACCTTGATATGATGCGCAAATACGAATCTTCTGAATGGGAGTCAGCTGATCCTGGTGATGAGTTATCTGATGATGGGGAGAAAAATGCATATGGTTTTGATGTAATGTAGCATTTTTATTTTCTACTTACTTTACTTTCACTTTTCCTTTAATAAATTTTCGGGACCAGGCTTACGCCTGTTTCAGACTTTCCTGGGTATAGTTTTATCTATCTACGATTATTTTATTCGGATTGAATGGAATGAAACATTGAAGTTAGAAAAATGATACATATATTTTCCCATCATAAGTTCAAATTTTTTTTAGAAATATGCATAGAAATATTCATTTTAACCACGGTGTGATAACTAGAAATAATGATACATTTTTTTTGTTAATGTTTACAATAATGAGAAACTAATAGATTATAATTTGACCTTTATTAATATAGAATTTAAGAAATGAATTAGACTTATCCATTTATATATATTTTATATGGACTTCAATGTTTTCAATATGGATATTAAATTTTATTATCTAAATGGTTTTATTTTAGTTTAAATGTATGATGAAATCCTTCAGGAATTGAAATCCATCTCAACCCTAATTCCATTTGTAAACATGAAAAAATTATGGTCTTAACCAAGAACCTGGATAATGTAATTAATGTCTGTATTATTTTATTTTATCACATGGAATTTTTTAGGAGCATGGACCCAACACTTTTATCAATACTATTTCAATAAATATTAATGGTGTTCATATATGTGTTGACAGTCTAATTTTTGAATAGAAAACCTAAAATCCATGAAATGTTTCTTATAAACATATATTGAAAGATATTTAAATTATCATGTCTTGTGATTTAAATTTAAATCATAGTTTTATAATTTAGTAGAGTTATTTTGGTATCATTTTGAACAGGATAAAATATAAATAGTATCTTATAATGATTTTAGAACATGATATTAGTGGATCTTTTGAAAATAAATGGAGTTATAATATTAATTATTATATCGATAAAACAAAAAAAAATTATTTTATAGTCATTTTTATCGAAAAATATTTTATATTTCATTATTTATTTCTATCAGTGGGCCAAATATCATAGATTTTTATGTGTCTCTACAATAGATTTATTGTAATTCAAAAAAATAAATTGAATGATTTTAAAATTATTCAGTGGTATTTAGATAATAATTTGATTAACAGAAAAAAAAATTATTCGACTTCTCATATTGAATTACTTTCATATTCTGATGCTAAATTTTGAGGCAATATATGGTCTATGAAGAGAAACTTAGAGAATTTATCTTCTTGGGGAAATGTTTTTTTATTTACATTTTAAGAAAAAAAAATTATATTACATTCAATAGTTTGTCATAAAATTATAATATATGGTAGTTTAGTCATAAATTTTGGTATATGTTTTGTTTATGAAGATTATAGTTTTAATATTCAATAATTTCCTATCAAATATTATAAAAATAGCATTATAATTATTTATCAAAACACAATATAGTAATCTATAACTAAAAACAATTATATTTTCCATCATTTCTTAAGATACCATTCCCAAAAGTGTAATTTATCTTTTATGTTTATTAATACTAAACAAATTCTTGTAGATATATTAACCATGCATCTTGTATTTGATCGTTTTGATTTTATTAGTACTGATTTTCTTTTATTTAGGATTAAATGAAACATCGTTTTTAATTTTTAGATTTGTGATGTTTTATAGGAATTTTTATTATTTCATATTTATGTGTTTTTACTTATGCTAGAATTTAAATTTTATATTTTAACATAAGATAGTAGTTGAAAGTTTTTTATTAATATTACATAATGTTTTACTTTAATCTTATGATTTATTGATAGACATAATTTTAATATCATGTAATTTTTGTATGGTGGCATTGTTTTTATATTTAATAATGAATTTAAAATTATATATAATGTATTATATATAATTTCTATTGAAATAATTTATATATGTGTTATTTTAAAATATGTGAGTATGATTTATGTTTTTTTACAAAATTTATTGTGAAAAAAATTGTTTTTAAACTTCTTATGTGTAGATGTTTTATTTTTATTTCACGTGAATTAGTCACGTTTTTTCCCAAGAATTATATTCCCATACTCATGAATCATTGTAAATATTTTTTAATTGATTATACACTGAGTATAAATTTGGAAATTACTTGATTCTTAAATTTATCTTGTATTCTTTGATCCTTAAAAATACATCACTAATTATCTATAAAAACATTTTGATCATTATGGTAATGAATAAAATATATGATTATTATTCTCAAAAAAATCCCCAACAAATGAGAGAAATTAAGTATTTCGATGTAACATTTTAAATTTAAATGTAATGGATTTTGAATGGATAAATACGAGGATTAAATTATTAAATATAGATACAAAATTTCCTAAGGATGGATTTTTTTTCATTTAAAAATTAATTTTTTATAACATAGATGTGAAAGGTTTTATGAAAATGTTTAATCAAAACTAAAAATATTGAAAAAAATTTTAAGTAAAATTCAGTTGAAAATCATATATATTTTCTACTATTTAAATGAGTATAATTTTATGAGAATTTCAGGAATATTTTTTTTTAACAAAAACATTATATGTAAGGTGATATTATTCATAATTATATTAATTTTTTCCATTATTAACACTATTATTTTATATGATATGATATTAGTTAAACTAACACTATAAAATAAGGTTTTTTGATATGTTTATACACACTGTAATTTTGTCACTGATTTATGTGTTTGAGAAAGATATTTTCATTATATATATCTTTGTTATATATATTTATTAATGAAAAATAATTTATATTTATATTGATACATGGTAATGGTGATGTAACACTAATAATTGGGTAGTATGATATTACAAAAATATCCTTTTCATTTTTTTTTTGAATATTTTATTTTTTAAGAATCATTTCCCATTAAATGAAAATGATTCCATTCAAACACATCATTAGAATGACATTTTTGGTATATTTCATAGAAATATTGTTTATAAATGGAGTGTATCATTAAATAGGGTGAATTTCAGTGACGTATAAAATGATGATGAATATTATAACACTCTTATTAAGGGGAAGTAACTCATTGATGATTAAAGAAAGGATGGTATAACTGCTGGTGTTATAGAAATAATTACACGTATTGAAGGATAAATTATAGTAATGTATTAAATATGACTAATAAAAATAATTAACTTGATATGACTATAGAAGTATTTTAAATATTTCGGTTCTATTCATTGTTAGATATGTTGATAGAGATTGAATTGGTGTTCATATCATTGATGATCATAATGTTATTTTGATAACATGGAATTGTAATTGATTAACCGCTTAATTTTTTATCTATATTAATTGAGGAATTCTTCACTGATTTGGATGCCATTGATGATTTTGAAAAATAAATAGTTCATTATATAATTCATATATATTTAATATTTTAAATATAGTTGAAAGAAATTATGTAATTAAAATTAAATTTTAGGGAATATATGAGCAAACAAAATAATTCAATTATATGGGTAAATTCTTTTATAATTCCTTTTTAGTGGAAAAATTATTTTTGAGTGAGTATTGAATGACTATATACTGAATTACATGATGAATGTGTTGAAAAGAATATTAGTTTGGATAATATAAATGGATAATTTATTATTAATGATTAAATGTTTTTTAATGAAAAAAATAATGATCTAATGAAATTTGACTTAGGATAGATACTTCATCAAATTATCTCTTTTTTTCTATTCATAAATGTAAATGGAATATTGTTTTTAGTTTGATATTTTTCGAGAAAAGATTTATCTAATGAAACATCTATTAAATTCTAAAAAATCATTAAAATTTTTGAAATATTATATTGATACTATGTAAGACTTTTATTAATTGAAATCTAGGAATAAGACTAGTGTATTTATTTAAAATAATTTTACTATATTAATAATTTCATCAAGGCGGATTTGTGAACCTACTAATAATTCTATTATTTTGAATTTTTCTATTAGGGAGAAAATTTGAACAATTTAATTTAATAGTTAGAATTTTAATATAATAATTAATGTAATATTACTAAAATATAATGTATAATAACTACTAAACATAAATTAAAATAATTTAAAATGAATTTTGTTATTTATGAATATTTGAAAATTATTCCTAAAGATATTGTGAATATCATGTAAGATATGATCAAATAGTATGATCTTTATATTTCACAATTATATTTTTTGAAATGTGTAAGATACATGAATTTAAAAAATTAATTGATATTAAAGGTATCTTCATAGGCGTGAGTTCATATCAATGTTTTATTGAGGATGATTTAATTATTACTAATATTGATATTTCATCTTTGGATATTTGTTTGAAATCTCCCAATCTAACTATATAGATAATTTAGAAAGGATTCTAAGAAATAACATTTAGTATATATAATTTATATTATGAATAGAATTTAGATATTTAATACATTAACAATTTATTGGTTTTTATAAGTATATAAATCATATTTATTCTAATATGTGAATAAATTTTGAGAATTTTAAGATTATTCTTAAAGAGCATAATATAACATTTAGAGTTGTTTATTAGTTGTTGATACATTGATAGAATACATTTTGTGTAATATTGTATAAAATTTCTAATAATTGGAAGAATATTCCTTATGTTTATTCTCATAATTTTATTGATAAAGAAGAAATAAATTAGATAATTGTGCATATATATTTTGGAATAAAATTTTACTATAAATCCTTTCATTATAACATTAAATATGATTTTGTAAAGTGATAAGATTATTGTTCAAATGATTCATTTAAACTAAAATAAAAAAAAATTAATTTTTTAGTATTTATTTTTTGTTTTAAAATTTCTAAAAACATTATTGACATGGATTTAGAGAGTCAAGTTAGAAATATTAAAATATATAGAATCAGAAGATTACAATCTATAACAAAAATACCTAGTAGATCTTAATTTCATAGAAGAAATTTTACACCTACACATACACAAGGAATATAATATATACATTTTACAACATAGGTAGATTATTATATATATATAACAATTTTTATTTGATTAAATAAATATTTTGATAATTCAACAATTTCTTATTGGAATGATATGTATAAAACAACAAAAAATTCTTCTAAACAATAAATATAATCCTCCCATTTCATGTTATTATTTTTTGGAATATGTTTTCTAGAATATTTTTTATGTTTGATTTCATTTTTGATGACTTATATTATTTATCATATTTTTATTCAATATTATCTAAGTTCATGTTTCAAATTAATTATGTAATTATATTCTTTCAATTTAACTCAAATTTTTATATTGACTGTGTATGTGTACATGATTAAACACTCTTTTACATCACTAAAAATTGGATAGTAATTGATTAATATAAGGTTAATAGATTATTTTATGAGAATATGGAAAATTGTGTAAAATACTAAATATTTTTTATTATGTTATATAATAAAGAATATATATTGGGTTGAATTTTGTGTGTTTCATTTTATAAAAAAAATTATCATACTTTTGATACTCACAAAGAACAAATGTTTTGAAATTTAATATATTTTTTAATTTTATTAATGTTTAAGTTACTAATTTTTCTTCAAATCGTTTTTGAAAAAATAACATCCCAAAATGTAACACCACTATGTTGATGGCTGGATAGGTCACCACATGACATCAGGCATGCCTCCCTGTATAGGAGAGACTATGGACTAGCATCATGGGTGTATGAATAGTTTGTGTGGAGACTATTCCCTCTTATTAGAGATCCACAATTGTATAAAAGATTAAATAACAGTCAATTGTGTAAGTAAAAATACACAATTAGAATGAAGTAGAAGACATATTTCATATAACAGAACAAATGTGGCCAATTCTAGTTTATACAATAAATAAATTCATTACATGGTAGTGATACATGACAGAAACAGTAAGAGGTACAAAATTCATTTAAATAAAAAATAATTTATGAATCTTGTAAATAAAATAACTAGATTCCCAAAGGTGATCTCCACGAGCATCCTGTTCTCCTGCTCAGTCCTTTGCTCCTAACTCCCCGATACAAGAAAAAAATCAACAAGCAAGGTCCAAGTCCCTAGAAACAAGAATGTCTACTCAAGTACCCTGGTACAATGGCTTCCGGAGTAGGGTGTGACATATAAATCTCATGAGCCCAAAACAACTAGTGTCTATCCAAATCCAAATAGTGTTATAGAAATTAAACAGTGTGCAGGCATGCATAAATAATGTAACCAGTACAATGTAACCAAATACTCATGTACTTGCCTCATCCCTCAAATAGTGTCTAAACGTATAACATGTTCATTAATACAATAATTACTATTTTATATTGATAGGTCAGGTGAGGCATAGCCATCACAAACAAAAACTCGCGATAGTATAAATAGTGAAGGTTTCAAGATGTAACAAGGAAACCTAAAAATGATATCCACTGAGGGAGTTCTATGATAACAACCAAGGTAACATAGATCTCATGGAATAATAAATCATAAGTATATTAGTTTATATAAGGAGTAAGAGTGTAAACCATGGTGTGTAATCCAAGGCATTCCAAAATAAGTCGCTAACCAAGTCTAAGGTGATTGACCAAGGTAAAACAGGTCAACACAATTATAGGGGACTATGGGATTTAACCATGGAACCTAATAGTGAATTATGGAACTAAGGATTGCATCCATGGAATCTTGTAATAATGTATGAATTGAAAAATTCTAGAGATTAGGTGGGTATCAACCGAATAAATTTTTACCCTCAAATCGGAATGTGGTTCCTGAGTCCCAAGGTATTATCCTCTGAAAATGCAAGGAGAGCCCATGTCAACCCATTCCTTTTGATATTGAAATCATTTTTTAATTAATTTTTTCGAGGTATTTCATTCCATTAGTGTGGATTGGTCAAGTATATTTAAAAAAATATTTATTTTCCCATACCTTTTCTTTGATTAGTGGTGATAGTATATGTAGCATTTCAACCATGAAATCAAGTCTTAGTTAATCATTATGTTAATTTTGTCCAAGCCTATTTGTTAATTAGTGTGAATAGGGAAATAATCATTGCAACCATTTCATAAAATTCATTAAGGAATTTTTAAAATTCATGGTTCACACCGCTACCTTACCTTAACACGATGAGGGTTTCCATAAAAGTAGAACCAATTATTCTCTCATGAACTCGGGTCCATCCATGAAATTCATACATGGGAATCCATGTATCTCTAAATGTATGAGTATTAAAACCCATTGATTCCATCCATGGTATGCATAAATTGGAACCCACGTGTCACCCATGGTTTTATTAATATTCCAAAATTTGCATAAAAAAATTGGTAATTTGTTTTGTTGGGTCAATCATAGAGCATTAATAATTAGTTTAACTCAACTATTTCCATTTCCAAAACATGTCAACTACATTTATATGTCTTCGAGTATCCATGGAAAGGAAAATTGCCTATATGGGTAATTCCAATCTAAAAATTGGACCTTACACATAGACAATGTTTTTGCCCTTTAATCATTTAAAAAGGGAAACTCTGTGTTTCTAATGCCATCAGGGTCATGCCCTAAACATGTCGTATATCAACATAACATCAATGCATAATTATTATAAACATTAGTTGTCATGCAAGAAAGTTCTAAACACTACTTTTTATATTGAATTTAGTGTACCTCCATTGGATGTGTTTTATTTTAAAATCCTGATATTACTTATCACACAAATCATTTATCACATTTAGTATTTTAAATATAAAACATGCTAACGTGCATTTAAGAGAATTAAATATAGATACATAACTGGATAAATTTAAATTCTAACTAATGTGTAGTAAGCATTTTATTAAATCATTTATAATATTTCATGGCATTGAATGGGACCCTACCTCAGGGTGTAACCAAGCCATCCACTCCATCTCTTGGATCTTTCCAACTAAAAGCAGTTTTCCCCCACTATGTATATGCACCTTCACATACATGAAACGATATATATCCCCTATGCAAACACCCACACGGCAAAGGGAATGCTCAAGGGAATCCTAACACATATGCTAAAATACATATACCAATCACGACTCACCAATGCATGCGTTTTTATATATATTAAAAGTCACACCTATCCCCTTACATGCGTATTCAATACCATGGATATTTATACACGTAACAGGGGAACCAACATACATATATTAGCTTACCTATGCCTATGGAGGAAATTCACCCTCGATGTCGTGACTTGAAACCAACAAGAAGGGGTCAATACACTACATATTTGACACTACAAACCTTAAAATAGCTAAAAAAATGCAATTTAAAAAGTGTTGGACCAAGAAACAAAGAAAAACCCTCACCTCGGGTGTCAATGAAGAACCATATCGAAGAGAAACCACTCAGTACATCTCAATGCCATACTGATTAATTAATCGGGATTCGAAGTCTCATGAAGGCCTTAATTAAAGATGTGTGAAAAAGTAACAACCTCAAAAACATTCCATTGAATAAAACCGGTAGGCCGAAATCACCCGAACTACCTCTCCTTTGCTTGTGTTTATCGAAACATGCACCAATAAGACCCTAGAGGACATACACACCATTATAGATCACAACAACAAAAAAATCATATCACCCCCAAAGATTTAAGGTTAGTCTGAACCCCATGGGGTGATGGTTATGCCGAATTGAATCCTGTAAAGGGATGATAATATAGAGGAGAGTAATACATATGAGATTTGAGTAGAGAATCATAAGAAATGGTATATAGAGGTCGATCC
Source organism: Viscum album (assembly GCA_963277665.1). Classification (NCBI taxonomy): domain Eukaryota; kingdom Viridiplantae; phylum Streptophyta; class Magnoliopsida; order Santalales; family Viscaceae; genus Viscum; species Viscum album. The sequence goes on along the minus strand of OY728163.1, from coordinate 964,221,779 downwards.
AAGAGGAGGTCATGAAAGGTGTAGCATGATATTGAGTGGGGATTTCTATGAGGTTGGAGTTTCCAGATTTGAGGGGGTGAGGGAGAGTGTATAGATTAGGTTAAATTTTATTTTATTCTAATTTAATTCTTTAAACATTATCATCATCTCGGTTTGACCCGCAAGGTTTTCCAAACTGTGTGTAATCCATGCATTGTCTAATACCTCCAAGACACACACCACATGGGTTAGGTGAACAGCTTAGGAAACCATGTCCATCACGTGCACAAATCCACTACCCCTTTTTCATTAGGGTCAGATGGTAACCTGCAGTGGGCCACACAATTTAGAAGGTTGTGTGTAAACAGTGTGCCCTCTAAAGTCATTTAAATCAGGAGGTTTTTTGGTTCTGAAAATCCCAAAACATCTCAATACATCTGTGAAACATAATGGGGATTCAAAAAATCCCAAAAAAACACATTGGAGTGATCCAACTCTCAAAATAACATTTTGAGACTCAGTTTTAAAAATGACCGATTTAGTAAATGAATAAGATAAAAAACCTTTGTACTTTTTTCTGGTTAAAAAACACAGGATTCAACAATATACCCACATTAAAAACTTCTCATCACTGAGAATTATTTTTGAAAAACATAAACATCACCCAACCTACAAGGGTGATGATTTTTCTTTCAAAAGGTTTCATTGTGTTCCCAGCAACTTATGCACCTTTTTCATTTCTTATACATTTTACACATCATCCTTTACAACCTGAGCCAATGCTACAAGTTAAAATTAAACACAGAAATGGGGCTTACATGAGCCAATTTAGATAGAGACATGATCATGTAATTGTCTTGATGAATACTCGATCGATGGTGCTTCCCACTATAGGTCTTAACATAAGAAAAGGGGAAATTCTAAGACAAGATACCTCCACCGTATGAATAGTCTTACAATGCACAATACTGAGTGTTCTTATGATGTTCATAGCATGATTTAATATAAAGTAAACTATAAAATTCTGATCAACCTAATGGAACTTGTCGAGAAATCATTCTCAGAAAACACTACCAACCATAAAATCATATATGCCTTCACCTTGAAACATGCTTTAAAGTAGTTTCATCACAAACCATAAACATAAAAATGAAAATAAAGAGAAAAAGTAGAGCCACTTGGCCGACATATCTCGAAGATGTCCAGCCTAAGTGGCCGACGCAAAACCAAAGGAATCACACGAGTCTGTGAGACCGACCAAGGAGTTCCTATGTGGGATCCTAGGAATCACTCAGGCCATACCATGCCTCGATAAGAACGGTGCTTTACCATGTAACACTAACAGATATCACCCAAAAATATCAGTAACTTCTAATGGTTTAGAATTGTAGCGGTTTGGAATTACTTCTAGTGGACTATAATTGATACCTATCAGGGAACTCCATGGGCGGCTACACCCCCTAGATGGGACACACCACCATCCCTAGTGGCAACCATTTCCTCAAAAAGCCCTTGGGCAGAAAGCCATGTTTCGTCCAACGCCCACATGTGAGAGATCCCAAGGATCAGATACATTCCTACCTCCTTTGCCTCTGATACCAACTGTAGAGACCCACTGCTTGACGTAAATGGACATTACATTACTTTTGAGGAATACTTAATACATAAGCAAAACAGACACCAAAGGACCGTAATAGTTTAGTGTCTTTGGAAACTCGGACTATAATCTTCTAATCGTGGTGAAAGATCTTCAATATATCCCATAAAGATTTTCCCCTTTTGTTTCCCTACCTAAAACCATTCTTTATATCCTGGGTAAAATAAAACATATAAAGGGTGATCTCAAAATCTCAATAAGGGTAAGCATGGAGAAAATAAAACAAACCATATACATTTGAACATAAAAACATGAATATAATTTTTAAACATCGAAATCTTGAGCAATGACATAAAACATGGCAGTACGTAAGGAATAAATAATAATGGAACATCAATCATGATAAAATAGCTTGGAAATAAAACATGTAATTGTTGAAATACATTAATCACATGATATTATTTCTATAGTATCTAAGACATTGCTTCCAATACCATTTTAGTGGACAAAGTTCCTTACTGAACTATGTTTACTTGCCGCTCCAGCCCTGTATTACAGAACCAAATTTTCTTGTCATTTCATCCATTTCTATCTCATGAGATATAAATCTTTACCCAATGCATTGGAGGTAGATATAGGTCCCAAAAATCTCATAATGAAATCATTCTTACTTGTGCCACAAAATAAACATAAAACATTCATCATAAAACAAAGAATAAAATGGGTTTCATAAATATCATCCCATCATCACATAATCCATATAAAACAAATGGATATCATTTCATCCTAAGTAAAGTGAAACCATGTAAATCATAGAGACATTATACTTGAAACATACACATATGAAATAATGTCATATTAGATGGAAAATGGTTTTGATAAAACAATTGAAATGAATTCTTCAGGAAAATATCCTTTCTTTTTCAAAATCAGTTTCTTTTGACAAAATGTCATGAAATTTTAAAAGAAAAGATTTTTTTTGAAAATATTCATGAAATCATGTAGATTAAGATTCATTAAAATAAGTCTATGTGAAACTGTAAAAATTTGTTCATGCCGTATAAGTTAAAAAAATAGTCTCCTCGTACTTTTGTCAGAAATGTAAAAAAGTACCACATATGGTAAAAAAACAAAGATTCCTTACATACAATGTAGTAAAAGTAAAATATGGGTAAAAAGTAATATAAAAATACATGATTTTTTTTTGAAAACATGGCAATGGATGATAACAACAACCCCAGTAAATACATATGACTAAACAATCTTTGATAAGAACGAGATTATAAAAATTATCCCTTACCTTAAGTCTGATATGCTTCGTACGAATCCAAAACTCCTGTATAATGATTTAAATAATGTTATTGACTTATTTCAGAATCATATTCATAGTTATGATATCATATATGGTTCACTTATTACATTATATTACCCGTTCTTTTGTAAATTCCATGTTAAAGAGCGTTTTGGGTAAAATCGTTTCATCTTTCATCCGTGTTTTGACTTGTAATTATTCATATGATTACTTATATCATGATTACTTAATTCCAGAATATAAAACATGATTTATATATAATATATATTCAAAATATACATATATATAATATATAAATAAATGGAAATAAATACATCGTTCATGGAGATGGTAGGCTGTACGTACGCATGAACGTTGTTTTCGTTTCCTTATTGAATTGAATGAAATTAAGTAGATAAAATACATAAATATATATAAATAAATCCAGTAGAATTATTATGTCATATATTTCATTATTAATTATTATATATACTTTATAATCATTCTTGAATTGTTAACATGGAAAATGAATCTCATCGTGTCGTGGATACAATAATCTGTACGTACGCACGAGCGATGATATTGTTCCCATATTTATTGAATGGAATTGGAGTGAATGATATAATATATTAGAATAATTATGATGTTATAATAATCATATGTAGTTATTCTTTACACTATTATACCCATCCAAGTACAGTGGGGGTGGAAAAACAGATAACACCACGGTGTGGAGACGGTATTCCGTATGTATGCACGCGCAGTGATTTCATTTTCCTTAGGATGGATAGAAGGTGAAATGGGGTTGTTTCATATTTATAATAACATATAAGTATATTATTTATACTTATTTTATTAAAATATAATTAAACAAATAAGGAAGAGTAGGTAGAAGAAGAAATAAATTTGAAAGAATCGGTAACGAATATTACCTCTTATTCGACACGTCTCTTTGAAACCTCTTCTTAGGGAACTAAAATTGGTCTTTGAAGAAGACCAGGACATCAAGTATGTTGATAAGGAGGTTGGGAAGGGAAATGGGTAGGGGTTGGCCAATATTGAAGGCTCTAAATTGTGTAAAGATGAGAAGGAGGAGTTTCCCTTTTATAAGGGAGGAGAGGGGCACCTTTGGAATCCTCAAATATATTAGTTTAATATAAATTCAAACCCCACATAAAAACCTCCAAAAATAACTAAATTAGAGTATTAGATGATATAGGGTTGTAATCTCATCATACAATCAAATTTATACATGTTTGGATCTTATTTTAAACCTTATCATTTTTATTTATCCTTATTTAATCTATTTAATTTTGTTTGAGGTAATAAAATTCCAAATTTTAAATGGTTATAAATAATCACTTATTTGTTGTTAATTTTCCATAATTGGATACTATATGAAATTTTATACTATATAAATTTTAACATTTAATTTTTAATTATTTCTTTGATTTTTAAATAATTTTATAATATGTAATATTTATAAAATAACAATAGTGTCAATTTTGACACTATTCATTTGTTTGAATTTAAATAAAATATATACAGAATATATGTTCGAGATAAAAGCATTAATAGATTAATAACATGTCATATGTATCTATAAAATTAGTTTATCACATTAAATAGTTCATATAATTTTTATTTTAATACTTTAAAAATCAATTTTTGATATTTCAATCAATAAAATAATTTCAACATCACTATTGTTTCATAATTAATGATAATTATTTAATCCTTAAAAATTATAAATAAATTTATATGATGTATATATTTTTATTATATTTCTAGGGACTATTTATATCTGAAGGTTTATGCTGGTTATCACTAAATTAAAATTATTACACTTATACGATTTAAGAGAATGACATGTTGTCACTTTCTTTGGTTTTAATAATAATTATATTATTTCATGGTCAAAAGACAATGTAATGAATATAGTCCTACCCTTAGGTTATATGTGTCGACTTTTATTCATCCAATAGGATTTTGGCATGTTTTAGGGTAATTTTATAATCTTATTGTTACCCTTAATTACCAGATTTACCTTTAACTATAGTAAATAAAAATTACCGTAGTTACTATTCATAATATCGAAAAAATAAAAGTAACCTATTAACATAATTTGTACCCACTGAATTAAAATATGGAATCCATTTTTCAAAATTCAAAATAAATAAGTTTCAGTAATTAATTTAAAATTAATCCCGTTGTTAAGAAAATGAGTATTAAAAGTTAAAACATTGCAAAAGATTAAAATGATTTTACCTATGAATTCAATGTAAAATCATTGATAATGACATAAATTATATTAAATGGTAAAAATATATTATATTTATACTTTAAAATCAGTAAATATTATAATTTAACCATATAAATTATTACGATGAAAAAAATTGTTTTTAATTAAAATATAGCGTGTTTTTACTATTCATTAAAATATGAAAGTTATCAGAATAATATGAAAAATTTATCCGAAGTAAATTTTTATATCCTAATTGCAAAGAGAAATTTTATTTTTTCAAATTTAACTTATAAACCTTTCAAAAACTATATTTAAAGTGGGTGCGCCATCAAAAGGCGACAAAACTTCATTTTTTTAAAAATACTTATTTTACCTGAAAAATTTATTTTGTTCACATACTATGTTTTAGAAAATGTGTAAGATGAATAATAATGTTATAAAATTAAAAATTTAGTTAATACTATTTATAGCGTCTAGTCCATAATAATATTATAACAATATATCGTTGTTTAGTGAAACCTGGTATTGCGTACTACACACGCTATCAAGGAAGGTCGTGATTACGTGTAATGCAAGCCAAGTTAGTGTTTCATGTAGTGCACGACTCCTTTGTTGTTACATATAACAAAATCCAACCATATTTCATTTATACATTGAATATACATGTATATATACACTCAATGTTGCGTTGAATAATTACTATCAAACAAACTTGAAATTGTGTCTAACACGATCCAAGATTAGTGTTGTGTATACTGCACACTAATACGGTGTTGCATATAGTACAAGATAATATTGGTGTAGCATACAATAGAAGATGTGAAATAAATTAAAAATAATATATATTATAAAATCTCGGGGTGTTACATTCTACCCCCCTTAAAATGAATTTCGCCCTCGAAATTCAATAGGGTTATAAATGGTTTACTACTTGAATGTTTATTTCATAGAAACGCACATCGTAAAAAGGAATACTAAAACATAATTTTAAAAAGTGATGTATGATACATAACGGTTACCCAAATTAACTCATCACTGGGTTTCCACGTAGGAGAACATAGGTGAAAATATGGATATGGAAGAGAAATCTAACCATAAAGTTCTGATGGAGAGTGGTAGAGAACATGTCTATGAAAAAGCCAATAATCACAAAGCCATATATTTTTGATGATCTAAGGTACCATTTGATTCATCTGATATAAGAGCATTAGGACAACATTTTTTGATTTCGATATCATTTCCCTAATGTTGAAAAAATTGAAATAGAAGAAATGCCTTACTTGATATTGGTACAATCTCACGGTTGTTTGTGCCTTGGACAGTTTCCACTTCATCTCTTATAGAAATGAAGTTGAATTTGTCATCTGTGAAGTGTTAGCAGATCATGTGATAGAATAATAGGTCATTCCATCTATCTCAAACATAAGGTTATAAAAATTTATATACATAAGTCTATATATGGTGAGATTAATCATATATGGTTCCTAAAATGGACTTATACTTCATCTATCATAACACCTAAGAAAATAAAACTAGTTTCTACTAACCAGGGAATTCCTGTAGGTTAGTGGTTGGAGATAAAGGCATGTCGCACTTCATTTGTGGGTTCGATTCCCACAGCCCAGTCCAACGAGACGGGTTGTCGCTTGTCCTACGGGTTGTCCTTTTTCTAAAACTACACTATTATAACATTACAGAACTAATATTGAAAAAAAGTTCTAGACTTAAACAATACTATCTGATGTCTCACTGTAAGGCCCCGACCTTAAACCTTACTTAATGTTGAATTAAATTAATAATTCACATTGAGGATCATTTCAGGTTTATATTTTTAGAGAATTAGATCATAAATCAGGATTTACATTCCACATTTAAAAAAAGTGGTTACCTAAAAGATAGTATTGGTATTTCCCCATCAACAGAAACATATTTAAAATAAAACATGGTTTCTTTCTTGACACATCCTTGACACTATCACCATATCATGCACCTTTCCCTTGACCTGTGAAAAACATTTAAAAAACTTGGGATAAGAATAAAAAGCTTAGTAAGGGATATAAATGTATGAAAAGAAAACATTAGTCCATGTATGAAATCATACTTTACTCATAAAACATAAGCATTTTAACATACCTCATCAAATCACAAATAAATCATAGAAATCATAAGGCATAAAGGTAACTTGAGGAATTCATAACATTCTTAAATAGGGAGTAACCCTCTTGGTTACGTGTGGAATACCCATCATAGTATATTCCCTAAATCTCTTCGGAGAAACCTTAACGTTTAACTCCTTCGCGTTACCCAATGCATTGGATAGCTATATCGGGGTCACCCGCCCATAGTTTATCACGGAACCACCCGTATTCATAAAAAATGCAAAAGAACCATAACATAATCATAGAACATAACTTAAGCACAGTTGAAATATAACATTCACACATATTAATAACAATATAACATTTTAAGATATTGAAATAATGAATCCATTCTAAAAACCATTTTAAAAACCATTTAAAACATTTAATAAAGAGATTTTTGAATCAAAGTGTCCCATAAGACTTTGAAGATTTTAAAATTTTAAGCCATTAATATACATATAAATAAATCCTTAAAACCATTTTGAAAACATGGACATTTATGAGAAATATTTATAAGTATAAATCATTAAAACATTTAAAATGATATTTTAGTTAAAGGGTTTTTAACAAAATAAGAGCCACTTGAATACAATAATTGAGGAATAACATTTAATCATAACTTTATAATATCATGAGAATAAATGGATTCATGATATAATATTCCAAACGACAGTATATACACCATATAAGAGTGAATTGGTGCATAACAACAATGAAGTCTCAATAGAAATGTAAAATGAGATGAAATCCCTTATAAAGAAGGTATCCTTAAATTAAGGATAAATCAATCTCATAATTATGTGTGACAAATATAAATACACCCAATATAAGTTGATATTAAGTATAAAACAATCAAAGGTCATTCACACATATTCAAATGATGACATATTCAATAACTACAAGTTGAACCCAAAGAAATCGAAATTGGGTTAAGAAGTTCCCTTGGTAAAAATTCGACAGCCTAACATCGTCACTTCCAACTTCAGAAAATGAGTTGATAAGAGATTAAAAGGGTATCTCATCACTTGGACATAAAATTTACATTAATAAGGATATAGAAGAACATTTCCCAACTTAATATTATTTGAATTAAAAGACATAACAAAAGAAGTCTTTTAAAAAGTGGATGGTGAAAGATTCCCTTACCGACTTGGGTATCTTTCAAAACATACACCCCATGAAATAAGGACAATACAACATTGATGTAAATACTCATAACCGAAAGTATATTACATAAAGATTAGAATAATGGTAATTACATATACCACTCAAAGGAAAAGGTGGTAATTGTAGCATAAATCTCACGGAAATAAAAGTGAGATGAAAAATCCCTTACAGAAACTCGGCAGCCTAACGGTGCCACTTAAAAATTCTAAAAAAAATGAAATTAAGAGGGGGTATCTCATCATATAAAAATAAAAATTACAGTGTGGTTAATATAAAATAACATCCTCCAATATAATAACATGGAGCATAAATTAAATGACATAAAATAGGGTACTTGAAAAGAAAGTGAGGGGTCGGATCCCTTACCTCATGTTTGACTTGTCTTGTTCGTTTCTTTATATTCCTAAATAATAAACTTTGTCAATTTATAATTGCTTAAGTACCTCATTTAAATATTATTATTCAGTTAATATCACATATTATAATGTTATAATTATTATTTAATAATGTTAGTTCATATCAGATGTTTTTTGCTGATGTTTGGTACATGAGTAAAAAAATGAACTTGTTTGAAAATGATTTCCCATGTAGTTATAAGTAAATAATTTACATAATAGTATTAATTATTAAAATATCATATATATCCAGTACATATTCATTTTATACTATTCCATAACATTTGGAGATAAAAAATGAAAAGCACTATTCATGAAGACGGTAGGCCGTACGTAAGCATGAACGCTACTTTCATTTTTTTGTCATATTAATGGAATTAAAAATAAATGAGATATATATATATTATAATTCCATTATAATATATATTTTATATAGGTCACATATTTTCATTAATTTTATTCTTTATACATTCCATGTATTGTATTAACGAGTCACATCACTTGAGGGGGCGGTAGTCCACACTTCCCCATATGAAATTATCGCATTTTCACAACATGAAAAGAATAAAGGTATGTTTTAAATATAAAATAAAGAAGCACATAGTAAACATAAATACCATATATATCATATATAAAATATAGTGACATCATAATGGCCACCTTTAAATGTGTTAAAAGTGTTGGGCAAAAATCCCTCAAGGTAACATTGCAGCATTTTTGGGTTGATTGTGTTTGTTGACAAAGCAGGTTTCCATGGAGAATTGTCGAGTTCCCGAGAAGTTGTTGACATTCCATGTTGACAATGAACTTTGACAAAGGAAAGGACGATCTGGAGGCGGTACAAAAGAGCAGTATAAGGTGGCGCCGTTTTCCAGTGTTTGCCAAATTTTTGGGCCTGAAAATCGCCAATGGAAAATGGAGTGATATGTTGTTGGCGAAGGTTGAGGAGAGAGAAATGAAGGAGGTGTGCGGAAAAATCAAGCGTGGCGCGCAAAACTAGAGGGTTGCGCGAAATCTTGAAGTGTGGCGCGCAAAACAGCGGGTTGCGCGAAATTGTATTTCGCGCAAAAGATGTTTCAAGGCCGAAAGCTTGAAAATCGGTAAAGGCATGAGGTGCGCGAAATTCTGGAGGCGTGCGCGGAAAATTGAAGTGGCGCGCGAAATAGCGGATGAAGTATTTCGCGCAAGAGGTGTTCCGAGGTCCGAAGCTCGTAAAATGGCAAAGGCATGAGGTGCGCGAAATTATGGAGCAGTGCGCGGAAAATGGTTGTGCGCGGAAGATCTGGCTTTCGCGATCAAAGCGGATTACGCGCTCAAGGAGGGTTTTTCGCGCGGGGTCAATTTTGCCTATAAATATGAAGTGACCCTCCTCCATTCAGTAGAGTTCAAGACATAGAAAATACCCGAGCTCTGGTGCGCGAAATTGAAGTTTGAAAGGGTGTTGCGCGTAAACTTAAAGTTTGCGCGTAAAGTCAGATTGCGCGAAAAGCAAAGGCTGCGCAGAAAGTTTGAGTTGGCACGTAAAAGGAAGGTTGCGCGAAAAGTGGATTTCGCGCAAAGGCAGTGAATTGCGCGCAAGGCAGTTTCCAAGCTGCGCGTAAAATTTGGAGGTTGCGCGAAAAAGGAATTTCGCGCAAAGCATAGAAATTGCGCGCAAGACACCGTAAGGGTTGCGCGTAAAAATTGAGGTTGCCCGGTACATCCGGTGCAAAGTGAGATTCATCTACGGGTGAAAGTTGAACTTCAAAAGAGCATCTACATACAGAGAAAGATGCATTCCTTCATGGAAATGAAGAGACCTACAGGTCTATAAACTGTGAGTGAATCCCTTCCAAGAGCAGTGAGCTTAGGAAGAGGAAGAAGGTGATCCTCTCCACCGGCAGTGAGCCAGAGAGAGAGAAATAGGGAGTGACCCTTGGGAAAGCAGTGAGCTGACCCTAAACATTGTATAGGCAGTGAGCCTGGGCATAGAAGTGATCTAGCCCGAACATTGTAATCCACAGCTAGTGAAGTTAGTGGAATTTGGTACGAACCGGCAACTTGTCGGCGTATGCTCCTTGGACGTAGCCCTTAGCGGTGAACCAAGTAAAAATCTCGGTGTCTGCCTACTTACATTCCTGCATTGCATTCAAAGCATCATCATCAGGTAAAGGAGACAAGTGATCACAGTAACCACACAAGTGCAAACAAAGTGACCCTTGTAACAAAGAGGTCAAGATCCAGTGGGGCAGGAAGAACTTTGAAAAAGAATATCCATACCCTGATTCACCCCCCCTCTCAGGGTATATAGGCCCCTATTGGCCCTAACAATTGGTATCAGAGGCAGGTTGTTGTTATCAGATTTGTTTGCTCCAACTTGGTGTAGTCGATCTGTGTGCATAAAGAATCAGTCTTCTCTTATCTCAATCAGCCATGGAAAAGGGAAAAACATCCAAGAACAAGCAGAAGTCAGGTGGTACTCCTCAGTGTGGAAGTGTATATGGAAAATGTGTGATTCAACTAAAGGAATCAAACAACTTGCTGAAGGAAGGCTTGGATGAATCAGAAAGGGAAAAGATTGATTCACTCAATCATGATGTTGGAATGAGTAAAGTACACAAGCATCATAGTGATACTGAAACAGAAGAAGAAATTGAAGGAAGAATAGATATGCGAGCTGAGTTAGAGGCTGCTCTTGAAGAGATAGATGTTTGGAGAGCCAAAACCAAGAATGCTAACAAAGTTGTTCGTGATGCCAAACTCTATATGCAGCAGCAGGAAGAAGAGAAGTCTGAGTTGATAAATAAAATTGAGAAACTCAAGTTATCAGCACCAGAGAACTCAGAATCAGTTAGTGAGTATAAGCTTAAGATTGAAGAACAGAAAAGGGAGATCGATGGCTTGAATAGAAAAGTGAAAGATCAATTCAAAAGCATCGAAGAACCGAATGTTCCAAGTGACGTTGGAAACACTGAAGAATCCAAATCTAAAGATATCCGGATCAAGGGATTGGAGATTGAGGTCAACAAGCTAAAATGTTTAAATAAAAGGCTTATTGATATAGTTACTGACCTAACAGAGAAGAATGATTCACGTGCTGAAGAGCTGCAGAAGATGGCCAGAATGAAAGGAAAACAAAAGGCTGGTGATTATGAAGAGAGTCAAATGTCAGATGAAGCACAGAATCTTAAAGCCAGAAATAATGATCTAGCGGCACAGTTGTCTGCAGAAGTTCAGAAAAATCAAAGGCTACAACATGAGAATGCATGTTGCTCTGACTCTGTCGCTCAAGAAAAATTGAAGGTAAAGGAGAAAAATGACATGGTTGATAAGCTGAAGCATGAACTGGAAGATGAGGTAAGTAGAGGGAAGCTTCTCAAGGAAAAACATGATGTCCAACTTGAATCAAGGGATATGAAGATTCAAAAGTTGGTAGAAGAGCTCGAATCAGTCAAGCAAGAAATAGAGAAGTCTAAATCCAAAGATAAGCCCAAGTTGAAGGATGCACTGCACTTACTATTTGATCATCCTTTGACAAGTGATGATAAAATGAAGAACAGATATGCTGTTTCTGAAGAGAAACAACATAATATTTTCTCAGCTCAAAGACCAGCATGTTTTGGAAATGCTGGCATTGGATATGATAATTCCACTCCTATGGATGATAAGAAAAATGCAGTGAAAATTTACAAAGGTAAGAAAAATCCTATAGGTGCTGGAGATAGGCCTATGAGGATACTTTCAAAGAGTGATGATGTGTGCTATTTCTGCGGAGTTCATGGCCACACATCAAGCTTCTGTACAGAGGCTCTGGAGTACATTTCAGGCTGTGAAAAGAGATACATTAATAAATCTGAGAACAGGAAGAAGCATCATGAGAAATCAGAGAGAAGAGTCTCTCAGAGGAAAGCATATGTTAGATGCTATTACTGCGGAATAATGGGACACACAATGAGTACGTGTCAGGAAGCTCAAGAGCCCAATATCAAAAGAAGAACTCAAGGTGCATCAACATCTCAGCAGAGAGATAATGAAATGAGGTATGCCTTTGAGGGAAAATGTTTTATATGTTCTCACTATGGGCACATGGCGAGACATTGCAGTAAGAAGAAAGCAGGAAAGGGAAAGGAACAAGAAAAAGGATCTCCACCACAGGAAGTGTACAAGAAAGAAGCCTGTACTGGGAGACAAAGTGGTAAGGAGAAGAATAGGCTTAGAGCCTCGGGGAAGTCACATGGAGCTGATCGAAAGGTGTATCAGTCACCTCCTCTATCGTACTCACAACAGCTCTCAAGGAGAGAAAGTGAACAAACCTGGAAGATTAAGGGAAGATCTACTCCAGTTGTGATAAAGAAGAATGAACGTTCAGTGGAGGACCCACCACCAATGCAAAAAAGGGTGGTGACTCATAAATCTGATAAAAGGCAGATTAGAAAAGAACGCATTGAAAAATCCACATGTCATGTTTCTCAGCGAGAAGTGAAGGAAAGAGGAAGACCCCTAAGATGGGAGAAGAAGAAATGGAAGATGCCAAATAGAGAGGTTCCTACTCAGAGAAATAATCAAGGAAAATGGAATTTTGGTAGAACCTCAAAGAAGGAAATGTGTACTAGCGGGTTTATACCCCAAGCGGTGAGAAAGGCCGAGCCTACCAAATCTACATATCAGAAAAAGTCTCAGAATGTAGGCAATGAATGCCTAGTCATATGGCCAGAACAGTTGAAGTTGGTCAGGCAGTTGGAGGAAGCAAGAAAGGAGTGTGATGCCCTCCAAGAAAGAATCAAAGGGTTGACCCATCAGGATCAACCACAATCCTCATCTTGAGGAGTCCGGAATAATCCCCTCTCCCTATATATTTAAATGCTATTAACTGATGATTCATGTGTTTCAGGTTTTAGGGAGATACGATCCATGGGGTAGTGGCATCTAAGGATGCAAAGTGGAGAAGTGATTTGCTCTAGAATTTCAATTGATTCAAATCAGGTACTAGAGTTGATGAAGAAAGGGAGCAACAGAGCACAATAGGAAGTGATTGTGTTATTAACTTTATCTCTTGTTTCCTACACCGAGTTTCAACTCCGTAGGCATAGAGATTTTGTTAATAGCTCAAATTTGAGTGGAAGATGAGAAAAAAATGATGCAGGAGGAAATGACGTGTTATGGGTCTACACTGTTGGGCCTAACAACTGGAAGAGTTGCATAACACAGGGGGAGCATTCTATATCCAAATCAGATTCAAGAGCCATCAATGCAATAATTGGATGACTCGGCTCAGGTGTTTCCTATTGAGGGAAGAAAGACACACAGGGAGATCAGAAGTGGCTTATGTTGATTCAGAAGAAGACACCAATGATGAACATGAAAGTGTCTAGTTTGTGAGTACAAGGAAGTAAAAATCCTCATTTGCACAACAGTCCAAGAGTTGAGCTGAAATTGACATGCAGAATATCATTGGTGATTAGTTAGCTCTAGCTTAGACAAGGAGAATGAAATCACTGCAGAAAACATCTTTTATATCTCAGGTTGAGCCGAAATGCTTTGCTGATGCAACTGAAGATGAAAACTGGGATCATACCATGGATGAAGAGATAGATCAGACTTGAGAAGAATCAGACGTGGGAGATTGTTTCGAGGCTAGATGATAAAAATGTCATCAAGAAAAAAAATGGGTCTATCAAGACAAGATGAATGAATATGGCATGATGATTTGGAACAAAGCACGACTGATGTGCAAAGGAGACTCCCAGATAAAGAGTAATCAAAGGATGATGAGGATGGCAAGGCAGTTAATATCACAGAATACAGGCAAATCATTGGAAGTCTGTTGTACTTAACCGCAACAAGTCCTGATATTGTTTTCGCCACATGCCAAGCAGCGAGGTATCAGAGTAATCCCAAGGAAAGTCACATGCTTGCAGTGAAAAGAATACTTCGGTATATCAAGGGCACGGTGGACTTCGGCTTGACATACAACGACAAATCTCAGACAGAGTTATTGGGATATACTGATGCAGAATGGGCCGGTTCAACAGATTATAGAAAATCAACGTCAGGTGGTGCATTCTATCTTGGTGGATTGTGCATTTCTTGGCTAAGCAATAAACAAGATTGCATTTCATTGAGCACCGCAGAAGCTGAGTATATTGAGGCCACTCAAGCATGCACACAGTTATTGTGGATGAAGCAGCAGCTTGAAGATATGGGAGTTGAAGTGAAGTCTCCGATCGGAATCTAGTGCGACAACTCAAGTGCTATAAATCTTAGCAAAAATCCCGTCCATCATTCAAGGACAAAGCACATTGAGATTAAGTATCATTTTATCAAGGAGAAGGTTGAGCAGGGGATCGTGAAGTTGGAGTATGTGCCTACAGAGCTACAGGTTGCAGACATTCTGACCAAGGCCTTACCCAAGGAAGCTTTTGAGAGGCATCGACTGGCTCTAGGAGTTCATTCGATTCCCCACACTTGAAATAGTGTGGATATGGGACCCCAACTCCCCCCCCTCTCCCCGAGGTATGGTGTGTTTTTCCCTAATGCGCTGATATGTGTTCTCTACTATGTTACAGACTACAAAGGCGTGACCTTTGGGTTCGTTGACAAAGGGGGAGAAAAGTGCCTGACAAGTGCTTGACAAAGGGGGAGAAAAGTGTTTGTTCAAGAGAGAAAATAGTGCGGAGATTTGATAAATCATAATTGATACGGGGAGAAGCTGACAGGTGGAGCAGCCAGAAAGGGGGAGCAATGAGAAAGGGGGAGAGATTTTTAAATCTGACGATGCTAGACGTGATCGATCAAATCATAGAAATCACGACAGCTGAGGATCGTGATAAAAGCAGAACAGTGGTGTTGGAATGGTGAGAGATGGTGTCCAGCTATCAACAATCGGTATCAACTTAAGAATTCACCAATTGGTATCAGTGTGGTTCAACAACTGGTTTTATTTTAAGAATTGGTATCAGGGTGGAATCGACAATTCGGGTCTGACATGAAGTGATTCATTGATGAACTTTTCATACTACTCTTGTTTCTCACGCCGAGCATTGCTCATGTGGGCTTAGAGTACATGTTAAGTGAATCCTTGAACGCTATCATAATCGCAAGAGGCGAATGGTGGTAGCAGCTGGAAGAAGACTCAGTGAGGTATCAAAGTGCAGAAAATATTTCTGAGCAGAGTTGTGAAGAGTTGTCAACAAACCCAAAGGGGGAGATTGTTGGGCAAAAATCCCTCAAGGTAACATTGCAGCATTTTTGGGTTGATTGTGTTTGTTGACAAAGCAGGTTTCCATGGAGAATTGTCGAGTTCCCGAGAAGTTGTTGACATTCCATGTTGACAATGAACTTTGACAAAGGAAAGGACGATCTGGAGGCGGTACAAAAGAGCAGTATAAGGTGGCGCCGTTTTCCAGTGTTTGCCAAATTTTTGGGCCTGAAAATCGCCAATGGAAAATGGAGTGATATGTTGTTGGCGAAGGTTGAGGAGAGAGAAATGAAGGAGGTGTGCGGAAAAATCAAGCGTGGCGCGCAAAACTAGAGGGTTGCGCGAAATCTTGAAGTGTGGCGCGCAAAACAGCGGGTTGCGCGAAATTGTATTTCGCGCAAAAGATGTTTCAAGGCCGAAAGCTTGAAAATCGGTAAAGGCATGAGGTGCGCGAAATTCTGGAGGCGTGCGCGGAAAATTGAAGTGGCGCGCGAAATAGCGGATGAAGTATTTCGCGCAAGAGGTGTTCCGAGGTCCGAAGCTCGTAAAATGGCAAAGGCATGAGGTGCGCGAAATTATGGAGCAGTGCACGGAAAATGGTTGTGCGCGGAAGATCTGGCTTTCGCGATCAAAGCGGATTACGCGCTCAAGGAGGGTTTTTCGCGCGGGGTCAATTTTGCCTATAAATATGAAGTGACCCTCCTCCATTCAGTAGAGTTCAAGACATAGAAAATACCCGAGCTCTGGTGCGCGAAATTGAAGTTTGAAAGGGTGTTGCGCGTAAACTTAAAGTTTGCGCGTAAAGTCAGATTGCGCGAAAAGCAAAGGCTGCGCAGAAAGTTTGAGTTGGCACGTAAAAGGAAGGTTGCGCGAAAAGTGGATTTCGCGCAAAGGCAGTGAATTGCGCGCAAGGCAGTTTCCAGGCTGCGCGTAAAATTTGGAGGTTGCGCGAAAAAGGAATTTCGCGCAAAGCATAGAAATTGCGCGCAAGACACCGTAAGGGTTGCGCGTAAAAATTGAGGTTGCCCGGTACATCCGGTGCAAAGTGAGATTCATCTACGGGTGAAAGTTGAACTTCAAAAGAGCATCTACATACAGAGAAAGATGAATTCCTTCATGGAAATGAAGAGACCTACAGGTCTATAAACTGTGAGTGAATCCCTTCCAAGAGCAGTGAGCTTAGGAAGAGGAAGAAGGTGATCCTCTCCACCGGCAGTGAGCCAGAGAGAGAGAAATAGGGAGTGACCCTTGGGAAAGCAGTGAGCTGACCCTAAACATTGTATAGGCAGTGAGCCTGGGCATAGAAGTGATCTAGCCCGAACATTGTAATCCACAGCTAGTGAAGTTAGTGGAATTTGGTACGAACCGGCAACTTGTCGGCGTATGCTCCTTGGACGTAGCCCTTAGCGGTGAACCAAGTAAAAATCTCGGTGTCTGCCTACTTACATTCCTGCATTGCATTCAAAGCATCATCATCAGGTAAAGGAGACAAGTGATCACAGTAACCACACAAGTGCAAACAAAGTGACCCTTGTAACAAAGAGGTCAAGATCCAGTGGGGCAGGAAGAACTTTGAAAAAGAATATCCATACCCTGATTCACCCCCCCTCTCAGGGTATATAGGCCCCTATTGGCCCTAACAAAAAGAATATTTAACAATCATCGTTTCGTGAGGTAGAAAATCACCAACCACAGAAACAGTATGTTCTTTAACCATTAGACGAAGGTGTGTAAGTGTAGCTAGAATCCTTCACATAACAACATACTAGTATATTGAAGATACTTGTTTTGTTACAAAATAATATAATAAAAAGAGTTTAGGGGGTTGGAGAAGCAAAATAAAACATAAGAACACAAGAAAAAACACTACCTTTAAAACAGGTACCTCTCTTTGATTCCCGCTGTCATGAAAAATAGCGTGTTTTTATGAAACAATATATATCAAAAGATTGACACTAGTTTAAGTCCAATTTCAAAGAGAAATTAATTCCAACGACCACGATTGGATTAAATGGTAAAAATATATTCTAATTTCACTTTAAAACCAATTAAAAAGATAATCTAATCATATAAATAAATTATATTAAAACGAGGTTTTGAATTAAAATACAACATTTTTCACTATTTATTAAAAAATGAAATTTATCTGAAAAATACCAAAAATTTACACAAAGTAAACTTTGATGTCCCCATTCTAAAGAAGAATTTTATTTTTTCAAATATAATACATAATATTTTCAATAAGTAAATTTAAAAGAGGTTCGCCATTAAAATGCGGTTAATCAGCCTTTTAAAGAATATTAGAATGTTTACGTTTAAAATTGGATTCATTCGCATTTTTAATCCTCTAACATTTATTGTAAATAGTAAAAATAATTGAAAAACATATATAATCATTTTTTAGTTAGTTCCATTCATTCCTTCCATTACAATGGCTAGGAGTTAACTACCATTTAAAATAATATTATTTTATCATTAGATTGCGACGTAAGATTCCCAAAAAACTCGTTGTTGCGTATTGGGTACGCCATCGAGTATAGCGTCCCCTTTAAAGTAATATTAATATTTTATTCACAAATATGGATAAATGTGAAAATTTCATATTATTTATTTACCCGGGGTGTTACATCCTTCCCCCCTTTTGGAAATTGCATCCTCGCAATTTTAAAATTGGGCTTGGATACTTCATTGAAAATCCCACATCAGAACAAGAGTCAGTAAAAAAATCACTTTAAAATAAAGAAAGAGAAGTACAAAGGTCACCCGAGTTAACCCATACTAGGATTCCATGTAGGAAAACATGGATATGGAGGGAAAAAAGGGTCATGTTCTGAGAGAGAGTGATAGAAAAAAAGTTTAGGAGAAAGTTAACCACAAGAAAATCACATACTTGTGGTGGGTTAAATGGTATTCGATTCCCCCGTATGAAAAGTTAATAGACAACATTTTTGTTTTAAGTTAATTTTCATTAAGGAATTTATTTTTGATCTTAAGGAAACATACTTACTTGTCATGTTTACTTTCAAATTTTACTAGATTTCATACACAAACTCATACTTTCCCCAAATGATGATTATTTAGGAAGACTTGTTTACATTAAGAGAGCTATAATCAACTACTAGAGAATCACCTAATCCACAAAAGAGAACTATATACTTCCCATGTATTTAGACCTTAACCAAAACTAAAACCTAAAAGGTTAGTATGAGATCATATAATACACAAAAAGGATAAAAAATATATTCTTAATCTCCAAAATTTGTCAAACAATACCCAAAGTTCAACAAATACCATTCAATAAACAATTTGTCCATAAAATTCTTCAAAGTAGACAAAACTATGATTGAAACCCAAATATTTCAAGGATTTAATCACATAGTCTTCCAAGGTATAAATTAACACTTATCTCCAAATAACATCAGTTTCTCTTAAAGTATCATATTGAAAAGTAATTAACCTAATCACATATCCTCCATGATAGGGTAATAATTTACATAGATAACCCAAAATCAACTTACTCTTAATTAATAAAATCATCTTACTAAAAAGAATAATTCATACTAACCAGGGACTTCACGTAGTCCAGTGGTAGGAGATAAATACCATTCGCACTTTGGTTGTGGGTTCGATTCCCGCAGCTTTGTCCGATGCGACGGGTTGTCACACGGTCTGTGTGTTGTCATTTTTATAAAACTCCAAAAATAACCCTAACATGTTTTAAACTCAATAGTTTCCTTATACCTCTCATTTTCATCCAAATTTGTTAAGATCTCAACATATTAATTCTTGAAGTCTTATTTCACCACCATAAGATAAAATAAAACGATTTCCAAAATGAATAACATCATACCTTGATCATAGTGTCCACTCGGTTTCATCATCATCTTGCTCACATAGGTAGAAGTCCCATGCATTACAACAATTATTTAGAGATCCTTCAAAATAATTTGCTTCCTCCATCGAAATACACCTTGTACAACATGTATCATATAGGTGTTCATAGAAAAATAGTTTCAGAAAATAATCATGTATGACATATAATTCCAAAACATCTGATAAAACATGATTTCTATAAAATAGTCAGACAGAATTTGAGTTGAAAATTTCTATTATTGGTCCTTTTGAAATACCATAAGTATGTGCTGAGATACTATATTTTAAAAGAAAATATAAATAGGTTGTGCAAATGTCTTCTTCCTCAGCACCATTTTTAAAATCATAATATGCTTCAAATTCTTGTGATAAGGTAAAATATTTGAAAATACCTTTATAATATTTACCTTTCTTGAAAATATCAGAATATTGTGAAAATAGTATTTGTCTAAATACAACCCATGATCCACGATGATAATGAGGTATAGTGGAGCTGTTTGATATCTCAAACAACTGCTTGCAAATGAGTTGTATGCTAGAAAAAGTTTCACAATCATCCAAACATGACTTTGCAATAATTATTGCAAGCATGTCATCAGGAAGAGATAGGAATGTCGTTTTAGATCCTTCTCCTTCCATTCTTAATCGACTTTACTTGACCTAAAAATAGTTATAAAACAAGGATTTAACTGAAATAATAGATATAGGGACTAATCATGTGTTTAACAAAAACTCCTAATCCCTAAAGTTGTCTAAACTGACCTCTGATACCAACTATAAGACCCCAGCCTTAAACCTTACTTAATGTTGAATTAAATGAATAATTCACATTGAGGATCTTTTCAGGTTTAGAGTTTTATAGAATTAGATCAGAAATCATGAATTACATTCCACATTTAAACAAAGTGGTTACATAAAAGATAGTATTGGTTTTTCCCCATCAACGGAAACATATTTAAAATAAAACATGGTTTCTTTCTTGAAACATCCTTGACACTATCATCATATCATGCACCTTTACCTTGACCTATGAAAAACATTTCAAAAACTTTGGATGAGCATAAAAAGCTCAGTAAGGGATATAGAAGTACAAAAAGAAAACATTAGTCCATGTATGAAATAATACTTTACTCATAAAACATAAGCATTTTAACATACCTCATCAAATCACAAATAAATCATAGAATTCATAAGGAATAATGGTAAATTGAGGCATTAATAACATTATTACATATGGATTAACCCTCTTGGTTAATTTTGGAATACTCATCACATTATATTCCCTAAATCTCTTCGGAGAAACCTTAACGTTTAACTCCTTCGCGTTACCCCATGCATTGGAGAGCTATATCGGGCTCACCCTCCCTTAGTTTATCACGGAACCACCCGTATTCATAAACAATGCCCAAGAACCATAACATAATCATAGAACATAACTTAATCACAATAAAAAGATAACATTCCCACATTTTAATAACAATATAACATTTTAAGATATTGAAATAATGAATCCATTCTAAAAACCATTTTCAAAACCATTTAAAACATTTAATAAAGGGATTTTTGAATCAAAGTGTCCCATACAAATTTGAAGCTTTTAAAATTTTAAACCATTAATATCCATATAAATAAATCCTTAAAAACATTTTGAAAACATGGACATTAATGAGAAATATTTATAACTATAAATCATTAAAACATTTAAATCGATATTTTAGTTAAAGGGTTTTTAACAAAATAAGAGCAACTTGAATACAATAATTAAGGAATAACATTTAAGCATAACTTTATAATATCATGAGAATAAATGGATTCATGATATAATATTCCAAAGAACAGTGTATACACCATATAAGAGTGAATTAGTGCATAACAACAATGAAGTCTCAATAGAAATGTAAAATGAGATGAAATCCCTTATAAAGAAGGTATCCTTAAATTAAGAATAAATCAATCTCATAATTATGTGTAAAAAATATAAATACACGTAATATAAGTGGTTATTAAATGTAAAACAATCAAAGGTCATTCACACATATTCAAAGGATGACATATTCAATAACTACAAGTTGAACCCAAAGAAATCGAAATTTGGTAAAGAAGTTCCCTTGGCAAAAATTCGACAGCCTAACGGCGTCACTTCCAACTTCAGAAATTGAGTTGATAATAGATTAAAAGGGTATCTCATCACTTGGACATAAAATTTACATTAATAAGGATATATAAGAGCATATCCCAACTTAATAGTATGTGAATTAAAAGACATAACAAAAGAAGTCTTTTAAAAAGAGGAGGTTGAAAGGTTCCCTTACCGACTTGGTTATCTTTCAAAACATACACCCCATGAAATAAGGACAAAACAAAATTGATGTAAATACTCATTACCAAAAGTATATTACAAAAAGAGTATAATAATGGGCAGTACATATACCACTCCAAGGAAAAGGTGGAAAATGTAGCATAAATCTCACGGGAATAAAAGTGAGATGAAAAATCCCTTACAAAAACTCGACAGCCTAACGACGCCACTTAAAAATTATAAACAAAATGAGAGTAAGAGGGGTATCTTATCATATTAAAATAAAAATTACATTATTTTTAATATAAAATAACATCCTCCAATATAAGAACATGTAGCATAAATGAAATGACATAAAAAATGGTACTTGAAAAGAAAGCGAGGGGTCGGATCCCTTACCTCAAGTCTGACTTGTCTTGTTTGTTTCTTTATATTCTTGAATAATAAACTTTGTTAAATTTATAATTTATTAATGAAATCCTTTAAATTTTATTATTCAGTTCATATCACATATTATAATGTTATAATAATTTTTTAATAATGTTTGTTCATACCATATGTTTTTTGCCGATGTTTGTTACATGAGTAAAAAAATGAACTTGTTTGAAAATGATTGCCCATGTAGTTATAAGTAAATAATTTACATAATAGTATTAATGATTAAAATATCATATATATCCAGTACATATTCGTTTTATACTATTCCATAACATTTGGAGATAAAAAATGAAAAGCACCGTTCATGGAGACGGTAGGCCGTAAGTATGCATGAACGCTACTTTCATTTTTTTGTCATATTAATGGAATTAAAAATAAATGAGATATATATATATATATTAATTAAATTATAATATATATGTTATATAGGTCACATATGTTCATTAATTTCACTCTTTATACATTCCATGTATTGCATTAACGAGTCACATCACTTGAGGGGGCAGTAGTCCACACTTCCTCATATGAAATTATCGCATTTGCACAACATGAAAAGAATAAAGGTATGTTTAAAATATAAAATGCAGAAGAATATAGTAAACATAAATACCGTATATATCATATATAAAATACAGTGACATAATAATGGCCACCTTGAAAGGTGTTAATAGGATATTGAACAATCATCGTTTCGTGAGGCAGAAAATCGACAACCACAGAAACAGTATGTTCATTAACCATTATATGAAGGTGTGTGTAAGTGTAGCTCGAATACATCACATAAAAAAATCCTAGTATATTGAATATACTGTTGTTGTTACAAAATAAAAGAATAAAAAGAGTTTAGGGGGTTGGAGAAGTAAAATAAAACATAAGAACACAAGAGAAAACACTACCTTTAAAACGGGTAGCTCTCTTTGATTTAAGCTCAAAGGCATCCTTGGATAGTATTCTTCCAAATGTTAGGCCTCAATGATTAATATAGGGATATGGAGAGATGAAATTGTCAGGGTTTGGCCGAGACAAAGGCTTGAGATTTGTGTCTAAGGTGGTAAAGGTGGGGGCCTTTTATGAGAGGAGAAGAAGGGTACTCTTGGAATGTTATAAAATATTACTTTATTATAAAATGATTTTCGGATTTTAAAGGTCCAAAAATTATATATTTAGAGTATAAGGTGACAATAGTTCGAAATGCACACATAAAATAGGTTTTTGACAAGTTTAGGTCATATATTTTACATTATATTTTCATTTTATTTAAATCCTTCATTTATGAGGTAATCACTGCATCATCACGGCGTCATAATTAAATTAATTTATTTAATGTATAAAAATTATAAAAAAAATACCATGATGTAGGAAATATTTTTAGATATCTAATGAATATTTATATTCAAAAATATGACTTATATAACCCCATGTAAAAATTGTTTTAGTAAAACAACACATGTTTGTGACATTACAATTTTAACTTTAAATAAAAAGGTATTAATGTCATTTTCCAACCAAAGTGGCTCCATGGGGTCCCCAAGTTGACCCATGGATTTTATTGGTCGGTCATGACACATCAAAAAAGTTTAGGACATGTTTCAAGTTCATTTGATATTATTTAAACATTGTTTTTACCTTAAATTAAACTAATTACCTCTAATTGCGATTAAAAACATAAAAGTTACTATTCACCAAAAAAATTATTTTAATCCCATTGAACCAAATTTTACTTCCTAATGACAACCATGTATGTCGGATTTTTGAAATTCAAAACACATAAGTGGTAAAGATTCATTTAAACAAAAAATCAGTTTTTTAAGTACCGCTTAGGGGTTTCACTATTCATAAAAAATTGATGTTTTTCATAAAAATACCCAAACTTCACCCTAAGCTATATTTGATATTCCGAATTCAAAAATGATTCCTATTTTACAAAATTCAAATAATATAAGTTAAATTAATTAATTTAATAATTAATTCCCACTGTCATGACAAATAGCGTGTTTTTATGAAAAAATATGTATCAAAAGATTGACACTAGTTTAAGTCCAATTTCAAAGTGAAATTAATTCCAATGAACACTATTGGATTAAATGGTCAAAAATATATTATAATTTAAATTTAAATCCAATTCAAAAGATAATCTAATCATATAAATAAATTAGGTTAAAAAGAGGTTTTGAATTAAAATACAACATTTTTCACTATTCATTAAAAAATGAACTTTATCGGAAAAATACCAAAAATTTACCCAAAGTAAATTTTGATGTCCTAAATCTAAAGAAGAATTTTATTTTTTCAAATATAAAACATAAAATTGTCAAAAAGTGGATTTAAATGAGGTTTTTCATCAAAAGGCAGTTAATCGACCTTTTAAAGAATATTAGAATGTTTACGCTTAAAATTTGATTCATTCACATTTTTAATCCTCTAAAATTAATCGTAAAGAGTAAAAATATTTGACAAACATATATAATCATTTTGTAGTTAGTTCTGTTCATTCCCACCATTACAACAGCTAGGCGTTAACTACCATTTAAAATAATATTATTTTACCATTAGAGTGCAACATAAGATTCCCAAAAAACTCGTTGTTGCGTATTGGGTACGCCATCGAGAATGGAGTCCCCTTTAAAGTAATAATAATATTTTATTCACAAATATGAATAAATTTGAAAATGTCATATTCTTTATTTACCCAGGGTGTTACACTAACATAGTCCATTACAATATTTATACTTATCCATATGTCCAATATCATAGTATAAATAAAACCATTGTTGTAAAGGTCACATAACAAGGACATGAATACCATCATTAATATGTCATAGCATATATCTTATTGATCGCATTCTAGACATGTGAATACCTCAATCATGTATTCTCTTGAAACATGAATTACCATAGAATCTTAGTGAAAACATGAATGCTGTCAAAAGTCAACTCTTTCTACATACCAAAATCCCAAAATTTTGATATACTCAAACCATGATATCACTTTGTCCTTATATCAGTCATGAGCTCATGAATACTATCATACATATTATTTTCTCCTTGTCCCTTCATTATGTGCATATCATCTGCTTTTCAAAAATATTTCACTCACTTTTCATGGTTACCTGTACCATATAATTTTTGAAAACTAGAATTAACCAATATATAGATATTCCAATATTTCATGAAAGTACCGCAACAAAATTATTCTTGAATACCAATACATAAACACATCAATCCACCATCTTCAATGATTGTCATGGAATGCATCCTTCCTTTATTTAGAAGTAACCTCTTAGGTCCGGGCAGTGAGTTGGGTAATGAACGTGTTCTCCACAAATAAGACATTGAACTCCCTGACAGTTTGTCACTCTGTGACCCTTTTCCCCACATAGATAACATCTTCCCCTCCATTTTAGGTATTCCTCAAGGTTATTCTTCCCTTATTTAGAAATCTCAATCTTCCTTTCTCTATGCTCCTCACCATGCGAACATGCATAAAATTCTATCTTCCTCTTATTTTATGACTTAGGAATACAACTAAAGTTCACCTTGTTAATCATATATCGAGATGACTAATTCGACATAATCACAATATCTTTCTCCCTAGGCATTACACAATTTCGTTGCTCATGGTCACCAATTTTTTCATCAGATTCAATGTTAACACAATTCCTTCTCAGTCCTTCCATTGACTAAAACCAAAAACCAATGTGTAAGAAACAGTTAAAATAACGAGGAACCAAATAATCATAAAAAGTCACTTATGGGATGTCTACCTTATCACACATTCTTTAATCCATGACACCATCAGTTCACCCTAGGTTATTCATGATTGTCAACATAATTCTAGTACTGTAACCTATAGTTATATTAAACCTTAGAGACATCTATAGACATACCATAGAAATATATCTAGGAATATCACTAAATTTTTCGTATCCTACTTTCCAAAGGTTAACTAAACCTTTCCTCTGATACCAATTGTAGTGGTCTGGAATTACTTCTAGTGGACTATAATTGATACCTATCAGGGCACTCCATCGGCGGCTCCACCCCCTGTGAGGGACACACCACCATCCCTAGTGGCATTCATTTCCTCATAAAGCCCTTGGGCAGAGAGCCATGCTTCGTCCAACGCTCACATGTGATAGTTCCCAAGGATCAGATACATTCCTACCTCATTTTCCTCTGATACCAACTGTAGAGACCCAAAGATTGAAATACATGGACATTAAATCAAATTTGAGGAATACTTAATACATAACAAAAATAGACACCAAAGGACGATAATAGTTTATTGTCCTTGGAAACTTGGACTATAATCTTCTAATCGTGGTGAAATATCTTCAATATCTCCCACAAAGATCTTCTACTTCTGTTTCCTCACCTAAAAACTTTATTTATATCATGGGGAAAATAAAAAATATAATGGGTGAGCTAAAATGATCAGTAAGGGTAATCATGGAGAAAATAAACCAAACCATATACATTTGAACATAAAATCATGAACATAATGTTTAAACATCGAAATCTTGAGCAGTGACATAAAACATGGAAATACGTAAGGCATAAATCATAATGGACCATCAATCATAATAAAATAGCATGGAAATGAAACAAGTAATTGTGTAAAAACATTGAGCACATGATATTATTTCCATATAATCCAAGGCATTGCTGCCAAGACCATTTTAGTGGACAAAGTCCCTTAATGAACTGGGTTTACTTGCCGTTCTAGCCCTATATTATTGAACCGGATTTGCTTGTTGTTTCAGCCATGTCTATCTAATTAGATATAAATCTTTACCCAATGAATTGGAGGGAGATATAGGTACCAACCATATAATAATGAAATCATTCTTACTTGTGCAACAAAATAAACATAAAACAGTCATCCAAAACCAAAGAATAAAATGGGTTTCATAAACATCATCTCATCATCACATAATCCATATAAAACAAATGGATATCATTTCATCCTATGAAATGTGAAACCATGTAAATCATAGAGACATTATATTTGAAACATATACATCTGAAATAATGTCATCTTAGATGGAAAATGGTTTTGATAAAACACTTGAAATGAATTATTGAGGAAAATATCCTATCTTTTTCAAAATCATTTTCTTTTCACAAAATGTAATGAAATTTTAAAATAAAAGATTTTTTTTGAAAAAAATCATGAAATCTTGTGTATTAAGATTCATTAAAATTAGGCGATATGAAACTATAAAAATCTGTTCATGCCGTATAAGTTAAAAAATAGTCTCCTCTTACTTTTGTTAGAAAAGTCAAAAAGTACCACATATTGTAAAAAAAGAAATATTCCTTACATACCATGTAGTAAAAGTCAAAAATGGGTAAAAAGGACTTTAAAACTACATGAAAACATTTTTATAAAACATGGGCATGGATGATAACAATAAAACCAGTACATACTTACGAATAAACAATCTCAGATAAGAACGAGATTGGAATAATTATCCCTTACCTTAGGTCCGATATACTTCGTATGTATCCAAACCTCCTGTATAATGATTTAAATAATGTCACTGACTTATTAAAGAATCATATTAATTATTATGATATCATATATGGTTCACTTATGACTTTATATTACCTGTTCTTTTGTAAATTCCATGTTAAAGAGTGTTTTGGGTAAAATCGTTTCATTTGTCATCCGTGTTTTGACTTTTAATTATTCATATGATTACATAAATCATGATTACCTAATTACAAAATATAAAACATTATTTATATATAATATATATTCAAAATATACATATATATATATAATAGATCGATAAATAGAAGGAAATACACCGTTCATGGAGACGGTAGGCTGTACGTATGCATGAATGTTGTTTTTGTTTCCTTATTGAATTGAATGGAATTAAGTTGATAACATACGTATATATATACATAAATACAGAAACATTATTATGTCATATATTTCATTATTACTTATTATATATACTTTATAATCATTCTTTAATTGTTAACATGGAAAATAAATCTCATCGCGTCGTGGAGACGGTAATCCGTACGTACGCATGAGTGATGATATCGTTCCCATATTTATTTAATGGAATTGGAGTGAATGATATAATATCTTAGAATAAGTATGATGTTATAATAATAATATTTAGTTATTATTTACACTATTATACCCATCCATGTAAGGTGGTGGTGGAAAAACAGATTACACCACGGCGTGGAGACAGTATTCCGTACGTATGCACGCGCGGTGATTTCGTTTTCCTTAGGATGGATAGAAGGTGAAATGGGTTCGTTTCATATTTATAATAACATATCAGTATATTAGTGATACTGATGTTATTACAATATAATTAAACAACTAAATAATAGGAGGTAGAAGAAGAAATAAATTTGAAAGAATCGGTAACAGATATTACCTCTTCTTCGACGCGTCTCTTTGAAACCTACTCTTAGGGCACTAAAATTGGACTTTGAAGAAGACCAGGACCTCTAGTTTGTTTCGAAGGAGGTTGATAATGGAAATGGGTAGGGTTTGGCCGAGCATGAAGGCTCTAAATTGTGTAAAGAGGAGAGAGAGAGAGGCGCCCTTTTATAAGGGAGGAGAGGGGCACCTTTGGAATCCTCAAAAATATTTATTTAATATAAATTCAAAACCCACATAAAAACATCCAAAAATTACTAAATTCTAATATTAGATGATATAGGGTTGTAATCTCATAAACCAATAAAATTTAGATATGTTTTGATCTTATTTTAAACATTATCATTTTGATTTATCCAGATTTAATCTATTTAATTTTATTTGTTGTAATAAAATTATAAAATTTAAATGGTTATAAATAATCACTTATGTGTTGTTAATTTTCAATAATTGGATACTTTATGAAATTTTAGACTATATAAATTTTAATTTATAATTTTTAAATATTTTCTGGATTTTTAAACAATTTTATAATATGTAATTTTCATAAAAAAACAATAGTGTCAATTTTGACACTATTCATTTGTTTGATTTGAAATAAAATATATACAGATGATATGTTCAAACTAAAAAATTTAATAGATTAATAACATGTCATATTTATCTATAAAATTAGTGGAGCACATTAAATTTTTCATATACTATCTACTTTAATACTTTTAAAATAATTTATTTGATATTTCAATCAATAAAATAATTTCAACATCACTATTGTGTCATAATAAATGATAATTTTTTAATCCATAAAAATTATAAATAAATTAATATGATGTATATAATTTTATTATATTCCTAGGGACTATTTATATCTGATGTTTTAGGATTTTTATCAATAAAGTAAAATTATTACACTTATAATATTTAAGAGAGTGACATGTTGTCACTTTCATTGGTTTTAATAATAATTATTTTATTTCATGGTCAAAAGTCCATTAAATGAATCTAGTCAGACCCTTAGGTGATATGGGTCGACTTTATTCATCCAATAGGATTTTGTAAAGTTTTAGGGTAATTTTATAATCTTATTTTTACCCTTAATTATCAGATTTACCTTTAACTGTAGTAAATAAAAATTACCGTAGTTACTATTCATAATATCAAAAAAATAAAAGTAACCTATTAAAATAATTTTCACCCATTGAATTAAAATATGGAATCCATTTTTAAAAATTCAAAGCACAGAAGTTGCAGTAATTAATTTAAAATTAATCCCATTGTTAAGAAAATGAGTTTTAAAAGTTAAAACATTGCAAATGATTGAAATGATTTTACCTATATATTCAATGTAAAATCAATGAAAATGACATAAATTATATTAAATGGTAAAAATATATTATATATATACTTTAAAATCATTCAATATTATAATTTAACCATATAAATTATTATGATGAAAAAAAATGGTTTTTAATTAAAATATAGCGTGTTTTTACTATTAATTAAAATATGAAAGTTATCAGAATAATATGAAAATTTTATCCAAAGTAAATGTGTATATCCGGATTCCAAATAGGAATTTTAATTTATCAAATTGAACTTATAAACCTATTAAAAACTATATTTAAAGTGGATGCGCCATGAAAAGGCCGAAAAACTGCATTTTTTGAAAAATACTTATTTTACCTGAAAAATTTATTTTGTTCACATACCATGTTTTAGAAAATGTGTAAGATGAATAGTAATGTTATAAAATTAAAAATGTAGTTAATAATATTCATAGAGGCTAGTCCATAATAATATTATAACAATATTTCATTGTTTAGTGAAACCCAATATTGCGTACTACACACGCTATCGAGGAAGGTCACGATTGCGTGTAATGCAAGCCAAGTCAGTGTTGCATGTAGTGCTCGACTCCTTTGTTGTTGCGTATATCAAAATCCAACCATATTTCATTTATACATTTAATATATATGTATATATACAGTCAATGTTTCATTGAATAATTACTGTCAAACATACTTGAAATTGTGTTTAACACGATCCAAGATTAGTGTTGCGTATACTGGAAACTAATACGGTGTTGCGTATAGCGCAAGATAATCTTGGTGTAGCGTACAACAGAAGATATGAAATAAATTAAAATGAATATATCTTATAAAATCTCGAGGTGTTATAAGAATGGTGTAAGAACAACACTCTCTCAATGCATCAATGATGATGTCAAGATTGGGGACATGATCATCTCTTACGAAGAGTACACTTAGAGGATTTAAGATGGTGTTTACAGTCAAACACACCTTAAAACTGGAAGGTAAACTATCCAATCAGATCAAATTCATGCTTCTGAGAAAGAACTAACAATATTTTAGACTTGAAATCCTCAATGGTATTCAATAAATAACCAATCATTTTCCAATGGTCTCCTTAGTTCATGCTCCTTCTACATAGAACCACACATTTACTAGGTTAACCACAAAATTACTAACCTATAGAGTGTCCTAGTAGAAATGGAATGAAAACTACCCACTCATTAGAATGACATATTATTAAAACAAGACCGGTTTGTCAAAAATTATGATTCTTACAAGATTCATCCCGAACAATGGGATTTAACTGACTTGTTAAATCTAAATTGACATTACATGGAGATGGCCTATGATCGTACTAAAACAAACAAATAGACTTATTTCAGAGTCATGTTGCCTCATATGGAATTTTCCTAGATGACATCATACTATTTTTCCATCACCATGAAGAATAGAGGGTCAAACGACCAATAAAAAAGCTGACTATTCCCAAAGCATGTGTAACCAGCTGAAAAAGAGCATTACTCGATGATCAACCCCGTAACAAGGTCATGAAACACATGAACACCCACCTGAACAAGGATTTCATTGGAAATTGAAATTCCTACTTAGGACAACGACACCCAAATGACTGAAAAAGTGAGAAAAGTCATAGAACTAGTAAGGAATTTATGTTTTGAGGGTTCTACCTACCACGTGTTAGCCCCTTACGAAGAACAAGTGTCAACCCTAAAACTGGGTAATGTCAACCAAAAGTCACTAGGCTCAAAATCCAATCATAAATTCATTTCTAAGGAATGTAAAGACTATGTAATGTACTCAAGATTCCATTCCTTCGAAACTCAAAGAAAATTCCAAACTACCCTTTACACAAGGGTTTTAAATAGTGTAAACCACTATATGTTCTAATTCCAAGACACTTATATTTAATCAAATTTAATATTTAATCATCAAAAAATTTAATTATATATATAAGGTACCATTTTTCAAGACAAATCACAAGGTATTTTATTTTCACAAGCACCCCAAAAGCAAAATAGACAAGTTTCATAAAACCTCCTTTTAAAACATTTACATTTATTACCATTTTGTCCTAATATGAAATTTAGAAAGTAAATTCCTTTTAATAATTAAGGGGACCTAAAAAGGTCCCACTCAGCCAACCTAGGTTTATTATCATGCAGCCCAATAGATTTTACATAAAATCATTAAAATTAAAGAAATAAAATTGAAAATCTCAAAAAAAAAAAACATTTCCCAACTAACATACTTTGTTCTAGTTGAATTTTAAAAGTTAACCATTTGTATTTCAAATAAAAAATTAACTCCATTAATATTTATGAGAATTTTAGAAGGCTTCATGCCATCACATTTAATATGGGTTATCATATCCCAATTCATGAAGCTCCCATACATTCAATGGATTAAAAATTGTATTCTATTAATAGATACCTATTTCAATTTAGAATTTATCATGATCAACATAATTGTCTAAATTATATGGGTGGCCATCTACCAACCAGAAAAGTTCCTATACACTATACAATTTGGTATTTAGTTCAATTTAGTAAAAACCAACATACTTTATAAAATGAATTCATCAGTCTTTTTATAATGGTTCGATTACATGTTTTACCTTTTTCCAGCTATAAGGCACCCATACACCTTATAACCGAAAAATGTCCCATGTTGTAACTGAAACCAGTAACTTTATACCATGAAATTTTTTACATATATAAATGTAATATAGCAAGTCACTGCAAGTAGCAAACACAGAGAAACAATCTTAAATCACATAAGCATGGAATTTTAAACACAAAAGTATGCTATAATGATATGTAAGCACATAAAGAATGCTACAATATTTCCTGAACATGTATAAATATAAGAATCAAATATATATAAGGAAAAAAAACTTACATTGTAGGAAACCTACTAATGAAACTACATGGCATGGCATATATTCATGGAATCTGAATTTCTATGTGCCTAATGTGATTCATGTATGTTTCATCCTTACCATAACATGAAAAGGGTAATTTTCATAATTCCATAAATATTTAAGCAGTGGAATGTACACCAATCACTCTAAGTGAAATCATATCAATCGTAATTGAAAAAAACATAAACAACATTCACAGCCCTGACAACTTGTTAATTCCCTTACATGGGGTGATCAGACCCAAGAATAGATATTAAACAAGTGTTGACACTTTCCTAGACTCTTGTATACCAACACAAAATAGAAATAAAAAAAATGAAAAACTAGCTCTGGTACCAATTTGTAACGTCCTGACCCGACGCATCACTAAGACAGTGGTCGGACCTGTTGCCACATGACCACAGGCGTGCCTCCCCATATGTCATAGGCTTCCAACATGCACCATGGGTGTAAGGATAGTTTGTGAGGAGACTATAACTTCTTATTAGAGTTGTGCAGCTATATAAAAGATTAAATAACAGTCAACAATGGAATCATTAATACATAGTTTACAAGAAGTGGAATAAATATTTCATATAATAGAGGAAAAGTGGCCAAAGTCATTTTATACGATAATTAAATGCATGACATGGTAGTGATACATGAGAAAAACACTAAACAGTACAACATGATTATTAATAAAAGAAATGTATGAAACAAGTAAAGAAAATAATTATAATCCCAATGGTGATATCCAAGAGTACTCTGATCTACCACTCATTCCTTTTCTCTTAACTCCCCAATACAAGAAAACAATAAAAAAGAATGGTCCTAGGCTTGGTGAAAAAGAATGTCTACTCAAGTACCCAAGTGCAATGGCAGCCAGAGTTGTGTGTGAGATATAAATATCAGTAGGTCGACACCACTGGTTTCTATCCCAATATTGACTTTTTTATATAAATTAAATAGTGTTTAGGAAAGAATAAATAAAGTAATAAGTACAATGTAACCAAATAATCAAGTACCTAATTCATCCCTCAGGTGGTGTCTTGACATACAACATGATTATTAAATAAGTAATTCCCATTTTTATTAATAAGTTAAGTGAGGAACATACATCACTGAAATAACCTCATGATAGTATAAATAGTAAATGTTCCATGATGTAACAAGGGTACCAGAAAATGATATCCAGTGAGGAAGTTCCAAGGTAATAACAATGCTAATGTAGATCTCACAGAATGCTAACTCAATAGTATCTGAGTCTAGATAAGAGGTAAGTGTGTAATCTATGGACTATAATCCAAGGCATTCCACAATAAGGTTCCAATCAAGTCTAAGTTGATCGACCAAGGTAAAATGGGGCTCAGAAATGACAAGGCCATATGTGATTTAAACTTGTCACCTACTAGTCAATGCTAGAACCATGGAGTGTATCCAAGGGATCCTTTAATAATGTAAGAATTAACAAAGATGAGAGTCTATGAGGGTATCAATCTAAATAAACTACATCCCTAAATTGGACAGGGGTTCCAGAGTCCTAAGGTATTCTCCTCTCAGAATCCAAGGAGAGCCCAATTCAACCCATTCATTTTGATATGGAAATCATGTAGTAATTCATTTGGTCTGTGTATTTCCATCCATTAGTGTGGATAAGTCCATTAGAGTTGAAACCATTTATTTGTTGGTCCATGTGTTGTATTTTATTAGTGTGGATAGGCTATGTATAATTTCAACCATTTAATCAAGTCATAATTAATCATTATGTTCATTTGGTCCATGTCTAGCCATTCATTAGTGTGACAAGGACAAGTAGCATTGAAACCATTTAGTAAAATCCATTAAGGGATTTTTTAATGTTAAGGTCCACACCGTTACCTTCCACAAACATGGTTAGGTTTTCCATGGATGTGGAACCAATTAATCTCTCGTAAACTTAATTCTGTCCATGAAATTCCTACATGGGAATCTATACATCTCCCAATGTATGATTAAGAAAATCCATTGAGTCCATCCATGGAATTTCTACTTGGGATCCTATTTGTCACCCACATTGTTATTAGCATTAAAATCATTTGAAAACAATTTGGTAATTTTATTTGAGGGTCAATCATAAAGCATTAATCTTTCATTTAACTCAAATCATTCCATTACAAAAACATGTCAACAACATTTATAAGGCTATGAGTATCCATCAAAATGGTAATTACCTACATGGGTAATTCCAATCTAAAAACTGAACCAGAAACATAAACGGTTTTGTGGTCCAATATTCATTTAAAATTGGAAATTCATTGTTTCTAATACCATTAAGGCCATGTTCTAAACATGGCGTATATCAACATAATATCAATGTATATGAATTATAAACATGACAAGTCAAGTAAGAAAATTCCAACCACTACTTTTTATCTTGAAAGTTGCGCACCTCTGTTGGAGAGGTTTTATTCTAAAATCATGATATTACTTATCACACAAATCATTTATCACCTTTATCATTTTAAACATGAAACATGATAAATTTAATTTAAGAGCATTCAATATAGATACTTCACTGCATGAATTTAAATTATAACTAAAGTGCTGTAAACAATTTATTGAAGCATATATAAAATTTAATGTCTTGGAAATTGACCCTAGCTCAGGGTGGAACTCATCCATCCACTTATGCTATTTAATATGCCAAACTAAAAGAAGTTTCTCCCCCACTAATTTTACACACCATCACAAACATTCAAGGACACCTAACCCCTATGAACACACCCACATGGCCACGGGAATGCACAAAGGGATCATTACACATATGCGTATATGCATATACAAGTCGCTACTCACCTATGCATGAATGTTTATATATATATGTGCATAACTATACCCATACATGTGTAATCACTGTAATAGATATTTACAAACCTAAAAGGGGAACCCACATACATATATTTACATACCGTTGAATACACAGGTGGGTATCTCGTTATTTGGGGACTCAAAACCAACAAGAAGTGTCCAACTAACTACTCATACAACACTAATAACTTGAAAATAGGTAAATAATGCAATTTAAAATGTGTGAGACCAAGAAACAAAGGATAACCCTAACCTCGGGTGTCGACGACAAACCAAATCGAAGAGAACACACCTGTAATAGCTCAACACCCTACTATTAGTTATTAGGGATTCCAAAACACAAAAAGGAATTAATTAAAGAGGTGTGAAGAAAGTAGAAACAACAAATATCACCTTGGAACAAAACTGGTGGACCAAAATCACTATAACTACCTCCCCTTTGGCAGAAATTATTGGAACACACACAAACAAGACCCGAGTGACCTTCCGCAACAACCTAGAATAAAAACAAACAAAAAATCGAAGCACCCACAAATAGCTAGTGTTTAGTTGAATCCCATGGGGATATGGTTAAGAAGAATCAGATCCCAGAAAGGGAGGACAAGATAGAGGACACTCAAACCTTAGATATTAGAGGGGAGAATCAGATGCAATTGTGGATAGAATTCTATCCAAGAAGATGTTGTGAAAAGGGTAGTGTGCGATGAAGTGGGGAGCCCTATCGGGCTGGTGAGACATGATTTGAGTGGGGTTGAGGGAGATTGTTTAGTATAGATTAAATTTTATGTTAATTTATTTTAATTTAATTTTAATCATTAAAAATACCTATCAACACAGTTTTATCCGCATAGTTTTCCAAACCGTGTGCAAAACATGTAGTTTCTACTACCTCCAAGACACACCCTGCATGGGATACACAAAATTTCACTTCCCCATTTTTCATTAGGGTCTCCTGGTTACCTATAGTGAGCCACATGGTTTAGTATGACGTGCACAAACCAAGCGCCCTCTACTGTTTTTTAAAACATTTTTTTTTTCAGGTTTTTCACTCACAAAACTTCTCGATCCACCTGAGAAACTTAATGATGATTCACCCTATCCAAAGAACATCCCAAAAAAGTGATCCAACTCTTGAAATATCATTTTGAGACTCTATTTTAAAAACATCCATTTTAGTAAATGAAAATGTTCAAAACCCTTTTTTACTTTAGTTCAGTTCAAATACACGGGATTATACAAATAAATTATCTTATATTTATATTTATTAAGTGGATTGAATGAATTTTACAAGTCTATTAATGTTTAATAATGTTTTTTATAATTTTATATTATTATTTTGATTGATTAATATCTGGATAATTTAATTTATATGGGATGTAATCCATATTATATGATTTTTTATATTCTAAAGGAACAAAAACATTACTTTTGGAATTCCAATTTTTATTTTCCCAAAGTAAATTTAATGATTAATCTCTTACAAATGTGATTTAATTTACTTTTTTTATTATTTTATTTTCATATATATATTGATTTTTTATGAAAAATTATAAAGAATAAATAATTTATTATAAATTAGATTGATTATAAAAATCATTATTTTAATTATTTATACATATTCAATATAATATTTGAATGATACACTTATGTACCATTTTAATGGTTTTTTCTAATGCTTTCATCGAGGTGCATACATCCATTTGTTGATGAGGCACTGACTTTTGCCCCATATTCCTGCTTTCCAAAGGGGGCGACATCTATTTCTTATTTAGGGACGATTGTTCCTTGATCGAAACGAGATGATGGGATATCGGTTCTTCCTTCCATGGAATCTTCCTCGGAACTCATTACTGTAATGCCCCTACCCCAGTTACCCAGAGTTAGTGTATTATTTTAATACATTGGCATGATTACATGGAATCATGTCCCGAAGGACCGATCGGTTTAGCAGTTTGGAAAATATATTACATACAAGAATGTTGTATTACACTTTATAACATACAAAACAACATAAATAATCCTTTAAAACACCATTATTCACTTGGATTAACCTTACATATCAATCACAATAAACTTCTTGGAATCCTGGGAAAAATAAAACATAGAAAGGGGTGATCTCAAATGCTCAGTAAGGATAACAATATAGTGGAAACTTTCATAAATAAGCATAAACATTTAAGGCAATGTATAACTAAAACAAAATCCTTTTAAACATGAACTTCAACATAATATAGAAAAATTAAAATGAATTAATTCCATTTACTTACTCACATGGATATTCTACTAGTTGAATAATAACATGCAATATCCCTAACCACTTTCATAATGATGGAATGCATAATGCCAGACTATCATAACAACATATTCAAGGCCTTGTGCCAAGACTACAAATATGATTTTGTCAAGGCCTTCTGCCAAGACACTAGTTTGTCTTATGAGACCTACCGATGCATCAAGGAGCTATAGCGGGCTCCACCCGTCACTTACTAAGTAAAATGTATTCCTCATATGAAAAGTTTTAAACATAGCATAAACATTCATATTAAAACTAGCATATGAAATGTCAATACTTTATTCATAAACCATGAATGGTTTATAAATAACACATTCATAGTCAAACATATCACAAAACCTTCAATACATTATGGAATATTTGTATCATAATAAATCATCTTCAAACAAGTTTAAAATCCATCATAGGATGTTGACATAGATGAAAATGATTTGTTAGGCTCCTTGAGAGAAATATCCCCTTTTCAGGAAAACATTTATAAGTCGCACAATTTAGAAAGGAAGACATTTAAAGACATTTTTGAATCAAAGTGTCCCATACCACTTTGAAATTTTTTAATGGAATTAACATTTTAAAAACATTCATGTCTATATAAATAAATCCTTAATACCCATTTTGAAGGCATTGACATTAATGAGAAAGAGTTAGAAGAGTAAACATTTAAAACATTTGAAATGATATTTTTGTAAAAAAAGTGCCTTAAAATAATATCTTTGAAAACTCTTTCCTGAAACATTTACATGGATACTAAATATGTCCCATTAGATACTTACGTAAAAACAACCTCGGATAATAAAGTGATTGTGAAATTAACCCTTACCAATTTGGTAACATACGAAACATACACCCCATGAAAGAGGTATCATACAATGAATATGTAAATGAACATAAATTAAAGTGTATTAAATAAATAATACAATTATGGGAAGTACATACACTACACAAAAGGTTATAGTGGCAATATGGCACGAATCTCACGGGAATTAGGAGTGAGATGAAAACCCCTTACCTTGCACTTTCCTTTAGTAGAGGGTATATTTAACCTCTTCTATGAAGACTATAGTATGTTATTAAATTATAAAAGAACCATATTAATATTTATGATATCATAAAATATTCATTTGTTACTTTATACTACCCATTTAATAATAATTTCCATGTCATATTAATATTTTGGGTAATAATCGCTTTCTTTATTGTACGTGTTTTAACTTGTTACTCTTGATTGTATCACTTAGATAATTATTTAAATACATCCAGAATTTAAAAAAAGATTTATATATCATATATATTAGAATATAAATATGTATAATAGACATATATATGAAATGGAGAACACCGTTTAAGGAGACGGTAGTCCGTACATACGCATAAATGTTGTTTCCGTTTTCATATAGTATTGAACGGAAGTAAGTGAATAAGATATATGTAATTACATAAATACTTATATATATAAAAATATATATATCTCTGGTAGCATTATTATGTCATATATTACATACTTATTAGTAATATATATTTTTATAATTTTCGATGAATGGTGAACAAGGAAATGAATCTCATCACGTCGTGGAGACGATAATCCGTACGTACACACGAGCGAAAATATCATTCTTTTGATATTAAAATAATATATAATTGAATGTTATATCATATATAAAGAATACTTATCATGTTATATTTATTATTTACATCAAATACACATCATTATTATACCCATCAAAATAATAATGTATTGAATAACAATTTCACCACGATTTGGAGACGGTAAGCCATACATACGCACGTATGGTGACATGTCATTAAATGGGTGGATAGAATAATTAATATGGCCATACAATAATTATAATAACATCATAGTATATATAAGATACTGGAGTTATTATTTTATAATTGAAACAACTATGAAAAAGGAAGTGGAAGAATAAAGGAACATGAAAGAGTGTGGTGAAATCATTACCTCTTCTTTGGGTTCTTCCTTTTGATTTGATCAAAAGGGATACATAGGTTGGCTTTCTGATCAAACTAAGGCATCTAGGATGAAGGGAGTATTGTTCATAGGGTATTTGGGTAGGGTTTGGCCGATCCAAATGGCTTAGAGGGTGTGAATTAGAGTGATGGGGGAGTGCCTTTTTATAAGAGGGGTGAGGGGACCTTAGGAAAAACATTAAATATTATTTTATAAAAAACTTATATTCGGTTTATAATGTCTCCAAATTGATTTATTACTAGGATAAGGTAGGTATGGGTTGAATTAAACTCAAAAAATATGTTTTAGACAGGTTTGGGTCACTTTATTAACCTTATTGTTTTGTTTTAACTCTTAGTTAATTATTTTGACATTTACAATGCCTCTTTGTATTTTTTTATAATATGGTTAGTAAACATGAATTAAACTTCCAATAGACCCCCAAGTGGTCCATTAATTATACACCTATCATGATATAAGTCCTTTTTTCTATCCTTATATTTTTAGGAATATAATATCAATTAATATTATAATTGTTTTTTAAAAAACTCTTTTATGTCAATTTTGACACTATTGGGTATTTTGTTTTTTATAAATTCATAAAAGCATTATTACTTCCAAATAAATTAATATAACCAATAATAATATGTCATATTAACCTTTAAAATTATTGGAATTCATAAAAAGTCTCAAATTACATTTATATGGGTATTTATAATATCAATTATCTTAATCATTAATTAATACGGTAATTACTGCATCATCATTGTGTCATAAATAATATAACATATTTAATGTCTAAAAATTATAAATAAAATACCAATATGTAAGGAATTATTTTATCTTCCTAATTAATATTTATAATCTAATTTATCTTATATATTACCCTATATTAAAAATGTTTTCGTTATTTAACTTTGATTTTATCTTTTTTAACTCTTCTTTGAATTAAATAATAATAAATGTCTTAATCTAATCCAAGTGGAACAAATAGGTTCATATTTTATTCCTATGGTTGTTTTGGGTCGAACTATACTTATCCAATAAAATTAGGACATGTGTTAGGGTAATAATAATATCATTTTTACACTTAATTAACCTATTTACTTTTAATCGTGGTAAATAAAAGTAAAAAGTTATTATTCACCAAAAACAATTTTTATCTAATTGAACCACATTTTACACTATTATATAAACCATGTCTCTTTTATTTTCTAAATTCCACCTATAGAAGTGGTAAAATTTTGTTTTATGTGAATTCGCAAATTCTCCTAGGAGGTGGGTAAAAGACGGTGAAAAGTTCAATAAAATTTTTATGTATCTAAAATTATTAAAAACTGACTCCAATGAATTACATTGAAAATATATAGGTATTATATATATATTTTCACCTAAAATAAATTAAAATTAAATAAATAATTATTTAAATAAAAATTTGGTTTTAAATTATAACTCAGTGTTTTTCACTATTCATTAAAAATTGAATGTTTTCAGAAAAAAACCAAAAATTCACCCTAATATAATTTTGATATTCCAATTCCAACAATGAAGTCCATTTTACCAAATTCAAAGCCTAGAAGTTTCATTTATTAATATAGAAAAAATTTCATTGTCTAAACCAAAAGACGTATTTTTAAGAATCATTATCTATCAAAAGATTGACACTTGTTTATGTCAATCTCAAAGTGAAATTACTTAAAATGACCAGGATTGGATTGAATGGTAAAAATATAATATATTTATAATTTTAATCCATTAAAATTTATAATTTACCACTATAAATTATTTTGATTAAAAAATTTGTTTTCTGTTAAAATATAGTATTTTTCACTATTCATCCAAATATGAAAGTTATCATAAAAGCACCAAATATTTATTGAAACTAAATTATTATGTCCCTATTCTAAAGATGAAGTTTATTATGTCAAATAGAATATATAAAAGTTTGAAATATTTTATTTAAAAAGGGTTCACCATTAAAAGGCAGAAAAAGTGCATTTTTTAAAAAATACTTCTTTTAACTGAAAAAATCAATTATGTCTTAGAAACTCATAATATGGATTCTAAAATTATATGAATTATATATAGTTTAAAATTCAGTTAATACTATTTATAACTTCTTTTGAAGGGCTAGTTTGGTAAGTTGTGGTGTTCCTGAACTCGGTGTTGCGTGTAGTGCAAGTTATTTAATTACTTTGAAGATATAACATACTATGAAATCTTTGGGTGTTACATTCTTCCCTCTTTCAATAAATTGTGTCCTAGAAATTTGAAATTTTTCTTCGAAAATAAAATTTTAAAATAGAATATATCTTTTTGGGAAAACCCACATTGGAATTTGGGTTAAAAAAATTTAGTTTTAATAAGAGTAAAAGGGGAATGAAAAATTCACCACCAAATTATGATCTTGATTAAGAGAACATTGGTGGAAATTAGAGAAACATAATTGGAGGAAAAACATAAATATTTAAAGATATTGATTGAGGTCATCAATCACAAAAAATTGTAGAATTGTGTGCCTCAAAGCCACTAATCTATGATGATTTAAAATACCATCGGTTCAAAAAAACGTAAGGTATTAGGATAACACATTTTTGGTTTTCAGATTACTTAGCTAAAGTTTAAGAATTTATTTCATCATAGAATAAGAGAATAAAAAAATGTATACTTTTCAAGTAGATTTCCATCCTTTAACTAATTTTTACCACAAACTCATCTTTATCTCTAAAAGATAATAGAACATAAAAAAATATTCTATTTATCCTATTCGTATAGGGTTCCATAAAAAATGAAATTATAATTCATCTACGAGACCCTTTAAAAAAACTACATTATTCAATCCTAGACATCACATGGGTTAGTGATAGGTGATACACCATTGTATTCCTTCAGTTGCGAGTATATGTCTCGCGGCCTTGTTGGACGCAACAGGTTGCCGCCCGACCTCTGGGTTGTCCTTTTTATGGCAATCCAAAAAAACCTTAACAATAGTATCCAATTTAAAACTTAATCCATTACAGCCTTTAGAATTATCTGAAATACTTATTCCAAACTCTCAGTCCAAAATTTATAAAGAAGTTATACATAATGAGGATCTTTTTTCTGGTAATATCATGTGAATGCTTTAATAATGTATTCTTTTACAACACCGCAACATCCTGAATTAAAAAAAAATCAACCATCTCTTATTCCAAAAACACCACCTCATTAAGAAAACCATATTAAGAATTAAATTTCCTTCAACCATGTATTTTCATGAATGTGTATCTTACTATTAAGTTACATTTCATAGAACCATATAATCTCAAATCCTCAATAAAAATGTATTTTAGTACAATCATTATTTATCTTCATAATTAATGTAACTAGTATACTGTTGATACAACACTCAAATGAAATAATTCTATAATAACAAAATAAGAACACTAACCATTCATCTTCATCTGAGGTAGTATCATA
The DNA here is from genome assembly GCA_963277665.1 of Viscum album. Lineage (NCBI taxonomy): Eukaryota > Viridiplantae > Streptophyta > Magnoliopsida > Santalales > Viscaceae > Viscum > Viscum album. The sequence continues at coordinate 964,177,967 of OY728163.1, read as the reverse complement.
ACATGATTATTATCCAATAACATCATTTGCGGTATACTCATATGAATGGGACATTGATTGATGTAGTGTCCCAATGCCTTGCTGATGAAACATTATACATTTGAATTTTTTTTACCCTTGAAATCACGTACGTGGAGTCCTTTTTTCTAGATACTTTAAAAAACTCTCATTCCCTTCAAGAATTTACCCTGGTGATTCTTTCCACAGCTATCACATATGAGAAAATCCTTCTTTTCCCTGTTCTCATTATCCATCTTTATCTCTTCCATCCTTTTCTTCTCTTGCTTCCCTTCAAATCCATTGGACTCAGAGAATTCCTTACATATCTTATTAACACATGATACTATTTCATCATATATGGAGAATACATGGGAGACTACTTCCTTCTAAATGTTGACTTAATACAGTGAAAGAAATGATCCTTCTTACTCTTTGATTCAAACGTATTGCTGGAATTCACATTCATTCTATTGGGTGCCATTTCTATACAATGGCATACACTGGGTCAGTTTATGAATCGCATTTCATAATTCCAAACATGTAAAATACCTAATGTAAATTGAACAGTTTATGGATATAATCCATAATCACAAAAAAGTTTTCTTTGAGGAGGTATATACTCATAAACCCTTCATAGAAGTTTGTAAAGAAAATGAGAATTATATTAAGAATATCGCCCAAGAGTTTTGTAACAAAGAGTACAGAAAGGCCCATTGTCATGAACCAGTTCCTGTTTGAGTCTAGCTCAAAGCGGTGTTTTTTAGTTTTACCCCTAGGTATATCCATGCCAGATCCGCCTCTACCTGCTCGTATCCACACAGGGATGTATTTCTTAGAAAACTCACAAAATCTCTACAATACCAAAATTCGATGAAGTTATTCTATATTAATCCTCAATGTTTATCTTAGGGCTATGTTCCTTAATTAGAGTTTATCTAAATCTAGTATACAAGTTTATTTCTAAACTTCCTCTTATACCAACTGTAATTCCCTGAACCTAGTTACCCAAAGTCGGGGAATTATTATAATACAATGGCATGATTACAAGGAACCATGTCTTGAAGGACTGATCGGATTAACAATATTTGAAAATAGATTATATAAATGAATGTTACATTAAACTTTATAACATACAAAAAACATAAATAATCCTTTATGAACACCATTATTCCCTTGGATTAACCCTTCATATCAATCACAATACAGTTCTTGGAATCCTGGGATAAATAAAACATAGAAAGGGGTGAGCTGAAATGCTTATTAAGGATAACAATATAGTGGAAACTTTCATAAATAAGGATAAACATTTAAGGAAATGTACCACTAAAACCAAACCCTTTTAAATGTGAACTTCATCATAATATGGAAAAAATAAAATGAAGTAATGCCATTTACTTATTCACATGGATATTCTACTAGTCGAATAATCAAATGTATTATCACTAACCACCTTCATAATTATGGAATGCATAATGTTAGACTATCATAACCACATAGTCAAATCCTTTTTACAAGGATACAAATAATATTTTGTTAAGGACTTGTGTCGAGACACTAGTTTGTCTCATGAGACCTACCGTTGCATTGAGGAGCTATAGCGGGCTCCACCCATCACTTACTAAGATCAATGCATTACTCATATTAAAAGGTTTAAACATAATTTAAACATTCGTGTTAAAAATATCATACAAAATGTCAAAAATTTATCCATAAACCATGAATGTTATAAAAATAACACATCCAAAGTCAATCATATCACAAAAACTTCAGTACAATATGGAAGATTTGTATCATAATAAATCATCTTCAAACAAGTTTAAAATCCATCAAAGGATGTTGACATAGATGAAAATGATTTGGAAAACTCTTTGACAGAAATATCCCCTTTTCATGAAAACATGTATAAGTCGCATAATTTAGAAAGGAGGACATTTAAATACATTTTTGAATCAAAGTGTCCCATTCCTCATTGAAACGTTTTAAAGGAATTAACATTTTATAAACATTCATGTCCATATAAATAAATAATTAAAAACCATTTTGAAGACATTGACATTAATGAGAATGATTTAGAAGAGTAAAGATTTAAAACATTTGAAATGTTGTTTTTGTAAAAATAAGTTCCTTAAATAATCCCTTTGAAAAATCTTTCCTGCAACATGGACATGGATAATAAATATGTTCCATTAGATACTTACATAAAAACAACCTTGGATAATAAAGAGATTGCGAAATTAACCCTTACCAATTTGGTAACTTATGAAACATACACCCCATGAAAGAGGTATCATACAATGAATATGTAAATGCACATAAATTAAATTTTATTACACAAATAATAAAATTATGGGCAGTACATACACCACAAAAAAGTTAATAGTTGAAATATGGCATGAATCTCACAGGAATAAGGGGTCAGATGAAAACCCCTTACCTTGCACTTTCCTTTAGTAGAGGGTACGTTTAACCTCCTGTATGAAGACTATAAGATGTTATTAAATTATACCAGAACCATATTAATATTATTGATATCATAAATTATTCATTTATGACTTTATACTACCCATTTAATAATAATTTCCATGTTATATTAATATTTTGGGTAATAATAGCTTTCTTTATCGTACGTGTTTTAACTTGTTACTCTTGATTGTATCATTTTGATCATGATTTAAATAATTCCAGAATATAAAACATTATTTATATATCATATATATTTAGAATATAAATATGTATAATAGACATATATATGAAATGGAAAACACTGTTTATGGAGATGGTAGTCCGTACGTACGCTAAAACACTGTTTCCGTTTTCATATAGTATTGAATGGAAGTAAGTGAATAAGATATATCTAAGTACATAAATACTTATATATATAAATATATACATCTATAGTAACATTATTATGTCATATATTACATACTTATTAGTAATATATATTTTCATAATTGTCGATGATTGGTGAACTTGGAAATGAATCTCATCGCGTCATGGAGATGGTAATCTCTACGTACGCACGAGAAAAAATATCATTCTTTTGATATTAAACTAATATATAATTGGAAGTTATATCATATATACAGAATCATTATCATGTTATATTTATTATTTACACCAAATACACATCATTATTATACCCATCCCAATAATAATGCATTGAATAACAATCACACCACGACATGGAGACGGTAAGCCGTACGTACGTACGTATGGTGACATGTCATTCAAAGGGTGGATAGAATAATTAATTTGGTGGTACCATAATTATAATAACATCACAGTATATAGAATATACTGGAGTTATTATTTTATAATGGAAACAACAATGAAAAAGGAAGTGGAAGAAAAAAATAACTTGAAAGAGGGTGGTGAAATCATTTCCTCTTCTTTGGGTTCTTCCTTTTGATTTGATCAAAATGGATCCTTAGGTTGGATTTCTGATCAATCTAAGGCCTCTAGGATGAATGTAGGATAGTTGAGAGGGTAATTGGGTAGGGGTTGGCCGATCCAAATGGCTTAGAAAATGTGAATTAGAGTGAAGGGGAGTGACCTTTTATAAAAGGGGTGAGGGTCACCTTAGAAAAAACATAAAATATTATTTTATATTAAATTAATATTCTGTTTATAATGGCTCAAAATTAATTTATTTCGAGGCTAAGGTGGGGATGGGTCGAAATCCACTCAAACAATAGGTTTTTAGACTGGTTTTGGTCACTTTATTATCCTTATCTTTTAGTTTTAACTCTTAGTTAATTAGTTTGACATTTACCATGCCTCTTTGTATTTTAATATTATATGGTTAATAAACATACAATAAACTTCCAATTGACCCTCAAGTGGTCCAGTAATTTTACACCTATCATGATATAAGTCCTTTGGATTATCCTTAGATTTTTATGAAATATAATATCACTTGATAATATAATATTTGTTTTAAAAACTCTTTTATGTCAATTTTGACACTATTGGGTAATTTGTTTTTGATAAATTCATAAAAGAATTATTACTTAGAAAAAAATTCATATAAAAAATCATAATAAGTCATATTAACCTATAATGTTATTTTAATTCATAAAAAGTCTCAGATTACATTTATTTTGGTATTTATAACATCAATTATATTAATCTTTCATTAATACGGTAATTACTGCATCATCATTGTGTCATAAATAAATTAATTTATTTAATGTCTAAAAATTATAAATAAAATAAAATTATGTATGAAATCGTTTTATATTTCTAATTAATATTTATAATCAAATTTTTCTTTTGTATAACCCTATATTAAAAATGGTTTAGTTATTAAACTTTGATTTTAACTTTTTTAACTCTTCTTTGAATTAAATAATAATAAATGGCCTAATCTAATCCAAGTGAACCAAAGAGGTTCATATTTTATTCATAAGGTTGTTTTTGGTCGATCTATACATTGCAAATATAATTAGAACATGTGTTAGGGTAATAATATTATCATTCTTACCCTTAATTACCCTATTTACTTTTAACAGTGGTAAATAAAAGTAAAAAGTAATTATTCACCAAAAAATATTTTTATCTTATTGAACCAAATTTTATTCCTTGATATTAACCGTGTCTCTCATATTTTTAAAATTCCACTCACAGAAGCGGTAAAATTAAGTTTTATGTGAATTCGAAAATTTTCCTAGGAGGTGGGTAAAAGATGGTGAAAAGTTCAATAAACTATTAATATATCTAAAATTTTATATAAACATAATTAAATGAATTAAATTGAACATATATAGGTATTATGTATCTATATTGACCTAAATTAAATTTATATTAAATAAATAATTATTTAAAAAAATCGGTTTTAAACTATAACTTAGTGTTTTTCACTATTTATCAAAAATTGAATGTTTTCATAAAAATACCAACAATTCACCCTAAAAAAATTTCGATATTCTGATTCTAAAAATGAATTCCATTTTACCAAATACAAAACATAAAAGTTTCATTTATTAATTTGAAATTAATTCCCATTGTCAAAACCAAAAGACGTATTTTTAAGAAACATTTCTATCAAAAGATTGACACTTATTTATATCAATCTCAAAGTGAAATTACATAAAATGACCTGCATTGGATTAAATGGTAAAAATATAATCTATTTATAATTTCAAACGATTAAAATGTATAATTTAACAATATAAATTATTTTGATTAAAAAAGTTGTTTTCAGTTAAAATATTGTATTTTTAACTATTCACCAAAATATGAAAGTTATCAGAAAAACGCCAAAAATTTATTGAAACTAAATTCTTATGTCCCAATTCTAAATAATAAGTTTATTATGTCAAATATAATATATAAATGTTTCAAATATTGGATTTAAAAATGGTTCACCATTAAAAGGTAGTAAAAGTGGATTTTTTTAAAAATACTTCTTTTATCTGAAAAAAATAACTTATGTCTAAGAAACTCATAATATGGATTCTAAAATTATTTTGATTATATATAGTTAAAAATTCAGTTAATACTATTCATAACCTCTTTTGAACGGCCAGTTTGGTAAGATGTGGTGCGCTTGAACTCGATGTTGCGTGTAGTTCAAGTTATTGAATTACTTTGAAAAATAACATACTATGAAATCTAGGGTTGTTACAGTTACCTAGTCCAGGTCTCCCATAAATATTAAGTCATGGTTTGTGAATCTCGTTCCCGGTTCCATGTCTTTGTGGACACCAGATAATTACACTAGTTCCATCATGACATTCCATGAGGTCTTGACATGGTAGACACCTTTAGTCAGAGTAAATGGTAACATCATGCATGTCAGGGCATATTTGGATGTGTGAACATTGGGGAATCTATATTCTTCCTCATAAGACGGAATCATAATGGAATAGAACCTGAGTCATCCCATGTCAGTCGTGGGGTATCTTATGCTAGAGGAATTTCTCTGAGATTTTCCTCATCTTCCCACTATTAACACAGGGTATGTTGTGAGTTTAACGTCTAGTGGAGATGGTTACACCAAAGGACTTTTTTCCAAGGTTTTTCACTGGAATATCATGTTTAACACATGGCAGGCCATGAGATTACCATCTTAAAGAGACATAATAAGGGTGATTAGAATGTCCCATAGAGACAAATCAAATTGGTACATCCATAGGAGGGAGCAGCTGGAGTGTTTACTGAGTGGATGGATCAGAACACTCAATAAGAGAAGATCTAGGATAGTGTGTCCCATAAGGGGAAGATGCCACACTGTGAAGGCTGATCTAGACACCACTGAGGGCGGTTCAAGGAGTGTCCACCTTAGAATGGGGGAACACTAAGGTTTACCTTTGGTAGGGATTTAACCTCATGCAGGTTTCCTAAGTACCATGTGTAGACGACATGGATCAAAACCCACGTATTCTAAAGGGGTGATGAAACATGGTGTACACAGTGGAAAAGAAACCCGAATACATGCTAGGGCTTACGCATGCATAGCTTTCCATCGCTAGAGGGACACTCTTGGGTTTATGGTAATAGATTGAGTGGAGATTATGCATGCTTAGCTTTCTGGGTGCCACAAGGAGCGGTGCTGAGATGAATGTCATGATCTCACTTAGATGTGGCCACCCAGCTGAGAATCAGGATGGATGATGGAGAGTTGAATGTAGTGGAGGGGGAATGATATGGAACCTTATTAAAGGTGACAGTTTTGTTGGGATTGATCCTCAAAGAGACTTCCTACATATCCCCATGGAAGGGAATCAATGTCTGCGTAGTTTTGTGAGTCGATAGGACACCTGATGAGGCAACCCGTGAGAATGGACACTTGGCTGGGACCTGGAGGAAGTGGAACCTTTAGGTTGGGTCATGGCCTTCCCGAAACACATAGGCTCGAGGGAGGGATTAGGATGAGACATGAGTGATGGGATTAAACCTCATGGATACTTCTTATGTATCCCCATGGGAGGGAATAAAAGTCCACATAGTTCATCTAACGACGACTTACAGTCGATTGGGGACTTCAATGGCTTTCCGTCGATTGGTGGACATCAACGGCTTACCATTGAATGTGGTTGATAATGGATTACCACTGACTAGGGTTGACAACAGATTACTATTGAATGGGGTTAACAACAACTTACCAGTGATTGGGATGACAATTTAGTGTCATGCAGAACAAAAAGGGGAGTAAAATTTAACATTATGCTGGATGGGGGGTGGACCGACATGAAGTAATCAGGACCTATGGGTGTTAGGATTGAACCTCTGGGAGGATTCCTACGTACCTTGCCTTGGCAAGGGTCAAATTCCACGTAATTCATAATGGTGTTGCTGAACCGACATGAGGGGAGTCAAGACCAATAGATGGTGGGATTGAACCTCATGGAAGCTTCCTACGTACCTTACCATGGAAAGGATCAATGTACATGTAGTTCATAATGGTGGAAACTGACGTGAAGGGAGTCAGGACTAATAGTTGTTGTGCTTAATCCTCAGGTAGGCTTCCTACATACCATGCATTTCCAAAGATCAAAGTCAACATAGTTCGGGATGGTGTTGGTGAACTGATGTGATGATGGTTGAGACCAATCTGTGTTGGGCTTGAACCTCATCGAGGCTTCCTATGTAGCTTTAATTGGAAAGAATCAAAGTCCACATAGTTCAGAATGGGTTTCAGTGATCCTTCATGAAGATGGTTAGGACCAATGGGTGTTGGGATTGGACCTCAGGGAGGCTTCCTACATACCTTTCCTTTGAAAGGATCAATTTCCACATAGTTTAGGCTGGTGTTTATGGCTTACACTCTAGGCTTCCCAGAGAGGATGTCATGGTTGATGCTTACTACTATAGTCCCATGTGATTCGTGCTAAGTGTGAGAAATAAGAGGTAGTAAGGACCTAAAAATCACAGTGAAAAGGTGTGTCTATGAAGGGTGGTGAGTGGGGATTATTCAAGGAAGATGAATATGAGCCACTATTAAGTGACAATGGGGAATGGGTCTTACGCAAGGATGATGCCCGAGTGCCGCTAAATAGCAGCCAGGTGAATGGGGGTTACGCAAGGAAGCTACACGGCTGCCACTATGGAGGGAAAATGGTGAATGGGGCTTATGCAAGGAAGCTTCCTGAGTTCCTCTATGGAGTGGAAATGGTGATTTGGGATTACGCATGGAAGATACATGGGTGTCTCCATAAAGTGGCAATGGTGAATGGGGATTACGCATGGAAGATGCTTGAGTTCCTCTATAGAGTTTATATGGTGAGTGGGTATTATGCAAGGACGCTACCTGGGTGCCACTATGGAGTGGCAGTGGTGGATGGGGCATAGGTAAGGAAGTTTCCCAGGTTCCACTATGGAGCATTAATGGTGGTTGGGGCTTACGGAATGAAGCATCCTGGGTGCCTCCATGGAGCGACAATGGTTGATGGGGCTTACTCAAGGAAGCTGTCTAGGACCCACTTTGAAGAGGAAATGGTGGATGGGGCTTATGCATGGAAGCCACCTATAATTTATTTCTCATATCTGGCCATGAGGGAAACCCAACTAACTGGTCGGTTGAGGCCTTCACCTATGCACTAGTGCACAAGAGGGATAATGCCAAGGGTTTTGTAATTAGTATGAACAAAGGGAGATGAAAAGTGTTAATCACATTCCCTCCATTCAGAACACGATGAGGGTGGCATGGTTATTGGGGATAAATGATGACCATGTTTGGAACACCGAATCCATATAATGTTATCCTGAAACGGTAGCAAACAAATGACAGTCGACTGCTGACCATGTTTGAAACACAGGACCTGACTCGAAGTGATTTCCAAAGTCATCTAAGGGGTTGTCCCAGGACGGTAGGTGAGCCGATGCGGCATGGGACTAGGTCGTTAGTGGGTCCCTTCAGACAAGGAAGTGGATGAAGATCTGAATGAAGGACACACAAAGCGTGAGGTGGATTGATGGAATGTTTGAATGGACTCCAATGCTCTTGAAATTACGCCACTGTAATCATAGCATGAGGTATCATATTCTTGTCACATAAGACATATCTTATTTGGAATTAGAGGCATCCTTTTATTGAATGATAGGGAATGCTACAGTTTAATGTCATTTAGAGAGGACTATTAGCATCTTATGCTAGGAGTATAAGTCATCTCTTATATAGAGCATGGGGAATCCAATGTTTCAGAGATATGGCATACTACAAGTTAATTTCATAAAGAGAGGACTATTGGCATCTTATTATTGGAGCATAAGGCATCTCTTATTTGGATTAATAGGAATACTATATTTGTCATATATGGTTCACTACAGTTTAAATTCATATAGATAAGACTATTAGGCTTAAGGTGCCTACAAATGGATGGTGTTGGGACTTACACAAGAGCCGCCCTTTCTGGTTCAACGTGGCATATGAGCCAAGTGATAGAGTTTGTATGAGTTTCTTGAGGAATTTTTTGACTAAATATACATGGGTAATTAATGATGATAATCTCAACTCACTATATGAGAAATAAACCAAGAGGAATTTGTCGGCTCAAGGTGTTTCATGGTGTGCAAAGGAGTATCTGAAATCAAGGAATTCTATAGGTGGAAGGTGCTTACGCATATGGGTGTAATGGAAAATGTCTCCATGATATGGACCAATGGGAGCGAAGGTAGGAGCTTCGGAAAGGACAGGTCTTCGCAATGTTCCTTCATGGAGGAAATGTGCTCATAGAGAATGGGGTCTCACGAAGTAGATTCACGAAGGAAAGCTGCTTGCAGAGCATGGGGTCTCACAAAGTAGCTTCGTGAAGGAAAACTTCTCGAGGAGCATAGGGTATCGCAGAGCAATGCATCTCATGGATCAAAGCATCTCATGGAGAAATGCCTCTCACAGAGAAAAGCCTCTTTCGGAGCCAAGCATCTCGTAGAGAAAATCCTCTTGCAGAGAAAAGCATCTCGCAGAAAAAAGTGACTCACGGAGAAAAGCATTTCATGGAAAAAAGTGGATCATAGAGTAAAGGTGTCTGATATAGAAAAGCGTCTCCCAGAGCAAAGAGACTCATGGATAAAAGCTGCTCGTAGAGTAAAGCCTCCCGTGGATCGTTGCCTCTCGCAAATCCCATAGACAAGGGCATCACTTCGCGGTGCATAGGAGCTCCATGAAATGGGAGATCGGACACCCAAGGGGAAGCATGGTCGTCCTTATTAAGGGGGGTGATCCAGGTATATAAAGAAAATGGAGGTCGGTGGAGCATTCAGGGAAGCACAAATGCACGCCGCGAAGCACAAATGCGCACCGCGAAGCAAATTGCGCTTCACAACTGGAGGGAGTTCCCTCATGTTTCTCATAATCACGGAGCCGACCATCATCGAGATTCACAATGCCCAAGGAGGTCTCAGTCAAGTTCTCTCTAGTTCATCGTAACCACGGAGTCGACCATCATTGAGCATCGTGGTGCTCAAGGAGGCTCCGGTCAGGTCCCTCTGCTCCGCGATTGCATAGGGAGCTTCACGAATGGGATCCGTGAACCAGTTTTCTAGCCCAAAATCAAATTTTTATAACTCCTAATCAGTAACTCCTTTCGGGACCTACGTCATGTCAAATCAATGTTTGAAAAATGTTCTACGACCATAGATCTTGTATGGAAGCATTTTGAAAATTTTGTGGATGCGTTTTCCAGTTCCAACAATGTTATATATCCCCTTTCAAGAGTCAGTTTTAATCCTAAAAATACATTTGTCCAATTAAAAATTGAATAACATGAATCAAGTTAATGTGTTTCAATATTAGATCATTGATTGAATATTTTTGGAAAACCTTTTTTATGGAATATCACAATGTGATTGAAAATTTTAAGGATATTGTTATGGATATTTTCCTATAGTTTTAAATTAAAAATATAACTATTTTTGAGGGTTTTTGTATCATATATTAAATTTATTTATGTATGTATATATATTCATAAAAAGAATAATAATGTTTCTTATTTAGATAAATAAATATTTTTTTTATTGAGAGAATACTAACATTCAAATAAATATTTTTTCTATTTCTAATGATTTTTAATAAGTGACTTACATTTAGAATTTATTTTGGATAAACTGTTATTAAAAAATTATTAATATATTTCATTGATTTGATGTATTTTTTAAATTGATTTTTACACAATTGGGTGTTTCATTATGAATCATCAAAATGTTATGTCCCTTTTTTATTTAGGTTTCCACTTTCTGTACAAAATGTGGTGTCATGACTTTGGGAACTCATATTATAATAAAGGAATAGTTAAAAAAATAAAAAATATAGGCGATTTCTAATTATACTCAATAGTTGAGATACATAGAAAAAATATATTTAAAATAAACACAAAAAACCTATATAGAAAATTATCATAGTGGATTTTGGGATTTTATTGATGAGCATCGAAATCTATAATTTTTCTCATATTGATTTATTAAATATTATTTTTATATTAATATCATCAGATTAAACATATGAGGTAAATTATATAGTGGTTCTAGATTATAAAGGGATCATATTTCTAGGTTCTCAATTCAAATACATTCGATCCATTTTGTTAGTAATCATTGACAAAATCATCAAGTGCATCATATTTATTTTCAACATTAATATCATCAGTATCACATTGTGTTGGTTTCTTCCGTGTAATATGAGATTTTATACCCCTCAATTTTATATGTCTAATTTTTTACTAAATGTTACATTTTAACTAAACATATATTCCTTGTTTCCATATATACCAAAAAATGAACATCATCCTTCAAAATAAAATATTATCAAAGATGATAAATTATTGATAAAATTTTACTTTTTGCCTCTTTATTAGTCATTATTTTTTATTATTATAATCACTATATCATTTCCAGTACCTTAAATATATCAAAACCCAATATTACCTCATATGATGTGATTATTTCGGATTTATACATTCATTCTGTTTCATTGAGAATATAATAACTTAGTATGATGATTTAGATGGATCATCCATTAATTTAATAAATTTATCAAAATCAAATGAAAAATATCATCAGTAACATTTTATATTCATGTATAATTTCATTGAGTGAGAGAACATGTGCTTATATAATAAAATTTGAGTTTTATTATCATAGATTATCATATTTATTTTATCATTTATTACATTGATATTATCAAACATCTTTATAAAATCATATTCCTTCTTTATATGAATTTTATAATGATTTTAACCAATTTATTTTTTAATTAATTAATTATAATTAAAAATATTTGATATGTTATTGATACACACCATTATATCCACATTCAAATTATGCTCTTCTTATATATTTTAATATTCATCACATTCATCACCTTTAACCTCATCATAATACATATCATTATAATGTTTATATTAAAAAATGTAATCTTATACATCTTTATCCTCTAAATTTTCTTCTTCCACTTTTTGTTACTCTTCATAATATAACTCTTATTTCATAGATAAAAAATTCCCACCACTATAATTGTTTTTATCTTATATAATATTTTATAGAATCGTATTCCTTTGAATTCGTTATTCATCATTTTTTATTGAATAATATTTTGGGTTGATCATATCCACCTTTATCATTGGTATTCTGAAAATACTTCAATAAAAAATTAGTTAAATTCCATGTATTGAAGCAATTTAATATGATATTACACTAACTTTCTGTTTTTCAATTATCAAAGATTTTTTTAAAAAGTAATATTAGATCTTTTTTCTCATGTCATCCTCTTTGTTTTTATAATCCTAATTATATTGATATTTTTTATAAATCCTAAAGGCACTAAAATATTTAAATTAATTCAATTTTGGAGATCTATAATTTTATTTATTACATGAACTATTCTTATTTCATATGAACTAATGATTTGTGAATGTTTTTTAATCCAGAATTCATCCAAATCATGATCCTTAGAAACCAATATCATCACATAATTCTTATCCTAAAGAATAAAAATAAACTTTCATACAATGGTTGAGTCCTTATGAGATTCTCTATATCCATAAAATTTGGTAATAATATTACTTGATTAAATAAATCATTCTTTTTTAAATTTATAATTCTTTAAGGGAACAACCCAATATTTAGAATGATATAAATGTAAGAAGGATTAATTAGTCTTTTTATCACCTATATAAATTCTATGGGATTTATCAAACATAGATTTTGTACATCACTATGGTAGATTCCATTTTTCGAGTGACATCTGACGAGGGAGGAACACCCGTAATAAATATTTAATTGAGAGAGAGTCCATCACTAATGAAAAGTCATACAAATAGTGTTGAAAATGATTTTTTTTGAATACCCATCATAAATAATTATTATTTTTCATAGCTAATATATCTCGTTAAAATAATGAATAAAAATATATTTAATAATTAAATTTGATAGACCCAATAAAAATAACTAAATTTAATAGGTACAGTGATCCATTATAATAAAAATATTTTTAAATAAAAATAAAATACAATAAATTATATAACAAAATTTTAAAATAATAAAAATAAATAAATAAAATAAAAAGAAAAATGAAATTAATATATTATATAAGGCATTATATGTTTATCACCCAATAATAAAAAATATTAATACAAATCACACAACATCAACTAATATCATCTCGAGAAGGATCACTCGAAGGATGAGGGGAAGAAAAATTTATAATAATGGCATGAAGATGTCATCACATATACTATAACATATGATCATCTCTCTATGTACCTTCCATTATCTCTTTGTATCCACTCTATCAACTTATCACTAGCCCTAAAACTCTCCTCATACTATATATAAGATGATGGCATTGATGACTACACTCCACGAGATTGCTTCAAACGCCCCAACAACATCGTAGAAGAACCATAATAACTAAAAGGTGTCTTTTGGGAACCCATAATGATCAACCATCCTTTCTTGTTACCATGAAATATCACATGTAACCAGTCCCCCATACCAAAACTTGAATCCCCATTGAAATCTGCAAATCTCATTGCTTGACGCTCCTATGAATGAGAATTGATAGCCCCATATGATTACTTCAAATATAATTATAAATTTGAATAACAATTAAATTAGTGTTAGTTATTTTTAAAAAAAATTATTAATGAACATAATATTTATTTCCAATTTTCTACAAGTTCTCCTATATGAGGATCATAGTACAACATATTATTAAAATAAAACCCCATAGTATAAGGATTAGTAGAGGTATGTATAATATAAAAAATATTTCACAATTAATGTATATAAACATTTATAAATAATATCACTTACCATATGTCAACAATGTATTACAAATGTATGACATCAAACCCTATTTGTGGACTCAGGAATCCCCTTTCTCTGATTTCAAAAAATGGTATCCTCCTAAAAGTATCTCCTAGGTTTTAGGAGAATGATCCACCCCATACCCGAGCTGATATATTTTTAGTACAATTGGAGATGAAAGACTAGTAAAAATAGTAATAGAATCTTTATCCATTTCGCTCATTTTGAGGTTTTGTAAAAACTGAGGAAAATTCTCACAAATAAAAATATCTCACACCTCCTAGATAGGATCTCTCAAAAAATCTACAATAGAAGACCAAAAATTATACAATACAATAAAAAACAACATGTCAATAAGTAATTAAATTTTTATATGTATATATTATTTAATAATGTTTGATCTAGTGGTCAAACATCTTCTAAAAACAGCAACGAGAAACTGGTCCCACAACACCCAAAGATTCGAAAAATAATTTCATAATATTACATCAGCCTGAAGAATGGATAAATTAAAAAACAAATGTTCAAAAAAAATTACCAGAATATTATTAATAAAATTAAAACAAAAGAAAAATATATAGTAAATATTTTTATCAGTTATTAATACAAACCTAAATTATAATCAAAGTAACGATATTAAAACATATTTAAAATAGGGTCTGAAATCATCAATTTTGAAATAATATTCCCCCTCCTAATAGGCTCATCGTCCAAAAACTCAATTGAATCGGGATCATCAGTAGGAAGTCAGACATCAGTGATAAAACTAAATAGACTGTTGGGAGCCTCTTTAGCCATCCAAAACAAATAATCCTACATATAATAAATTTTTAATACTAATATAAAATATAAAAAATACAAAAATATAATAATCTTACATGTATGAAATAGTTAATACATATATCAAATATAAATAACTATCAAATAAAAAATATAAAAAATAGCTGTAAATAAATACAAGAATAGAATAATTTAATATTTATATATTTATATATATATATATCCAATGTATAAAACTAATAAATTTCATGAAAAATATAATATTCTTACTTATAAAGAATTTTGATTATAGACATTGAATATAAAAAAAATATTTACAGGCATCAGTGATGGAACTTAATAGATCATCATTTCAAGCCATATGAAACAAAAAATATTACCTATAAATAATTTTTAATAAAAAAACTATTATATAAAAAAATAATAAATAACAGAATATAATACACCAGTCATCATTTTCTTCATTATTTTTATTGATGGAAATGTATTCATCAACATATTTTGTATCATCAACTTCCATAAAACTTTTAGTTTCATGATCCATTATGAAATCATCAACATTATCAATAACATCATCAATTAATTGTGCATTTAATCATTAATATTTAAATATAATCACGTATGATATATATTCAGAGATGTTTTAGGAAAAATAACAACATGTTTCACTTCCATGAAACCATTCTCATTTTCAATAAAAAGATTATCATGTGATTTCAATTTTATTTCACTCTAATAGTCATTAAAATTTATCAAAATATAAAATTAATTTACATATTAAAAATTATTTCCTTGATGTATCAATATAAATGGTTAATTCTATGCAATAATGTTGTTATATTTAATTTCAAAACCTACATGTCGTGGTTGAAATTCTATCCCAAGATAAGTATCATACCAATGACATTTAAATATTCTTACACAATTTGTTCCTAGCTTACATTACCCAATTATTTCATCCACCATTACAAAAAATTCAATTTCCCTTTCTTTATAATAATATCCTTTCAATCAAACAACACTATTAATTTCTTTTATTGAGTTACCATATATACAGGTATGAAATCAAAATCCATTAACTACAAACCCATTGTATTATTTTAAAAACTTTGATGAATGATTTTTGAGTATACATAATGAAATATCAATTATATTCTCATGTTTTTTTTCATGAAAAAAATTTAGATTTTGAAAAATATATATCATTTAAAAATTGATTTATTGATCCCTAGAATTCATAATAACATAATAGGATTTAAAACCATTATAAAAATATTGTTGATGATGTACTTAAAGACAGTAAGGTGTATTTTTTATAAATTTATTTTTCATATGGTCATCATATAGTCTGAAAACAATCAATTTAAATAAATGTATCTATTATATATATTTAAAAATTATAATAAAATGTAGTACATGTAGTAAAAAACATGAAATTTATTCACAATTCAGTATAACATCTTTATAATATATTTGAAGTTAGTCATCTGAAATCCATTACTCATAATAACCCTCAAAACTAACTATTTTTTTATTAAAAACTTACAACTGATAGTATGTAACATCATCAACACATGTCTTATTGAGACCCATCTGATTATTTATTTCAGGTTATATTCATTATATATAATAATTGCATAAATTCTAAATTTCATTAGTACACTTTTGAAATTGACCCATAAACTGATGATTTATTACATACTTTTTCATTGTCTTTTTCATTAATTGATTGAATGGGTAAATTATTTGGAATTGTACCGACCCTCCACTGTTAGCTTCACACATAAAATGGAGTATCAAATGATCCATTGAGTCGAAGAATCCAGGCCAAATTATTTTCTCTATTATACATAAAATTTAATTAATTTTTTTTAAGTAATAATAAATTCATTATAAGATAATTTCTCCTCATAAATATCTTAGAATTAAAATAATTGTTTTTTCAACACGTCCCAAATTGAAGAAATAAACATCTCTCTAAGACAACAATGAAGTATTCTTTACATTATGACACAGGAATCATGACATTTTAAACTAGTAATATGAATATTTCGGATATAGAGATGAATATTGTTAGAATAACCATCTAGTAACTTGAAATATATAATCCATTTATAGAATAATAATCAAATTTATTTTGAAAGTGTGTAATCTTGTTTTGGATTCATTATATTTTATGATGTTTCTTATTTAAATAATTCATGTTTAGGATGTCTGGAAATTTGGGAATGATGTTACCATTACTTTATATTATCATTGGTCTTACTATGTGTGTCTGAAATGGTATAAAATATGTTATTAGAAAAATTATTCTCAATATTCATTACATCTATCATGTTCTAAAATGACAGATTAGACCAAAATGGAAGGTTCGAAAAAAATAATCCACTTTTTCTAATTATGATCTCTCCCCAAACTATTAATTTTTTTATTTGTTTTTAGATGGACTAAATGTAGAAGGATGTAATAATGGGATGATATATTTTACTAAAAGACCTAAGATAACTTCAATTGGTTCAACTATTTCAATTATATAATTTGTGAAATTATTTTTGTTCCTTCAAAAATGGCAATCCTCATGAAGAAAAATACAATATAAATTTAAATAACATTTCATTATACCATTACAAAAAATATTTTTTTTTAAATCCATAAAGTATAGAATTGATGTTATAATATGTGTACTCCTTCTAGATAACATACCATATTTCATAAATTCCCATATCATCCATACCGTGTAATCTTTCAATGTAAAATTTTACTATGATTCTAAATAAATATTGTCACAAATTTGCTTCATAATGAAAATAAATCTTATAATTGTGGCTTAAAATAATCATCAATATTTACCATTTAATATAATAATATTAATAGTTCCAAATATTTATATGTTTCTTTCATTACCTTCCATGTACATAAGTATTATGGAATAATTAAAACATACCAAGAAACATATGGACTACTTCAAACATCAAATGGAAATAAGAAATCAGTACAAAGCCCCAACTATATGTTACAAGGTTATAAAGAAAAAGTAGGTTTCATCTATTCAAATTGTTTTCTTTGAATCAACATCACATGGTTGGTTTTATATTTAACAAATACAAATATTCGATTGATGTTATGTAAAAAATGCAACTAGATTTGATGTCATAAATTATAATTGTAAATGAGGTGTAATTGGAAAATATCTCAAATGTCCCATAAAAAATATGGACCTTCCTTATTATGCATCTTTATACCATGATTCTCAACACGTTGTAAAATTAACTAATGACAAACAATAACCATAATATAAGATGAATTCATTTAAACTTGCATGAATCTTATTATCTCTAAGACCGAAATTTTTTACCATCCTCATACATTCATAAAAACTTGTAGGTAATTTTATTTCATTTGGAAAAAATTATTTAAATAGTAATAATATTTCATTGAAACTTATACTTGAATTTAAAAAATATTACTTTATATCAATAAATATTTTAATAGAATTATGTTTTCTCATATAGAATCCTGGATATATGTCCCCCTTAGAGGATTTTAAAAATAGTCCAACATCGAAGGTTCTGATTCATGATATTTAACTATGATTCTATTGTATTTTTTCAGAATAGATGAGACAATTTTCTCGTGTACTAAATTCTAAAATGATGGATCTAGAAACAATATTTTTTATTTTATACTAAATTATATTCATTATTTTGATACAAAAAAAAATATATAATCTTTTTTAGAACCATAACTTATTATTTAAAGAACAACATTATCAAGAGTTTCGAATCTCCCAAGATAAAATTTCATAGAAGGGAATTTAATTTTTCCTTCATAAAAAATTATAAATGTGATTAATAAAATGATATAAATATTTCAACAAACTCAATGTTGATAGTTTATTAGAATATCCATTGGAATTTCCGTGATGATTTATCCAATCATTATCCCCTAATAAATGTTTATGTCTACATCCTATGTCCATGATAATCTAAAAAAATCCAATAAGAATAATTATTTATGATCAAAGTGACTAACCTATAATTATTATTATATTTTAACACCTTAGAATATTCTATGAAATATAATCGGAGCGAGGGGTTGGGTTAGCACTAGATTTTGAGACTAGTAAAGGCTCAGTGTTGATAGAATAATAATATGAAATATATTATATCACACAAATGATATTTTATATTAATAATAGAATATCATACGAATGGATTCTGATATAGGAAATCTAGGGCAACCATTAGGTCTGATATATTGGGTTTATCCAATATGTGACATAACATTTGAGTGTGTCAGGTTTTTGTTAACATTACAAGCGAGGGAAATTTATTTATTATTTTTATTATATATATATATATATATATATTTTTTTAAAATACGAATCTCAAAAACCCTGTAGGGTATTTATAATCAGAGACCACGATTTGTTTTGGGATGTGGGGTTAACTGTAGACAAAACTATGTATTTGTGTGTGTTGATATTTTAGCAACATCATGAACGATGGAAATTGATTTAACATTTTTATTATAAATTTTTAAAAAAAATTACAGATCAACATAATGTTGTATCATATCATTATTTTGAGAGCACTATTAGGTCAATGAGGTAGGCCTTACCATAGACACTACATAACATTTCTGTGAGTCATGTGTTTGATAGAACTTCAACCGAGGGTAACATTTTAAATATTTTAATAATACTATATATAAATATATATTTAAAAATTTATATGAATTATTAATACTAATTATTTTTATTATTATAACATTTATACGAATTATTGTGAATTTATAATAGTTAATATATTTTATATTTTTTGCAAGGTTTGAAAAAAAATCGTATTTATTCAAATATTTTCCTATTTTTAGTAGTTGATAATATTATTAATTATGTTATACTAATTATTTAATAAATATAATTGCATTTTTAAAAAATATTACTCATTTTTTACAATTAATAGAATTTCATATTTTTTATTTTATAATTTATATAAATTATCATAATTGCTTCAAATTATGATGTTATTAATAATATTTTTAAATTAACTCTAATATTTACTATTTAATAATAATATTGAAAGGTTAATTGGTAGTTATTATAAATAATTTAATGATTTACCTAATTATTTGAATTATTATTACATATTTAATAATTACTATAGATGTATCACGATTTATTAATTAATATCAATACATCAACTATGTTATGACTATTTTTTTAAAAAAATATACATAAAAAATATATATAAACATATATAGATTTATATATTACACCATACATGATTTTTGAAAGTTTATACATACATTTTCAGAGGCTAATATATATATATATATATATCATGATTTCATAATCAAATATATATTTACGTACTTTTATGCAAATATATGTATCAAATCAATATATAGATCTAACGTAGACACACACACACACATATCAAAAACATTATACATTTTTAAATGATTATATATGTATATAAATGTTTTAAAAACCGTACTTATTTAATATATAAATATATATACATTAAAATGTAAATATAAATTCGTATATATATATATACATATTAAAATACATGAAATTTTATATATGAATATATGTATATTAAACAACTTACAGAATTTTTTAAAACTACAATATATGAATATTCAAAAGGTAATAATTATATATATATATATATTTGAAGACATATTAATTAATATAAATACATCCAATATAACATGACACCTTTTTAATAATATATAAATCTAAAATCTATAAATACATATATACAATCAAACAATCATATATATATATATATATATCCAAAATCATATTCATTTTTCTAAAACTATTTATATATGTATATATTCACATTTTTATATAAATATATATATTCCCATAAATATATCCCATTTAAACAATGATCAAAATACTTAAAAAAAAATTGAAATAACTCATGCCGAACCGATTAACATGTAAATACTGTATAATAAATTTTCATAAAACCTCAATACAAAATATTCCATGAAAGTCAGATAAATTTCATAACATAAGGTTTCCTAAACTAAATATTGAAAGATTAAATAAAAAAATGAAAAAAAATGAAAGCGAATAAAAGGGGAATCTATACCAAGGCAATTCAAACATGGATATGTAAAAATTTAACTACAATGAAGTATTTCAGGGGGTTAATCATTATGTGCTATTTATGATTTGACGGGAGGAGATAAACATGATGGATAAAAAGATTGGCCACAGGTTTTAATTTACTATTTTTTATGATGGGTTAATTACAATAAAAATTATTATATTGAAAAAATTATTTTTATCAAATGTATTTGTGAAAGACATCAGTTTCCCTCACAAAAATTTACTATGTGATGACTATTAGGAAAGGTATTCTATAATGATTTCCATTATTGATCACAAAAGATTTTTGCATTATGTGGCAGGTTCTCCTACCATTTTTTTATGACAGAACATTTTTTCAATTTAAAATGATATATTTTTTATGATGGTACAAATGGACTGTAGTAAAAAATTTCTTTTTTGGGACCATTAACAACAGGTTAATTACCCATCACAATTAACCCATCTAAAATAGTATAGTTTCTAGTTGTGGTGTTAGAACTGATTTCCATAGTCAAGCCATCATAGAAACTTATGAAACAATATATTGTAATATATTCCACTAGATTAAATATTCCATTAATTATTCAAAATAAAAAGAAATCATCTTCGAGGATACATATATCTTTAATGAATACTATCAGGAATATAAAATTTCAATGATGTAAAATCGTGAATCATTTTATCATTCCATATAATAAATCTATTTCCATCAATCACCAGGATCCACATTTTTTCTAGAATTTATATTCAATACGATAAAGAAACTATTGATGTGATATATAAGATAGAAAAATACCAAAGATACAAGGTTGAATATATTGGATCTAATGCTAATTTCAGAGACAATATTATTTTTTGGAGAAATGATAAGGCTGAATCAATACTAAAAAATGATTATATCCTTCAGAAAAACATTGCTTTAATTTTTATTTAGTGTGTAGGATATATATCTAAACCTATTAAATCATCTTGAATATGAAAATGATGATAAATTGTATATGAACACTACTATTTTTATAAGTATCATCAAATATTATGAGTTGAAATTCCATGGGTATTTTTTGGTGTAATTTCATGTTTCATGGTCATTATATTTTTATAAAATAAATATATTTAGGGTAAGTGGAAGGCCATAAACACATTATAATTGATGTTTATTTATAATAAATTCATCTATACCATATGTAAAAATATATAATAATTGAAAAATATCATTAATAAGATCAATAATAATAATATATATCATAAATAATGATCTACTTACTCATCCAAAATTACTCTTCACTCAGTAATAATGTTCACACTCATTCTTCACACAAATATTACACCCCTAATCATAAGAATTATCTAATACAAACATGAGGACCTATATTTTTCTTCCATAAAAATATATTTTGACATATTATTATGTTAACTATATAATAGTTTTCAATGTCATGACATGTTTTTTCACGATCAATATAAAATCAAAAATTCTTAGACAATATATTTTAATGTCAATTAAAGTGATAATCTATTTCATTAATTAATCTCACAAATTATACAATATTTATCCATTATTTTACAACATTTAATGGTTTAAAATCTATAGTTACAGTATCTAACTCTAGGAATCATATTAAAACTATTAAAAACATCTTTTATCCATTATATTCAACCACACATTAAATGATATTTTGAATTGTGGCCATCACCGGAATATGATTATTACCCTAAAAATTGTAGCTTCACCAAAATATGTTTTTGAATCACTATTTTTAACAAAATTTATTTTCTTCTAAACAAGGATGTTTTTTATCTAGTTGTGGCATATTATCCTCCATATGGTTTTCATTATCTACACTAGTATACTTCATCTAATAAATTCTAAACCATAGACATTTATCGAGGATTATTATTCAACCACATTCATAGGAACTTAACCATGGTGTAGTTAGTGTATAACCATATGGTGATTTTATCTTTCTCTTTATTTCTTCATCCTCCGTGAACTTATTCATTTATAATAAAATATAAATAATTTCATGAAAATGTTGATGCTATTTTTTTTATAAATGCCATAATACAAAAATAATCACCAAAATAAAGAATTATATATCATGCATTCAATGTGAGAGTACCTAAACCCAACTACAAATAATGTAATAATATTTTTGAGATAACTCTATATCTTAGTGTAATGAATACAAATAAATTAACCACTTCTATTTAATTTAAAAAGAGTCTCCTAAAACTACCCTTAAAATCACAACTCTTTTAAATTATTAACACTAAACATGTCATGGATCTTCTTATATTCAAAAAAATTTACAATATCATATAAAAGATCAGCGGTTGTCTAGTTGGGATGTTCATTGAAATTTTTATATTATTTGAAACATTATTAATATTAATTATATAAGGATTTATAATGTATTAGAAATTGATATTATTTAAAAACTGTTGATAATATAATATTTTTATGTATATATTTTAATTAGAGGAAAAAAATTTACAATTAAAGAGATAAACTTTTGATTCACACTTCATGAAGGGATTTCTAAAAATAATTTAAAATTTTACCTTTTATATAAAAGAAGCCACTATAAATTATTATTTCTTAACCCATTAAGCATTAAATATAATATTTATCACTCCACATATCTAAGAAAAAAGTAATTCATTATTTATTTACATATAAAATATGTTAAGAATGTTCTAATATAATGAAATTTAATCAGAATCCCCACTTTTATGAAAAATAAATATTCTGTATATTATTGATCATTATAGAATTAATATTTTTATATTTTTTGGGATGAAAGAATAATAGACCTATCTTGTAATATAAGGCATAAATTGAAATAAATTCCATGAAATTTTTCTGAATCATAAGAATTATAAAAAAATAATGAATACATTTATCTAACATATATTAGAAAAAATGTTAAAAATAAAATTAACTAGTACAAATATACTTATATTTTGGATTTTTTAAGTATTATGTATTTCACTTAATGTTTATGTAAAAATAATTACATAATTTAGTGTCAAATAAGTTCTGAAATTCATAAATGACTAGGTTTACTCATCATTAAGAGGAAATATAATTGTGAGAAGACGGAGTTTTTTTTAAATACGTTTTTCTAAAAAAATTCTGAAAAACCGCCTAGGTCAGTTTTTTTTTTAAAAATACGCTACAAAGGCGGTATCGCAGATACCGCCTTTCTTTTAGCACACAAATGCGGCATCTGCGATGCCGCCTTTGCTCCCCCGCGCCGCCTTTGGCCCAGATCAATGACATGGAAAAGGCGGCCGGGGGGAGGCCGCCTTTCGCCTCAGGGTAAGGCGAAAGGCGGCTTTCGCGATGCCGCCTTTGGCCATATGCAGAGACGAAAGGCGGATTCCGTGATACCGCCTTCGCCTGAACTCCCTATAAAAGGTCGGCCACCCCCCCTCCCCTCACATGATCATTTCCTTCCTCTCTCCCTCCTCACTTCATCTCTCCGAATTTCTCTCTCTCTCTAAAAAATTTCTTTGTTGTACGAGTTTTTACGAAGCTTCATTTAGAGGTATGTTTTTTTATTTAATTTAATGTTTTTATTTAATTAATTTAATTTTGTTTAGTTTTAAATCTTTCATTTGTTAAGTATTTTAGGTAGTTCTTAATATTTGGTTATTTAGTTTTTGTAATTAGTTATATATAGTTTTAAATAATTATTGTTAGGTAGTATAGATTAAGTATAGATTAACTTATGATTAATTATTTAGAAATTTTCGTAGCTTAAAGATTATGTGGTTATCTATGCAATTAAATTCTTGTCTAGATACAAACAAGTGGATGTGGCTCTGGGACAGATGTACATAGGGGTAAAACCCGAAAACACCGCTTCGAGCTAGACTCGAACGGGAACTGGTGCACGATAACGGGCCTTGCTGCATCCTGGTTTGACACTCCCGGGGAATATGCTTAAGATGATTCATATTTTCTTTATAAACTACTAAAATGAAGAAAAAGAAAATCAGTATATTTATCAATGATAAATGATAAATATAATGTTATAGAATCAAATAAGGACATAAGAATTAATGAATTAAAGTTATTATTTGTTCATTATAGAATAATAGAATAATTAACGATTAGTTATTATTAGTTAATTTTAGAATAATTAATAAATAACATAGGATTAAAACATGGATTCATATAATGATTATCTAACGATACTAATGATCAGTATATTTATCAATGATAAATGATAAATATAATGTTATAGAATCAAATAAGGACATAAGAATTAACGAATTAAAGTTATTATTAGTTAATTATAGAATAATAGAATAATTAATGATTAGTTATTATTAGTTAATTTTAGAATAATTAATAAATAACATAGTATTAAAACATGAATTCATATAATGATTAGCTAACGATACTAATGAACATATAAAGTGAAATGAAGAAGAACAAACAAACTAAATAAAAAGGCGCTCTAAAATTACATTCTAATAAATATCATATGGTCAAACATCAGTGTCTTAGTTTATGGTATAGAAAGTTGCACTAAAATTACATTATAATAAACATCATATCATCAAACATAATTGTTAATATTTTTTACACTATCATAATTTTGATGAAAGAAACATTTTTGACGTAGAGAACCATGTTTGCCTGTGTGTACTATTATGGGGAGATTATTCAAACTGAGCAAGGAGATTCTTACAGTACACAACCAATTATGGTGGTTAGTATAGTTGATTGTGTTACCATAAGTGATCTTCAAGAGAGAATTCGTGTTTCCTTAAATCTGGGACCCGATCATAAGATCATGTCTATGAGCTATAGACATTTGCAATTTCCAACAACACTGTGGCATATAGCATGTCCATTTGTTGCTGATGCACAGTGGGTAAAAGCAATTAATTTATTTTCTCAACGGTTAGATGGTACCATGATGGAGTTATACATTTTTGTTGCTACTGTACAACAACAACGTCCACTTGTACAAAGATATAGAAATACAAGAGTTGTTAAAGACAGTCTACCCCATGACATTGAGCCTATTCCAAATGATGCAGCAGAAGAGGACAACCTAGATGATCTCCCGGATATACATGTCAATCCGACTTCTGATGAGGAGTTTCGTAATGATGGATCAGATGGCGACAACAGTGATGATGAGGAGGGACCAACAGAAGATAGAGGGGAGGTTTTGAGAAATGCAATTGTTGTACATCAACCTCGTTCAATAAATCATCCACCACTATTTTCATCTTGGTCACAAGCAATGACACGCGTTCCTGCATTCGATAATACTGTTCTCACACCGACAACTGATTTCCCTAGAGTTGTACCAGATAGGTTTAGTGAGGTGGAAAAAACCTTATATATTGGAAGGAATTTTCCCAGTAAAGATGCCTTAAAAAGCACGTTAAAGAGATTTAATATTGAGAGAAACTTCGACTATGTAGTTCACGAATCATGTCTTAGTAAATATGTTATACGGTGCGTGAAGTATGGGGATGATTGTAGATTTCTCTTAAGGGATATTCCAGACATTACATTTGGAGGTTGGATAATCTCAAGGATTGAGGCGGCTCATACTTGCGTTCAACCAAGTCTCACACAAGATCATACTTCATTGGATGCAGAATTTGTGTCATCTATTGCTGTTGAGATGATTAGGACATGTCAAGATGTTCCAATATCCCTTGTGCAAGAGAGGATTCTACAGACATTCAGTTATAATATTTCCTATAATACGGCATGGATGGCGAAATAGAAGGCAATTTTGAAGGTATATGGTGATTGGGATGACTCATATCGAGTATTGCCACAATTGCTAGCCATACTGAGGCATCATAACCAAGTTGTCTTCCATCTGGATACAAACGAACATGTATCTCCTGATAATCGACTTCATCCATCTCGTGTTCAATTTCATCAGTTGTTCTGGGCATTCCTTCCTTGTATCTCCACATTTCGTTTTTGCAAACAATTTATTCAGATTGATGGAACATTTCTGTATGGAAAATACAAGGGCGTATTGTTGATTGCGGCAACCCAAGATGGAAACCATCCACCTCTTCCGCTTGCCTTTGCCATTATAGAGAAAGAAAACTATGAATCATGGAGTTGGTTTTTGGCATGTATCAGCAACCACTTCACCAACATTCAGGGAGTTTATTTGATATCTGATCGCCATCGAGCAATTAATGAGGCAATCAATGCCGATCCTGATACATGGAGATACCCAAATGCACATCATCGGTTCTGCATTAGACACATTGCTAGCAATGTGCATAAAAAATTCCACAACGAACCGATGAAGAAGGAAATCATGAGGCTTGGTACGTATTTTATTCGTTCTCTTTTTCTGTTTCAATATAAAGATAAAATCAATTTATGTGAAATATCATCTACGTTTTGTAGCATATGAGTCGGACCAACGACGATTTGAAGAACGTTTTGAACAAATTTGTCAGGCTAATCAAGAAGTTTATGATTATATGATGCATATTCTAAAAGGGAAATGGAAATTGGCATACGATGGGGGAAAGAGGTACGTACACATGACGACAAACATTGTGGAGTGCATCAATGGAATATTCAAAGGACTTCACAAGCTACCTATAACCGCCTTAGTTAAGGAGACATTATATCGATGCGTGAATTACTTTGTGGATAGACAAAAACTAGCATCAGACTGAATACATCAAGGGCTAAGATATGGAAGAAACTTTCAACGAGAGATTGGAAAAAATATTGAAGAAGCTTCTGGTTATCACGTCTGTCTCTTTCGAAGAGAAGACTCCCGATTTGAATTTCAAGAGCATTAAAACCCCATCACAAATCGCGTCGGTGAAAAAATGGTGGTATTACTGGAAACAAGGCAATGTCAATGTGGAAAATTTTAGGCCTTACGGTTTCTATGTACACACGCCATCGCAACATGTGCCTCTGTGAACATCTCATGGGAAGCATATGTTGATCCAGTGTACCGGATGAATATCATTGCCAACTGTTATGCTGCACCATGGACATCTATTGGGGAGTATCGTTATTTCCCAATGCCTGAAGGCCAGCTGATAGGGATACCTGACATGACTCGGTTACGTCCTCGTGGGAGACCAAAGGCGAGTAGGATGTGTAATGAGATGGACTGGCCTCAAGAACAAGGACAGAGTTTGCGATGCACAATATGTCATAAAGAAGGTCATAACCAGAAGCGATGCCCTAACGTTGTTTGGTCGACTTCACAGTCTCATTCATAATGATGTATTGTCTTCATTGTGACATTCCCATATTGTAAACTAAATGTTGTTATCTCTTCTTCATTCCTCGATTTTCTAAAACCCAAACATCTGAGATAAGTTTTCATATTAATATCCATGCTTTCAAGAAATAACTATAAATATGAGATAATAGAATTTATTTCAAAACTCCAAAAGCGGAACACTTAACCCATATTGAAAAGTGTATGTCATTTAACCCATTAACATGTTTCTTGGACGTTAATATTAAAAATTTTAACCCTAAACCCTCCAACCTAAACCCCAATCTAAACATGTAGGATATTTTAGCAAACTGTTCTATAAAAAATTTATAGTATCATAATAATTAGCATAAGATATTGAATAGATACAATTAGATAAATTCTAAAAACATCATTACTAATTGACATGTTTTATCATAATCCAATCCATAAGTAGTTAATCATAAATCTCCCCCAAAATATGTGTAACCAAATTCAGGACTCAATATTTTAGATAACATAACTTATTTCATATTAATATTCATGCTTTCAAGAAATAACTATAAATATGAGATAATAGAATTTATTTCAAAACTCTGAAAGCGGAACACTTAACCCATATTGAAAAGTAAATGTCTGTTAACCCATTAACATGTTTCCTGGACGTTAATATTAAAAATTTTAACCCTAAACCATCCAACCTAAACCCCAATCTAAACATGCAGGATATTTTAGCAAACTGTTCTATAACAAATTTATAGTATCATAATAATTAGCATAAGATATTGAATACATACAATTAGATAAATTCTAAAAACATCATTACTAATTGACATGGTTTATCATAATCCAATCCATAAGTAGTTAATCATAAAGCTCCCCCAAAATATGTGTAACCAAATTCAAGACTCAATATTTTAGATAACATAACTTATTTCATATTAATATTCATGCTTTCAAGAAATAACTATAAATATGAGATAATAGAATTTATTTCAAAACTCCGAAAGCGGAACACTTGACCCATATTGAAAAGTAAATGTCAGTTAACCCATTAACATGTTTCCTGGATGTTAATATTAAAAATTTTAACCCTAAACCCTCCACCCTAAACCCCAATGCAAACATGCAGGATATTTTAGAAAACTGTTCTATAACAAATTTATAGCATCATAATAATTAGCATAAGATATTGAATACATACAATTAGATAAATTCTAAAAACATCATTACTAATTGACATGGTTTAACTTAATCCAATCCATAAGTAGTTAATCATAAAGCTCCCCCCAAATATGTGTAACCAAATTCAAGACTCAATATTTTAGATAATATAACTTATTTCATATTAATATTCATGCTTTCAAGAAATAACTTTAAATATGAGATAATGGAATTTATTTCAAAACTCTGAAAGCGGAACACTTAACCCATATAGAAAAGTAAATGTCATTTAACCCATTAACATGTTTCCTGGATGTTAATATTAAAAAAATTAACCCTAAACCCTCCAACCTAAACCCCAATGTAAACATGCAGGATATTTTAGCAAACTGTTCTATAACAAATTTATAGTATCATAATAATTAGCATAAGATATTGAATACATAGAATTAGATAAATTCTAAAAACATCATAATGTTATATTTACATTTTACACTTACGACTCATTTTCTTTGTTTATATGCAGATGAATGATACCATACTACTCACTCAGCAGCCTACCCATATTTCGCAAGTCGTGTTAGAGGATCGTCCAGATCGATTTGTGAAGGTTCGTTGAGCGCACCATTTTCATCACATGGAGCATCCACATGCCATTAGACCTTACTTCCGTCGTGCTGGCTTCTATGGCCTTGCCGTATCAGATTTCACATTTGTAGATCATTACCTACTTGCTGCCCTCGTTGAGAGATGGAGACCAGAGACACACACATTCCACTTGCCTGAGGGAGAGATGACCATCACCCTCGAGGATGTCGCAGTGCTTCTCGGTCTGCCTATCCAGGGGAGACCCGTTATTGGACCCAATCGTGCAGCTTGGCCAGACCGTGCTCAACGCTTGTTAGGCGTTGATATTTTGTCCGACCGTAGGGCTACAGATGGATCGTCCATATCTATGCGTTGGTTGGAGTCGCAGATTCCACATTTATAGGATGATGATGATGAGCAGACCGTCATGCCTTACGCCCGTGCATATATCTTAAGACTCATTGGTGGGACCATGTGTACTGATCACTCGGGGATGCACATGCATATGATGTATCTACCCCTACTAGATGACTTTGATCGGGCTGGGACGTACAGTTGGGGATCAGCCTGCTTGGCATACACGTACAGATCATTATGCATACTATCCCATAGAGACCGTACAGGTCTTGGAGGATGTGTCATCCTTATTCAGATGTGGGCATGGGAGCACATCCCATCATTCCGCCCTAACCTTACTGGTCCACCGGTCGAGATGGAGGTGCTGCATGACGCTCCGCGTGGACACTGGTATGATAAGTCATTTCTATTGGTTTTTGATTCTACTATGAGTTATTGACTATAATTTCTCATTATTTGTCATTATTATTGTATTTTACAGGTGGTGTCAGTGACACAATTTTGACGTGGTTCTGAGATAGCATTTGGGCGTATATCGGCTACAGTTGGACTGTCTCTTACCTGATCTGGTATGTATATACAATCTATCACTGTCTAACATTTTTAATAATAACATCAATTTTGGTTTTAGTTGAGTGTTTTTTTTTGACAAAATTACTTGTCATTTCAGATTTCATGGCTTCCATACTGGAGTATTATGGACCAGTTGCCAGCATACTGCACTGTTGGGCTTGAGGATGCTATGGCTATAGTGCCCCTCATTCACTTTCATATTATTTAGTGGCAGCAGCCTGACAGGGTCATGCGCCAAGTACATGATGATGACTGGGATGCAGGATGAAGCTGATAGGGAGGCAGGATGATGACTGGTCCCAAGTACATGCGAGTTTTATCGACTGCTGGCACAAACGTGCAGAGTTACGTATTCAGGGTGTTCCTACAAATCGATTCTCTCTTTAAGAGCAGGTTGACTATGCGCCATGGTATAGACTGAAGTCTATACTGTATCTTACCCAAACTGGCATAGAGATGCAGAGGATGGTAAGTCAATAAATTTCTATTAGTTTGTTTATTGAATTATTTTCTAATTCCATTTGAATCTACTTACAGGGATGTCACACAGAGCAGCTTGTTCGCATGAGTGATGAAGAGGAGGAGGGGGTCTTTAGCCGGGCAGTCGTCCATGCTACAGCGTTGGACGTGAGAGCATCTTTTCATGCGCTTTCTGGGAGCATCTTCACGCGTCTGGCTCGGAGACAGGAGGTTCCTGCCCCAGAGGAACATCCTGCAGCTGCTGCTGGTGCTGAGGAGCCACGACCACGGCAACGTAGACAGCGTCGTGCTGCACGTGAGGCCTCGCCTGTTCCACAGGCAGAGGTCGGGCCTCTAGTAGTCCAGGATCAGCCTATTCAGGATGTGCCTCAGGTGGCATGGGATCCGTCTTTCCTGACAGGATATCCGCAGTTCTCTCCATCTTGGGTTCCAGATCCTTCACAACCTTGGATTCTAGAGTCGTCGTCGTCTTGGGGTATAGCTCCATCACAGGCTTCGTTCCCCTCTGTGATGGAGGCAGGTCCTTCTACCACCCTAGTGGGAGAAGGATCCGAATGGCAGTAAGAGATGCAGTTGACAGCTCTTCCCACTGACACACATATGGAGGATGCCACAGCCGACGTTTCAGTGCTCGAGGATCAGCCTTCTCCAGGTCATCAGACTCCACTACGCACTCGACACAGACGTCCTATTCGCAGACCACCATGTGAGACGGAATCTCCTTGCCACAGACATATGCATTGATTGTACATTATTGTTTTCATGTTTTATGTGTACTGAAATCAAAATACTATTTTTACTTGTTGGTCAGAGTGGAATCACAGGAGGGGGTAAATGAGGTTTTATTTATATATATATATATATATATAACCATACGAACATAATAATAAAACATTAATAATTACTCATTACCTAATTACAAATTATATAATTAATAATTCTATTACTAATTAACTATTTAATTAGTATATAATTAATATTTATATTACGAAATAACTAATTAATTAGTATATAATTTGTAATTTGGTATTTAGTGTTTATTAATCATTAATTATATAATAACTAATTAGTTAATTAGTAATAAAATTATCAATTATATAATACTTAATTATTACATATATAATAAATATTTAGTTAATTTGAAATATAATTAATAATTATAACTAATTAATTAGTAATTGGTAATTATTAATTAGTTAATCAGTAATATAAATATTTATTTTATTTATTCATTATAATTAGTAATTAGTAATTAATAATTATTAATAAGTAATTAGTAATTATTAATTTGTTAATTAGTAATATAAATTTTAATTATAACTATTCATTAAATTATTAATTATTAATTATTACTCATTAATTATTACTTATATAATAATTTATTAGTAAATTATTAATCTAACTATTAATTATATAATAATTAATATTTAATTAGTAATAATTTTATAATCTTTCAATGTCACGTACTTGAAACATTTTTAAGTTTCAAGTAGGCGGTTTTGAAAGCTTATAAATTATTTGTCATGAACATTTTTTATGAAATTATATTTATTTTCGACTATTTGTTATATGTTTAATCCGTGTTTTATGTTTCATTTATATCGGTCTTATAGTTTATATTTTATAGGTTTTCAAAGTCACGTGCTTGAAACATTTTTAAGTTTCATGTTGGTCGTTTTGAAAGCTTATCAATTATATTCCATCAATATTTTTTACGAAATTCTTTTTATTTTCAAATATTTGTTTTATGTTTAATCCATATTTTAAGTTTCATTTATATTGGCATTATAGTTTATATTTTATAGTCTTTCAAAGTCACGTACTTGAAATATTTTTAAGTTTCAAATAGACGGTTTTGAGAGGTTATAGATTATTTTTCATCAACATCTTTGAGGAAATTCATTTTGTTTTCAACTATTTGTTTTATGTTTAATCAATGTTTTAAGTTTCATTTATATTGGTCTTATAATTTATATTTTATAGTTTTTCAAAGTCACGTACTTGAAACAGAATCTCACATCAAAAATGCAGAATGTTCTGTGGAGGAAATGGAGAACCAGAATCGCACATCAGAAATGCAGAATGATTTCCAGAGTAATCTTTTTTATAAAAGGGAGGTCTGGGTGAGAGCTTCTGTCAGAATCCAGATTGTTGTAATGGCTGTACCGATGGATCTTTAACAGCAGAGATTCTGCTGAATTTTTTTGTTTTCTTTATATATATATATAAACAAAACAAAACAAAAAACAAAAATAAAAATTTTCAAAAAAAAAAAAGGAGAAATGCGGCATCGCGGATGCGGCGGATGCCGCCTTGCCCCCGAAATGCAAATGCGGCATCCCGGATGCTGCATTTGAGACATATTTTTAAAAATATTTCTATCCGAAGCGTTTTCTAGAAAATATTTTTTTTGAAAAACTTAAAAGGAAAAAAAAATCCTTGAGAAGACTATTATTATTGTTACTTTATGATAATTATTGCTCCCGCGACCGCAGTTCCTCTCATGCTTCACAGTCTTGGTCGACTGCTTCATGCATGCTGGAACCCCCTTCTCGGGAGGTCGCTGCGCTGGATCCTGTTCTTGATGGGGAGGCCTGTACTCCTCCAGTGGCTCCATCTTAGAAATATGCTCTCCTTAAAACTCTTTCATGTCTCTGATCGTCTCCTACTCTGGCTCTGATATCTCCTCCAGCTTCTCTATGGTCGACTTCGGGGGACGGCGTGCCGATCATCGATTTTTTAGCATCTTCCTTCAAGGAAGCATTATATCACTTGGCTTAGACTTTAGTGGCGAGATTCGGGGCTGGCAAGCCCCCTCTCGATCTCCTCCGGAACTTCTCGCGGTCCTGGGCTCTAGCGTCCCCTGTAGCTGTTACCACCCTTAACCGGAAAGCTTATTGCTAATCATTTTCTTCTCGTGAAGACTTCGTTATGGCTTGGTCTCGGCGGTCCAGGAATGTTGGGCGTTGGCACTTTCATCTCTTCCGTTGGGAGATGGAGGTTCACACCGGACGTCACTCTCCCTCTGATGCGGTCTGGATAAACATACCCTGTCTTCCCATACCGTTTCCCGATTAAACCTTCCCATGGATTAAGAGGGTCTTCACGATTATGGATCCCCTATGAGGTTTCTCTCGGCCTCTTCTCCCAGCGGCATGTATACTCGGTCCCACTCTAAAAAAGGTCTCAAGCTATCTCCAGTTCAAGGTAGAACCTATACAATGCCAAGAGATAGGTCCAGGCGGAACATCTTCCAATGACTTCCCTTCTGCTCTGGAACGCTTCTAGCCTGGGAGCCCGAGATAAGACAGATTATATCTGTAGTGTGATGTCCAAGCATTACTCATATTTGGAGGTCATCCTTGAACCCAAGAAACAACACTACAAAATTGCTTCTTTTGCGCATCAGATCAAAGTGCAGGCTTTTCTTCATGTGGCTCCACAGAATCAACACATCTGTATTTTCCAGAAGCCTAATCTAAGTGTGGCTTTTGTTGCTGCTTATGGCCAGTTTATCACCAAAAATGTTAATGATGGGTCTCACGGTGTTTTTTTACCTTTGTGTATGCAAAATGTGAGACACTTTTCAGGGCCTAGTTGTGGCGTGACTTAGAACGTTTGGATTCAGGCTTGCTACCGTGGCTCGTGGGCGGGAACATTAACTCTATTTTGGATAGCTCGGAGAAGAAGGGCCGTGGTGTTCTCTCCCGGCAGGCCACCCAGGATTTTAGGTCCTTCGTTTCCCCAAAGGGCCTAGCTGATTTGGGATTCTGAGAAGATCTATTTATATGGTGTAATAACCAAAAGGGATCCAATCACACTTGGTGCTGCCTTGACCATTGTTTAGCCAACTTCAATGGCATTTCATCCTTCCCAGATGCCAAGGTAACCCACTTGACACACACTCTTTCTGACCATTCCCCTCTTGTGGTTGATCTTCTTGCTAGTAATGAGAGAGGTGGGTGATTCCAGTTATCTCGTTTATGGACATCAATCCTAGGGTATGATCAGATTGTGGGGAACTCGTGTGCTAAGCCTATTCATGGTAATTCTGTTGGAATTGCAAACCAAAAATATGAGTCAATGCTGCCTGCGGCGTCATTTATTACTTGCACATTTTTTTTCCATGGGTCCACCTCCATTTATTTTCTTTGAATAAATTTAAATGCTCTGCATTTAAAGATTTGGTATATCTTTATACTGTCATAAATGCTCAGCATTTAATATTTTGGTCTTTCCTTGTACCGTCATCGATTCTCTGTATTTAATGTTTTGGTCTTTCTTTGTACCAACATAAATGCTATGCATTTAATATTGTGGGTCAATAAATTGACGTAATTGTAGTTTGAAATTTCAATTGTGAAAAATTGTGAAGTTGTGTGAAATTGTGAAAAAGCTTGAAAGCTTCTTTGTGTTGTGTGCCAATTTTTCTACCTCTTCCATTCTTCCTCTCATATTTCTCGGCTTGTATAGCCAACAAATTGGTATCAGAGCCAAGTTACCAAAATTCTTCAATTTTATTAAGATGGCCGCAATCCAGCTGCAAGTTCCGAAGTTGTCCAAGGACAACTAAGAAAGATGGTGCATCCAGATGAAGGCGTTATTCGGGTCGCAAGAATTATGGGAGATCGTTACCGACGGGTATGTTGTACCCACTACGGCGGAAGAAGCTGCCTTCACGAATGAAGAAAAGATAGCCCTCAAAAATCAAAGAAAGAAAGACAACAAGGCGTTGTTCCTCCTCTATCAAGGGTTGGATGAATCAACATTCAAAAAGATTACCGAAGCAACATCAAGCAAGCAAGCTTGGGATACCCTTGCCAACGTCTTCAAAGGTGTTGATCGAGTGAAGCGGGTATGTCTTCAAACATTAAGTGCAGAGTTTGAATCGGGGCACATGAAAGAAGGTGAGAGCATCTCTGATTATTTCTCAAGATTAATTGTTATTTTTAACAATTTGAAAAGGAATGGTGAAAAAGTGGAGGACATTTGAGTTATCGAAAAATCACTTCGATCTCTCACAACCATGTTTGAGCATGTGGTCGTGGCAATCGAAGAATCAAAGGATTTGGAGAAACTGTCCATTGAAGAACTGATGGGGTCGTTGCAAGTGCATGAGCAACGGATTCAAAAGAATACCGGTTCAACAATAGAGCATACCTTGGAGTCCAAGTTGACTCTACAAGAACAAAAGAATGGCCACACGCAACGAGGAAGTCATCGTGGAAGAGGAAGAGGGCGTGGATATTATCCAAGCCATCAACAAAAGCAACAAAATCCTACCAGCTTTCGTGGAAAAGGGAATGGTGGAGGACAATTCACGTGTGGTCGTGGAAACGTAAAGAACATTCAATGCCACAACTGTAAGAAATTTGGGCATTATGCTTCTGATTGTTGGAGAAAAGTGGATCACAATGAACGATCCAACTATGCTGAAACATCTCATCATGAAGAAGAAGGTACCACACTCCTCACACAAGAAAAGGCATGTGAACGCCCCGATGTTTGGTATCTCGACACTGGTGCAAGAAACCACATGAGTGGTAACAAACAACTGTTCGAGGAACTCACCGAATAAGTTCATGGCGACGTGAGTTTTGGCGACTCATCCAAGGTACCCGTGAGAGGCAAAGGTAAAATCAAAATCAATCTGAAGAATGAAGAGTCGGATTACATTTCTAATGTATATTACGTACCAAGTATGAAAAATAATATCATCAGTCTCGGCCAACTTCTTGAGAAGGGGTATGTCATACAGATGGAAAATTCTTCTTTGTCTATAAGGGATGCTCACAGGAGACTTGTTGCTCAAGTCCAAATGGCGAAGAATCGCATGTTTCCGCTGCGAATCAACACAAAGTCTGAGGAGTGTCTCTTGGGCCTCATGAAGAATGAATCATGGAGATGGCATCTGCGATTTGGACATCTTCATTTTAGCGGGCTTAAACTTCTATCCTCATCAAGCATGGTGCGCGGATTGCCAGCAATTGAAGTTCCAAATCATGTGTGTGAGACGTGTACACTCGACAAACAACAAAGGAACTCATTTCTAAGTGGAGTGTCTAGAAGAGCAACAGAACCACTTCAGTTGGTTCACACTGATATCTACGGACCACTTGAAACACCGTCACTTGGAGGTAATAGATATTTTATTACCCTTATTGATGATTTCAGCAGAAAGTTGTGGGTGTATTGCATCAAAGAAAAATCTTCCGCTTTCACTGCCTTTAAAACTTTTAAAACTCATGTTGAAACTGAAAGTAGCCACAGAATCAAAGTACTCCGATCTGACAGAGGTAGAGAATACACCTCAAATCCATTTCAAGATTTCTGTAGGGAACATGGCATCAAACAGCAATACACTACAGCCTACACGCCACAGCAGAATGGCATCACATAAAGGAAGAACTGCACCATCCTCGACATGACGAGGACCATGCTGAAGGAGAAAGGCTTGTCAAAGAACTTCTGGGCAGAAGCAGTGACATGTACTGCCTATCTTCTCAATCGGTGCCCAACAAAGAGCGTCAGAAACTTGACACCAAAAAAGGCATGGAGTGGCTACAAACCGAGCGTAGCACACCTAAGAATATTCAGGTGTTTTGCCTACGCTCATGTTCCAGAAGCGAGAAGAAGGAAGATTGATGATCGTGGTGAAAAGTGCATCTTCATCGGCTACAGTGAAGATTCTAAAGCCTATAAGCTCTACAATCCACTAACCAATAAATTAGTGGTGAGTAGAGATGTGGTCTTTAGTGAGGAAGAAGCATGGAAATGGAATTATGAAGAACCAAACAAAGAGATTCCAGTCGAAACTGAAGATCCTGAAGAAAGGCGTGATCATCAGGAGCAAACGCCAGTAACACCCTCCCCGGGAACATCATCAGTATACAGGAGTCCAGGAGGACATTCCATCACTCCTGAAAGGACTCCATCAAGTCAAAATTTGGCGAGCTCATCCTCACCCATGACACCCATAAAGATGAAAATCTTAAGCGACATTTATGAACAAACTGAAGAGGTAAATCTGTTTTGTCTGTATGCAGATCATGAGCCTCTGACATTTCAGGAAGCCACAAGGGAAGAATGTTGGAGAATGGCTATGGGAGAAGAAATTCGCGCCATAGAGAAAAATGACACATGGGAGTTGACCACACTTCCTAATAGCCAGAAATCCATTGGTGTCAAATGGGTGTACAAGATCAAGCGAAATGCTGATGGTGAAATCGATCGCTACAAGGCAAGGCTCGTAGCCAAAGGGTACAAATAGAAGTATGAGGTGGACTATGAAGAAGTATTCGCTCATATTGCTCGCCTTGACACAGTGAGAATGATTATCTCTCTTGTTGTTCATCACAGTTGGAAGATCTACCAATTGGATGTGAAGTCTGCATTCCTGAATGGAATTCTAGAGGAAGAGGTCTATGTAGACCAGCCTGAAGGCTTTGTTTTTCAAGGGTAGGAAGACAAAGTGTATCGACTGAAGAAAACTCTTTATGGGTTGAAACAAGCTCCTTGTGCTTGGAATGCACGCATTGACAGCTATCTTCGAGAGAACGGCTTCACCAAATGTCCATATGAGCATGCAGTTTACATCAAGAAGAATGATCGTGGCGATATAATCATTGCATGCTTGTATGTTGATGATTTGCTATTTACAAGGAATAGTCGACAGATGTTCGATGATTTCAAGAAGGCTACGTTCAAGGAGTTCGAGATGACCGACGGAGGTCTCATGTCCTTTTTTCTGGGCATAGAAGTAAAGCAACAACATGGAGGAATCTATATTTCTCAGAAGAGGTAGGCTAAGGAGTTGCTTGAAAAATTCAAGATGGTTAATTGCAATGCTGTAAACACACCTGTGGCAATGATCTTAAAACTGAAAAAATATGGAGAAGGAAGAAGTGTTGACTCGACTCTGTTCAAGTGTCTAATTGGAAGCCTGAGGTATCTAACAATCACAAGGCCTGATATTGTCTATAGTGTTGGGCTTCTAAGCAGGTACATGGAAGCACCAAAAGAGTCACACTGGTTAGCGGGAAAACGTATCCTCAGGTACGTTAAAGGAACAGTGGATTTTGGTCTTTTTTATCCATACAATGAAGAAGCAAATCTGCATGGATACTCAGACACTGACTGGGGAGGTGACCAAGATGAAAGAAACAGCACCACTGGGTATGTATTTTTTCTTGGATCGACTGCATTCACGTGGAATTCAAGGAAGAAAAGTGTGGTTGCCTTGTCTACATATGAAGCAGAGTACATGGCGGCATCATCCACTGTTTTTGAAGGAATCTGGTTGAGAAATCTGCTGAAGGAGTTGCAGCATCCGCAGGATGGATCCACAGTGATATATGTGGATAACAAGTTGGCAATTGAACTTGTCAAAAATCCGGTGCAGCATGGAAGAAGCAAACATATTGATACCCGATTCCATTTTTTGAGAGATCATGTGAAGCAGAAAACGATAAAATTGGAATATTGTCATACTACGGAACAGGTGGCTGATATTTTCACAAAGGCATTACCGTCAGATGCATTCAAAAGACTCAGAACGATGCTCAGAATAAAGCCGGTTTTGGTTTGAAGGGGAGTGTTGGAATTGCAAACCAAAAATATGAGTCAAAGCTGCCTGCGACGTCATTTATTACTTGCACATTTTTTTTCCATGGGTCCACCTCCATTTATTTTTTTTGAATAAATTTAAATGCTCTGCATTTAAAGATTTGGTATATCTTTATACTGTCATAAATGCTCAGCATTTAATATTTTGGTCTTTCCTTGTAACGTCATAGATTCTCTGTATTTAAAGTTTTCGTCTTTCATTGTACCAACATAAATGCTATGCATTTAATTTTTTGGGTCTATAAATTGATGTAATTGTAGTCTGAAATTTC
This sequence comes from Viscum album, assembly GCA_963277665.1. Taxonomy (NCBI): domain Eukaryota; kingdom Viridiplantae; phylum Streptophyta; class Magnoliopsida; order Santalales; family Viscaceae; genus Viscum; species Viscum album. The sequence goes on along the minus strand of OY728163.1, from coordinate 964,137,537 downwards.
AATTGTGAAAAATTGTGAAGTTGTGTGAAATTGTGAAAAAGATTGAAAGCTTCTTTGTGCTGTGTGCCAATTTTTCTACCTCTTCCATTCTTCCTCTCATATTTCTCGGCTTGTATAGCCAACAAATTCATGGCTTGGACTTCACAAAAAACTCAAATGGCTCAAAAAAGATATCTAGTTCTGCCATGTTTCTCAACCCTATCGGTTTCAGGACCTAGATTCTATCACCTCTGAGATTGTTCAGATGGAATCTGTTTTGTAAAACGATTGGGATGAAGGCACCTTCGATGAGATTGCCCGTAAGAAAGAGACTGTAGCCCACATTATTCTGGAACAAGATCGGTTGGCTCGTGAAATGTCCAAGGATAATTAGATAAAGGAAGGTGATTGTAACTCGACCTACATTCACAGATTCCTAAAAGACAAGAGTCATTTCTATAAATTGAACATTCTCATGGAGGACGGCTCCTACACCGATGACCGTGACATGGTGGGCAGCTTGGATGAAGCACATTTCACCTCCCTTCTGGATAGCCCTATTCCTTTCCAATGGGGATATCCGCGTGGTCGTGGAGAGCTTCGTGACTCCATCCCCCACCAGGTGTCTGATTGAGACAAGAGTTCCCTTGAGATCATTCCGAGAGAGAAGGAAAATCATGATGTTGTGCTCACACTTAACCTATAATGCTCATCGAGGCCAAATTGTTTCCTAGGTTGGTTTTATGATCAATCATGGGACCTAGTTAAAGTTAAAATCATCGATGCTATACATGATTTTTTCAGAGGTGCACACCTCCCTCACGTGGCCAGCGCAACTACGATAGTTCTCATCCCCAAGGTTAAGGACCCATCAGCACTACACCAATTCCGACCCATTAGCATGTTCAATTTCCCATACAATGTTCTTGCTTCCATTTTCAATCACAGACTTTCACAGAACCTCCCTTGTTGGATTTCAGAGGAGCAACATGGGTTAGTTAAATATAGATGGATTCAAGCCGCCATCGGCTTGACATAGGAAATGATTAGGGAGGTGAAATTCAAATCAGTGGACTCTAATACAGTTCTCAAATTAGGCATGGATAAATACTATGACAGACGTGAATGGAACTTTATTCTCAGGGTCCATGCTAGTATGGGTTTCTCTACTTGGTCCTGTGATCTTTTGTATAGGTGTTTCAAATCTCCTTGGCTCTCTATTTATTTTATGGCGAAGGTCTGCAGCTTCTTCAAATCTGTCCGAGGGCTCAGGCAAGGTGACATGTTGTCCCCTAGTCTGTTCATTCTCATGAAAGACACCCTCAGCCGGCTAAACAACAAAATTATTACGAAGAGGAAATTTTTACCCTTTAGATGTAGTCACTGAATAAGAGCTATCTCACCCATTATGTTATCAGATGACACTATAAGGTTTATAAATGGGAGTAAAAAATCAATACGTGGCATCAACATCATTCTTGAGAAATACAGTCATTGGAGCAGGAAAGTGGTGAATCGTGGGAAAAGGAGTGTGTACCTTTCAAAACTCTCTATGGATGGGCATACCGATATTCTGGAGAGGGAGTTGGTAATTCATAGGTAATTTTTTCCTATGAAGTATCTAGGTTCCCAATCACCCCATATAGGCTATTCAGCCACCATTTCAACAAGGTGGTTGACAAGATCACTGGGTAGATCAATAATTGGAAGAATCATTTTCTATCCTTTGGTGGCAGAATTATCCTAGTTAACAGTGACCTCACCTTATTCTGATGCACATACTCTCATCCCTCAAGGTTCCTAAAGCAGTGAATAAAGGCATATAAAAAATTCTCGTCTCATTCATTTGGGACGCCCACTCGTATGGGAAACACCATTGCGTGTCTTGGGGTAGGTTAGCCAAGTCACCAATGGAGTGTGGTATAAATATCAGAAGTGTTTCCGCAGAAATTCTCAGTGCCCATGAAAAATCGGAATGGGAGGTTTTAGAGGGTCGAACAATGTGGGGCTGTTATATGATGGAAAAATATTGGAATTACTTTGAATCTCCAAGGAGGAACTCTTCTATTTTATGGTGTTTTATCCCCTCGCACATAATGACTCTCCATAATCACATTAGGTGGTTAATTGGTAGATGCAATATCAATTTTAGGCAGGAAAACTTTGCAGGGGTACCTCGGCTTCCCTGGTTTTCCAGTTCCCAACACGAGCTTCATGACTGCTAAAGATTATCCCAACTTTACTCAAGCAGTCTTGGACGAGGATCATCTTGGCTTATTCAACCTCATTGATCTTTCAACCGATCCTGATATATGTATTCTTACATGTTCTACCTCTAGTGTTTTCTCTGGTAAAGACTATCGTCGAATGGTGTCCTCCCCCAGTGTGCAAGAATCTTGGGGGGGTGCTTCTTTGGGGTAACAATGTATCCCATAAATACAACTTTCAGCAATGGATAATCCAAAACAAATCCCTTCCCACATATGATCAAGTCAATTACACAAGAATTCAATTGGCTTCCCACTATTGATGTTGTACCATGTTCCAGGAATAATCCATCACACATTTATTTTTCTATGGCGAATCGGCTTGCACAATCTAGAATGCCTTTGGGGAATTTACTGCTATTCACTCTCAACCGGCTGCAGGTGTTTCTTTTCTCATCCTCTCATTTCATGGTGTGGACAATAATAATAATGAGAATAAGGCATGGGCAGTGGATCTGCTAGCAGGCTGTTGGTCGATCTGGCTTGCTACGAACAATGAGCGGCATGAGGGAGTCACTAATTCAAAGATGGCTCTTTTTTCCAAACATCTAATTTATTGACTGAAATTTCTTATCACCGAAAGTCATGGTGTGACACGCCTAAATTTATACCCATAATGGAGATTGAATCCACTCTTCCTGCAGCCTCTTCTAGCCCCCAAGGCAAATAGATTCTCTGGCTTCTGCCTAATCATGGACTAAATCTTAATACTGACGGGGCCTACTGTTCTAGTACTATACACGGGGGTGGTTTGGTTTGGGAATCTAGGGGTGGTGTTTTCTTTGCATTCACATCCTTCTTCAAGAGTGGGGACTTCCTCCAGGCAGAGGCTCGAGTTGTGCTTCCAGGTCTTACTCTTTGCAGGCAAATCAACATTGACATTGTGGTGTTAGAAACTGACTCCAAAATTATTTATAACTCTCGGTGTGGCCCTCTCACTACTCCTTGGTCAATTGAATACCTCATCCATAGGTGTTGAAGGTTCATCAAGAGTCACACAGACATTCTCCACACCTATTTCGAAGGAAACAAAGTTGTTGACTTCCTTGCTTCTCTAGAATCTCAAGAGAGGCCCTTTTCTTGCTTTCCTAGCTTGGGTTTTTCCCCATGAAAGAGAAGATCTAGTCAGAGGGGTCTCCCTCAGAATTCACCATTTTAGGCCACCATGAATGGTTTGTAGTGGATTTTGGCTCTCCCATTATTAAAGTATTAAAGAATTCTGATTTGAGTAATTTTACTAGATAAAACCCCCATTTCATGAAAAAAATTTAAACCTAACTAGGTATTGTATATTTGTTTTTATGAAATCAAGGCTTTCCTAATGGGTGTATTCTATTTTTCAAACTGGTATTCTATTATTATAATTGGTTTCTAATTATTTAGTTAAGGAATATATTAAAAGTACTAGTAATAAAAATAAATACTATTATTTTTTCTAATATTTTCTTTTCATAAAAAATTAGAAAATATATTTTTTATAGCGCCTAAGAATGACTATAATAACCTCATAATTTTATAAAAAATAAATTTATGCATGTAATATGCAACAATGTTGTCACATATTTTCAAAATTTTGATAAATAAAATTATTTATATATTTGTAAAAATATATCTAATAAGACTAATTTGGATTAAAAAATATATAAATCTAGGTTAATAAATTGTTTTATAATATAAAATAAATAATTGCTTTTTTCAATGACAAAGTACAATCTTTGAAGCCGCTTCTATGAAAAAAATTTCTCTCCAAAGATTACTTCATTTTTTTAAAAACAAATGTACAATCCCATAACCATAGTCTCTTTAGATTTATATTCTTAATACTAATAATATGTTTTCTGATTCATTCTAGTTTTTAATTTTGACCATAGTATTTATATTGAACATTTATTTATTAGAAATTTATAATAAAATCATTCACTGTATACCAATGTATTTTATCCAAAATTAAAATATATCATTATGTTAATCAATAAATGATATCAATTTTTGGGAATAATAGTTGGTTATACGTCACTCTAGTGATTTTTATTTTCAAGTATAATGACATTAAATTATATAAAATACCAATAATAATAGAAACAAGATACATTATAATTTTTTCCAAATAGATATTTTATAAATAAAAAAAATTATCATTGTGTTCAATTAATTATTGATTTTCATAAAAATTATGATTTTTTAATATAATGAATGTAAAAAAATAATTTAATGTCAAATAATACCACTGGTTTTCCATAAATGTCATTTTTATAATAAATAAAATATAAAGTAATATTATCATTTAAGAACGAATAAATGTTTTACTATTCAATGAAATAAAAATTTTATTAGACACATCTAAATAAAATATTAAAAGATAACAACCATTTCTAGATTGTGACTTATTGTATTAATTATCTATGAATTTACAAGCTCAAAATGTATTGTAATTAATAAAACTTTTTCATTTCTAAATCGTTTACAATTCTATAACATGTTTTTTGTATTCTTGAGGAATATAATTTTTAAACACCTTTAATATCACAAGATTAAAAATTAAAACATGAATTCATTATTATAATCCAATTTAGAAACATATATTTAAGAATAAAATATTCACCCATATCCTTATGAACATATCACATACTAAATGATTTCATAAGAGTATTTAATGATCATTTCTGGAAAATTTATATATAATGAAAATATATCAAATATTTGTGATGTAACATCATTGAAATATAATAACAATAAGAACCCAAATTTTTAATCATTTGAAATGTTTATTTTATTGGGGAATTTTAATTTCAATAGTCAATAAGGATGTTATTTATACAATCTAAATTTCATTTTATTTATTTTTTTAGACTAAAACTCTTATAAAAAATCTCATTGAGAATGGTTAAACCAATTAGTATAAACTTTTTGACCTCTCTAAAATTATATTGTACACCAAAATATAATGTATCATTATATCAATATATGAAATAATTACATATAAATTATCTTTACTATCAATGTTTAATCTTTTAATATAAAACATATTTATCCCTACCACTTATTCAAATTGGACGAGGAATTGTACATCTTTAACAAAATATGCACATAATAATTGAAAACCACATTAAATTATTCACATAGTTATGTAATTCATATGAACAACATCAATTTATTCTTAAAATATATTGAGTCTCTTTATCTAAAAACAAATACACGTTTTCTTTCTATATTGATCGTTAATTTCATATATAGAAATGAATGATGTAGGATCATCCTCAACCCTTTATTATGTTGATATGTGAACCCCTTAAAAAAATTTAACATATTTGATCAACCTTTTGTTTCATTATAATGAATTTTATTCTATTATATTTTATATTACATATTCACAAAGTGTGCAATATATTTTATAGAACCGTAGATATTATTATCTTTATTAATCCATCCTTTTTTGTAAAATCATTGATATGATTTTTTCAATTAGATAATGATGTTTCTTAAATAAGAAATCAAATTATTTTAAGCGATATCATATAAAAAATACATGTCAAATAAGATAATTTTATATTGATTATTTAATCATACCCCCAACCCTAATGGTTTGAAAAATTTATTAATAAAAAAATTATATTAAAAACAACCATATCCCATATGATATTCATAATTTTGAATTATTTTTTCGATCAACATAGAGAAATTTTTTTTTATTTTAACTTATAAAATTTCATAAAATTAATAATATTGATTTATTTAATCTATTCCTTTTAATTTAATATATATTTTTTGAAATTTATAATAATAATAAATCTCAGTAATGTATGGTTAGAAAAAAATTCATTTGTCTCGCTACCCAAAAGAGTCATAATCATTTGTTCGTGTTAATACCACTAGTAAAGTTGAATTGACATTAATTTACGTATAATAATTTGTCATTATATCTATCACCTATATTTTAATTATCATCCTTTGTTAATTCATTATATGAATCAACTATAATGTATAAAAATGGTTGATTAATCTACTCAATAAACATTACACATAAATACTGACAGTTTTTCATTGTGGATCATTTGTTCTCCATATATCTATTGTATTAGTCAATATGAAGATATTTTAAAACATTGTATATTTTAAAAAAAAAAATAAACATGATTGATATAAGTATTTACAGATGATATGATGAAAAATTCATCTACACATATTTTTTTGGTATAATTTATTTTTACACTAAATAATAAATTCCTACTATTTACAAGATAAAATTCATGAACATATAATTCAGACACGAATATATTCCACAAGAGAGGAAAAAAACTACTTTAAATGTATCTATATCCTTTTCATCCCCTATAGTATGTTCAATGTGATCAGTGGCATTAGATAATCCTTCATCACATTATTACATAATAAAAAACCTAAGAATCAAAATATAAAATAAATTAATCAATTGGTATATTTGTCACTATATTCTTAAATAATAATCATTAGGAAAAATATAATGTACATATGGATATTGAATTGTATAATTTCCAATACTATAAATACACACACACACACATATTATATAAATTAACATAGTAATTTATTCTATAATTTTTTTTAAAATTTACATTATAATTTTTTTTTGTAAAATTCGTATATAAATTATTAGAGCCAATTTTCTATTATATAATATGAAATATTTTTGTAATAAGTTACTATATAAATATTTCTTATTATCATAAAATTTAATTTTTGCCTTTATTTAAATAACATTATATATATAAAGATAGTAATTTTTAAGGGAATTTACCTTGTAAATTATATATATAAATTAAATATTTAATATATAAATGTAAATTTTTTATTTAGAATTAAATCATAAATTTACTAAGAACATATTTTTAAAAATTAACATAGTAAATTTATGATGATAATTTTTAACTTTCTAGAAAAAAGTACTATGTAAATTGAAATTTTGAATTAATATATAAACATCCCCTAAAACTTATCTAGGTAAATTATAAATGAAAATATTATATAAAGTTTTATTAATTAAATAAATTATTTTTTTAATTAATTTAGTAAATTTTTTATTCAATTTTATATAATTAATTTTTCATATATTTTTTCTAAATTCCCCATATATATTTTTTATATGACATTTTAAATAACTTTACTATGTAAATTTACCCATTAAATTTATATATAAAATTATAACATTGAATTATAATTTCAATTACATGTAGGTATAAATTAAAAACCTATACGATAAAATATTTTATGACTATTAATAATCAACATAATGTAGATGTCAAAAATTATAAATTAACCAAAATCATAGTAAAATATTATTTATTAAATACACTCATATGAATGGGATATTTATTTAAAAAAATTGTGTTATTCCATGTATAGAAAAATTAATTGAATTAGTTTAATATAATAACAAAATTTAAATATCAAATAATTTATTTTGTATATATATGCTCAAAAAATTAATTATTATATTGAGGCATCCCCCACAAAAAACATCATAAACAGTATCGGAATCACATCATCCTAGCACATTAGGTGCACATCTCGGTCTTTAGATGCTAGTGTAAATTCCACAGATAATGCAATATATATATGGGAAATGGTTTTTATAATAACCCACATAATTTCAAGGTAATGGGTTTTTATATATTCTGTAATAATAGAGTTATATTCATTATAAAAAAGTAATGTAAATTTTCAGTCAAAAAGGGTGTTTTTTTCTAAATACTTTTGTACTTCATAAATTATATAGTTTTATTTTAAATATTTTATAAAAAATTATAAAATTTTATTTTTAAAAAATGAAATCTATTTTTGAGTTCATCATGAAAAAATACCTGAGGATGGATTTCATTGAATTTTTTATGAAATTTTATTTTTTAATTAATATTCAAAAATTCTATTTCTATTGAAAATCATCTTTTCTTTTCAAGTATTAAAAAATTAAAATTATATTTTCTATTAGTTTTATAATTTCATAGTTTCATTCGATAAAACACAATCAAATTAAGGTCTCTATAATTAATTTAAAAATCTATTCTTGAATAAATCCATTTTTATAATTAAATGGAATTTTTAGGAAAATGTGTTCTTGTAAAAAAAATTTGGTTATTTTTCAAATTAAAATTCTCAACTCTAAGAATTCAGTCTAATAAAACATATCACAAATATGGAATCATGATTAAAAATTTGATAAATATGTCCCTATTATTTTTGTACCTGATGAATAGTGACCTTAGTATCTAATATCCACCCTTATAAGGGTAAATTAGGTAGTTATGATTAATATAGTATGATGGTGATGTCTTAGAAATTAATTATAAATTTTTTTATTTATATGGAATTACACTGAGACTACACGCTCTAACAACACGTGATTTCGAGGCTCAGAGAGGCCAGAATAGAATTTTGAAAAAATTTTAAAGTACATTCAATAAATGCATGACCAGGTTTTTATAAATTTTGAACCTGTGCTTGGATAAAAAAATTTAGTACATCATTGAATTCCGAACTCCATGATTTTTTTAGAAAGGACTTCACTTCAACCGGCAAGGGCCAAATAGAAAATTTTATTTTCAAAATTTTCGATAAAAATAATAAAATAACTTAAAAGGTTATTTTATATTTTTTATCATCTGTTGAGAGGCGAATGATGACTTTGTGGTTCAGCGACGAATCAGTGACAATTACAATTAATGACGCTCAGTAATGGCCCCTATCACACAGTGTAACGATGAAATAAGGGGAGTGTGAAAATGACACTGTTTCATAAATAAAACAACCTAATGGAGCGACATCACAGCGTAACTGAAAAGTTGTGACATGTTTCATTTAATTATTTGGCACAATGGAGAATAAAAAATTAAACCTTGAAAAATATCTGATGAATCTTGGATGGAATTCCTCTCCAATGGAGAATAAATAATAACGTTAGTGAGACTTCACTGACAATGACGACCCTCGAAGAACAGATCTAAAAGTGATGATGTTGACACCATAAACTCTCAAAGACGAATGTTTTGGCATCGAACATAAAAAAAGGTAGGGGTTTAGTTTTATTTCAAAGCAATTACACCTCCTCATTTTCTAAAAATGATTAACATAGATAAACCAACAAACATGTTGATCCGTGATTCGTGAATTTATGCAGGAGGGTGACTTTTCATGTCGATTTATTTTCCGAGATTTAAACCTTGCATTGAATGGTAGAACTGCAATCCCCAAACATCCCCCTTGATTTAAAACTCATACATAGGGGGACGGGGTTGACACAAATAAGGTATGAGAGACTCCTCTCACGCGTTTCTAGAGTCTACATTCTCTAATTGGTGGAAATTTGATTCTGGGGCTTGAGCAGAGATGGCGAATACTCGATAGTTCCATAGGCGTAGAAGGATCATAAAAACGACCACCAAAACAACACTGGCGGCCCGTGGAAGCTGCCTCTGGCACCAAGTGTTGGCAGCCATCCCACGCAATCAATGTAAATAGGGTGGTGCGAACCGGTATTGTAGCGGCAGTAGAGGCGGATGACCCTCACTAGCCATGCTGGCGGACGGTGGCACGCCGTGGCAGCGGGAGTCGCAAAGCCTCCTGGAGGGGGTGGGCCACGTCTGGGCTAGAGTCTGTTGACTGCGGTTGGAGGGTCCCCACATCCATGGAACCAGATGGTGCCAGACGCGACTCAGGTGTTGTGTCCTGACTGGGCGGCCCACCACCTATTCACCCACCTGGCAGATCGGGCTAATGGTGGAGACCCGCGCCCCCAGCCTAGTGGGTCGGGCCGTTCCCACACCCAGCGGGCCGAACCGTCACCAAAGGGTCGAACCCGCATCCAGTTGGCCAGACCCACTCCGGCAGGCCAAACCCACCCCCTTCGAACTGGGATGGACTAGACTGGGTGATTGGGTGACCTAGAGAGCTAGAACGTTGGCCAAATCGGGTTGGGTCCAGTGGGGCTTATTAGGCCTGGCCTATTGGACAGGCCAGACCAGACTGACCCCAACCCGGTCTAAGTTAAGATGATTCAGTCTAATTAAATACGGGTTTTTGGGACTCGTGGGATGGGTTGGTCGGGTCGGTCCAACTGGGTCGGACCAGGTCCCACCACAACTAGTCCCATATTTACTAAAACACTTGTATCTTGCATGCCACATGTATGATCGATGGACCATTTTTGGCATTGGAATATTTTTTATGAGGTGGATATTTTTTCAAGATTTTTGGTGAATTTTAGGGACATCGAGATGCAACAAATGGATTGATGAGCGGTTCTCCCACACATGCTACATATGGAACCTTACGGTAGGCAGAAACCTGAAGACTTCTCGATGTTAGCCCAATGGGAAGTGGATCCATGTGACCCAGTAGACCCATGGGGGCAGTGTCTCTATGTGACTCGACAAACCCATGGTACTCGACAGGAGGAGTACCACAGTTAGGCCGAGGTGGGAAGCCGCTCCATGTTACCCGACAGACCCACGATGGAGAGAAGCTCTGTGTGACATAGTAAACCCATGGAACTAATCAGTGATGAGTACCATATAATTACAAGGTTAGCAGGAAACAGATCCTATGTGACCTGATAGGCCCACTGTTAATGATAGATAAAAATTCCTCCAGCAGTCGTGGAGTTCGATGACGTGATCGATGAAGCTATTATCACTACCCAAGAATATACTTGGTGTGAGATACCTCATGCTGCATGATTTTTATTTATTCTATGGATTGAGGATTTTTGTGTGGTTTTTGTTTTTTTTGGGGTACCAACTGAATTTCATTTTACTCACCCATGCTTGGGCCCCGACCATGCATTCTGTGTCCCATGCAGAAGATCGATGCTTCGATAGATACCTTGGTGGAACGGGACCCAGTATATCCCAGTGAGACAAGACATATCAACACTTCGACGGTGAACTTGGTGTCCTAGGATGAGGTGGGTCCCAGTAGGACTAGACGGACATGACATACTACTTCATCTTCTAGTAGCCTCACTAATCATACAATCTAGTGGGATTTTCATAGATGGCTATCAGAGATCCTGTTTGAACTTTTCTATATCAGTTTTTTTGTGGGGTTTGTATTCTATACCGCTTACTTTCAAATATACTTTTCACATGGTATTATTTTAGTATACTCGTTTTTCCCATTTCTGTGTGATTGGACATGGTTGGGTGTGTGTGTATAGAGGTACTCACGCAGTTTCCTCCCACTTGCAGGATGTCACATTCGATGCTAGTTGCTAGCCCTAGCCTTTGGGAGGCATGTTTGGGGCAGTGAAGACATGGGCCCTGAGGGACGGGTCATGACAATGAGGTATCAGAGGGTGGTCGGTCTAAACACAATGATCGGGATTTTTTGTTTTGTTTTGGGGAAATAATGTTAGATGTTGCGAATCTATCTTTCAAATTTGAGGAGTCCAGTGTTGTTGTGGCGATCGACATATCCATACCCCATGACCATAAATTATAATTTTTTTCTACATACATTATAACATTAGTTGCATAAATGTCTACTTATGTTATTTTGAATAATAGACAACTCACCTGGTATAACCTTCTAACAATGTTACATCATTAACTATCTCGGATGGCCGTAATGATGACAACCCGCGAGGATCTTGATACATGGTCTTCAGGATAGCCCACAAAGCGACGAGGCATCCATTGAAGGACCTATTCTAGAGATGGCCCTACCAGGTGGTGCCCCAGTGCTACCACCACCCGATGGTCAGCATCTACTAAAGGTGGTTCTGGCAGAGGACGTTCATAGGCTTATTTCCCTACATGAGTTTCAGAGACAGAGACCTCCTAGGTTCATGGGAGAGATGGATTCTAAGGTCATTGAGGACTCGTTGGGGGTTGTGTCATGGGTAATCCACTTAGTGAGTACACAACCTGACTAGATATAGATCTTGGTAGCATACCTTCTATAGGGATTACTAGGGAGATAATGTATTTTGACCCCCAATACACATTATGAGGTGACACTCTTCTGGACAGACGTCGAGTGGATTTTCAGGGATGAGTTTTTTCTCATAACCTTAAGATTTTTGTTCATTCAATAGCTGCTTCACCTTCAATAGGGTAGCATGATGGTCGATGAGTACTCAGAGAGGTTCACTAGGCTATCTTAATACTCCCCAAACATGGTGAGAGACCCTTCCATCAAGGCTCGAGCCTTTGATCACGGACTTAGGCAGGAGATGCGGGCATCAGTGTTGTCTCTCAACATTACTACCCAGGCTGGGGTGCTAGAGAGAGCCCTTCTTATGAAGAGATTCTTGTAGGAGAAGGTGTTGATAGCTAGAGCCACCAGTAGACCCCAAGTGGTGTATTCGTTGGTAGATATCAGACAAAAAACACATGAGCCTATGTGGTATAAGTCTTTCAGGGGATGACCCTAGGAATCAGGGTTGGTAGTGCGGGGTTCCCATTCCAGGGGGATCTAGTAGGGATCCAGGTAGTACATTTTGTGCGGCCGGATGGTACACATGGCATGTGACTACCAAACCCACAATACAGATGACTAGAAGATGGTTGAGGGGACACCAAGGTAGTGAAAGCTGTTCGAGTGAGGAGGTCTGTAGGGAGGAGGATGTAGAAGGGGAGTGGGAAGACTGGAGGGCGGTGGGAGACGGTTTGATGTGTTATCGCCACCACCCCCAGCAGGTCCACCTCGACCTCAAGGAGTAGGCTGACAAGGGCGAGCTCATATCCAGTCAGTAGAGGCATATTACCACGACACTACAGAAATGGTGTGAGGTACGATCCGTGTCTCCTCCACCCTAGCTTCTCTAACGCCCGGACCCCAGAATCCTAGAACTAGTGCATTATTTTAATACATTATAATGATTACAAAGAATCAAATCTCGAAGGACCTATCAATTTATCAGTCTTGGAAAAAATATTACATACATGAACATTACAATACAATTTATAACATAAAATAAAATATAAATAATAATTTTAGAATTCCATTATTCTTCTACATTGAACATCATATAAATCATTGTGCACTTCTTGTCATCCTGAGAAAATAAAACATAAGAAATGTTTGAGCTCATATGCTCAGTAAGGTTAAATAATTTAGTGGAAGCTATAAAATTTTAAGGTAAGAGGTGTAATAAAAAAAATCCTTTTTAAAAATTATCATGAACATAATATGGAAAAAATAAATAAAACATTACCATATAAACATGAACATGGATATTCTATTGGTCGAATAATCACATGTAATAACTAATTTCATAATGAGGGAATGCCTAACGTTGTACATCATTACCACATAGTCAAGACTTTGTTCCAAGACTACAGATAATCTTTTTGTCATGGCCTTGCGCCAAGACACTAGTTTGTCTAATGAGACCTACTAATGAATCATGGGGTTATAGATGTCCCCACACGTCACATACTAAGTCCACTGCAATCCTCATATGAAAATGTTGAAACATAACATAAAAATTCATATTAAAACTAGCATACGAAATATAAACACTTCAATCATAAACCATGAATGGTATAAAAATAGAACATTCACAGTTAAACATATCAGAACTCATTCAATAAAATATTTAAGATTGAATTTATAATAAATCAACCTCAATCAATAATAATATCTAAAAAGGATGTTGACATAGTTGAAAATAATCAGCAAAACTTGTTGGGAGAAATAATTTTTTTTTCATGAAATCATTTAAAAGTCTCAAAATTTATAAAGGAATGTTTTTAAATGATATTTTTGAATCAAAGTGTCCCATACCACATTTAATCTTTTAAAGGGAATTAACATTTTAAAACATTCATGTCTATATATATAAATCCTTAAAAAACTTTTGAAAACATGGACATTAATGAGAAATATTTATAAGAATAAACACTTAAAACACATAAAATGATGTTTTAGTTAAAGAGTACTTCAAAATAATAAATTTAAAAAAAGTATTTTATGAAACATGGACATGGTTAATAAATATTTCCCAGAAAATACTTACACATGAATAATATTGGATAATAATGAGATTGAGGAATTAACACTTAGCTTGTACATTCATTTAGTCGAGGGTACGATTATCCTCATGTATAAAGACCATAGTATGTTATTAAATTATTCTAGAACCATTTTAATAGTTATGATATCATATATGATTCATTTATGACATTATACTACCTATTTAATTCTAATTTCCTTGTTAAAGTTCCATTTTGTGTGATAATCACTTTCTTTATCATATGTGTTTTAACTTGTTATTCTTGATCGTATCATATAGATCATGATTTACATAATTAAAAAATATAAAAAATGATTTATATATCATATATATTCAGAATATAAATTTTTATAATAGATATATATATGAAATGGAAACACCGTTTAAGGAGACGATAGGCCGTACGTACGCATAAACGATGTTTCTATTTTCATATCGTATTGAATTCAAGTAAGTGAATAAGATAAATGTATATATATATATATATTTAGTAGAACTATAATTTCATATATTACATACATATTAATAATATTTATTTTTATAATCATCGTTGAATGGTGAACATGGAAATGAATCTCATCGTGTCGTAGAGACTGTAAGTCGTACGTACACATGAGCGACAACATCATTTTCTTTTATGATTAAAAGGTGTGGAATTGGATGGTATATTAATTATACAGAAACATTAGCATGTTATTTTCATTATTTATATACATATTACTCATCATTATATCCATCCAAATAACATTGTTGAATAACAAATTACAAAATGGCGTCGAGATGGTAAACCATACGTACGCACACTTGGTGACATTATCATTCATAGGATGGATATAATAATGAATATGGTTGTGCCATATTTTTAATTACATAAAAATATGTATAAGGTACTAGATTTATTATTTTGGTAAGGAAAAAATAATGAAAGTGAAAGTGTAAGAAGAAAAGAACTTTGAAAGAGATGATAAAATAATTACCTATTCTTTGGGGGTTTAATATTGATTTGAAAAAAATGGCTTTGTAGGATGGATTTATTCTCAAAGGAAGGCCTCTAGGATGAATTGAGGGAATTTGGGAGGATATTTGGGTAGGGTTCAACCAAACCAAAAGGCATTGGATATGTGATTTTGAGAGAAGGGGAAGTACCCTTTTATAAGAGAGGTGAGGGACACTTTAGGAAGAGCTTGAAATATTATTTTATTATAAATTCATTTTCAGTTTATAATGGCTCAATATGAATTTATTTCGAGCCTTATTTGGTTATGGGTCTTATTAATCTCAAAAAATTTGTTTTATAAAAGTTTATGTAATCATTTTTACCTTATCTTTTAGATTTAACTCTTAGTTAGATAGCTTTACTTTTACAATGTCTTCTTGTATTTTTATATTAAATGGTTAATAAACCTACAATAAAATGACAAGAGAACCCCAAGTGGTTATTTAGTGATATATATATCATTATAAGAGCCTTTTGGTCGAACCTTATATTTTTATGACTTTTATATAATTTAATAATATAGTATTTGTTTTAAAAACTGATTTATTCAAATTTTGACACTATTTGGAATTTTTTTGTGAAAGTCATAACAGCATGATTACTTCAAAAAAAAAATACAAAGAATCAACCCTAACATGTCATATACAATTATAAAATATGTTTATTTCATCATAACATTAATATAATATTTATTTTAATATTTAAAATATCACTTATTTTATTCTTTCATTAATGAGGTAATTACCACATCATCATTGTGTCATAAATAAATTTAGTAATATAATGTCTAATTTTTTTAAATAAAATACCATGATGTAGAATTTTTTTTATATTTCTACTTAATATTTATATGCGAATTTATCAAATGTATAACCTTATATTAAAAATGTTTAATTTTTTAAAAATTTAATTTTACACTTTTAACTCTTCTTTAGATAAAATAATAATAAATGTCCTAATATAATCCAAGTAGACCAAAAGTATCATATTTTATTATCAATGTTGGTTTTGGTCGAAATACACTTATACAATAGAATTATTACACGTGTTAGAGTAATTATAATATAATTTTTACCTTTATTTACCCTATTTACTTTTAACCGTGGTAAATTAAATTAAAAAGTTACTATTCACAAATTTTTTTATCTAACTAAACCAGATTTAACTTAGTTATGTCAATAGTGTCTCTCAAATTTTTGAAATTTAATTCACCGAAGTAGTAAAATTACGTTTTATGAAAATTTGCAAATGTGCCTAGAAGGAGGGTCAAGGACGTTAAAAAGTTATATAAAATTTTATATATCTAGTTTATTATAAAATGAATCTAATGAATTAAACTGAACATATATAGGTATTATATATCTATTTTTACTTAAAATAAATTAAAATAAAATAAATAATTATTTTAAAAAAAGTCTGTTTAAATAATAACGCAGAGTTTTTCACTATTCAGGAAAATTGAATGTTTTCAGAAAAATAAGAAACATTTTCCCTATGATGATTTTGATATTATAAATTAAAAAATGAATTCTATTTTAGAAAATTCCAAAATATAATTTTCAGTAATTAATTTAAAATTAATTCATGTTGTCAAAACCAAAAAGCTGGTTTTTTAAAAGTTTAAACTATCAAATGATTGACATGTGTTTATCTCAAATTTAAATGTGAAATTACCTATAATGGCATACATTGTATTAAATGATAAAAATATAATCCAATTAACTTCCAAACCATTCAAATGTATAATTTAACATTATTAATTAATTTAATTAAAATAGAAGTTTTCAATTAAAATCTATTATTTTTCACTATTCACAAAATTATGAAAGTTATCAGAAAAACACAAAAAATTTATCAAAACTAAATTTTTATGTCCCTATTATAAATAAAAAGCTTATTTTGTCAAATTTAATATATAAAATTGTCAAATATTTGATTTAAGAATGGTTCTCCACTAAAAGGCGGTTAAAATGCATTTTTCGAAAAATACGTTCTTTATCTGAAAAATTGAATTTTTTCATATATTATTTCTAAAAAACATGTAATATAGATGTTAAAATTATATGGAGTATATAAAATTCAAAATGTATTCAATATTATTCATAACCGTTTTTTGAACGTCTAGATTGGTAAGTCGTGGTGCGCTCGAACTCGGTGTTGCGTGTAGCACATGTTATTGAATTACTTTGAAGAGACAACGTACTATGAAATCTTGTGGTGTTACATTATGACCTCCTTCAATAAATTGAATCCTCGTAATTTTAAAATTTTCTTTTAAAATAAAAGGTTAAAATTATAAAAATACCTTTGTGGAAAACCCAAATCAGAAATTAGGTTAATAAAATTTAGTCTTAATTTAAGGGAAATGAAAATGAACTAGTCACCATTAAATTATGAATTATATTATGAGAACATTGTTGGAAATTAGAGACACATAATTGGAGGAAAAACATAAATATTTATAGGGAGTTATTGAGGTCATCAATCACAAACAAGTGTTAGATGTAGGGCCTCAATGCCATCAATCTATGAAGATTTAAAATATCACAGGTTCAACAAAACATAAGGTATTAGGATAACACCTTTTTCTGTTTTAAGAACACTACCATAAGGATTAATAATTAATTTATTCATAGAATAATAGGGAAAATATATATATGAAAAGTAAAGTTTCATCCTTTAACTAATTCCTACCACAAACTCATCTTTCACTCCAAATGATAATAGAATTCAAAAATATTCTATTTATTCTAATCATATAGGGTTCCAAAAATAATTAATTTATAATTCATTTGTCAGACTATTTTCAAGAAACTACATTATACAAACTAGGACATCACGTAGGCCAGTGGTAGGTGATGCACCCTTGTCCCCCTTCTATTGCGGGTTCAAGTATCACAGCCTTGCCGGACGCGGCGGGTTATCACCCAAACCCCAGGCTCTCCTTTTTATAACAATCCAAGAATAATCTTAAGAAATGATTTAAGCTTAACAATAGTATCCAATGTAAAATGTAATCCATTCTAACTTTTAAACTTATCCAAAATACATCTGTCCAAACTCACAATCCAACATTTATAAGCAATGTAAACACAATGAAGATATTTTTTGACTCGTAATAACATGTAAATACCTTCATCATGCATGCTTTTAAAAACATTGTAACACCTTGAATTACCATAAATCCTTATTTATTACATTCATGCTCCCTTATTCCTTATTGAATACTAGATATATTCCTTATATCCAAAAATTTTGAATACTCCAACAATTATGGAATAAAAAAACGATTAATTTGTTCCAAGGTAGTGAATAATATCAAATGTAATTTATCAAAATCAACCATCTATTATTCCAAAATCACTACCTCAGTATCAGGACTATATTTCAGTTTATCTCCACTTAAAACATGTATTTTTAAAAAATATTAACTTAATTTTGAGTGACTTTTCTGAGTACCATATAATCTCAAATCCTCAATGAAATAGTACTGAAGTACAATCCTTATTTACTTCCATAATTTATATGACTAATACATTTTTGATACAATACTCAAATGTTATTATTATTTAATAACATCATAAGAACACTAGTCATTCCTCCTCATATGTTGTAGTATCATAACTTGATTATTATCCAATATAAATATTTGGGGTATACTCTGATGATTTGGAAATTGATTCACATAGTGACCCAACTCCTTAAAGATGAAGCATTGTACATTTGAAACCTTTTTTCATACCCTTGAAATCATGTACATGTGAAACTTTTTATCCACTTATAACAAACTCCCATTACCTTCAAGAATTTACCAAGGTGATTCATTCCACAGTTATCACATATGGGAAAACATTCTTTCCCCTCTTCGCTTTAGCCCTCATTCTCTCTATCATTTTATTCTTATCTTCCTTCCCATAAAAGCCATAAGACTTAAATAATTATTTACTTATCTTATTAACACATGCTATTATTTCTTCATATGATGAGAATACGTGGGAGACTATTTTACTTATAAATGTTGGCATAATACCATGAAATATATGACCATTATTACCATTTGGATCATGCGTATTGCTGGAGTTCTCATTCCTTCAATAGGGAACCATTTTTAAATAATGGCATACACTAGGATAGTTTATGAATCACAATACATAATTATAAACATTTAAAATACTTAATGTAAATTGAAAATATCATCATATAATCTATAATAATAATAAAATGTTTCTTTTATAACGTATTTACTTCTAAATCCATCATAATGGCTTGTAAAGAAAATGTGAATTATCCTAATAATATCCCACGGGAGTGTCATAACCATGAGTGCAGTAAGGCTCATTGTTATGTACTAGGATACCTCGGGTCAAGCATGAAACTACTTGTAAGAGTTTTCACTCCTAGGTACATCTGGGTAAGAGCCGCCTCTACCTGCTCGTATCCGAACATGGATGTATTTCTTAGAAAATTCACAAAATATTTACATTACCAAAATTCTATGAATTTCATCTATACTAATCCTCAATGTTTATCTTAGGGTAATGTTCTTTAATCAAGGTTTATCTAAATATTTTTTCCAAGGTTATTGATAAAATTTCTCTGATACCAACTGTAACGCCCTGACCCCAGAATCTTAGAGCCGACACATTATTTTAATACATTGGCATGATTATGAAGATTCAAGTCCTGATGGACTGATCAATTTAGCCGTCATGAAAAACAGATTACATACATGAACCATACATTATAATTTCTAACATAAAATAAAACATATATAATCCTTTGATAATTCTATTATTCTTATAACATAAACCTATGTATAAACCATAGTTCACTTCTTGTCATCCTGGAAAAATAAAACATAATAAAGGGGTGAGCTCAGATGCTCAGTAAGGGTGAATAATTTAGATAATGCTATAAACTTTTAATGAAAGAGGTGTAATAAAAACAACAACCTTTTAAAACATAATCTTGAACATAATCTAGAAAAAAAATAAAACATTACCATATAAACAAGCACATGGATATTTTACTAGTCGAATAATCACATGTAATAACTAATTTCATAATGAGGGAATGCCTAATGTCGGACATCATTACCACATTGACAATGCCTCATGCCAAGACTACATATAAATGTTTTTGTCAAGGTCTTGTTCCAACACATTAGTTTGTCTCATGAGGCCTACCGATGCATCGAGGGGCTATAACGGGCCCCACCTATCACTGATTAACTCCACTGCATTCCTCATATGAAAATATTGAAATATAAGATAAAAATTCATATTAAAACTGGCATACGAAATGTCAATACTTCAATAATGAACCATGAATAGTATAAAAATAGACCATTCATAGTCAAACATATCAATACTCATTAAATACAATATTAATGATTATATTTATAATAAATCATCCTCAATCATGGATAATATCCAAAAAGGATGTTGACAGAGTTGAAAATAATCAGTAAAACCCTTTGAGAGAAATACCTTTTTTAGTGAAATCATTTAAAAGTCTCACAATTTATAAAGGAAGGCGTTGAAAAGAAATTTTTCAATCAAGGTGTCCCGTACAACTTTGAAACATTTTAAATTAATTAACATTTTAAAACATTTATTTCCATATAAATAAAATCTCAAAACCATTTTCAAAATATGAACATTAATGAGTATGTTTAATAAGAATAAATATTTAAAACATTTTAAATGATGTTTTAGTTAAATAATAACTTAAAAGAATCATTTTGAAAATTTCTTTTATGAAAAATTGGACATCGAAAAAAATTATTTCCCAGAAAATACTTATACATAAACAATCACGGATAATAATGAGATTGAGGAATTAATGCTTACCTTGTATTTTCCTTTAGTCGAGAGTACGTTTAACATCCTGTATAACTACAATAGTTTGTTATTAAATTATTCCAGAGCCATATTCATATTTATGATATCATATATGATTTATTTTTGACTTTATACTACGTATTTTATATTAATTTCCATGTTAAACTATCATTTTGGGTGATAATTTCTTTCTTTATCGTATGTGTTTTAACTTGTTATTATTGATCGTATTACTTAGATCCCAATTTACATACTTATAGAATATAAAACATTATATATATATATATCATATATATTAAGAATATAAATATTTATAATAGATATATATATGAAATGGAAATAGTATTTATGGAGACTGTAGGTCGTACGAACGCATAAACCACTACAAAAAATGCGTATTTAGCGACAATTTTTTTTCTGTTTTGCGGTGGTTTAAACCGCCTCTAAATCATTCTATGGATAATCTAAAACAATGACCTTCCTACAGATGATCAATTCAAGCACACAAGTATTCAGTTGGCTTCCCACTATTGATGTTATACCATGTTCCAGGAATAATCCATCACACATTTATTTTTCGATGGCGAATCGGCTCGCACAATCTAGAATGCCTTTGGGGAATTTACTGATATTCACTCTCAACCGGATGTAGTTGTTTATTTTCTCGTCCTCTCATTTCATGGTGTGGAAAATAATAATAATGAGAGTAAGGCGTGGGCAGTGGACCTGCTAGCTGGCTATTGGTCGATCTGGCTCGCTAGGAACAAGGAGCGACATGAGGGAGTCAATAGTTCAAAGATGGATCTTTTTTTCCAAACATCTAATTTATTGACTAAAATTTCATATCACCTCAAGTCATGGTGCAACACTCCTACATTTATACCCATAATGGCGATTTAATCCTCTCTTCTTGTAGCCTCTTCTATCCCCCAAGGCAAATAGATTCTCCGGCTTCTGCCTAATCATGGACTAAATCTTAATACTGACGGGGCCTACTGTTCTAGTATTATACACGGGGGTGGTTTGGTTTGGGACTCTTGGGGTGGTGTTTTCTTTGTATTCACATCCTTATTCAGGAGTGGGGACTTCCTCCAGGAGGAGGCTCGAGCTGTGATGCCAGGTCTTACTCTTTGTAGGGAAATCATCATTGACATTGTGGTGTTAGAAACCGACTCCAAAATTATTTATATCTCTCGGTGTGGCCCTCTCACTACTCCTTGGTCAATTGAATACCTCATCCATAGGTGTAGAAGGTTCATAAACAATCACACAGACGTTCTCCACACATATTGCGAATGAAACAAAGTTCTTGACTTCCATTCTTCTCTAGAATCTCAAGAGAGGCCCTTTTCATGCTTTCCTAGATTGGGTTTTTTCCCCATGAAAGAGAAGATCTAGTCAGAGGGGACTCCCTCAGACTTCACCATTTTAGGCCACCATGAATGGTTTGTATTGTATTTTGGCTCTCCCATTATTGAAGTCTTAAAGAATTCTGATTTGAGTAATTTTACTAGATAGAACCCCCATTTCATGAAAAAAAATTAAACATAACAAGGTATTGTATATTTGTTTTTATGAAATCAAGGCTTTTCTAATGGGTGTATTCTATTTTTCAAACTGGTATTCTATTATTATAATTGGTTTCTAATTATTTAGTTAAGGAATATATTAAAAGTACTAGTAATAAAAATAAATACTATTATTTTTTCTAGTATTTTCTTTTCATAAAAAAATAGAAAATATATTTTTTATAGTGCCTAAGAATGACTATAATAACATCATAATTTTATAAGAAATAAATTTTTGCATGTAATATGCAACAATGTTGTCACATATTTTCAAAATTTTGATAAATAAAATTAGTTATATATATGTAAAAATATATATAATAATACTAATTTGGATTAAAAAATATATAAATCTAGGTTAATAAATTGTTTTATAATATAAAATAAATAATTCTTTTTTTTCAATGACAAAGTAAAAGCTTTGAAGCCGCTTTTATGAAAAAAATTTATCTCTAAAGATTAATTCATTTTTTAAAAAACAAATGTACAATCCCATAACCATAGTCTCTTTAGATTTATATTCTTAATACTAATAATTTGTTTTTGATTCATTATGGTTTTTATTTTTACCATAGTATTTATATTGAACATTTATTAATTAGAAATTTATAATAAAATCATTCACTGTATACCAATGTATTTTATCCTAAATTGAAATATATAATTACCTTAATCAAACAATGATATCAATTTTTGGGAATAATAGTTGCTTATACGTCACTCTAGTGATTTTTATTTTCAATTATAATGACATTAAATTATATAAACAACCAATAATAATATAAACAAGATACAATATAATTTTTTCGAAATAGATATTTTATAAATAAAAAAAATTATCATTGTGTTCCATTAATTATTGATTTTCATAAAAATTATGATTTTTTAATATAATCAATGTACGAAAATAATTTAATGTCAAATAATACCACTGGTTTTCCATAAATGACATTTTTATAATAAATAAAATATAAAGGAATATTATCATTTAAGAATGAATAAATGATTTACTATTAAATGAAATCAAAATTTTATTAGACACATCTAAATAAAATATTAAAAGATAACAACAGTTTCTAGATTGTGACTTATTGTATTAATTATCTGTGAATTTACAAGCTCAAAATGTATTGTAGTTAATGGAACTATTTTATTTCTAAATCGTATACAATTATATAACATGTTTTTTGTATTCTTGAGGAATATAATTTTTAAACACCTTTAATATCACAAGATTAAAAATTAAAACATGAATTCATTATTATAATCCAATTTAGAAACATATATTTAATAATAAAGTATTCACCCATGTCCTTACGAACATATCACATACTAAATGATTTTATAAGAGTATTTAATGATCATTTCGGGAAAATTTATATATAATGAAAATATATCAAATCCTTGTGATGTAACATCATTGAAATATAATAACAATGAGAACCCAAATTTTGAATCATTTGAAATTATTATTTTATTGGGGAATTTTAATTTCAATAGTCAATAAGGATGTTATTTTTACAATCTAAATTGCATTTTATTTATTTTTTTAGACTAAAAATCTTATAAAAAATCTCATAGAGAATGGTTAAACTAATTAGTATAAACTTTTTGACCAATCTAAAATTATATTGTACACCAAAATATAATATTTCATTATATCAATATATGAAATAATTATATATAAATTATCTTTATATCAATGTTTAATCTTTTAATATAAAACATATTTATCCCTACCACTGATTCAAATTGGACCAGGAATTGTACATCTTTAACAAAATATGCACATAATAATTGAAAACCACATTAAATTATTCACATAGTTATGTAATTCATATGAACAACATCAATTTATTGTTCAAATATATTGAGTCTCTTTATCTAAAAACACATACATGTTTTCTTTCTATATTGATCGTTAATTTCATATATAGAAAAGAATGATGTAGGATCATCCTCAACCCTTTATTTTGTGGATATGTGCACCTCTTAAACAAATTTAACATATTTGATCAACCTTTTGTTTCATTATAATGAATTTTATTTTATTATATTTTATATTACATATGCACAAAGTGTGCAATATATTTTATAGAACCGTAGATATGTTTTTTATAATCCATCCTTTTTTGTAAAATCTTTGATATGATTTTTTCAATTATATAATGATGTTTCTTAAATAATAAATCAAATTATTTTAAGCCATATCATATAAAAATAAATGTCAAATAAGATAATTTTATATTGATTATTTAATCATACCCCCAACACTAATGTTTTGAAAGATTTATTAATAAAAAAATTATATTAAAAAGAACCATATCCCCTATGATATTCAAAATTTTGAATTATTTTTTCAATCAACATAGAGAAATGTTTTTTATTTTAACTTAAAAAATTTCATAAAATTAATAATATTGATTTATTTAATCTGTTACTTTTAATTTAGTATATATATTTTGAAATTTATAATAATAATAAATCTCAGTAATGTATGGTTAGAAAAAAACTCATTTGTCTCGCTACCCAAAAGAGTCATAATCATTTGTTCATGTTAATACCACTAGTAAAGTAGAATTGAAATTAATTTACGTATACTAATTCGTCATTATATCTATCACCTATATTTTAATTATCATCCATTGTTAATTCATTATATGAATCAAATAGAATGTATAAAAACGGTTGATTAATCTACTCAATAAACATTACACATAAATACCGACAGTTTTTCATTGTGGATCATTTGTTCTCCATATATCTATTATATTTGTCAATATGAAGATATTTTAAAACATTGTATATTTCTTCAAAAAAAAATTAAACATGACTGATATAAGTATTTACATATGATAAGATGAAAAATTCATCTACGTATATTTTTTTGGTATAATTTATTTTTACACTAAATAACAAATTCCTACTATCTACAAGATAAAATTCATGAAAATATAATTCAGACATGAATATATTCCACAAGAGAGGAAAAAAACTACTTTAAATGCATCTATATCCTTTTCATCCCCTATAGTATGCTCAATGTGATCAGTGGCATGAGAGAATCCTTCATCACATTGTTACATAATAAAAAACCTAAGAATCAAAATATAAAATAAATTAATCAAATGGTATATTTGTCACTATATTAATAAATAATAATCATTAGGAAAAATATAATTTACATATTAATATTGAATTGTATATTTTCCAACACTATAAATACACACACACACACATATTGTATAAATTAACATAGTAATTTATTCTATAAATGTTTTTTAAATTTACATTATAAATTTGTTTTATATATTTCCTATATAAATTATTAGAGCCAATTTTCTATTATATAATATGATATATTTTTGTAATAAGTTACTATATAAATATTTCTTGTTATCATAATATGTAATTTTTGTCCTTATTTAAATAAAATTATATATATACATAGTAATTTTTATGTGAATTTACCTTGTAAATTTTATATATAAATTAAATATTTAATATATAAATGTAAATTATTTATTTAGACTTAAATCATAAATTTATTAAGAACATATTTTTACAAATTAACATAGTAAATTTATGATGATAATTTCTAACTTTCCAGAAAAAATTAATATGTAAATTGAAATTTTGAATTATTATATAAACATCCCCTAAATATTATCTAGGTAAATTATAAATGAAAATTTTATATAAATTTTTATTAATTAAATAAGTAATTTTTTTAATTAATTTAGTAAATTTTTTATTCAATTTTATATAATTCATTTTTCATATATTTTTTCTGAATTTCCCATATATATTTTTTATATGACATTTTAAATAACTTTACTATGTAAATTTACCCATTAAATTTATATATAAAATTATAACATTGAATTATAATTTCAATTACATGTAGGTATAAATTAAAAACCTATACGATAAAATATTTTATGACTATTAATAATCAACATAATGTAGATGTCAAAAATTATAAATTAACGAAAACCATAGTAAAATATTATTTATTAAATACACTCATATGAATGAGATATTTGTTTAAAAAAATTCTTATTCCATGTATAGAAAAATTAATTGAATTAGTTTAATATAATAAAAAAAATTTAAATATCAAAAAATTTATTTTGTATAAATATGCTCAAAACACTAATAATTATATTGAGGCATCCCCCATAAAAAACATCATAAGCAGTATCAGAATCACATCATCCTAGCACAATAGGTGCACATCTCGGTCTTCAGATGCTAGTGTAAATTCCACAGATAATTCAATATATATATGGGAAATGGTTTTTATAATAACACACATAATTTCAAGGTAATGGGTTTTTATATATTCTGTAATAATAGAGTTATATTCATTATAAAAAGTTATGTAAATTATTAGTCAAAAAGGGTGTTTTTTTCTAAATAATTTTGTATTTCATAAATTATATAGTTTTATTTTAAATATTTATTAACAAATTATAAAATTTTATTTTTCAAAAATGAAATCAATTTTTGAGTTTATCCTGAAAAAATACATGAGAATGGATTTAATTGAATTTTTTATGAAATTTTATTTTTTAATTAATATTCAAAAATTCTATTCCTATTGAAAATCATCTTTTCTTTTCAAGTATTAAAAAATTAAAATTATATTTTCTATTAGTTTTAGAATTTCATAGTTACATTCGATAAAACATAATCAAATTAAGGTCTCTATAATTAATTTAAAAATCTATTCTTGTATAAATCCATTTTTATAATTAAAAGTAATTTTTAGGAAAAATTGTTCTTGTAAAATATTTTTGTTGTAATTTTCAAATTAAAGTTCCCAATTCTACGAATTGAGTCTAATAAAACATATCAAAAATATGGAATCATGATTTAAAATTTGATAAATATGTCCCTATTATTTTTGTACCAGATGAATAGTGACCTTAATATCTAATATCCACCCTTATAAGGGTAAATCAGGTAGTTATGATTAATATAGTATGATGGTGATGTCTTAGAAATTCAGTATAAATTTTTTTATTTATATTGAAATACACTGAGACTACATGCTCTAACAACATGTGATTTCGAGGCCCGGAGAGGCCAGAATAGAATTTTGAAAAAAATTTAAGGTACATTCAATAAATGCATGAGCGGGTTTTTATAACTTTTAAACCTATGCTCGGATAAACAAATTTAGTACATCGTTGAATTCCGAACTTCCTGATTTGTTTAGAAATAATTTCACTTCAGCCAGAAAGGTCCTAATAGAAAATTTTATTTTCAAAATTTTCGATAAAAATAATAAAATAACTTACAAGGTTGTTTTATATTCTTTCTCCACTGTTGAGAGGAGAACGATGACGTTGTGGTGCAGCGACAAATCAGTGACAATTCCAATTAATGACGCTCATTAATGGCCCCTATCACATAGTGTAACGATGAAATAAGGGGAGTGTGACAATGACACTATTTCATAAATAAAACAACCTAATGGAGTGACATCACAGCGTAACTAAAATTTTGCGAAATGTTTCTTTTAATTATTTGGCACAATTGATAATAAAAACTTAAACCTTGGAAAATCTCTGATGAATCTTGGATGAAATTCCTCTCCAATGGAGAATTAATAATAATGTCATTGAGACTTCACCGACATTGACGAACCTCGAAGAACACATTTAAAAGTGATGATGTCGACACCATAAACTCTCAAAGACGAATGCTTCGATATTGATCATCAAAATGGTAGGGATTTAGTTTTTTTTTCAAATCAATTACCCCTCTTCATTTTCTAAACATGATGAACATAGATAAACCAACAAACATGTTGATCTGTGATTCGTTCATTTATGCGGGAGGGTGACTTTTCATGTGGATTTATTTTCCGAGATTTAAACCTTTCATTGAATGGTAGAACTTCAATCCCCAAACCTCCCCTGGATTTAAAACTCCAACATAGAGGGACTAGGTTGACACGAATAAGGTCTGAGCGACTCCTATCATGCGTTTCTGGAGTCTTCATTCTCTAATTGGTGGAAATTCGATTCTGGGGCTTGAGCAGAGATGGTGAAGACTCGATAGTTTCATAGGCATAGACGGATCGGAAAACCAACAACCAGAACAACTCTGTCGGCCTGTGGAAGCTGCATCTGGCACCCAGCGTTGGTATCCATCCCACGCAATCCATGTAAAAGGGGTGGTGCCAACCTGCATTGTGGCGGCAGCAGAGGCGGATGACCCTCATTGGCCATGCTGGAGGACGGTGGCACGCCATGGCAGCGGGAGTCGTGACGCCACCTGGAGGGGGTGGGCCACGTCTCGGCTCCACTTCGTTGACTGCGGTTGGAGGTTCCCCACATCCATGGAATCAGCTGAAGCCAGACGCGGCTCAGCTGCCGTGTCCTGACCAGGCGGCCCACCACCTATTCACCCACCTTGCAGATCGGGCTAAGGGTGGAGAAATGCGCCCCCAGCCTAGTGGGTCGGGCCGTTCCCACACCCAGCGGACTGAACTGTCACCAATGGGTCGAACCCGCACCTAGTTGGCCAGACCCACTTCGGCAGGCCAAACCCACCCCCTTCGAGCTGGGCTGGACTAGACTGGGTCATCAGAAGACCCTGAGAGCTAGAACGTTGGCCAAACTGGGTTGGGTCCAGTGAGGCTTATTAGGCATGGCCTATTGGACATGTCAGACTAGACTGACCCCAACCCGATCTAGGATAAGATGAGTCAGTCTAATTAAATAGTGGTTTTTGGGACCCGTGGGATGGGTTGGTCGGGTCGGTCCAACCGGGTCGGACCAGGTCCCATCATAACTGGTCCCCTGTTTACTAAAACACTTGTATCTTGCATACCACATGTCTGATCGATGGACCGTTTCTGGCATTGGAAACTTTTTTATAAGGTGGATATTTTTTCATGATTTTTGGTGAATTTTTGGGACACTAAGATGCAACGAATAGATTGATGAGCGTTTCTCCCACACATGATACATATGGAACCATACGGTTGGAAGAAACCTGAAGACTTCTCATTGTTGGACCAATGGGAAGTGGATCCAGGTGACCCGGTAGGCCCATGGGGGCAGTGTCTCTATGTGACTCGACAAACCCATGGTACTCGATAGGAGGAGTACCTCAGTTAGGCCAAGGTGGGAAGCCGCTCCGTGTTACCCGACAGACCCACGATGGAGAGAAGCTCTGTGTGGCATAGTGAACCCATGGTACTAATCAGGGATGAGTACCATATAAATACAAGGTTAGCGGGAAGCAGATCCAATGTGACCTGATAGTCCCACTGTTAATCACAGAGAAAAAGTCATCCAACAGTCGAGGAGTTCGATGATGTGACTGATGAAGTTGTTATCACTACCCAAAAATATACTTGGTGTGAGATACCTCGTGCTGCATGATTTTTATTTATTCTATAGATTGAGGATTTTTGTGTGGTTTTTCATTTTTTTGGGGTACCAACTGAATTTCATTTTACTCACCCATGCTTGGGCCCCGACCATGCATTCTGTGTCCCATGCAGAAGATTGAAGTTTTGATAGATTCCGTGGTGGAATGGGACCCAGTACATCCCAGTGAGACAAGAGATATCAACACTTTGACGGTGAACATGGTGGCCTTGGACGAGGTGGGTCCCAGTAGGACTAGACAGAAATGACATACTACTTCAGCTTCTAGTAGCCTCACTAATCATACAATCTTGAGGGATTTTCATAGATGGCTATCAGAGATCCTGTTTGAAATTTTCTATTTCTGTTTTTCTGTGGTGTTTGTATTATATACTGCTTACATTCAAATATACAATTTATATTGTATTGTTTTAGTATACTTGTTTTTCCCATTTCTGTGTGATTGGACATGGTTGGGTGTGTGTGTGTAGAGGTACTCACGCAGTTGCCTCCCACTTGCCGGATGACGCATTCGATGCTAGTTGCTAGCCCCTAGCCTTTGGGAGGCATGCTTGGGGTAGTGACGACATGGGTCCTGAGGGACAGGTCATGACAATGTGGTATCAGAGGGTGGTCGGTCCAACCACAATGATCGGGATTTTTTGTTTTGTTTTGGGGAAACAATGTTAAGTGTTGCGAATCTATCTTTCAGATTTGAGGAGTCCAGTATTGTTGGGGCGATCGACATATCAATACCCCATGACCATAAATTCTAATTTTATGAACAATACATTAAAACATTAGTTGCATAAATGTCTCCTTATGTTATTTTGAATAATAGCCAACTCACAAGGTATAACCTTCTAACAATGTCACATCATTAACTATCTCGGATGGCCGCAATGATGACGACCCATGAGGATCTCGATACCTAGTATTCAGGATAACCCACAAAGCGACGAGGCATCCATTGAAGGACCTGTTATAGTGATGGCCCCACCAAGTGGTTCCCAAGTGCTACCACCACCCAATGGTTAGCATCTACTAAAGGTCGTTCTGGTAGAGGACGTTCATATGCTTATTTCCCTACATGAGTTTCAGAGACAGAGACCTCATAGGTTCTTGGGAGAGATGGATTCTAAGGTCATTGAGGACTCGTTGGAGGTTGGGACAAGGGTCATCCACTTAGTGAGAACACTACCTAACTAGATAACGATCTTGGTAACATGCCTTCTATGGGGTTTACTAGGGAGATCGTGTAGTTTGACCACCAATACACATTATGAGGTGACACTCTTCTGGCCAGACTTCGAGCGGATTCTCTAGGATGAGTTTTTTTTCTCATAACATTATGATTTTTGTGCATTCAATAGCTGCTTCACCTTCAATAGGGTAGCATGATGGTCGATGAGTACTCAGCAAGGTTCACCATGCTATCTAGCTACTCCCCAGCCATGGTGAGAGACCCTTTCATCAAGGCCAGAGCCTTTGATCACAGACTCAGGCAGGAGATGAGGGCATCCGTGTTGTCTCTCAGCATTACTACCCAGGCTGGGGTGCTAGAGAGAGCCCTTCTTATGAAGAGATTCTTGTAGGAGAAGGTGTTGATAGCTAGAGCCACCAGTAGACCCCAAGTGGTGTATTATTTGGTAGATATCAGAAAAAAAACACATGGGCCTAAGTGGAAAAGGACTTTCAGAGGATGACCCTTGGAATCAGGGTTGGTAGTGTAGGGCTCCCATTCCATGGGGAGCCAGTAGTGATCCAGGCAGTACATTCCGTGTGGCAGGAAGGTACACATGGAATGTGACTACCAAACCCACAATACAGATGACTAGAAGATGGTCGAGGGGACACCAAGGTAGTGACAGTTTTTCGAATGAGGAGGTCTATAGGGAGGAGGACGTAGAAGGGGAGCGGGCAGACTGGCAGGCGGTGGGCGAAGGTTCGATGTGTTATCACCACCACCCCCAGCAGATCCACCTCGACCTCAAGGAGTAGGCTGACAAGGGCGACCTCATATCTAGTCAGTAGAGGCTTATTACCATGACACTCCAGAAATGATGTGAGGAACGATCCGTGTCTCCTCCACCCAAGATTCTCTAACGCCCCGACCCTAGAATCCCAGAACTGGTGCATTATTTTAACACCTTAGAATGATTACAAGGAATCAAATCTTGATGGACCAATCAATTTAGCAGTCTTGGAAAATAGATTACATACAAGAACATTATATTAAAATTTATAACATAAAATAAAATATAGATAATAATTTTATAATTCCATTATTCTTCTACCTTGAACTTCATATAAATCATTGTGCACTTCTTGTCATCCTGAGAAAATAAAACATAAGAAATGGTTGAGCTCATATGCTCAGTAAGGGTCAATAATTTAGTGGAAGCTATAAAATTTTAAGGTAAGAGGTGTAATAAAAACACAATCCTTTTTAAAAACAATCATGAATATAATATGGAAAAAATAAATAAAACATTCCCATATAAACATGAACATGGATATTCTACTGGTCTAATAATCACATGTAATAACTAATTTCATAATGAGGGAATGCCTAACGTCGTACATCATTACCACATAATCAATACCTTCTTCCAAGACTACAAATAAACTTTTTGTCATGGACTTGCGCCAAGATACTAGTTTGTCTAATGAGACCTACTAATGAATCATGGGGTTATAGAGGGCCCCACACGTCACATACTAAGTCCACTGCAATCCTCATATGAAAATGTTGAAACATAACATAAAAATTCATATTAAAACTAGCATATGAAATATAAACACTTCAATCATAAACCATGAATGGTCTAAAAATAGAAAATTCACAGTTAAACATATCACAACTCATTCAATACAATATTTAAGGTTGAATTTATAATAAATCAACCTCAATCAATAATAATATCTAAAAAGGATGTTGACATAGGTGAAAATAATCAGTAAAACTTGTTGAGAGAAATAATTTTTTTTCATGAAATCATTTAAAAGTCTCACAATTTATAAAGGAACGTGTTTAAAAGATATTTTTTGAATCAAAGTGTCTCATACCACATGTAATATTTTAAAGGGAATTAACATTTTAATACATTCATGTTTATATAAATAAATCCTTAAAACCATTTTGAAACATGGACATTAATGAGAATGATTTATAAGAATAAACATTTAAAACACATAAATTGATGTTTTAGTTAAAGAGTACCTCAAAATAATAAATTTAAAAAATTCTTTAATGAAACACGGACATGGGTAATAAATATTTCCCAGAAAATACTTACACATGTAAAATCTTGGATAATAATGAGATTGAGGAATTAACCCTTACCTTGTAGATTCCTTTAGTCAAGGGTATGATTATCCTCATGTATAACTACCATAGTATGTTATTAAATTATTCTAGAACCATTTTAATATTTATGACATCATATATGATTCATTTATGACATTATACTACCTATTTAATTATAATTTCCTTGTTAAAGTATCATTTTGTGTGATAATCACTTTCTTTATAATATGTGTTTTAAATTGTTATTCTTGATCGTATCATATAGATCATGATTTAAATAATTAAAAAATATAAAAAATTATTTATATATCATATATATTCATAATATAAATTTGTATAATAGATATATATATGAAATGGAAACACCGTTTAAGGTGACGATAGGTCGTACATAAGCATAAACACTATTTCTATTTTCATATCGTCTTGAATTGAAGTAAGTGAATGAGAAAAATGTATATATATATATATTTAGTAGAACTATAATGTCATATATTACATAATTAATAATAATATTTTTTTTATAATCATCGTTGAATGGTGAACATGGAAATGAATCTCATCGTGTTGTGGAGACTGTAAGTCGAACGTACACATGAGCGACAACATCATTTTCTTTTATGATTAAATGGCGTGGAATTGGATGGTATATTAATTATACAGAAACATTACCATGTTATTTTCATAATTTATATACATATTACTCATCATTATATCCATCCAAATAACATAGTGTTGAATAAAAAATTACACCATGGTGTCGAGACGGAAAATCATACGTACGCACACTTGGTGACATTATCATTCATAGGATGGATATAATAATGAATATGGTTGTGCCATATTTTTAATTACATAACATTATGTATAAGTTACTATATTTATTATTTTGGTATGGAAGAAATAATGAAAGTGAAAGTGGAAGAAGAAAATAACTTTGAAAGAGATGATAAAATAATTACCTCTTCTTTGGGAGTTTAATATTGATTTGAAAAAAATGGATTTGTAGGATGGATTTATTCTCAAAGGAAGGCCTCTAGGATGAATTGAGGGAATTTGGAAGGATATTTGGGTAGGGTTCGACCAAACCAAAAGGCATTGGATATGTGATTTTGAGAGAAGGGGAAGTACCCTTTTTATAAGAGTGGTGAGGGACACTTTAGGAAGAGCTTGAAATATTATTTTATTATAAAATAATTTTCAGTTTATAATGGCTCAAAATGAATTTTTTTCGAGCCTTATTTGGTTATGGGTCTTATTAATCTCAAAAAATTTGTTTTAGAAAAGTTTATGTAACTATTTTGACCTTCTCTTTTAGATTTAACTCTTAGTTAAATAGTTTTACTTTTAAAATGTCTTCTTGTATTTTTATATTAAATGGTTAATAAACCTACAATAAAATGAAAAGAGAACCCCAAGTGGTTCTGTAATGATATATATATCATTATAAGAGTCTTTTGGAGGAAACTTATATTTGTAGGACTTTTATATAATTTAATAATATAGTATTTGTTTTAAAAACTGATTTATTCCAATTTTGACACTATTTGGAATTTTGTTTTTGTGAAAGTCATAACAACATGATTAATTCAAAAAAAAATACAAAGAATCAACCCTAACATGTCATATACAACTATAAAATTTGTGTATTTCATCATAACTTTAAAATTATATTTATTTTAATAGTTAAAATACCACTTATTTTATTCTTTCATTAATGAGGTAATTACCGCATCATCATTGTGTCATAAATAAATTTAGAAATATAATGTCTAATTTTTTTAAATAAAATTACATGAAGTAGAAAATTGTTTTATATTTCCACTTAATACTTATATGCGAATTTATCTAATGTATAACCTTATATTAAAAATGTTTTATTTTTTAAAAATTTAATTTTACACTTTTAACTCTTCTTAAAAAAAATAATTATAAATGTCTTAATATAATCCAAGTAGACCAAAAGTATCATATTTTATTATTAATGTTGGTTTTGGTCTAAATACACATATAAAATAGAATTATTACATGTGTTAGAGTAATTATAATATAATTTTTACCTTTATTTACCCTATTTACTTTGAACCGTGGTAAATTAAAGTCAAAAGTTACTATTCACCAATTTTTTTTTATATTAATAAACCAGATTTAACTTATTTATGTCAATAGTGTCTCTCGAATTTCTGAAATTTAATTCACCGAAGTAGTAAAATTACGTTTTATGCAAATTTGCAAATGTGCCTAAAAGGATGGTCAAGGATGTTAAAAAGTTATATAAAATTTTATACATCTAGTTTATTATAAAATGAATCCAATGAATTAAACTGAACATATATAGGTATTATATATCTCTTTTTACTTAAATTAAAATAAAATAAAATAAATAATTATTTTAAAAAAATTCTGTTTAAATAATAACGTTCTGTTTTTTCACTATTCATGAAAAATTGAATGTTTTCAGAAAAATACGAAAAATTTACCCTATGATAATTTTGATATTACAAATTAAAAAATGAATTCTATTTTACCAAATTCCAAAATATAATTTTTAGTAATTAATTTAAAATTAATTCATGTTGTCAAAACCAAAAAGTGGGTTTTGTAAATGTCAAAACTATCAAATGATTGACATGTGTTTATCTCAAATTTAAATGTGAAATTACATATAATGACATACATTGTATTAAATGATAAAAATATAATCCAATTAACTTCCAAACCATTCGAATGTATAATTTATCATTATTAATTATTTTGATTAAAAAATAAGTTTTCAATTAAAATCTAGTATTTTTCACTATTCACAAAATTATGAAAGTTATAAGAAAAACACCAAAAATTTATCGAAACTAAATTTTTATGTCCCAATTCTAAATAAGAAGTTTATTTTGTCAAATTTAGTATATTAAATTGTCAAATATTGGATTTAAAAATGGTTCTCCAGTAAAAGGCGGTTAAATTGCATTTTCTGAAAAAAGACGCCCTTTATCTAAAAAATTAATTTTTTTCATATATTATTTCTAAGAAACATGTAATATGGATGTTAAAATTATATGGAGTATATAAAATTCAAAATGTACTTAATATTATTCATTACTGATTTTTGAACGTCTAGATTGGTAAGTCGTGGTGCGCTCGAACTCGGTGTTGCATGTAGCACATGTTATTGAATTACTTTGAAGAGACAACGTACTATGAAATCTTTGGGTGTTACATTCTACCCTCCTTCAATAAATAGAATCCTCGTAATTTGAAAATTTTCTTTGAAAATAAAAGGCTAAAATTATAAAAATACCTTTGTGGAAAACCGACATCAGAAATTAGGTTAATAAAATTTAGTCTTACTTTGGGGGAAAAGAAAATGAAATAGTCACCATTAAATTATGATCTATATTAGGAGAACATTGGTGGAAATTAGAGACACATAATTGGAGGAAAAACATAAATATTTATAGGGAGTGATTGAGGTCATCAATCACAAACAAGTGTTAAATGTTGGGCCTCAATGCCATCAATCTATGATGATTTAAAATATCACAGGGTCAACAAAACATAAGGTATTAGGATAACGCCATTTTATGTTTTAACAAAACTACCAAAATGATTAATAATTAATTTATTCATAGAATAATAGGGAAAAAATATATATGACAAGTAAAGTTTCATCCTTCAACTAATTCCTACCACAAACTCATCTTTCACTCCAAATGATAATAGAATTCAAAAATTTTCTATTTATTCTAATCGTATAGGGTTCCAAAAATAATTAATTTATAATTCATTTGTCAGACTATTTTAAAAAAACTACATTATATAAACTAGGACATCATGTAGGTCAGTGGTAGGTGATGCACCCTTTTCCCCCTTCTGTTGCGGGTTCAAGTATCACGACCTTGCCGGACGCGGCGGGTTATCACCCGACCCCGAGGTTATCCTTTTTATAACAATCCAAAAATAATATTAAGAAATGATTTAAGCTTAACAATAGTATCCAATGTAAAACTTAATCCATTTTAACTTTTAGACTTATCCAAAATACATCTATCCAAACTCACAATCTAACATTTATAAGCAATGTAAACACAATGAAGATCTTTTTTGACTCGTAATAACATGTGAATACCTTTATCATGCATTATTTTAAAACATTGTAACACCCTAAATTACCATAAATCCTTGTTTACTACATTCATGCTCCCTTATTCATTATAGAATACTAGATATATTCCTTATATCCAAAATTTTTTAATACTCCAATAATTATGGAATAAAAAAACAATTAATCTGTTCCAAGGTAGTGAAGAATATCAAATGTAATTTATCCAAATCAAACATCTCCAATTACAAAATAACTACCTCAGTATCAAGACCATATTTAGGTTTATCTCCACTTCAAACATGTATTTTTTAAAAATATTAACTTTATTTTGAGTGACTTTTCTGAGTACCATATAATCTCAAATCCTCAAAGAAATAGTACTGCAATACAATCCTTATTTACTTTCATAATTTATATGACTAGTAAATTTTTGATACAACACTCAAATGATATGATTATTTAATAACATCATAATAACACTAGTCATTCCTCATCATATGTTGTAGTATCATAACTTTATTATTATCCAATAGTATTATTTGGGGTATACTCTGATGATTTGTACATTGATTCACATAGTGACCTAACTCTTTAAAGATGAAGCATTGTACATTTGAAACCTTTTTTCATACCCTTGAAATCATGTACATTTTGTCCTTTTTCTCCACTTATAACAAACTCCCATTACCTTCCAGAATTTACCATGGTGATTCATTCCACAGTAATCACATATGGGAAAACTTTCTTTCCCCTCTTCTCTTTATCCCTTATTCTCTCTACCATTTTTTTCTTATCTTGCTTCCCATAAAAGCCATAAGGCATAAATAATTATTTACTTATCTTATTAACACATGCTACTATTTATTCATATGATGAGAATACGTGGGAGACTATTTAACTTTTAAATGTTATCATAATACCATGAAATATATGACCATTCTTACCCTTTGGATCATGCGTATTGCTGGAGTTCTCATTCCTTCTACTGGGCGCCATTTATAAACAATGGCATACACTAAGATAGTTTATGAATCGCAATACATAATTATAAACTTTTTAAATACCTAATGTAAATTGAAAATATCATCATATAATCTATAATCATAAAAAAAGGTTTTCTTTTATAATGTATTTACTTCTAAATCCTTCATGATGGCTTGTAATGAAAATGTGAATTATCCTAATAATATCCCACAGGAGTGTCATAACCATGAGTGCAGTAAGGCTCATTTTCATGTACTAGGATACCTCGGGTCAAGCCTAAAACTCCTTGTAAGAGTTTTTACTCCTAGGTACATCTGGGCTAGAGCCGCCTCTACCTGCTCATATCCGGACATGGATATATTTCTTGAAAAATTCACAAAATCATTACATTTCCCAAATTCTATGGATTTCATCTATACTAATCCTCAATATTTATCTTAGGGTAATGTTCATTAATCAAGGGTTATCTAAATATTTTTTCCAAGGTTATTGATAAAATCTCTCTGATACCAACTGTAATGCCCTGACCCTAGAATTCTAGAGCCGGCATATTATTTTAATGCATTGGCATGATTACGAAGATTCAAGTCCTGATGGACTCATCAATTTAGCAATCATGGAAAACAGATTACATACATGAACCACACATTAAAATTTCTAACATAAAATAAAACATAGATAATCCTTTGAGAATTCTATTATTATTATAACATAAACCTACGTATAAATCATAGTTCACTTCTTGTCATCCTGGGAAAATAAAACATAATAATAGGGTGAGTTCAGATACTCAGAAAGGGTGAATAATTTAGAGAAAGCTATAAACTTTTAATGAAAGAGGTGTAATAAAAACAACATCCTTTTAAAACATAATCTTGAACATAATCTAGAAAAAAAATCAAGCACTACCATATAAACATGCACATGGATATTCTACTAGTCGAATAATCACATGTAATAACTAATTTCATAATGAGGGAATGCCTAATGTCGGACATCATTACCACATAGACAGTGCCTCATGCCAAGACTACATTTAAATTTTTTGTCAAGGTCTTGTTCCAACAAATTAGTTTATCTCATGGGGCCTACTGATGCATCGAGGGGCTATAACGGGCCCACCTGTCAGTGTTTATCTCCACTGCATTCCTCATATGAAAATATTGAAATATAACATAAACATTATTATTAAAACTGGCATACAAAATGTCAATACTTCAATCATAAACCATGAATAGTATAAAAATAGATCATTCATAGTTAAACATATCAATAATCATTTAATACAATATTAATGATTGTATTTATAATAAATCATCCTCAATCATGAATAATATCCAAAAAGGATGTTGACAGAGTTGAAAATAATCAGTAAAACCCTTTGAGAGAAATACCTTTTTTTAGTGAAATCATTTAAAAGTCTCACAATTTATAAAGGAAGGCATTTAAAAGAAATTTTTCAATCAAGGTGTCCCATACAACTTTGAAACATTTTAAAGGAATTAACATTTTAAAACATTTATGTCCATATATATAAATCCTCAAAACCATTTTCAAAATATGAACATTAATGAGTATGTTTAATAAGAATAAATATTTAAAACATTTTAAATGATGTTTTAGTTAAAGAATAACTTAAAAGAATCATTTTGAAAATTTCCTTTATGAAAAAATGGTCATCGATAAAAATTATTTCCCACAAAATACTTACACAAAAACAATCACGGATAATAATGAGATTGGGGAATTAACGCTTACCTTGTATTTTTCTTTGGTCGAGTGTACGTTTAACATCCTGTATAATGACAATAGTTTGTTATTAAATTATTCCAATTCCAT
This sequence comes from Viscum album, assembly GCA_963277665.1. Taxonomy (NCBI): domain Eukaryota; kingdom Viridiplantae; phylum Streptophyta; class Magnoliopsida; order Santalales; family Viscaceae; genus Viscum; species Viscum album. The sequence continues at coordinate 964,097,271 of OY728163.1, read as the reverse complement.
ATTCATATTTATGATATCATATATGATTTATTTTTGACTTTATACTAAGTATTTTATATTAATTTCCATGTTAAACTATCATTTTGGGTGATAATCGCTTTCTTTATCGTATGTGTTTTAACTTGTTATTCTTGAACGTATCACTTAGATCCCAATTTACATACTTACAGAATATAAAAAATTATATATATATATATACCATATGTATTAAGAATATAAATATTTATAATAAATATATATATGAAATGGAAACATTATTTATGGAGACGGTAGGTCGTACGAATGCATAAACCATTACAAAAAATGCGTATTTAGAGACATTTTTTTCCGTTTTGCAGTGGTTTAAACCGCCGCTAAATCGTTCTATGACGGTTTTCAAAAACCGCTGCTAAATTGTGATTTGCAAAACTATTAGTGGCAGTTTTCAAAACCACCGTAGAATGTTTCGCGGTGGGTTTTTAGCGGTGTTTTTTTGATTTTTTTTTAAATTTTAATTTTTTTAAACTTTTGTAATTAATTTTTATTTGTTTATTTATTTAATTATATATTTATTTAATTATATATTTATTTATTTAATTATTTAATTATATATTTATTTATTTAAATATTTAAGTATATATATATATTTAATTATATAATTACATAATTATATATATATATATTATTTATTTCGTATTTATTTTTTTTGTTTCGTATTTATTTTATTTATTTCTTATTTTTTTATTTGTTTATTTATTTTATTTATTTATTTGCTTTATTTATTTATTTATTTATTTCGTATTTATTTATTTATTTATTTATTTAATTATTCATTAAAATATTTATTAATTAATTATTTTATTTATTTAGTTCATATTTATTTTATTTACTTCGTATTTATTTCATTTACTTCGTATTACTTTATTTACTTCATATTACTTTATTTACTTCGTATTACATTATTTACTTTATCCATGCCCATGCCCATGCCCATGCCCATGCCCATCCCCATGACCATGAATTATAAAGAAATTCTGGGGTTGGTGAGTTTTGAACCCCTAACCTCCTGCTTATTTTCCAAAGACTACCACCCCACCAGGCTCGTCATGTGGTTAATAAGCAGAATTTAATATACTTAGATATACTAATTGAAAAAACAAATAATACATTACTAATAGATATAAACACAGTAATAATTAAATAATAAGCAATAATTAATAATTAATAATCATTAATAAATAATAAATAATTATTGATTTATTAGTTATTTATTGAGTTATTTATTTATTTATTATTATTTACTATTGATTATAATAAATAACAAATAAATTATAACAATATATACATAAATTATAAAATAATGAAAATAAAATAATAAAATAATAAAATTATGAAATTAAAATAATAATATAATAAAATAACAATACAATAAATAATAAACAACAAATAGTAAACAATAAACAATAAATAATAAAAAATAAAAAATAAAAAATAAAAAATAAAAAATAAATAAAAACAATAAATAACAATTAATAAACAATAAACAAAAATAAATAAATAATAATAATAAATAATAATAAATAATAATAAATAATAATAAATAAAAATAAACAAATAATAAATATAAATAATAAATAATAAATAATAAATAATAAATAATAAAAAATAAAAAATAAAAAATAATATTTAATAATTAATAATAAATTATAAATAGGAATAAATAAGAAATACTAAATAAAAAAATAATAAATAATAAATAATAAATAATAAATAATAAATAATAAACAACACAAAATAAATAAATTATAATATATAAATATAAATAATAAATACTAAATAATAAATAAAAAACAGTAAATAATAAATAACAAATGATCAATAATAAATAATAATAAAAATAAATAACCCATAATAAATAATTATAAATTAATAAATAATAAATAATAATATTAATAAATAATAATATTAATAAATGATATTAATAAATAATAAATAGTAAATAGTAAATAATAAATAATAAATAATAAATAATAAATAATAAATAATAAACAATAAATAATGATAAATAATACTAAATATTAATAAATAATAATAAACAAATAACAAATAACAAATAACAAATAACAAATAATAATTACTAATAATTAATAATTGATAAACAATAAAAAATAAACAATAATAAATAATAAACATTAAATAATAATAAATAACAAATAAAAAATAAAAAATAAAAAATAAAAAATAAAAAATAAAAAATAAAAAATAATAATAAATAAAAAACAGTAAATAATAAATAATAAATGATAAATAATAAATAATAATAATAATATATTACACATAATAAATAATTGTAAATAAATAATAATAATAATAATAATAATGAATAATAATAATAAATCATAAATAATAAATAATAACAAATAAATAATAAACATTAAATAATAAACATTAAATAATAATAAATAATAAATAAACAATAAATAATAAATAAATAATAAATAATAATAATAAATAATAAATAATAAACAATACATAATAAATAATAATAAATAATAAACAATAATTAGTAATTAACAATTAATAACAAATAACAAATAATAATTTGTAATTTGTAATTAAAAATAAATATAAATAAATAATATTTACCAAATAAAAAATAAAAAATAAAAAATTTTAAATAATTAATAATAAATAAAACATAATTAATAAATTATAATAAATAAATATAAATAATAAATAATAAATAATAAATAAAAAACAAAAAAAGTAAATAATAAAAAATAAATGATAAGTAATAAATAATAACAACAATAAATGACACATAATAAATAATTATAAAAAATTAAATAAAAAATAATAAAAAATAATAATAATAAACAAAAATGATAAATAATAAATAATAAATAATAAATAATAAATAATAATAAATAATAATAAATAATAATAATTAATAATAATATATAATAATAAAAAAATGATAAATACTAAATATTAAAAATAAAAAAATAAAAAAATAAAAAATAATAAATAATAAACAAAAAATAATAATATATGATAAATAGTAAATAGTAAATAATAATAAATAACAAATAATAATTAATAATTAATAATTAATAAAAATAAATACTAAATAAAAAAATAATAAATAAAAAATAAAAAATAAAAAATAATAAATAACACATAATAAGTAAATTATAATAAATAAATATAAATAATAAATAATAAATAACAATTAGAAAATAAAAAACAGTAAATAATAAATAATAAATGATAAATAATAAATTATAATAAAAATAAATAACACATAATAAATAATTAAAAATAATTAAATAATAAATAATAAATAATAAATAATAAATAATAAATAATAAATAATAAATAATAAATAATAAGTAATAATAAATAAATAATAAATAATAAATAATATAAAATAAATAGTAAATAATAAATAATAAATAATAAATAATATATAATAAATTATAAATTATAAATTATAAATTATAAATAAATATAAATAATAAATATCTATTATTTAATAATAAATATAAAATAATTAATAATTAATATATAATAGTAAATATTAATTAATAAATAACCTGTAATAAATAATAGATAACAAATAAATTAAAGTATATTATATATAATAAATAATAGATAATAAATGAAACACATGAAAAGTATGAAAAGGCGTGATAAGGGATGAAAAATCATGTAAACTCAAGAAAACAGATGGAGAAGCATGAAGAAGCATTAGAAAGCATGAGAACGCTAGAAAACTCATGACAACTCTGAAAAACCCCTTAAGTGTTCAACATAATCATCAAAATAACCCCCAGGAAACCATTGATAAAGATAACAAGTCATGGAAACCCAAATTAATAGTAATAATTTGAACAACCATTAAAACCCATCAAAACAGTCAGAAAGTTATAAAAACATTGCACTCACATTAACAAAGATAATTTATGATATGAGAGTCCATTCTAGATCCGTGATTAGTCAAATCAATGATCCTAAAACGATCTTCGACCTGATAGGTGAAAGAGACCGAATAGACAGGTGGATCAGAAGTTACGACCGTTTAAAAAAAACTGGTGGGGAACAGGTGCTAGAAACCAAGCACCAAAAAACATAACAAACCAAATACCCACTAAAAGGTCATGACTTATGATCCAAGAGTCCATGTGGGTGTGGAAACTGGTCAAATTGAAGCTTCTGAAATGAAATACAATCTGGAAGGTAGAGGATTCTGAACTGACACGCGGATCGAAAGTAAGGTATGTTTAAAGACATGTTCGATGGGACACCGGTGATGGGGATAGGGTTTTGGAGGCCTTTTGAGAGGTTTTTGGGGTCAAAAAACTTCATCAGAATCTTGATTGTGTGAAAGTAGTGTGTAACTGTTTTCGCTAGCTTCGATTTGATATGTGGTAGAGCCCAAACAGACACCCGAAGTGAATGTTATGGCCGTTTGAAGTTGGAGAACATTTTTCAACTTTCTTATAACTCTCATATCGTTTTTACCTTAGACTGTCTCATGATTTTGATTATACGTGCCTCTAGATCTCTTCATGAGCTTTGATTTGACTCGTGGTGGCGCTCCAATGGGCGCCCAGATAAAAAGTTGTGCTCATTTTAGTGATTTTAGGGGTTCTAATGTATTTTTATTTTTTTCTTTCATTTCGTGGTGGTTTTACCCAAACCATGGTAATTTCATGGAAGTTTTTTTAAAAAACTGCTGCTAATCCTAAAAAAATTACAAAAAATTCAAAAAAAATTAAACCCTTTTCCCGGCAGTTTTTAAAACCGCCGCGAACAAATCACCGTGAAACGCCAGTTTTCCTGTAGTGAATGATGTTTCTGTTTTCATATCGTATTGAATGGAAGTAAGCGAATGATATAAATGTAAACACAGACACACACACGCACACACACACACAAATATTTCCAGTTGAATTATTATGTCATATATTACATACTTATTAATAATATGTATTTTTATAATCATCATTGAATGGTGAATGTGGAAATGAATCTCATCGTGTTGTGGAGACGGTAAGTCGTACGTACATACGAGCGATGATATCATTTCCATGATGATTAAAATGTGTGGAATTGGATGGTATATTTATTATACAGAAACATTATCATGATATTTTCTATATTTATATACATATTACTCATCATTATATCCATCCTAATGACGCAGTGTTGAATAAAAAATTACACCACGATGTGGAGATGGTAAGCCATACATACGCATTCATGGTGAAATTATCATTCATAGGATGGATACAATAATTAATATGGTTGTATCATGTTTATAGTTTCAACACAATTTGTAGAAGGTACTGGGGTTATTATTTTGGTATTGAAATAAAAAATAATGAGAAAGTGGAAGAAGAAAATAACTTTGAAATAAGTGATAAAATAATTACCTCTTCTTTGGGAGTTTCCTTTTGATTTGGACAAAAGGGATCCTTATGTTGGATTTCTTCTCAAGGTAATGCCTCTTGGTTGAAGTTAGAGAAGTTGGAAAGATATTTTGTTAGGGGTTGGCTAAGCTAAAAGGGTTTGGATATGTGATTTTGGGAGAAGGGGAAGTACCCTTTTATTTGAGAGGCGGGGGTCACTTCAAGAAAAGCCTGAAATATTATTTTATTATAAAATATGTTTCTATTTATAATGGCTCCAAATGAATTTATTTCGAGTCTTAGGTGGTTATTGTTCAAAATAATCTCAACCAATAAGGTTTATACATGTTTAGGTTACCAATTTAGCATTATCATATAGATTTAACTCTAAGTTATATAGTTTAACTTTTACAATGTCATCTTGTAGTTTTATATTAATTGGTTAATAAAAATACTATACAATGCCAAGAGAAACTCAAGGGGTTCATTAATGACATATATATATTTATATATGTATATATATATTTATAAGAGTCCTTTGTCCGAACCTTATATTTCTAGGACTATTATATAATTTAATAGTATTGTTTTTGTTTTAAAAACTCATTTATTTCAATTTTTAAAGAATTTGATATTTTGTTTTTGTGGAATGTATAACAACATGATTACTTAGAGAAAAATACATTGATTCAATCCTAACATGTAATACTAGACTATAAAATTAATGGATGTCATCAAAAATTTGAAATTATATTAATTTTAATATTTATAATACCATTCATTTGATTCATTCATTAATAAGATAATTACTGCATCCTCATTGTGTCATAAATAAATTTAATTATTTAATGTCTAAAAATTATAAATAAAATACCATGATGTAGGAAATATTTTTATATCTTTATATTGAATATTTATAGTCGAATTTATCTTATGTATAACCCTATATTAAAAATGTTTTAGTTATCAAAATTTGAATTTTACACTCTTAACTCTTTTTTAAATAAAATAATAATAAATGTTCTAATCTAATACAAATGACAAAAAGGATCATATTTTATTTCTATGGTTGGTTTTATACGACATACATTTATCCAACAGAATTAGTACATGTGTCAGGGTAATTATAATATCATTTTTACCTTTAATTACCCTATTTACTTTTAACCGTGGTAAATAAATGTCAAAAGTTACTATTCACCAAAAACATTTCTTATTGAAACACATTTTACTTACAAATGTCAACTGTGTCACTAGAATTTTTGAAATTAAATTCACAGAATCGGTAAAATTATGTTTAATGCAAATTGGCAAATGTGCCTAGAAGGTGGGTAAAAGACGTTAAAAGTCCAATAAAATTTTAAACATATATTTTTATTATAAAATGGCTCCAATTAATTAAATTTAACTTTTATAGGTTTTATATATCTATTTTTATGTAAAATAAATTTAAATAAAATAAATAAATATTTAAATATAAAGTCAGTTTCAAACAATAATGCAGTGTTTTTCACTATTCAAAATAAATTGAATGTTTTCAGAAAAATAAGAAAACTTTACCGTAAGATAATTTAGATATACCAAATTGAAAAATGAATTCTATTTTACCAAATTTAAAACATAGAAGTATCATTAATTAATTCAAAATTAATTCCCATTGTCAAAACCAGAAATTCGGGTTTTTAAAAAGTAAAAACTATCAATATATTGACATGTGTTTATGTAAAATTTAAATGTGAAATTACTTATAATGATATAAATTGTATTAAATGATAAAAATATATTCTAATTATACATCAAAACCATTCAAATGTACAATTTAACACTATAAATTATTTTGATTAAAAAAGTTTTTTTCAATTAAAATTTAGTATTTTTTACTATTCACCAAAATATAAAAGTTATTAGAAAAACACCAAAAATTTATCGAAACTATATTTTTATGTCCCGATTCTAATGAAAAAGTTAATTTTGTTAAATTTAATATATAAAAGTGTCAAATAAATTATTTAAAAAGTATTCTCTATTAAAAGGCGGTTAAATTTCATTTTCGGAAAAAATATTCATTTATCTAAAAAATTTAATTTGTTCATATATTATTTATAAGAAACACATAATATGGATGTTCACATTATATAGAGTATATAAAATTAATAATGTAGTTAATACTATTCATAACAATTTTTTGAAGGACTAGTTTGGTAAGTTTTCGTGCACTCGAACTCGGTGTTGCGTGTAACACAAGTTATTGAATTACTTTGAAGAGATAAATTACTATGAAATCCTGAGGTGTTACAGCTGCAGTAATTGTAGACATATGTTCTAGTCACTCTTTCCTTTTCATGGATCTCATTCGGATCTCGAAGATTCCTGTGGAGCTTTTGGTCCAACCCTTATGGATAGTGTCTTCAAATGGGGATGACTCGATGATTACACAATGGTTTCTACAGTGTGATCTCACTTTAGGAGGAAAGAGCTTTGGATACGATCTCTTAGTAGTAGTGTCGAGGCCTTATAACTTCATCTTCAGTATAGACTGGTTTCCCACAATCCATGCTGAAATCTATTATTTTAGTCATATAGTGCAATGTGTCGATGGAGATGGGACCAGGTTTTCCATCACTAGAAAGAATGAAACCCATGCAGCGTAGGGAAGACTCTCTTGGAGGAGGGTATAGTTGACCAATCACAAGTTGGATAGACACACCCTCACTACAATGGATGAGAGGAGTCCATGGTTCACTGTAGTGGTGGATGAGTACAGGGATGTTTTCCCTGAATTTTTTTTGTGACTACCTCCTAAGAGGGAGTTAGAATTTTTCATCGACATATACCATAGGATGTCACCGATATCCACACAAGTATATTGGATGGCTCAGTCGAAACGTCCCGAGCTTAGGGTACATGTATAAGACATGAAAGAGGTACGTGCATTACCCATCCCATGTCATTGATTAGGGTGAGCTAGACATTAACGATGGTGACACATTTAAGGATTTTATGATGTAGATTGAGGATTGAAAAGAGTGGGTCCTACATGGGCAGTTGATTCCTCTGGTGAGAGTTTGGTGGCAGCAAGGGATTCTCCATGAGAGCACATGGATGTGGGAGGTTCAGATTCATGCTCAGTACCCCCACCTTTTTTTTAGTTTTTTTTGGTATTTTGGGACATAAATCCCTAAGGTGGGAAGATTTTAATGTCTTAGAAATTCCAGGTAATGTTTTTATTTATATGTAATTATTCTATGATGGTGTTCTCGGACGACACATCATTCCGAGGGCCAAACTTCCTAGAACGAAATTTTGTATATTTTTAAGGAAAGTTCAGTAACCACGTGATTAGGTTTATTTAACATTTGAACCAGGGATAGGATCAAAAATATGAGGACACCGTTGAATTCAAAATGTCGGATTCTCCTAGAATGGATTCACTTCTTCCAAAAAGGGTCGAACAGAAATGTTTATTTTTAAATTTATTGAAAAAATAATAAAATAAACTAAATGTTATTTTATATTCTTTCTCATCTATTGATCGGTGGATGGTGAAACTATATTGTAGAGAATAAGTGGAGATGATGAATATTATTGAGGAATATTAAGGGTCTTTATCATGCTGTGTAATGATGCAATAAAGGGAGCGTAAGAGGGATGCTGTTTCGTAAATGAAACAGTGTAACTACAGGATGTCGAAGCGTATCTGAAATGTTTCTACATGTTCCTTTTAATTATTTTTCAAGTTGGAGAAGATGTATTTAAGACTTGGTGACTCTCTAACGAATATCCAAATGAATTCATCTCTAATGAATAATGAAAATAATGTTAGCAATACATCACCGATATTGATGAGCATCGAAGAACATAGAAAAAAGTGATGACGCTGATTCCTTGAACTCTCGAGGAAGAACATTTCGACATCAAACATAAAAAATGTGGGGGTTTAATTTTTATTTAAAAGTTACTACCTGCTCTATTTTTCAAGAACTGAAGAACACAGATCAACCCACAAACGGGTTTATCCGCGATTAGTGAATTTATGTGAGAGGGTGATGTGTCTTGTGTATTATTTTAATCTCGGATTAAAATCCTACATGAAATGGTTTATCTTCAATCTTCAAACCTCCCCCTTGATTAAATACTCTAATGTAGAGGTCCCAGGACGACATGAAAAAGGAATGAGTGCCTCCGCTTATGAGTTCTTGGTGGCTGAATTCTCTATGTGGAGAAAATTCTTTTCTAGGTCCTAAATAGTGAAGACGACGAACTGAGAGGTCTGTAGGCACCAACGGATTGGAAAACTGACCACCAGAGCAACTCTGGTGGCCCGCAGAATGAGCTACTGGCGCGAAACCATCAGCGTGGTGGCGGCCGACCCACACCACCTGTATGAAAGGGGTGGCACCAATAGGCACCACAACAGCAGAGGGGGCGGTCGGCCCTCGCTGGCTGCACTAGAGGACAACAACACACCTGTAAGCATGCTGTCACGGCAGAAGGCTACGTCCTACAGTCTATGGTGGCGGGAGTCATAATGCCAGTTGGGAGTCATAGTGCCAGGCAGGAGTCACGCTGCTAGGTGGGTGCCGCGTGGAGGAGGTGGCTCGCGTCCGGGACACTCAAGTGGTGCGGGCCGTGGACAGTCAACCACGGGTGGAGGGGACCCACATCTGCAGTGCCAGCAGGAGCGGGACGTGGATTTTCTGCCACGTCCGGGCTGGGCAGTGCAGCACCGGTCCACCCACCTAGCTAACCGGGCTAAGGATGAAGGGATATTCCTTAATACCAGTGGGAAATCCCCACATGGTCGAGCCAGATCCGCATTAGTAGGTCGTACCTGCACCCTTTGGGACAGCCATCTTAGACTGATGACCTCGCAGGTTGGACCCTTTTCCAAACTGGGTCTGGTCCAACAAGGCTTATTAGGCCTGGCCCATTAGCCTGGCCGGATCAGATTGACCCCAACATGAACCAGTTTAGAATGAGTTCATCTAATTTAATAGGGGTATGTGGGACTCCCAGGCCATGATGGTCGGGTCGGTCCGGTTGTGTCAGACGTGGTCCTATCACAACCAGCCCCCTGTTTACTAAAATGCTTGTATCTTACATACCTCATGTCAGATTCATGGTCTGTTTGGGGAATTGGGACCCTCTTGATGAGACAGATATTTTGAAATTATTTGTGGAGAATTTCATGGATGTCCACATGTGATGAATGGATTGAGGAATAGTTCTCCTAAGCGCTCTATGTATGGAACCCTGTTATTGGTTAAGACTAAAAGACTGTTCGAAGACGGACTAGTGGAAAGCGACTCTATGTTATTCGGATGGCCCATTATGGGAGCGACTCATTGTGACCTGAAAAAACCATGATAATTAATAGAAGGAGTAATTTATATTTTCCATGGTGGGAATTAGCTCTGGGTGACCATGTATGGACATTGTGGTGAGAGACTCAGTGTATCCTAGGATACAAATGGTATTAATCAATGATGAGTTCCACAATAGTCCAATGTTTGAGAGAAGTGGATTCTGTGTGACCCGACATGCCCACTGTAATCAATAGAGGATGATTTCACTAGCAGTCAAGAAGTTAGATGATGTGACATATGAAGCTACTATGACTACCCTATAATATACCTAGTGTGATCTACCTTGTGCAATGTGATTTTTCTTTGTTCTATACTTTGAATATTGTTGTGTGGTCTTTCCTTTTTTGGGTTCTTTAGTATGTTTCATGTTACTCACCCCTGCACAGACCCCACCCATGCGTTTAGTGTCCCATAAAAATGATTGATGCTTCAATAGAGACATTGGTGGACCAGGACCCGATAGAGCCCAATGAGACAAGATCGATCGATGCTTCGACGATGGATTTGGTGGCCTAGAACCAGGTGGGGCCTAGTACGACTAGGCATACATGGCATACAACATTGGCATCCAGTATCATCACTACTCTTATGATCATGTGGGGTTTTCCGCATATGGCCATCAGAGAACTTTTTTTTTAATTTTGTTGTTCCAGTTCTTTTTTGTTCAGTTTGTATTCTGGCTCACTTTCTGTTAGCTATACTTTATACGCAGTCAGGTTTTAGTATACATGTTTTCCCCTTTTAGTGTGTTGGGTTGTGGTTGGGAGTTTGTGAGCATACTGGTACTCAGGAAAATGCCTCCCACTTGTAGATTGACGGCTTTTGCACTAGTCGCTAGCCCCTAGTCTTTGGGAGGCGGGCTTGGGGTAGTCAGAGCATGGGCCCCATGGGATGAGTGATGACAATTATAAAGAAAAATAAATAAACATAAGAAGTTTATTTATTATATTTTATTACTTTAGTTTATCCATTTACATCCAATTTATCAAAATACATTATCATGGGGTGTAATACCGCAAATATTAGGTAGTTGACCATTTATAATTGTATTTTAAGTATATATGAGGTATAAGTTATGTTTCGGGAGGTTTTTATTTTTTTGGGACTTTTTTTGGATTCATTTATAGAGGTTCATAGTTTGAGAATGGTAATTGGAAATCATGAAACATCTCTATGAAACAATGACATGAAAAAATTAGATACTGGGAAAGTGAGTGTTTGGTGAACTATTTGGAAAAACTATGTAGGTGCTTAGTAGAAACCATGTGATCCTGTAGTCATTTAGAATATTGGGAAATGCGCTATGGCTGAAAAAAATTTATAAACATGCGATCAAACGATGTGAAGGATTTATTACAGAAGTAACTCATTCATGGTTAAGACATGGTTTGACTAACCGAGTACCCTAACCTTGCAACGTGTAGTTTCATATAAAAAAAATTGGATATAAAATTAATTATATCCTTAAAACCCCTTTTATTTAATAATATACCATAAACCTCTGTTACATTTATTTCAAAATCTTGAGTGGTGATTCTATTAAATCACTGAGGAAGTATTAGTTTTTTCAATGTTTTTAGAGCTGCATATTTGTTTCATATTGCTCATTCTTTACTGTTCTTCATAGACCTCTTCATGTTATATTTCCCAAAAACCCTGGATCTAATACACTAGGGATATATCCTTCTTCCATGATAGAATTTTTTATGTCTCATGGTTGGATTTAGTGAAGGAATGGTTGTTCGTGATTTCAGAAATAGAATCATTATGTTGTTCTTCATTTTTTCCAACTATTGTGAGGTAGGCGACTTCTCTCTCATCTTTAGATGTCTATAACTTGAAGCCTTAACATGAAAGTAATGTTTTTCTAAAAATTATTATGATCTTTTTATTTTATTCTCATTGAAAATACCATTATTGATGGATTTGGTAAATTGTAGAAATTGGATGGTTTTTTGGAAAAGTATTAAATCATTAATGGTCTATGTGAATATTCATGGAAATTATTTTTGGAATGTATGGTGGGTGTATATACATGCTTATTTTAAAGTGACACTGAATAGTATGTGTGTACCATTGGGGTATGATAATGAAAATCCATAGAATGGGTGTGTTCCATTGGGGAACATGGAAATTAGTTACACACTAACAACATGATAGATCGATTAGAGGCTACTCATGATTGTGGAATTGTCACTTGGGGATGCATGTGTAGATGTGTGGGTTTGTGGAAACATGAAATGAGTTTACCAAATGGAATTGAGATATGTTTTAATGGATTTTATTATTTCTATCCATTGAAATCTATTTTGGATGGGATGTTTTTTTGGTTTTGATATAAATTGTTATAAATTGTTTCAATTTTTTTATATAACTATGATAAAATTTTGATCATATTTGAATGAGTTGGGATGTTATTTGGGAATTCGTATGAGTTTAGACTCACCCCTTACAGAAGAAATATTCTTTATTTGATGATTTCATCTATTGATAAATAGGTAAAGGATAGGTATCTCAGTTATTTAGTGATTCATCCTGATACTGTGGACATATATTTTCATGTTACAACTTGGATAAGTTTATGAGTTTTAAATTCTTGTTTTTTGTGTCATTTGTATTTATTTTAACTTGTTTTACACCTTTAATTTGATATGTTTGTTTTTTGTTTGTGCATAGTTTTTATTACTAAGGATTCAGATAGAGGTTTGTTTTATTATTGTATTGTGGTTTGGATATATATTTTTCAAAGGGGAAATCATCCACCAATAGTTTCTTAGGACCTTGTCTTTTATTTAATGACTTTAGTTTCTTGGGGATGTCAATTAAGGCCATTAACACCCACCACCACTTCTCAATATAATGGTTGAGGTGTGGGATTTTATATTTTTCCAAATATTAATTATTATATCAATTATATTATTTATGTGAAACATAATATAAAAAAATAAAAAAATTTATTTTAGAATCTATAATATTTTTTGATATAGAGAGAAACCACTTTTTAGTTATAAATGGAAATTTTATAGATAAATGATTTCTTTTTTTCATGATAATTTATTTCATATTTTATTTGATGAAATTAGTACATAAAATACTTACTCAACTCTGACATATTATTTTTTCAACAAATATTAAAATAAAATAAACGAGTTAAAAATAATAAAAATAATATAATTTAAATTAATTATTGTGTTCCCAAAATTTTATAGATATTTATAAAAAAAATTGTGTGTGTTAATGTTTTATATTATAAATCTATATTTTTATTGATTTCATTAAATTTGAATTAAATAAATAACTCCATAAATAAAATTAATTATAATTTTTAATATAAGATATTTAATTATATCATTTAAATTTTATAAATATCTCAATTTGATAAAAATTAAGGGGATATTATTGAAAATATCCACTAAGATACATTTATTACCCAATTGCCTTTTTAGTGTAATTGTCTTCACACCTATAAATTAATTAATATTGTTGTCACTATAATTTTCTAAAATTATGGTGGGGAGTTGAAACAAAAATAGAAAGATAAAAATGTGGTATAAACCTTACTAAACATTATAGGATGAGTCTAGATTTACCCATAGTCATATTATGTTATAAATACATCGGTTTGGAGCCATTTTCCATGAAAATTAATGTATATTAATTTAATAATTTAAGTAATTCAAGAGTTCCTATCTCTTCTACTATAAAAGAATATTTCATCTCCTATTTTGTTTGGAAATAAAATTCATTTTTGATTTATCAATCCATATAAAAAAAATTCCTTATATCCATTGCTATGTCCTAAAGGCCCTTTTCTGTATGAAATCCAATATCATTTTTCATTTAGGTAAAAACTTAATTAGGTTCTCCAAAAAAGATGTAATGATCTTAACCAATAATTTTCACTTTTCTTATTATATTATGACCATAAAATAATCATTAAACATGATTACAAAAACTAGTGTGTTCTATATAGTTAGATTTTTATTTGTTAATGTAATAACTTACATCCATCTACTAATTCAATAAAATGGGAAATGAAACCATTGTTTGTGTGTATGGTAGACTATAACCACACATACCGATGAAATTTATTTTCTATCACCACATATAATGGATAGTTATAATGGTGGCTGTAATGTATTTATATATGATATTCCCTGTATATATGTTAATCTAGAAAAAAATATACCATATAATTTCTTACCAATCCATTCATTGAAAAATTATAATGTCTTTCTTGCATATATGGGGACTACCACATCCATGAACTGATGTCATTCCTTTTTCATAAATACATAATATAAATGAAATATATAAATTTATCTAATTATATATTATGAATCATATGATATAATTATCATTATATAAATATAAAATAACACATACAATCTTTCAATCATGATAATTTAAAAATGGAAATGTTTCTCATGTTTACGTACGACCTATTCTATCCATGATTGTAACACAGTTCATTTTTCATATCCATATTTCATTTTCCATTTCTAAGGTATAATTAAGGTTTAAAAGTTTTAATTACATAATGATTATTATTATTGATATTTTGGAATAATTACCTCATTGAGTATAGTAAACCTACCAATGTAAAATTGGTCATATAAATCATATATCGTTAAATATATTTAATGTGAACATAATTATTAAGTAATTTATTATAACATTGTAAAATTAAAATTAAAATTAATAATATTCATAAAAAAAATTAATAGAAGTTTATTATTTAGTAATATATGGAATGAACATGTTGATTTAGACATGAGGTAAGGGGAAATTTACCATAAAAAATTGTTATAAATGTTTTAGAGATTTATTTTCTAATTTTTTTTCTTCAATGACCATATTCATAAAAATAGTTTTTTGATGCATTTATATGGAAATATATTAATTATAATGTACATTTTATTTAACTTTTGACATTCTTCTAATGTTTTTAAAATGGAATATTTTTATGTAATTTGTATGGAATGTTTTGTTAAAAATGAAAAAGAAATATTATACTTTAATGTATATGATGCAAATTGTTATTCCATCCACTATAAAAAATGCATTATTATTATAATCCTTTATAAATTTTCATGTTTTCATCAAATAAAATAAATCCTCTCTATGTTATAAATGTTTTCAAAAAGGTTTTTAAATTCAATGGATGATTCAATATCCAAAAATAGATACATAAGGGTGAAAAGAATATATTTTAGAGTTTGGTAATGAGAAATCAAGGATTTATTGTTTAATGATTTTTTATGGTTTGGTAAATTTTTTGTTTTTATGGGTGGTTCTTCTATAAACTATGAAATGGTGGTTCCATTATAAACCAAGGATGGGTGGTTACATTATAAATTAAAGACGTATCTATTTGTTATATCCCTTAAATGCATTGCGATCTATAAAAATTATAATGGAAGTTGATTGTATAGGTTATTACATATCAATGTGTGATATGGAAAAAGATTTCCCCAGTTTACCAACACACATTTTCTATTAATTCTATTAATTTTATAATAATATTCTGATTTTAAAGGGTAATTCAATGCGCTTACATTTAAAGGGAAGTGTATTATACTACATAAGAGTATTATGTAAAACTTCATGAATAAAATTCAAAATTTTATCATGAATACAAGGAAAAAAACATTAGTTTTTTTATTTTAAAAATTGTAAGGATATTTTTGTGAAACTAATTAGAAAAATAAGTTTATTTCTTGAGTAAGAGAATTATTATTTTTAGGAATTTGTTTTTGTAAAAGGGAAATTTTTAATTAGTGTTTATATACTGAAGGGTTAGACTTTTTTTATCCCATAATACTTTTTTTATTCTCATATGTAATTTTATAATATTTTTCCTAGGGTTTTAAGTTTGAGTATGGATATTCTTTAAAAGTAATTTTTCCATAAAATGTATATGATTTTGATTTATCTAATTTAAGAGGAGATATTTATTTATTAATAATTTATGTCATCATTATCAAAATGGATAATAAATAGTGTTCCTAAAATATTTGAAAATTAATTCTTCACATGAATGCCATGATTTTGTAATGCTTCATTATTGGTCATTATAGTTATTATTAAATAATTTTTTTATATAATCATATAAGTTAGGATAATGTATGTAAATACTCTTAAACGAATATCATTTTTGGATATCATGATATACAAATTTTATATAACTATGTTTATTAAGATAAACAATATCTATTTATAGTGATTTCTATATTAGAAATAGGAATGCTATAATTAGAAGTCACCTAGTGGAACTTATCCATAAAATATGAAATATGGAATCGTTGAAATTGTAACTATGTTTTTTATTGTTCTGAAAGATCTACGAAAATAGATTATGCATGGTGGTGGTATCCATGTGAGAGGGAAATTAGATTTAACATGGATGACTGTGTTTTTAGTGTAACATTTTATAATAGAGCACTCTTTATTTTTCACTAGATATTCAGACTCAGTTATAGCTCAATGAGGGATTGAATATCTAAAAAATATATTTTATGTCGTGGTTTTTACAACTCATAAACATGTAACTCTTTGTATTTAACACTTTTAAATCGAACCCTATAAATAGTGTTCTATTTTTTAGAATACTGGACAAATTGATCAGATTTATTCCATTGAATGGGAAATATTTAGGATTATTTTACATGGAATATATTTTCCCCCAATTTATTAACATAGTATAGAAAAAAATATTTTAATAGAGAAATAGGAGGGATTATTCTGGGGTGGAATATGGGAAAAGACACTTTATTAGTAATGTCCACACTAATTTTTATCTAGGTTCTCGATAAAATAATTATTTGGTTTTACTCAATAGTAAATCCAGGATATCAAAGGTAATTTGTTTCCCATAAATTCAAAAGTTTTGAAAAACATGTTTGATGATATGAGAAGGTATTAATGGAGTTTTCCAATGATCACATATTCCCTGAAAACAATCAAAATACATGATTTGTATGGATGGAAATGTGTAAGAATCATTGAATTTCATTTTAATGTGTAAGAATTATGATTTTTTAGTAATCACCAATAGGTTGATAAATTCAGGACCTGTATTAATCGAAATTATGAATAATGTTTTCCATGAATATTTTGATAAATTTTGGGTTATGTTTGTTGATGATATTTTGGTTTATTATAAAAAATATTATGTTCATGAAGAATATATATGGTTTTTTCTAAAATCCATAATTGAAAATTATTTATATTGAAAATTTAAGAAATGTGATTTTTTAGTTACAGAAAATATCATTTCTAGTACCTATTGTAAATAAATATGGAATAATTTTTGACCCCACTACATCTAAAACGGTTGATGAATGTAAATGACATGTATATATTATTGAAATTAAATCTTATATGGGATATCATGATATTAATAAATAAAATTGAATACTTTTTATGGTTATCTAGTCTACTAACCAAGTAAAAAATGAAACTTAGTTAGGTTCATTTAGAGAATGAAATGAGATGAATGTTTTTCAGAAATGAAATATTAATAAATGCTCTAATTCTAACTATATAATATTTAAATGGTGACTTTTTATATATAGAGATGCTTCATTAAATTTCTTGGTATCTATTTTAATTCAAAATGATTTGTTAGTTACTTATTCATTATGTTAATTAAATTTTTAAGAGAAAAAGTGAACTACACATGACCATGAATTGGTGGTTTTCATATTATCTTTAAAATTTTGGAGGCATTATTTATAGGGTTTTAATAGTGAAATATATACTAATAGATCAATTTTAAATTGCATATTCAGTCAAAATGGAGCAGAAAATGTGGTATAAGAGTTGGATGGAGATGATAAATGAGTTTGAACACAAAATTCATATCCATTATAGTAAAGAAAATATAGTAGTTGACACTTTGAGTATAATTGATAATGAATAATTTACTATGATAGATCTGTAACATGAACCATTTGTTAATGAAGAGAAAAATATTTCCTTATAATTTTTTCACAAAATGACTTTCTATATTTTCTTTGATGTTTCAGTAAAATCATCTCTATCTAAAAAAATTAAAAAAATCTGATAATGAAAACCAAGAATTATATATAATAGTGGAATATCGTAGGAACAGTAAGTTTCTTGAATTTAATAAAAAAAAAGATTTTTTAGGATTTAGAAAGAGGTTATTTGTTTTATGTTCCCCCTAGTTGAATAAATAACTATTGAGTGAGTCTTATAGTTATCTATTTTCGAATCATCCTATCATTAAAATATTGTATAGAAAATTTCATCTACATTTATAGTGATGAGGAATTAGGAAATTTATTATTAATTTTAATCTGAATTGTTTTAATTTTCAATAGGTTATATCAAAATTATAATTACTAAAAGATATTTTATAGATTTTATCATGATATAATGGAAATGGGAAAATATTTCAATTGATCTCAAGCAATAATTACTAAAGAAATCTCATGCAAAATCTATATTTTTTTGGTAATTTTATATTGACTAACAATATAGTATCATTTTAAACCCATTGGAGATAATATATCATTGGATAAATATTATCTAAATTATGTTAAACAGATAGTTATATTATATATATATCCCCCTTTACATTGTCTCTGATTTTATTATGTGATTCACCAATCATTTTTATATTGGACAATATAAGGCATTGGGTACTAAATTAAATTTCAATAAAACATTTCATCCTCAATCTGATGGATAATTGGAGTTTATGCTTCAGAAATTAGAGTATATTATTTGATATTGTTCAATTTTTTGTCTATAAGTTTGTGATTAACATCATACTTTGTCTAAGTTTTCTTATAATTATAGTTTCCATTCAAATATATTGATTGTACGTTTATAAATTTTATAGGAAAATTGGTTTTAGAATCGATCTAGTTGGGATGAATTCAGGGAAAGAATGTTTTTTGAGAGAAAAATTATTAGATGAAATGGATGCTAAATTGAAGTTTATTAAGCTACATATATGGTTTACATAGAGTTGGAAGAAACATTTTGTGTTTACCTGGAGGAATGATCTTTCCTTTAAGGTATGTGATCTTTTTTAAGAATCTTCATAGAAATGTGTCTTCTATATTGTTTGAAAAGGAGGAGTGAAACCAATAGTTAATTAAATATATGAAATTCTAGATAATTTCTAATCATTTTTACTAGGTGGAATTGTCATTTACTTATCTTATGCACATGATGTATTTTATGTTTCATTATTAAGAATGTATGTTCGAGATATACCTCTTGTTTTAAGCTGTGATGCAGTTCAGTTGAAAGTGAATATATAATTTTAGTAGTATTTATATATTCTTGAAAATGTAGAGTCGATTTTATAAAATAATTTGATTCAACATGTTAATGTTTTTATTAAAGAGTCTTTGATTTTATATGTAATATGTGAATATAACAATTATATGAGTGATATATTTCCCCAAATTTTATGTAATAATTAAAATGAAGAGGACAAAATTTATTGGGGGGGGGGGTGAATGTAAAAACATATGTAATTTTTAGATTAATAAATTTTATATATACATTATTTATATTACTATATACATTATTATATTATTATGTATTTTTAAGTCAAATAGTAAGAAATAATTATTTATTAATCAAATTAGATTTAATTACTATATATATTTATTTAAAATCATTATTTACAATTTTTTGATTTTTAATTTAATAATATAAAGGAATTTTTTTAATTAGAATGCCAAAATTTCTTTAAGATAAATTTTTTAGAATATTGTAAGAAGTTTTAGTTATGGAAGAATAATTAAAAATACTATTTTTTATTGAAAACTATTCTTCATATTTATGTATTTACAATGAAAATTTATATTTAATATTAGTTTTAAAATGCAATTAGACTGATCAAATTAAACCAAATCGAATTATTGTATTTGGAATTAATTTATACATGAATTTGGAGGTAAATAAATTTTATAATTAAAATAGAATTTTTATGAAAACAACTTTTATCACATTATGCATCATTAATTTTATAATAAATTCATACAAATATGTGAATTTGATCATATAAAATGGATTTCATATTTGGAATCATGAGTTCAAAATTTGATAAATAGTTCCCTTTTATTTTCGATCACTATGATTAGTAACCATTATAAATAATTTTTGCTGTGGTAAGGGTAAATCAGGTAATTAAGGTTAATATAACATGATAAGTCCCAAACAATTTCCCTAACACATTCCATTATACTATTTTATTATATTATTTTCTCTATATCCATCCAATTTTCAATAATATGGAAACTTGAGGACATATTTCTTTTATTTGGAACTTTATAATATGTATGTGAAAGATAAAGTAAAAATGCTTTATTCTTACTTTTAATATCCATATTTTTTATGACAAGGATAAAAGTATTATTTTTTTGTTAAAAATGATAATTATAAATATGAATTATTTTAATTTATCATGAAAAATTATTTTTAATTTTTATTGATAAAATATTACTATTAAATGCTTACATAACACATACACATTAATTAATTAATTATTTGATAAATAAAATAAATGATTTTAAATATATTAAGGAATATATAATTTAAATTAATAGTTAATTCCATGAATTATTAATATTATTATAAAATATTTTTGGGGGTTTAAATGATTATTTTTGAATTTTTTACTTAATATCATTAATTTCAAATTAAATGAATAGTTATAATAATGGAATTGCTGTTATTTTATAAAAAATATTGTTTAATTATCTAATTTAAAAATAGTAAGAAAATTATACCAATATAATTTAATTCAATGTGGTTTATATTTTTAAAAAATTCACATTTATAGGCCAAATTTTCTTTTATAATAAATATCTTGGATTTAATAGAGGAAAAAATTTTTATCACCGTAATTTTGAAAAAGGTTAATAAAAGGTTAAAAAATGATATGGTTAATAACATATTCTATCCATGTCCATATTTTAATATAAGGATAGTATTTAAATCTTGACTAATCATATATTCTAAAAATATTATTTTAATTCCATTATTAAATGAAAATTAGGTCATATTAATTTAATACGTTTTGTAATTCCAGGGGTACCCCTCACCTCTATTATAAAAGGGATCCTCCTCTCCTCTTTTACTTAGATTTAATAATCATTTTTCATCAGTAAATATCTATTCAAATCCATTTATTACATTATCAAAATAGTCTATATTCTATTATTTTTCTTCAAAACTATTCTTTGAAGGATATAATTATAATGTTTAAGTAGTTTTCCAAAAAATATGAATAGTTTTTAAACAATAATTTTAATTTTATTTAATATTCTATGTCATTAAAAGGTTTTTCAAGAATGATGAAAAAAATAAAACTACAAAAATCCATATATGAATATTATTTTACTTTTTCAAAATAACTTATTTTATTTTCCTTTATCCATGAAATGGGAAATAAATCCACCATTCCTCTATATTACGAACTACCGCCTCATGAACTGATGTAATTACTTTTCCATCACTGGATCCCACCAATGATTATACTATTTTATTTCATTTATATATGATAATTATGTCATATGTATCATTGTTGAAAGATAATATAACAAATAATTTCTTACCACTACATTCCTTAAGAAATGATAATGTTGTTCATTCATACATGTGGACTGCCACCTCCATGAAGCTATGCAATTTTGTTTTATCACCTCATCATATGGATGACATATATATGTATATAAAATTATTTAAAGGGGTAATATTATATTTATGACATAAATTTCATTATATAATAAAAAAATTACAAATACGTTCTTTCCATCATGATATGTGAAAAAGGAAATGTTACCCGAGTATACGTAATTGCTACCAACTCCACGATTGTAACATATTTCATTTTTCAAAACCACATTTCACTATTTTTTTCAAAGTATATTTAATGTAGAAAAATTATAACCATT
Organism: Viscum album; assembly: GCA_963277665.1. NCBI lineage: Eukaryota > Viridiplantae > Streptophyta > Magnoliopsida > Santalales > Viscaceae > Viscum > Viscum album. The sequence continues at coordinate 964,074,567 of OY728163.1, read as the reverse complement.
TCATTATTATAATTCTGAATATGGTGTAATAACAAATTATTCGACCATAGTTAACCTACCAATATTATTTGGGAGATATAAGGTCAATATCATAAAAACATCTGAGGTGAACATAATTTATTAAGTAATTTATTATATAATTGGAAAAGAGAATAATTAATATCCAAAAGATTCTTAATAATGTAAATAATTAACATAATTTTATTACTCAAGAAGACAATTAACGTCTGTGATGAGTTAGATTCAATTTAAGGGACACAATACATTAAAAAATCATTTTAAATATTTTATTGATATATTTTCAAAATCATTTTATTGTATGTCGATGTTCTTATAATTATTTTATGTAGGTATTTATATAGAAATGAATGAATTATAAATTAAATTTATCATCACATTTAACTTTTATTCAATGATTTTCAAAATAAATCATTTTATTTATTTTATATGGGTCAATTTGACAAAAAAGAAAATAAAATGTTCTATTTTAACATATACAACATCAATGGGTTTTTCCAGCCACCATAATCCTGATTTTTTTGGATTCATTTAAAATAATTCATGTTCTCTTCCAAGAACACCAATACATATAAGTAATTGATTTATTTTCAAAAATAGTTTTTAATGGAATTTATATTTTAGGATCTAAAAAAAGTATTATTATTATTTTTATGTAATATTGTTATGAGTTTGATTATTTTAAATGAATGATTTTAGGTATTATGATTAAGTTATATTTATTGGATACTGTTTATAATGGCAGGTGGTTTCAATATAATTCAAGGATGGATGTTTCCAATAAAAACCATGGATGGAGGGTTTTGTAATAAGATAAGTACATATGGGTCCATTATATCCCTCCAATGCACTAATCTATCAGAAGAATTGAAATTTAGGTTATTGTTATTAGTTATGTTACATGGAAAATTATGTTCCAATTTTACCTATGTGATATACCAATAAATTTTATGTATGTATATGGATATATTATGATTTTACTAGTTATGAAAATGATCTAACATGTAAATAAAAGTGTACAATACTTCATAAGTGTGAAAAAAACTTTTTAAAGATGTTATAATGAGTTTATCATGATTTCAAATAAAAAATTATGAGTTTTATTTTTTTATTTATGATTTAAAATTATATATTTTATTCAAATATCTCATATGAGATGTTTATTTATTATGTAAGAAAATGTTTATATTGACTCTAAACATTATTTTAGAAAATGGAAAATTTGTTATCAGATTTTAGGAACTAAATGGTTTCTTTTATTATTTTTCTATATTTTACGGAGACTTATTCACTCATCAATCATTATAAAATAATTTTAATATTATTTAACAATGATTAGATACACATATGATGTCAACAATAATTTTTTGAAGATCTATGATGCGAATAAAATTATTATTACACAATATTTTTTTTGGGGAAATCATAAAATATGTGGAGGTTTCCACGTTGTGATGTAATATTTATTTAAGGGTGATAGCCATATTCTATAAAAATAAAATATATAATGATCCTAAAATGTAAGAGAATGAATAATTGTCCCAACTCCCCATATTATGTAATGTTTATGGAAAATTATTTTTACCTCTTTAGATATGGAATAAATCAATCATGGACTATGTAAATATATGGTGTGACTTGTAAAAGAACCTTTTATAGATGGATGTTAAGAGAAGCATTAAACATTGAAAATTTTGTATCATCACATTAAAATTAATTTCATTACATAATACTGTAAGAAATCCATAACTATATATGTACTATTTTAGAGAAAGAAAAAACTATAAATTCATATGTGTCATAGGCCAATAATTTATAAAGGACCGAAAATTGTTCTCTCATATGTGAAAGTAGTCTAAATTAGTGTATTACACAACATTCAAAATAATTTCTAGTATATCTATTTTATGTCCATATAGATTTCATCTATTCCCCCAACATCTTATTGACAATACAATACTGCTCGTAGTCCTTTCCTTCAATAGGTTCAAATACAAAAGGGGTTTCACATGTATCGTTGGAGGATGAATAGGGATGAGTACATCAATACCAAGTAAGTTATCCCCACAATAACCCTGACAACTAGTTATAAACTAATGTGAATTCCAAAAATTATAACAATTAAGAGTGAAATGAAATTTTAACACATAAATTATATATATTCAAAAATTATAATAATGAATTAAAAATAACTACATACATGGGGAGGTTCCTTAAAATACTACATACATTGAGCTTAAACAAGGGATTTGGCATATTGTGTTAGTGCTATCTAGTCGGAGGTGGTACACCAACCTGATAAATTTTCAAAAAATATACAGGTATCAAATCTTATTATTGAATTAATTTTTAATAATTTAGGATCTCATGCTACACATCCCATTTAGAAAAAATGGTATTCTGTATACTATTATAAGGAAATCGTGTAATATGATGCTTTTGTAATAGTGTAATATGTATAAAAACTAAAGTTATTTTTGTACCATCCCATAACATGCACCTATTAATAAAAATTCATGTACCTTCTATATCATATATACAATAATATATAAATTTCACAATAAATAATATAGTGGGATGGAAAAATAAACATTACATATAATTTTAAAAACATTTATATCATTATGAATGGTAAAAATGGAATTACACAATTGAAGACACTAGTGAAAAAAGTTAATATATTATCACTAATGTATTAATATGAATTGAAAAAACAATAGTAAAGCCTCTCATATATAAAATTGAAAGAACAACATGAAATTAATAGTTTATAATAATAAGCCTATTAAAAAATAAAGAATAATAAAAGAAATCCATAAATAAAAGTAATGATTTACTAAAACAAACATTAGTTTAAAATTATACAATTTTAACATGGTTCACTCATCCAAAAACCATTACTAGGATGACCTTTTACAAGCATTATAAGATTATGGGATTTTCCTAGTGAATTGATTTCATGAATAATTTTATGATTCGTGTAAGATAATAGATTCCATGATAGGGCTTAGCAAGACCGCCTTAAAAGATATTATAATTGTTTAATAATAACTTCTATTTTATTTAATTGAATCAAAAAAGTAAAACCACATTTTTTAAATGGTTGGGTCTAAAGCCTCATTTTTATTATTAAAGAAAATCAAAGACCTCTTTTAACTGGGTATAGGGAGACCCCTTACATAGCCAGTGGGCCTAGTGGGAATTTAGCCCATTACATAGCCCGTAAGCCCAATACCCATTCTGTGAATAGTACTGATACAGTACTCGCACTGCTACGGTACCGCACAGTATCCGCCGCCGCTACAGTTCCCCTACCGCCGCAACAGTTCCCCTGCCACCACTACAGTTCCGACATTGCAACAGTATCTCGGCTGCTATAGTAGCGCTACAGTGCGGCTAAAGTAACCTACGCCCCATGGGTTTTGAACCCCCATTTTTCATGTAGAATTTTGGGGTGATTACCACTAAGCCAAACCCCAACTACAATAAAACCACATTATTATATTTTATTCAACTAGAAAAAACCAATTGAATCAATATTAAAATATGAATTATTATTTAAAAATTATTAATGGTCCATATAATGCAAAATATGGTATTTAAAATTGATTCCATTAAGAAAAATTTTAATCTATAAGAATAATGAATATTGTTTCCATAACATTGATTATAACAATATCCAATGTCATACTAGATCCACCCTAACAAATATTTAATGATAAAAAACAACACTAGAAATAATAGAAGAGTGATATAAAAATGAAGTACAAACAACATGAAAAAGAAAGATAATACGTGGGGATCATTTATGGGATTAAATTTTAGGACTAAATTTAAATAAATTTCCAAGATTTAATCCATTTCCCTCATGATTCTACTAAGTACCTAGTTAAATAACCTTGTATTCCTACTATTTCAAAGAGATCCACTTAAACCACTTACACCCCACCATGTATTGGCTGCTAGACCATTGGGTACTCTAAACTGGTTTCACCTCACCCCTTCCACTTCTACCATGTATGATATTATGTAACCATATAACTCCATATCTATCAAAATATATTAAAGAAATGAAATTAAATTTTAGTAAATTATATATCATTATCATCCATAATGGTTAGGTTCACTATAACCTCCTCACCATCATGTTTTTTGTCCCCAAAATATTTAACTAACATCTTGAATGAATAAATCTTGCTATTGAATCTTTATTTCATCCTCCCAATTTGATGTTTTATCAAATAACAACCCAATATAATATTTATCCCAAACAAGTGGGATTACCATAGCTAATATCCATTCTATTAATGATTGATGATATAGACGAGATACTTAATATAGTATACATAGTATTTAATCTCAATATCATTGTATTGTATCATTAATGTAGGTTTAGCAAAATACTTCCTCAATTTTGAAAAATGAAAGATTTTATACATGAAAATATTTTAAAATTTTAGATAATTATGATAGGATGTTTATCTATTTCACTCCAAAAATTTAAATGGGCTGACATATGTCAAAGATGGATTCACATGTTTACCCATCTTTCAATTTCCTAGTATAGATGAAACAAAAATAAATACATAATCACATAAATTGAATTCTATGGGTCACATTAGATGGTTATAATAATAATTTTATTATTATTTTTAAAATATGTGAATATTTTTAATCAACTTTATCAATTCCACCATCCATAATATGATAATATTTAAAATCCAAAAGATACAACTATCTCAATATAAAATTGAGGATATAACATGGTACTCACTATAAGGTATTATAAAAATTCATATAAATCAATAACTGATATATATTATTGCAATAGCACATGTAGAATCTCATGTTTTGAACTGGATTAAAATACTATTTTTTTCAATATTTTTCATTTTCTAAACTGGTCATTTTAAAAATTGAGTCTTGTAATATGATTCCAAGAGACATATCACTCCTAATATATGTTTTTTTCATGGGTGAATTCCTGAGAAGTCTTTTAAGTGGTTCTAGAAATTTAGGGAGTGTGATACCTAAAAAACATCAAGATTTAGTAGAGGGCGCATGGTTTATGCATAGCCTGCTATACCATGTGTCTCACTACCAGTTGTAGTGCAACCCTATTTAAAAATGCTTTGTGGGTTTTCACATGGGATATGAATGGTTTGCTAAATAGTGCACCTAGCCCATGTGGGGAATGTCTTGGAGGAATTAGACTCCACATAGTTTCTTCACAGTTTGGAAAACTCTATGGGTTAAACCATGTTATCAGGTTCTATTAAAAAATTGAATTAAATTAAAATAAAATAAAATAAAAAACTAAAACTAAAATAAACCACTCACCTCCCCTCTATATTGTAGAAAAAGTGATACACCCCCCCTTTGGCTCTCCCTTGACCTCAAGAGGAACCCCCCCGGTCGGCTATCCACCCACAATGAAATCTAAACAGATTTCTTCTAATTTATTCAAATGATCCATCGCAGTGAGTCCTCACTCCCTTATCCTCTCAGTTCCTAGCTTTTCATCAGCCTATTCATAACCCATAAAGTTCGGCCAAACACTGGGTAACTTGGGATGACCGGATCCTAGTTTCCCTTCGATCATAGGTCTTGCGAATGTTCTCTACGGCCGTGTTGGAGCGTGTTCCAGCAACAGCTACTGAAGGCGAGGTGGTTTGGTATGTTTTGGCCTGTCATCATGTTTTCGGGGTAATATTTTCACTTGTTTCATTGTTTTTACTTGTTAAATTTTGAGATTTTTGTATTTATGAGTCCTTCACATGTTGCTTCTAGTGCATTGCACTTTTTCATGTGGTTTCATATCATTTTGGTTTATCACCGACAGCCGAGGTAAGGGTTTTGGAAAGTTGTTGGTTTTCACACCATTTTTTGGGCTCTTTATGTGTTATAAGCTTCATTTTTGTTTCTGCATGGTTCGATGGAATGTTTCATGCGGTTTCGAGTCACCATGTCAAGAGCATCTTGCTCATGTATGCATATTTTAGTATATATATATATGGTTTTTCCCCTGTTATGTGTGTAAATATTCATTGATGTGATTACACATGTATGGGGTTAGGTGTTACCATGTGTATATACATATATATAAATTCATTTTTAGGAGAGTGTAAAATGGTATATTTCAATAATCATATGTGTAAGGATCCCCTTGATCATTCCCATGTCCATGCAGGTGTGTGCATAGGGGTTAGGTGTCCTTAAACGTGTGAAAAAGTGCTTGTACGTTGTGGGGGACTAGCTGATTTTATTTAGAAAGATCCAGTAGCAGAAGTGGATGGCTCAGTTCTACCCTGAGGTAGGGTCCCCTTCCAAGACATCAATTTTATAAATTCATTAATAAATCTCATACTTCACTTTTAGTTGAATTTAAATCCATACATTAAAGTATCTATATAGTATCCTCTTAAAATAAAATTAGTATGTTTCATATTTAAAATGATAAATGTGATAAATGAATTGTGTGATATGTAATATCATGATTTAATAATAAAACCCCTCCAATGGTGGTGTGTTGCCTTCATGAAAAAAAGTAGTGGATAAAACCATTCATTCATGATTTATCGTGTTTATAATTCTTATGCCTTGATGTTATGTTGAGATACAGCAAGTTTAGGTCATCTCCATAATGACATTAAAAAAACTAATTTTTCCTTTTTAAATAGTTAAAGGACCAAAGCACCATCTTTGTTATCCGTCCAATTTTTTATAATGGAATTACCCATGTAGGTTATTTTCCTTTTTCATGGATACTTGGAGACTTATAAATGAAATTGAAATGTTTTGGTAAATTGAATGAGTTGAGTTCAATGAAGGGTTAATGCATAAATATTGACCCTTAAAACTAGTTACCAAATTGTTTACAATTTTATTGAATTCTAATAAAACATTGGGTGACATGTGGGTTCCCGAGTAGAAATTCCATGGATGGAATCAATGAGTTTTTATACTCATACCTTAGGAGATACATGGATTCCCATGTGGGAACTCCATAGACGGACCTGGGTTCATGAAATAATTATTGGTTCGATATCTATGGAAACTCATTGAATGGTAAGAGAGTGTAGTGGTGTGGACCATGACTTTCAAAAATGCCATAATTTATTTTACTAAACGGTTGCACGCTACATAGCCTTGTCACACTAATGAACATCAAGGTTTGGACCAAATAAACTTAATGATTAACATAGACTTGATTAAATGGTCGCAATTCTACTTGGACTATCCCCATTAATGGATGAAAAATATTGTACAAATAAATAAATAATTTTAACTCTACATTACATATCCACATTAATGGAAGTCAAGACATTGAACAAATAAATTACTACATGATTTCCATATCAAAAGTAATTGGTTGACCTGGCCTCACCTTGGATTCATAGAAGATAATACCATGGGAATCGAGAACCCCTTTCCGATTCAATAATACTGTTTTCATAGGATGATACCCATCTATACTCTGGTATATGTTTAATATAACATTATTACAGGATTCATTGGATACACACCATGGTTCTTGCATTGACATGTAGGTGCCATAGTTACATCCCATTGAGCCATGTCAATGCTTAGTCCTGTTTTACCATGGTACCTTGGAATTTATAGGTTCCTTATTGTGGATTTCATTGGATTACGGTCCTTTGATTACAATATTACCCAATTACTAGATGCAGATACTACTAAGTTAGCATTTTGTGAGATCTATGTTAAATTGGTTTTTATCCTAGAGCTCCCTCACCGGATATAATTTTCATGTTTTCTTGTTACAACATGGGACCATCATTATTTATACTTTCATAAGGTTATGTTAGAGAGGGATATGCCTCACTTGAAATATTAAAAAATGTTAATTAAATAATTAATGAATTGGTTACATGTTCAGACTCTAGCTGAGGGATGAAACATGTATTTGAGTTGTAGTTACTTTGTACTGCTTACGTTATTTATAGATGCAAGCACACTATTTAATTTATAATACATTTTTGGGATTGGGCTAGATACCAGTGGTTCCAGCCTACTGAGATTTATATCTCACACCCTACATGGGTTTCCATTGTAATGGGGATACCCGAGTATACATTCTTTTTTATAGGACCTTGGATTGTCCTTGGGACTGATCACCCCATGTACAAGAAATGACAAAGTGGGAATGGATGAGATTGTTTTTTATGTTTTACAATGATACAATTGATATTATTTTACATAGAGTGATTGGTTTACATTTTGATTCTTATGATTTATGAAAGTATCAATATTACTATGGGCATTTTATGGAAAGGATGAACCATACATGCATTCCATTAGGCACATAGAAATTCATATGCAATGCACATATGCCATTCCATGTAGTTTCATTCATAGGAATCCTATTAGGTATGATTTTGTGCCTTGATATTATTCCATTTTTAGATTTATACCTATTTAGTTAACACATTAGCACACCTTCTCTTATGAATGCTCATTATAACATGCTCTTATGATTAAATTGTTATGCTTCTATGATTTAAGCATGTTTCTCTATGTTAGTTTCTTGTAGTGGAATTATAAATTACTTGATATGTATATAGTTGGTTTCTTTTGTTAAACTAAATGTTTGTGATTATGACGAGAGCCAATTTTTAGTTGTAAGGTTTATGTACCCCTTATAGATGAAAAAAAGTAACTCTTGTAGTTTAATGAATATAAATAGACAAAAAAAGTAATTGTTTCTAAAGTATGTTGGTTTGGTCTAGAGGGATCGAAATTTGAAACTATAAAGTGTATGGGTGCTCTGTAGGTTAGTAGATGGCCACCCATATAATTTGGACTGCTATGTTTTATCATGTTAAATTATGAATAGACATTTTTATTGAGTAATTAGAGCCAAAATTCAATCCATGAAGTGTATAGGGCTTCATGGATTGGGAAATGGAAACCAATATTAAATGTGATGAGATTATTCCTTGGGAAATGATTAGAAATGTAAAATATGTTTAGCATTGATCAGAAATAAAATGGTTAGCATTTAAAAATGAAACTGGACCCATGTAAGTCAGTAGGAAAATGATTTAATGAGATAACCCGTTTGTGTGATTTAATTTTAATTATTTTTGGAAAATTCTATTGGGTTTCATGATAATGAACCCAAGTTGGATTAGTGGGACCCCAGTTGGTCACATTAATTATTAAAAAACATTAGATGAAAACTTGCATATTTATGATGGGATGATAGTAAATTTAAATGTTTAAAAAAGATGTTTTATAAAACATGCATGTTTTTTCATGGGGGCGTTGGTTAAAATAATGAACCTTGTAATTTTATTTAAAATTGAACCATGTGGTTTTAATTAAATATTTTTGTGATTAAAGATTAAATGTTATTAAATATAAGCGTTTTTTAAACTGAATATGTAGTGGTGTCCACTATTTAAAACCCTCATGTAAAGGTTTGTTCAGCCTTCTCTTGGGTCTACATGGAACAAAAGTGTGAGTACTTTCTATAGGAATTATTTTACATAGAAATGGATTAATGATAAACTTGTCAGGCTAGTGACTTTGGTTTGATGTGACCCGGTGTCAGGGTAAGATCTTGTTCCTCGTAATGGGATAACCCATGGTATGTAGCGCCCTCATAACAAAAATTCATTTCTAGTGAGTTAACTTTTCTCACTTTTGGTGATGTTTGGATGTCATTGTTTCTAATAGGACATTCAGTTTTATCGTAAAACCCTTGTTTATAAGTGTGGTCATGTTTTTCTTGACCTTCTTATGGGATTAAAAATAAGGTACTTCTTATTTGCAGTAGGTCAGACATTCCTCAGGCATGGTTGTCTTCTTGTTGGTCATTTGACCCTATCATTTCTTAGAAATTGTTGACTGGTTATGGAATCATCTAGAATGATAGTCGTATGAGGCAATACGACTCTGAAATAAATCATCTTGTTCTGTTATGTATGTTCTTGGGTCATTTTCATGTAGAGTGACTTGAGCATTAAAGAATCAATTGAATCCCATAATTTATGATGGTTTTTAAAAGAATCAAGTGTTTTTACAGGCTGATATCATTGTCATAATCTATCTCCCTTATGAGGAGTTAGTTATCCCTACTTTTTCAGATAGGACACACCTATTTTTGGTAGTTTCATGTTGAACCTAGTAAATGTATCCTTCCATGTAGAAGGGGAAGAACCTAAGAGGACCATTGGGGAGTGGCCAGGTTATCTTTAATTCCATTGAGGATTTCTAGTGTTTTTGTATATCATTGCACACTCTGAATCACAACCTTGATCTAGTTCCACTATTTTATCTTCTAGTTTATGGGTTTTTTTGACTGGAAAACCCATCTTAAATCATCTTAGTGTACTCTTCATATGAGATTAGTATGTACCATAACTTTACATCATCCTAGATGAACAAAGAGTGTGTCAGTCTTACGCCATGCTAAATCATTAAAAGCTGTTGAGCTTTTTAGATGATCATTTTCATTGTTACACAAAAAAATCATTGTTCTTATCGAGGATTTGTATGTCGTGAGTAATTCATGGGTTCCCAAGTACGAGATCCTTGTTCGTAAAATGGCTAAACTATTTCTCTATTCCTTTATTTCATTGTTAGTGGTTTTAAGGGTCCACTTTAATGCACATTTCCATATTTCGGCATGTGTATTATAAAGGTCAGAAGTGTATTCTATGAAATATTTCTCGAAAAGTTCAATTATGTCAATCAGAAATAGACCGTTTCGTTTTGAAGAAATCATGCAAAGAATTTTGAAATAACACTCAGAGTTGTGACTTGTACAAAAATTCAAATGGTAGAGGTACCGTGGCTTAGAATTTACCCATTCTTAAGTTAATACCAATGGTGGGGAGAACCATCGTTCAAATATCAATTGGGATGATGATGTGATCATTTCTCTATCTAAACAGGCTCAAGTAATATCTTATTCTATGTTTAAGATGAACATTGAGTGTTGGACCATGTTGTAAACGCTGAAGTGAAGAATACGTAAGAAATTATAAAGGTACATTGGGTTTTGGGAATAGAATGAAACCATCTGAACCAAACTTCATGACCATTGTAGGTTGTATAGTTTTTACGTTGTTCCTGAAGGATTCTTGGGGATGAGAAGTTTTTAGATTAGTAGATTGTAGAATTCCATATTTTAAACCATACTAAAATACGAATTTTATTAAACATTTTTATTTACTAAACCATTAATTTTTAAAATAGAGAATGAGAATGAGATTCCTAGATATGGATAACTCTTAAGTGATGTTTTGGGAATTATTTATGTCCCAAGAAGTCTTTCAAGTGTCTTGAGATTTTTTGGGGGTATCCCACATGAAAAACATAATGATTTTAATGACAGCAGAAGGAGTACAATTTGTGCATGGCCTGCTAAATTGTTTGGATCATTTCATATAGTTGTGTTTCTAAATTTAAAAAAGGCGTGGTGTCTCTCCACATAGGCTTCACATGATTTTCACACAGTTTAGAAAATTGTGTGGGTCAAATCGTGCTATCAGGTTATTATAAAAAAATCAATTAAATTAAAATTAAATTAAATTGAAAATTAAAATTAAAATAAACCACTCATCTCCCATCTATATCACATACCATGCGATGCCCACAGGTTCTCCCTCGACCTCGCGTGGAACCCCTAGGTCGACCATCCACCCAAAGAAAAATATAAACATACTTCTTCTGATTTCTTCTCATGATCCATCACGGTGAGTCTTTTAAACCTTCTAATCTATGTTCCCATTACTGTATCGGCCAATTCGCCTCCCATAGGGTTCGTCCAAACCCTTGGATCCTGGGTATAACCTTATTTTTGTTTCCCTTTGATCATAGGTCTTGCATATAATCTCTACAGACGTGTTAGAGTGTGTTCTAGCAACCGTTGCTGAAGGTGATGTAGTTCGGTGTGTTTGGGTCTGTCATCTTGGTTTTGGGGTAATGTTTCCACCTCTTTCTTTTTTACTCACTTGTTAAATTCAGATATTTTTTGTACTTATGATTTCCCAACATGTTTCTAGTAGTGTGTTGATCTTCGTCATGTGGTTTCATCTCTTTTTGGTTCTTCATCGACACACGATGTAAGGGTTTATGACCATTATTGGTTTTCTCACCATCTGTTTCAGTCTCTTAATGTGTTATAAGGTTCATTTTTGTTTCTGCATAGTATATTGGGATGATTCATGCAGTATCATGTCACCATGGAATGTGAGGCTCGCCATTGTATTCATTTTTATGTAGATATATGTTTGTGGGTTCCCTAGTTAAGTGTGTAAATATCCATGGAAATGATTACAAACGTAAGAGTCAAGGTGTGACCATGCATATATATATATTAAAACACAAGATTAGGTGAGTAGAGACTAGTATATTTACATAAGAATATGTGTAAGGATCACCTTTCGCATGCGCATGGAAATACAGGTGTGTGTGTAGGGGCTAGAAATCTTGAAAATGTGGAGAAGGGAATGTACTAATTGAGAGAGAATCTTCTTTTAGATTGAAATCATCAAGATATTAAGTGGATGTCTTTGTTCCACTATGAGGTATGGTCCCTTTCCATGTACTCAATTTTATAAATGCAAAATAAATTTATCACTTCCCTTTTATTAGAATTTAAATCCATGTAGTGAAGTATCTATATTGAATGCTCATAAATGAAATTTAGTATGTTTCATATTTAAAATGATAAAGGTAAAAAATGATTTGTGTGATAAGTAATATCATGATTTTATAATAAAAAACTGTCAACGGAGGTGTGCTACCTTCAAGCTAAAATGTAGTATTTAGACCATTCTTTCTTGACATGTTGTGTTTATAATTCATATTCCACGATGTAATGTTGAGATACAACATGTTTAGGATATAGACCTAAGGACTATAGAAACACTTTGTATAACTTTTTAAATGGTTAAAGGACCAAATAAATGTTTATGTATTTGGTCCATTTTTTTAGATTGGAATTAATAATATAGGTAATTTTTCTTTTTCATGGATACTTGAATCCTTATAAATGCATTTGACATGTTTTGGTAAATGGAATGAGTTGAGTTAATGAATAGTTAATGATTAATGATTAACCCTCAAAACTAATTACCAAATTATTTTCAAATTTTTTCATTGCTAATTACACCTTGGGTGTCTCATGGGTCCCTAAGATGGAATTCCGTGGATGGACTCACTAGGTTTTCATACTCATAGCTTGGGAGATAAATAGATTCCCATGTAGGAATTCCATTGATGTACCTAGGTTCATGACAGAATAATTGGTTCCACGTCTATGGAAACCCTTACCATGTTAAGGGAAGGTAGTGATGTGAACCATTACTTTTGAAAACGACTTAATGGATTTTACTAAATGGTTGCATGCTACATAGCCTTATCACACTAATGAATGGATAGACTTGGACAAAAAGAACATAATGATTTACAAAGACTTGATTAAATGGTAGCAGTGCTACATGGCCTATCCACACCACTAGAAGACAAGTGTTGGACCAAATAGTAAATGGTTGTAACTTTATGTGACCTATACACACTAATGGAAGGAAAGACATGGACAAAATCAATTACTACATGATTTTCATATCAAAAGAAATGGGTTGACTTGGAATCACCATGGATTCTGAGAGGAGAATACCTAATGACTCTGGAACCCCATTTCGATTAAAGGATGTCATTTTCTTAGGTGGATACCCACCAAGAATCTAGTCCTTCTCTATTCCTACATTATTACAGGATGCCATGGATACACTCCTTGGTTCCATTATTTACATGTTGGTTCCATGGTTACATCCCATCGTGTCCTATCAATTCACAGCCTCATTTTACATTGGTCGATCACCTTGGACTCAAGGGGTTCCTTATTGTGGAATACCTTAGATTATGATCCTTGGATTACACTCTTACCCTTTATCTAGACACAAATAATACTGAATTATCATTCAGTGGGCTCAACACTACTTTCATTATTAACCCATAACTCCCTCACCTGATATCATTTTCAGGTAGTCTTGTTACATCATGGATCCATAACTATTTAGTCTATCATGAGGGGATATCAATGCTGGATATGTCCCGATTGACATATTAACAAAATGATAATTACTTAAATAATGGTTTGGTTACATGTTCAGACACCAACTGAGGGCTGAAGCGGGTACTTGAGTTGTAGTTACGTTGTACAACATTCATTATTTATACATGTCTGCACAATGTTTAATTTATATTAAATTTTCAGGATTGGGCTATACACTGGTGGTGACGTCCTACTAAGATTTATATCTCAATATCTAATTGGGCTGCCATTTCACTGGGGTACCAAAGTAGACATTATTCTTTGTAGCGCCTTGGACATTGCTTGTTGTTGTTTGCCTATACCCATGAGTTAGGAGCAAAGGACTGATCTGGAGCTTAAGATGCTCAAGGAGATCACCTTTTGGATTTTAGTTATTTACCCTACTTGAGTCCTACAATGTAGTGCATTGAAAATCATGTTATACTATTTACTACTTTTCATAATGTATCAATTCCATGCCATTCATTCATCCATTGTATAAACTGGAATTTTCCACTTTTGTTCATTTAAATGAAACATGTCTCCCACTTATTTATTATTTCTATTTATGTCTTCCATTGTTCATTATTATTTACTATGTTATACTGATGCGTAACTATGATAAGATGGTATAGTCTCCCCATGGACTATCCTTACACCCACACTACTATTCCGACACTTCTGATATATGGGGAGGCACACTTAAGGTTATGTGGACACCGGTCCAACCACCTTCACAGTGGGGAGCTTGGTTGGGATGATACAAAAATACATCAAGTGGTGGTGATCCACCGATAAATGGTAAATTTCATATATGAAAGCTCATAGTTTACCCTATAGAGTATAAATGATCTTCCTATACTGACTATTAGTTTGTGGTTGAAAGGTAGTACTTAATTTCACCTAAGACTCCAATTCTTATTGAAGCCCCCCAAAATAAAACATTATCCTAGAATCACTATTAAATATGATATTATCTGGTATACAATTAAGATTCATGACCCTCAGAAAAATTATATCTAAACTCTTTGATTGAACAACCTTCTTTGATTAAAAGAAAGTGTTCTATCTAGATCAAATTATCCACATTTACACAAACAGTTCAACTCCTATTATTAGATAATGTAAGTCTAGTTAAATAAACCATGATTAACCCCATAAAATCTCCACATGTGTGGATGATGTGTATGGATAGTACTAGTAGGACTTTTGTGGTTTACATTTACCAACTAACATCTAAGTCATTTAGTAAAGAACCTTTTGGTATCCTTATTCATGTGTTAACCCCAGAATTGTTATGAATTTTATTATCCATTATTGTAATTATAAAGTTTATCTCCTATATTGAAGAATTATATTCTTTAATAACTCATTATATTTTTAAATTTGAGATAGCCATCCTCCAAAAAATGTATAAAAATAATGAATAATTCTATAACCATCAATCATGGTTTTTTACCTTTCCAGTTTCTTTATAATGAAGATAAAACAAAAAAAATATATTACAATCCATGAAATACTATATAATACCTGATGTAATGTTTATATTGTATAATTATATCCCACTATTATCATTAATTACATAAATTTTCAGCTCGTCCATAAAATACATATATCATAATTCATTAGTTTTTTTATTATACCCATTATTAGTGAATATTCCTTCTATGAAAAATGGGAATGAAATTAATTTTATGATTAGTGTATTGGATATTGATCCAAATTCATTGATGTTAATTCACATAATAACATTGTATGAGAAAAAATATTGTTGGAAAAAGAGATAATTTCAGATCTTCTATTATATGGACACAAATAAAATTTCAACATATAAGAATTTCTTTATGTTCTCCATGTTATGAAAAACAATAAAAAATTAAAAATCATCTATATGATAGTTCCTTTCAAAATTTAATTGTTGAATGAACCATTAACTAAAATTTATTTATCCAATATAATGAAATATTTGAGTCCCATTGAAGAATAATATATTATACCATAAATAACATACCTAATAGTGATCGATTAAGAAAAGTTTTATGCTTAAATGATACTACAACACTAAAAAATACGGTTCACATTAATATGAAAATGTAAATTTTACTCCTTTATTAATTAATATTATCAATGGATTTTTTTCTTAGAAAAAATCCAAAATAAAGAAGTTGTGAAACCCTGAAATCGCATGAAAACTCGTGATCTCAATGACATTCGTTTGGACATTCTAGGACTTCACTAACTGAGAACTGTAAGTATCCAATAGAATTACATCATTAGAGATTACATTCCAAAGGAACATGACTTCTTATATCATGAAGCAAAATTTGGATATCTTGGAACCATGATAAGTTTATTATATGGTTTCCAAAATAGTCTAATGATAATGATAATGTTTATCATAGGACCCTATTTAATCAATGATATATCTATATATACTATTATTACTGAGTCCAAGAATGGATTAATGAACTAATTTATTAAATAAAAAAATATATTTATAAAATTATTCATGTCAAAAGGAATTAACATATATTCATAATGAATATACTATATTCAAAAATATGTCCTTGGAATATTCTATATACTTTCATTGCATTTATTGAAACCCGAGAACTTGTAAATTTTAAAGAACAACTTATCACATTTTAATTGAAATAAATTATCATTAATTCAACGAATATGATAAATTTTATTTATTATTACCTAGTATATATTACAATAAAATACATATTATTATAGTCATCAATCATATTTCATGGTAAAATGTATCAGAGTATCCCAATAAAATACTTAATTTGATGAATTATTTATTTTTGAGACCCATAAACTAATTATTTAATTATATCAACTAAGTTTTTTGATTATTTTAGGGGGAATATAAATAAACTTTCATACTATTTTTTGATTAATATTGAATTTCAAATTTTCTTGGGGTTTTCTTTAGAAATTTCATTATAGAAAATGTTAATATATAAATACACTATAGTGGAATGATTAATTACTCTATAGAATCCATTTATAAAATGATACAACTAATATTGAATCGCAATTTCTCTTAATATCCCATGATCTAGACCTCTTTGAATCAACTAAAACTCCCACTATGAATAGAAAGTATTAATGTTTCTAGAGGGAGATGAAAAAGACACTCTCTTGATATAAAAATCAGTACATGATCCGAATTGATTTAACTATTCTATTCCCTGAATAAGATGAAATGAATTATATTTAAGAACTATCAAATACTATAGATTCAGAAAAATATTTTACTATAATATTATAGAAGAGAATATTTTTGTTCAATTTAATATTCTTCCCAAAGGAGAGTTTTAATTATCACATATAAATATAAACACTCCAATTTAAGCTTAAGAAAAAACATTAATTTATTATTAATGAAACAATAAGAGGAAATAATATAAATAAATATAATGATATATATGAAACTATATAATAATAAATCTATTATTTTTCAAGTACCTTCTCTAGGATTAGCTATTAATTTTTTCATAGAATATATACTAACAAATTATTCATACATGAACTGTTGTATAAACCCCTACATAGAAGACTACCCACCAAATAATTGGACAATAATACCAAGTTGGCCTCCATGGTATGCCCTCCCATAGGGGGGTAATATTATATACATTGAATAAAAATATGACTATTCATTTTATTTTTAGTTCATTTGATGACGTTTTTGAACACTTTTTGACAAAAGACGTCTATAGGTTTTTTGGAGATTTCTATTGTGGCTGAATGAGTTGAAATGTGTTCCATAAATTTATATTACAAATTATATGGCAAAAACACACAAATTTATAAGATGGAACAAAGGATATTATCAATCTAAGTGATAAATATATATCGCTACACAAGCTTCCCTGATGAGAGAAACGAATACATGTCTCCTCTCATGATCAGTTACGACCACATGGAAAGTTATACCATGAGGTCCATCTAGGTAGTAAGATACATACTACCAGACCATCATTAGATCCTTTATAAATAATTAAGGAACACATAAACACTTCCAAGAATGTTGTGTCATTAAAGAGTATATCCTAAGTATGTAATGTCTCTTTAAGACCCTTTTTAAATGAATCTCATTGGACACCTCATCCTCTATAAAATTAAGAGAATTGATATATATATATATAAACATGATAGCATATTTTATAATATAAATTGAGGTAACCTATCATATAATTTTATAAATATTACATACTTTTATATGTATATTCAATTCATATCATAATAATTCATGGACCATAATCATAAATATGTTTTGTATTGAATGAATATATACATAATCATCTTATTCCCTAAATCATCCTCAGTAGCTCTTATAAATTTCTTTACAGATTGGGAAATTATTATACATGACCTACATAAATTCCTTATTCATAACATATGGAAAGGAAACATAAGGAATGGGGAGCTTAGGTTCTCAATAACGGTAAAAATAGTATATTTCAATCAATGATCACAAATGATCATAAATGATCATAATATAAGAATAAGGTACTACAAATATAATATGAATTTAAAAAATTCCTACCCAATATTTCTAGGGTCATTAATCATAATTCATGGAATAATGACATTAAATAAATAAAAAAACATAGTCATAAGAGTCTTTAATACTTATGAATTAATAATACTCCATGATAATGTATCACAGGTATAAGATAACAGTTTATTGAATACAAAAAAACATTGAAAATCATTTCCGTAGTCAACGATCGATTCCAAAACTATCATAGTGGTTTGGGGTCAATCCCTATTCAATCATTACTCTAGTAATGGATAATTTGATATATAATATTAATAGATAAATTCACAAACTTAACTTGATTTACACCCCATTATAGTCCGTATTATTTAGTGCAATGTTATTTTTTATTGAATGCATTGGATTGAAATATAAATCATGGACCACTTATCAGATAATGAAAACTTTGTATTTGTCTACACCAATATCAAAAAACAGTTCATTATTTCTTCATATCATAATAAATTT
This sequence comes from Viscum album, assembly GCA_963277665.1. Lineage (NCBI taxonomy): Eukaryota > Viridiplantae > Streptophyta > Magnoliopsida > Santalales > Viscaceae > Viscum > Viscum album. Next base: position 964,055,452 of record OY728163.1, on the reverse strand, counting down.
AAATGAAATTGGATTCATAATAATTTTATCATTTAATTATATGATAAATCACAGAAAAAATGACATTACTAATGATTTCATCATATGATAATTAAATACTTATAATGAAACAAGTTTCTTAGAATCATCCATAATTAATTATAATTATAACATATCTAGTGAATGAAAGTGGATTATATCATAAGATCATACACATATTGGATCATGAAAATCCATAAATAAGTTTGACATATATGATTCTAATACCTTTAAAAGAGCATTTGAACATGTCACTTAAAAGAGGGAAAATATACATTACATACAGTATCATTAATAACTAAAAATCCATATAATATACTGAAATATATTTTATGTAAAAATATATGGATAATTTTATAGGTATTATAAAATAATGTATATATATATGATTGTGTAAAATTTTATTCATTTGGTACATGTTAGAACATCTACTCCCTCCACACTTTTGGCAAAAAATTTAAAATTACATCATTCATAACATAAAAAAATATTCACTTTAAAACATTTAATAAAAAAAAAATTAAAAGTCCTTTTAATAAAAATTTGATCATATAAAAGGATATTCTTGAAAATATTTCAATGAACTTGCATATGGGATGAAAAGTCATTGACTAATTGAGAAATATTGTCTAATTTTCAAAAAAACATTTTCTCAGTTGTTTTATGTACAAAAAGAAGATAATTAATTGAAAAAATGAAATCCCTTTACATTAATTGAGTTAGAAAAAAATTAACAAATTTATGGGAACATATAATTTCCCACAATGGATTTTTATTATAAATAATCATAAAAATAAATGAGATTTTAATAGATACCATTACCCCAAGAATAGTTTTTCATTATATGCATTGAAACCTCTATTATAATAAATATATATTCACTATACATATATTCCATAAATATATTCCTAAATTACTTACAATTTATAATTCCTTTATAATTTCCATTTATCCTTTTATTTCCAATTCATCATTAAGATGAATTTTTTGTAGAAAATTGTTGTGTTATCCTTGAATGATTCATTATAACATTTTTGGTAATCTCAATTTGGCAAGGGATTAATCATAAATTGAAAATTAATCTTACCAAAAATTTTGTATTTAATAAATATATAGAATTTAATTACCCATAATATAAAACCTTTTTGAAAAAATAAATTATGTGACTTCATGAAGATGGTAGTGTCTGCACACAATAATGATATTCCTTCATTTTTAATGAATTTTATGAATGAAAGGTACACTATAATTCATAATTAAAAAAAATTATACTATAAATAACTTATATATTTGATAAATCTATATATATGATTACATTTTTAAATAAGAAATAATAAATAATCAAATTTCATTATAGAGGTGGTAGTCCGAAACAATGGACAAGTGATGTTATAATTTTTTAATGTATATTATAGAGATTATTAATGAATATAATATTATTATAAATATATATAAATATAATAAATATATAGTACACATAGTTTTATTATGGTTTTAGGGAAAAAAATCTAATTGTTTATGAAGAATGAATCATGAAAAGGATCGATAAGAATATATTCATCTTATTCATATAACTTCATTTAAAAGAAACTTTATTAATTTATTGATGGTTATTTTTGAAAAAAATAGAACTTAAAGGTCATGGATAATAATTATGGAAGAGTATTTGGTTTTATATTGTTTTATAAAAATGGATCAATTGGTTTTTAGAAGAGAGGAGATTTGGATCCCTTTTAAAAGAGAGGTTGTGATACTTTTATAAAAACATAATACATTAATATATAATAATTTAATATTCAAGATAATTTTTCACAAAAATATCCTAAATTTTATGATAATATTTGGATGGTTATTAATAATCCTAACCAATAGGATTTCAAAAAAAAAATTATTCATGTTTATCCATTATTTCTTTTTTTAACTCCCATATTACCCTTTTATACATTACCTTAGCACAATATTTTATTTCAATTACTATCCATAACAACTTAAAATGAATGTGAAATATTAATTTTTTTTTCTAAATTTTGATTCAAAATATGAAATTAATTTAATAAAATTGTATTCCTATTGGTGGTATGAATTAATTTTGATATTATTATGGATGATAATTTAAAACTATTTTTAGACAAATGTATTTTAAGCATAAACCTGAACTTATTCTTATTGTATTCCAAATAATTATCATTAAATGAATATTAAAATTCTTTTTTAATATATTATCAATAAAAATCATAAAAAAATTCATCAATATAAATTAATTATATTTAGTAAGTGAAACCCATGCTTCTATATTGAATTTTTAATACAACAATACTAACAAGTGATACATCCTTATGATCCCACATATGTTCCTCATATTTATGGTTTTTATATTAAATTTTCTTTTTTTGTGGTCTTATTTAGTCACACCTTCAATATTTTATCTATAATATCTATTTTTTCCTTGTGTGATATACCATGCACCAATAGTATGACATTAGAGTTCAGTATGGGTGATGGATCAAGTATTTTATTTTTTGTGAGGGATACATGGAACACATTGTAAACATGAGAGATAATTAGTGGCGGTTCTATGTGATAGGAAACTTCCCTAATACAATGAATTATTTTGAAAGGAATGATATATTTTGGGTTCAACATTCCCTTCTAATTTTTTTTCGTTCTTACATTGTGATATTCATGGGAACAACTTATCACAAACTTCAATCATTTAACTACATTTATGATTTGAAGAATAAATTTCATACCAATATTGATCTACCCGGGTATGTGATTGAATGTTTTTAAAAATCTATAGCATTTCATTAGCTAGCTCAGTTCAGAATATCTTTAATTATCAAAATTCAACCCTTAAAATTATAATTCTTCACTTGTTAAAATTTTTTTCTTGATAATTATCAATCTAAATAATTTATTGAAATATATTTATTTAAGAAAACTATACTAGATAATGTTGTTTATAACAACCACCTATGAAATATGGGTATTATTCTATAAGAAAATTCTTCTAGGGTTATAATGGTATCTTAGACTAACCATTTTTCTATGTATAATATAATTTTCTAAATTTCATGTATGTATTCAAAAATGATTAAATACTTCTCTATATTATTGATGAAAATATTAGATCTTAATCATATACATAATAATGGGGTAATCCATTCAACCTTACAAATTTCTTAATACTTGTATATGAAATATAATTTATAAGGAATTATTCAATTATTGCAAGAAAATGTGATGAATTTATTAGTTGATTGACTATATAACAAATATATTTATAAACATCATATATTATTGGGAGTCTAGAAATTAAATACATGGTGGTGTTTTTCAATTTACATTCAGGTTTATGTAATAGTTGTAAAATCACCTTCAAATTCTATCTACTATCCCTAACAAATAGACATACAAGGAAATGAGATACATAAATTTTAATATCTCATTTCATGTTTTATAAGTAAAAGTAAAATTTCATATCCAAAAATATATTTTTACTTCTAGGATTTGTAGATAATTATGAACTATGAGATTCATCCATCATCTCCTTTTTCGATTACGGTGTTGGTGGAACACATACAAGGTTCATAAACCTTATTATTCCATCATAATCTGGGTAAGAATTAGTAAATTCTTCACTTTAATATATTATTTTTATCTTCCTTTTATGCCTCTCTAATTCTCATATATTTATTGGATCTATTTCAACCCTCATAATTAGAAAACATTCATGGCATGTCTGACTCATAGAATCAGTCACCAGGGTCATCATCCTTTGGAGGTAATTTAATGATCATTAATAATAGTTAATAAACTCTCACCATATACTCTATTCATATTCAACTCTCTATATGTGAATATATAAATCAATATTTCATAATAAATAAATATATTGTGCCACTATTTATAAATATAATGCCTCCATATTTTTAATGCAAGAATTACCATTACTAACATGAAATCCCCATTCGGGTAATTTTTATCATGAATTTTTCATTTTTCATAAGGAATATGATATCACCCTATAATTATATATTAGGGAACATCCAATAATCTTACTTGATTCATCATAGTATATAATAATATATTATACACTATATATAAATTTGATAATTGGTTCAGCAACCAACCTTCTTTTAATCTTTTTATAAATATTCTTAACATTCATATGTCTAACAGAACATAGATCCCTTCAAATTAAAAATAATTATTAGATTTAAAAACCATGATAAATATCATAAAAATCATCGGTAGAATCAAAAAATAAAAAAGTTTAAATACCTCAATCATTGTGGTTGGTTTTTGCCAATATTAAATATCTTCCATCATTAATAGATCCTCCATCATACCATATCTTGAGATTATATTACCCATAAATGAATATTTATGTAGAAAAAATTCAAATTTGAATTTTTTTTACAACTTCTCGTCCATCAAGGCCATCAAAAAAATCCTCAAGTAATATTCTTTCCCTTCTCATATTTATAATATATAAAAATTTAATCTATATAGACATCAAAAAACTAGTGGAGATAAAAATATAGGGTTTATTCATTAAGTCAATGAATATTACATTGGAATCGGTAGGTCCAAATGGAATCACTATAAATTAATACTGACCATGCCTCATAGAGATGTTTTTATAGGGTATATAATAATTCTTGATCATAAATTGATGATATATATAATGGTTGTTATTCTGGGGAATATATTTAGCTCTTTGAACCAGATCAATTAGGTTATCAATAAGGGGTGTAAGATTTATTTTCTTGAAAGTGATATAGTTATGTTCATGATAATTAATTAACAAAAACATTAAGCCATATTTATTCCTAAAAAAATAATGGGTTCACTATAATGTGATTCACTATGATGTAAATATCCCATGTATATATATTATACCACGTTTCAACTTTAATCACCAGAACATGATTAGGGTCAATACATTTAGAGTCTTTGAAATATAGGTTTGAGTTCTATTGAAAAATTAAATACAAAATTCAATGTTGGACATTGAATTTCTTATGGAAATAAATCAATATAATCTTGAATAATATCCATATCTTCAATAATTAGTTTCTACCTAACCATTGGTGATAAATAAAATTATAGAATATATAGTAATGATAATATAATGTAATTAATTTCCATTATAATTTCTCATTCTTCTTTACACAAAATAATGAACACTGATTTATTTAGAAAGTCAAATAATATTTTATTGTTCTAGAAATATAAATGTTAACTCTACAGAGGAATGTTTTCAAAGACCAAAATAACATCATATTCAAATAAATAAAAAATAATAATATTTTTATAGATATTATTATTACAATTATAATCATTATATCCCCAACACATTATTGTAGGATAAGTATTCCTTATACATCATGATCAATTTTGGAGACTAACATAACATAGAACCTTCCTTGGTCTATGATTTTTTCCATATATTAGGGGATTGAATCATATAGTTTCTACATTCAAAAGATATAAGAAATTGAAAAATAATATTTACCTTAGGAAGAAATACATTCTCTTCAATTTAACTCTTCATTTTCCGTTAAAAATTAAATTCTTTATACCGTTATTTCAAACACAAAAAACATCTTCTTATTCCTTTGATAATTTTTCCAAAGTGATTATTACAACATTTATGACATGTTAGAAGTTAAATCATCTCCCTTATGGGGTCATTATCACATGAAATATTTAGAAATAACATTTGTATTTTATTTTTTGTATTCATAAATTCACGTATGATAATTTTTTAATCCTAATTTGAGACAACTGAATTTTAATTATCACTTGTCTTTTCCATTCTATCTCTAAGTTAATTTTTTCCCATATGGATGGTTATTACATTGGGTTTCAAATTCATTGTTCACACAATTCATCATGTTTTCATCCAATAACTAAAACCAAAAATATTACTATGAGTATTAATTATCAATAATAAATGTATCAATCATTTTATTATTTAAATCATTCTACTGAAATTATAAATTATGAAATATTTTTTAAATTCATAAAAATTTAACATTTGTCCCATATCATTATGGAATATCATAGGGTTTTATAGATTCTATCATCCCATTTACTATAATCGTTTATAAATAAGATGTGAATTAACCAAATCATGTCTACTGGGAGTGTCTTGAAAAGTGAGAATTATTAGGCCCACTCATTTTTTAATATGTAAATATTTATGGGACACTAAATCTAACCATTAAGTAGTTTATGTCTAGGTGAAAGTACTCTATAGTGATGTCTGTATACTTTCATATAGATATGGATTTCATTACATGAAAACTAAACAATCTCTACTTTAAAAAATAATTAGGTTGATGTCTTATACTAATACATATCCATAGGATTATTCACCAAATTAATCTAATCATAATATCCAATAATAACTAAACCTTTATCTAATAACAACTGTGGTAACCAAAATATAATATCTATAAATATTTTATCATTTAAGATTAATATTCATTATATCACATAATAATACATTCCATATAATTATAAATTTTTTTTGTTATTAAAAATTATTTATTTATCCATTTTATTTCTTTAAAGATATTCATCAACTCTAGAAATGTTTTTCTCATATAGAACACTTCATAGAAATTCCTCATCAAAATCCATTATTTATGAACTGATGAAAAGGAAAAATAATAATGGTTGATTTCAAATTCTCTATATGGGTAATAATTGGAGATCATAATTAGTGATCATAAAAAATTATAAGCTAATAATAAGTGTATAATAACATGATAATAACATATAAAATTGATAATTTTTTAATAAAATATATTTAAACATGAATCATAGAATAATGATTTATTATGAAAATCTAAAAAATTCCTAAGAGTGTGTAATCATAAATATTAAATATCGATCTATGAGAAAATATAATTGGCATTAGACATATGGTTGTCTCAAGATGATAAGAATTAAAAATAATATCCCTAGTCAAATTTCTATACGAAGTCTATCAAAGTAATGTTATTTCACTCCTGATTAAAACATTTCTTTTTCCACAGTGCAATCCCAAGACTACCAAAATGGAATGAGTCACTTTCTAAACATGGATCACTCTCAATTCTATTCCATATTATCTCATGATATATTAATCTTTAAGATATTCATTAGATATATATATAATTCAAGGACTACTAGCCACATATTAAAAAATATACATATGTGTTCCAGAGGAACATAAAAACATTCATTATTTCAGAATATAATAACCATTAAATAAAATCATGACTCAAAAATATTTAATCATTCCATCATATCATATCCCACTTAATTGAAATATGTGTACAAAATATTTCATCATAACATCATTAAACCATGGGAATGAAATGGGTTTCATATAATCATCCTTAATTCATCATCCTCATAATACATTCGTAGAAATAAATTAGATGATATTAAAAGATCATATATTCATAGGATCATAAAAATATTTAAATTATTTTAAAATATATTACAAATACTATCAATATACCATTTGAACAATTACTTGACAATTGTGAAAATATATTTTCATTCTGTATATATATATAATCCATAAATCTAATGAAAAATAATTTATTTGAAAATAACCATGAAAATTTATAAAGGAATCATCTAAAAAAATAATTCTTATGATAGTGGGAAATATAGTTTATTTATAATATGATTATAAACAAATTCTTTTCACATGTTAGGTAAAATTCAAAATTATCTTCTTCAGAAAATGACAAGAATATTAATTTTAAAACACTAAACAAAATAGTAATAATGTTTAAAAACAATATTAAATATTCCTTTCATCATTAAAAATAACATTCATGAATAAATTTTGATGAATGTTTAAAAGGAAATTTTTTTCCATTAACCAGTGTGGAAGTAAGGTTGAATTTTCATAAAACAATTTTAATTATTTTTTTGTACCAAAGAGAAGAAAATGGAAAGAATCCTAGAAACCAAGTAAATAACCAAAGGATAAAAAATAAGTGGGTTTTTAATATATGGATCATACAATTTTTCTCAATGGTTCTCTAACATATATAGTTCCGAAAAGAAATATGATTATAATATATACCATTACCACATATTTTGTATTTCATCATAAATGATTAAAATTCCAATAAAATAAAATTATATTAATAATAAAAACATGATATATCAATAATTATTTATAATATAATATATACAATTCATTTATAATTTCTAATTATCATTTCACTACCAATTCATTATGAAAATGAATATTCTGGTGAGAACTGTCCCTATCTCCATGAATGATTTTTTTCAATGGTTTGGGTCCTTTTTCTTAGGTAATTATATAAACATTTATACTATATTAATAATTTCATTAGTATCATATTTATTTATTTGAGAAATGTTTATTTCCAATCATGTTATGTTATGAAGATAAATAAATTGCATCTCCTTGTGGAGAGGGTGGTCTGTATGTACACATAGGTGTAGGTTACCATTTTGATGAAAAGAATGAAATAATGGTAAAGAATAATTTACCATTATAGAATAATAATTTTATCAAATAATTTATAATTTTTTATTAAATATATCCAAATTAATATCCATTAAGAGTGGAAAATAAAAAATGAATCACATTGCTTCATGGAGGTGATCATCCCCATGCACAGACAAGAAATGATATCAATTTAAAAAAAATGGGATGGTGATAAGATATTTCAATGAAGATTACAAAAAACATCTTTTTACAATAATTTTATAGATTCCATCATGTTATTATGGTTATAGAATATTTGGGTGAGTTTTAAGAAGAATAAAACAAGAAAAATATTATTAAGAACAAATACATCATTTTTGGAGTCTTCCATTGAAAATAAGCTCATGGATTATTGGTTGGATCTGTTAAAAATACTAGTACCTTAATATAGTTTCCAAGAATGTTGGGATAGTATTGTTGGGATAGAAGTTTCCACTAATGTTGGGTGCAAGTGTTGTGTAAAATAGAAGAGGTGAGGTTCCCTTATATAATAGAGGGGTGACACTCTAATAAATATGTAAAACATTAAAAATATAATAAAGTCATATTCAAGTAAAAATGGACTGAAAAATCCCAAATATAAAATATATGATAACTAGGTGTTGAAATATAAATAAAAAATAAGATTTAGACTTGTTTTAGGTTATTTTAACCCTTATTTTACTAAACATTCTAACCTTTCCCATAGTAATGCATTTTTACCTCAGATACTACTTATAATTGCCACAAATAAAATTTTAATCATTAAAAAACATGGTAATGATGGTTTCAAACATAGAAATAATTTTATGAAATTTATATTCTATAATCTTCAAAAATTAATTTTTAAATAATCATAAAAAATTAAATAAAACCTATTTTTAGAATATTTAATATTTATGTATAAAACTTGGTAAATTATCAATTAATTTCTATAATTAACCATTAAATAATATTAAAAAATATTTTATTTAATATATTATAAAAACAGTTTTTCAAAATCTTTCAAAAAATGGTTTAACTTAAATTATTATAATAAAAAAATTTTCCTGAAAACAACTATTTTCAAATGAAAAAAATTACTTGTTTAGTTTCAAATGAATTTATTTTAATTTCTAACAAAATAAAAACAAATAAATTCTTTTATAAATTTTTGAAAATAATATTCATAAGTTTCAATTCATATTCATACCCAAAAATCCAATATCTAAGAAATAAATTTCATATTTAATAATAATATTTTAATAGTATATCATGGTTAGTTTAAACTCAATGATTCATGTAAATTAAAATGTAAAAGAATCATATTTATGTAAAAATAAATTTATAATAACATATAAAGGTGTTATATATTTTGATCATTGTTTATGATTCCTGAATTCAATATATTTTTCTTGATATAGGGTTTCAAGGTAACCTATATCAAAGAAGTTCTCTTGAAAATTTCCCTGGGAGAGTATATATTACTTCTTAGAATCAATAATCTTATATCTCCACCAGAAAAGAAACCCCTTCAAAAGTGATGGTGGATAACATAACATGTTGTTTTTATGGTATTTCATAGATTCAATAAGTGAAATTAACCCACTCATTAGTTTAATAATGTGTTACATCACACTAATAGGTTTTAAAATGGTATATCTGCAAATCCCTCATAATATCTAGTGTCAAAATATACCTTTTTGACCACTTTATATTTATTTTAATGTGATTGAGTTAGTCCATCCATGTAATACTGGACAACTAATTCCCATGCTGGTGGAACTTTATAATTAAACCTTCATACTCAATAAGAGTTTGTTTTCTTGGTTGTATGCTCTATAACATGATAGAAAATTGTATCAAGAATATATTCCCTGTATGATAAACCCCTACCATTAAATAAATTATATGACTAGTAAAACTCAAATCCTATTTTTCTCTCCTCCTCTCTCTACATATTATATTATAATATTTTAGAATTTTTATTGATTTTATGAATTGTTTCTTTTAAAATAATATTTCCACATACATGATAGTATTTTAGATTAAATAAAAAAATAATTTTGAAATAAATGTAAAAAACTAGTGATATTCAACAAATAAGAAGTGTTGAAACCAAAGGGATAATTTAGTAATTCATATGTACCTATTAGATAACATTCAGTTGTTGGAAAAATTTTATATTTTATATTAACTATTTTATTTAATATAAATCAGTATTTGGTTCTTGTAATAATATAAATTCAATTAAGTTAGAAAATTATATGAAATTGAATAATTCCTTTCATTTTTCTACCCATGGACTCCTAGAATTATGAATTAGACTAAAAAATATAATACTAACACATTAAATAATAAAAAATGTATCCTAGAATACATCTATTAATTCATGTTTATTCTATAACCATGATATGTTGGAAAATTTTGGGTCATTTCCTAAATTATAATGGTTCTTTCTCCTGACTAATATTATCTTCCAAACATAATTACCATAATTTGGATATGATATGATTCTTTAATGTCTATTACTTGAATTACATAAATGGTATCTAAATCACTTAATCATAACACATTAGGGGAACCTCCCAATAACCAATATCCAACATACATTTCTTTATTTAATAAAAATTAATGTGGTAGATGGTTTTATGCCTTTATATAAATAAGTAATCAATATATATCCATAAAAGTATGTATCATGATGTAGTAATGATATATTTAATGTTGGAGACGTGATGAAACATTCAACAATTAAATATTCATACCAAAAAATGAGTATGAATCTTAATACATAACATGAACTAAATAATATAAACAATTTAAAAAGTGTGTGAGAAAAGGAAAGAACTATATATATATATATATGTGTGTGTGTGTGTGTGTGTGTGTGTGTGGTGTAGGCTATACATTTCCTAAGGACTCAAAATTGTACTCCAATGTGTGAAACCACTACAATGGTGTATATAACTGGGTCTTGATGTCAAGGTCTAGTATATCAATATTTTTTCAAAAAGGTGATCATGTATTCTCTATGGTTTATGTGCACTATAAACCATATAAGGAACCATACAATTACCATGGTCATGTATGAAATATTTTTTCATGTGGCTCATATTAAGACATTATTGAAATTAGAAATTTAATATTACCTAGATGGTTTCCATCCCACACATAACAATTAATAATGTACTATAGTGCATTCTAATAAGAATATAAATATAGAGGACAAGGGAGTTTAAACACATAGATGTTTTCACGAGGAATCTGGTGGGACCAAAAACTATTATATGTAACTCCCTATAAGAGTGGATATTTACCAGTGGTACCTACTATAAGCATAAAATATGGTTATAAGATGATGTGTTACATTCATCCACATTGGTGGAAGTGCTTAAAACCTATATATACAAAAAACATGTATATGTATAAATTTTTTACATATATATGTCAGTTTGTAATAATGTTTTAGCCTTGGAGGCTACCCAAATCAGAGAAATTGTAATCAGGTATACCAAGTCAAATAATTCTCCCTGGATGTCCCTTTATTAACATTTAAATGAATACAAAAACCTAGTATATTGATAGAATATTCAATATTACCCTCATTCTCATCAACAGATGGGTGATTTTAATATTTCATATAAGATAATATACATTCTTTCCAATATTACCAATATAGTGGACTATCCAAATATCAAGAAATATTACATGAAAAAAATGTAATACAAGAGGAACATGCTTGTAATATAATATTTAAATAGAGTACAATAATGAAAAAATTTAAATACTCCAATTCTTGTGCTATTAAGAACAAAAGAAAAGTAATTGGAAATCCTAAAAAATTATAACATAGAAAGAGATAATTAAATTTTATAATTTTTATTGATAAACATATCACACAAAACAAATATATAAAATAAAAAAAATAATTTATATAAAATATTTAGAAAACCTGTATTAGTTGAAATTTTTTTGTTCTAATTATGATAAGTAAAAACAAAACTGTAACCACAATATCCCTCATCGTCTTTAATATGAATGAGGGGTAAAAAATCGAAGATATTGTAAAATGAATTTGAAGGTCATTTTATGAAAATAGATTCCAAAATAATGCTCAAGTAACCCATTTATGTTATGGTAATAATTAGTTTAAAAATATTATAATTTGAGGGAAGTGAATCTAAAAAGGGAAAACACATGATTACAATTGATTTGTTGAGTCAAATAACCTATGTTAGAAGTATAATAAGTTGTTTCATTCTCAAAAAATATTTATAATCAAAAAAATTTAGAATATATGATTTACACATACCAGAATTAAATAATAAGAAAATAGAGTGGAATAAACGAAGCCACTAACCAAACATTATAGAGATTAATATTTCACAACCAAATAAGGTAACATGAGACAAGATATAAGGACAAAATAATTTTGATTTAAGAAGATGGGCATGGGAGCTTAAGGGAGGGTAAAATGACTATGAACAGAAAGGAAACAACATGGATAAACATCATGATGATTATATTTTAGGTCTAAAGTCATAAAAAAATATATTTATTTTAGTGATTCTTTATAGGTTTAAATTGGGTACACAGTAAAATTAAACTGGTTGCCTATTGGTTTAAATAGGTCCTCATATACCACTTACTCCCCATAATGTACATGTTACCAGAAAATAGGGTACTCAAGGCCTATTACACCTCACACTCTTCCAATTGATTATCTAGTCCAATATCAAAACCCGCAAAACCACTCTTTAACTCAAAAAAATTTTCACGACCGAAGAGAAAAATCACTTTGAAAAGTTTATGTATTTAAGTATATTAACACATTATATAATAAATATTTCTTATTTTCTCACAAAATATTTATATAAAAAATTATATTCATTTTTTAAATTGAGAATATTTTCACACCTAAAATTATAGAGATAATGAATTTATTAAATAGTGATATTATAATATATATCGAAATAAATATTGATATTTAAAACTAACCCTCAAAACCTTAAGGAATTAATTTATTATGATATGGAAAAAACTATTATCTCCATATTTTGAATCATTCCCTTATAGATTATCACAAAAACCATTTCAACTTAATTTTTATCCTCCTAACACATGTATCATTCCATTTTTCATTATTTATTTATTTATTTGATTTTAATTTCCTTGATTGATTTCCATATTTAAAACTATATTAATCCCAAAACATATTCATAAATTTTCTATAAAAATTATTAAATTATGAATTAATTTAATTACAAAAATCTTCATAATATCAACTAAAATTTCATATACATATCCATCCATCCATGGAGATGATAATATCAGCTATAAAACATCCATTTTTAGGTCACAAAGGAATATAATTTATTTCAACATTATAAAATTATATAAAAACTTAAATATGATATATCATTAAAAAATTTGGTTTTATATGTAAAATTTTAGGATAATGACATGTTTTTAAAAATTATATATTAATAATTATATTATATACTTTATTATCTCATTAATTCACATATATTCGTATATAAAATAAATAAATATATATATATATATATATGTGATTTTGAAGATTAATTTTTTAGTAATAAAATCCAAAAATATCTATTGGATTATAAATATGGATCTCAAATAAGTTATCTAATCCAATTATCATTCCTCCCATTATGGATACATATTTCATGTCAACTAAACCCTAGTTTTTTATCACTGTCATCATTAAAATGAGAAAACAACACAAATTTTTATCATAAAACTAATTTATTATCTTTTTATATCAAATTAATCCCCTATTTCCTCTCTATCTCTCTCTACCTATCGATATAATTTATTGGTGGTGGCATAGAGAATCCCCAATGGGGCTGTGTGTATGTTAGAATCTATGATAGAAAATTTTGAAAAGCATGAATGAAATGGAAGAAAAATAAAATAAAAGAAAAGGTCACAAATGACTATCCCAAATGTCCAACATGAGTTTATCTTTCTAAAAGGAAAAAACCACCATTATAAACATTATAGGAAGATAATTATAAGGCTCCAACTATAAACATTACTTAATCATGAATTAAATGAATAATTCATATAGAGGATATTTTCAGGTTTAGAGTTTTAGAGAATCAGGTCATATCTATTACATCTCAAAAGATTACATATTAGAAACTTCTACTAAGTTTACATAAAATAAAAAAAACACATAAAAAGAAACATGTCTATTTACTTGTTTTATATAGAATGTCTCTCCTTGATCCCATCCTTGGCCCTATTCCATGTATTGCACGAACGAGTCACAACACTTGAGGTGGCGATAGTCCACACTTCCTCGTATGAAATTATCGCATTTTCACAACATGAAAAGCATAAAGTCATATTTTTAATATAAAATTAAAAAGCATATATAAAACATAAATATCATATATATCATATATAAAATATAGTGACAACATTATGGCCACCATGAAATGTGTTAAGAGAATATTGAACAATCATTGTTTCGTGAGGAGGAAATTCGCCATCCACAGAAACAGTATGTTCTTTAACCATTGGACGAAGGTGTGTGTAAGTGTAGCTCAAATAAATTCTATAAAAACATCCTAGTATATTGAATATACTGGTGTTGTTAAAAAAGAAAGTAATAAAAAGACTTTATAGGGTTGGATAAGCAAAATAAAACAAAAGAACACAAGTGAAGACATTACCTTTAAATTTGGTAACTCTTTTTGATTTGAGCTCAAAGGCTTCCTTGGAAAGGATTCTTCCAATGGTGAGGCTTCAATGATGAAGATAGGTATGTGAAGAGATGAAATGGGCAGGGGTTGTCCGATCCAAAGGCTTGAGAGGTTGGGGTAAGGTGGTAGAGGTGGGGGCCTTTTATAAGAGGAGAGGAGGGGAACTCTTGGAAAGTTATAAACTTTTACTTTATTATAAAATGCTTTTAGGATTTTAAAGGTCCCAAAATTATATATTTAGCGGATAAGGTGATAATATTTCGAAATCCACACATAAAATAGGCTTTTTACAAGTGTAGGTCTTAGATTTTACATTATATTTTAATTTTATTTAAATCGTTAAATAATGAGGTAATCGCTGCATCATCATGGTGTCATAAATAATTTAATTTATTTAATGTCTAAAAATTATAAAAAAAATCTCATGATGTAGGAAATATTTTTATATTTATAATTAATATTTATAGTAAAAAGATGACTTGTATAACCCCATGTAAAAATTGTTTTAGTAAAACAATACATGTTTGTGACATTTTAATTTTAACTTTAAATAAAAAGTTATTAATGTCATTTTCCAACCAAAGTGGCTCCATGGGGTCCCAAAGTTGACCCATGGATTTTCATGGTCGGCCATGACTCATCCAATAATGGTAGGACATGTGTCAATGTCATTTCATATTATTAAAACATTATTTTTACCTTAAATTACACTAATTACGTTTAACCACGATTAATAAAACATAAAAGTTACTATTCACCAAAAATTATTTTAATCTCATTGAACCACATTTTTCTTCCTAATTACAACCATGTATGTCGGATTTTTGAAAATAAAATCACCGAAGTGGTAAAGTTTCATTTAAATGAAAAATCAGTTTCTTTAACTACCACTTAGTGGTTTCACTATTCATCAAAAAATGAAGTTTTTCAGAAAAATACCAAAACTTCACCCTAAGCTATATTTGATATTCTGAATTCAAAAATGATGTTTATTTTAAAAAATTCAAAACATATATGTTTCATTAATTAATTTAATAATTAATTTCCACTGTCAAAACAAATAGCCTGTTTTTAAGAAACAATAACTATTAAAAGGTTAACACTAGTTTAAGTCTAATTTCAAAGTGAAATTAATTCCAATGACCACCATTGGATTAAATGGTAAAAATATATTATAAATACACTTTAATATCAATTAAAAATATAATCTATCCATATAAATAAATCAGATTAAAATAAGGTTTTGAATTAAAATGAAACATTTTCGATAAAAATGATCTTTATCAGAAAAATAACAAAAATGTACACAAAGTAAATTTTGATGTCCAGATTCTAAAGAAGGATTTTATTCTGTCAAATAAAACATATAAAATATTCAAAATTATATTTAAAAAGGGTACTCCAACAAAAGGCGGTTAATCGACATTTTTAAAGAATATTAGAAGATTTATGCTTAAAATTGGATTCATTTTCATTTTACGCCACTAACATTTATCGGATAAAATTAAAAATATTTGACAGTCATATATAATCATTTTGTAGTTAGTTCCATTCTTTCCTGCCATTACAATGGTTAGGCGTTAACTACCATTTAAAATAATATTATTTTATTATTAGAGTGCAACGTAAGATTTCAAAGGAACACGTTGTCGCGTATTGGGTACGCCATCGAGCATAGCGTTACCTTTAATGTAATATTAATATTTTATTCACAAATATGGATAAATATAAAAATTTCATATTCTTCATTTACCTAGGGTGTTACATCCTTCCCCCCTTTTGGAAATTGGTCCTCGCAATTTTAAAATTGGGCTCAGAAACTTCATTGAAATCCCCACATCGGAAAAGGAGTAAATTAAACTATCACTTTAAAAGAAAGAAAGGGAAGTACAAAGGTCACCCAAGTTAACCCATACTAGTATTCCATGTATGAAAACATGGATATGAAAGAAAAAACAAAGGGTCATGTTCAGAGGGAGTGTGATAGAAAACATGTTTAGGAGAAAGTTAACCACCAAAAAATCACAAACTTGTGATGGGTTAAACGGTATTGGATTCCCCAGTAGGAAAAGTTAACGAAGAACATTTTTTTAAGTTACTTTTGATTGAGGAATTTATTTTTGAGCTTAACTAAAACATAAGGAAACATACTTACTTGTCATGTTGACTTTCAACTTTTACTAGATTTCTTACACGAACTCATATTTTCTCCAAAAGATCAGTATTTTGGATGACTTGTTTACATTAAGAGAGCTATAGTCAACTTCTATAGAATCACCTAATCCCCAAAAGAGAACTGTATACTTCCCATGTCTTTAGACCTTAACCAAAACTAAAACCAAAAAGGTTAGTATGATATCAGATAATACCCAAAAAGGATAATCCATTATAAAAAGGAAATCTATTCATAATCTCCAAAATTTGTCCAACAAGACCCAAAGTTCAACGAAGACCAAAAGTAAACCAAACTAAGATTGTAACCCAAATATTTGAATGATTTAATAACATAGTCTTCCAAGTTAAATCGTAGTATTTATCTCCAAACAACATCACTTCCTCTTAAAATATTGTATTGAAAAGTAATTAACCTAATCACATATCCTCCATGATAGGATAATAATTTCCATAGATAACCCAAAATCAACTTACGCTTAATTCATAAAATCATCTAACTAAAAAGAATTAGTCAAACTAACCAGGGACTTCACGTAGTCCAGTGGTAGGCGATAAATACCAGTTGTACTTTGGTTATGGGTTCGATTCCCGCAGCTTTGTCCGACGCGACGGGTTGTCACATGGTCTTCATGTTGTCCTTTTTCCAAACTATATAATTCTTAAACCATTCCCCAAAAAGAGATAAAATCATAAAAAATAACCATAACATAATTTAACCTCAATTTTCTCTCATGCCTTTCACTTTCCATCATAACATATAGTAACCCATAAATACCTCAAAAGTAAGGATCATATAAACCCAAATGGTTCTTTTCAACTATGTCCACAAAAGAACAGATAACTATTCCTTGAATAAAAGTTTCATATATCAAACATCAGGGTTAAACATACAATAAAAAGTCTTCTATTGTAACCCCATCATCAAAAGAGACTTAATACTATTAAGAATTTCACCATAACTCTTGAAGCCCTTATATGTTGACTTCTTACTCATTCAACATTGTTCATGATCCATTAACCATTCCTTTCCAACTTATTCTGAAATACTTCTTTCCTACAAACAAAATCCTAATTCATATCCTAAGATTCCAAAATTGGAAAACAAATGTTATGAAATAATCAATACCTTTGATTGGTCATTGTCAGTTTCTTCATCCTCAATCAGAATGGCATTAGGTATTGGTAAATGAATGTTTGTACGATCTTAGTGATCCCATTCCCATAACTTCTTCATAGGACATGTGTTTGCATAATGACCACACACACCACATTTAAAACATTCAATTGATCCCTCAGAAAGAACTTCTTTACCTTTCCTCGATTCAACTGGATGCTTCCTTTTTCCGTGGCAGGTTTTTCTTTATGACCTTAATTTCCACATCTATAGCATATTTCTGTCCCATTGAATCATTTTCCTAGGTGTTTCTTTCCACATCTTTGACACATAGGTTTTTGAACACACTTACCTTTATGATTATTACCTGTAGTTCTGTAGGGATTTGTTTCTCGCATATATGATGCCTTATAGAAATCACCAAGGTTTAGGTGGTCAATTATGACACTAGATAGTTGGTTGAGTATAAAAACAAGATTTCTCTTTTTATCTCCCATATCATTTAGTTTCTCTCTCAAAAAACTGTCACAGTTTCCTTCACATCCACTGTTACTTTGGTTCCTGCTAGATCCAGCCATTTACTAAAACCAAAAAGGTTAGTGTGAGTATATCATCAAAACCATCATGTACTAATGAAGAAGATAAACACTAAGATATACTTACTCATTCAATTTATCTAAAACTAGGACTCTTTCTAAAATCCTAACCATTATAGTAATGTCACTTATGCTTAGAGATTACCCTAACCACTAAAGTTATCTAAACCGACCTCTGATACCAACTATAAGGCCCCAACCTTAAACATTACTTAATCATGAATTAAATGAATAATTCACATAGAGGATATTTTCAGGTTTAGAGTTTTAGAGAATTAGGTCATAACTATTACATCTCAAAAGATTACATAGTAGACACTTCTACTAAGTTTCCAAAAAATAAAATAAAAACACTTAAAAAGAAACACGTCTAGTTCCATTTTTTAGATAGAATGTCTTTCCTTGATCCAATCCTTGACCCTATTCTTCTGTATGTCCTATGAGAAATATTTCAAAAACTTGGGATGAGTATAAAAAGCCCAGTAAAGGATACACAAAGAAGGAAAACTGTTAGTTTTTCAAAACAACAAGTAAACCATGAGTAATTTACCAAAGTAATACTTTTCACCTTTATGAAGTAGTAAAAACTCTTCACTGAATAAAAGACCATTACATACACTTTTATAACCAAAATATTACCATAAAACCAATATAAAAAACACATAACATATAAAGGTAACTTGGGACATAAAAATACTTAAATGGAATAACCATACAGTCGACTTCCACACATACCTAATGGAATAGCCATACGACCGACTTCCATACCCAATGCATTGGAGGTTATAACGTAACCACCCGTCCTGGTTTTCATGGCACCACCCGTCATATGGTTTATCACGTAACCACCAGTAAAATGTCCAAGACCATCATTACACATAAAATATTGAAAATATAAACATTTCAATAACCACATTTCATTTGCAATCACAATAAGAATTTCCAAGATATTGAATTAATCAATCCATTTCCAAATATCATTTAAAAGATATTTTTGAATCAAAGTGTCCCATACCACTTTTAATATTTTAATGGAATTATAACATTAATGTCCATATAAATAAATACTGAAAACCATTTTGAAATCATGGACATTGCAGATAAATATTTAGAATAATGAATCTTTAAAACATTTAAAATGATATTTTTGTTAAAGAGTTTTTAACAAAATGAGAGACTCTTGAATACAAATAATGGTGGAATAACATTTAATCCGAACTTTATAATATCATGAGAATAAAGGGATTCAATATATAATATTTCAAAGGACAGTAGACACACCATATAAGATTGAATTGGTGCATAACAAAAATGAAGTCTCAATGGAAATGTAAATCGAGATGAAATCCATAATAAATATGGTATCCTTAAATCAAGGATAAACCTATAACATAATTATGTGTGAGAAATATAAATACACCCAATATAAGTGGATATTAAGTGTGAAACAATCAGAGGTCATTCACACATAATCTTGTAAAAACAAAACAAATGACCTAGATATTTAACTCAATGAAATGATATTGAGTTATGATTTCCCATTAAAGTTTGTAAGAATTTATCAATGAGATGATTATGTGTAGAAATATTATATCCACACATAGGATTGTGGAAATTACAACATTGATATTCCAGACATAATCGTGGCATAATAAAATCAAGAAGTAGAGGTTTAACCCAAATAATTGAATGTGGGTTAAGAAGTTCCCTTACAGAAATCTGACAGCGTAACGGCGTCACTTTAAAATTCAGAAAATGAGTTGATGAGAGAGAAAATGGTATCTCATCACTTGGACATAAAATTTACATAAATAAGGATATATTAGAACATATCCCAACATAATAGCATGTTAATTAAAAGACATAACAAAATAAGTCTTTTAAAAAGAGGAGGGTGAAAGGTCCCCTTACCGAGTTGGGTAACTTTCAAAACGTACACCCCATGGAAGAAGGGTCATACAAGGAAGATGTAAATACCCATAAATGAAATTATACTAAAAAAAGTGTATAATAATGGGCAGTACAAACACCACTCAAATGAAATATTGGCAAACGTAGCATAAATGTCACGGGAATAAAAGTGAGATGAAAAATCCCGTACGAAAACTCAAAAGCCTAACGACGCCACTTAAAACATCCAAAAATGGATTTAGGAGATCAAATAGGGACTCTATTAATATGAACATAATAATTAAAGTATGATGAATATAAAATAATATACCCAAACATAAGAAAGACGAGCTTAAAAGAAATGACATAAAAGAGAGAAGTTAAAAAGAAAGAGAGAGGTTGGATCCCTTACCTGAAGTCTGACTTGTCTTGTTCGTTTCTTTATATTACTGAATCATAAACTTTGGTCAATTTATAATTTCTTAATGATCTCCTTTAAAGGTTATTATTCAGTTCATATCACATATTATAATGTTATAATAATTGGTTAATAATGTGAGTTCATATTAGATGTTTTTGTCGATGTTTGGTAAATGAGTCAAAAATGAACTTGTTTGAAAATGATTGCCCATGTAGTTATAAGTAAATAATCTCCAAAATATTATTAATGATTTAAATATCATATATATCTAGTACAAATTAATTTTATACTACTCCATAACATTTGGAGATAAAAATAAATGAAATGCACCGTTCATGGAGACGGTAGGTTGTACTACGCATGAATGATAATTTCATTTCTTTGTCATATTAGTGGAATTAAAAATAATTGAGATATATATATATATTAATTACAGAATAATATATATGTTATATAGGTCACATATGTTTATTTATTTCATTCTTTAAACATTCCATGTATTGCACGAATGAGTCACATCACTTGAGGGGGCGGTAGTCCACACTTACTCGTATGAAATTATCGCATTTGCACAACATGAAAATCATAAAGGAATGTTTTAAATATAAAATTCAGAAGAATATAGAAAAAATAAATACAATATATATCATATATAAAATATAGTGACATCATAATGGATACCATGAAAGGTGTTAAGAGAAAATTGAACAATCATTGTTTCGTGATCAGAAATTCGCCATCCACAGAAACAGTATGTTAATTAACCATTAGACGAAGGTGTTTGTAAGTGTAGCTCCAATAAATCATATAACAACATCCTAGTATATTGAAGATACTGGTGTTGTTACAAAATAAAGGAATAAAAATATTTTAGAGGGCTGGATAAGCAAAATAAAACAAAAGGACACAAGGGAAGACATTACCTTTTAATTGGGTAACTCTTTTTGATTTGAGCTCAAAGGCTTCCTTGGAAAGGATTCTGCTGAAAGGTGAGGCTTCAATGATGAATATAGGGATGTGGAGAGATGAAATGGTCAGGGGTTGGCCGATCCAAAGGCTTGAGATGTGTGGGTAAGGTGGTAGAGGTGGGGGCCTTTTATAAGAGGAGAGGATGGGCACTCTTGGAATGTTATAAACTTTTACTTTATTATAAAATGATTTTAGGATTTTAAAGGTCCCAAAATTATATATTTCGAGTATAAGGTGATAAGAGTTCTAAATCCACCCATACAATAGGTTTTTTACAAGTGTAGGTCTTATATTTTACATTATCTTTTCATTTTATTTAAATAGTTAAATAATGGGGTAATCGCTGCATCATCATGGTGTCATAAAGAATTTAATTTATTTAATGTCTAAAAATTATAAAAAAGATATCATGATTTATGAAATCTTTTTAGATTTCTAATTAATATTTATAGTAAAAAATATGACTTCTATAACCCCATGTAAAAATTGTTTTAGTAAAACATTACATGTTTGTGACATTTTAATTTTATCTTTTAAAAAAAAGTTATTAATGTCATTTTCCAAACAAAGTGGCTCAATGGGGTCCCCAAGTTGACCCATGGATTTTCTTGGTCGGAAATGACTCATACAATAAGGGTAGTACATGTTTCAAGGTCATTTCATATTTTTAAAACATTATTTTTACCTTAAATTACACTAATTACCTTTAATCGTGATTAATAAAACATAAAAGTTACTATTCACCAAACATTATTTTAATCTCATTGAACAACATTTTACTTCCTAATGACAACCATGTATGTCGGATTTTTGAAAATCAAATCACAGAAGTGGTAAATATTCATTTAAATGAAAAATCAGTATCTTTAACTACCACTTAGTGGTTTCACTATTCATCAAAAATTGATGTTTTTCAGAAAAAGGCCAAAAATTCACCCTAAGCTATATTTGATATTCTGAATTCTAAAATGATGTATATTTTAAAAAATTCAAAACATATATGTCGCATTAATTAATTTAATAATTAATTCCTACTGTCAAAACAAATAGCTTGTTTTTAAGAAATAATATCTATTAAAAGATTAACACTAGTTTAAGTCCAATTTTAAAGTGAAATTAATTCCAATGACCATAATTGGATTAAATGGTAAAAATATATTCTAAATAAACTTTAACATAAATTAAAAATATAATCTATCCATATAAATAAATTAGATTAAATGATGGTTTTTAATAAAAATGCAACATTTTCTCTAAAAATGATCTCTATCGGAAAAATAACAAAAATTTACAGAAAGTAAATTTTGATGTCAAGATTCTAAAGAAGGATTTTATTTTGTAAAATACAACATATAAAATTCTGAAAAGTATATTTAATAAGGATTCTCCATCAAAAGGTGGTTAATCGACATTTTTAAAGAATATTAGAAGATTTATGCTTAAAATTGGATTCATTTGCATTTTACCACTCTAACATTTATTGGATAAAAGTAAAAATATTTGACAGACATATATAATAATTTTGTAGTTAGTTCCATTCTTTCCTTCCATTACAATGTCTAGGCGTTAACTAATATTTAAAATAATATTATTTTATTATTAGAGTGCAACGTAAGATTTCAAAGGAACACATTGTCGCCTATTGGGTACGCCATCGAGCATAGCGTTCCATTTAAAGTAACATTAATATTTTATTCAAAAATATGGATAAATATAAAAATGTCATATTCTTTATTTACCTGGGGTGTTACATCCTTCCCCCCTTTTGGGAATTGCGTCCTCACAATTTTAAAATTGGGCTTAGAATCTTTATTGAAAGCCCCACATCAGAAAATGAGTAAATTAAACTATCACTTTAAAAGAAATAAAGGGAAGTACAAAGGTTACACAAGTTAACCCATACTAGGATTCCATGTATGAAAACCTGGATATGAAAGAAAAAACAACGGGTCATGTTCAGAGGGAGTGTGATAGAAAAAATGTTTAGGAGAAAGTTAACCACCAGAAAATCACAAACTTGTGATGGGTTAAACGGTACTGGATTCCCCACTGGGAAAAGTTAATGAAAAACATTTTTCTATGTTACTTTTCCATGAGGAATTTATTTTTGAGCTTAACTAAAACATAAGGAAACATACATACTTGTCATGTTGACTTTCAACTATTACTAGATTTCTTACACGAACTCATATTTTCTCCAAAAGATGAGTATTTTGGATGACTTGTTTACATTAAGAGTGCTATAATCAACTTCTAGAGAATCACCTAATCCCCAAACGAGAACTGTATACTTCCCATGTCTTTAGACCTTAACAAAAACTAAAACCAAAAAGGTTAGTATGAGATCAGATAATACCTAAAAAGGATAATCCTTTATAAAAAGGAAATCTATTCTTAATCTCCAAAATTTTTCCAACAAGACCCAAAGTTCAACGAAGTCCAAAAGTAAACCAAACTATGATTGAAACCCAAATATTTGAAGGATTTAATCACATATTCTTCCATGTTAAATCGTAACATTTATCTCCAAACAACATCAGTTGCTCTTAAAGTCTCGTATTGAAAAGGAATTAACCTAATCACATATCCTCCATGACAGGTTAATAATTTCCATAGATAACCCAAAATGAACTTACACTTAATTCAAAAAATCATCTAACTAAAAAGAATTAGTCAAACTAACCAGGGACTTCACGTAGTCCAATGGTAGGCGATAAATACCAGTCACACTTCGGTTGTGGGTTCGATTCCCACAGTTTTGTCCAACACGACGGGTTGTCACACGGTCTGCGTGTTTTCCCTTTTCCAAACTATATAATTCTCAAATCATTCCCCAAAAAGAGATAAAATCATCAAAAATAACCATAACATTATTTAACCGCAATTTTCTCTCATGCCTTTCAATTTCCATCATAACATATAGTAACCCATAATTACCTCAAAAGTAAGGATTATATAAACCCAAATGGTTCTTTATAAGTTTGTCCACAAAAGAACAGATAACTATTCCTTGAATAAAATTTTCATATATCAAACATCATGGTTACACATACTATAAAAAGTCTTCTAATGTAACCCCATCATCAAAAGAGACTTAATACTCTTATGAATTTTACCATAACTCTTGAAGCCCTTATATATTGACTTCTTACACATTCAACATTCTTCTTGATCCATTAACCATTCATTTCCAACTTTTTCTGAAATACTTCTTTCCTACAAACAAAATCATGAATCATATCGTAAGATTCCAAAATAGGAAAACAAATGTTCTGAAATAATCCATACCTTTGATTGGTCATTGTTAGTTTCTTCATACTCAATTAGAATGGCATTAGGTATTGGTAAATGAATATTTGTATGATCTTGGTGATCCCATTCCCTTAACTTCTTCATAGGACATGTGTTTGCCTAATGACTATGCACACCACATTTAAAACATTCAATTGATCCCTCAGAAAGAAATTCTTTCCGTTTCCTCGAGTCAACGGGATGCTTCCTTTTTCCATGGAAGGTTCTAGCTTTATGACCTTCATTTCCACATCAATAGCATATTTCTGTCCCATTGAAACATTTTCCTAGGTGTTTCTTTCCACATCTTTGACACATATGTTTTTGAACACACTTACCTTTATGATTATTACCTGTAGTTCTGTAGGGATTTGTTTCTCGCATATATGATGCCTTATATAAATCACCAAGGTTTAGGTGGTCAATTATGACTCCAAATAGTTGGTTGAGGATAAACACAAGATTTCTCATTTCAGCTCCCATATCATTCAGTTGCTCGCTCAAAAAACTATCACAGTTTCCTTCACATCCACTGTTAATTTGGTGCCTGTTAGATCCAGTCGTTTACTAAAACCAAAAAGGTTAGTGTGAGTATATCAACAAAACCATCATGTACTAATGAGGAAGATAAACACTAAGATATACTTCCTCATTCACTTTATGTAAATATAGGGCTCTTTCTGAAATCCTAACCATTATGGTAATGTCACTTTTGCTTAGAGAATACCCTAACCTCAAAAGTTATCTAAACCAACCTCTGATACCAACTACAAGGCCCCAACTTTAAACATTACTTAATCATGAATTAAATGAATAATTCACATAGAGGATCTTTTACGGTTTAGAGTTTTAGATAATAAGGTCATAACTAGTACATCTCAATGGATTATATAGTAGACACTTCTATTAAGTTTCCATAAAATAAAAAAACACATAAAAAGAAACATTTCTAGTTCCATGTTTTAGATAGAATGTCTTTCATTGATCCCATCCTTGACCCTATTCATCTTTATATCCTGTGGGAAATATTTCAAAAACCTGGGATGAGCATAAAAATCCAATAAAGGATAGAAAAAGAAAGAAAACTGTTAGTTTTTCAAAACAACAAGTAAACCATGAGCACTTTACCAAAGTAATACTTTTCACCTTTATGAAGTAGTAAAAAATCTTCACTGAATAAAATACCATTACTTACCATTTTATAACCAAAAGATTACCATAAAACCCATATAAAGAACACATAACATATAAAGGTAACTTGGGACATAAACATAATTAAATGGAATAACCATACAGTCAACTTCCACACATACATAATGGAATATCCATACAGACGACTTCCATACCCAATGCATTGGAGGTTATAACGTAACCACCCGTCCTGGTATTTACGACACCACCTGTCATATGGTTTATCACGTAAAAACCCTTAAAATGTCCAAGTACCATCATTACACATAAAATATTGAAACTTTAAACATTTCAATAACAACATTTCATTTGCAATCACAATAAGTAATTCCAAGATACTGAATTAATCAATCCATTTCCAAAAATCATTTAAAAGAGATTTTTGAATAAAAGTGTCCCATTACACTTTGAAGATTTTAATGGAATTATAACATTAATGTCCATATAAATAAATACAGAAAACCATTTTGAAAACATGGACATTAAAGATAAATATTTAGAATAATGAATCTTTAAAACATTTAAAACCATATTTTTGTTAAAGAGTTTTTTAACAAAATGAGAGACTCTTGAATACAAATTATGGAGGAATAACATTTAATCCGAACTTTATAATATCATGATAATAAAGGGATTCATGATATAATATGTCAATGGACAGTATGCACACCATATAAGAGTGAATTGGTGCATAACAACAATGAACTCTCAATGGAAATGTAAATCGAGATGAAATCCATTATAAAGATGGTATCCTTAAATTAAGGATAAACCTATCACATGATTATGTGTGAGAAATATAAATAAACCCAATATAAGTGGATATTATGTGTGAAACAATCAGAGTTCATTCACACATAATCATGTAAAATCAAACCAAATGACATAGATATTTAACTCAATGAAATGAGATTGAGTTATGATTTCCCATAAAAGTTCGTAAGAATTTATCAATGATATGATTATTTGTAGAAATACTATATTCAAACAAAGTATTGTGTAAATTACTACATAGATATTCCACACATAATGTTGGCATAATAAAATCATGAAGTAGAGGTTTAACCCAAATAATTAAAAGTGGTGTAAGAAGTTCCCTTACAGAAATCCCACAGCCTAATAACGTCACTTTAAAATTCAGAAAATGAGTTGACGAGAGAGAAAATGGTATCTCATCACTTGGACATAAAATTTACATAATTAAGGATATATAAGAACATATCCCAACATAATATCATGCAAATTAAAAGACATAACAAACGAAGTCTTTTAAAAAGAGGAGGGTGAAAGGTCCCCTTACCGAGTTGGTTAACTTTTGAAACGTACACCCCATGGAAGAAGGGTCATAAAAGGAAGATATAAATACCCATAAATGAAATTACACTACACAAAGTGTATAATAATGGTCAGTACATACAACAATCAAAGGAAATAGTGAAAAATGTAGCATAAATGACACGTGAATAAAAGTGAGATGAAAAATCCCTTACGAAAACTCGGCAGCCTAACGACGCCACTTAAACCATCCAAAAAATTGATTTATGAGATCAAATAGTGACTCTATTAATATGAAAATAAGAATTAATGTATGAGGAATATAAAATAAAATCTCCAAACATAAGAAATATGAGATTAAAAGAAATGACATAAAAGAGAGTACTTAAAAAGAAAAAGAGAGTTTGGATCCCTTACCTCAAGTCTGACTTGTCTTGTTTGTTTCATATTATTCATGAATAATAAACTTTGGTAAATTTATAATTGATTAAGGATCTCTTTTAAATATTATTATTCAGTTCATAACACATATTATAATGTTATAATAATTGGTTAATAATGTGAGTTCATATCAGACATTTTTGTCGATGTTCGGTACATGAGTCAAAAATGAACTTGTTTGAAAATGATTGTCCATGTAGTTATAAGTAAATCATCTCCAGACTATTATTAATGATTTAAATATCATATATATCCAGTAAATATAGATTTTATACTACTACATAACATTTGGAGATAAAAAGAAATGAAATGCACCGTTCATGGAGACGGTAGGCTGTACGTACGCATGAACGCTACTTTCATTTCTTTGTCATATTAGTATAATTGAAAATAATTGAGAGATATATATATTATAATTAAATTATAATATATATGTTATATAGGTCACATATGTTTATTTATTTCATTATTTAAACATTCCATGTATTTCACGAACGAGTCACATCACTTGAGGGGGCGATAGTCCACACTTCCTCGTATGAAATTATCGCATTTGAACAACATGAAAAGAAAAAATGCATGTTTTAAATATAAAATTCAGAAGCATATAGAAAAAATAAATACCATATATATCATATATAAAATATAGTGACATCATAATGGCCACCATGAAAGGTGTTAAGAGAATATTTCATAATCATTGTTTCGTGAGGCAGAAATTCACCATCCACAGAAACATTATGTATTTTATCCATTAGACAAAGGTGTGTGTAAGTGTAGATCAAATCCATCATATAACAACATCCTATTATATTTGAAGATACTGGTTTTGTTACAAAAGGATGGAATAAAAAGAGTTTAGAGGGTTGGAGAAGCAAAATAAAACAAAAGAACACAAGGGAGACATTACCTTTAAATTGGGTAACTCTTTTGGGTTTGAGCTCAAAGGCTTCCTTTGAAAGGATTCTGCCCAAAGGTGAGGATTAAATGATGAAGAGAGAGATGTGGAGAGATGAAATGTCAGGGGTTGGCCGATCCAAAGGCTTGAGAGGTGTGGGTAAGGTGGTAGAGGTGGGGGCCTTTTATAAGAGGAATGGAGGGGCACTCTTGGAAAGTTATAAACTTCTACTTTATTATAAAATGATTTTCGGATTATAAAGGTCCCAAAATTATATATTTCAAGGTTAAGGTGATAAGAGTTCTAAATCCACCCATCCAATAGGTTTTTGACAAGTTTAGGTCAAATATTTTACATTATCTTTTCATTTTATTTAAATTGTTAAATAATGAGGTAATCGCTGCATCATCATAGTGTCATAAATAATTTAATTTATTTAATGTCTAAAAATTATAAAAAAATATCATGATATAAGAAATATTTTTATATTTCTAATTAATTTTTATAGTAAAAATTATGACTTGTATAAACCCATGTAAAAATTGTTTGGGTCGGACATGACTCATCCAATAAGGGTAGGACATGTGTCAAGGTCATTTCATATGATTAAAACATTATTTTTACCATAAATTACACTAATTACCTTTAATCGCGATTAATAAAACTTAAAAGTTACTATTCACCAAAAATTATTTTAATCTCATTGAACCACATATTACTTCCTAATGACAACCATGTATGTCGGATTTTTGAAAATCAAATCACAGAAGTGGTAATGTTTCATTTAAATGAAAAATCAGTTTCTTTAACTACCACTTAGTGGTTTCACTATTCATCAAAAATTGAGGTTTTTCAGAAAAATACCAAAAATTCACCCTAAGCTATATTTGATATTCTGAATTCAAAAATGATGTCTATTTAAAAAATTCAAAACATATAAGTTGAATTAATTAATTTAATAATTAATTCCATCTTCCAAAACAAATAGCGTGTTTTTAAGAAACAATATCTATTAAAAGATTAACACTAGTTTAAGTCCAATTTCCAAGTGAAATTAATTCCAATGACCACCACTGGATTAAATGTTAAAAATAAATTGTAAATAAACTTTAATCTCATTATAAATATAATCAATCCATATAAATAAATCAGATTAAAAGGAGTTTCTGAATTAAAATGCAACATTTTCACTAAAAATGATCTTTATTGGAAAAATAACAAAAATTTGCCCAAAGTAAATTTTGATGTCCAGATTTTAAAGAAGGATTTTATTTTATCAAACACAACATATAATATTTTCAAAAGTGTATTTAAAAAGGGTTCTCCATCAAAATGTGGTTAATGAACCTTTTTAAAGAATATTAGAAGATTTATGCTTAAAATTGGATTTATTTGCATTTTATGCCTCTAACATTTATTGGATAAAAGTAAAATTATTTGATAGACATATATAATAATTTTTTAGTTAGTTCCATTTTTTCCTTCCATTACAATGGCTAGGCGTTAACTACCATTTAAAATAATATTATTTTATTATTAGAGTGCAACGTAAGATTTCAAAGGAACACGTTGTCACGTATTGGGTACGCCATCGAGCATAGCATTCCCTTTAAAGTAATATTAATATTTTATTCACAAATATGGATAAATATAAAAATGACATATTCTTTATTTACCTGGGGTGTTACAGACAAAATATCAATATGATTATCCATTCAACAGATATCACTAAATGAATTTTTGTAAATAAATTATCATATAATTAATTTAGATTTTAGTTATTTTTTATATTTCTAAAGTCCAACATGATTGTATATTTCTAAAAGGAAAAAACCACCATTCTAAACAATATTGGATGAAGATAAAATCAATATGTTTCTCCATTAAAAATATATCACTAAATTAACATTATTAAATAAATTCGCATTTAATTAATTAAATATTAGTTATTATTTATTTTATGAATATTTAAACATCTAATATTTCTGCAAAAATATTTTCCTAGTGTAAATACCCTATTTCGAGAACAACCAAATCTGTCATAAAAAATTATGTAAGATCAAATACTAGGGTAAATGAACATTTTATACCTCCTTAGTATGAGAAAGAAAAAAAGAAAATTTCAACTCAATTTTATAGTCTATAAAAACACAGGTCATTGAAAACACTCGAACATAACCCTTATCATTCATTATATGGCTTAGTGGTAATATAGAGCTCTTTCTCACATTCTGATCATATATAGAACTAGGATATACAAAATATCTAATTATCAATCTCACAGAATCCAAAACCCTTTTAATATGAAATTTGTTCAACTACAAGTGATATTGTACATCCAACTATAGGAGTGGCCTTATTATATACTTATGTCTGAACACCACGTTCAATGAACCACCATGTATCCATAATCAAATGAAATGATATGATATGGATAATACTTACTATTCCCAATAATCAATAAAAAAATAACCTTTTCCCACATCCTAATAATGGGTTCCATTGGAAATAGTGAACATTAAATAATAATATGGCAACTGGTATCAAATGGATAATTGTTTACTCCCCACCATAATGAATACCATATACCGCTTCATGAGTGATGCCTCAACATCATAAAACTTCAAACACAAGACACTCAAAACAATACGTTATCTTTTCCATGTTAATACCTCACTAAGAGCGATCAAATCATTTATTCCCCAGCGCAGTATCCATGAGTTATGCCTCCTCAAAATGGCTGTACATTTCTCATTTCATAAAAAACTTTTTAATCCAACCCCAAAACATTTATTAAAACCATCATCACATAGTTAGAACACGCCTTATCAATGATTTGTGATTTAAAAAATAATATGTGAAAACAAAAAATATCATTCATATATCTCATAGTACATTTTGTGTAAAATTATAAACCACCTAGTTAAGGACCGAAATCATGCTAATTTGGGACATCCATCAATAAAGAAAAGATATTCAAAATATATGGAACCTTAGTCTCATTAATAAATAACATATCCCTAAATATCTCATCAAAATCAAACACCTAACCTATTCCATAATTTATTCCACTATGGATTTTCATTTTACTTTTTTTATTAATTAATTTGTTAGCCACCCAATAACTGATTAACATGTCCATGTGCCCAAACAACCATACACATGATATCCAGTCTCAAAACCCAATCACTCAAAGAGAATTCATAGATACCAAAGGCTTGATCATCCCCATATTGAAAACCCTAAGCACCACCTATGCATCAATATCAATATGATCTTACAGTCCAGTTCACTACCCCAAAATGTATTTTTGAACCCTGTTCAACCCCTTTTTGAGGCTTCCCACGATCAAATGAACCATGGACTCATTAAGGTGTGGGAAAAAACTAAGGGTATCTAGGTACACCACCTTGAACTACTTATCATTTCTCATATATGGGTCACTAGGTCTGAATGCCTAGACTATAGGTCAAACCCTTCACTTTGGTGACATCTCATTGTGCATCTATAAGGCCCCAACCTTAAACATTACATAATCTGGAGTTATGTCAAGAATTCAACATTGAGGATATTTTGAGGATTATTATTTAAGATAATTAGGATATAAAATCTACATAACAATAGGGATATCAAAATTAGACACTTCTACTCACTATCCATTTTTTTCATAATACAAAATCTCTTTAAAACAAAACATGGCACTGTTTGATGTTTTAACAAAATAGCATTTCCTTGATACCATCAATGAATCTATTATTACTTATTCCCTATGAAAAAAAATTCAATACATGGGAAGAGTATAAAAATCATAGTAAAGTTTACATAATGAATGAAAACTGTTAGTCATCAGATGACATCAAATCAGCGAATAATTTATCAAACACTAATGGTTTTCATTTTTAAGAAGTAGTAAATTTACATCACTAAATATAAACTCATTGCTTGACCTTTTTGTAACCAAAATATTACCATAAAACACATATAAAGAAACATATAGTATATAAAATTAACCTGGGACAGAAAAATACTTAAA
Organism: Viscum album; assembly: GCA_963277665.1. Classification (NCBI taxonomy): domain Eukaryota; kingdom Viridiplantae; phylum Streptophyta; class Magnoliopsida; order Santalales; family Viscaceae; genus Viscum; species Viscum album. The sequence continues at coordinate 964,021,909 of OY728163.1, read as the reverse complement.
TGGAATAACCATACAGTTGACTGACACACACATCATTGAATGGAATAGCGCTACACATGACTTCCATAACCAATGTATCAGAGGTTATAACATAACCACCCATCCTTGATTTGTCACCGAACCACCTGTAATTTGGTTTACTATGTAACCACTCATCAATGGTTGATCGCGTAACCACCCATAAAATGTCCAAGAACCATTATATAATCATAACATATAAAATATTACAAATATCAACATTTCAGTAATAACATTTAATTTTCAATCAAAATAAATCATTTCAAAATATTGATATTGTTAATCCATTTAAAAAAACATTTTCTATACCTAAGCACCCAAAAAGGGAATAAGGGATTTCTTTTACTTTTAAAAACATTATGTCTTATAGAGGATTCCAAATAACGATTATGGCGGTGGAGAGGTCATTGCCGCCGCATATAAAAAATTCATTTTGTAATTTTGTAAAACACTCCATAGAAAAATATTCCCTTTAAAAGAAATTAAAATTAAAAGGGGTTTATTATAAATCATATAAAATAAGAAGTTATATATTACCAAGATGTACCATAATTAAAGGAGATTGAGATGTAGTCCCTTACCTTGAGTCTGATTCGTCACATGAGTTCCTCATTCTTCCTAAATAATAAAAATAAGGTAATTTATACTTTCTTAATACCTGTTTTCAATTATATTATTCCTTTTATATCATTTGTTACCTTTTTATACAAATCATATAATTATTCAAGTTCATTAGGTCATTTCGTCGATGTTCGGTACTTGAGTAAAAAATGAACTAGTTATAATTACAAATTTTCCATGTGGTCAAAAGTGAAATATTTCAATAATAGTATTAATGATTTAAATATCATGATTATATATTTATAATATTCCATAACATTTGTATATAATAAATGAAATTCACCGTTAATAGAGACAGTAAGATATACGTACGGATGAACGCTACATTCATTTATTTGTCATACTAATGAAATGCAAACTAAATGATACATAGTTATATAAAAATTCTAGAATAATATCTTATTATTTATATGTTACATATGTTTATTAATTTAATCCTTTATACATTCCATGTATGTCATGAAGAAATCATATTACCTTGAGGGGGTGGTAGTCAGTACTTCTACAAATGGAATTATCGCATTTACACATCATGAAAATCATTAATGTATTTTTATAAAGATTATTAAAGTATAATAAATAAAATATAAATAAAATATATATCATATATAAATATAGTTTTTTCTTAATTTCCACCTTGATTGGTGGTAGGGGAAATTTGGGCAATTAGTATTTCATGAGGTAGTAGTTCACCATACACAAAAATAGAGTGTTCAAATTCATTAGATAGATGTGTGTGTAAGTGTAGTTCAAATAATTATCATAACAACACCATAGTATATTGAAAATACTGGTGTTGTTATGTAATAAAATAATAAGAACATAATAGGAAGTGGATAAGTAAAATAATGGAAAGGATCTTTAGAGAAGACACTACCTCTAAAAACATGTAACTCTATTTGATTTGAGACAAAAAGAATTCTTGAATTCCTTTCTACCTAAAGTAACCCTTCTAGGATTAAGGAAGGGATGTAATAATCTTATTTTATTATATATTTGAAGATCTTGTGGGATTTGGAGGGGTGATTAAGGGTTATAGTTGGTGGAATTTTACAACAGGGAGGAGGGGTTCTTTAGGAATGTCATGAATGATTAATTAATTATAAACAAAATTTCGATTTCAAAAGGTACAAAACTAATTTAATTAAAATACAATAAGATTATTTATATAAATAATTTCAACCAATTGGTTTTAGAAATGTTTTAGTTTCAAATGTAACCTTATCTTTTAGCTTTAACCCTAAGTAAACTAATTTATCTCTTACCATGTCTTCTTGTATATTTATACTATATGGTTAAAATAGTTACCATAAAATTACAATAGAAAATAAAGTGGTTCATCAATGCCATTTTCATCATTATCTAATTCATTTTACTGAATATTATATTTTTATGACTATTATATCATTTAATAAAATAGTAATTTTTTTAAAACTCATTTATGTCAATTTTTATATTATTCATTTCATGACTTTTAAAAAAATCCATAACAACTTTATTCTTTTGAAAAAACTATTTAATTAAAATATAATAGAGTCATAATCCTTATTTAAATTAGTTGATGGAAAAGAATTTATCAAAATAAATTTATTTTAATATTTATAATCTCATTTATTTTAATCATTCATTAATAAGGTAATCACTACATCAATATTGTGTCATAAATATATTTATTTATTTGATATATAAATCTTATAAATAAAATACCATGATGTATGAAATATTATTGGATTTATAATTACTATTTATAGTAAAAAAATATCACTTATATAACCCCATATAAAAATTGATTTACAAAATGATATATGTTTATGTTAAAATTTCCATTATATTAAATTAATTCTTATAAAATGTCATTTTTAAATCAATGTGGCTCCATAGGGTCCCAAAATTGTCTCAAGGATTCCATATTTGGACATATCTCATCAAATAATATTAGGACATGTTTTAGGGTAATTTTATATTATTATAATATTATATTTTTCCTTATTTACCACATTTACCTTTTAACCTTCATAAATAAAATAATTACTGAAGTTATTATTCAAAATGCCTAAAACTAAAAGGTACCTATTTACTCAATTTGGACCTTTTGATTCCATATATGGAATCCTTTTTTTACAATTCAAAACACATAATTTTCAGTAATTAATTTAAAATTAATTCTCGTTGTTAAAACTATAAAGTGGGTTTTTAAGAATTAATAATTATCAAAATATTAACAAATTTTTATGTACAATTTCAATGTGAAATTACATTCGATGAATTTTTTTGTTAAATTATATAAATTTAATACAATTAAACTTTCTAACCAATTAAAAGGACAATAAAACTACACAAATAAATTACATGAAAATTAAAAAAAATGAACTTTACCAAACAATACCAAAATTTCATACAAAATAAATTTTGTTGTTTCTTTTCTATAAAATAACTTTATTTTGTCAAATATAACATATAAAAGTTACAAAATCAATACTTAAAAATGGTTTTCCATCAAAAGGTGGTAAAACTGTATTTTTAGAAAAAATACATCCATTATCTGAAAAATTTAATTTGTTCTTATATTATATCTAGAAAACATATAATATGAATTTAAAACATTATATTAAATATATATCATATATATTTCATTAAATAAAAATCCATAAAGGAGGATATGAAAACATAATTATTGTCTTTTAAATAGGTTTTCATGAAAACACACCCATCAATTGGTTTTTAATTCAATTTATAATAATTTTAATAACAAATGAATAAATGTTTAAACATATGTAAACCATATTTCAAAATTAATTTGATACTATTAATTCCATCCATTCCAATAACTTGTCATTAACTAACATTTTAAAAAATAATAATATTATTGTATTATATTTCTGTATAACTCAAAGTTGTGTGCAATGTAATATTTCAGAGAAATCCATTGTGGCATGTCAAGTATACTATGAGAAAAAGCATTCACTTTGATTTAAAATAAATATCTTATTCATATGTATTAATAGAAATAATAAATTATTATTTTATAAATACCTGGGTTGTGACATCCTTCCTGGATTTTGGAAATTTCATTCTCATAATTTAAAAATCCAGCGCAGAAAAATCATTCGAAGTCCCACATCATAAAATGAGTTAATAAAAAATCACATTAAATAAAAGAAGTAGGAGTAAAAATGTCACCTAAGATAATACATAATAGGATTCAATGAAATAATGTATATGAAAGAGAAAACTAATAATCATTTTTTGAAGGAGAGTGATATAAAACATTATTAGGAGAAAGTTATCCCCAAGAGAACCACAAACATGTGATGGGTTAAACGGTCTTTGATTCCCCAATATGAAAATAAAACAAGCAAAAAAAGTTTATGTTCCTTTTAATAATGTTGAGAAATTATTTTACTACATAGAATAAGATCATAAAGAAATATATTTATCTTTCAATTAGTGTTTCAATGTTTAATAAATATCTTTCACAAACTCATCGTTTCTTCAAATGATGAGTATTCAAGATGAGTTGGTCACATCTGATGTTCTATAATCATCTTCTAGAGAATAACATAATCCACAAAAGATGAACTATATATAATCCCCCTATCTTTTGAAATTTACCAAAACCAAAAGGTTAGTACAATATTAGATAATCCCCTAAAAGGATAATCATTTATAAGAAACTAATCATAATCTCCAAAATTCAGCAAACAATACCAAAATTTCATCAAAGACCATTAGATACACAACTATACTTAAAATTCCTCAATATAATCCAAACTAATATTGAAACCCAAAACTCAGAATAATTTGATCACATAATCTTCTATAATAAATCTTTACATTTATAACAACAACGAATATTAAAGTATCATACTGAAAGTAATTATCCAAATAAGATATTATCAAAGATAGGTTAATCATTTCCATAAATTACACAAATCAGCATATGTCAATAATAAAAAATTATATTCTTCCAAATTAAAATGTCATACATTACTAATTAAATTAAATCCCATAGTATTATATATTTCTTAGGCATATCATGTCCCCAAAAGATCAAAAGTCATCCAAAATTGTGATTTTCACTTAATCACCACATAATTTTCATATACTGAAGATATCCATTTGATAAAACATAAGTTCCAAAAATCAACGTCTTCTTGATTTATAAAATCAGTTAACTATAAACAATATATCATACTATTCAGGGACTTTACGTAGTCTAGTGGTAGGTGAGAAATCTCAGTCACACATTGGTTGTGGGATCGATTCCTGCAACTTTGTCTAATGTGATGGGTTGTCACACAGTCGTCATGTTGTCCTTTTATAATAAAAATGTATAGTTATAATAACATTTAAAAATGATATAAAATCCTTAAAAATATCCGTAACATGTTTTAACCCCAATTGATATTTCATACCACGCATTTTTCATCCCAAAAACTAATAACCCATAATTGCCTCAAATTTAAGGACCATATAAACCATAATTGTTCTTTGTAACAATATACAAAAAATAAAATACAATTATTCCTCAATTAACATTTTTATATCAAAAACTTAAGGGTTAAAAATACTTGAAGTTTTCCAAAGTAACCTCATCATTAATACATTTAAAAATATCATCATAATAGATCTGACATAACTCTTCGATTCCTAAAATGTACACATCTTAATAATCGATCATTATTAATGATACTTTATCCATGTTTATCCATATTATTCTTTTATACATAATTCATACAATTAAAATAATCCATAATTTCCTAATATATCTATAATGTCAAAACACGAGCTATGAAATAATCCATACCATTCATAGGTCATTTTTAGTTTACTCATAATCAATTGGAAGAGCATTAGGTATTGGTAAACATATATTTGTACCATCCCTTTGATCCCATTCCCAAAACATCTTCATAAGAAATATATTTTCATACTGAACATGCACACCACATTTAAAACATTCAATTGATCCCTTAGAAGGAACTTCTTTCCCTTTCCCAGGGTCAACTGAACACTTTATTTTTCCATGGAAGGTTATAGAATTATGACCATAATTACAACTTCTATAACATATTTACATACCATTGAATCATTTTCAGAGGTGTTTATTTCTACATCCTTGACACATAGTTTTTTGAATATTCTTACCTTTATTATAATAACATGAACTTCCAAAGGGTTTTGTTTGTCATATATATGATGCCATAAAAAAATCCCTAAGGTTCAAGTGGTCAATAATGGCTCTATATAGTTGGTTAAGAATAACCAAAAGAGTTGTCATTGAAGCTCCCATTTCATTCCGTTTCTCATTCAGAAAACCATCATAGTTACCTTCATATCCACTGTTACATTGTTTCCAGATAGATCCAACCATTTAATAAAACCAAAAAGTTCTGTTTGAGTATAGTAGTAAAATCATCATATACTATCTTTTGAGGATGGTAAACAAATAGATATACTTATTCATGTTATCTTAAACTTATTCAGTTTATATAAAATGAAAATGAATATTTCTAATATGCTAACCATTATGGCGATGTCACTTATGCTTAATTTACAACCTAAACTCTAAGGTTATCTAATCCGACCTCTGATACCAACTATAAGGCTCCGACCCTAAACATTACATAATCTTGAGTAAAGTCAAGAATTATACATTGAGGATATTTTTAGGTTAATTGTTTTAGAGAATTAATCCATAACATTTACATAACCACTTGAATATTACATGTAGATACTTCTACTCACTATCGATTATTTCATAAAACAATAACTCTTTAAAATGGAACATGACATCTTTTCATGTTTTAATAGCATAACATTTCCTTGATCACATCATTGACCATATTCTTCCATATGTCTTGTGAAAAACATTTCAAAACATTGTATGAAAATATAAATCTCAGTAAGGTATATATAAAGAAATAAAACTATTAATCATGGGATAAAATGATGACTATGATTATTTTATCAAAAAGATATAATTTTCACCATTAATATGTAGTAAATATACATCAAAAAATATAGACTCGTTACTTACCAATTTTTTACCAAAATATTACCATAAATTCCATATAAAGAAACATATAGTATATAATGTTAACATTGGACATAAACAAACTTAAATGGAATAACCATACAGTTGACTTCCACACATATAACTAAATAGAATAGACATACGACCGACTTCTGTACCCAATGCATTAGAGGTTATAATGTAACCACCCATCTTTGGTTTATCATGGAACCACCATCATTTGGTTTATCAAATAACCACCCATCATTGGTTTATCATGTAAACACATTTCAAATTTCCAAATACCATTATATAATCATAACACATAAAATATTAAAAATATCAACATTTCACTAATAACATTTAATTTGAAATCACAAGAAATTATTTCAATATATTGAAATACTATATCTATTTAAAAAACCATTTTCAACACTAAGACAACCAAAATGGGAATAAGAGATTTCTTTTTCTTTCAAAAATAGTATGGCTCATAGAAGAAGTCAAATAACGATTACGGCGGCGGAGAGGTCATTGTTGCCTCATATGTTAAAAAAATTCTTTTTTTCATTTAGTAAAACGTTTCAAAGAAAAATGATTACCATTTATTAAAATTAAAATTCAAAGGGGTTTTTTTATACACCGTATAAAAGAAGAAGGTGTATATTCTCAAGATATGTCACAATAAAAGGGGATAGAGACGAAGTCCCTTACCTTGAGTTTGATTCGTAACATAGGTTCCTTGTTCTTCTTAAATGATAAAATTATGTTTATTTATACTTGTGTATGAAAATTTTTTAATTTTATTATTCATTTTATACCTATTATTAAATTTATATAAAAATTATATAATTATTTAGGTTCATATCAATCATTTCGTCGATGTTCGATACTTGAGTCAAAAATGAACCTGTTATAATTACAAATTGCCCATGTGGTAAAAAGTAAATTATCTCTATAATAGTATTGATGATTTAAATATCATTTATATTTAGTGTATATTTTTTTATAATATTTCATAACTTTTTGTGATATGAAATTAAATTCACTATTCATGGAGATGGTAAGTCGTACGAATGCCTGAACGCTACATTCATTTATTTTTCATATAAAAGAAATGAAAACTAAATGATACATAGGTATATAATTTTTACTATATAATATAATATGACATATATGTTACATATGTTCATTAACTACATACTTTATGTGTTCCATGTATGTAATGAATAAATCAGATCACTTTGAGGGGGGGGGGTATTCTGCACTTCCTCAAATGAAATTATCATATTTACACATCATGAAAAGCATAAAGGAATGATTGTAAAGAGAAGTTATAGTTTCTTAAAGACAATATATATATAATATATATATATATATACTTATTTATAATATTTTCCCATCATAATGTACACCATGAGTGGTTTTATGGGAAAATCAAACAATCATCATTTCGTGAGGCCGCAGTTCGACGTACAGAGAAACAATATGTTCATATCGATTAGATGGAGGTGTGTGTGAGTGTAGTTGTAATATTTTTCATAAAAACATTATAGTATATTTAGGATAATGGTTATTTATGTAGTCAATATATAATAATAGAATACTGTTTGGTGAAGTGAAATAATAGAAATGATCTTTAGAGAAGACTCTACATCGTTACACGTGTAACTCTCTTTTATTAGAGCCAAAAGGATTTTTTTGAATTGAATTCTGCCTTAGGTAAGTATTATAAGTGAAAGGAAGGTATTTTGAAAGCTTATTGGATTATAGTTTGTATGAGACAATGGGATTGAGAGGTGTGAGTAAGGGTTATTGTTGGTTTCCTTTTATAAGAGGGAGGAGGGGTACATTAAGAATATCTTGAAATAATATTTTATTATAAACCGAATCTCTATTTATAAAGGCCCACAACTAATATAATTCAAATATAATATGAGTATTGTTCTAAATACACTCAACCAATAGGCTTTAGACATGTTTTTATTTCTAATATAATGTTATATTTTATCTTTAACCCTAAGTTAACTAATTTAACTCTTACGATGTCTTCTTCTATAATCATACTATACGGTTAAGATAGTTACAATAAAATGTCAATAAAACCTCAAGTGGTTAATTAATGACATATAAAACATTATCTAAGTAATTTTTATGACTATTTTTTTAATACTATTATAACAATTAATAATTTTTTTTTCATAAAACTCATATATGTATGTTTTTATACTATTCATATCATGAATTTATTAAAATACGATAAAAATTTGATTATATCAAAAAAATTTCATTAATTAAAATATAACAAGTCATAATCATCCATCAAATTCCTGGATGAGATAAAAATTTTCCAAATAAATTTATTTTAATATTTATAATCTTATTTATTTAAATCATTCATTAATAAGGTAATCACTACAATATCATTGTGTCATAAATAAATTTATTTATTTGAGGTCTAAAAATTAGAAATAAAATTTCATGATGTAGGAAATATTTATAGGTTTTTAATTACTCTTTGTAGTCTAAATAATCTCTTATATAACCCAATAGAAGTTTTTTTAATAAAAGATAAAAGTTTATGTTACATTTTCCCTTTACGTTAATTCATATAAAATGTCATTATCACATCCAAGTGGCCCCATGGGATCCCAAAATAAAACCAAGGATTTCCTCTGTTGGAAATATCTCATCCAATAATATTAGGACACATGTTAGGTTAATTTAATTTTTTTAAAATATTATTTTTTACCCTTATTACCAAATTTACCCTTAAACCATGGTAAATAAAATAATTACTAAAGTTACTATTTAAAATGTCAAAAAAATAAAAGGTACCTATTATCAAAAAAAAATTCTCCTGATTTTAAATAATGAATCCATTATTCAAAAAAAAAATAATGAAGTTACATTAATTAATTTAAAATTAATTCCTGTTGACAAAACCCAAAGCTTGTTTTTACGAAATAATAACTATCAAAATATTGACATGTGTTTATGTCCAATTTCATTGTGAAATTACATACAATGACCAAAATTGAATTAAATGTTAAAAATATAATCAAATAATACTTTTAACCCAATTAAACCGACAATATAACTATATAAATAAATTATTTAAAAAGAAAGTTTTGAATTAAAATGCAGTATTTTTTCACTATTTATTAAAAAATGACCTTTATCATAAAAATACCAAAATTTCATTAAAAGTAAATTTTGACGTCATTGTTATATAAATGATGTTTATTTATTCAAATATAACATATAAAAGTGAGAAAAACTATACTTAACAATATTTTTCTATCAAAAGGCTATAAAACTACATTTTTTTTAAAATACTTCTTTTATTAGAAAAATTGAATTTGTTCTTTTATCATATCTAGAAAACATATAAGATGAATTAAAAAAATTACATTGAATATATATAATATATTATTCATTAAATAACAATCCATAAAGAGTGATATGAAAACACAATTATTCTATTTTAAATAGGTTTTCATAAAAACACATCTCTTGTATTCAATTTGTTTTTATTTAAATTTATAATAAATTTAGTAACCAATTAATAATTATTTAAAAATGTGTAAATCATATGTCAAAATTAACTTGATACTATTCATTCTCTCCATTCCAACGGTTTAGAGATAAAAACCATTTAAGATAATAATTTTATTATTGAATTTTATTTCGGTATAACTCAATGTTCTATGTAACGAAGGATTTCAAAGAAACCTGTAATTGTGTGTCGAGTATGATATTGGAAGAAGAATACCCTATTTATGTAAAATTGATATTTTAATCATATGTAATAATAGAAATCAAAAAGTACTATTCTATAAATACATGGTTCATTACATCATTATCCACACACCTACATCAATGTATATAATCTAACGTTACTATAAACCTTGTCTAAGGGAGGTAAGGATGATAACAACATATAAGGGAATAGTTTTGTCAACATGGGTTAAATTATATAGTTTTTGAATTCAATTATATGGAGTAAATGACCCCAACTTTTTAATTAGAATCCTATTTAAGTGAAGCCAATTGGTAACTACTAACTTTATAAATGGAATCTAATGGAATCACTTACTACGAATCAGCCTTCCAGGCCCTAATCCTCTCTGAGAATCCTCATATGTGATTGGTCCCATGATGTAATATTTTCAATGAATACTATATGAATAGAGCCTCATCAGATATCTATATACTATAATACCCCATTGTAGTTTATGTTCAACAATTATCACTTAGGTTCGTATCAATATCACATTAAGATGATTTATAACAATAATCATATTCAATTGTTTGTTTAGTAAAATATCATAGAAACCATGATTAGTAAAATCTATATAGGTTGTAATTAATCGTTAGTTAACTACACCAGAAAAGGATACACCCACTAAGGGTCAACTATAAGGTAATCATTTTTTTCTCTAACCTATAAGGTTTAATAGAACAAACATAACATCACCTTATATTATTTGTGTTAAAAACACACCCATAGTTCATTTAAATATAATTTAATTCCATGTTATGTGGGGAAACACATATAGGCTGTAACATTATCATTAAATCACACAACCTAACTATCAACACCAAACAAGAGACCCAACAATGAGGAACCATGTTCCCTATCAACCCACTAGGGTCACTACACCAACTATGTAAGTGGAATATAGAATCAATCTCACCATAAAACATAAAATTTTAGGTCCACCTAACCTTCCATACTAATGATATATTTATATATGTAGGAGTGTAATTTTTTTCATTTGATTATAATTCTTCAATGAACCTATAGAGGAAAACACCATTTATATTGTTATTGAGACTTTAAAGAGTTTTCCTAATTATTTAGTAAAATCATGAAATATAAATAATAAAACAAGTGGACCTTATGTTACAAATACGATGAATGAATAACTGCATATTTACTCTATAATCCCAGAGTAAAAATAAATCACTACCCCCACAACAATTTTTTTAAATACTAAAATATCTATCTAATTATAAAATACATTTCACATGTATGTATGCCAGTGAGAAATGATAAACAACAATAATATTTGATATTGAGAATAGAAATCTCTTAACACTATAAACCAGGATATCATATTAGAAAAATTTCTCTCAACACACTAGCCTGATAGCAATCAAAATTTTCTACACATTTTTAATACAATTACATACTATAACCTAAATTCAAAAAAAAACATATCCTCCTATACAATATATATTTCATGTCCCACTACAACTCACTTAAAAAATATTTTGTAGAGTAGTGTGTGATAGGGACCCAAGCATGCCTTCAAACATACCATATCATTCAACCTAGTAGTGTGGACCTATGGTATCTGTATGGAGAGAATATTCCCACATATCAAATTATGAAATAGTTATAATAACCAAACCACATCTATAATAGTAAATAATATAAGTGTATAAGAAATAAATATGAACTATGATCTAATAAAATAAAATACAGTTACGTATCGAGCAACCATGGAATACAAACAATACTTATTACCCCCCCGACATGCAAAAATGTATAGTAAAAAAATATATATAAATAAACTATAATTTTCCAGACCTTCCTGGTCCCTTAATTTGTAAAAAACTAGTGTTTGGGGTGTTCTGGGAGGAAAAGGTAGCTCATTTCACAAGTTTTTAAAATTTAATGTTTTTTCATTAGATGGTCGGGTAGGTCAGGTCAGTGACTCAATGTCGGTATCTTTTTGTTGGAGACTCATCCCTAGTCGGTCTCATCAGTGTCTCAATGTCGGTAGATCAGCGTTAGTGACTCAACAATAGTAGCTCAGTGTTAGTGACAAAGCATCAGTAGCTCAACATTGAGGGTTAAGTGTTGCTGGATTAGGGTCGACTGTTTGGGTGTGGGTATGTGGGAAGTCAATAGGTCTAGTGTTGTCATTTCAGGCATCGGTAGGTCAGACATCAGTATGTCGAGATTCAATAGGCCAAGCGTTAATAAGTCGATCATTGGTAGCTCCGGCGTTGCTGACTCATGTCGGTGATTCATGCATCGAAGGGTTACATCAGTTACTTTCTTTCTGTGGGTCGTATTAGAGACTGACTGTTAGTGAGTCTCTATCGGTGACTCGTGTTGTTGACTAACACATTGGTGAGTCATTTCAAGCTTTTTCCCTTTTTTCTAGTTTCATCCCTCTTATGTTTTATTTGACATAAATTGAGTTTAAAACCTTGATTGGTAATTTATAATTATTTTTCAAAGGATATTAGTTATATTATTAATATCATAAAGCTCCTTGGAGATTAAAATAGTAAATCCACATAATCATGACCATGATCCAACTTTAATGGCCCTTGAAATGGTTTCCTTATGTTTGTATAGGGTTAGTCTCTTCTAAGACAAGGTCTGATCTTCCCTGTATATTTATATTTTTCTATTAGTGTGCATATATCCTTTCTTCCCCATAGAGTCATGTGTTGTTATGTGTCTTTCATATTCATTTCCCCTTATAGTCTCATTCTACTTACGTGACCCCTGTTTTTTGGTGGAAGGATGATTTTTTGATCATATATTTTTTCAAGGTAGGAATTCCATCGTTTCTCTTCCAATTTAATATCATGTGGGGTGGGTAAAATCATGTATTTATAATAATATGGCCGAATCAAAATTTTTATTAAGTGGGTTATGAAGATGACCAGACCTGTTATAATAAATTTTTTGGCTACCTATGTAACTATTGATGCGATTGGAAGATGCTTTTAATGATGACTATTTATTTTGAATGTAATTTTTTATTTCTATTGTGAATCATATGGGCATATCCTTCTAAATATCATAGTCATTGGTAGTATTTTCTTGAACAAGGGAGATGATTTATACATGTTGTTAATCCTCTATTTAATGGCCACATATATGAGAATGTGGTTAATCACGTACAATCGGTTAAATAAATGGTTTCCCTAAGATTAGACTTGTGTTGTGATCAGCATTGAATTATAAAATTGGAACTAAAGTAGAGAGTTGTTAAAATATAAATACACTCTATTTTATAGGTGTGGATGTTTAATGTGTACGGTTTTATTCGGTTTTAGTGACTTTTGTGGGTTGTATGGTGTTGCGGTTGGGGTCATGGAAATGGGTGAATGGGCATAATGGGGGGTGGATATGTTGGTATAGTGTAATATGGATATGTTGTGGGGTTGTGTCTTTGGTGATTGTTGTTGTGGGTTTCATGTATAGGGTGGTAAAAGAGGTGTCATGGATTTTCAGTTTAAGATGTTTATTGATTATTGACTGGATTAAATTGTTGAATAGTTGTACTGCATTTGAGTTGTGATTTGGTTTTTGAGCATGGTATGTTTGTACAGTGGGATTGGAACATGGTTTATTTTTTCAGTTTTTTCAGATGCGTTTATTTTTGTGTAGTGGGGATGCCGATGAAGGTTTTGGAGGGATAGTTTTGAAGAAGGATGACCTTGAATGGACATTTTATTTCATTTTCCAGAGACATTTTTTATGCTTGTGTGGGTTATGATCTTACTTGTGGTGTTCTTTGTTTGGTAGTTTCCTAGGTAGGGTGGAATCAAAAAAATTTGTCTTATTATATAACAAATGATAATTAGTCAAATAAATTGGTTAGGTTATAAATTATGTTCTTGGATAGCTATGTGGTTATTAATTAGAGGTGGAATCAATGGTAGTTTTATATGGGATGCATGTTTTTTTGAAAAACCCAAAGTTTGGGCGGAGTTTTTGGTACCTATATATATATATATGTAGTTCCTTTTGATATCTTTATGCACCTCACCCATGTTGACCAATACCTGCCGAACACCCCCATTTTTTGGTGGATAATGTTCTTTCCCAACATCCCAATGGGAGGATGGATGGTTGGTTATTATCTTTTCTATTTTCCCTCCTCTAGGCATTGGTAGCACAAGACTCTTCGGGAAGGTTATGGTGTGGTTTTGAGGCCCAAGTGTCTATGGGTGAGGTGTTGTTTTATAGGTGTCTTCAGAATGAGTTATTTTGTACTTTATAAGGAGTCTTCTAGATGTGGTATTGGTGTTGTGGCCCTAGTGTCTAATAGAAGTGTGTGATGTGGTTATGTCTTAGGTGTTTGTGGTATAATGTGGTATGTGGCCCAAGTTTGTGCGTGCAGGTTGGGGCATTGGGGCTTATGGAAGAGTTTGGTAGAATAAAGACATTCACCATTTGGTATATGTTATTAACTAGAAAGAAGTGGTGTGGGGTACACTAATATCGATTTTCTTACTAAATTACATTACATTACTTGTCTTATTTGGTGAGAATTCATTGGTGTGGTTAGGGTGGATAATATACCATGTTAGGTGATTTTGAGATTCTTTTGTTATTCTGACAGGGGAATTTGTATGCTTCTCCCAACTGTACATGAAAGACATCAGATTTTTCCTACTGATTATACTTTTATGATCACCCAATGTATATAATACATTTTTTAGGTATCCAGGGAGATTTCACAGACCGTGCTAGACTCTACTAGAATTAGTGTCAGGATAGTTTATGTGTTGCTATTTAGATTTGTTATTTTGGTTTATTACTTTAGTGTTTTTATTGTATTTCTAGTAGTTTATCTTTAATCATTCATGTGGCATATATTTTGGATTCATATATATATATATACATTGGAGTTGTTTTTATATTGTTACATCTTATCTCCAAATCATGGTCACTACAAAAAGGGTAATGCCACCCATTTTGTGAGATATGTATACCCTTGGAGCTATTCTCCACCCCGAGGGCTACTAGAGGTCTGACTCGGGGTTCATTATAACATTTTCATCTTGATGAAAGATGATTCTGAATATTTTCAATCCCTTCATTCATATCGATGACAAAGTGTTGTTACATAATGATATCAAAGGGGGTTTGATATATAAGATAGAGTTTGGAGTTTAAAACAGTGAGGATAGCATGAGATTGTAGGTTAGTAGTGTTGGGAAATCATGGTGAATGAAATAGTCTAGGGAAGGCTAGATAAGTCATGGGATTTTAGGACCCCCTATGATCTGATGCAAGGACTCTAATTCTACTAAACGACCAAAATAGGAAACACTATTAGTGGGTTAGAGACTCGACGAATGGTTCATGTATCATGATGAATTGTGTTCATGTTTTATTTTGGTGTTTTTGGGAAATTAAAATAAAAATCGAGTTAAAAATAATACTAAATTACTTCCATACATCTCGGTCATAGGATTTCCCTATTTACTTTTTCAGCTATGGCACCCTATCATCGTCTGCATGTGGTACGAGTAGTGGATGCTCAGCAAGATGACTCAGTAGACTAACAGAGGGATGAATCAATGGGGAATGATAATTAGTGGTAGAGGACTCTTCTTTTTGTTTTTCTTGATGATGAATTTGGGAATTTACGAAGGAATCATTTTAGATACCAATACAGAGTGTTGTCTTGAAGATCTGGTGATCATTGTTAGCTTTATTCGGGCTTCTACGGAGTACATGGTTTTTCAAAAAGGAATCCAAATGTGGGGTGATGTGAAATAGTGGTAAAAACTATTCTTGGGGGGAGGAAGGAGATAGATTTCTTTTTGATTGATTTTGATATGGAATTCCCAAAGTAATTAAATTCTTCGATCATGAAGGACAAGAAGTTAAAAGAGTTACTCTCCCTACATTAGGGTAGTATGTCAAGGAGGGAATTGGGGATAAAGAATCAAAGATATCCTTGGATTTTCTATGGATCTCTTTCTGGATGAGGAGTATCAGGTGAGACACGTAGGGTAGGTACACCATCCTTCCCTTTAATACACAGTTACTCCCTTCATATTATTGATATAACTAGAGGTTTACATGTAGTAGGAAGATGTAGAGAGGATGGAATAATGAGGAGGTATACTATGAGAGGAGAGACAAAATGGTTATACGAAGGGAATGGCTTCCATTAGTAGGTCTCAGGCGCCAGGGCTATCGAGGATACAGACAATGGGGAGTTGACCACAACATATTATATGAGGAATTGGCCTTAAAACATTACATAATATTTAATTAAATGAATAATTCACATTGTGGATCTTTTCAGGTTTAGAGTT
This sequence comes from Viscum album, assembly GCA_963277665.1. Lineage (NCBI taxonomy): Eukaryota > Viridiplantae > Streptophyta > Magnoliopsida > Santalales > Viscaceae > Viscum > Viscum album. The sequence goes on along the minus strand of OY728163.1, from coordinate 964,005,162 downwards.
TTAGAGAATTAGGCCATAACTATTACATTACATATCAAGAATTAAAAATTAGACACATCTACTTAGTTTTATATTTTCACAATATAAAAACCCTTGAATAAAAAGTGTCATGTCTATTTCCATGTTGTAGACACCATTACTTTTCCTTGATGATATCCTTGACGCTATTCATATTTAAGTCCTATGAAAAACATTTCAAAACATGGGATGATCATAAAAATCCCAGTAAGGGTTATAAAACAGTGAAAGAAAACATTATTTCATCATTACATACATAACATAAGCTATTTAACATACCCTATGAAATCATAATATTTATGAATTATATATATAAAATGTAAATCATAAAGGTAACTTGTGGAATCCATATCATAATTATATTATAGCTATCACAGCTGCGTAGGGAGTTAAATTTGGAATACCCATCAAAATATATTCCTTAAATCTATTAGGAGAAACATTCAAATTTACCTTTATCACATTACCCAATGCATTGGAGAGCTATTTCAGGCTCACCCACCCTAGGTTTATCACTAAAAAAATTTCATACGTAAACAATTCCCAAGAACCATAACACATAAAACAAGCATAGTGGAAGAATAACATTCCCACATTTCAATGAAAATATATCATTTCATGATATTGACATAATAAATTCATTATAAAAACCATTTTCAATAAAAAAATATGTAAAAAGGGTATATATTTTTTATTTTTCTTAATGAAAACACTACGACTTGTTAAGGAATCCAAAGATCAAATAATACTCGTTTATATGGAAAGGTCATTGTCACCACTTACGTTAAAAAGTAACATTATTTTTTTAGTAAAATGATTCATAGAAAAAGATTATATTTTAATGAATTAAAAAGTCAAAGGTATTTTTATTCCATATAACAGAAAGTCATGTATAAAAAATGCCTCAATCAAAGAAGATTAAGATGATGTCTCTTACCTCCTGTCCGACATGACTCGTTCACTCTATAATCTCTTGAATAATAAATTAAAGTTAAATTATCATTGATTAAGAATATGTTTCATGTTTATTATTCATTTTAATCACATATTTACTTGTTATAAGAATTATTTATTCATTTAAGATAATAATGGTCGTTTTGTAGATATTTGGTACTTGAGTCAAAAATGAACTTCTTATAATTACAAGATGTTCATGTGGTCAAATATCTATTATATAAAGAATGATATTCAGGATTTAGATATCATATATATCATATATATCCATTATATTTATGTATTTATAATAGTACATGAAATTTGGAGATAAAAAATGAAATGCACTGTTCATGGAGACGGTAAGCTGTACGTACGCATGAACGCTACATTTATTTCTATTTATTATTTTAATAGAATTAAAACATAATGATACATTGGTATATTGTAATTCCAGTATAATATCATATATAATATCATTATCTCCATCCTTTATAAATCCCACATATGGAATTAACAAGTCATATCACTTTTACAGGGCGGTAGTCCACAGTTCCTAAAATGAAATTATCGCGTCTACCCATAATGGAAACTATAATGGTATTCTATATATGAAAAATACAGAAGCAGAAAAAATAAACACAATATGTATCGTATATGGATATATTTTCATCTTAATGTCCACCATGAGAGGCGGTAGGAAATAATTGAACAATCATCATTTTGTGAGGTCTTAGTTTTCCATCCACAAAAAAATATGTTCATTACCCATTATATGGAGGTGTGTGTAAGTGTAGTTTGAATAATTCTCATAAAAACATCCTAGTATATTGAGGATATTATTTTTGTCATAAAATAAATGAATAAAGAGATTTTAGTGGTTGGATAAGTAAAATAAAAGAATATAATTTAAGTGAAATTGATACCTTTAATTTGGTTAACTCCATTTGGGTTGAACCAAAAGGACTTCTTGAAGTGCCTTATGCTTAAATTAAAACATATAGATGTAAGAAAGGGATCTTGAGAAATTTTTTGGGAAATTTTTGGATGAGCCAATGGGCTTGATAGGTGTGAGTAATGGGTTATAGGTGAAGTCTTTTTATAAGTAGGAGGAGGGGCTCTTTTGGAAAGTGTGAAAATATTATTTTATTATATAATTATATGCAGTTTCTAAAGGTCAAAAACGAATTAAAGTCAATGATAATATGACTCATGGTCAAAATAAAATCATCCAATAATAATTCAACAGGTCTTAGATATTATTTTAATCTTTATAATCTTATTTTTGTAAATCATTTATTAACGAGTTATGCACAACATCATTATTGTGTCATAAATAATTTTCATTATCTGATCTATGAAAATTATAAAAAAAATTCCATGACTGAGGAAATATTTTTATATTTCCCAAGAATATTTATAGTTGATGATATAACTTATATCACCCTATGTATAAATCAATTTACTAAAATATATTTGTTTATGTCATTTTTTCCATTACTTTAAGTTAATTAAAATAATGTGTCAGTATCACTCCTAAGTGGCTAAATGGGGTCCCAAAATAGACCCAATGATGAACATGGTTGTCCATGACTCATCCAATAAGGTTAGGATAGGTGTTAAGGTAATTTTGTATTATTATGATATTCTTTTTACCTTGAATTAACCTATTTACCATTAACTACCGTAAAAAAAGTCAAAAGTTACTATTCAAAAAATATTATTTTCATCTTATTTTACCACATTTTAATTACTAAAAACAACCATGTATGTCAGATTTTTGAAATTCAATTTACAGAAGTGGTAAAATTTCATTTAAATGAAAAAGTTAGTTTTTAACTACTACTTAGTAGTTTCATTATTCATCAAAAATTGATGTTTTTTTGAAAAATAACAAAAAATATACCCAATATATATTTTATATTCTGAATTAAAAAATAATTTATATTTTACCAAATTCAAAACATATATATCACTACTACATATATGGCTTATAATAGTGCTAAAAATGTCCTTTAACAGCGCTAAAAAAGCACTGTTAATCTCGGCGAAGATAATGGGGGGTCCCCTTTATCAGCGCTATTTTCAGCACTGATAAAGGTATAATATATCAGCGCTATTGTGATCGCTAATAAAAACTACCTTTATCAGCACTCAAAATAGCACTGATATATTATCTATTTATCAGCGCTTAACTAGCGCTGATAAAGGCCAAAGATCCTATCCAGAACCAGAACCTGCGTAGAACCTGCCCTGCACCTGCACACATTATAACACCTGCACATAGTCCAAACAAAACCTGCACACAACACACAAAACACCCACACACAAAGAACATAAGAACAAAAAATGATACATACATTTACATGAAATAATGAATACAAAACAACACACTTCTATATACATTTCAAAAAATGTTTAATTTGGTTACAATTGCATTTATCCAACAAACAGTTAAAAAACAATGATGTTCCATCCTTTTTGCGTCCATCCGCTCTAAAAAATTTTCGTCCATGGCAGCGGTTTCCGAACAAAGCATTCGAGCTGAGGAAAACGATTTCACCTATATAATAAAAAATATTATGTTAGTAATACAATACTGAAATAAAGAATGGGGTTGCTAAATGGAATTATACTAGTGAGGCACAAAACATAAAATAACCAATTATACTAGTGAGGCACAAAACATAAAAAATATATTATGTCCCTCAATTCCATAAAAAAGAATCACCCCTACCCCCTTCCCCTGCACACCCCCTAGACACTGCACACCCCCGAGTAAACCCCTACCCCTGCACACTCCCTGCTCCCTGAACACCCCCTGCCCCCTTCCCCAGCACACCCCTACCCACTGCTGTTCACCACTGCCCATTGCACACCCCCCTTCCCACCCCCTACATATTTCAAAAAAACCCAGCACACCCCCTATAGCATACCACTATTTTATAACATAAACTTTCATTACATTACACAAAACTGAGGATTGTTAAGGTTTAGTGTCTTGGAAACAAGGATCATAAAACATAAAAAAAAACATAAAAACATTCTTCTTAAACACTTGAAAGGCTTCTCCTTTAGTTCATCCTATGTTCATTATGCATCTCATAACCTGGGGACATACATCAAAAGAAAGGGTGAGAAGAAGGCCCAGTAAGGGAAATAAGAGGAACATTTTACATGTGAACTTGAGATACTTCAATAAGGACATGAAAAGAACTTTAAGGAATAAGAAAGAAATCATGAGGCATTTCATAATAAAAATAACATTTTTCATAACTTGAAGATGTGGCTACATCATTTAACATAGACAATCATGAACATATCACCAAGGTCCATCCCCAAGGTGTCATTTGAAAATTACCAAGGTTATTCACCAAGGTATCGTGAAAATTGTAATCTCTAGTGGTTACATCATTACCCAATGCATTGGAGCGCTATCAGGGCGCACCCTTAAATTTGCCTTTATTATCATGTGAGACACATATATCATCATCAAACATTTCATAAATAACCCACATAGCATAAAATAAATGGGTTTCATTTCATAATCATAACGTTTTAAAAACTGCTTTAAAGACATGATCTTTACGTCACTTTAAACCCACGGAAAGGGAAAGCGGGTCTCATGTATGTAAATCCCAGAATTTAAAATGGAACATTTTGATATATATGTGAATACCCTTGTAGAAATAAGAGATTTGAGTATTCACTTTATAACATAAAATAATTTTTGAGAAAAGAGAGAGGCATTTTGAGGGGAAAATTCTGCAGCATAACGGCTAAGTTTCGGGGTTTTAAAAAAACATTGAAATGAGAGGGGACATGGGTCACCCTCTCATAAATGATCCATAAAACAGTAGGGTGAAAGAATAAGAAGGACATATGGACATGGTAATGAAACTTTAGGGACATACCATTTGAAATGAAAAACATGGAAGGAAAAAAATTAGATTTCTCTTATGAAAATTCGGCAGCCTTACGGCGTCACTTAACTTCAAAAGAAAATGATTTGACAAGATCAAATAGGGTACCTCATCATATGATCATAAGAGATCAGTATGATAGATATAGATAATTCCCCAACATAACAAAAAGGAACTTGAAAGAATTGACATGAAAGTAGAACTTCAAAACGAGAAGGGTGAAGAACCACTTAAAAATTCGGCAGCCTAACGACGCCACTTAAAACATCAAAATACTGAATTGAAGAGATCAAATGGGGTCTCTCATCATATGAACATAAGAGATCAGTATGATAGATATAGAGATCATACCCCAACATAATAAAAAGGAACTTGAAAGACTTGACATGAAAATCGAACTTGAAAAATGAGAAGGGTGAAAGAATCCCTTAAAAATTCGGCAGCCTAACGGCGTCACTTAAACTTTCATAAAACGAAATGATGAGAGTAAGAGGGGATCTCTCATCATATAAACATGAAAGGTCAGTAAGAGGAATATAAAATAACATCCTCTCACATAAAAACAAGGAGCATAATAGGAATGACATAAAAGAGATTACATGAAAAGAAAGAGAGGGGTCGGATCCCTTACATTAAAACGTGACTCTTGAAACTCAAAGGATTGGACCTTGAGGGCTTGGGGGCACCTTGGGAGGACTCTTTGGAAGGTAAGAAGACCAGAACTTCGTTGGGGAAGAGTTGGGAGTGAAAACCAAGGGAGGAAAGGGTGGGTATTTATAGGGAAAGTGAGGGGACAAAGCATTAATGGCCAAAGGACACCTCACATGTGCTTTTCTCAAACCCATGGGTTCTCCCTTGGCATTTATCATGGAGTTAGGCCACATGGGGCCCCCAAAACAATAATTCATCACCCTTGGCCGGCCAACCCTCAAAAGATCTCATGACATCATCATGACATCATTATGATGTCATTAAACATACCGAAACCCTAAAACGGTATTTTTACTATTCACTGAAAATTCAACTTTCTCAGAATAATCCCAAAATTTTACCTTAACCAAATACGAATGCTATGATTTCAAAAATGAACTCCATTTTATAAAAATAATTTTCTAAATATTTTTAATTTTATTTTTAAATAAATACACTATTCACTGAAAATTTATTTTTTCAGAAAAATCCCCAAAAATTACCATAACATAATATCGATGCTCTGAGTTCAAAAATAAAGTCATTTTTATAAAAATAATTTTCTAATTATTTTTAATTAAATTTTTAATTAAAAAAACACTATTCATCCGAAAAAACTAATACTTGATTAATAATTTATGAAACCGTTATTTACCCATTTTATTGAATCACATTACTTAACCAAGGTGTCTAAATTATACTAAAACTTTCTTTAAGTGAAAATTACTAATCCATTTGGTCACATTACTAATCCTAAGCGTAAAATCACTATTCATAATTTACTATTCATCAAAAATTAAGTTGATCTTATTAGACTCCAAATTCCTTAATGAAAACTTTTGTAGAAGACCATTTTTTGAAAATCATTACACATCATTAGTTATTTAGGGTTTACATAAATATTTTAAAAAATCCCTTTTTCAAAATTCATCAATAAAATACATTCTAAAATTATCTAGACATTTGAAATTTCACAAACATCACTAAAGGAAGAAATCTCAATTTATTCATCCGAAAGGATTACACAAGGAAACTAGGGTCTCATCACATAGCCCCTTATAACACTGGCATAAGACCTAAGTGTAAGGTGTGCTATGGTGATAGAATCTGAGGGAGTCTCAGATAACATTGCCCTAGTAGCAATCTCCGCTAACTTGAACTTCTCCTGCAAGCGTTTTCGTTCAAGCTTGACACGTTGGAGCTCGGCTTGGGCTTGGTCCAAAGCGAAGCCCACAGATGCTACCTCCTTCCCAAGCTCTGATAAGTGGGCTTCGTAAGGGTTGAGTCTACTGGATGAAGCCATCAACTCCTCTTTCTGCATTAACCATTAAAATCTTAATAAATCAATAAGAGTAAGTTAATATACTACTCAAAAAGATTGGGTCGTTACATTCTTCCCCCCTTAAGAAATTTCGTCCCCGAAATTTATACTTGAGGCCTAGTTGAAAAGGTGAGGGTACTTTTGCTTCATCGTTTCCTCAGGCTCCCAAGTCGCTTCTTCATATTTATGATTCCTCCACAACACTTTCACAAGGTGGGTAGTCTTGTTTCGTAGGACCTTGTCTCTACGGTCCAAGATCTCCACTGGCTGCTCCTCATAAGAGAGGTCATGTTCAAGTTGTACCACCTCTGGGTTCAGTACATGCGAAGGGTCGGGTATGTACTTCCTCAAGAGAGATACATGGAAGACATCATGAACTTGAGCTAGGTTCGGTGGAAGTGCTAGACGATAGGCCACTGCTCCTATGCGATCAAGGATTTCATAGGGGCCGATGTACCTAGGGCTGAGCTTCCCTTTCTTCCCAAACCGCATGACTCTCTTCCATGGAGAAATTCGAAGGAAGACTTTGTCACCAACACCAAACTCCAAGTCCCTTCGACGATTGTCAGCATAGCTCTTCTGCCGACTCTGAGCAGCCTTTATGTGTTGTTGGATGGCATGAACCTGTTCTGTCATCTCTTGCACAAGATCAGGCCCAAGAAGCTTCCTCTCACCAGTTTCATCCCAACAAGTAGGAGTTCTACACCGCTTTCCATACAGAGCTTCATAGGGTGCCATCTGAATACTCGCATGGAAGCTGTTGTTATAGGAGAACTCCACTAATGGGAGGTGTTGATCCCATCCACCTTTAAATTCCATTGAGCATAATCTCAACATGTCTTCGAGTGTATGAATAGTCCTTTCAGATTGGCCATCAGTTTGAGGATGATAGGCCGTACTAAAATTCAATTCAGTATTCAGAGCATGCTGAAGACTTCTCCAGAATTTTGATGTGAATCTTGGGTCACGATCAGATACGATGGATAGTGGTACCCCATGCAGCCTTACCACTTCCTTCACGTATATCTTGGCAAGCTGATCCAAAGAGAAATCTTCCCGAATAGAGATAAAATGGGCTGTCTTGGTGAGACGGTCCACAATAACCCATATTGCATTGTTTCCTTTGGATGTTTTTGGGAGACCAGTTACAAAGTCCATGGTGATATTATCCCACTTCCATACTGGTATGGGTAGCGGTTGTAATACCCCCTTAGGAAGTTGTCTTTCTGCCTTTACTTGCTGACACACCAGGCACCTTGTAGTGTAATCGGCAATCTCCCTCTTCATGTTATCCCACCAATAATGATCACGAAGGTCTCTATACATCTTAGTGCTTCCCGGATGTATAGAGAAAGTAGATCTATGAGCTTCATCCATAAGTTCTTTCTTTATCTCCGGAATAGATGGAACACATAGTCTTGTACGAAATTTCAATACACCTTCTTGATCAATATTGAAATCAGGGAACTTCCCATCCTTTACAGCCTCGAACTTCTCCTGCAGCAAAGGATCTTCTTTTTGAGCCTTCTTGATCTTCTCTAGTAATGAAGGTTGAGAAATCATTTGGGATAGGGTTGATGATGTCCCTTTCCTTATAATTCCCATGTCCAGTTTTACTAGATCTTTAATCAAGGGATCTCCCAGGATCCTCATTGTTGCCAGAACAACAGGATCTTTCCTGCTTAATGCATCCGCGACTTTGTTTGCTCTTCCAGGGTGATAATGAATTGAACAATCATAGTCTTAAATAAGCTCCAAACATCTCCTTTGTCTCATGTTCAATTCTTTCTGAGTGAAAATATACTTTAGACTTTGGTGGTCAGTGTATATATCACATTTCTCCCCATAAAGATAGTGTCTCCATATCTTTAGAGCAAAAACAACTGCCGCCAGCTCTAGATCATGCGTAGGATAATTCTGCTCATGAATCTTCAACTGTCGAGATGCATAAGCAATTACTTTGTCATTTTGCATGAGGACGCACCCAAGCCCTTTCAGAGATGCATCGCTAAAAATAACGAATCCTTCTCCGATAGAGGGTAGTGTTAACACCGGTGCAGTAACCAATCTCTTCTTCAGCTCTTGGAAACTTTCCTCGCATTCCTTTGTCCAGATGAACTTAACCCCTTTTCGAGTCAACTTAGTTAGTGGATTAGAAAGCCGTGAAAAGTTTTTCACAAACCTCCTATAATATCCCGCTAAACCAAGGAAACTACGAATCTCAGTTACTGTTGTGGGTTGAGGCCACTCCTCCACAACCATTGTCTTTGCAGGGTCAACCGAGATTCCTTCATTGGTTACGATGTGCCCCAAGAAAGCCACTTGTTGTAACCAAAACTCACACTTGCTGAACTTCCCAAAGAGCCTCTCCTTCCATAGAGTTTTCAAAATAACCCTCAGATGATCTTCATGCTCCTCACGAATTTTTGAATATATCAAAATATCATCAATAAAAACTACCACAAAGTTATCAAGGTAGTCCTTAAAGACTCTATTCATCAAATCCATGAAAATAGCAGGAGCATTAGTCAAGACAAAGGGCATAACAGTAAACTCATAATGCCCATATCTTGATCGGAAGGCAGTCTTTGGAATATATTCCTTCTTCACCCTCAGTTGATGATAACCAGATCGAAGATCAATCTTAGAGAAGAATTGAGCCCCACGAAGTTGGTCAAATAAATCATCAATTCTTGGAAGAGGGTATCTGTTCTTCACTGTGATCCCGTTCAGTTCTCTATAATCAATGCATAGCCGCATTGATCCATCCTTCTTCTTCACAAAGAGAACTGGTGCTCCCCAAGGAGACACACTCGATCGGATACACCCCTTCTCCAACAAGTCTTGGAGTTGTTTCTTTAGCTCCTCTAGCTCCACATTTTCCATTCTATACGGAGTCTTTGATATCGGTTGAGACCCAGGTACGAGTTCAATGGAGAACTCTACCTCTCTTTCTGGGGGAGGTCCAGGTAACTCCTCAGGAAATACATCCATGTATTCTTGAACAATCGGAACATCTTCAATTTGTATGCTCCCTTTCCCTTCTTCCTCATCACCGATTAACTCCATAAAGAAAGCTATAGGAGGTGCTTCTAGATAGGGATCAGTTCGGGATATCTCTCCTCGGAAGATAACTGTAGGTCGTTCATTCAAGACTACTGAGATTTCCTTACTTCTGCATTTGATCTTAGCATTATACTTTGAGAGCCAGTCCATCCCTAGTATAATGTCAAATTCCATCATGGGAATGACTACTAGATTTGCGATAAGATTGTGCTCACCAAAGTAAACACTAGAGTCTCTAAACACTGTTGATGCATGGATAATCCCACTTGGAGTATTGACTGACAACTCTACCTCAAGCAATTCGGGGATTGATTCTATATTCTTTGCAAACTTGGAAGAAATAAAGGAATGCGTAGAACCAGAATCAAATAAAGAACTTGCTAGTTTTGAGAGGACAACAAGAGTACCTGCTACCACATCGTTCGGAAATTCAACTTCAGTTGTTGTGATAGCGAAAGCACGACCTTGCTCCCTTGGCCTCTGCTGAGGTTGATAGTGATTCCCCTCCACCGCCCTCGGATTTGGACATTGATTAGCAAAGTGCCCAAGCTGTCCAAACTTGAAGCATGTGACTTCGGGTAGGGCCAGAACCATCTTTCCTCTGTCGTTAGTGTTGGGAAGTTGAGGCTTCACATCACCACGACAATTCCGAGAAATATGGCCTTCTTTTCCACACCTATAGCACTTGCCACTTCCGATCAAGCAGTTCCCCGGATGCTTCTTCCCACATTTATTGCATGTGGCATGTTGCATATGCTTTCCACCTCTTTCCTGATCAAAACTTCTTCCCAGGCTTGGTTCTAGAGTTCTCTTCTTCTCATTAGATTTGTGAGACCACTGTGTCTCTCCAAACTCTAGTTCAACTTTCATAGCACTTTGAACTATTTCTTCATAGCTATCGTAGTCCCTGTTGGCTAGATTCTTCCACAGATGTGGTCGTAGTCCGCCAAAGAATCTATCAACCTTCCCATTAGGGTCCATGACAAAGCTTGAGGTATAACGGGAAAGCCTTGTGAAGTTCATCTCATAGCTTCCGACAGATTCGTTCTCCTTCTGCTTCAGCTCGAGAAACTCTTTCTCCATTTTCGTTCTCATGGAACGAGGGAAATACTTGTTAAAGAAAATTCCCCGAAATTCTTCCCACTCCATAGCTTCCATCTCTCCTCGTGGCTTCGTGTTTTTGATCAGTGACCACCACTGATCAGCTTCTCCCTCTAGGCGGTAAACAGCAAGGGTGACTTTTTCTTGTTCCGAACAATGAAGTACAGAAAATATCTTTTCAATGGAGCTTATCCATTGTTCCGCAACCAATGGGTCAGTAGATCCACTGAATGTTGGCGGTCGTTGACGCATGAAGGACTCAACAGAAAGTTGTTCCCTTCGTGGTGAGGTCGGCCTCTCAGCTTGATTCAAGTTATTACTCATAACTTGAGTCAGTTGGTTCATCATCCGCATGAATGTTTCCATTCCGGCTTCCATCGGAGGGCCGTCAGCACATGGTGCATTGCGGTCACCATCGGCACGGTTTCTCCTATTGCCCGCCATTTTCTAAAAGAATAAAACCTTAGTGAGAAACTTATTTCATTTATGAATCTTTTAACTAAGACTTAATGCTTAGACAATTATACTTCTCTATAATTCCTTCATAATGATTCATAAAAAGCTCGTGATTAACCAAACATATCCCCCGGGAGTGTCGTAACCAAGAGTGCAGCAAGGCCCGTTATCGTGCACCAGTTCCCGTTCGAGTCTAGCTCAAAGCGGTGTTTTCGGGTTTTACCCCTATGTACATCTGTGCCAGAGCCGCCTCTACCTGCTCGTATCCAGACAAGGATGTATTTGTTTGATAGACCACTTACTCAATACTTACCAAAATACCAGGAAGTTTTCCTATATTTAAACTTTTCTATAGGGTTCTTCCTAAAGTTTTTATATCCTAATTTCCACAAATAACTAAACCATCCTTTGATACCAACTATTACATCCCGCCATTTTATAACATAAACTTTCATTACATTACACAAAACTGAGGATCGTTAAGGTTTAGTGTCTTGGAAACAAGGATCATAAAACATAAAAAAAAACATAAAAACATTCTTCTTAAACACTTGAAAGGCTTCTCCTTTAGTTCATCCTATGTTCATTATGCATCTCATAACCTGGGGACATACATCAAAAGAAAGGGTGAGCAGAAGGCCCAGTAAGGGAAATAAGACGAACATTTTACATGTGAACTTGAGATACTTCAATAAGGACATGAAAAGAACTTTAAGGAATATGAAAGAAATCATGAGGCATTTCATAATAAAAATAACATTTTTCATAACTTGAAGATGTGGCTACATCATTTAACATAGACAATCATGAACATATCACCAAGGTCCATCCCCAAGGTGTCATTTGAAAATTACCAAGGTTATTCACCAAGGTATCGTGAAAATTGTAATCTCTAGTGGTTATATCATTACCCAATGCATTGGAGCGCTATCAGGGCGCACCCTTAAATTTGCCTTTATTATCATGTGAGCCACATATATCATCATCAAACATTTCATAAATAACCCACATAGCATAAAATAAATGGGTTTCATTTCATAATCATAACGTTTTAAAAACTGCTTTAAAGACATGATCTTTACGTCACTTTAAACCCACAGAAAGGGAAAGAGGGTCTCATGTATGTAAATCCCAGAATTTAAAATGGAACATTTTGATATATATGTGAATACCCTTGTAGAAATAAGAGCTTTGAGTATTCACTTTATAACATAAAATAATTTTTGAGAAAAGAGAGAGGCATTTTGAGGGGAAAATTCTGCAGCATAACGGCTAAGTTTCGGGGTTTTAAAAAAACATTGAAATGAGTGGGGACATGGGTCACCCTCTCATAAATGATCCATAAAACAGTAGGGTGAAAGAATAAGAAGGAAATATGGACATGGTAATGAAACTTTAGGGACATACCATTTGAAATGAAAAACATGGAAGGAAAAAAAATTAGATTTCTCTTATGAAAATTCGGCAGCCTTACGGCGTCACTTAACTTCAAAAGAAAATGATTTGACAAGATCAAATAGGGTACCTCATCATATGATCATAAGAGATCAGTATGATAGATATAGATAATTCCCCAACATAACAAAAAGGAACTTGAAAGAATTGACATGAAAGTAGAACTTCAAAACGAGAAGGGTGAAGAACCACTTAAAAATTCGGCAGCCTAACGGCGCCACTTAAAACATCAAAATACTGAATTGAAGAGATCAAATGGGGTCTCTCATCATATGAACATAAGAGATCAGTATGATAGATATAGAGATCATACCCCAACATAATAAAAAGGAACTTGAAAGACTTGACATGAAAATCGAACTTGAAAAATGAGAAGGGTGAAAGAATCCCTTAAAAATTCGGCAGCCTAACGGCGTCACTTAAACTTTCATAAAACGAAATGATGAGAGTAAGAGGGGATCTCTCATCATATAAACATGAAAGGGCAGTAAGAGGAATATAAAATAACATCCTCTCACATAAAAACAAGGAGCATAATAGGAATGACATAAAAGAGATTACATGAAAAGAAAGAGAGGGGTCGGATCCCTTACCTTAAAACGTGACTCTTGAAACTCAAAGGATTGGACCTTGAGGGCTTGGGGGCACCTTGGGAGGACTCTTTGGAAGGTAAGAAGACCAGAACTTCGTTGGGGAAGAGTTGGGAGTGAAAACCAAGGGAGGAAAGGGTGGGTATTTATAGGGAATGTGAGGGGACAAAGCATTAATGGCCAAAGGACACCTCACATGTGCTTTTCTCAAACCCATGGGTTCTCCCTTGGAATTTATCATGGAGTTAGGCCACATGGGGCCCCCAAAACAATAATTCATCACCCTTGGCCGGCCAACCCTCAAAAGATCTCATGACATCATCATGACATCATTATGATGTCATTAAACATACCGAAACCCTAAAACGGTATTTTTACTATTCACTGAAAATTCAACTTTCTCAGAATAATCCCAAAATTTTACCTTAACCAAATACGAATGCTATGATTTCAAAAATGAACTCCATTTTATAAAAATAATTTTCTAAATATTTTTAATTTTATTTTTAAATAAATACACTATTCACTGAAAATTTATTTTTTCAGAAAAATCCCCAAAAATTACCATAACATAATATCGATGCTCTGAGTTCAAAAATAAAGTCATTTTTATAAAAATAATTTTCTAATTATTTTTAATTAAATTTTTAATTAAAAAAACACTATTCATCCAAAAAAACTAATACTTGATTAATAATTTATGAAACCGTTATTTACCCATTTTATTGAATCACATTACTTAACCAAGGTGTCTAAATTATACTAAAACTTTCTTTAAGTGAAAATTACTAATCCATTTGGTCACATTACTAATCCTAAGCGTAAAATCACTATTCATAATTTACTATTCATCAAAAATTAAGTTGATCTTATTAGACTCCAAATTCCTTAATGAACACTTTTGTAGAAGACCATTTTTTGAAAATCATTACACATCATTAGTTATTTAGGGTTTACATAAATATTTTAAAATATCCCTTTTTCAAAATTCATCAATAAAATACATTCTAAAATTATCTAGACATTTGAAATTTCACAAACATCACTAAAGGAAGAAATCTCAATTTATTCATCCGAAAGGATTACACAAGGAAACTAGGGTCTCATCACATAGCCCCTTATAACACTGGCATAAGACCTAAGTGTAAGGTGTGCTATGGTGATAGAATCTGAGGGAGTCTCAGATAACATTGCCCTAGTAGCAATCTCCACTAACTTGAACTTCTCCTGCAAGCGTTTTCGTTCAAGCTTGACACGTTGGAGCTCGGCTTGGGCTTGGTCCAAAGCGAAGCCCACAGATGCTACCTCCTTCCCAAGCTCTGATAAGTGGGCTTCGTAAGGGTTGAGTCTACTGGATGAAGCCATCAACTCCTCTTTCTGCATTAACCATTAAAATCTTAATAAATCAATAAGAGTAAGTTAATATACTACTCAAAAAGATTGGGTCGTTACACCCCCTACCCCTTCCCCCGACCAATTTTCCCCCTTCCCCCTCCCCCAGAAAACCACCCATGCCCTCTCACCCTATCCCCTGCACATCATAAAGAAAATACCTTGTATGGAAATTGTGCTCAATTTACATTATACACATCATATATATCAACACATTCTCATGTACTTTCATTCAATGTAAATAATCATATATAGAATCTCTATATCTCATAAGAAAACCCTCTTTAAAATTCAAAAACACATTATATCCATTTGAAAACACCCATCACACAACTTTCTCATTTCTTCTAACACATTTAAAGGACTTAAGCATGAAAATCCCCAAGAAATAGAACAGCATTCATTTTAAAAATAAATTTCAAGTATATACACACCACAAATTCCTTTGATAACACATTTTTAACCACACAAACATTTCATATAGTACACTTAGGAATCAAATACAGGATAATAAAATCATCATATAATGTAAAAGCATGGAATAACCTACATAAAGTGTGGAATCTTCCAAAATCTGCTAGAAAACATAAAACCACACCTCCACAATACCTTAATAAGGACTGATTAAACATTAATATTGAATATATTAATGGAAACCCATGTTTAACTTGTGGTATTCCATGAGTTTAATATCGCACAAGGATAGAGGGTCATGATTTAATGTCTTACAGAGATGTAAGACCTAGGTGGATCAAAACACTTATAGAGGTGGATCAGGTAGGTACATCTCTCAGAGGGAGCACATGGAATGTTTACCTGATAGATAGATCAAAACGCCCAATGAGGTCTGACCCAAGTGTGGTGCATCCCATAAAGGTAAGGTTTCTCATTTTGAAGAATTATTTAGACTCCACTAAGGGAAATTCAATAGGGTAAATAAGCAAAGGTGTACCCCAGTGAGGGCTCACCGTGGTTTACCATTGGTTGAGAATTAACCTCATGGAGGCTTCCTATGTACCCTATTTAGAATACAAGGATCAAAAACCATATATTTAAAAGAGGTATGTTGTAGGTATTACCCATGGTTAGCTTCCCTTCACACTAGGAATACTCTTGGTTGGATGAGTATGGGTCTTGTGGGGCTTATGCATTTTTAGATTCTCAGGTTCATCCAAGAGTATCAATGGGATGAATGGGACATACATGTTATGATGGACCATGTGAATGGCGTGATCCTTGTAAAGAGGCACGAGGCACAAAAAAAATGTGGAGAAATCTTTAAACATTATTTATGGTGGCCATGGGGCTTATCAGACTCCCCATACCTTCCATAAACACCTCAAAACATCACGAGGACCATATTTTACATGATGGTGCATCACAAGGTTGATTCTTTTGATGATGTACTGGTCATTTGAGATTTGATTTCACCTCAACCAGCCTTGCCCTTACTTGAATTATCCCTGGACACATATTTTGGTTCCAAAAAATCCCTCAATGATACTGATTATCTCATGCTTCTACCTAGAAATAATTGGGCAAGTCAAAAAACAACACATGTGCTCAAATAAAAGTTCAAACAAATGAGATACAGAGAATGGATTTTGTTGATCCTCGGTGGTTTCTTCATTCACCCCATATTCACTGCACACCATCATGAGTTACTTCAATATTTATTTGTTCAAAGATCAATAATATGAATCCGGGGATAGAAAACATTGTGTAATAAATTAAGATTTCAATACATCAGAGCATTCTCAATTCACCAAAGAAGGTTGGAGGATAATCAATGATCATATATAGATAACATAAGTGGTATGAATTCACCTTAATCCTATTTGTGTACAATCTTCCATCGTGTATGTTGCCCATTCGTTTCTAAACACATGTATATCATCTTCTGAATATGAGTTTTTTCGACAGTCATGGTAGTACTGAAAAATATAAATACACAAAGTATTAATAAATATTTTAAATGAACTCATCATTATTTTCAAAAATACCTCATTACTGATGCTAGTTTGTTGATGAAATACGATCTCTTTCATAAATTTACAACCATAATAACCACAGTCCTTTCCATTTGTTTATTTTGGACACTATAGAAACATCGACAACAATATGTAATTTGTTTTGATATGTGTTTGGATAGAGAAATGTTATTATATATACCCGGATACTTTTCCAGTTTTAGATCTTGTAGGCGTGCTCATCCTTATGCCCTGGATTCATTCCATGAATTAGACGATATTGATGCACCTTTCTATCATAACAGAATCCTCATTAAAAGATAACATAAATTATATAACTAGATGATTAGTTTTAAAATGATGGATCTAGTGTATTAGAAATTAACAAACGTCATCATTCGTGGTCGGTTTGTTAGATATCCATGTGTTGAATCCAGAAAATAAATCTTTGGAGTATCCAAATTGACTACAATCAGCATCCAATGCTCCCTAAAAATAAAAAAAAGAATAAGTAAAGAAAGAAATGAAAATATAGTTGATATGATTAAATTTTATAGTTTTACCCCAGAATCGTTGGTATCAAAAAGAGTCTGTCATCTATAATTTTGTTTTCAAATGATTTGAGCAGGGATGACATTATTGCAGCCTCTTTAACAGAATCTATTTGGTCTTTTGAAGATGTGGTGTGAGGACTAACGAGTCGAAATTTTTGTTCATGGGGAAATCCCTTCAATTATTTTTCATATATACGTCCGAAACACATATAAAATGTATTTAGTCAAAATTATCAGAGTATATTAGCTTTTGTAAAATCAAATCATGAAAACTTACCTCATGTATACATTTATAACTGAGGCGCCTAGCCATTCATACTCGAGGAGTTAATTCAAATTTTCATCACTAATGAAATCTGATATCTCCTCTCCATAAATATCTTTTTCAAAAGAAACTTTTTGAGTACTGCCGTCTATCAACTTTGTATCCACATGATCCTGCAATGATATTAAATGTGGATATAGAATGGGCGGGGTGAAGGTGCTCTCAGTAGACCGTTTAAATCGGTTGGTTGATCCTTCAGATAGTTTTGAGCTGATATTTCATTTTACCCCACAATCTTTGTCATTATGTAATAAAAGTCATCAGTTCAGACCTTTTTTCATTAAATGTTAAAGGTCCAGCTTGAAAAATATATATGAAATGAATTCCTTTTTGTCGACATGTTTTTTTACAAGAACTGTCGGCCATGCGATGAATGTTCCAACAGCTTGTTCAACCATATGAATGCCATCATCGTCATTTGGAACATGTAGCTCAACACTCGGCTCATTAGCTATCTTAATTGACACTCTAAGATGATCTTTTGGAAGTTGTCTGTTGTGTAGCATGTTGTTTTGCGTATTGAACACCGTAGCCCTCGCTCCAAGGCGATAGGTGGGAGGTGATAAATATAAATCACAGTCATTTTAACCCTATGGAATATTAGTACAGGAAAGGTATCAGTGTCTATGTAAATCACATTTCACAGAAACAATTATTAAAACATTGATTACCTCATCTATGTCAGGTTTTTATGGGAATGGCTCGCCTCAAAGCCGGTGGGTGGTGGGGAGAGA
This sequence comes from Viscum album, assembly GCA_963277665.1. Classification (NCBI taxonomy): domain Eukaryota; kingdom Viridiplantae; phylum Streptophyta; class Magnoliopsida; order Santalales; family Viscaceae; genus Viscum; species Viscum album. Next base: position 963,986,634 of record OY728163.1, on the reverse strand, counting down.
TCGTCACGCACAGGTTGTTGTTGAGTTGTTTCTTCTCTTTGCCCCCCCCTATAAATTTTTCTATCATCTCTCTCTGGTATTGTAATTATTCTTGAAAAATGGATCATTGTTCTTGTAGCTTTTCCATTTTTTCATTTTGATCCTCCGCTTGTTTTTGTTTTTGAAAATATGTTCGGGGTGTCACCCTCAAACCCCAACCTCTGATGCGGCCATACTTTTCTGGCTGTTTTAAGGCTGCTGAAAGTATGTTTGCATCTAGTGTGGTTGTTGTTGATTCTTTTGACTATTTCAGATAGAAAATATAGAAAAATAAGTAGTTATTGTAATGTAATAGCGATTTAAAGAAACTCAAAATTATATTATGTCATACATACACATGTTTCCCACACTTTTTGTGTGTTTTCATCTATCAATGTCCCCTCATTATTTACACGATCCTCCTTCCATAGCACATGGCGTGGGATGGATATGGCTTTCAATTTCGATTCATCAATCTGCATATAAATAGAGAAACATGGTTATGGTGTTGTTTTATGTCACATACTAGTATTAGGGTAGATTTAAAAGACGTACCAATTTTTTATCAAGTTCAGCGTACCCCATCCTTGATTTACGGTAAGGGTACGCTAGTTCTGTTGCACATTTTTTATTTTCAGCACTCAGTAGCTATTTCATAAATAAAAAACTGTCAATTAGAGTGATGAATACAAGCAAACGTTAAACAACGTATTACCCCACACAATGTACCTGAAAAGTATGCTTCCCATGACGGTTGCTAAACGCATCCCACGCTCCTTAGGATATAAAGTGTGCATAAAGATGAGGTGGGTGTGGCTTGATTTTCCCTTCTGCATCTTTAAGATGATATTTCATTAAAATTGTGTGGAAACCTCTATGAATCCTTCCTGCAACTCTTCATGCATATTCCTTGTGCGAGACATCTACTATAAATGCACTCTGAAATGGATGATAAAGAGTAAGTCAATGTTTTGGTATTTTATTTTATTTTAATAAATTAAAAAAAATGATATCATAATGTTACTGTAATCTCTTTCCACATTAGTGTCTTCAGCCCGGTGACAACATGGTGCCACTACTGTACATCAATCGTCATGCATTGCTGAGTGACGACTCCAATGTAGCTACTAAATATGGCTTTGTTGGGGTTAACATGTTGGCCTCACTTATTCCATCCCACCTCAAATTTGATGCCTTTTTCTTTTGCCTTAAGGATTTTGGAAAACACTGTCAAACTACGACGCTCTTTTTTTTAGTGCTTTTAGGGTTTCATTTGCTACCATTTCCTCAGAAGTAGCATCAATATCTTCCCTCAGAGTGCTAGCATAGTCAATGGGACCAGAAGCAATAGGTTGATAAACATGTTGTACCTCAGCACTGGGACCAACAACAACAGGTTGAGAAACTTGTTTTTTCTCTGCACTAGGACCACCAGCATTTGGTTGAGAAACTTGTTGTTGCTCTGTAGTGGGACCACCTACTTCTGGTTGAGAGACCTTTTGTGCCTCAAGATTGGGTGCATCAGTAGGTGCAGAAGTCATTATATATAGAAGTGGTTTAATATTTAATTTAGATTACATAAAATCAACAGTGAACAGATAATAACATAACGTAACACAATGTATGTTACAATAAAAAAATAACCTGATTATTGTACTCTCTTTTTTCTTTAAGAGATGAAGTGATTTGACTCCTATATCGACTATGTAAATTCCTTCATTATGGTCTCCTCTAACATAAAAAATGTCGTCTACATTTGGAAAGCTACAGAATGATTGTGAAGTCCCTATAAAAGGGTCAAACTCTATTGAACTCTCATCTGACCCTTTAGTTGTTTTGGTCGATAATAGAACAATTGACCAATTTTGGTTTGCGGGGTCTGGAACATAAAATACTTGTACTGCATGTGATGCCATTATAAATGGTTCATCTTTATCCCCTTCCTTACTAAAGTCAACTTTCACGAATCCTAATTCATCTCTTTTAACAGATGTCCTGTTATCAACCCATTTGCATTGAAAAATCAGCACTTTGAATTTCGTATAATCCAACTCCCATATTCGTTTTATGATGCCAAAGTATGACATATTCGCAAAAATTGGATTTTTGTCCTTAGCACCAGAAACATGCATCGCCTCAGCCACAAATGTTACCCCACTATTCTGCATGGTACTGTCTTCATCATGTTCATTAGTATAGAATGTATAACTGTTAACTGCGTAAGAATTGTAAGATAATACGTACACACTTACTCCTCCGGCCAGCCATCAAAGTCGTTCTGAAATTGAGTATGTATTTTCATCTAACTGGTTAAAAATATGGCCTTGAAACCATCCTATAAACTGTCAATTATGTGTATCTGATATCCATTTTTCAACCCTAGAAGGATTCAAATGCCTAAGAATTTTTTTGTGGGTTTGAACATATGGGTCAACGTCGAAACTGTTATGAAAAACGTAAAGGTGGGTTTTCTCCCGATCTATAATATTGATTGTGACAACCTCTCTTCCAGAAATTCCTTCACCCTCAAGCCACTCAGTGTGATGAGATTTTGGTAGGCCAACGATTTCCACACCAGACAGGTATTCGGTACAAAATTCAACAGCTTCCTCAACAATATATTTCTCCGCAATACAACCCTTTGGCCGACTTCGATTTTTGACATACCCTTTCAAAATCTTCATATACCATTCAATGGGGTACATCCATCTATAATGTACAGGACCACATAGTCGAATCTCTCTCACCAAATGAACCATCAAATGAACCATCATATCGAAAAATGTCGGTGGGAAGAACATTTCCAATTCACATAATATGACATCAATTTCTCTTTCCATAGTTGGCAATTTCGCTAGGTCTATAACTTTGCTGCATATAGCTTTGAAGAAGAAATAGAGCTTTGCTAATTTATGGAGGAAATTCTTGAGAAAAATGAAATGTAAAGCTATAGGAATTAGATCATGCATCAACAAATGACATTCATGTGATTTCAGACCCTTTAATTTTAAATCTACCATTGACACGATTTTCTTGATATTTGATGAATACCCCTCTGAAACCTTTACGTCATTCAAGAAGTTGAAAAACTGATATATCTCCTTCATGGAAAGAGTGTAAGCAGCATAAGGAAGAAATGTCCGTTTTTCACCCTTCACTGGGGCCAACTCTTCTCGTATTCCCATCTCAACCATGTCCAATCTAGCCTTAATTCTGTCCTTTGTTTTACCGGGTGCATTTAGCAACGTGCCGATGACACTATCACATACATTTTTTTTCAACATGCATAACATCAAGAAAATTTCTGACATACAGAAAATTCCAGTATGGTAATTCAAAAAAAAAACTGATCTCTTTTTCCAAGCAGTTTTCGTATGGTTTTTCGAAAACAGTTTACCAAAAGTAGTATCCAAATATTTCACATTCTCAAACAATTGATCACCTGTTAGTGGAGACGGTGATGTACATTCCTCTGAAATTCCGTCAAATGATGTCATCCAAGATTGGTACTTATGTCATCAGGGTAGAAATCTGTGATGTCCTTGAAACACGGGTTTCGATGAATGTTTCAACCTAATTGACTGTGTACCTTGTTCGCAAACGGGACACCCTTGAGTTCCTTTAATGCAATATCCTGAAAAATTTCCATAAGTAGGAATGTCATTTATCATCCCGTACAACATGGATTTCAAAGTGAACTGTTCATTTTTGTAAGCATCATACACCGTAACACCTGAATCCCACAATATGTTCAAATCCTCGATCAATGGTGCCAAATAAACATCAATATTAGTACCCGGTTGTTTTGGTCCTGATATAAGCATAGATAACATGATGTATTTTCTTTTCATGCATAACCACGGTGGTAAATTATAATTTACCAACATAACCGGCCGTGTACTGTGACAACTGCTTTGAAAACCAAAAGGATTCACCCCATCTGTAGATAACACCAGACGAAGGTTTCTCAGTTCGTTCCCAAATTCAGGATACTCGTGATCAATTCTCTTCCACTGAGGAGAGTCTGTAGTGTGACGTAGTTTCCCATCATTAATTCTTGTATCTGCATGCCATGTCAATTTTCTTGTAGTCTCCTCACTTCCATATAGGCGTCTAAACCTAGGAATGTTTGGAATGTACCATAAAAATTTTGTAGGACTAGAATCATCTTTCTTGTATGGGGAAGCACCACACTTTGGGCATTCTTTAAGTGATTTTTGGTCCTTGTGAAACAATATACAATCATTTGGGAAAGCATGTATTCTTTCAGAGATCATACCCATCGATCGTATCATTCGTTTGGCAACATATGTTTGTCTTGGGAGTTCATTATCTTCGGGGAGCATGTCATTCAGGAGAGCAAGTAGTTCCGTAAAACTGGCATCACTCCACACGTTTCCTTCTTTCAAATTATACAGCTTCAATACGGCTGAAAATGATATATATTTTGTGCAACCAGCATACAATGACGTTTTTGCACAACTCTTTAACTTCTCAAACAATTTTGGGCAATCAAGAAGTTCATCTTCAACTGTCATTGTCATTTCCTCAATACGATCTTCATCATCGTTCACATATGTAATCACACCCTCCATACGATCGTCTTCACTGTTCACACATCTAATCATATCAGATGATCTATAAAATGTCATGTTCTCTGATTCACTACCTACATTGGTTTTTTCCTCGTGTTTATTCCAACATTTATAACTTCGATCTATTCTGTGACAGATCATGTGTTCTTCCAACTCCTCTGGACTAATTTGTCTTGAATAAAAATATCGTAAACACGGACAAAGGACTTGAGAAGGGTCACATGCATGATCTTCTGCAAACATGATAAACTCTTTCACGACATCTTCATACTCTTTTGACAACCGATTGGAATTCATCCATTCTTTATTCATATTCATCGTCTTAATGGGTTCGATCTCGAGAACTTGCCTAATATTTTGTTTTAATTAATCAGGTAGCATTGTTTGGGTTTTATAAAAACAAATCATGGTAAAAATGCCTTTAAACACATGTGAAATCCATATACATGGTGTGTCCAGTAGGGTGAACATCGTGTATGTATAAGATACCTGATTTAGTCTAACATATATCAAATTTATTCCAAGTTAGTCTTATAAAGACCGAATGATGACTTAGAAAATATATGACATGAGAACAAGAGGAAACCAATGTGTAACATGAGAAAACAGTAATAAATATGATGTTATCTCAATGTACTCAAGGTGATGATAAGATGTTGGTAAAGATCAACTATGGGTTGGTAGTAAACTAATATTTAATTGAAAAAAACTACTAAAAACTGATCCAAAAAAGGATGAAATATCCTATTCACCTAGTCCCTTAATACAACCAATGCATTAGTTAAACAAAAAATCATCGCTAAAAAATCATACAGGCCATAACTACTCCTAAAAGTAGTCCATGGTAGGTCAATCGATGTCCAAGTCATCTAATGGTATCCTAATGTCAAATCTATCTTGGAGAAGATCATAGAACCTCATAAGTGATCAATGTGACTATCAATGCATGGACGAGGATACATATTCATGACTCTCATCAGGTTCAATCTCCAATAGTCCAACAAAATAATAAATACCAATCAAACATATATTTTAGAGAACTATAAAACCCCATGGTAAAGTACTATGCCATATGAAACCATTATATTCTATATCATCAAATTTTAATTCAAAAAAATGATGCTCTTTTGGTGTTATTGTAGAAATTGTGATAGAAACTGAATTTTCTCCCAAAACTAACTAGATTATAAAGTTTATATCTTTATTAAGAAGTAAATTTTATACCTCATCAGTGAAAACATATGAAAAATGTACTACCATTGGGGAAAAATAATCCTACAACATTCTAGAAACATCTAAAATATGCCGGACTATTTGAGCCATTAGAGTACAATAAATATATAATTATAACATGTTATTTAAAAGGAAATGTGGAAACAGGAAATCATACAGACTCTTGATAAACCCATAATACAAAACATACCACCTAGTATGTCTATCACATATACAAATAAATAAATTAGAAAAAAACATGCTACAAAGCATAAAGGTACCATTAAATACTTATATTGTTCAACTTGTTTTAGAAATAGTTTATCTTCATCTGTGCCTTGTACTTGCACCCATGAATTTGAAGGTGAGTATGCGTACACAATAGTTGACCTTCTTAGAGAAGAGTTTCTGGAAGAGTATAAGAGACATGAAGCAATGAAGATCTTTCTATTCATTGTGGCAATCAGCTTGTGCAACGTGGCCTAAGTTACAATACCTGCAAGTTGTAACATAGACTGCATTGCACAAGACGATTTCCACATTGTTTGTAGCAACCACATTTTCTCCAACACTCTATTGATCTTCATTGCATCATGTATCTTATACTCTTCCATAAATGCTTCTCTAAGAAGGTCAACTATCGTGTATGCATACTCACCTTCAAATTCATGGGTGAAAGTTCAAGGAACGGATGAAGATAACCAATTTATAAAACAAGTTAACCAATGTAAGTATTTAATTGTACCTTTATGCTTTTTAGAATGTTTTTTTTCTAATTTATTTATTCGTATATGTGACATTCATACTAGGTGATATGTTTTTGTATTATGGGTTCATCTTTGTCTAATCATATAACTATGAGATTATGCTATGTGATGAAAATTAATATGGATCCATCATCATTTCCATTGGGATAATCATTGGGAATCCATATAACCATAATATTAAAAACTATCTCCTTTGTTTCTCATACATAAATATTAAACTTGAAGGGGTAGAACTTACCGCCCATGGTAACTCAAAATAAAAAAAATGAAAACAATGGTTGGTTATCCACAGAAGTCATAACACATATCCTTGGCAGACCTCTCACACATGTGAACCATCATAACTAACCAATTACCATATACTTCATCTTAGAGTCAAGATATCACTATGGAACCTATAGGGTATCCAATTCCACATCATTCACAAACAACCCACTTGTGTTGCTAAATATCAATAACATCTCTTATTTCGACACTCATCACTATTTATGAATCACATCCCTATACATAATCATAATCACATTAAGACCACACTATCTATTATGGAAATCCTTACTGGAATTAGGCTCAAGATATGGTATCATTCTTATCTCACATCTATATTCACTATTTGGTCCTCACACACACAATATATAAATAATATAACAAGGGAATACCATCCATGGAACTCACCTCCCACCTTGAGAGAACGAGGAGGAGGAGGACAAGGCGGCGACAATCATGGAAGCGACGATGGAGGCGGCAGTGGCGGCAGAGGCAGAGGCGGCGGCAGCGGCAGAGGCGGAGGTGGTCGCGTCAGCGAGGATGGAGGCGGAAGAGGCAGGGGCAGTCACGGTAGCGGGAGCGGGGGTGGAGGCGGCAGTGGCGGCAGAGAAGGAGGAGGATGAGGAGGACGAGGAGGACGAGGAGGAGGAAGGAGGAGGAAGGAGGAGGAAGGAGGAGGACGAGGAGGACGAGGTCGTGTGGCGAGGGGCCTAATTCAACTTCCACGAGAGCTTGACCACATGCAAGCAAGGATGGCCTGTTAAGGTTATCAAATAAAAACCGACAGAACTATTATCAGCACTCGTTAAAAGTGCTGATAAAGGTATGTTTTATCAGCGCTAAAATAAAAGTGCTAATGAAACATTCATTTATCAGTTCTTTTTTAGCACTGATAAAGAGCTACCTTTATCAGCCCTAAAAAACGCGCTGATAAATGTTCCCTTTTATCAGCGCTAAAAAAAAAGCGCTGATAAATGTAACATTTATCAGCCCTTTTATATAACGCTGATAAAGGCATACCCCGTTATTAGCGCTTTCTGTTTAGAACTGATAAAGAGCAGTGCTTCCCTTTCCCTATTTTGTGGTAGTTTATGTTTGATTTATTATTTAAAAATTAATTCCCATTGTCAAAACAAAAAGCATGTTTTTATAAATAATTAACCGTCAAAATATTGACACTTGTTTATATCAAATTTCAAAGTGAAATTAATTCTAATGCCCAAAATTTAACTAAATGGAAAAAATATAATCTAATTAAACATTAAAATCAAATAAAATCAATATATATATATATATATATATTAAAATAAATGGCAGTTTTGATTTAAAATACGGAATTTTCCACTATTCATCAAAATTTGAATTTTATTAGAAAAATACCAAAATTTTACCCAATGTGAATTTTGATGTCCTGATTATAAAGAAGAATTTTATTTGGTCAAATAGAATATATAAAAGTGACCAAAATAATATTTAAAGAGGATTCTCCATCAAAATGTGGTAAATCAACATTTTAAAGTAAATTATGCTTAAAATTCGATTCATTTACATTTTATGCCTCTAAATTTTATTGGATAAATGAAAAAACATTTAACAAACATGTATAATAATATTGTATTTAGTTATATTTATTCCTGCTAATAAAATAGTTAGGCGTTAACTACCATTTAAAATAATAATATTATACTATTATTGTGCAACTTAAGATTTCAAAGAAACCCGTTGTCGTATATCAGGTACTCCATCATACATAGAATCCCCTTTAAAGTAAAATTAATATTTATTTCCCAAAATATAAATTAAAATGAAAATTTATTATTTATTTATTTACTTGGGATGTTACATCCTTCCCCCATTTAGTAAATTTTATCCTCGTAATTTTATTCACTTATCAAATAAATGGGGGTATTTATCCCTCATAGCATTTTCAAATTCCCATGTTTCCTCTTCAACCTTAGGGGTTTTCCAAAAAACCTTTACATGATGAATTACCTTATTCTACAACACTTTATCTCTTTGGCCATGAATTTGGACTAGTTGTTCTGCATAAGATAGATTCTTTTCCAACAAAACTATCTATGGACTTAAAACATGAGATGGATATGGCATATACTTTCTCAACATTGAAACATGAGGAAAATTGTGTACATGGGATAAACATAGAGGTAAAGCCACTCTGTATGCAACTGATCCAACATCTCCAGGATTTCATAAGGTCTAATGAACCACAGACTCAACTTTCCCTTCTTACAAAATCACGTGGCACTATTCAATGGAGAAACATTGAGAAAAACATGATCACCTAGCTCAAAATAAAGATCCTTCCACCTGTTATCCGCATAAAATTTATGCCCAATCTGAGCTATTATCATGTGTTTTTGAATCATATGACCTTTTTCTGTCATCTCTTCTACCAATTTTGGTCCCATCAGCTTCCTTTCACCTACTTCATACCAAAAAGATGAAGTTCGACTCCGCGTCCCATATAATTCCTCAAATGGATCGATTTTTATACTACAATGAAAAATTTTATCATAAGAAAATCCAAACAAATAAATATGTAGGTCAAAAATTCCTTGGTAATCCAGTGAAAAACCACCTAGAATATCCTTCATGGTCTGAATTTTTCAATCTAACTGCCCATATGATTGTGGATGAAAAGCTGTACTATAATTTAATTCACTATCCATGGAATTCTGAAGGCCTTTCTAAAAGTTAGAAGTAAACCTGAGATCACGATAATATACAATGGATAGGGGAACACCATGAAACCTGACTATCTCTTTAAAATACAACTTAGAAATTTTATCTAGAGACAATATATCTTGAATATGAAGGAAATGAGAAGATTTATTCAATCGATCAATAGTAACCCAGTTTGCATTATTACCTTGATATGTCTTCGGTAATCCCACAACAAAGTCCATGGATATATTTTTCCATTTCCACTCTGGCACCAGTACAGACTAAAACACCCCATTCAGTAACTAGGGATCTGCTTTAACCTACCGACAAGTCAAACACTTCATAGTAAAATCATCAATATCTCTTTTCATTCCATCCCACCAGAAATACTCCCGAAGATATCTGTATATCTTAGTACAACAATGATGAAATGAAAAAGGGAACTATAGGCTTCACATAACAACTCATTCTCCAAATGTTAATCACAAGGCACAAATAATCTATTTATAAATCTCAAAACAAAATCATTATCAATGTTAAATTTAGGCAACATACCCTTCGGAACCAACTCTACCTTTTTATACAACTCACTGTTTTACTTCTGCAATTTCATAATTCTTTATAAGAGAGATGATTTCACTGACACCTAAAACAAATCCAAATAATTTCATGTACCAACCACATCTATTCCAAAGTTCATCAATTCAAAGACCAAAGTATCTCATTCCAAACATATCATGCTTAATGATGCATTACATTTTCGACTCAAAGCATCAGCCACTTTATTTTTTTCCCAGATAGTAAAGGATCGTGCAATAATAATACTTGATTAATTACAACCATCTCCTATTTCTAATGATCAATTATTTCTGAGTGAATATATACCTCAAACTTTTGTGGTTAGTATGTATTTCACATTTTACTCCATACAAATGATGCCTCGTAAATTTTAAAGAAAAAAACAACGGCTAATTCCAAATCATGTGTACGGTAATTTACCTCATTAGGTTTCCAATGATGTGAAGCATAAGAAATTACCTGATCATTCCGCATAAATACACAACCAAGTCTTTTCAACAAATAATCACTGTAAATAACAAACTCAGCATTTCCAGATGGAAGTTCCAAAACTGGTGCCTTTACCAATTTTCTTTTTCAATTCTTGAAAACAATAATCACATTATTTTGTCCAAATGATTTTAACACCTTTTAAAGTTAACATATTCAGTTGGCTACATAACTGTGAAACATTCTAAACAAATATCTGTTAATTACATGCCAAACCAAGAAAACTACAAATCTCGGTTATATTTTTGGGTCTTGGACATTCTTCTATATCTTTTGTTTTAGCCGGATCCACAGTTATGACATTTTGTTAAACTATGTGACCAAGGAAAGAAATTTTATATAAAAAAAATCACACTTGATGATTTTCCCAAATAGTTTCTTTTCTTTTAAGGATTTCAAGACAACCCTTAAATGAATTTCATTCTCTTAATTAATTTTAGAATAAACCAAAATATCATCAATGAACACAACCACAAACTTATACAAGAACTCGCGGATAATTCAATTCATAAGATCCATGAATACAACAGGTGCATTGGTTAACCCAAAAGGCATAACTTAAAATTCATAATGGCCATATCTAGTATAAAAAGTTGTATTTGGAGTGTCTACCTCCTTTACTTTCAACTGACAGTACCTCGACCTCATGTCAATATTTGAAAAATACTGAGGTCCCTTGAGCTGATCAAAAAAATCATTGATATGTAGAAAAGGATACTTGTTCTTAATAATGATGTTATTAAATGCTATATAATAAATAAAAAGTCTCATTGAACCATATTTCTTTTTAACAAACATTACAAGAGCACCCCATGGTGATGTGATAGGTCAAATGAAACCTTTATCTCATAACTCATGCAATTGCTTCTTTAACTCTAAATGTTCAATTTGATCCATTCGATAATGGGGTTTTGAAATTAGATTATCTTTAGGAACTAAGTCAGTAGTAAATTAATCATTCTAATCTGGTATAATATCATACAACTCATCAATAAAAACATAAAGGTACTCATTTATGACTAGAACATCATTAATTAGAACAGTTCCATTATTTTCAACAATATGTACAAAGTAACATTAATTCCATCTTCTACAAGTTTCTCGGCTTCTTGATATGTTATCAATAGTAAGGGTTCCTTATTGTATAGAAACAGAAAATATTTTTTAAAATAAACATCTTTATCTCTCCAATCAATCTTTTCATGATAAACAGAAATCCAATCTATACCTAAAATAACATCAAACTCTATTAGAGGAAAAATAGTATTTTTTTGAGAGATCAAAACATTTTATTCAAAAGAAAAGAGAGAGAAAGGTTATATTAAACAGAAAGAGTGGATATTATTACAATCACTTAAGAAGTGGGGGAGAAGACCAAACTGCAAAATATCACTCCATGTCATGTCTTGGTTGACTCTTTTATTGGAAAGGCTATCCACAACCTTGTTTTCATCATGATACGTTTGGGTAGAAGTGTAACCTATTTCAAGAAGAGAATTGAGGCAGTTCATCTAGCGGGCAGTGAGAGGCCAGGTAAGGTGGATCACCCCATTCTAAATAGCATGCACAATGGTGGTGGAGTCACTCTCTATCTAGATGTTGTTCCATCCTTTTAGCATGACAAAAAAACGTCGAAATCACCGCTATAATTTATGCTTAAAGAGAAAAGGCATTGAAACAGCTTTCAAAGAAGCATATGTGACATCGACCGAGATAATCTTTGAAAATGGCCCCAGATCCTGGAGTACCCGATTTTCCTTTGGAAGATCCATCTACATTGATCTAGATCCGTCCAAGATCTCGAGCATTCCAAAAAACCTTGAAAGAGAGCTTCATCTTTGTTTAAATGCCATTAATTTTGAGGCATCTAAGAATCAAAAAATTCACAACCTAATTGTCACTGTGGGATTTCTGGAGCAGGGCTGTTTCCTGGATGGTAATAAGGATCCTCTTCCAAACTTTATTAAGATGGAATGAGTAATTGTTGTGAATAATTTCATTTCTATCATATCAGATCACATGTATGAGCTCAGTAACCGCAGATAGGAAGAAGATCTTGATTTTCCAAGAAGATTGAAGCTCCACACAATGTTTCAGTTGAGAATAAATAGAGTCAAAAGATAACTATCTGCAGTCAAATAGGTCAATAACATAATTCCCAAGTGTAGAGTTTCAAGCAAAAGATAAGAAAAGATGATTAGTGTCCTCCTATTTTTGGTGGAATAATTTCCATTTAGAGCATAGTTGGACACAAAAAGACTAAAGACAAACCTATGTAAGAATGCATTTATGGGAAAAGCACCTAACAAGGTTAATCCTTGAAGGAATAATCCAAGGTTTGTCAAAAGACATCAACCATGGGAAAATGGGGTCAAAATTAGTGAAACAATGATGATCTATGTTTTTGGAATCCAAAATACCGTTTTGAGAAGGATCTCAAGTTAGGAGATCATCCCCATTTATTAAGGGGTAATTATCCACAACATGCCTAATGTGATCAGGTATATTAGTTGTAATAGAGTTAATTACATGATTTATGGTGAGATTTGTGTTATCTGGAGAGGAATATAAAGATATCATGGAAATGAGTGGGGTTCCAATCCAGTTATCATGCCAGAAATTCGTAGTGGAATCTGAACTAACCATCCTTCTTGAGTTATTCATGATGTCAACAAAGTTATTTCGAATGGATGTCTAGAGGGAGGAATTAAGGTAAATAGATTGACATTTTATAAGTTTTTTGTAGGAAGATTTTACAAAGGAAGGTTATGGAGTCAGATTTGTTGTTGGTCATCCAACAGGTGAACTTATCTTGAAGAGCCTTATTAAAAAATTTGCGATTTTTAATCCCAAGACTACCTTTTTCAAGGGGTTTTCATCAATTAGACCAAGGGACAATAACAATATTTCATTCAAGTATACTACTAGTCCAGAAAAAATTATTAATGGTGCCGTTAAATTTTTTAATAAGACTATTATTCCATTTGTAAATCAAAAAGGGGTAAACCATTTTGGGGATAATAGTGGATTTCACGAGGCAGATTCTACCAGCCATGGAGAGGGATTTTCATTTCCCGGAGGCCAGTTGATTATTCACTTGGTCCAAAACCGTATTAAAGTACATAGGTTTATCCCTATCCCAGAAGAGAGGAACTCCACGATAGGTAAATGGGATGAATCCCTCTTTTATTCCAAGACTTTCAATGATGAAACATTTTTTAGAAGGGGTGAAGGTTTTTACAAAAAAGATATAGGATTTATTCCATCTAATGGATTATTCAGAGACCTCTTCATAGTGAGACATGGCCTCCTTAAGATTAAGGATATTTTTTCTACCCCCATTAAGGAACATAATGATGTCATCAACATAAAGCAGGTGGGTCGGAACAACAAGATTTCTGGCAGCCTGAATGGGTACGAGCTATGTTTGGTGAACAAGAGAGGAAATATACCTACTGAGGTAGTATTGTGCAATGGAAATGAGATTCACAGAGAGGGGATCCCCTTGCTACAAACCTCTTGAGCATTTTAAGTATCCCTTAGGAGAACCATTAACAAGTATGGAAATATAAGGTTGGTGGAAAATGTAATTAATCCTTCCAATAAAAGTATCATTGAACCCAAAATCCTTAAAGACATTGAAAATAATGTTCCAACCAATGGTGTCAAATGATTTTTTAATATCAAACTTGACTGCAATATTACTACCTCTGGACTTTTTATTTAGGGAGTTAATGCATTCCAATGAAGTGAAAATGAAATCTTGAATGGATCTGCCCTTGATGAAACTAAATTGATTCCAGGAAATGATCTAGTTACATAGGGAGAATTCCTTTTAGAAATGATTTTAGTAATGATTTTATATATATAATTAATGGGAGCAATGGGGTGGAAGAGGAGTAGCTTAGGGGTATTAGACACTTTATGGATAAGATGCAAAAATTGGGTATTAAGACTGCAAGGAAGGATACTGTTAATGAAGAAGTGTCGAACCATCTTGGAAACATACATATGAACAACCTCCCAATGGTGTTAAAAGAAACCATTATTGAAACCATCAGGCCCCGAGGCACTATCAGAGTTAAGGATAAAGAATGTTTCTTTTATTTCATGGTCCAGTGGGGTGGTCAAAAGGGAGATCATATCATGTTCATTGATCAGAGCTGGAATGATCCCAGGAATGAGATATTTATTGATATTAGGACCATTGAAAGTGTTGTGAAAGTTGGAGGCCACATGATTATATATGGCTTCCTCGGAGTCAAGAAGAGTGTCATTATCTTTAAGAATGGATAAGGGGTGACAAGTTTTCCTAAATCTCTGGAGGGTATTGTAAAATTTAGTATTTCTATCACCATAAGAGATCCATTTGGTTTTGGAAGTCTGTTTACGTAAGTTGCCTTTGTGAATCAGAAGAGAGTTATGTTTCATGGAGATGTTCATCTCATTATGGGGGTCTGATGTGAAATCCGCACATGTTGAGTTGTTTTGGATTTGATGGAGTTCAGTTTCAAGAGTGGATATCTCAATGTACACTTGGTTAGATTTATCCCTACACCAACCCCTAAGGTAGTGCTTAAGGTGTTTTAGCTTAGTGACACAAGAAAAAACATTAGAGTGGTGATCCATAGAAATCCACATATTTTGTATGAGACAAGAGCATTCCAAATTCTCAGACCAAACATTATTGAATTTGAATGGAATACTAGGTATTTATATTCTGGATAGGAGACTAACAAGGATGGGATGGTTGTTCGAGTTCATTTTAGGTAAGGTGGTGCTGGAAATTGTGTCCAAGACATTTAAGGATGATACGTTAACATAGGATCTATCAAGTTTACTAGAAACCACTCTGTTGTAGTGTCTCCTGTACCAGGTGTATTTGGCCCTGAGATGTTGATTTCAATTAAATTACAGATTTAAACTAAGGATCTATACTCTCTAGTAGAGATTGGAGAGTGAGGAGGTCCAATCTTATCATTGTGAGATAGAATTTTATTAAAATCACAAATAATTAGCTAGGTCTCATGGATAGAGCCATCTATGTTAGAGAGGTCTTTCTAGAGGGGTCGATGATCCTGATATCTATTCTTGGCATATACCTTTGTGCAGAAGCAGTGCAGGTTGATGTATGAATAATGACAAGTAAGCATCTGACTAGAAATATTGTAAACAAAAACATATCTAATAGAGGATTGGAAGAAAACCCAAAGGGAGCCAATATAATTTTCATTCTTGAAAAAATCAAGGAAATTATATCCAATAGAAGATAACTGCATAAAAATAAAGGAGAAATTGAATTTAGGTTCAGTAGTAGAAAAAAAATTGGTTTATGGTTTATCAAAATCCTTTTTAAGAAATATAAAGAATCAGAGTTAGCTATGCCTTGACAATTACAGTAAACAAAATCTATTATGACCTGTGTTTTGATCAGGAGTTGCCCTTTTTATTCTTAGATCCACTCGAGCCTTTGTTCCTCTGTGATATACTAAAACAATAAGGTTTTAAGGTAGATGTTTTCAGCACACATGGACATGAAGGTTCTTAAAATTTATTTTTCTTCCAACATTTCCTCCGGGGGTTTTTACCATAAGTTCAGGATTCATATTTTGAGATGGAATTCCCAATTTACTAGAAAACTTCTCAGAAATGAGTTAATGTGTAGACGCCGAATCAAACAACACATTGACATAATCTGAACAAAAAAACAGTGTACCTCATACTACATCATTTGATGGCCTAACATCATCTAAAGTAGTTTCAAAGGAACTCACCACCCCTTTCTTCTTATAGTCTAGTTTCATTCCCTCTGTTGAGTTCTTCGTTGGACAATCATTTGCATAATGACCCATTTCATTTCACATAAAAACTTTACTAATTGTAAATCAGATTTTTTCTTACCATGAACTTAATCATTTTTAGTGAAATTACGAAATTTATATCCAATTTAACCACATCGGTAGCAATTACCAGAATTAAAAAGACATTTCCCATTGTGATTTTGACCACAATTTTCACAAACTGTAAAATTATGTTTCTTATCATCAGACTTTTTTGAAGAGTTATTACCTTTTTCTTGTTACCTTGACCTCTTATTCTATTGTTTGTCAAAGAAGACTTGATCATTAGTAAAAACCATTTCCACCTTCTCCGCACATCAAAAAGGGTTTCCATAACATTTGATCTCTTGAGAAGCTAAATCCCTTTAATACTTTGTAATTAATCTTGAGTAAAAACAGTTTATTTTACTATCAAGATATCATATGAAATTTGTGGAATACCTTTTCAGTCTAGTGAATTTTTCTTCCTAAGAACCCACTAAGTCATCCTCCTACCTCAATTATAGGATTTGTTTTTCCATCCAGTGATGAACCAACTTTGGAAAATATTTCTCAAGAAACAAACCATTGAATTCATCCCAATCAAGGGAATCAATATCCTCCCTATCCCTAATATTTTTCACCATCGACCACCCTTGATTAGCTTCACCATCATAACGGAAAATAGCGATACAAAAATTTTGACCTTATGAACACCCCATAGCATCAAAAATCTTCTCCAGTGCTTTAATCCACCCTTCTGCTAGCCCAGGGTCAGATTATCCTCCAAATGATGGGGGATGTTGCCTTATGAAATGATCCACTACTGACATATTCCACTATTATTGATCTGGCTAATCTCATTCATGGATACCACCACTATTTATAGCCTGATTCAACTATGCCATCACTGCAAAAACTTGTTCAGTTCAGATTTCGACCATCTCAAGTTGCTAATTTGGAAGGTTGTGTTCCTCCTGATGTCATCCCAACATAGCTTCCCTCTTTCCTCTGAAAAAATTCATTTTGAACTCATATATATCTTAAGTGAAGAAACATGGTAATATGTAAATGCTATATCACTTCAATCGTACCATAAATTAATTTATGGACATTAAATTAACAATAAAATAATTCCTAATTTTATCTAAACTGACCTTTGATACCACCTATACGGACCTAGCCTTAAATCATTACATAATCATGAATTAAATGAATAATTCACATTGAGGATCTTTTCAGGTTTAGAGTTTTAGATATTTAGTCCATAACTATTACATTACATATCAAGAATTACAAAGTAGACACTTCTACCCAGTTTCCATTTTTTTCACAAAATAAAAACTCTTGAGAAAAGAGTCATGTCTAGTTCCATGTTTTAGATAACATGACTTTTCCTTGATCCCATATTTGACTCTATTCATCTTTAATTCCTATAAAAAACGTTTCAAAACATGGGATGAACATGAAAAGCTCAGTAAGGGTTATAAAAATAAGAAATAAAACATCATTACATCATTAAATACATAACATAAGCTCGTTAACATACCTCATGAAATCATAATATTTATGAATCACATATAGAAAATCTAAATCATAAAGGTAACTTGTGCCAACCATATCATATTACATTATAGCTATCACATCTACGTAGGTAGTTTCATTTTGAATACCCATCATAGTATATTCCCTAAGTCTCTTAGGAGAAACATTTATATTTTCCTCCATCACGTTACCCAAGGCATTTTAGATCCATCTCAAGCTCACCCTTCCAAGGTTTATCATAGAATCACCCGTATACGTAAACAATCCCCAGGAACCATAACACATAAAACTTTCATAATGGAGAGATAATATTTCCACATTTCAATCAAAATATATCATTTAAAGATATTGAAATAAAAAATTCTTACCCAAAACCATTTTCAATACCAAAATACATAATCCGAATATATATAGTATTTATTTTACATAAAAAAACACTACGGGTTGTTAAGGATTCCAATGATCAAATAATACTCGAAGTGACGGAAAGGACATTGTCACTATTTACATTTAAAAGAAACACTCTTTTTTTCATTTAGTAAAACGCTTCGTAGAAAAATATTCCCTTTGAATGAAAATAAAAGTCAATGGTGTTTATATACCATATAATAGATAATCGTGTATAAGACAAAATATGCCCCAATGAAAGGTGATTGAGATGAAGTCCCTTACCTCGTGTCTGACTTGAATCGTTCATTATTTAATCTCTTGAATAATAAACTAAAGTTGATTTCTAATTTCTTAAGAACCTTTTTATTTTTATTTATTCCTTTTATATAACATATTACCATGTTCTAAATATTATGTAATTATTTTTTTCAACAATAGTTGTTTTTTAGATATTTGGTACTTTGAGTCAAAAATGAACTTCTTATAATTACAATTTGTTCATGTGGTCAAATATTTATTATCTTTAGATTGATATTAATGATATAGATAAAATATATATCATATATATAATTTATATGTATGTATTTATAATAGTACATAAAATTTGGAGATAAGAAATGGAATGCACCATTCATGGAGACGGTAAGCCATACGTACACATGAACGCTACTTTCATTTCTATTTTTTATTTTAATGGAATTAAAATGTAATGATACATTGGTATATTATTAATCCAGTATAATATCAAATATAATATAAGTAAATCTATCATTTATACGTCCCACATATGGCATTAACGAGCCATATCACTTTGAGGGGGCGGTAGTCCGCACTTCCTAAAATGAGATTATCGTGTTTACCCATAATAGATACCATAAATATATGCTATAAATGAATATTATAGAAGAATAAAAAAATATAAACATAATATGTATCATATATAAATATAGTGGCATCTTAAGGGCCACCATGAGAGGCAATAGGAGATAATTGAACAATCATTGTTTCGTGAGGTGTTAGTTTTCCATCTAGATAAACAGTATGTTATTTACCCATTAGATGGAAGTGTGTATACGTGTAGTTAGAATAATTTTCATAAAATAATCCTAGTATACATAGGATTCTGGTGTTGTTATCAAATAAAGAAATTATAAGAGTTTAGTGGTTGGAGAAGTAAAATAAAATAAAATAATTTAAGGGAAACACTTACCTTTAATTCGGGTAACTCACGTTGGATTGAACCAAAAGGACTTCTTGAAGTGCCTTATGCCTAAGGTAAGGCTTATATGTGTAATAGAAGGATATTGAGAGATTATTTGGGTAGGGTTTGGATGAGCCAAGGGGCTTGAGAGGTGTGAGAATGGGATAGAGTTGAGGGATTTTTATTAGGGGGAGGACAGGCTCTTTAGGAAAGTGTGAAAATATAATTTTACTATACAATGATTTTCATTTTCTAAAGGTCCAAAAATAATCAAATTATAAGATAATATGACTCATAATTTAAATAAAATCATCTAATAAGAATGGGATAGGATTTCGATAATTGTTTAATCTTTATAATCTTATTTATTTTAATCATTTATTAGTGAGGTAAACACTATTTCATTATTGTGTCATAAATAATTTATGTTATTTGATGTCTAAAAATTATAAAAAAAATTACAGGATGTAGGAAATATTTTTATCTTTTCAATTAATATTTATAGTAGAAGTGATAACTTATATAATTTTATGTAAAAATTAATTTACTAAAATATAATTTTTGATTTTATTTTTTCCTTTACTTTAAGTTAATTAAAATAAAGTTTCATTATCACTCTAATGTGGCTATATAGGGTCCCAAAATAGACCCAAGGATTCCCATGATTTTCTATGACTCCTCAAATAAAGATAGGAATGGTGTTAAGGTAATTTTGAATTATTATGTTATTTTTTTAAATTGAATTACACTATTTATCTTTAACCTCGGTAAATAAAATTAAAAAGCTACTATTCACCAAAAAATATTTTCATATTATTGAATGAAATTTTACGTACTAATAACAACAATGTATGTCATATTTTTAAAATTCAATTCACAGTAGTAATAATATTTCTTTTAAATGAACAAGTTAGTTTTAACTACTAATTAGTGGTATCACTATTCATAAAAAATTGATGTTTTTCAGAAAAAATAACAAAAATTCAGCATTAGATATATTTGATATTCTGAATTCAAAAATTATATCTATTTTACCAAATTCAGAATATATATGTTGGATTAATTTATTTAAAATTAATTCTCGTTGTCAAAACAAAAAGCGCGTTTTTATGAAATATTAACTATCAAAAGATTGACCCTTGTTTATGTCCAATTTCAAAGTGAAATTAATTCCAATGACCAAAATTGGATTAAATAGTAAAACTACAATCTATTTAAACTTTAGAACCAACAAAAATAATAATATAACTATATAAATAAATTATATTAAAAGGGAGTTTTGAAATAAAGTACAGTATTTTAAACTATTCATTAAAAATTGAATTTTATCAGAAAAATACAATAATTTTACCCAAAGTGAATTTTGTTGTCCCGATCCAAAAGAATAATTTTATTTGGTCAAATTGAATATATAAATGTGACCAAAACTAGATTTAAAAAGGGTTCACTTTCAAAAGGTGGTAAATCAAACTTTTAAAGTAAATTATGCATAAAATTAGATTCATTCACATTTTAAGACAATATCTTTTATTGGATAAATGTAAAAACATTTTACAAATATATATAATCATATTTTAGTTAGTTCTATTCATTCCCTTTAAAACAATGTCTAGGCGTTAACTACCATTTAAAAGAGTAATATTATATTATTATTGTGCAACGTAAGATTTCAATGAAACCCGTTGTTGCGTATCAGGTACACCTTCGAACATAGAAACCTATTTAAATTAAAAATAATATTTAATTCAAAAAATATTAATTAAAATGAAAATTTATTATATCTTTATTTACCTAGGATGTTACATCCTTACCACCTTTTAAAAATTGCATCCTTACTATTTTATTTACATAAAAAATTAACGGGGGTATTTATTCCTCATATCATTTTCATATTCCCACATTGCCTATTCAACCATATGGGTTTTTCACAAAACATTTACATGATTAATTAAATTACTCTGCAACACTTTCTCCCTTCGGTCAAAAATCTGGACTGGTTGTTCCTCATAAGAGAGATTCTCTTCCAACTGAACAACCTCTGTACTTGAAACATGTGATGGATATGAAATATACTTTCTATACACCGAAACATGAGTAACATTGTTTACCTGGGACAAAATTAGAGGTAAATCCACTATATATGCAATTGATCTAACTTCCTCCAAGATTTCATAAGTTCCAATGAACCCCAGACGCAAATTTCTCTTCTTACCAAAACAAATCACACTTTTCCATGGAGAAACATTGAGAAATACATGATCACCTACCTCAAAAAAATTTCCTTCCTCCGATTATCCGCATAATCTTTCTACCTACTCTAAGCCGTTCTCATGTGTTTCTGAATAAAATGATCTTTTTGGGCCATCTCTTCAAACAATTTTGTTCCCATCAACTTCCTTTCACATACTTCATCCCAAAAATCTAGATTTCGACACCGCTTCCCATATAATTCCTCAAATAGAGCCATTTGTATACTGGAAATAAAACTATTAATATAAGAATATTCAACCAAAGAAATATGTTGGTCCCAAATTCCCTGGTAATCCAGTGAACAAGCACGTATCATATCCTCCAAGGTTTGAATTGTTCATTCTGACTGCCCATCAAATTTTGGATGAAAAGCTGTAGTAAAATTTAATTCAGTATGCAATGACTTCTGAAGTCCATTCCAAAAGTTAGAAGTAAACCTGGGATCATGATCAAATACAATGGAGAGGGGAACACCATGCAACCTGACTATATTTTAAATATACAACTGAGAAATTTGATCTAGAGACAAAGTATCTATAATAGGAATTAAATGAAAAGATTTAGTCAATCGATCAATAGTAACTAAGATTTCATTATTACCTCGAGATGTCTTCGGTAAACACACAACGGAATCTGTGGATATATTTTCCCATTTCCACTATGGCACCGGTAAATTCTGAAGTATTCTCTTTCAGTAACTTCCACTCTACATTAATCTACTAAAAATTCGAACACTTCACAGTAAAATTATCAATATCTCTTTTAATTTCATCCCACCAGTAATACTCTCGAATATTTCTATACATCTTAGTACTGCTAGGATGAACAAAAAACGGGGAACTATGAGCTTCACATAACAACTCGTTCTTAATCTTTGAATCACAAGGCACACATAATCTCTTTCCAAATAAAAAAAAACAATCATTATCAATGTTAAATTCAGACAAATTACTCTTCTAAACCAACTCTACCTTTTTCTACAACTTACCGTCTTCCTTCTGCGCTTCCTTAGTTATTTCTGAGAGAGATGATTTTACTAACACCTGAAACAAAATAGAAGAATTTCCTGCACCAAAAACTCCTATCTCAATGTTCATAAAATCAAAAACAAAATTATCTCATTCCAAATGTAGCATGGTTAATGAAGAATTACTTTTTCTACTCAAAGCAGCATCCACTTTATTTTCCTTTATCGGGAGGGAAATGATCGTGCAATCATAATCCATGATTATTTCCAACCATCTACTCTGTCTCATGTTCAATTAATTCTGAGTGAATATATATACTTCAAACATTTTTGGTCAGTATATATTTGAAATTTTAATCCATACAAATGATGCATCTAAATTTTAAAATCATAAACAACGACGACTAATTCCAAATCACATGTAGGGTAATTGAACTCATGAGGATTCAACAAACGTGAAGAATAAGCAATTAATTAATCATTATTTATAAGGACACAACAATTTCCTTTCAACTAATAATCACTATAAATAAAAAACTAACTATTTCTGGAAGGTAGTTCCACAACTGGAGCATTAACTAATCTTCATTTCAATTTCTGAAAACAATCATCACATTATTTTTTCCAAACAAACTTAACACCATTTCAAGTTAACATATTCATTGGGCTAGATAACTGTGAAACATTCTCAACAAACCTATGGTAATATCCTTCCAAACCAACATCGTTTAAATTTGTGGGTCTTGGACACTCTTCAACATCGTTTGTTTTAGAAGGATCAATAGTTATTCTATCTTTTGAAACAATGTGATAAAGGAAATAAATTAGCTGTAACCAAAACTCAAACTTTCTGAATTTCCCAAATAGTTTCTTTTCTTTTAAGATGTGAAAGAAAAATAAAAACTCATGAAAAAAGAGTCATGTCTAGTTCGATGTTATAGACAACATGACTTTTACTTGATCCCATCCTTGACCCTATTCATCTTTAAGTCCTTTGAAAAACATTTCAAAACATGTGATGAGCATAAAAATCTTTGTAAGTGTTTTAAAAAGAGAAGGAAAATATTAGTTCATCATTACATAGATAACATAAGTTGTTTAGCATACCTCATGAAATCATAAGATTTATGATTCACACGTAGAAAATTGAAATCATAAATGTAACTTTTGGAATCTATATCATACTTACATTGTAGCTATCACAACTACGTAGGGATTTACATTTTGAATACAGATCCTAATATCTTCCCTAAATATCTTAGGAGAAATATTCACATTTACCTCCATCACATTACCCAATGAATTGGAGAGCTATCTCATGATCACCCGCAATAGGTTTATCACGGAGCCACCCATATACGTAAACAATTCCTAAGAACCATAACACATAAAACAAGCATAATAGAAAGATAACATTTCAACATTTCAATCACAATATATCATTTATAGATATTTAAATAATAAAATCTTTCTAAAAACCATTTTCAATACCAAAATACATAAAAAAATTTATATAGTATTTCTTTTTGTTTTAAAAAACACTACGACTTGTTAAGGAAGCCATAGATTAAATAATACTCGCAGTGGCAGAAAGGTCGTTGTCACTAATTACGTTAAAAAGAAACATTATTTTTTTCATTTAGTAAAACTCTTTGCAGAAAAATATCCACTTTAAATGAAATGAAAATTCAAAGGTGTTTATATAACTTATAAAAGAACTTCGTCTATAAAACAAAATATGCCTCAATGAATAGAGATTGACATGAAGTCCCTTACCTTGTGTCCGACTTGACTTGTTCATTCTTTAATCTCCTAAATAATAAACTGAAGTTATTTTATATTTTCTTAATAAAATTTTTAACTTTTTTTATTCCTTTTATATCAAATATAACAACGTTATAAACATTATGTAATCATTTAGGTTAATAACAGTCGTTTTGTCGATATTTGGTACTTTAGTCAAAACTGAGCTTCTTATAATTACAAGTTGTTCATGTGGTAAAATATCAATTATATTCAGAATTATATTCATGATTTAGATATCATATATGTTATATATATCTAGTATATGTATGTATTTATAATAGTACATAACATTTTAAGATAAGAAATAAAATGCACCATTCATGGAGACGGTAAGCCATACGTACACATGAACACTACTTTCATTCCTATTTCTGAATTTAATAGAATTAAAACATAATTATACATAGGTATATTATAATTCTAGTATAATATCACATATAATATAATTAACTCTATCCTTTATATGTCTCACATATGGAATTAACGAGTCATATCATGTTTAGGGGCGGTAGTCCACATTTCCTAAAATGAAATTATCGCGTTTACCTATAATGGAAACCATAAAGGTATGATATAAATTAAAAATACATAAAAATAAAGAAAAAATAAACATAATATGTATCATATTTAAATACAACACCCTCTAAATGGCCACCATGAATAGAGGTAGGAGATAATTTAATAATCATTGTTTCGCGAGGCATTAGTTTGCTATCATAGAAAGTGTATGTTCTTTAACAATTAGATGAAGGTGTGTGTAAGTGTAGTTAGAATAATTCTCATAAAAGAATCCTAGTATATCGAGGATACTGTCCTTGTTATAAAATAAAGGAATAAAAAGTGTTTAGGGGATGGAGAAGTAAAATAAAAGAATATAATTTAAGAGAAACATTTACCTTTAATTCGGGTAACTCCCATTTGTTTTGAACCAAACTGAATTCCTAAAGTGACTTACACCTATGTTAAGGCCTCTAGATGTAATAGAAGGATCATGAGAGCTTATTTGGGCAGGGTTTGGAAAAATAACGAGTTTGAGAGGTGTGAGGAATGGGTTATAGGAGAGAGATTTTTATAAGGGGGAGGAGGGGCTCTTTTGAAAAGAGTGAAAATATTATTTTATTATATAATGAAGATCTGATTATAAAAAAAACTAATTAAATTCATAGATAAGATGATTAATTATCAAAATAAAATTATTTAATATGAATTGGATAGATTTTGGATATTATTTTAATCTTTATAATCATATTTATTTAAATAATTAATTAATGTCGTAAACCCTGCATCATTATGGTGTCATACAAAATTTTATTTATTTTATATATAAAAAATATAAAAAAATACCATGATGTATAAAACCTTTTTATATTTTCAAATAATATTTATAGTTGAAGAGATATCTTATATAACTCTATGTGAAAATTAATTTAAGAAAATATATTTGTTTATGTCATTTTCGCCTTTACAAAAAGTTAATTAAAATAATGTTTCATAATCACTCTTAAGTGGATTCATGGGGACCCAAAATAGACCCAAGGATGACCAAGGTCATCAATAACTCATAAAATATGGTTTTGACAGGTGTTAGGGTACTTTTTATTATTATGATATTGTTTACCTTGAATTACCATATTTACCTTTAACCGCGGTAAATAAAAGTCAAAGTTACTATTCACTAAAAATTAATTTCATCATTTTGAAATTTTTTTACTAACTAAAAGCAAATATGTATGTCAGATTTGTAAAATTCAATTCAAAAAACTGGTAAAATTTCATTTAACTGAAAAATTCAGTTTTTAACTACTACATTGTGGTTTCACTGTTCTTCAAAAATTGATGTTTTTCAGAAAAAATACAAAAACATTACCCTAAGACATATTTGATATTATGAATTCAATAATGATATCTATTTTATCAAATTCAGAAAATATAAGTCAGATTAATTAATTTAAAAGTAATTCCCGTTGTCAAAACAAAATAGCGTGCTTTTAAGAAATATTAACTATCAAAATATTGGCACTTGTTTATGTTCAATATTAAAGAGAAATTAATTCCAATGACCAAAATCGAATTAAATGGTAAAAATATAATCTAATTAAATTCCAAAACCCAAAAAAATATAAACTAACCCTATTACTAATTTATATTAAAAGGATGTTTTGAATTAAAATACCGTATTTTCCACTGTTCCTCAAAAATTGAATTTTATCAGAAAAATACCAAAATTTTTCCCAAAGTGAATTTTGATGTCCTGATTATAATGAAAATTTTTATTTTTTCAAATAGAACATATAAAAGTGACCAAAACTATATTTAAAGAGGGTTCTCCATCAAAAGGTGGTAAATCCACCTTTTAAAGTAAATTATGCCTAAAATTAGATTCATTAACATTTTGAGCATCTATCTTTTATTAGATAAATGTAAAAAATTTTAATAAACATGTATAATTATATTGTATTTAGTTCTTTTCACTCCCACAAATACATTTTCTAGGCGTTAAATACCATTTAAAATAATAATATTATATTATTATTGTGCGATGTATGATTTCAAAGAAACTCGTTGTTGCGTATCGTGTACGACAACGAACAAAGAAACCACATTAAAGTAAAATTAATAATTAATTCACAAAATATTTATTAAAATGAAAATGTATTATTTCATCATTTAAATAGGATTTAACAGTTTAAGTTTTGAATGTTTGGTTTTATGATTTTCCCACAGGTCTGGGACAAAGGTGTTTCACCTATGGAGGCTATATGAACCTTCAGAGTCAGTGCCCAATTCGACATCAGTATAGTGGAGGTGGGTAGGTTTATAACATTCCTCACCAGTAGTTTCCGACAATGCTATTTTAGCATCTGGGATAGTAGGATCCAGCTCCACTACAGGGAGATGAAGTTTGTAGAGGCCAAACTCAGGGAGTTACAAAGGGACCTCGACCCAAACATGGTGAAGGAGTAGATTGATAGCGGAGGGAAATATAGGCTAGGCATGATCAATTGCATAATATGGAGGTAGTTCTTCCAATGGGACCAAAATATCATTCGAGGTATGATTAGCTTGTTTTTTACCCTAGTTTTCAGCATGTTTGATTGAGGATCTTGTCACTCCTTTGTTGCACCCGGTCATGTCCATGCATGAGGACTACACATAGAGATACTTACCATTATCCTACGGTTGAGTACACCTGTCAGAGGTCATTACATATTGTTTGGTGTGTGATGGGGATATATACTAATGATGGGACAACATCAATCCTTTGGGTCTCTTTTTCTGTTGTAGATTAAACCATATGATGTCATCATTAGAATTGACTGGTTTTACTCTATGCATTATGGTATTTATTACTTCCAGAGACGTGTCACATTTTCAAAAAATGATGGACAACATGTGGATTTTACTGGATAGTGGAGTTGGGTGATGAGAAGTTAGTGGGTGGAGGCTTTTCATTCCTGGTTGGATGAGATTTTAGTGTAATCGGTGGATGATGAGATGGTGTGGGTTCTCAACACTAGTGGAGAGATCTAGGATGTTTTTCCCATGTAGGTTGTGAATCTACCCCCTCGATGTGACGTTGAGTTCGGAATAGACATTCATCCCGGTGCTTCTTCATTATTATGGTTCCTTACAAGATGTCACCTTCTGAGCTACGATAGATGTAGATTCATATTGATGACTTGATAAAGAAGGATTTATCCAGCCCAATGTGTCTCCATGGGGTGCTCAAGTTATTTTCACAAAGAAGGCATATGGGGGTATTAGGATGTGCATAGAATACTAAAGGTAGAACTAGTTGACGGTCAAGAACTATTACCCTCTCACAAGGAGAGAAAATCATTTCAACCAACTAAGGGGAGAAACTTGGTTTTCTAAGATCGATCTATGGTCTAGGTATCACCAGTTGTGGGTGAATAATGTTGAAATCTCATAGAATTAATTTAGGTGTAGTGATGGGAACATTGAGTTCACTTTCATTCCATTCAGTGTTACAAACACACCAGCCATGTTCATGGGGATCGTGAACTCTGTCTTATGTGAGTTTGTCGGCCACTTTGATTTCATGTTCATTGATGAAATTCTGATGTTCTAGAAAAAAAAGTAGGAGTATACGAAGCATCTTAGTGCTGTCATGGAGGTCCTTCCATGCATCCAACTCTACAAAAAGTTTTCCAAGTGTATGTTTTGGAAATGGGAAGTCTACTTCCTTAGAAATGTGTTGTCTCAACACGGTGTAGTGGTGGAAATGTCAATGTTCAAGGTACTTATTTCTTTGGTAGCACTGAAGAATTTCTTGGATGTTTATAACATTCTTAGTCTGGTGGGATATTACCAGATATTTTTACACTATTTCACTCAATTTGCAACTTTGTTGATGGCTCTGACCATAAAAGGCCATGTTTTTGTGTGTAACGTGTTGTGCCAGGTACTGTTTGACTATATTAAGGGAATGTTGGTCAGTGATATAGTGCTCTGGTTTCGAGGAGATGGTGTGATGTTCAAGGTGGGTTGTGATTCTTCATGTCTAATATTGGGATGTGTGCTGATTCATCATTATGGAGTGATATCTTTTGGGCTAGGTAGTTATTTCCCCACGAACATAACTATGATACCCATGAACTAGAGATAGCATAATTCATGTTCATGCTAAGTTTTTGGTTACATTAACTCATTGGGGAGCACTTTTTTATCTTCATAGATCATAATACTATTAGGTATATCATTTCTCAAAGAGATATGAACATTCTATAGTGGAGGTGGATGTAGTTTCTTCAGGACTAAGATTCAATGATCTCTTTAAAATCTAGAAATGGGAATGTTGTGGCTGATGCTTTAAGCAGAATGTCATAGAGAGAGGTTTTCTGTGAATCCTCAAATCCTTGGAAGGTAATGGAGGATTTGGTAGCCTTTAAAATAGATGTAGGAGTGGATGGAGGTAGAGGCTATCTATTTCAGCTGACGATGCAGTCTTATATAAGGTAACAGGTGGATGAGTCTCAGTGGGGATACATCGAGTCAATGGTGATGCATGATCGCGTTGACTAGGGTGATACTTTGAAGGGGTAGAAAAAGGATGGACAAAATTAGATGTTGTTCAATTGAAAGTTGTATATCCTAATAGAAATGATGTAGGGAGCTCCCATGGAGTTTTATAGATCACACATGGATATACACCCAGGGGTTTCCAAGATCTACCATTGTTTTGGGAGTGAAATTTTGGTGGATTGGGATGAAGTGGGATGTTGTGGAGTTTGTGGTGAAGTGCTTGGTGTTCCATCCAGTGAAGGCTGAGCACATTTTTCATTGTTGTTTGTTGCATCCCTTATATGTCCCTGATTGTAAGTGGGATGAAATATCGATGGATTTTTTTCATAGGATTACATAGAGCTTTGGGATGGTGCGATGGAATCTGTGTTGTAGTGAATTAGATATCAAAATTGGCTGACGTCCTAGAAATTAATAAGTCAGGAGTAGTATATTCCTTATTTTAGAGGTATGTAGGTGAGGTGGTGTGGCTACAAGGGGTTCCAAAAACCATTTTCTCAGATTGGGATAGGCATTTTACCTCAGGATCTTGTGGGGGATTGCAACATGATTTTGGAACTCATTTATTCCTCCACAATTATTCCCACCCTCTGATAGATGGGAAGATAAAGAGGACCATCTAGAAGTTAGAGGACATGTTTCATGAATATGTAATAGATTTATTTGGATCTTGGGTGCGACACCTACTATTTGTAGAGTTTATTACAATAATAGATTTCAATTTTTCATTAGTATTTCTCCATTCGATGCCTTGTATGAGAGAGAGTGTCATTCACCATTATGATAAATAGAAGTTGGGGAGGCTGTTGTTCTTTGTGAGAATGGGGTGAAGAGTACAACAGAGAAGGTTCAACTCATCCATGATAGGATGAAAGTAGAATAGTTCCAACAGATTTCATATTATGATCACTGGAGGAGGCCCTTAGATTTCTTAGTTGGAGACCACATGTTCTTGAAGGTTTTCCCTCATTGTTGGCAGTAGAGGTTGTGCTGAGGGAGAATTCTCTCCACCATGTTCATCGGACCCTTTTAGGAGTTGGGGAGAGTTGCTGAGGTGGAATACCAATTGGCGTTGCCACACCATTTGGATAGGATCTATGATGTCTTTCATTTAACCCATCATTTGCAGTATCATCACTATGACTCCCATGACATTGACTAGACATAGTTGGATATCGAGGAAGATGAAATGTTCATGGAGTAGCTAGTGGAGGTCTAATATAATCATGGAAAGGTTCTATGTAGATGGATCATTCCATTAGTTCACATGTTGTGGAGGCATGGTGGCCTAGAGGAGAGTACTTGGTAAAGGGAGATGCAGATGTGTGCGTAGTTCCCAGAGTTGATTTGAATTTTTCTTGTGTGATTTTCGTTTGATGTAATTCTCAAAACATGTTTTTGAGATTATTTGTTTCCTTATTTTATAATGTATGATAAAATCCTAACATGTGATAAGGGAGACAATATTCCTAGTAAAGAAATATTAATGGATATGTGATTAAACACGTGTGGGAGATTCAGTGCTGCTGAGAGTGAATAATATCATGACAAGAAGGAAGGAATTCATAATTCATGTTTCTAGATAGTTGGTTCTTATGTGGGGTATCTTTTAGATATTTGTGTTAGGAAACATGCGAGGATGTGATCTTTGATATTGGCATTTCAGCCTAGCTTTTAAAAAACATAGTGTGTTTTATCCACGAGAAGTATCTTATAGGGTGGTTGTTCATACCACTATATCTTATGTGTTTTGTGTTGAATTATCAAGGGTGAGAATAGGTTGATAAGTGTCTGATGTAATATCTCAGACCTCTCCAGTCCATTACATTTTCAAAACTCAGTGTTTGGGGTATTTTGGGAGGAAATGGTATCTAATTTCATGAGTTTTCCAAAATTGTAATTTTGTATTGTTAGGTTGTGTTGGTGACTCTAGAGCAGTTGTCCGCAATGGTGACTTAGTCTTAGTAGCTCAACATTGTTGAATCAGTGTTAGATGGTCGCATTAGTGACTATATGTCATTAGCTCAGTGTTAGTGACACAACATTAGTAGCTCAACATCGGTGACTCAGAGTCGGTAGCTCAGTGTCAGTGGATTTGTCATTGTGGCTCAGAGTTGGTGGATCAATGTTGGTTGGTCGGGTTTTGGTAGGTTGGGCATCAGAAGGATGAGCATTAGTAGTTCAGGTATCCGTAGGACATGTTTTGGTAGGTCGGATGACTATAGGTCGGACACCCGTAGGTTGGGCATCGATGACTCACATCTGTGAGTCAGGAATCAGTGGAGCATGTTATTTGTAACACCCCGAGATTTTATGAAAAATATTCTTTTAATTTCATCAATGTCTTGTGTTGTATGCTACACCAAGATTACCTTGCACTATATGCAACAGCGTATTAGTTTGCAGTATACGCAACACTATTCTTGGATCGTGTTAGACACAATTTTGATTATAGTTATTCTACGAAACATTGAGTATATATATATATATATTAAATGTATAAATGAAATATGGTTGGATTCTGTTATACGAAACAATGAAGGATTCTTTCACAAAACTCAACCCTGACTTGGCTTGCATTACACACAATCACGACCTTCCACGATAGCGTGTGTTGTACGCAATACCGGGTTTTACTAAACAAAAATATATTATTATAATATTATTATGAACTAGCCGTTATGAATATTATTAACTAAATTTTTAATTTTATAACATTATTATTCATCTTACACATTTTCTAGAACATGGTATAAGAAGAAAATAAATTTTTCGGGTAAAATAAGTAGTTTTCAAAAAATGCAGTTTTACCGCCTTTTGATGGCGCACCCACTTTAAATCTAGTTTTTGACATGTTTATAAGTTCAATTTGACAAAATAAAATTCTTCTTTGGAATCAAGAAATAAAAATTTACTTTGGATAAATTTTTCGTATTATTCTGGTAACTTTCATATTTTGATGAATAGTAAAAACACGCTATATTTTAATGAAAAACAACTTTTTTCATTGTAATAATTTATATGGTTAAATTATAATATTGAATGGTTTTAAAGTAAAAATATAATACATTTTTACCATTTAATATAATGTATTTCATTAGAATTGATTTTACATTGAATTCGTAGGTTAAATCAATTCAATCTTTTGCAATGTTTTAAACAAAAAACCATTTTCATTCGACAATTGGATTAAATTTAATTTAATTTATGAAACTTCTGTGTATTGAATTTGAAAAAATGGATTCCATATTTGGAATCAGTGGGTCCAAATTATGTTAATAGACTAATTTTTATTTTTGGGAATTATGAATAGTAACTACGGTAAATTTTATTTACCATAGTTAAATGTAAATCGGGTAATTAAGGGTAAATATAATATTATAAAATTAACCTAACACATGTAAAATCCTATTGATGACTAAAAGTCTACCCATATCACCTAAGGGTCGGATAAGATTCATTTATTGGACTTTTGTCCATGAAAATAATTTAATTATTATTAAAACCAAAGAATGTGACAACATGTCACTTTCTTAAATCTTATAAGTATAATAATTTTAATTTAGTGATAAACTTCATGAAACTTCAAACATGAATAGTCTCCAGAAATCTAATACAATTATCTACATCATAGAAATTTATTTAGAATTTTTAGGGATTAAATAATTATCATTTATTATGACACAAAGATGATGCAATAATTGTCTTATTAATGCAATATTGACATAATTGATGTTATAAATACCCAAATAAATGTAATTGAAGACTTTTTATGAATTAAACTAATTTTATAGGTTAATATTACATGTAAGTATTTATAGTGTAAGAAAACAAGAAGAAACGATCAAAGTTAAATTATCTAACTTAATGTTAAATCTAAATGATAAGGTTAAAATTGATACCTAAACTTGTCTAAATTCTATTGGGTGAGAGGATTTAGACCCCTACCCACCTTATCTTCGAAATATATCAATTTTGAGATATTAAAAACCGAATTTGACTTTATAATAAAATAATATTTTTAGTTATTCCAAAGGTGCCCCTCTCCTCCCTTATAAAAGGGCACCTCCTCCCCCTCTTCCTCACACCACTTTGAGACTTCAAGCTCGTCCAAACCCTGCCAATTTCTCCTCTCAACTTCCCTAGAAACATCCTATAGGTTCGGGTCTTATTCAAAGATCTATTTTAGTGCCCTAAAAATAGGTCTCAAAGAAGCACTTCAAAGAAGAGGTAATGTCCATTACCGATTCTTTCATCTTTATTTCTTCTTCCACTTCTTCTTCTTTAGTTGTTTCATTACGAAGTAATAACATCAGTATCACTCATATACTGATATGTTATTATAAGTATGAAACTACCCTATTTCACTATCTATCCATCCAACGGAAAAAGAAATCACCGCGCGTGTGTATGTATGGAATATAGTCTCCACGCCGTGGTGTAATCTATTTTCCACCACCAACTTACATGGATGGGTATAATGGTGTAAATAATGAATATATATGACTATTATAAAGTGATATTGATTCTGAAATAGTATACATACACTCCAATACAATTCAACGATCATAGAAATGATATCATCACTCATGCGTACGTACGGAATACCATCTCCACGATGTGATGCGACTCGTTCTACATGATCTTCATTTAAAAATGATTATCTAAATGAATTGAATGAATGAATATGATATATATTACACTAATACCATTCTGGAAATGAGGTATCTATATCCTAAAGAGAAGAATAAGAATTTATTCGACAAAACACGCATAAGAACAAAAAGTAATAAACACCCGAATAACAAGTAGTAATGAAATATTATTAATAATAAGCTAAGAATATGACCATATATGATATCATAACAATATGTATGATTCTGGAATATGTCAATAACATTATTTAAATCATTATACAGGAGGTTCGGACACTTAAGAAGCAAAACTGACCTAAGGTAAGGGGAAAATATCACAATCTCATTTTATCCGAGATTGTTTATACTTTCGTATTTACTGGGGTGTATTTTATCATCCAAATCCATGCTTCCTCAATATGTAATATTATTTCCATCCACCTACAATTTTTTATATATAATTTTACCCTGAGGTGAGTTTTTAGTAAAATATATGAAAGGAATCTTTTGTCGTTTTTCGTACGAGGTACTTTTTGGCTTTTCCGAAAAAAGTACGAGAAGAATGTTTTTTTAACTTATACGGCATGAATGGATTTTTAAAACAATATTTTCAAGAATCTTACTTTACAATTTTTCAAGTTTATTTTTAATCAACTTCTTTTAGTTTAGAATTGTATGACATATTAAGAAAGGAAAAGTGTTTTTTGAAGTAGAAAGGATATTTTCCTCAAGAATGGAGTTTAAGTGTTTTATCAAAATTATTTTCCATCTAAGATAATAAAGGGTTCTATTTTTATCCCTATTATTAAATTTATTTGATTATGTTGTGATGGAATTATTTTTATGAATTCCTTTATCTTATATGAATTCTTTTATGATGTCATGCTGTTTAAGAATCCCATTTTTATTACATGTGTTATGAAATGATGTATGATTTATGATTTTGTGGCACACATAAGAATGGTATCATTATGAGATGGGTGGGACCTATATCTCCCTACAATGTATTGGGTAAAGATTTTATATCTCATGAGATAGACATGGCTGGAATGGTAGGTTATACCGGTTCAGTGAAACAGGACTAAAACGAGGAGTGAACTCGATTCAGAAAGGGACTTTGTCCACTAAGATAGTCTTGGCTATGAGTCTTGACAAATAAGAAATGATTCTCTATGATTATTTGTGTATGCCACAAAGTTTCATGTTTTAAGTTATGATTATTGGGATTACATTTCACTACTATTATTTATCCCATGTTATGAAATTATGATCTCTTTTGCAGGTTAAGATTTCCAAAAGATATGTTCTTATGAATATGATGTGATTGATATTTATTTTGTTTACCCTTACTGAGCATTTGAGCTCACCCTTTTATGTTTTCTTTTCCCCAGGACATAAATAAAGGATTTTGGTTTTAAAAAAAGAAGATCTTTTTGGGAGATGTTGAAGATCTTTCACCACGATAAGAAGATTATATTCCGTGTTTCCAAAGACACTAAACAATTACGGTCCTTGTGTGTGTGTTTTTGTTATGTACTAAGTATTCCGCAAAAGTAATGTAATGTCTATGTACGTCAAGATATGGGTCTCTACAGTTGGTATCAGAGGAAAAGTTTAGACAACCTTTGGAAACTAGGATGCGAAAACGTTAGTGAGGTTCCTAGAGATATTTCTAAGGTATGTCTAGGGATGTCCCTAAGGATAAGTATACGTATAGGATACAGTCCTAGAACTATGGTAATGATCATAGAATTTAACATAAGATGTTAGATATTGAGGATACTACCCCTTTATTATGTTGTTTTCCCTAGCATGATTTTTCCCTCTCACACTATTCTTTTTGGGTTTTAGAAAATGGATGGAAACAAGATGATTCACGATAATGGAGGATATGATGGACAATGGAATGATATTCTTCATGAGCAACCAAATGAAATGGGATTTGGAAGTCCAAACATCATTATTATGCCGAATCAGAAATCTCATAATATGATCAATAAAGTAAAATTTGTTAAGTTTCCTGACTCGGCTAATAAGAGAAAGATGAAGTTTCATGATGATCATAGAGGAAAGAAAGTTCAATTTCCCCTATGTAAATCATGTGGGAAGAGGCATCAAGGAGAATGTTTCAAAGGAACTGGAAGATGCTTTGGGTGTGGAAAAGAAGGACACAAATCCATTAAGTGCAAAGGAAAAGGTTCAGTTAACACCATGGACAAAGATAATGGTATTGCTACGACATCAACAATGATTAGATGTTTTAAATGTGGAATGTACGGACATTATGAAAACCAATTCCCTAATGGAAAATCTCATGAAGAGAATAAACATGGTCATATGGGTAGTATTTATGTGGATGATGATGAGGAGACTACAAATGATATATGAGCTGAAAGAAGTGTTGAAGCTCAGTCGGTTGTTTTAGAAGGTAGTGGAATGATTGTATGTTTATCAAGAGTTATGTTGTATAGTTAATGGTACTATGGAATAAAGAATAATATAAGGATTGTTACACTATTGTTTTTCCTAAAAGTATTTGAAATTATATGTTGAATGGTACCAGTAACCGTGGAATGTTATTCATATATTTTTGTAAAGTAGATGATATGCGCATAATGAAGGAATAAGAAGATAATGAGATGTTTGATTGTATTCATGAGCTCATGATTGATATATGGACTAAGTGATATCATGGTTTGAGTATATAGAATTTTGAGTATTTTGGTATGTTGAAAGTGTTAACTTTTAAATGCATTCATGTTTTCACTAAGGTTCAATGGGTGTTCATTTTTCAAGAGAATACGTGATTAAGGCCTTCGAACGTTTGTAATGTGACCAACAAGACATATCTTATGATATATGGGGATCAACGATGGTATTAACATGCTTCTTATATGAAATCTCTGGTAATCGTTTTCACTATAATATGACAATGGACTGCAATATTATGGATAAGCCTAAAGATTGGAATGGATTATGATGGACATAAGTTAGTATTGTTTAAGGATAGAACCTTTTTTCGATATTATTGATGGGATGATATAGTAATGTAGTTTTAGAAAAAGGACAACCTGCAGGATGGGCGACAACCCATCGCGTCGGACAAGGCTGTGGTAATCGAACCCACAACCGAAGTGCGACTGGCCTTTATCACCTACCACTGGCCTACATGAAGTCCCTATTTAGTAGAAACTAGTTTTATTATATTGCGCAGTATGATATATGAAGTATAAGTCCATTTTAGGAACCATATATGATTAATCTCACTATAGATGGACTTATGTATTTTTTGATAACTTTTCTAACCTTTTGTTTGAGACAGATGGAATGACCCATCATTCTATCACATGATCTGCTAACACATCACGAATGGAAAATTCAACTTCATTTCTTTAAGAGATGAAGTGGAAATTGTCCAAAGAATGAAAAACGGTGAGACTATACCAAAATCACGAAAGTATTTCTTCTAATTTCAATTTCATCAACTTTAGGGAAATGATCCTGAAAACCAATAATGCTGTCCTAGTGCTATTATATCGGATGAATCGGATGGTACCTTAGATCATCACAAATTTATGGCTTTGTGATTGCTGGCTTTTCTATAGCCATGTTCTCTACCACTCTCCATCAGAACATGATGGTTAGATTTCTCTTCAATATCCATATTTTCACCTATGTGGAAACCCAATGATTAGTTTATTTGGGTAACCGTTACGTTTCATACTTTTGTTTTTAAAGATTGTTTTTGGTATTCCTTTTTATGATGTGGGTTTTTATTAAAGAAACTTTCAAATAGTAAACCATTTATAACCCCGATGAATTTCGAGGGCGAAATTCATTTTAAGGGTGGTAGAATGTAACACCCCGAGATTTTATGAAAAATATTCTTTTAATCTCATTAATGTCTTGTGTTGTATGTTACACCATGATTACCTTGTGCTATATGCAACACCGTATTTGGTTGCAGTATACGCAACACTATTCTTGGATCGTGTTACACACAATTTTGATAATAGTTATTCTACGCAACATTGAGTATATATATATATATATATTCAATGTATAACTGAAATATGGTTGGATTCTGTTATACAAAACAATTAAGGATTCTTTCACAACACGCAACCCTTACTTGGCTTGCATTACACGCAATCGCGACCTTCCTCGATAGCGTGTGTTGTACGCAATACAATGTTTTACTAAACAACGATATATTATTATAATATTATTATGAACTAGCTGTTATGAATAGTATTAACTAAATTTTTAATTTTATAACATTATTATTCATCTTACACTTTTTCTAGAACATGGTATAAGAACAAAATAAATTTTTCGGATAAATAAATATTTTTAAAAAAATGCAGTTTTGCCGCCTTTTGATGGCGCACCCACTTTAAATATAGTTTTTGACATGTTTATAAGTTCAATTTGACAAAATAAAATTATTCTTTAGAATCAAGAAAACAAAATTTAGTTTGGATAAATTTTTCGTATTATTCTGGTAACTTTCATATTTTGATGAATAGTAAAAAATACGCTATATTTTAATGAAAAGATTTTTTTCATCATAATAATTTATATGGTTAAATTATAATATTTAATAGTTTTAAAGTATAAATAGAATATATTTTTACCATTTAATATAATTTATGTCATTAGCATTGATTTTACATTGAATTCGTAGGTTAAATCAATTCAATCTTTCTCAATGTTTTAATCAAAAACCCGTTTTCATTCGACAACGGGATTAATTTTAATTTAATTTCTGCAACTTCTGTGTATTGAATTTGAAAAAATGGATTCCATATTTGGAATCAGTGGGTCCAAATTATGTTAATAGGCTACTTTTTATTTTTGAGAATTATGAATATTAACTACGGTAAATTTTATTTACCATAGTTAAAAGTAAATCGGGTAATTATGGGTAAATATAATATTATAAAATTACCCTAACACATTTCAAAATCCTATTGATTACTAAAAGACGACCCATATCACCTAAGGGTTGGATTAGATTCATTTAATGGACTTTTTTCCATGAAAATAATTTAATTATTATTAAAACCAAAGAATGTGACAACACGTCACTTTCTTAAATTTTATAAGTATAATAATTTTAATTTAGTGATTCAATTCATGAAACATCGAACATGAATAGTCTCCAGAAATATAATACAATTATCTACATCATAGGAATTTATTTAGAATTTTTAGGGATTAGATAATTATCATTTATTATGACACAAAGATGATGCAGTAATTGTCTTATTAATGAAATATTGACATAATTGATGTTATAAATACCCAAATAAATGTAATTGAAGACTTTTTATGAATTAAACTAATTTTATAGGTTAATATGACATGTTAGTATTCATTTAATTAACTTTTTTAGAACTTATCTTTCTGTTATGTTTTTCACAAAAATCAATTACTAAATAGTGTCAAAATTGACATAAAATAGTATTTAAAACAAATATTATATTGTTAATTGTTATTTTATTCCTAAAAATATAAGGTTCTGCCAAATGACTTAGATAAGGATATATATATTAATAATAAACAACTTGGGGTTATTTTTTCTTGATAAAGTAAGTTTATTAACCTTATATTGTAATAAAACAAGAAGACACGGTAAAAGTTAAATTATCTATCTTAAAGTTAAATCTAAATTATAAGGTTACAATTGAAACCTAAACTTGTATAAATTATATTGTATGAGAGGATTTAGACCCCTACCCACCTTATCTTCGAAATATATAAATTTGGAGCTATTAAGAACCGAATTTGACTTTATAATAAAATAATATTTTTAGTTATTCCAAAGGTACCCCTCTCCTCCCTTATAAAAGGGATCCTCCTCCCTCTCTTCCTCACACCACATTGAGCGTTCAAGCTCGCTCAAACCCTTCCAATTTCTCCTCTCCACTTCCCTAGAAACATCATAGAGGTTCTGGTCTTCTTCAAAGACCTATTTTAGTGCCCTAAAAGGAGTTCTCAAAGAAGCACTTCAAAGAAGAGGTAATGTCCGTTACCGATTCTTTCATCTTTATTTCTTATTCCACTTCTTCTTCATTAGTTGTTTCATTATGAAGTAATAAAATTAGTATAACTCATATACTGATATGTTATTATATGTATGAAACAAACCTATTTCACCATCTATCCATTCTACGGAAAAAGAAATCACCGCACCTGCGTACGTACGGAATACCGTCTCCACGCCGTGGTGTAATCTATTTTCCACCACCACCTTACTTGGATGGGTATAATGGTGTAAATAATGACTATATATGACTATTATAAAGTGATATTGATTCTGAAATAGTATACATACACTCCAATACTATTCCATGATCATTGGAACGATATCATCACTCGTGCGTACGTACGGAATACCGTCTCCACGATGTGATGCGACTCGTTCTACATGATCTTAATTTGATAATGATTATATAATGAATTGAATGAATGAATATGATATATATTACACTAATAACATTCTGTAAATGAGGTATCTATAACCTAATGATAAGAATAAGAATTTATTCGACAAAACATGCATAAGAACAAAATGTAATAAACACCCGAATAACAACTAGTAATGAAACATTACTAATAAGTAGCTAAGAATATGACCATATATGATATCATAACAATAATTATGATTCTGGAATAAGTCAAGAACATTATTTAAATCATTATACACGAGTTTCGGACACTTACGAAGCAAAACGAACCTAAGGTAAGGGGAAAATATCACAATCTCATTTTATCCGAGATTGTTTATACATTGATATTTATTGGGGTG
Source organism: Viscum album (assembly GCA_963277665.1). Classification (NCBI taxonomy): domain Eukaryota; kingdom Viridiplantae; phylum Streptophyta; class Magnoliopsida; order Santalales; family Viscaceae; genus Viscum; species Viscum album. Next base: position 963,945,553 of record OY728163.1, on the reverse strand, counting down.
TATTTTATCATACAAATCCATGTTTCCTCAATATGTAATATTATTTCCATCCACATACAATTTTTTAAATCTAATTTTACCCTTAGTTTAGTTTTTAGTAAAATATATGAAAGGAATCTTTTGTCGTTTTTCGTAAGAGGTACTTTTTGACTTTTCCGACAAAAGTACGAGATGAATGTTTTTTTAACTTATACGACATGAATGGAATTTTAAAACAATATTTCCAAGAATTTTCCTTTACATGTTTTCAAGTTTATTTTTAATCAACTTCTTTTAGTTTAGAATTGTATGACATGTTAAGAAAGGAAAAGTGTTTTTTGAAGTAGAAAGGATATTTTCCTCAAGAATGGAGTTCAAGTGTTTTATCAAAATTATTTTCCATCTAAGATAACAAAGGGTTATGTTTTTATCCCTATTATGAAATTTATTTGATTATGTTGTGATGGAATTATTTTTATGAATTCCTTTATCTTATATGAATTATTTTATGATGTCACGTTGTTTAAGTATACCATTTTTATTACATGGGTTATGCAATGATGTATGATTTATGATTTTGTGGCACACATAAGAATGGTATCATTATGAGATGGGTGGGACCTATATCTCCCTCCAATGCATTGGGTAAATATTTTATATCTCATGAGATAGACATGGCTGGAACGGTAGGTTATACCGGTTCAGTGAAACAGGACTGAAACAAGAAGTGAACTAGGTTCAGAAAGGGACTTTGTCCACTAAGATAGTCTAGGAAATGAGTCTTGACTAATAAGAAACTATTCTCTATGATTATGTGTGTATGACACCAAGTTTCATGTTTTATGTTATGATTATTGGGATTACATTTCACTACTATGATTTATCCCATGTTATGAAATTATGATCTCTTTTGCAGGTTAAGATTTCCAAAAGATATGTTCTTATGAATATGACGTGATTGATATTTGTTTTACCGTTACTGAGCATTTGAGCTCACACTTTTATGTTTTCTTTTCCCCAGGACATAAATATAGGATTTAGGTTTAAAAAAAATGAAGACCTTTATGGGAGATGTTGAAGATCTTTCACCACGATTAGAAGATTATATTCCGAGTTTCCAAATACACTAAACTATTATAGTCCTTGTGTGTGTGTTTTTGTTATGTACTAAGTATTCCGCAAAAGTAATGTAATGTCTATGTACATCAAGCTACGGGTCTCTACAGTTGGTACCAGAAGAAAAGTTTAGTCAACCTTTGGAAACTAGAATGCGAAAATTTTAGTGAGGTCTCTAGAGATATTTCTAAGGTATGTCTAGGGACGTCCCTAAGGATAAGTATACGTATAGGATACAGTCCTAGAACTATGGTAACGATCATAGAATTTAACCTAAGATGTTAGATATTGAGGATACTCCCCCTTAATTATGTTGTTTTCCCTAGCGTGATTTTTCCCTCTCACACTATTCTTTTTCGGTTTTAGAAAATGGCTGGAAACAAGATGATTCACGATAATGGAGGATATGATAGACAATGGAATGATATTCTTCATAAGCAACCAAATGAAATGGGATTTGGATGTCCAAACATCAATATTATGCCGAATCGGCAATCTCATAATATGATCAATAATGTAAAATTTGTTATGTTTCCTGAATCGGCTAATAAGAGAAAGATGGAGTTTCATGATGATCACAGAGGAAAGAAAGTTCAATTTCCCCTATGTAAATCATGTGGGAAGAGGTATCAAGGAGAATGTTTCAAAGGAACTGGAAGATGCTTTGGGTGTGGAAAATAAGGACACAAAGACAGTAAGTTCAAAGGAAAAGGTTCAGTTAACACCATGGACAATGATAATGGTATTGCTATGACATCAACAATGATTAGATGTTTTAAATGTGGAATGTACGGGCTTTATGCAAACTAATGCCCTAATGGAAAATCTCATTAATAGAATCAGAATGGTCATATGGGTAGTATTTATGTGGATGATGATGAGGAGACTACAAATGATATATGAGTAGAAAGAAGTGTTGAAGCTCAGTCGGTTGTTTTAGAAGGCAGTGGAATGATTGTATGTTTATCAAGAGTTATGTTGTATAGTTAATGGTACTATGGAATAAAGTATAATCTAAGGATTGTTACACTATTGTTTTTCCTAAAAGTATTTGAAATTATATGTTGAATGGTACCAGTAACCATGGAATGTTATTCAGATATTTTTGTAAACTAGATGATATGTGCATAATGAAGGAATATGAAGATAATGAGATGTTTGATTGTATTCATGAGCTAATGATTGATATAAGGACTAAGTGATATCATGGTTTGAGTATATAGAATTTTGAGGATTTTGGTATGTGGAAATTGTTAACTTCTAACTGCATTCATGTTTTCACTAAGGTTCAATGGGTATTCATTTTTCAAGAGAATACATGATTAAGGCCTTAGCACATTTATAATGTGACCAACAAGATATATCTTATGATATATGGGGATCATCGATGGTATTAACATGCTTCTTATATGAAATCTCTAGTAATCGTTTTCACTATAGTATGATAATGGAATGCATTATTATGGATAAGCCTAAAGATTGGAATGGATTATGTTGGACACAAGTTAGTATTGTTTAAGGATAGAACCTTTTTTCGATATTATTGATGGGATGATACAGTAATGTAGTTTTAGAAAAAGGACAACCTGAAGGACGGGCAACAACCCATCGCGTCAGACAAGGCCGTGGGAATCAAACCCACAACCGAAGTGCGACTGGCCTTTATCACCTACCAATGGCCCACAAGAAGTCTCTGTTTAGTAGAAACTAGTTTTATTATATTAAGCAGTATGATATATGAAGTATAAGTCCATTTTAGGAACCATATATGATTAATCTCAATATAGATGGACTTATATATTTTTTGATAACTTTTCTAACCTTTTGTTTTAGACAGATGGAATGACCCATCATTCTATCACATGATCTGGTAACACATCACGAATGACAAATTCAACATCATTTCTTTAAGAGATGAAGTGGAAATTGTCCAAAGAACGAAAAAAGGTGGGACTATACGAAAATCACGAAAGTATTTCTTCTAATTCCAATTTCATCAACTTTAGGGAAATGATATTGAAAACAAAAAATGTTGTTCTAGTACCCTTATATCTGATGAATTAGATGGTACCTTAGATCGTCACAAATTTATGGCTTTGTGATTGCTGGCTTTTCCATAGCCATGTTCTCTACCACTCTCCATCAGAACATGATGGTTAGATTTCTTTTCAATATCCATATTTTCACCTATGTGGAAAACCAGTGATTAGTTTATTTGGGTAACCGTTACATTTCATACTTTTGTTTTTAAAGATTGGTTTTGGTATTCCTTTTTACGATGTGGGTTTCTATTAAAGAAACTTTCGAATAGTAAACCATTTATAACCCCGACAAATTTCGACGGTGAAATTCATTTTAAGGGGGGTAGAATGTAACACCTCGAGATTTTATGGAAAATATTCTTTTAATTTCATTAATATCTTGTGTTGTATGCTACACCAAGGTTACCTTGGGCTATACGCAACACCGTATTAGCTTGCAGTATACGCAACACTATTCTTGGATAGTGTTACACACAATTTTGATAATAGTTATTCTACGCAACATTGAGTATATATATATATATATTCAGTGTATAAATAAAATATGGTTGGATTCTGTTATACGAAACAGTGAAGGATTCTTTCACAACACGCAACCCTGACTTGGCTTGCATTACACGCAATCACGACCTTCCTCGATAGTGTTTGTTGTACGCAATACCGCGTTTTACTAAACAACGATATATTATTATAATATTATTATGAACTAATCTTTATGAATTGTATTAACCAAATTTTTTATTTTATAAAATTATTATTCATCTTAAACATTTTCTAGAACATGGTATAAGAACAAAATAAATTTTTCGGGTAAAATAAGTATATTTAAAAAAATGCAGTTTTACCACCTTTTGATGGCGCACCCACTTTAAATCTAGTTTTTGAAATGTTTATAAGTTCAATTTGACAAAATAAAATTCTTCTTTGTAATCAAGAAATAAAAATTTAATTTGGATAAAATTTTCGTATTATTCTGGTAACTTTTATATTTTGATGAATAGTAAAAACACACTCTATTTTAATGAAAAACAACTTTTTTAATAATAATAATTTATATGGATAAATTATAATATTTAATGGTTTTAAATTATAAATAGAATATATTTTTACCATTTAATATAATTTATATCCTTAGCATTGATTTAACATTGAATTCGATGGTTAAATCAATTCAATCTTTTGCAATGTTTTAAACAAAAACCCGTTTTCATTCGACAACGGGATTAATTTTAATTTAATTTCTGAAACTTATGTGTATTGATTTTGAAAAAATGGATTCCATATTTGGAATAAGTGGGTCCAAATTATGTTAATAGGCTACTTTTTTATTTTTGGGAATTATGAATAGTAACTACGGTAAATTTTATTTAACATAGTTAAAGGTAAATCTGGTAATTAAGGGTAAATATAATATTATAAAATTACCCTAACACATGTCAAAATCCTATTGATGACTAAAAGTAGACCCATATCACCTAAGGGTCTGATTATATTCATTTAATGGACTTTGTTCCTTGAAAATAATTAAATTATTATTAAAACCAAAGAATGTGACAACATATCACTTTCTTAAATCTTATAAGTATAATAATTTTAATTTAGTGATACACTTCATGAAACTTCGAACATGAATAGTCTAAAGAAATCTAGTACAATTATCTATATCATAGGAATTTATTTAGAATTTTTAGGGATTAAATAATTATCATTTATTATGACACAAAGATGATGTAGTAATTGTCTTACTAATGAAATATTGACATAATGGATGTTATAAATACCCAAATAAATGTAATTGAAGACTTTTTATGAATTAAAATAATTTTATAGGTTAATATGACATGTTAGTATTGATTTAATTAACTTTTTTCGAACTAATCATTCTGTTACAAGTTTCACAAAAATCAATTACTAAATAGTGTCAAAATTGACATAAAATAGTTTTTAAAACAAATATTATATTATTAATTGTTATTTTATTCCTAAAAATCTAAGGTTCGGCCAAATGACTTAGATAAGGTTATATATATTAATAATAAACAACTTGGGGTTCTTTTGGCTTGATATAGTCAGTTTATTAACCTTATAGTGTAAGAAAACTAGAAGACATGGTAAAAGTTAAATTATCTAACTTAAAGTTAAATCTAAACGATAAGGTTAAAATTGATACCTAAACTTGTCTAAATTCTATTGGATGATAGGATTGAGACCCCTACCCACATTAGCTTCGGAATATATTAATTTGGAGCTATTAAAAACCGAATTTGACTTTATAATAAAATAATATTTTTAGTTATTCCAAAGGTGCCCCTCTCCTCCCTTATAAAAGGGCACCTCCTCCCCCTCTTCCTCACATCACTTTGAGCCATCAAGCTCGGCCAAACCCTGCCAAGTTCTCCTCTCCACTTCACTAGAAACATCCTATAGGTTCTGGTATTTTTCAAAGACCTATTTTAGTGCCCTAAAAGGAGGTCTCAAAGAAGCACTTCAAAGAAGAGGTAATGTCCGTTACCGATTATTTCATCTTTATTTCTTCTTCCACTTCTTATTCTTTAGTTGTTTCATTATGAAGTAATAAAATCAGTATCACTCATATACTGATATTTTATTATAGGTATGAAACAACCCTATTTCACCATCTATCCATCCTACGGAAAAAGAAATCACCGCGCGTGCGTACGTACGGAATACCGTCTCCACGCCGTGGTGTAATCTATTTTCCACCACCACCTTACTCGGATTGGTATAATGGTATAAATAATGACTATATATGACTATTATAAAGTGATATTGATTCTGAAATAGTACACATACACTCCAATACAATTCCACGATCATAAGAACGATATCATCACTCGTGCGTACGTACGGAATATGGTCTCCACGATGTGATGCGACTCGTTCTACATGATCATCATTTCATAATGATTATAGAAATGAATTGAATGAGTGAATATGATATATATTACACTAATAACATTCTGGAAATTAGGTATCTATAATCTAAAGAGAAGAATAATAATTTATTCGACAAAACACGCATATGAACAAAAAGTAATAAACATCCGAATAACAAGTAGTAATGAAATATTACTAATAAGAAGCTAAGAATATGACCATATATGATATCATAACAATAATTATGATTCTGGAATAAATCAATAAAATTATTTAAATCATTATACAGGAGGTTCAGACATGTACGAAGAAAAACGGACCTAAGGTAAGGGGAAAATATCACAGTCTCATTTTATCCGAGATTGTTTATACTTTGGTATTTACTGGGGTGTATTTTATCATCCAAATACACGTTTCCAAAATATGTAATATTATTTCCATCCACCTACGATTTTTTAAATCTAATTTTACTCTTAGTTGAGTTTTTAGTAAAATATATGAAAGGAATCTTTTGTCATTTTTCGTACGAGGTACTTTTTGACTTTTCCAACAAAAGTAAGAGAAGAATGTTTTTTTAACGTATACGGCATGAATGCATTTTTAAAACAATATTTCCAAGAATCTTCCTTTACAAGTTTTCAAGTTTATTTTTAAGCAACTTCTTTTAGTTTAGAATTGTATGAAATATTAAGAAAGGAAAAGTGTTTTTTGAAGTAGAAAGGATATTTTCCTCAAGAATGGAGTTCAAGTGTTTTATCAAAATTATTTTCCATCTAAGATAATAAAGGGTTCTGTTTTTATCCCTATTATTAAATTGATTTGATTATGTTGTGATGGAATTATTTTTATGAATTCCTTTATCTTATATGAATTATTTTATGATGTCATGTTGTTTAAGAATCCCATTTTTATTACATGGGTTATGCAATGATGTATGATTTTTGATTTTGTGGCACACATAAGAATGGTATAATTATGAGATGGGTGGGACCTATATCTCCCTCCAATGCATTGGGTAATGATTTTATATCTCATGAGATAGACATGGCTAGAACGGTAGGTTATACCGGTTCAGTGAAACATGACTGAAACGAGGAGTGAAATCGGTTCAGAAAGGGACTTTGTCCACTAAGATAGTCTTGGGAATGAGTCTTGACTAATAAGAAATGATTATCTATGATTATGTGTGTATGCCACAAAGTTTCATGTTTTATGTTATGATTATTGGGATTACATTTCACTACTATGATTTATCCCATGTTATGAAATTATGATCTCTTTTGCAGGTTAAGATTTCCAAAAGATATGTTCTTATGAATATGACGTGATTGATATTTCTTTTGTTTACCCTTACTGAGCATTTGAGCTCACCATTTTATGTTTTCTTTTCCCCAAGACATAAAGAAAGGACTTAGGTTTAAAAAAAGAAGATCTTTATGGGAGATATTGAAGATCTTTCACCACAATTACAAGATTATATTGCGAGTTTCCAAAGACACTAAACTATTACGGTCCTTGTGTGTGTGTTTTTGTTATGTACTAAGTATTCCGCAAAAGTAATGTAATGTCTATTTACGTCAAGCTAAGGGTCTCTACAGTTGGTATCAGAGGAAAAGTTTAGTCAACCTTTGGAAACTAGGATGCGAAAACGTTAGTGAGGTCCCTAGAGATATTTCTAAGGTATGTCCAGGGATGTCCCTAAGGATAAGTATACGTATAGGATACAGTCCTAGAACTATGGTAACGATCATAGAATTTAACCTAAGATGTTAGATATTGAGGATACTCCCACTTTATTATGTTGTTTTCCCTAGCATGATTTTTGCCTCTCACACTATTCTTTTTGGGTTTTAGAAAATGGCTAGAAACAAGATGATTCACAATAATGGAGGATATGATGGGCAATGGAATGATATTCTTCATGAGGAACCAAATGAAATGGGATTTGGAAGTCCAAACATCATTATTATGCAAAATCAGTAATCTCATAATATGATCAATAAAGTAAAATTTGTTAAGTTTCCTGACTCACCTAATAAGAGAAAGATGGAGTTTAATGATGACCATAGAGGAAAGAAAGTTCAATTTACCCTATGTAAATCATGTGGGAAGAGGCATCAAGGAGAATGTTTTAAAGGAACTAGAAGATGCTTTGGGTGTGGAAAAGAAGGACACAAAGCTGAAAAGTGCAAAGGAAAAGGTTCATCTAACACCATGGACAAGGATAATGGTATTGCTACGACATCAACAATGATTAGATGTTTTAAATGTGGAATGTACAGGCATTATGAAAACCAATTCCCTAATGGTAAATCTCATGAAGAGAATCAGCATGGTCATATGGGTAGTATTTATGTGGATGATGATGAGGAGACTACAAATGATATATGAGCTGAAAGAAGTGTTGAAGCTCAGTCGGTTGTTTTAGAAGGTGGTGGAATGATTATATGTTTATCAAGAGTTATGTTGTATAGTTAATGGTACTATGGAAAAAAAGAATAATCTAAGGGTTGTTACACTATTGTTTTTCCTAAATGTATTTGAAAGTATATGTTGAATGGTACCATTAACCATGGAATGTTATTCAGATATTTTTGTAAAGTAGATGATATGCGCATAATGGAGGAATAAGAAGATAATGAGATGTTTGATTGTATTCATGAGCTCATGATTGATATAAGGACTAAGTGATATCATGGTTTGAGTATATAGAATTTTGAGGATTTTGGTATGTGGAAATTGTTAACTTTTAACTGAATTCATGTTTTCACTAATGTTCAATGGGTATTCATTTTTCAAGAGAATACATGATTAAGGCATTCGAACGTTTGTAATGTGACCAACAAGACACATCTTATGTTATATGGGGATCAACGATGGTGTTAACATGCTTGTTATATGAAATCTCTGGTAATCGTTTTCACTATAATATGACAATGGACTGCAATACTATGGATAAGCCTAAAGATTGGAATGGATTATGTTGTACATAAGTTAGTATTGTTTAAGGATATAACGTTTTTTCGATATTATTGATGGGATGATACAGTAATGTAGTTTTAGAAAAAGGACAACCTGCAGGGCGGGCGGCAGCCTATCTGGTCGGACAAGGCTGTGGGAATTGAACCCACAACCGAAGTGCGACTAGCCTTTATCACCTACCACTGGCCTACAGGAAGTACCTATTTAGTAGAAACTAGTTTTATTATATTAAGCAGTATGATATATGAAGTATAAGTCCATTTTAGGAACCATATATGATTAATCTCACTATAGATGGACTTATGTATTTTCTGATAACTTTTCTAACCTTTTGTTTGAGACAGATGGAACGACCCATCATTCTATCACATGATTTGCTAACACATCACAAATGACAAATTAAACTTCATTTATTTAAGAGATGAAGTGGAAATTGTCCAAATAACGACAAACGGTGAGACTATACCAAAATCACGAAAGTATTTCTTCTAATTCCAATTTCATCAACATTAGGGAAATGATCATGAAAACAAAAAATGTTTTCCTAGTACTCTTATATATGATGAATCAGATGGTACCTTAGATCATCACAAATTTATGGCTTTGTGATTGCTGGCTTTTCCATAGCCATGTTCTCTACCACTATCCATTAGAACATGATGGTTAGGTTTGTCTTCCATATCCATATTTTCACCTATGTGGAAACCCAGTGATTAGTTTATTTGGGTAACCGTTACGTTTCATACTTTTCTTTTCAAAGATTGGTTTTGGTATTTCTTTTTACGATGTGAGTTTCTATTAAAGAAACTTTAGAATAGTAAACCATTTATAACCCCGACGAATTTCGAGGAGGAAATTCATTTTAAGGGGGGTATAATGTAACACCCCGAGATTTTAGGAAAAATATTCTTTTTAATTTCATTAATGTTTTGTGTTGTATGCTACACCAAGATTACCTTGCGCTATACACAACACCGTATTAGCTTGCAGTATACGCAACACCATTCTTGGATCGTGTTACACACAATTTTGATAATAGTTATTCTACGCAACATTGAGTATATATATATATATATATATATATTCAATGTATAAATGAAATATGGTTAGATTCTGTTATACGAAAGAATGAAGGATTCTTTCACAACACGCAACCCAGACTTGGCTTGCATTACAGGCAATCGCAACCTTGCTCGATAACGTGTGTTGTACGCAATACCGGGTATTACTAAACAATGATATATTATTATAATATTATTATGAAATAGACGTTATGAATAGTATTAACTAAAATTTTAATTTTATGACATTATTATTCATCTTACACATTTTCGAGAAGATGGTATAAGAACAAAATAATTTTTTCGGGTAAAATAAGTATTTTTCAAAAAATGCAGTTTTCCCGCCTTTTGATGGCGCACCCACTTTAAATCTAGTTTTTTGACATGTTTATAAGTTCAATTTGACAAAATAAAATTCTTCTTTGTAATCAAGAAATAAAAATTTACTTTGGATAAATTTTTCGTATTATTCTAGTGACTTTCATATTTTGATGAATAGCAAAAACACGCTATATTTTAATGAAAAACAACTTTTTTCACCGTAATAATTTATATGGTTAAATTATAATATTGAATGGTTTTAAAGTATAAATAGAATATATTTTTACCATTTAATATAATGTTTGTCATTAGAATTGATTTTACATTGAATTCGTAGGTTAAATCAATTCAATCTTTTGCAATGTTTTAAACAAAAACCCGTTTTCATTCGCCAACGGGGTTAATTTTAATTTAATTTCTGCAACTTCTGTGTATTTAATTTGTAAAAATGGATTCCATATTTGGAATCAGTGGGTTTAAATTATGTAAATAGGCTACTTTTTATTTTTGGGAATTATGAATAGTAACTACGGTAAATTTTATTTACCATAGTTAAAGGTAAATCGGGTAATTAAGGGTAAGTATAATATTATAAAATTACCCTAACACATGTAAAAATCCTATTGATGACTAAAAGTCGACCCATATCATCTAAGGGTCGGATTAAATTAATTTAATGGACTTTTTTTCCATGAAAATAATTTAATTATTATTAAAACGAATGAATGTGACAACATGCCACGTTCTTAAATCTAATAAGTATAATAATTTTAATTTAGTGATTCAATTAATGAATCTTCAAAGATGAATAGTCTCCAGAAAGATAATATAATTATCCAAATCATAGGAATTTATTTAGAATTTTTAGGGATTAAATAATTTTCATTTATTATGACACAAAGATGATGCAGTAATTGTCTTATTAATGAAATATTGAAATAATTGATGTTATAAATACCCATATAAATGTAATTGAAGACTTTTTACGAATTAAACTAATTTTATAGGTTAATATGACATGTTAGTATTTATTTAATTAACTATTTTAGAACTAATAATTCTGTTATGATTTTTACAAAAATCAATTACTAAATAGTGTCAAAATTGACATAAAATAGTTTTTAAAACAAATATTATATTATTAATTGTTATTTGATTCTTAAAAATCTAAGGTTAGGCCAAATGACTTAGATAAGGCTATATATATTAATTATAAACAACTTGGGGTTAGTTTTGCTTGATATAGTATGTTTATTAACCTTATAGTGTAAGAAAACAAGAAGACACGGTAAAAGTTAAATTATCTAACTTAAAGATAAATCTAAATGATAAGGTTAAAATTGTTACCTAAACTTGTCTAAATTCTGTTTGATGAGAGGATTTAGACCCCTACCCATCTTATCTTAGAAAGATATCAATTTGGAGCTATTAAAAACCGAATTTGACTTTATAATAAAATAATATTTTTAGTTATTCCAAAGGTGCCCCTCTCCTCCCTTATAAAAGGGCACCTCCTCCCCCTCTTCCTCACACCACCTTGAGCCTTCAAGCTAGGCCAAACCCTGCCAATTTCTCCTCTCCACTTACCTAGAAACATCCTAGAGGTTATTGTCTTCTTTAAATACCTATTTTAGTTTCCTAAAAGGAGGTCTCAAAGAAGCACTTCAAAGAAGAGGTAATGTCCGTTACCGATTCATTCATCTTTATTTCTTCTTCCACTTCTTCTTCTTTAGTTGTTTCATTATGAAGTAATAACATCAGTATCACTCATATAATTATATGTTATTATAAGTATAAAACCACCCTATTTCACCATCTATCTGTCCTACGGAAAAATAAATCACCGCAAGTGCGTATGTACGGAATACCATCTCCACACCGTGGTGTAATCTATTTTCCACCACCACCATACTTGGATGGGTATAATGGTGTAAATAATGACTATATATGACTATTATAAAGTGATATTGATTCTGAAATAGTATACATACACTCCAATACAATTCCACGATCATAGGAACGATATCATCACTCGTGCGTACGTACGGAATACCGTCTCCACGATGTGATGCGACTCGTTCTACATGATCTTCATTTCATAATGATTATATAAATGAATTTAATGAATGAATATGATATATAGTACACTAATACCATTCTGGAAATGAGGTATCTATAACCTAAATAGAAGAATAAGAATTTATTCGACAAAACACGCATAAGAACAAAAAGTAATAAACACCCGAATAAAGAGTAGTAATGAAATATTACTAATAAGAAGCAAAGAATATGACCATATATGATATCATAAAAAAAATTATGTTTCTTAAATAAGTCAATAAAATTATTTAAATCATTATACAGGAGGTTCGGAAACTTACGAAGCAAAACGGACCTAAGGTAAGGGGAAAATATCACAATCTCATTTTATCCTAGATTGTTTATACTTTCGTATTTACTAGGGTGTATTTTATCATCCAAATCCATGTTTCCTAATTATGTAATATTATTTCCATCCACCTACAATTTTTTAAATCTAATTTTACCCTTAGTTGAGTTTTTAGTAAAATATATGAAGGGAATCTTTTGTCGTTTTTTGTACGAGGTACTTTTTGACTTTTCTGACAAAAGTACGAGAAGAATGTTTTTTTAACCTATACAGCATGAATGGATTTTTAATACAATATTTCCAAGAATCTTCCTTTACAAGTTTTCATGTTTATTTTTAATCAAATTCTTTTATTTAATAATTGTATGACATATTAAGAAAGGAAAAGTGTTTTTTGAAGTAGAAAGGATATTTTCCTCAAGAATGGAGTTCAAGTGTTTTATCAAAATTATTTTCCATCTAAGATAATAATGGGTTCTTTTTTTATCCATATTATTTAATTGATTTGATTATGTTGTGATGGAATTATTTTTATGAATTCCTTTATCTTATATGAATTATTTTATGATGTCATGTTGTTTAAGAATCCCATTTTTATTACATGGGTTATGCAATGATGTATGATTTATGATTTTGTGGCACACATAAGAATGGTATCATTATGAGATGGGTGGGACCTATATCTCCCTCCAATGCATTGGGTAAATATTTTATATCTCATGAGATAGACATGGCTGGAATGGTAGGTTATACCGGTTCAGTGAAACAGGACTGAAACGAGGAGTGAACTCGGTTCAGAAAGGGACTTTTTCCATTAAGATAGTCTTAGCAATGAGTCGTGACTAATAAGAAATGATTCTCTATGATTATGTGTGTATGCCACAAAGTTTCATGTTTTAAGTTATTATTATTGGGATTACATTTCACTATTATGATTTATCCCATGTTATGAAATTATGATCTATTTTGCAGGTTAAGATTTCCCAAAGATATGTTCTTATGAATATTACGTGATTGATATTTCTTTTGTTTACCCTTACTGAGCATTTGAGCTCACCCTTTTATGTTTTCTTTTCCCCAGGACATAAAGAAAGGATTTAGGTTAAAAAAAATAAGATCTTTATTGGATATGTTGAAGATCTTTCACCACGATTAGAAGATTATATTCTGAGTTTCCAAAGACACTAAACTATTACGGTCCTTGTGTGTGTGTTTTTGTTATGTACTAAGTATTCCGCAAAATTAATGTAATATCTATGTACGTCAAGCTACGGGTCTCTACATTAGTGACCCACTGTTAGTGGGTTGTGTCAGTGAATCGCTGTCAGTGAGTCATTTTCAGTGACTCATGGTAGTGAATCACCCATTAGTGAGTCATTTTGAGCATTTTCTAGGTTTTCCAATTTCACCCCTCTTAGATGTTTTTTGATATAAATCGAGTTCAAATCCTTGTTGGAGTGTTTATAAATTAATTTCCAAGGGTATTATTTATATATTTAATATATTAACACTCACAAGATGTTGAAATTGTCAAATTGCATAATCATTAACATTATCTAATTATAATGGCCCATAAAACTATTTCATTTTTTTGATATGGGATTTGAATCTTATAAGAAAATATATTATCATTCCAATGTGTTTCCATTTTTTTTGGTGCCCCCATAGAATTTCATCCCTATAGAGTCATGTGTTTTGTTATTTCCTTTAGATTTAGTTTCTTTTGGAGTCTCTTACTTCTTAAACAACCCCACAATTTATGGTGAAAGGAGGAGTTATTGATAAAATGTTTTTCTAGGTAAGAATTTATCTGTCTCTCTTTTAATTGTGTATCATGTGGGGTGTCATAAACTAAGGTCTTTTTAGAATATGGTTGAATATAAATCTTAAATAAGGGTTTTATGAAGATGAAAGGACATGTTACCATAATGGTATTGTCTACCTTAGTAATAAATGGTGGGCTGGATAGATGATGTTAAAGATTATAATTTTTTATTTTTTATCATTGATCCATGTTGTTAATCATATGGGGGTATAATTTTGAGAATTATGGTCATTGGTAGTATTTTATTGTACATGAGTGATGGTTTATACTTATTTTCATTCCACTTTTGAATGGATGAAAATATTGGAATTTGGTTAATCATGTACTTGTAGTTTAACAAACAGATATCCCTAGATTAAACAAAGGTTATTTTCACCCTTAAATAATGAAAGTGTTAATAAAGAAAAATTTCTGTAAAATATGAATACACTCATTTCGATAGTTGTGGTTGTGCGCTATGTATAGTTCTATTTTATTTTACAACCTTTTATCGGTTGTAAGGTTCTACAGTTAGAATAAATATTGTGGGTGCTGGGGTAGACAAGGGGGTTGGATCTATGGGTATGGTGCAGTATGTTTTTGCAATGGGTGTACCTATTTTGTGATGGTTGTTGTGGGTTTTGTGTATGGGGTGTTATGGGAGGTGTAATGGAATATTAGGTTGAGAGATTGATTGATTATGGTATGGATGAACTTGTTAAACATTGGGCAAGAATCTTAGTATTTTTAGGTTATTGAGAAAGGGTTGTTTGTCCAGTGGTACTGTAACATGGTTTAGTTTTTTGTTTTGCTGAATTTGGTGCTTTTCTTGTAGTAGGGATACCAAGGATGGTTTTGGAGGGATAATTTTAATGAAGGACGATGTTTCCTTGCATGGGCGTTTCACCAAGTGTTTCCAGAGGATTGTGTGAAGTGTGTGAGGGTTATATTGTTACTTTTCATTTGTTGTGTTTGGTAGTTTCTCCGGTAGGGAAGGAATCGATAATATTGGCTTGTTAAATAAATAATTCTAATCAGTTAAATGAACAGGATGAGGTTTTGAATTATTTCTGTGGATGGCTATGTGGTTTTACATTAGAGACGACAACATGGAAAAATTTGTGTGGGCTGGTGGTTTGTTTTGAAAAACCCATAGGTTGGGCTGAGTGTCTAGTAACTATATATATACATGTAGTTCCATGTTATTTCTATATGTTCCCTACCCATGTTGAGCACTATCTATAAAACAACCCCATTGATATGGGGGATGGTTTCCTTTCCCAAAATCCTAGTGGGATGATTGATGGATGGTTATTGGATTTTATCTTCTTCCTCATCTAGGCGTTGGTATCCCAAGACTCATAGGGAAGGTTTTGGTGAGGTTGTGAGGCCTAGGTGACTGTAGGTGAGGCATTCTTTCCCAGGTTTCCTTAGTAAGAGACATTATCTACTTCCACATGTGTCTTCTGGATGAGGTTTTAGTTTTGTGGACTCAAAGTCTGCGGGCAGGATGTGATATGGTAGTGGAATAGGTGTTTGTTGGAAGGATGTGGTATGTGGACCAGATGTCTAGGGGATGTTTGTGGTAGTGGGGCTTGTTGAGAAACATGAAAGAGTCAGGACATTCACCATTTTTGATGAGCAGTTAACCAGTTGGAATTGGTATAGGGTACCCTATAATCGATGTGCTCACTACTTTACTTTATATAAATTGTATTATTTGGTGACTATTCCTTGATGTGGATGGGGTGGATAGTATACCTTGTTAGGATCTTATTTTGTTTCTGATGTTTTCTAATAGGGGAATTAGTATACTTCTCCAACATGTGCACGAGTGACTTCAGCTTTTTCCTACCAAGTATAATTATATGCTCAGCCAATGTATATAACAATGTTTTCAGGTTTCTAGAGAGATTATGCAGATCATGCTAGACTTTACAAGCTCAGGTGTCCGAATTTTTGTTGTGTCGCTTCTTATCATTTTTCTTTTGGTATTTACATTAATGTTTTTCATTGTATTTCTACCAGTTTCACTTTAATCATGTGTGTGGGATGTATTTTTATTCATATATATATATATATGTGTGTGTGTGTGTTTGGAGTTTTTTTAGGTTGATATGTAACACCCCAAGATTTTATGAAAAATATTATTTTAATTTTATTGATGTCTTGTGTTGTAAGCTATAAAAAGATTGCCTTGCGCCATACGCATCACCGTATGAGCTTGGAGTATACACAACACTATTCTTGGATCATGTTACACACAATTTTGATAGTAGTTATTCTAGAAATCATTGAGTGTATATATATATATATATTCAATGTATAATTGAAATACGGTTGGATTCTCTTATATGAAACAACGGAGGAGTCTTTCACAACACGCAACCCTGACTTGGCTTGCATTACACGCAATCACGACCTTTCTCGATAGCATGTGTTGTACGCAATACCAGGTTTCACTAAACAACGATATATTATTATAATATTATTATGAACTAGCCGTTATGAATATTATTAACTAAATTTTGATTTTTATAACATTATTTTTCATCTTACACATTTTCTAGAACATGGTATAAGAACAAAATAATTTTTTCTGGTAAAATAAGTATTTTTCAAAAAATGAAGTTTTGTCGTCTTTTGATGGAGCACCCACTTTAAATCTAGTTTTTGACATGTTAATAAGTTCAATTTTTCAAAATAAAATTATTATTTAGAATCAGGATATAAAATTTTACCTTGGATAAATTTTTCATATTATTCTGATAACTTTCATATTTTAATGAATAGTAAAAACACGCTATATTTTAATTAAAAACAAATTTTCTCATCGTAATAACTTATGTGGTTAAATTATATTATTGAATTGTTTTAATGTATAAATATAATATGTTTTTACCATTCAATATAATGTATGTCATTAGCCATGATTTTACATTTAATTCATAGGTTAAATAAATTCAATCTTTTGCAATGTTTTAAATAAAAACCCGTTTTCTTTCAACAAGGAGATTAATTTTAATTTAATTTCTGTAACTTCGGTGTATTGAATTTGGAAAAATGGATTCCATATTTGGAATCAGTGGGTCCAAATTATATTAATAGACTACATTTTATTTTTGGGCATTATGAATAGTAACAACGGTAAATTTTATTTACCATATTAAAAGGTAAATTGGGTAAATAAGGGTAAATATAATATTATAAAATTATCCTAATACTTGTATTAATATAATTGGATGATTATAATTCATCCTAAGTCATATTTGGGTCGAAATGGAATCCATTAGAACCCACTTAGAGGTGATTCAGACCTTCAGTTTATTTTATTTAAAGGAAACTGAAATATGTCTCGCTCAACTTTAATAATTAAAGTATTTTTAATATAAGTTTATAGAGAATATAAATTCGGTTATAAATACTCATTTGAAAGATAAAATATTTTTCTTTGTCATGTTAATTTATTTGTAATTTTTACGAGTTATTTAATTACCTTATTGTCTTATACATTAATGATGCAGAAGTTATTTATTTAGGGAAAAATCAATAATATAGTTTTTATTGAAATAGTAATACATATCAAATGGCCCAAAAATCAGAAAAAAACTTATTATTAGTGTATATATAAACCCTAATCATCCACCAGCCGAATTTTGGACCATTTGGATCCTTATTAAGGCGATTATGACACTTATATTATTTTATTTTAAATGATGCCAAAGTTGTCACCTTCATAATTTAATAAATATAAAAAATTAAATACTATGATTTTAAGATGATAAATTCGAGTACAATTATTATTGTGAAACTTAATAGATTTATATTCATCATATGATTTTATTCTTAATTGTTTGCAACAAATAAGTATATTAAATAATTATACAAAAATGTTTTAGTAATTATTTTATTAAGAGATAAACCAAATAAATGGTTTTAAAAATAATAAAATAAATACTATATGAACTATTTAATGTTCTCCACTAATTTTCTAGATACATATTACCCATTATGAATCTATTAAAGCTTTTAGTTAAAACATATATTCTGTATATATTTTATTTAAATTCAAATAAATGAAGTGTCAAAATCGACACTATTGTAATTTTATAAAAATAACATATTATAAAATTGTTTAAAAATCACAAAAATATTTAAAAATTATAAATTTAAATTTATATGGTCTAACATATTATAAAGTATCCAATTATGGACAATTCACAACAAATAAATAAATATTTGTTATAATTTAAAATTTAGAATATTATTACCATAAATAAAATTAAATTGATTAAATAAGGATAAATCAAGTTGATAATGATTAAAATAAATTCCTAACATGTCTAAATTTTATTTGTTGATGAGATTACAACCCCATATCATCTAATATTTGAATATGAGTCATTTTGGATGTTTTTATGTGGGGTTTGGATTTAATATAAACTAATATTTCTAATATTTCCAAAGGTGACCCTCTCCTCCCTTATAAAAGGGAACCTCCTCCCTCTCCTCCTCACACCAATTTGAGTATTCATGCTTGGAAAAACCCTGACCATTTCACTTCTAAACTTCCATAGAAACATCCAAGAGGTCATGGTCATCTTCAGAGACCAATTTTAGTGCTCTTAGAAGAGGTCTCAAAGAGGCACTTCAAAGAAGAGGTAATGTCTGATATCATCACTCGTGCGTATGTACGGACTACCGTCTCCATGAATGTGATGAGATTTATTTTCCATGATTAACCATTAAAAAATGATTATAAAGTATATAAAATGAATAATAATGAAATATATTAAATAATGAATCTACTGGATTTATTTATACATATATATATATATATATTTCATCTACTTAATTCCATTCAATTCAATAAGGAAACGAAAACAACATTCATGCGTACATATGACCTACCGTCTCCAGGAATGGTGTATTTCTCTCCATTTATCGATTGATTATATATATGTATATTATGAATATATATTATAAATAAATCATGTTTTACATTCTGGATATAAGTAATCATGATCTAAGTAATCATATGAATACTTACAAGTTAAAGCACGAATGAAAAATGAAACGATTTTACCCAAAACGATACTTTAACATGAATTTAAAAAAGAAAGGGTAATATAATGTCATAAGATAACCATATATGATATAATAATAGTGAATATGATTCTGTAATAAGTCAATGAAATTATTTAAATCATTATACAGGAGGTTTGGATACGTACGAAGCATATCAGACCTAAGGTAAGAGATAATTTTGCAAATCTCATTTTTATCCGAGATTTCTTATTCCTAAGTATTTACTGGGGTTATTGCTATCATCCATGTCCATGTTTTATAAAAATTTATTCATGCATGTTTAAATTCCTTTTTACCCATTTTGACTTTTACCCCTTGGTATGGAAAGAATCTTCTTTTATTTACCCTACAAGGTACGTTTTTGACTTTTTTGACAAAAGTATGAGAAGAATGTTTTTTTAAAGTATACGTCATGAAAGGATTTTTACGGTTTTATAAATCCTTATTTTCATGAAGCTTCCTCCAAAAATATTTCATGACTATTTTCAACAAAATCAATTTCTTTTAAAATTGCATGACATTTTGTGAAAAGAAAATGATTTTTAAAGAAGAAAGGATATTTTCCTCAAGAATTCATTTCAAGTGTTTTATCAAAACCATTTTTCATATATGATGAAATTATTTAATATGTGTATGTTTCAAGTATAATGTCTCTATGATTTACATAGTTTCACTTTCGTTATTATGAAATGGTATCCATTTATTTTATATGGATTATGTAATGATGGGATGATGTTTATGAAACCCATTTTATTTATTGGGTTATTATGAATGATGTATATTTATTTTGTGGCACAAGTAAGAATGATTTCATTATGAGATGGGTGGGACCTATATCTACCTCCAATGAATTGGGTAAAGATTTATATCTCATGAGATAGACATGGCTGGAATGGTAAGTTAATCCAGTTCAGTGTTACAGGACTGAAACGTGGAGTGAACTCGATTCAGAAAGGGACTTTGTCCAATAAAATGGTCTTGGCAGCAATGCCCTGGATACTATGGAAATCATTACATGTGGTTAATGGATTCCACAATTACATGTTTATTTCCAATTCTAGTTTATCATGTTTAATGTTCTTTTATGATCTTGGCTTTATGTACTTCCATGATTTATGTCTTTGCTCAAGATTTTGATGTTTTGATTTTATGTTCATGTTTTTGCATTCAAATGTTTATGGATTATTTTCTGATCTCTATGCTTACCCTTACTGATCATTTGAGCTCACCCTTTATATGTTTTCTTTTCCCTAGGATTTGAAGAATGTTTTTAGTTAAGGAAACAAAATAAGAAGATCTTTATGGGAGATGTTGAAGATCTTTCACCAAGAATAGGAGATTACATTCCTTGTTTCCAAAGACACTAAACTATTATGATCCTTGTCTGTCTCTTTTTGTTATGTATCAAGTATTTCGAAAAAGTAATGTATTTTCCATGTACGTCAAGCTTCAGGTCTCTACTATTGGTATGGGAGGAAAGGTTTAGTCAACCTTTGGAAACTAGGATGCGAAAACGTTAGTGGGATCTGTAGAGATATTTCTAAGGTATTTCTAGGGATGTCCCTAAGGATAAGTATACATATATGATATAGTCCTAGAACTATAGTAACGATCTTAGGAATTTAACCTAAGATGTAAGATATTGAGGGTGCTCCCCCTTTACTATGTTGTTTTCCCTAGCATGATTTTTCCTCTCACACTATTCTTTTTGGGTTTTAGAAAATGGCTGGAAACAGGAAGATTCATGATAATGGAGGATATGACGGACAATGGAATGATATTCTTTATGAGAAACCAAATGAAATGGGATTTGGAAGTCCAAACATCGTTATTATGCCTAATCATCAATCTCATAATATGATCAATAATATCAACTTTGGTAAGTTTTCTGACTTAGATAATAATAGAAAGATGGAGTTTCATGATGATCATAGAGGAAAGAAAGTTCAATTTCCCTCATGTAAATCATGTGGGAAGAGGCATCAGGGAGATTGTTTCAAAGGAACTGGAAGATGCTTTGGGTGTGGAAAAGAAGGACACAAAGCCAATAAGTGCAAATGAAAAGGTTCAGTTAACACCAGGGATGAGGATAATGGTATTTTTATGACATTAAAAATGGTTAAATGTTTTAAATGTGGAATGTACAGGCATTATGAAAACCAATTACCTAAGGGAAAGCCTCATAAAGAGAATCAGTACGGTCTTATGGGTAGTATTTATGTTGATGATGATGAAGAGACTACAAATGATTTGTGAGATGAAAGAATTGTTGAAGCTCAATCAATGGTTTAAGAAGGTAGTGGAATTATTACATGTTTATCAAGTGTAATGTTGTATAAGTAATCTCATGGTACTATGGAATAAAGAGATATCTAAGGATTGTTACACTGTTGTCTTTCCTTATGTTTTGAAAGTGTATTATTAATGGTACCAATAACCTTGAAAGGTTATTCAGATATTTTTGGAAAGTATATGATATGCGCATAATGAAGGGATAAAGAGAAAATTAAATGTTTGACAGTATTCATGCGCTCATGACTGATATAAGGAAATGGTTATATCATGGTTTGAGTATATAGAATTTTGGGGTTTTGGTATGTGGAAAGAGTTAAATTTTGACAACACTCATGTTTTCACTAAGATTCAATGGGTATTCATTTTTCAAGAGAATACATGATTAAGGCCTTCGAATGTTTGGAATGTGACCAAAAACACATATCTTATGATATATGGGGATCAACGATGGTATTAACATGCCTATTATATGAAATATCTGGTAATCGTTTTCACTATAATATGAGAGTGGACTGCAGTATTATGGATATGCCTAAAGATTGGAATGGATTATGTTGGACATAAGTTAGTATTGTTTAAGGATACAAGTTTTTTCGATATTATTTATGGGATGTTATAGTAATTTAGTTTTAGAAAAAGGACAACCTATAGGATGTGAGATATCCCATCACGTAGGATAAGGCTGTGGGAATCGAACTCAAAACCGAAGTGCGACTGGCCTTTATCTCCTACTACTAGCCTACAGGATGTCCCTGTTTAGTAGAAACTAGTTTTATTATATTAAGAAGTATAATATATGATATATAAGTCCACATTAGGAACCATATATGATTAGTATCACTATAGATGGACTTATGTATTTTTGATATCTTTTATAACCTTTTGTTTGAGACAGATGGAATGACCCATCATTCTATCACATGATATGATAACACTTCACGAATAAAAAATTCAACTTAATTTCATTAAGAGATGAAGTGCAAATTGTTCAATTCACGAACAACAGTTCGATTGTAACAAAATAAAGTAAATATTTCTTCTAATTCAAAATTTTCAACTTTAGGGAATTGATCTTGAAAACCAAAAATGTTGTCCTAGTGCCCTTATATCCGATGAATAGGATGGTACCTTAGATCATCAAAAATCTATGGCTTTGTTATTGATGGATTTTTAATAGCCATGTCCTCTACCACTCTCCATCAAGACATGATGGTTAGATTTTTCTTCCATATCCATCTTTTCACCTATGTTCTCCTATGTGAAAACTCAGTGATGAGTTTCTTTCGGTAATCGTTACATTTCATACTTTATTTTTTAAATTAAGTTTTAGTATTCATTTTTACGATTTGGGTTTCTATAAATAGTAAACGATTTACAACCCCGACGAATTTCGAGGGAGAAATTCATTTTAAGGGGGTAGAATGTAACACCCCAAGATTTTATGAAAAATATTCTTTTAATTTCATTGATGTCTTGTGTTGTAAGCTATAATAAGATTGCCTTGCGCAATACGCAACACCGTATGATCTTTCAGTATACACAACACTATTATTGGATCATGTTACACACAATTTTGATAGTAGTTATTCTACGAAACATTGAGTATATATATATATATTCAATGTATAAATGAAATATGGTTGGATTCTATTATATGAAACAACGGAGGAGTCTTGCACAACACGCAACCCTGACTTGGCTTGCATTACACGCAATCGTGACCTTCATCGATAGCGTGTGTTTTACGCAATACCAAGTTTCACTAAACAACGATATATTATTATAATATTATTATGAACTAGCCGTTATGAATAGTACTTAAAAAATTTGAATTTTATAACATTATTATTCATCTTACACATTTTCTAGAACATGGTATAAGAACAAAATAAAATTTTCGGGTAAAATAAGTATTTTTCGAAAAAATGTAGTTTTGCCGCCTTTTGATTGAGCACCCACTTTAAATCTAGTTTTTGACATGTTTATAAGTTCAATTTTACAAAATAAAATTATTATTTGGAATCAGGATATAAAATTTTACCTTGGATAAAATTTTCATATTATTATGATAACTTTCATATTTTAATGAATAGTAAAAACACACTATATTTTAATTAAAAACAACTTTTTTCATCGTAATAACTTATGTGGTTAAATTATAGTATTGAATTGTTTTAAAATATAAATATAATATATTTTTACCATTAAATATAATGTATGTCATTAGCCTTGATTTTACATTGAATTCGTAGGTTAAATAAATTCAATCTTTTGCATTGTTTTAAACAAAAACCCATTTTCTTTCGACAACGGGATTAATTTTAATTTAATTTCTGCAACTTCTGTGTATTGAATTTGGAAAAATGGATTCCATATTTGGAATTAGTGGGTCTAAATTATATTAATAGACTACTTTTTATTTTTGGGCGTTATGAATAGTAACAACTTTAAATTTTATTTACCATAGTAAAAGGTAAATAGGGTAAATAAGGGTAAATATAATATTATAAAATTATCCTAATACTTTTATTAATACTATTGGATGATTATAATTTGTCCTAAGTCATATTTGGATCGAAATGGAATCAATTAGAACCCACTTGGATGTGATTAAGACCTTTAGTTTATTTTATTTAAAGGAAAGTGAAATATGTCTCACTCAACTTTAATAATTAAAGTATTTTTAATATAAGTTTATACAGAATATAAATTCGGTTATAAATACTCATTTGAAAGATAAAATATTTTTCTTTGTCATGGTAATTTATTTGTAATTTTTAAGAGTTATTTAATTACATTATTATCTTATACATAAATGATGCAGAAATTATTTATTTAGTGAAAAATCAATAATCTAGTTTTTATTAAAATAGTAATACATATCAAATGGCCCAAAAATCTGCACAAAACTTATTATTAGTGTATATATAAACCCTAATCATCCACTTGCCAAATTGGTGACCATTTGGAATCTTACTAAAGCAATTATGACACTTGTATTATTTTATTTTAACTGATTCCAATGTTTTCACCTTCATAATTTAATAAATATTACAATTTAAATATTATTATTTTAAGATGATAAATTAGAGTAAAAGTATTATTGTGAAAGGTAATAGATTTATCTTCATCATGGTATTTTATTTGTAATTTTTATGCAAAAAATAAGTATATTAAATAATTATACAAAAATGATGTAGAAATTATTTTATTAAGAGATAAACCAAATAAATGGTTTTACAAATAATAAAATAAATATTATACGAACTATTTAATGTTCTAAACTAATTTTCTAGAAACATATGACCTTTTATAAATCTATTAAAGCTTTTAGTTTGAACATATATTCTGTATATATTTTATTTAAATTCAAATAAATGAATAGTGTCAAAATTCACTCTATTGTTATTTTATAAAAATAACATATTATAAAATTGTTTAAAAATCACAAAAATATTTATAAATTAAAAATTTAAATTTATATGGTCTAAAATGTTATAAAGTATCCAATTATGGAAAATTCACAACAAATAAGTAATTATTTGTTATAAGTTAAAATTTAGAATGTTATTACCACAAATAAAATAAAATTGATTAAATAAGGATAAATCAAGTTGATAATGTTTAAAATAAATTCAAAACATGTCTAAATTTTATTGGTTGATGATATTACAACCCTATCTCTTCTAATATTTGGATATGAGTCTTTTTTTAAGTTTTTATGTGGGGTTTGGATTTAATATAAACTAATATTTCTTATATTTCCAAAGGTGCCCCTCTCCTCCCTTATAAAAGGGCACCTCCTCCCTCTCCTCCTCACACCAATTTGAGTATTCAAGCTCTTCCAACCCCTGACCATTACACTTACCCACTTCCATAGAATCATCCTGGAGGTCCTCGTTATCTTCAAAGACCAATTTTAGTGCCCTAAGAGGATGTCTCAAAGAGGCGCTTTAAAGAAGAGGTAATGTCCGTTACCGATTCTTTCAACATTATTTTTTCTTCCACTTCTTCTTTTTTAGTTGTTTCATTATGAGTTAATAACATAAGTATCACTAATATACTTATATGTTATTATAAGTATTAAAAAACCATATTTCACCATCTATCCATCCTACGGAAAATGAAATCACCGTGCGTGCGTACGTATGGAATACCGTCTCCACACTGTGGTGTAATCTATTTTCCACCACCACCTTACTTGGATGGGTATAATGGTGAAAGTAATGAATATATATTATTATTGTAAATTTATATTGATTATTTAATATTATACATAAACTTTAATACAATTCCATGATCTTGGGCATGATATCATCACTCTTGCGTACGTACAGACTACCGTCTCCACGAATGCGATGAGATTCATTTTCCATGATTAACCATTCAAGAATGATTATACAGTATATAAAATGAATAATAATGAAATATATGACATAATGAAGCTACTGTATTTATGTATACACATATATATATATATATATATATATATATATATTTCATCTAATTAATTCCATTCAATTCAATAAGGAAACGAAAACAACGTTCATGCGTACGTACGACCTACCGTCTCCATGAACGGTGTATTTATTTCCATTTATCGATCTACTATATATATATGTATATTATGAATATATATTATATATAAATCATTTTTTACATTCTTGATATAATTAATCATGATCTAAGTAATCATATGAATAATTACAAGTTAAAACACGAACGAAAAATGAAACGATTTTACCCAAAATGCTACTTTAACATAAATTTACAAAAGAATGGGTAATATAAAGTCATAAGCGAACCATATATGATATAATAACAATAAATATGATTATTTAATAAGTCAATGACATTATTTAAATCATTATACAGGAGGTTTGGATACGTACTAAGTATATCAGACCTAAGGTAAGGGATAAATTTGCAAATCTCATTTTTATCCGAGATTGCTTATTCATAAGTATTTACTGGGGTTATTTCTATCATTCATGTCCATGTTTTATAAAAATTTATTCATGCATGTTTAATGTCATTTTTACCCATTTTTACTTTTACCCCTTTCTATGGAAGGAATCTTCTTTTATTTACCCTACAAGGTACTTTTTTGACTTTTCCGACAAAAGTATGAGAAGAATATTTTTTAACATATACGGCATGAAAGGATTTTTAGGGTTTTATAAAGCCTTATTTTCATGAAGCTTCCTCAAAAATATTTCATGACTATTTTCAACAAAATCCATTTCTTTTAAAATTTCATGACATTTTGTGAAAAGAAAATGATTTTTAAAGAAGAAAGGATATTTTCTTCGAGAATTCATTTCAAGTGTTCTATCAAAACCATTTTTCATCTAAGATGAAATTATTTCATATGTGTATGCTTCAAGTATAATGTATTTATGATTTAAATGGTTTCACATTCCTTATTATGAAATGTTATCCATTTCTTTTATATGGATTATGTAATGATGGGATGATGTCTATGAAACCCATTTTATATATTGGGTTATTATGATTGATGTATGTTTATTTTGTGGCACAAGTAAGAATGATTTCATTATGAGATGGGTGGGACCTATATCTCCCTACAATTCATTGGGTAAAGATTTATATCTCATGAGATAGACATGGATGGAACTGTAAGTTAATTCGGTTCAGTGTTACAGGACTGAAACGAGGAGTGAACTCGATTCACAAAGGGACTTTTTCCACTAAGATGGTCTTAAAAGCAATGCAATGGCTACTATGGAAATCATTACATGTGCTTAATGGATGCCACAATTACATGTTTATTTCCCATGCTAGTTTATCATGATGAATGTTCCTTAATGATCTATGCTTTATGTACTTCCATGATTTATGTGATTTCTCTAGATTTTGATGTTTAGATTTTATGTTCATGTTTTTGCATTCAAATGATTATGGATTATTTTATGATCTCTATGATTAACCTTACTGAGCATTTGATCTCACCCTTTATATGGTTTCTTTTCCCCAAGATTTAAAGAATGTTTTTAGTTAAGAAAACAAAAGGGGAAGATCTTTATGGAAGATGTTGAAGATCTTTCACCAAGATTAGAATATTACATTCCATGTTTCCAAAGACACTAAAATATTATGATCCTTGTGTGTCTCTTTTTATTATGTATCAAGTATTACACAAAACTATTGTATTGTCTATGTATGTCAGGCTTCGGGTCTCTACAGAAAAAGCATATATCATGATATTGGTTTCTAAAAATGGGAAATTCCACCCATTTTGGGAGATTTTTTTACCCTTGGTGATGGTCGACACCCTAGGTCCTACTAGAGGTGGGACTTGGTGGTCATTATCACTTTTTCTTCCTAAATAATAAAGGTTATATAACTTTTCCATCCCCTCCCTCTTATTAAATAAGGAGGGTCATGACATAAACATTACTTGGGATTACTGCTAAATTTGAGCTAAATGACATACATGGTCCCTATACACTATCAAGCCGCTAGATCCCAATCATTAGAGTCCATATGACATGCTTAGCTTGATCATGAAACCTTGTTCCTCATCTCGTTCCATTATTTTTAAGTTCTCAACCTAAATGTATACATATGTTCTTGTCACACATTGAGGTCAATGTATATTGGGTCATAATTAAATATCATTACTCCAACCCTGGTTACAACCAAAAACCTTCTTCCCTGTTTGCATTATCAAGCAATATGATTAGCCTAGCTGAAAAATTACTTGAATGAATAAAGAAACCAATCCATTATCTATCCTTGAATTTGATATCCTGGTTGATGATTTATATTTTCACTAATGTGTTTAGATAGATTTTAGACCACTCATGTAGTGTGAAATCCTATCAATCAATGGTTTTGTGATCCTGATCAATAATACATATTTTATCCCACATTGGAAATTCCTCTGAGTAAGGTACACATCCAGAAGAGGATATAATTATTAATCCTATGATCACCAACAGTCGCCTCTAATAACTATGAGTATGGACTCTAGTTATTAACAGACATCTTATAATTATGGTATTTATCTACATTTCGTACCACTTAAGCCATGTAATCCAGTTCAATGTCTGATTCCTACGATCAGATCCATTGGCATTCATGACATTGGAACTCATATAATCTCTATTAGGGATGAAAGATATGTAATTGGTAAGGAATTATTGTAATATTTGAGATAATAAGACAACTTCAATTTAACAACAGGCACACCAACCACATTCCTAGTAAAGTCTATGAAATGAGGAACAATGTGTCCACCCTATCATGGGGAGTATCCTAATCCTCATATGAATGATATCATCATCAATCCTTAGTGATATTAATATATAATTCTTCGGAGAAATTCACCCACCCACAAACCACTATCATAACTGGGATCCTAGAAATATATCCATCTCATGTGAAACTAATACAACAGGGGTTCGAAGACACTACCAGGTAACATAATAGGGGTTATAAGAAACATTCATAGATCGATCCCAAGTGGTACATAAGATTCAAAAAATGTATTTTAAAATTGAAATTTGTTAATATATGGAAATTTATTGAAGAAAATGGTAAAATTCAACCTCTGGGTGGAATATGTTGATGCATCACTGTAACACCCCAAGATTTCATAGTGTGTTATTTCTTCAAATAATTCAATAACTTTCTCTACATGCAACACCAAGTTCAATGACACTATTACTTACCAAATAATCCATTCAAAAGAGGTTATGAATAGTATTAACTAAAATTTAAACTAATATATCCTTATAATTTTAGAATCCATATTATGAGTTTCTTAGACATAATGAAAGAACAAATTAATTTTCAGTATTTCACTTTTATCAACTTTTAATAGTGAACCCTTTTTAAATACAATATTTTAAACTAAATTTAAAATGAAACATCCCAAGCTTACATGGTACGCTTTCCTTTGAATAATACAGTAGCGTGTGTTGTACGCAACTTCGAGTTTTAACACACACCATAACCAATCAAACTAGCCGTTATGAATAGTAATACCTACTTTTTGAAATTATATATATTTTATATTTTAAAATGGACTTCATTTTTGGATTATGAATATCTAATTTAGCCTAAGGTGAAATTTTGGTACTTTTCTGATAACTTTCATATTTTGATGAATAGTGAAAATTACTAAATTTTAATTAAAAACAACTTTTTTAATCAAAATAATTAATAGTGATAAATTATAAATTTGAGTGGTTTTAAAGTATATTTAGAATATATTTTTACCATTTAATATAATGTTGGTCATTGGACATAATTATACAATTAAACCGAACATAAACAAGTTTCAATCTTTTGATATTTATTATCTCTTAAAAACAAGTTTTTTGTTTTGACAGCGGGAAATAATTTTAAATTAATTTCTGCCACTTCTGTGTTTTGAATTTAGAAAAAGTGATTCCATATTTTTAATAAGGATGTTTAAATTGTGTAAATAGGTAACTTTTATTTTTAGACATTTTGAATAATTATTGCGGTAAATATTTTATTTACCATGGTTAAGGGTAAATCCTGTAAATAAGGGTTAAAAAATAATAATATAGTAATACTAAATTATCCTAAAACGTATCCAAGACTTATTGGTTGATAAATGTTCGACCATAGGCATCTTTGGGTCGATTCTGGGACCTCCTGGTGCCACTTGTAGGTGATAGGGACACTTTATTTTAATTAAGTTAAAATGAATACAAAAATGACACAAGCATATATCTTTTAGAAAACAAATTTTAAATAGGGTTATATATGTTGTATTTTCAACTATAAATATTAATTAGAAAGATAAAAAGATTTCCTACATAATTATAATTAATTTATAATTTTTAGAGATTAAATAATGTAATTTATTTATGACACAATGATGATGCAGTAATTACCATAATAGTGAAAAATTAAAATAATTGATATTATAAATAACCAAATAAATATAATTTGAGACTTTTAATGAATTAAAATAATTTTATATGATAATATGACATATTAGGATTTATTTAATTAACTTTTTTAGAAGTAATCATTCTGTTATGAGTTTCACAAAAATCAACTATTGAATAGTGTCAAAATTGACATAAAAGTGTTTTTAAAACAAATATTATATTATTAATTGATATTAAATTCCTAAAAATCTATGGTTCGGCCAAGAGACTTATATCGTGATAGGTGTATCATTAATGGACCACTTGGGGGTCGCTTGGATGTATATAGTAAGTTTATTAACCATATTATATAAAAATACAAAGAGACATTGTAAAAGTGAAACTAATTAACTAAGAGTTAATACTTAAAGATAAGGTTAATATAATGACCCAAACCTATCTAAATTCTATTGGTTGAGTGGTTTTCGACCTATCCCCACCTTAAAATTTAAATAATCAACTTTTGAGCCATTATAAACCGAATATGAATTTATTATAAATTAATATTTCTAGCTTTTCCAAAGGTGCCCCTCACCCCGCTTATAAAAGGGAATTCCTCCTTCTCATTTCTTCACACCTTCAATGCCTTTTGGTTCTGCCAAACTCTGCCCAAATACTCTCCCAACTTCCCTCACTACAACCTAGAGGCCTTAGTTTTATCAGAAAGCTAACCTACGGAGCCCTTTTGATCAAATCAAAAGGAAGAACCCGAAGAAGAGGTAATGTTTCACCACCCTTTTCCAAGTTCCTTTCTTCTTCCACTTCTTCTTCCTTTTTGTTACCATTCTAAAATAATAACTCCAGTATCATATATATACTGTGATGTTATTATAAATATGGTACAACCATATTCAGTATTCTATCCACCCTTTGAATAACATGTCACCATACGTGCGTAAGTACGGCTTACCGTCTCCACGTTGTGGTGTAATTGTTATTCAATATATTATTATTTGGATGGGTATAATAATGATGTGTAACTCATGTAAATAATAAATATAACATGTTAATTATTCTGTATATATGATATAACATCCATTTATATATTATTTTAATATCAAAAGAATGATATTGTCGCTCGTGCGTACGTACGGACTACCGTCTCCACGAACGCGATGAGATTCATTCTCCATCGTATCCATTCAAGTATAATTATCATTTGATGATTTAAAAAAAATGTTTAAGGACCTGATATCATTCTGTATATGAATAATATACAACCTATCCATGACAAACATGGTTTATGTAACAAAACATATAAAAGAAAACGAGTAAGTTAACACCCGAAACGACGATAATACTAAGATATTATTAACAAAGCAATGTTAAAAGATCATATATGATATCATATGAATGTATATGATTATTGTATAATTTAATAACAATTATTTACCATTATACAGGAGGTTAACCTACCCCAACCAAGGAAAAGTACAAGGAAAGGGTTATTTCACAATCTCTTCATTATCCGAGGTTGTTTATACGTAATAATCTACTGGGATCTCTTTATCATCCACATCCATGTTTCTTAATAATGTATTTCAAAACATTTTTACTATTTACAAGAATATGGGTTAAAGTCATTTATACCCTAATGTGTTTCGAAAGGAATATTTCCGTCGTTTTCCATACAAGGGACTTTTAACCTTTTCGACAAATTTAAGGTAAAAATGTTTTTTTAACTTATAAGGTGGGTGCGGCTATTTACCGCCATTATAAAATCGTCAAAGCTTCCCTTACAAGCTTATAAGAATATTTTCAAATTGAATGTATTATTTTATAATTATGTTACTTTTAAAATGATTTAAAAAAAAGAGATATTTCTCTAAAATAGTTTTGATTTCATCTATGTCAACATCTTTTGATGGCTTTTAACTTTATTTGATGTTGATTTATTATGATACAAAACATCCATATTTTATTGAAGGTTTTGTGATATTTTTGACTGTAGATAAGCTATTCTTATGTCACTCATGGTTTTTTTAAAGTATTGACATTTCATAAGTTATTTTTAATCCGAATGTTTATGTTATATCTCAACCTTTCATTCAGATGAATGTGTTAGACAAGTATGTTCCGGGATGGGGACCGGTAAAAGTAAGCCCTCTGGTTTGGTCTCCGGTTATTAGAGGAACTCAGGTTTGGTCTCCGGTTATTTGAGGAACTCCGGGTTGGTGTCCGGTTATTAGAGGCACTCCGGGTTGATGTCCGGTTATTAGAGGCACTCCGGGTTGGGTTCCGGTTACAGTTAACCCCTAAGTCTTGGGACGAGGCCTTGACAAAGAAATTAAAGTTCAGCATTATGAATTCCATCATTATGAAAGTGGTTATTGATATTGCATGTGATTATTCGATTAGTAGAATATCCATGTGAATAAGTAAATGGAATTATTTCATTTTTGTTTTTCCATACTATGTTGATGTTCAAGTTTAAAAGGCTTTTGTTTTAGTTATACATTGCCTTAAATGTTTATGCTTATTTTTGAAAGTTTCCGCTATATTGTTATCCTTATTAGGCATTTGAGCTCACCCCTTTTCTATGTTTTATTTTTCCCAGGATGTGAAGAAGTAAGTTATGAATGACCTACAGGGATAGTATGTGGGGATATGAGTGTGGAATGTGGATACTAACGTTTTTGTAGTAGTTTTTCACTTTGTGATGCAATGTAAAACGTTATGAATATATCTAGTGTTTCCAAGGCTACTAAACCAATCGGTCTTTCGAGATTTTATCTTTCTTGTGATCATGCCAATGTAATGTAATAATTCACCGACTCTGGGTAACTAGGGTCGGGGCGTTACAGTTGGTATCAGAGAAAGTTTAGTACAAACCTTGGAAGCTAGATTTAGATAAACTCTGATTAGAGCATATAGATTTAAGATGAAATTTGAGGATTAGTATAGAAGAACTTCCTAGAATTTTGGTATTGTTGAAATTTTGTGAGTTTTCCGAGCAATACATCCCTGTCTGGATACGAGCAGGTAGAGGCGGCTCTGGCACAGATGTACCTAGGGGTAAAACCCGAAAACACCGCATTGAGCTAGACCCGAACGGGAACTGGTGCACGACAACGGGCCTTGCTGCACTCTTGGTTACGACACTCCTGGGGGATATGCTTAGGATAATTCTCATTTTCTTTAAAAACCATTATGAAGGGTTTATGTGGATTTACATCCTCAAAGGAGAAATTTTTATGATTATGGATTATATCCATAAACTATTTAATTTATGTTATGTGTCTTACAAGTTTGGGATTAGGTATTGTTATTCATAAACTAATCTAGTGTATTCCATTGTTTAGAAATGGTGCCCAGTAGAAGGAATGAGAACTCCAGCAATGCACATGATCCAAAGAGAAAGAAGGATCTTATATTTCATGGTCTTAAGCCATAATTTATAAGAGAAATAGTCTCACCTGTATTATCATCACATGAAGAAATAATATCATGTGTTTACTGAGTCCTATGGCTTTGAAGGGAAGAAAGAGAAGAAAAGGATGGAATAGAGAAAGATGGATAAAAGGAAGAGGGAAAAGAATAATTTTCCCATATGTGATAAATGTGGAAAGAAACACCCTGGAACTTGCCTGAAAGTAATGGGAGTTTGTTATAAGTGTGGAGGAAAAGTGGACAAAGTATGTGACTGCAAGGGTAAGAAAATGGTTTCAAATGTACAATAATTCATTTGGAAGGAGTTTGGACACTATGCGATCCTATGTCTCAGTAATCATACTACGCCACAAATGATGCTATTGGATAATAATCAAGGTATGATACTACGACGGATAAAGAGAAATGATTAGAGTTCTTGTGTTGATTATGTCATTTGAGTGTTGTATCAACAATATACTTGTTATAATAATTATGGAGTATATAAGGATTGTACTGCAGTACTATTTCATTATGGACTTGAGATTGTGTGGAACAATGAAAAGTGACTCAATAGCAGGTCAAATTTTTGGATAATATATGGTTGAGAGAAAGATAAACCATAATATGGTTCTGATACCGAGGTAGTGATTTTATAATAATACATGATTGATTTGGATAAATTATATTGGATATTCTTGACTACCTTGAAGCTGATTAATGATTTTTATATTCCATCATTATTGGGGTTTAAAACATTTTTGGATTGATGAAGTATATCCAGCATTATATATGGAATAAGGGAGCATGAATGTAATCAATAAGTATTATGGTAATTCAGGATGTTTCAGTGTTTTAAAAGAATACATGATGAAGGTATTCATATGGTATTACGGGGTAAAAAGGATTACATTAAGTTTACCTTCCTTATAAATATTGTACTGCGAGTTTGGACAGTAGTATTTTGGATAAATTCTAGTTGAGATTAATTTTTGATTGCCATAAAAGGACAACCCAGAGGTCGGGCGGCAACCCGTCGCGACCGGAAAGGCCACGAGACATGAACCCGCAACCGAAGGGCGACAAGGGTGTATCACCTACCACTGGCCCACAAGATGTCCTGGATTAAATAATGTAGTTTTTTTAAAAGATCTGGTAGATGAATTATAAATTCGTTTATTTTGGAACCATGTATGAATAGTATAAATAAAATTTTTTTAAGAGTGAAAGATGAGTTTGTGGTAGAAATTTATTAATGGATAAAACTCTAATTATAAAGTAAATATATCTCTTTATGATCATAGCCAATCTCATAAATAAATTACTTAACATTAATAAAAGCAACTTAGAACAAAACTTTTGTCCTAGATGGTACCTTAAATCATCACTAATTTATGGATTTGGGAATGTTGGCATTTTCATAGCCATGTTCTCTACCACTCTCCATCAGATAATTGATGGTTATATTTCTCTTCCATATCCATATTTTCCTACATGGAACCCTAGTATGTGTTATTTTCGGTAATCTTCATACTTTCCACTCTTTAGTTTAAATAGAGGCCTCATTAATTCATTTTTCGATGTGGAATTTCAACTAAGATATTTTGAAACGTCAAAAATGTGTTATCCTAATAACTAATGTTTTGTTGAATCGATGGTATTTTAAATCATCGTAGATTGATGAATTTAAGGACCTCAATTTTAAACTTGTTTGTGATTGATGACCTCAATCACTACCTATAAATATTTACGTTTTTCCTCCAATTATATATCTCTAATTGCCACCAATGTTCTCCTAATCCAGATCATAATTTGGTGGTGACCCGTTCATTTCTCTTTTCTTCATATTAAGACTATATTTTAGTAACCTAATTTCTGATATGGGTTTTCCCACAAAGATATTTTCTATTTTCAACCTTTTATTTTCGAAGAACAATTTCAAATTGCGAGGACGCAATTTATTGAAGGAGGGGAGAATGTAACATCCTAAGATTTCATAGTGTGTTATTTCTTCAAATAATTCAATAACTTGCTCTACATGAAACACCAAGTTCAATCGCACCATTACTTACCAAATAAGCCATTCAAAAGAGGTTATGAATATTATTAACTAAATTTTAAACTAATATATCCTTATAATTTTAGAATCCATATTATGAGTTTCTTAGACATAATGAAAGAACAAATTCATTTTCAGTATTGCACATTATCAACTTTCAATAGTGAACCCTTTTTAAATAAAATATTTTAAACTAAATTTAAAATGAAACATCCCAAGCTTCCATGGTACGCTTTCCTTTGAATAATACAGTAGCGTGTGTTGTACGCAACTTCGAGTTTTAACACACACCATAACCAATCAAACTAGCCGTCATAAATAGTAATACCTACTTTTTGAAATTATATATATTTTATATTTTAAAATGGACTTCATTTTTGGCTTCAGAATATCGAATTTAGCCTAAGGTAAAATTTTGGTACTTTTCGGATAACTTCCATATTTTGATGAATAGTGAAAATTACTAAATTTTAATTAAAAACAACTTTTTTAATCAAAATAATTAATAGTGATAAATTATGGATTTGAGTGGTTTTAAAGTATATTTAGAATATATTTTTACCATTTAATATAATTTTGGTCATTGTACTTAATTTTACAATTAAACCAAACATAAACAAGTGTCAATCTTTTGATATTTATTATCTCTTAAAAACAAGCTTTTTGTTTTGACAGCGGGAATTAATTTTAAATTAATTTCTGCCACTTCTGTGTTTTGAATTTTGAAAAATGGATTCCATATTTGGAATCAGGATGTTCAAATTGTTTAAATAGGTAACTTTTATTTTTAGTCATTTTGAATAATTACTGCGGTAAATATTTTATTTACCATGGTTAAGGGTAAATCCGGTAAATAAGGGTTAAAAAATTATATAATAATAATACTAAATTACCCTAAAACATGTCTAAACCATATTGGATGATACATGTTCGACCATAGGCATCTTTGGGTCGATTTTGGGACCTCATTGTGCCACATGTAGGTGATAGGGACACTTTATTTTAATTAAGTTAAAATGAATACAAAAATGACACAAGCATATATCTTATAGAAAAACAATTTTTACATAGGGTTATATATGTTGTATTTTCAACTATAAATATTCATTAGAAAGATAAAAATATTTCCTACATAATGATATTTAATTTATAATTTTTAGAGATTAAATAATTTAATTTATTTATGACACAATGATGATGCAGTAATTACCATAATATTGAAAAATTAAAATAATTGATATTATAAATACCCAAATAAATATAATTTGAGACTTTTAATGAATTAAAATAATTTTCTAGGATAATATGACATATTAGTATTGATTTAATAACTTTTTTCGAAGTAATCATTATGTTATGAGTTTCACAAAAATCAACTATTGAATATTGTCAAAATGGACATAAAAGAGTTTTTAAAACAAATATTATATTATTAATTGATATTAAATTTCTAAAAATCTAAGGTTAGACCAAGAGACTTATATCATGATAGTTGTATCATTAATGGACCACTTGGGAGTCTTTTGGATGTATATAGTATGTTTATGAACCATATTATATAAAAATACAAAGAGACATTGTAAAAGTGAAACTAATTAACTAAGAGTTAATACTTAAAGATAAGGTTAATATAATGACCCAAACCTGTCTAAATTCTATTGGTTGAGTGGTTTTCGACCTATCCCCACCTTAAAATTTAAATAATCAACTTTGGAGCCATTATAACCCGAATATGAATTTATTATAAATTAATATTTCTAGCTTTTCCAATGGTGCCCCTCACCCCTCTTATAAAAGGGCATTCCTCCTTCTCATTTCTTCACACCTTCAAAGCCTTTTGGTTCTGCAAAACTCTGCCCAAATACTCTCCCAACTTCCCTTAATACAACGAAGAGGCCTTAGTTTGATCTGAAAGCCAACCTATGGAGCCCTTTTGATCAAATCAAAAGGAAGAACCCGAAGAAGAGGTAATGTTTTCACCACCCTTTTCCAAGTTCCTTTCTTCTTTCACTTCATCTTCCTTTGTTGTTACCATTCTAAAATAATAACTCTAGTATCATATATATACTTTGATTTTATTGTAAATATGGTACAACCATATTCAGTATTCTATCCACCCTTTGAATAACATGTCACCATACGTGCGTACGTACGGCTTACCGTCTCCACGTCGTGGTGTAATTGTTATTCAATATATTATTATTTGGATGGGGATAATAATGATGTGTAACTCATGTAGATAATAAATATAACATTTTAATGATTCTGTATATATGATATAACATCCATTTATATATTATTTTAATATCATAAGAATTATATTGTCGCTCGTGCGTACGTACGGACTACCGTCTCCATGAACGCGATGAGATTCATTCTCCATCATATCCATTCAAGTATAATTATCATTTGATGATTTAAAAATAATGTTTAAGGACTTGATATAATTCTATATATGAATATTATACAACCTATCCCTGACAAACATGTCTTATGTAACAAAACATATAAAAGAAAATGAGTAAGTTAACACCCGAAACGACGATAATACTAAGATATTATTAACAAAGCAATGTTAAAAGATCATATATGATATCATATGAATGTATATGATTCTTGTATAATTTAATAACAATTATTTCACCATTATATAGGAGGTTAACCTACCCCAACCAAGGAAAAGTACAAGGTAAGGGTTATTTCACAATCTCTTCATTATCCGAGGTTGTTTATACGTAATAATCTACTGGGATCTCTTTATCATCCACATCCATGTTTCTTAATAATGTATTTCAAAACATTTTTACTATTTACAAGAATATGGGTTAAAGTCATTTATACCCTTATGTGTTTCTAAAGGAATCTTTCCGTCGTTTTCCAAACAAGGCACTTTTAACCTTTTCGACAAATTTAAGGTAAGAATGTTTTTTTTAACTCATACGGCGGGTGCGGCTATTTACCGCCATTATAAAATCGTCAAAGCTTCCCTTACAAGCTTATAAGAATATTTTAAAATTGAATGTATTATTTTATAATTATGTTACTTTTAAAATGATTTAAAAAAAGATATATTTCTCTAAAATAGTTTTGATTTCATCTATGTCAACATCCTTTGATGGCTTTTAAGTTTATTTGATGTTGATTTATTATGATACAAAAAATCCATATTTTATTGAAGGTTTTGTGATATTTTTGACTGTGGATAAGCTATTCTTATGTCACTCATGGTTTTTTTAAAGTATTGACATTTCATAAGTTATTTTTAATCTGAATGTTTATGTTATATTTCAACCTTTCATTCAGATGAATGTGTTAGACAAGTATGTTACGGGATGGGGACCGGTAAAAGTAAGCCCTCCAGTTTGGTCTCCGATTATTAGAGGAACTCCGGTTTGGTCTCCGGTTATTAGAGAAACTCCGGTTTGGTGTCCGGTTATTAGAGGCACTCAGGGTTGGTGTCCGGTTATTAGAGGCACTCCGGGTTGGGTTCTGATTACAGTTAGCCCCTTGGTCTTGGGATGAGGCCTTGACAAAGAAATTAAAGTTCAGCATTATGCATTCCATCATTATGAAAGTGGTTATTGATATTGCATGTGATTATTAGATTAGTAGAATATCCATGTGAATAAGTAAATGGAATTATTTCATTTTTGTTTTGCCATACTATGTTGAAGTTCAAGTTTAAAAGGATTTTGTTTTAGTTATACATTGCCTTAAATGTTTATGCTTATTTTTGAAAGTTTCCGCTATATTGTTATCCTTACTGGGCATTTGAGATCAACCCTTTTCTATGTTTTATTTTTCCCAGGATGTGAAGAAGTAAGTTATGAATGACCTGCAGGGATATTATGTGGGGATATGAGTGTGGAATATGGAGACTATGTTGTTGTAGTAGTTTTTCACTTTGTGATGCAATGTAAAACGTTATGAATATATCTAGTGTTTCCAAGGCTACTAAACCAATCGGTCATTCGAGATTTGATCTTTCTTGTGATCATGCCAATGTAATGTAATAATGCACCGACTCTGGGTAACTAGGGTCGGGGCGTTACAATCACACTAATCCCTATTCTGCAGCTGTCACATGATGATATGACTCATACCGAGTTCTACAGAAACCCCTTCCCTCCTCCCTCTCTTTCAATCTCTATTTATCCCTCTCCCACCCATTTATTGGTTATAGAATAAAAAATAATCAATGGGGGTGTACATTATAGTCTATAAAATAATATAAAGTTAAGTGTAAAATGAATATGATTAAAAATAAAAGAAAAAGAAAAATGCAAGGGCAACCCAACCCCCATGATTCATTTTAGTTAATTCCTATACTAGGGAAAACCCCTAATTTTGGACACAATATAGATGATAAAATTTAAGTATGATTCTTCTTTAAAAATATATCAATGAAATAATGCATGAAAATAAATAAATAAATAAATATATAAATCCATTAATTTTTTATTTTTTATTTTTTCCTTAAAAATTGAACAGCCAAAATTTTAGTCAAAATATTCTATAAGGGTAAAAACCATATTAATGAACCAATAGAGTGGTTATAAAAAATATCACATATCATTTGGTATGTGAAAACACCATTTTATACAATATTATAATAGGAATAAAAAAACTATAGTCAATTTCACATTCTAGAAAAACAAATTTCATTAAATAGGGTATTCTTGTACCTCCTAGAATAATAGAGGAATAAGTAGACATATTTAGATTATGGAGAATATTTATAGGAATGGGTACACCCAAACACTACATTATAATCAAAAGGTATCCCAAGTATAACTATTAATTAACAATTATGTAGACATTTAGAAACTCATACATTATATAAAATATGTGTTAATTATTTAAAAATACATGAATTTATCAGATGAATAAAATAATCCTTTTTTATAAAATGAAATGCTATCAAAAAATATATATGCAATAATAGAAGTGATTTGAATGATAAAAAATATAATTCATCTATCCAAGGAATCATGTGATAAAAAATTGAACTGTAAAATGCGATTCATATAATATGATATATCCAAATTGTATACTATAATTGTCTGAAGGACATGTAATTTTATCCAATGACATGGCTTAAATACACCCATATCAGTCACAAGACACAATTCTCCAAAACATATTTTTTATCACCCCTAAAACCATGCTCTTGGATATGTTTCCTAAAACACATAACATAAAACTCTTTATTTAATACACATAAATTATTACAATATATTTCTATCAATTTTTATCCATGTTCCATTATGTTTAGAGTCAAAGTGAGATAGATAATATAATATTCTACTAAATTTACATTGTTCCAAATATTTGGACATTTTCCCAATATAATAAGTTAGGAAATCTTCCCACTATAATATTTCGCTGGGATCACATCCCATGAACCATGATATCTCACAACATGGAAACATTACCAAATTAATTATAATGATATATCATTTCTGTCCCGCCCATCTCATAATAAAAAAAATTATAGGTGTTCCACATGGTATGAATAAATCTATTAGAAAAACTAATGGAAATAAAATGTGTTCAATTAACATTTTAACCAGTTCCCGAAGGATGATTTCAGGATTTTCTCAACACACATGCAATTATAAACTTATGGAAAATAATTGGTTATCCAAGGAATTTAAGTTTTATTCCTGGTTAGTTTGAATAAAAAAATATGATTATGTATATGGTATTTACACTTACACAAAAATGGATATGTGGTTTAGAAAATAATTTCCCTAATCAATTAATGTATTAGGTATCTTGGGGATCACCCATTAGTCATACAATGGATCATAAGACATCTAGTAAGTATATTTACTTTTCCACAACCTTTTATTTAACTTTATAAATAGATAAAATAACCTTGATATTTGTATCTTATTCTAGTTTTAGTGGAATACTTTTATTATAATGAGATGATGGGAGAACTAATTGAAGATTGATCAATGGATGTATTAATTGAATAATGATTATGGATATATTTAATGATATCATTAGTATTATGAATCATGGATGTCATGATATTTCTCAACACCTTTTATATATATTTTTATAACATTATCCTCATCATATATTTTATTTTGACCCTTTCTTCAATTTTTGTCCTATAATTTTAATGATTTAAATCTATTAATGACAAATCCTTTTACTTTTCAAAACAAAGAGTTAGTTCCCCTTGATTATTTTCACTTATTTTTTCATAAATTCTAGGAAATATTGATCTAAAATTATTTTCACATTCTTCAATTATTTTGGAGATTATGAACCGACCATTATCTTTTATTTTTATTAAAAAATAATACTTCTGTATTAGACACATCCTAATCCAATTTTCCAAAAAATAAATCATTTTAGGAAATTACATGAACAATATTCTATATATGGTTTCTTCATTAATAATATAAACTTTTTTTCATATAAAATCATCATTATTCTTAATTTTATTCATCTTCTTGAAACCAACGAATATCTTATTCATGAAACAAGGAAATAAAATAATCTTATTCTTTATAATACTGTTAATTATATAATTAATTAATATAAAAAAATATTTAACTACGTTAAGCATTCTAATATTGGAAAAAAATAAATATTATAGATATCTAAACATTTCAAGTATATCTATCATGTTTCTTTTGTAAATTATAACATTGCATCCATAGGGAAACAAACATTTAATCTATAGCTAAGTAATTTTTCATCAATATATATCATAATAAAAATTGATATTTGAACCCTTGATTTATCAATAAATTTTATCGTACAAATATTTATATGATAAAATAAATTGACTACTATATTATTATTAACATTAAAAAAGTTAGATACTTTATGAATATTTAGACTGTAGAACTCTTCAAGATGATTAAATGTAATAACTTCACAATTATCTTAAAAGGTATATATTTTTAAAGAATAGAAAAAAATACCATATATAAAATCAAAGTTAAATATAATGTCTCACAATTTTATAATAAAGAATTAATTTGATATAATATAAAATAATTAACTCTGATCATAAAATTAAGAACAAAATCTTATTATTTAAATTATATCTTTATAACATATCCATTAAATTTGGGAGAATGATTATTATTAACCAATTTATACAATAAATTATGGACACATTAAATTATAATGTTTTCATTATGTATTTTGAATAAGTA
This sequence comes from Viscum album, assembly GCA_963277665.1. Taxonomy (NCBI): domain Eukaryota; kingdom Viridiplantae; phylum Streptophyta; class Magnoliopsida; order Santalales; family Viscaceae; genus Viscum; species Viscum album. The sequence continues at coordinate 963,902,033 of OY728163.1, read as the reverse complement.
ATGTATATTTAGTAATGTAATTTTATTATATTTTTAGTAAAGTCCATTCATGCAACAAAAATAATTTTTCTTCAAAAAATGATTTTTATTGAATTTTATGTAAAAAAATATTACTAATTTATGTAAATTTTAGAAAAATTATATGATAAAATGACTTCTATTTTTTGATTCATCATGTCTAAATTATCATAGGATGTTCTTTAAATAATTTTCTAAAATAATTTAATTTTTAGTGAATAGTGAATTGTACTGATTTTATTACAGATTTCATTTATTTTCAATATATTATAGAATATAAAAGTATAATTATATTTTTAATATGATTAAATATAAAATAAATATTATTTAATAATATCACTCCTCTAAATTTATTTTTAATAAACGTTATATTTTATTTCAAAAAAGGTTTGTTATTAGGTTTAAAACAATTTCTTTTCTGAAAACTTTTTTAAAGTACATAATGATTTTTATTTATAAATAACTAAAATAATCAATAATGTGGAATGTTTCATTTGGAGTTTTTGTATTATATATCAATAAATATTAATTTTTTTTTCATATAATCAATATTATTAGATATATAGTTAATATAAAATTATCTTTTTCTTGAAAAATATACATCATGAAAACTAGGTTTTTCGTCATTTATATGGGTTTTGATCCAGACTAAAATTTAATAAATATTTCCAATGATTTTGGAAAAAATGTTTACATATTTACAATATTATGATTCAGATTATTATTAAGGCAATTTTTATTTTTAGGCATAATTTCATTACAAATCTAAAAGAAATATTTACAACAATATAAGTTAAATAATGCAATATGTTAATATTAAGTGTTAAAAGCTAAAAATTCCTAAAAATACTAATTGAAAATTGGGTTTTATGATTTTATAGACCTTTAAAATCCTTTTCAACATAAATTATTAGTACAATTCAATTTATTTAATTCCACAAATAAATGTTTTGTACATAAATATAAAATAATCATTATTTAATCACATAAAACAACCCTTCTCAAGTGTAAATACCACTCCTCACTATCCCTCTCACCCACAATGATATAAGATAATATAATAAATAAAAAACCCTTTATTACAAAATCTTCCCATCTCCAAGTGCTGATGGTATCACCCATATATAAATTCCATGTTCCTAAACAGTTCACTCATGGAGGTGATATTCAAGAGGTATCATTCTCAAACCATCTATCTTAATTTTTTTTAATTAATGAAAATTTTCCTTAGATAATTATTCCATAAACATAATAAGATGTATAGTGTAATCAAAAAACTATTATTTTATATTTTCTATGTAAAATATTTTATCCATACATTTTTTCATCACCTCTTATTCAATGAAATGATACCATTATCTAAATTATGGCAGTTAAGCATCTTTGTAGATACTGAGTTTACTTACATTACTGCTTTCAATACTGGTTATATAATATTTATTATTTTTAAATTATATATAAGTAAGTATTATATAACTTATATCATATCATGGAAGAAATATACAAGCATAATATAAAATAAAATTAAACCTGTTCAGCATGGTCGAAAAAACTGCCAAAATAAACTAAACATTTATCATTAAAATTATATATAATGAATAATACTCATGATAGAAAATGAAATAATATATGGGACCATATTAGTTTTTAAATTTCTTTACTACCATTTCATTCACCTTTGTTAATATTATTTCAATTTGACATAAAAATCCAAAATTATACATAAATGAACCGACCAGGAAACTATGAAATGAATGTTCCCAAAACAATGAGATCGAACATCATAACTCACAAAAATGTCCATAAATGAATGCAATTAATTTATAATAAAAAATATATATTCAATATTTTTGTATTTAGTACATAATTATTATAATTTTATTGTATATTTTATTAAAATAATGAAAATAACTTTCAGTCACATGTTAAGAGACATCATCTCAATTGTTTTTTTGAGGCACATTTTGATGTTATGCAGCTATATAGTTTTCTAAATTTTAAATATCTCACCTTTGATACATTATATATGTAATTTAATAAATATCATTATATTTAATATTTCATTAAATGTTATTATTTCATGAGGCATACATGTTTACTAATTACATAGTGCTAAGGGTATCTCATATCACATTTATGTTTATTAGACATACGCCATATTCAAAACATATTAATTTTTTGTGGGGTATATTCTTCTTATTTTTATGATATATAATGAATTATTTTTTCATTATGTTATTTAATGTTTCATTTAAATTCATTTATATTACAATTCTTTTGAATCACAATTTACCAAAGTGGTAGGGTAATTCTTAACCCAATTTCAACCATTTGGGTTAAACTTCTACTACATAATTATGTTGGGAAAAGAGTCTATGTGAATTATTTGGGTTATATTTTTTTTTGTTTTCACATTTTTATTTTCAGTTGATACACATAATTTAATGTTTTTATTTATACTCACATTAATGATATGATATCTATAAAAATATCTATATAAAAAACATTATTTGTAATGTTATAAATATCTAATTTTTAAATAATTATTTTTCATTTAAATGTTTTAGAAATTATTTTAATGAATGTATATATATGAACATTACAATTTTAATAATGTAAGTTTTTAAATTCTATCAATTTGTTAAAAAAATAAATCATTTTAATAGATTTTTTTTTTAAAATCATATATTTAATGGTTCCCTTGAAACTCAAGGTTTCATACGTTTTCATAGTTTTGAAATAATTTTATAATATTATTTACATGGAAATAAAATCATTCTTTTTTCTTGATATAAAAATAATTTAAATTTTTTGATATTATGTTATTTAATTTTTTAAATTATATGTTTATTTAGAAATCAAAATAGTTTTTTATTGAAATTTAAATGTTTTCTTTAAGGGTTTTATGAGTATGATATAGTTATAGGGAGATATTTTGGATGATAGGTGGTTATGTTATTAACCAATGGTAGGTTGTTAAATAATAAATAAAATTATGGGTGGTTAAATTACTAACTAATTACAGGTGGTTAAATGAAAACCCAAGGATGGTTGGTTACATTATATCCTACAATATATTGGGCACTCTTGATTTGGAGGTTTCCATATTGGTTACTAAATTTGTATGAGTGGTACAAAAAATGGTATCCCAGTTAACCTATATATATTCTATATGATTTCTAATGAATTTTCATGGAAATATATTGATATTCCAATGGTAGGGAAATGATATTTTTTTAAATATATTTCATTTTTCAGTGTGAAAAGGAATGTTTTCATGGAAATGTTTTTATTTGTATTCAGTGTACTAACAGTATCCTTTCTTTATGTATCTAATTTATCTCATCATGATCATATCATGTTTCAGAAATTTTTTTTAGTGTTTAAGAATGATTTAATACAAGGATTAGATCATGGGAATACTTTTGGGGATATTTTACTAATTGAAAAAATGTTTTATTTTTAGAGACATTTCATTTGTGGAAATAATTTATAGTATGTATATGTTTCCTCATTTAATTTATGATCCTATTGTGTAATATTTTCTCAAAATTATCTGTAATACTAAACTGAACTTATCCTCAAGATTGTAATTGTTTGAGTTCTAGTTTACAATATCTTGGTTATATAACTGTTAATGAATGTTTCTTACAACTAGTATCAAGAGAGTGATAATAAAAATTTATAAATTATGATATTTTCTTAATAGTTAGGGATAACACCATATGGATTACATGTTCAAATATTTTTATAGGATTGATTAAAAAAATGATATATTTGTATAATGTGATGGATTTATAGGAGTTTAATGAAATTTTAGGCGATTGGATTTTGAAAGGTAATTGATTTAGGTATAATGGATTTGAAGGATAAATTATTATAGATTAGAAAGATTTATTATATTTAAAAGCACCATTTTTAATCCTAACATGTAATAATTTATTCCATGTTTTAATTATATTGTCTTCAATATATTAGGGATCTTTTATCAGAATAGAATAAAAGAGATAATTGATAACATTTTTATCTAATCAGGATGATTTGATTATCACTATTATTACAAATGATTATTCAAATGATTTTGAAAGTTTTCTTTGTATTCTAAGCAATTGCAAGAATATATTTTACTTATATAACAAATTTTGTTTTCTCTAAAATTTTAATGGACAAGGTATATTTTTCATTTCATATAAATTTATAAATTTTACCAAATATCTTAAAAGGAAAATTCTTTAATGGAAACGACCATTTACACTCTGGAAATTTCCCAACTTGTCAGAAGATAAATGTGATATAAATTAAATCATGATGTCTAAATTTAAGGTATGATTTATTTTCATATGTTTTATTAATAAATAATTTTTTTGGTTGATTTTTAATAATTCATACGGATAAAATTCATATAATTTATTTTAGTGATGATTTACTAAGGAATATGATGATGAAGATTGAGTAATAGTTTAAGAACGAAAGATAATGAATAATTTTTTATATATTATATTTTCAAAATTACGATATAGTGTTATTGTAACAACTAGCCCCATGAGACACCATAGACACCATACCGTAACATGGTTGTTGGGTCCTAGCCCCCCAGGTACCACCAGTAGCCCTGTAAACTCTTGGTCATCACTCTGGGCCCCACACAAGTGCCCAAATAATTCATATGACTAATGAATGTCCCCACAACCCAACACATTTAATTTCTAGTTTTATTTTTCCTCACTCACACACACCATGGGTATCATACCTAAAAGATAACCATCCTGATCACTACTCTAAGCCAGGAATGTGAATATGTGGAGTTCAAATCATGTAGTCTCCCAAAAAGTAAGGATCCCCATCTTGACATGTGTCATATCATTTATTAATTTTAGCCTTTATCATTCAAGGGTGTTGTATTCACCCTTTATTTTGAGCACAATGTCCTCGTTGTGGGCCTTACATCTCAACCCAGGCATTGCACCACACTAAAGGCTGGCTTCTCCCATTATTACCAAATGTAACAACTAGTCCTCAGTGACAGCACATAAACCCGAACATAACATGTATATCAGGTCGTGGCCTTCCAGGTACAACCAGTTACCTTGCAGACATGTGGTCCCCACCCTAGGGCCTACCCACAAGCCCGAACAAGTCAATAACTTATGACAGTCCCCACATTCCAACACATGTCCTTTCTAGTGTGCTTCTTCCTCACTCACTCACACCTAGGGAAACGTCCTAGATAGTCACCCATCTTAATCACTACCCCTAGCTATGAATTGTTTACTGTGGAGTTCTAATCAAGTATGCTCTTTAAAAGTAAGGTTCACCTTTTTGACAAGAGTCATATCATTTGGTCATTTAACCATTTTATCATTTTGTGTGTGTTACAGTTATTTTATAAATATTATGTGAATCATGGAAACCATATGGATTATTATATAGAAATATATTATTTCATAAAATTTGAAACATATTTTTAAGGAATTAATACCTTTTAAAAGTGGTAATTAATTTCAATTTTGGTGGGTCATTTGGTTTTGAGGTCAATATGACCCATAATTTCATGATATGAAAAGGGTTATTTGGATAAAAATTTGTATAATTTTGTTTGAAATTTGATTAATGTTTTTAAATATTTTTTGGTTGATATGATCTATGATTTTGAGGTATTTCTAGGTTTTTACTTTCTGGGATTCTAAATAAAAGGATTCAGATACCTTTTTTTAATAAAACATTTACAAAATTTTGAATTTGTTAAGGTTATTTTTATGGATGTATCTCAAATTTATAAGATATTATAAGGATTGTATTAATATCTTTTTATAAAATGACATACCACAAAACATGTTAAAACCCATCATGTTCGGAAAGGCTGTAGGGATCAAACCAAAAACAAAAGGATGACAAGGGTGTGTCCCATACCACTATCCTATGTGAGGTCCTGGATAGTATGATATTTTAATTTTTAGTTAAACTATATGATCTAGGTATATTATTTATATTTTTGGAATAAATGGTTTATCATACATATAATAATGGTTTGGGAATTGATTTGCGATTATGTTATTAATATTATTTCAGATGAAAATCACTATTTTGGGGACCTTATATGATTGATGTAAAAATATTACTAAAGAATTTTATTTTTTTAAATCAAGGATAAGTTATCTTTTATAAAAAGATATTATTTATTATGATTTGAGTTAATTATAGAAATGATTAGTATATCATTAATATTATTTGAGTATGAAACTTACATTTTTTGCATAAGGATTTATGAATAATTGATATTATTTCATGATAAATAATAAATATATCTTGGAAACTGTGTAACAAATCCTCCTGATTTTTTGGTCTTAATTTTAGTATATAATATATTGATTAATTTTGTGTATAGTTATTTTTTTAATGATCTATGTTGAACAATGGGTGTTACTATTGAATTTTATAGATTAATATAGATTATTTTTATATAAAGGTTCATTATTTTTAGATAATTAAACTATCTTGTACTAAGAATTTCGTTTTTGGTTAATGCCTAAATTTTATGGGAATATATTTTTATAATGTTTTTATTTTTTGATCCATAAATGTTGTCTATGATTCTTTAGGTATAAAAAACATCTTTAATAATCATTTCTTAGAGAAAGTATAAGATTATGATGGATATTTTTTAAAGAAAGAAACTATAAATTAAATGTAACTATATTTCATTATTTTATTGTCTAGGTAGTAAAATAAATCATTAAAATAGAAAAAATTATTTTGAAATAAAAATTTTATCTAATCACTTTACATACTGAGAAACCAATGTCCTTTTAACCCATCACAAATTTACGGTTTTTTTATCATTAACTTTCACATGAAAAATTCTCTATCAATATAAATCATTCATTGAGTGTAAGATTTGGTCTTACATGTCCATTTTTAATACATGGTATCCTAAAATGTTTAATCCCAAAATATCATCATACTTTTACTTTCTCACTTTTGATGTGGATGTTTTATTGATCCTTTCTATGATTTTGGATTTCAGAAAATGTATTTTGAAATGGCATCCCCCTATTTTTCAAGACCATGTTCATATTTGGTGAAACAATTTATAAAATGTGGGAGAATTCATCATCATGATATTTAAAATTTGATGAATATATTTTATATTATACAAGATATCTAGCACCGAGACTAAAATGAACAATGAAATCTTATTATTTATATTTGACTTTTATAACATAGAAAATAAATTTGTATAAATGAGTATTATTAACCACATTATAAAATTTATAGTATTTATAATAAATTTTAATTTTTTAATTAATTTTTTTAAATAATTTATGCATTTTTATTAAATTCATTTTATTAAATTTATAGTATAATGAATTAATCAATCAAAAATTTATTTTCATCAAAATATTATTTTAATTTTTTTTACGTTAAAATAATATAATTAATATCAGAATATTTTATAAAATTTATATGACAAATGAATTTTATTTTTAGATACAGAATTTATAAATTATCATATGATGATTTTTTATAATTTTTTGAAATGATTAATGTTTTAGTAAATAATGAAAAATAATTGTTTTTGTAAAAATGTCAATTATTTTCAATGAATAATAATAATTAAACATACCATTATATTTAAAAAATGGATTAATGTATAATAAGATTTTTTTTATTAATATTTCTTCAACTTATATTTTTTTAATAATTTTTTTTTATTCTAGAATATGATTATTTTTTCATTTAAAAACAAGATTTTTCTGAAAACTATTTTAAGATAAAAAATGATTATCATTTTTAATTAGTTAAAATAATAACTAACGTTGAATGTTTTAAATAAAATTAATATATTATATATTAATAAATATTAATTTATTTTCTTACAATTATTATTATGTTTCTAAGAGTTAATATAAAATCATATTTTTCGTGAAAAATACATTTATTTAAAACCCATATTTTTATCGCTTCTTGTGGTTTTTTAATTTAATTTTTTCAATTTTTCAATTTATTTTGGTAAAATGTATTAAATATTTGTATTTCGATGGTTAAAATTAGGTATTATGATTTTTTTATTTTTTTATACATATAAATTTACCATGTTAAAAAAATTTGACCACTATACTGGTTAAATAATGAAAAATGATAACGTGGAAAGGTAAAATAAAAAAATTATTAAAAATAAATCATTAAATTAGTGGTTCATGTGATTATACACAATAAAAATTCTTTAAAAAATTATTTTTAAATTCATTTTATTGAAAACATTTCCATATATATTTGGGTAGCTTTCTGTATAAAAGATTCATTATTTAATCTGTTAAAACCACACACCCTCACATATAAATTCAACTCCCCACCACCCATTTTGTCCTAAAAATATTTAAAGAATATAAAATATCTACTTAAAACTAAAATAACCTAATATACCTATATTAGTGTGTGGTGAATCTCACCCAAATAAAACATCCCTTTTCATTAAGGGATATTTCAAGGATATGCTATTCAAGAGGTGACATTCTCAAACCACCTCTCTTCATTTATTTACTTTTTCTACCCTATGCAAACCTCCTTCATATATAATATACTAATAACTATTGTGTCATTTATATTCTTAAATTTTATATTTAAAATGGAATATATTATATGTATCTATTTTATTATCATATCTTATTCAAAGAAAAACGACCATTATCTAAATTATGGCGGTTGTCAATCTTTGTGGATAATGTGTTTTTTTCATTACTGCATTTAGGGATGGTCATTAAAATAATATTATAGTTAAATAATATTTTAATAAGATTATTATAAGTTTTTACATGTTCTCGAACTATTATATAGACATAATATAAATAAAATGTTACTAGATTGTCATGGTTGGAAAATCCTCTAAAAGAAACCAAACATTTATCAAAAAAAAATTTATAAAATGAGCCATAATAATGGTAAAAAAATTATATATGTGACCATTTATAATAATGGAATTTATTAAACACCATTTCTAGTTATATTTTATAATATTAATTCTATTTGATAAAAATTCAATATTTATACACAAATGAACCAACTATAAAAACATGAGATGACTGCTCTAGGAACAATGAAATTGAACATCATAACTCACCAAAATGGGCATATATTTATGTAATAAAGTTATATAAAATCATGTATATATATATGGATATGATTATAAATTATTTAATTAATAAATAAAAGTTCATTTTACCACACATTAAGATCAATTTTAGAACATTCAAAAACAAGGTAGCAGACTTCCCCTCAATTCACATTCATTGAGGCATATTTCAAAGTTAGATACCTATATTCTTTTCTGAGGTGTATATATATCCGATTTGATATTTTTAAAAATTAACTAATTTATTATCATTATATATTTTTTAAATATTATTCTTTTATGGGTTAAATAGTTTGACTAATAAAAATGTGGTAAGGGTTTCTCATCACACTTTTACTTTCATGAGACATACACCATATTCACCACTTTTTGTTTGTGTTTTTTATGTAAAACACATTTTTATAATTTATAATTAATTTATTTATCTTAATTGTGTTCAAAAGGCTACTAAAATTCATTTATTTCTTGAAGAATATGAGTTCCAAGTTACCAAAGTGGTATGGAAATTCATAAGAAAATTTCCAATACTTGGGATAAACATCTAATTCAAGATTATTTCATGAGAAACATATGAGTGAAATGAAATAAAAATATCTTATATTTTGTTTCAGGGTTTTTTTGAGAATTTATAGAGGATACATGAAATCCATTCATTTTATTATTTCCCATATCTTCGATATGATATTTTTAAGGAACTATTTAACTAAAAAATAATTTTAAATCAGTCATAGAATTATTTTGTAAATATATTAATTTTATGACCATGTTAAAGAAATTAATTTTATGAATGTATTTATATGTAAATAAATGTTTTAAAATGTCAATTTTTGAATTTCTGGCAAATTTTTCTGAAAATAATTATTTTTAAGGGATATTATTTTAAAAACCTTATTTTTATTATTCCATTAATAATACACTTTTATTCCATGTAAATAGTTTTAAAATTGTTTCCTAATAGTATTTATATAGACATAAAATTATAATTATTTCTTCAAATAAAATCCCATTTTATTTTTGGGTATTATTTTACAAAAAAAGTTAACAAAAAAGTTATTTTAATATCTGAAGAGTTTATTATAAGAATTTATTATAATAGTAATTCAAGGGTTTTATGATTGTGATACTGTTCCTAGGAATTATATATTGTGATGGGTTGTTATATTATAATCCAATTATATGTGGTTACATGATAACCCAAGGATGGGTGATTACATTATTAACCAATCATAGGTAGTTCTATAAAAAACCATGGATGGTTGGTTACAATATAACCTCCATTACATTGTTTACTATGATCTTGAAGGTTTCAAATATTTTTTACTAAATTCTAATAGAGATATGGAAAATTTATTTAACATGATACATAATTATATTCATTATTCATTCGAATGAGTTTTCATGAAAATCAAATTAATTTCAAAATGAATGATAATGATCTTCCTAAATAATATATTCCAATTTTTTTGGAAACAATGTATGTTGATGAAAATGTTTTTATGGGTTTCCACTTGAAAAATTATTTATTTATTAATTTTCCATAATAATATTTTTTTCCCAATTTTTTTTATAAAATAATTTTTTAAGGAAAAGAAGAGATAAAGATGAAATCAATGGAAAAATTCAGATTACATTTTATAAATAGAAACATTGTTTTATTTTTAATGACTATTGTTTAGTGTAAAAAAACTATTACTAGGTATATGTGTCCAATTATAATATATGGTCTAAACCTGTAAGAGACTTTCTGGATTCAATAAAATTATAAACAAATAATATCTTTAAGATTGAAATAAATTAAAATCTTTTTAAAAATCACTATAATAAGTAATTTTTTTGGTTGGGTCCTTATAATAAAATACATCAATGTCTAAGTATATTTTCTATCAACCTTGAAATAGATTAAAAATATGGAACAAATAATTTTTTTAATTCAATCAAATATTTTCAATCAAAATTTCCATTACTACATACCTATTTTCAAAATCTTCTACGAATTCCATTTCTTCAACATGAAAATATTTCTGATGGGGTTTAGATTACAGATTGGATTAAGCTAAAATGATTGGATGTAGAGTCATTTGGTATTTGAGTGTCGTGATATATCTTTGAAAGATTAGTGGGAGGTGGTGACCCACATACATATTTATAAGATAAAATGGGTGACCCTTTGACTTCAATAGGTTCAATGACTTATATTAAAAAACATATTTATCTGGTAGATAAATATAATCTCTGAAATATTAAAATAATTATCTAATGTATTAAAATATTATTGAAGAATGATTTCATTGGAAAATATTTTTTAAAATAAATATAAAAATCATATTTTTTAAAATTAAATTAAATTTGTTTAAAGATAATAAAATATAAAATATAATAGAAGAGATATAATAAATGATATTAAATAATAAAGATTTCAAAAATTACCACTTTTTGTAAAATTTAACTATCTATGAGAATTATTATCCAATAATATTTCATATTCATTTAACGTAAAAATTATTCCATAAATGTTTTAGGAAAATATTTTATGAATTATTTTTTTAGAATATAATATCAGAAAAACATTTAAAGATCAATAATTTAGATATATAATTTAATATTTGTTTTTCCAATAAATCATTGGTGAAAATTGAACAAAATTTATTAAAATGTAATTTTTTAAAAAATTTATCGTTTTAGTAAGATAAATATAAAAAAATAAATATTTATCCTCCCTTTAAAATGATTTTATTATGGTAAGGAGATTAGTAAACAAGAATTATATATGAATGATCATTTTTATTGATTGTTCCCCAGATCTATTTAATATATTGATATCTATCATTATTTTTGGAATTTTTTATATCTATTAGGAATTTATTCATGCATTATGATTAATTATAAAATGATATCTCCTTCTTGAGTGTGATCCTAGTGGAAGTGGTGTATTATTTCTATTCTCTTTGAAAATTATTATTGAAAATAGTTTTTATATAAAGGAATAGACTTGTATAATTTTTTTTGTTTTACTAAATTCAAGGAAAAATACAGGGATTGTGTGTCACATCCAGAAAACATATTCTATATAACATTAACATATTACATATTCTTCTTTAGACATGGAAAGTAAAATAGAATGTTTTTTATTACAAGGCTAAAAAAATAAATCATCTCCTCGGTCTCAAAATTTTCAAGATATACTTTTTCTATCCATTATAAATCTAGTAAATTTATCATATGTAAAAAATTGTTATGAAAAATATTTTTTGTAAGATTAAAATAATCCACATTTCATAGTTATGAAAATATAATAAAAATCCCATTTTACTAATTTTAGATGTGATTCTATTGTTAAAAATTGATATCATGCAGAAATGAAATTTTGTGTAATTATATTGAGATATCAATGTTACCTCTCATTTATATGGAATTTCATAACAAAAAAAATGTCTGGACACTAATTAGGCTCATATCAAACACATATTTAATATGATATACAAAGATATATGTATGATATTTTCAATTTAAACATATATAATGTCATAAAAGTGAATTTCATAACTAACAAAAAAGTATGGTAACTCATTAGGCTCATCTCAAACTCAGATTTCACATGATATACAATGAAATTTGTAAGATATTTTACATTTAAACCATATATATTGTCATATAAGTAAATTTTAAAAATAATGTTGTTTTTTGAATCATTTTAAATAAATAATATTGAATCCAAATATACCACAAAAATATTGTTTTTGTAAAAAACGATTTAATATGTCATATAAGGATATAGGGCCTTATTTAAATCTAAACAGTTCCATAGAAAGTCTTAATACAAGACCCGAGTATTTAATATTTTCAAAACAATATCATTTTTCTACCTAAACATCCTCCTATATATATTAATTAATTATATAACACTTCACATCCATTTGAGATTAATCAAAATTCATATATGTTATATAATCATATAGTATGAAAATAGTTTCATGTCTAGATTCTCAAGAATATTTTTCATCATAGTCTATGAATTCATATTTATTATAAAACATTTCAATATATTTACCTTTATTTATAATTATTATTAAATTTTTATCTCAATTCTTTTGAAAACCATATATTAAGCTAATAATTGGAGATTTTTTTAATTGAACTACATCCCAAACATGATTAATTTAAAATTAATTGAGCCTATATTTCTTAAATACTATCACTTTATCATAACATAAATAATAATAAAAATTATTATGATTGATTATTGATAAAAATTTATAATCTTAAAATTTTATTATTAAAGAACATCTAGTTCTAACAATTTGATCTACGTCAATAATGATATTATCACTATGATGATTCCACAGTATCAATTGATTACATGGGTTTGTAAAACTATTTTCTTCAACAATAGATTGAAATTATTCTTTATGTAGAACACAAAAAAAAATATTCTTCAATTTTTCTCTTATAATAAGAGCATCCTAATAAGTTTTTAAAATTATTATTTTTTGAAATAAAATTTGAAGATGTGAGTTGAGGTAGTTTGAAAAAATAATCTACTTCATCAAATTTTACAAGAAAAAATTACTCAATAATACTTGTGTTTTTACTAAAAACTATATAAGACTTACTAGGGGTGGAATAACATAAAAATATTCCTTCCTTGTTTTTGGAGAAAAATTACGTAGATTTTCATTAATATTCAAAATGAATAATTTGAATCCAAATTAATTTAAGAAAGTTTTTTTTGAATTTTACCTATCCACAACACATAATGAGTTTTATTATAAAAACTTCATATTAAAATACTATTTACAATATACATGGTAGAACCAACTACTTTAGCCAAAAAATTGTTATGAATTGAGTATTCACTCAAGATGCTTCTTTTAATCTATTGAATAATTCTATTAATTCTTTATACTACAACATTTTCCTATGGAGTTATAAATGGTGAAAAGTTTTGTCATTTACCATTATTAATATAGAATGTTTTAAATCATAATTTACAAACTATCCACCATTATCACCACAAAAATATACCAATGGTAAGTATTTCTATTTTTCAACAAGGGATTCCAATTAATTAAAATGAGGAATAACTTATGACTTTTTTTCTATATAATCGAACTATATAAATAGTGTAGTCCTAAAAAAATATACATAGTATTTTACAAAAACCATATAGTTTGTGTATGAATAAATACATCCATGTGCACTAATTATAAATAATCACAAGTTGAAAATCCACTAAAATATTTAAAACTTTCTTTAGGTTAGTTTCCGAAAATACAAGGATCAAAACATATTAAAGAGTTAAACATAAACTCCACAAGATCGTTAAATTGTTCTATTATATAGAGTTTGTTTTAATTTATAACATTCCACTATCTTAACCTCAATGCCACAAACATGTTTTATCTTAAATTACCCACTAATTAGGTAGATTTGAACTCTAATAGTCTTCTATGATTATTGTGTAAAAATTCTCATGCATGCTGGTATAAAGTTAAAAAATTATTTTCCATACAATGAAAATTTGAAAAATCATTCCTAAATATTATGATATAACCTAATCCAATTATTAAACGGTTTCAAAAAGGTTGTTCCAAATTCCTAAAAAAAATAAATTTTTTAGGTTGAATCATTTCCATGAAAAACAGTATGCAATTTCCAAAAAATTTATTCTTGAGAATTATAACTTAAATTTAAAATGACTTATTTAATTTTAATAATCCCAATTATGAAATTCTTATTCATATTAATATTCATAATGTATCCACTATCTATGATACAAATCTTATTACTGTGGGTAAAATTCTTATTTTTCTGAAAATGAGAATATTAGTATTTAATACCAAAAGTTTCTTGTCTCTATCAATATTTTAAAATAAAATTTTCAAATTCCAAATCAATTTATGATTTCTATAATTTTTAGTTTCCAATAATTTATAAAAATAAACTTTTTTCAATCCTAAATATTATATATTATTTATATAACATCTATTTATCCAATATTCTATTCCTTGACATTTTATAGTTTTTGGGGAACTCTTTGGAATAAAATAGTAGATTTGCAAAACAATTTGATAGTAAAACCCATTCCAGATACATCCATATGAGGTTTTATTTTTCTATATATTTAATAAAAATATTCATTACAAGTTGTTAATTTTGATAGTTAATTTTTAATGCTTTAAATTATAGAATTTAGTTTCATAACAAATATTTTATCATAAAATAATGTTCTAATAGAATTATATTATTATTTTTTTAAAAAAATTTATTTTTCTCTAGATTAGGGTTCACTATTTCTTGTGAAGGATTATAAATTTTATAATTATGTGTAGATATTTTAAATTTTTCATTACATTTTTTCCCACAACAACCTCAATTTTTTTGAAAAAAAATTCAATTTTAGTTTTATAAAAGAATAGAAAATCCTAAAACATATTCAATCAAAGTTAAGATATTATTATATTCAAATGATGTAGATTCTTCTTCTCAATAATTAAAATTATTATCATTATCAATTTCATTATTATTAACATTCAATGTATTGTTGGACATGGTTTTATTAGGTACCTTGTCGATTAATTAATTATTACTCTTTGCAATTTCATTAAAGATTCCAATATTCTTCTATTAACAATATAAATAATTATATTAATGGATATCATATCATCTAGAACTTGAAGTGTCTGATACATTGAGAAATTTGTTACACATATGTGTATAAAAATTCATTTTATTTCCCAATGTATTTTTATCCTTCTTTTATTTCTCATACACAATGAAATATTTGGTAAAATATTATAGGGTTTTATACACTCATAAAATATAATTTTAGAAGAATCCTTTTTCTCAATTCTTTCCTTAAAATTGTTCTTATAATTATGACTTAAAATATTCTTTGCAATAATCTTGATCATTATCTTATCAGGATTATTAAATAATTCTAAAAATATTCTTAAAAACATAAATCAATTTCAACTTGAATGTTATTTTTCTTTAATGGCCTGGAAACTTTATATACATATATATATTTCTTAGAAACAACTAAAGTTGAAGAAAATTATACACCATTTTCTTATTTTTCTATAACTTTTCAATCTTACCTTGTATTGCATAAGAGAATATATAAATTCATCAAGGATCAACTTGGTATTATTATGTGTAACATCAAGTGTTGTTCTCTTGGGAACCAACTCTCATAGAATAATATATGTGATAGTTTCAACAAAAATATCATCTATAATATCTCTATTACATATAGAATATAAAATGATAATGATTATTATATATCACTGATGCATCTCACAAAATGTTTCTCCAAGTAATAATTCATAATCTTCATTATCTATTTTAGTCATATATCTTCTAGTTTCTATACCATGAGAAGTACCAAAATGAATAATTTCAAACTTCAGCCAAATTATATTTAAATTTTCATAAAAATAAATTGGAATATAGATATTTCTTATTATAGAACATTGAGAAGTATTCCATAAAAAATAATACTGTTGATATTCAATCTTTTATTGATTTGTAACTATAGAATGTTCAATCTCTAAAATTTGGTAAATCCCACTTATTATAACAACATTTTATAAACTATTTCTAAACATAAATGTTTCATAAAATCACTAAAATATTATTTTTCATCCCCATATAAAAAGTCTTTCTACTATGAATAAAATTATCACGTGTTCCAAAATTTAAACCTACCATCATTTAAAAAAGGAAATATACTATATATAAAAGTACATATTATTGTAAAAATTGTTCATAAAATACATGTAAACAACTGTTCATAAAAATAGTTTTAAAATAATAGAAATTTTAATAATAAAAATAATAAAAATAATATAATTTTAATTAGTATAAAATCCTTTAATAACAAATGTAGGATCACATATAATTAAAATTTCATTAGGAATGGAGTCAATTGAAATATATATGTTTTAGAACTATTTTTTACCACATTAGATATATCTAAAGAAACATGTTTCCAATGATTCCAGAGTTATAAAAATATTCTATTCAAAACATAAAAAATTATATAATCCGAGTTGATAAGAAAACTATTTTGAAAAATACAAAATTTCTTATAAAATTCAAAATGGAAATAATGAATTTATAATAAAAATACCATTAATATACCTAATGTAAACATAATTGAACATTTATTTATGAAATATGAACACATTTTCCATCACTAAAAAGGAATTAAAAAAGAATGACATGAGGTAACAATGGTTTTAATCAAATTGTATGGTCTTTATTTCACCAAGAACCAATCCCATGACCAGAAAGATCAAAATAATCTCTATCTTCCAAGACCTGTAATCCCTAATCACACATATTTTATTCAAAAATAGATGTATCCTATGAATTTCTCGATCTAAAATGATAAGAATCAATGATTAAAAAATGAAAATGTTTTGATGAATATACAATCCATGTTTCCATCACTTATAAGAAAACGATCTAACAATTTATGAAACACAAGTAAAAATATGTAACAAATAAATAAAAATAAAATGGGTTTTTTGAAAAATTATTAACTCCCAACACTGTGAATGAAACCTTAATTATAGTTTTACCTAAAAAGATTATATTTCTTTATTCTCAAAGTTGGTTTCAATATCCTTGGATGATATCTCAGTTGAAAACTCATCTTGGCATGTACACACATAATATGATGGTCTCATTGATTACATCCTCACAATGCTCTCGAATATTCTATATGTTGGAAATATCATTGTTTTATTCATTATTATATTTTACCATATGATGAACTAATCCAAATTTTTCTAATGGAATAAAATTAATTTAGATGATTAAGATATCTTTATTAATATGATATACATAACTTTGTTAATTGGATGGACTGAAGTGGGTTATCATAATGGACATAATGAAGATTATCTAAAGAAATGAACTAAGTTCATCTGATGGACTGAGTTGAGTTCATTCGATGGAATAATCATATATCATCGGATTGATAAACATATGTTCACATGATTGTGAAAGTTTGATTTTCATGAAGGACTAATATATTTTTATCCAAGGCAATAAAGTTAATTCTTTCATCCAAATATAAACATCATATTCATCTGATTATAATTTTTTGTACATCTGGTAATAAATAAGTGTTTTCTAAAACATATTTCCAAATCACGGGATGTATAAAGTTTGTAAAAAATAGTATTAATGGAAATAAAATGTTATTAAAAAAACAAATTAAAAAGTGTATAATGTATAACTTTAAAATTAATGGACTTTTCATTTATAATGTTTCATAAAAATAACTAGTCACATATTCCATTTTATCCTTTAGTAGTCCATTTAAGACAATGTCCTTAATATAAATAAATATAATGATGAAACTCCGATAACCATATACATTATTGTAATATAAATAATCCATATTTGATGGGAAAACATATATTCCCCCATAAAAGTATTTAATTAATTGTTTCACTATCATAGTTGATGATAAATCCTATATAAACTTCAATTGGACATACAGATTAGTACACATGATCTGATTAATGTGAAACCTTATTGTAAATATATAGAAAACTATCCATCAAAATATTCATGAATAAATTTTTTACTAACAACGTTTTTTCAATAAATATATATTTTCTTGGAAACTAGGTTGAGAAATATTCAAATTTTTCTATGTATAAAAGTAGTTCAAGAAATATCACAGATATATAC
This sequence comes from Viscum album, assembly GCA_963277665.1. Lineage (NCBI taxonomy): Eukaryota > Viridiplantae > Streptophyta > Magnoliopsida > Santalales > Viscaceae > Viscum > Viscum album. The sequence continues at coordinate 963,883,177 of OY728163.1, read as the reverse complement.
TCCATAAAAAAAATACCTTCTGAATTATTCACTGGTTGTATAATTTTCAACCATGAACATAAAAATCTAGATAATGAACCAATTTTTTAAATATCTTCCTCTTACTTTGAAGTAATTCCATTAGCTACCATTTACTAGAAAAAAAAAATATGAAATATATCCATTCTTTTAGATCTAACTTCCAAAAAATTGTGTTACTAAGACTTCTTGAATCATCCATGATTTATGGTTCTTCATCATTCATAAGTATAATATTTTTATTCTATAATAAAAACTTTTTAACTAGTTTTGTTGAGCCTATTAAACCACCTCAACTCATATGGTTCAAATCCATCCATACATTTCATTTCAAAAAATAATCCTCTTGATTCTATAGTTCTTGACATTTATTTTACATTAGTCTCTATTTTCTCTAGGACCTAATTAGAGTCTCTATTACTAAACATGTTTGTACCACCAAAACTTCTATACTCCAAAATATTCTAAATAAAGTCTATTTATGTTTAGAGAAAACACATCATTTGTTAATTGTTTCTACAATATTTATCTTTTTCTGGGTTCTATGTCTTCTAATTTCCCTCCTCATTATTGAGGATATTTTTAACATTGAAAAACATTTAAATATTTTTATTTAAAATAAAAAAATAAAATTCTCTCCTAAAAATACACAAAAATTAAAACATTTTATGTCATATATTAAAAGTTATATATTTACATTACATGAATATAAAAAAATGTAGTTAATCAGAATATTTTTTGGTGATTATAATAAACCAATGTTTTAGTTCCAATATTTTTCATATGTTTATTTCATCGCATTTCTGTAGGATATGTATGCATGAGATTAGATAAAAAATTAACCTCTTTTTCTAAAAATCATTTTGGAATCTTGAACCAAAACTCAGTATTATAAATATATCACTCATTGTGAAATTAATTTTTCCACAAAAAATTGTTTAACTTGTTGTATGGGAAAACATTCTCCTATAATATTCAATTCATCCAACAAAAAATCAAAACATAGTTTCATCTTTAATCACTAAAATTATCATTTTTATTTAATTTATGATTAATTATGGTATCATATTCTACTATATAATTATAATTAATTAAATTTATGAAAATATATGGAATATTTTTTAGAAAACAACCCACCATATCCATGTATAATCATAATGATAATAATGTATTATGGTTCATCCATATGTGATCGAACCATTGTTGTCCCACATAAATCTCTATGTGCTAATTTGAGATTTTAAATCCAAGGAATCTATTCTAAATAAACAAAGGTATCCATTGACTAAATTCCTTGTATTCAATATTTCACATATTATGTACTCCTTAAAATAAATAATTAGTGATATTATTGAAGATAATGTCTAAAAACGACTCTAAAAATGTCCCTATATATCCAGGTCTTACATCACTATTTCTAATGCTGTTTTTCATGCAATTTTTTTTTCATTATATATTCCTATACAGGTATGGTATTTCTTATATCACACCACTATACTACTCTAAGGAACTCTTTTTCATCTTCAACACTTTATCCAAAAATATAATATATACTCCCACATCATCAAAATTACCAATAAGAATTATTCTCTAACATAAAATTGGGATTTTGGAAAAGTGATGAAATATTAAAAATTTATATTACTTATTCAAATAGTCACATAGACATTTCCAAAAATCTAATGTTCTTAAATATCTATATGTTGCATAATTTTGAATATCCCAGATAAATAATTTATCAAGCACTCCATCTTATAAATTGATTGGAGTACAACATTAGAGCCAGAACTACCTCACATCGTCAGTCATGTGGCACTTGAGATGAATTATTAAAATTTCTTTTCTGCATTTTATTTTATAGATGAAGAAGAAAAATAATCCTAGTGATAACTAATGTTTTTGATAGTCATCCTAGAGGTGTCTATTCTTTTTTCAACTATAGTGTGCATTGTTAACAAGGAAATCCAATTTATAATAAAATTTTTCTTTTTTATTTTCTCCATAATTAATATATTTTATTAAAATTGAAAACCCCAAACCTATATATGAAAATTAAATTCTAGTGGAATATAATATTTTATTCTTCTATATATTTTAATTCAAAATCAAATCTCAAATATCACCAAACACCAAGTCAATATTATCCCAAAAATAATATATTATAGAAACCATCACATCCCATAAATCCCAATGAGATTAATGAATTATAAATTTTAATATTCCACTAGTAAAATTATTCTTAATATAATCTAGCTAATTTTACATATCCTTGAAATCATCTACATGAACAAGAAGAAACTATGTTTTTATCATCTTCATGAAAAAACTTATCTCATTAGAAATACCTTGTTAATTTGAATCGGAATCTCATAAATGTTTATCAAAATTGATTGAAATTAAGATGTCTTCTTTACAATATTGATGTTGATGGCCATATTTGGGGAAAAATCATTGGTACCACACCCCAAAACTTCTCATCAACTCTTTCCCATTCCACTTTTGTCATTTCTTCCAGCTTGATCCCAAACAAAAGATATTGCAAATCTCTCTGAAATAAATGATTATCAACATCCATCCTCAATTATTTAAAATATATTATTTAAAAAATTTCTATCCACCTAATTTCGTCTTAAAAAAATATTACCTAAAAATAGAGATCTCACATTAAAATATAAATGGGTAAATGATTGGTAAATCATATTTTATATATGTAGTTGTTTTTTATTCCATAAAACAATCAAAAATGCTATTTTATAACTTTTTGGGTCAAAAGTATTGTTATAAACAATCCAACATCTAGATACTCAATTTCATAATAATATGCTGTATAATGTCCAAAATCCACATCAATGTGAGTTAGTGTATATGATAATAAGATACCTCAAACCCTAACCAAACCCCATGTACACTCCTTCTATAATCATTTCTAACAGAAAATAAAATTATATGATTGCGAAATGAAAATAAATAAATAAAATAGAATATGTGTATTTATATGTTTTTGAGCATTTCATACTCCATTGGAAATAATCAACATAAATGTAAGAGAAATAAAATAATTAAAACACTCAAATGTGAATGGATTCTCAAACCAAGCATAACATATTACACCCCTATTTGATCCTTTCTATATATTTTATTTTTGATTTCTTTAATATATGAATATATATGTCCTAGAAACATAAAGGTATTTAAATTCAATAATATTACATAATTTATGAAATAATATCAAGGAAATCAAAAAAATGGAATTTTATCCAAATTATGACTAAGGTTATAAAAACACACAATAGAACATTTATTAAAAACTACCTACATTATAAAATTTCATTAGTTTAAAAAATATTGATAAAAAATGTGGTTTTAGAATTAATTACAAGATTTTTTATTAATATAACTTATTATTTATTTAGAAAATTATTATATATTGGTTTTTGGAAAATATAATCAAGAATTAATGAAATGGTATTCATATAAATAAATGATATATAATATTAAGAAAAATTAATTCATGGTATATGATTTATCAATTAAAAATATGGTTTTACGAGTGAAAATATAATTCTTCATGTTGGAACCATAAATAATTATTTTCCTAAAGTATTGATGTATAGAATCTATTTCATGGTGCATGGATATAATTTTAACAAATTAAATAAATGTTTCCACAAAAAGAAAAACTTTTATGGCATAAAATAGAAGTTCCTACACCAAATATTAGTGCCTTTGGACAATATCAAATTTTGTTTTGTAAGATTTTTAGAATTACTAATTCTTTTATGTTTTATTTTATATATAATAACTATTTAATTATTTATAAAATATATTTTCATATATATTATTGAATATTCATTAATATAGTTTGAATAATTTATATAAAATAACATAATTTTCATGTTTATATATATGACTTACATGTTAGGTATGAACTAATGTAATTAGTGTTTATTCATACATGACCATCATTTGATATTCAATTAAAATTTATACTAATGTGTTTTCATTACAATTTATACATATTGGGCGTTGGTGTAGTGTTTTGATTAAGGCCTCCATTGAATATTAATCCATCTAATGTGGGAATTTATGTCAAACTTATTATTTGAATCCGGGATTGGAATATATCATTGAAAAGTGGGGGTTGTATATTAGTCATCCCATTATTGATCTTGTGGGGATTTAATTTTATATGACATTAATCCATTACATGAATTATTTCTATGTACCTTATACTTGGGATTTATTGTAGTACTTATAAATATATTTTTATTTTATTAGTACATATTTAAGAAGAAATGATGTGTTATATATACTTTTATACATAAAAATGATTTGAATTTGTTAAATTTATTTATGGAATATGGTTCAAAAACTAAGATATTATAATTATTAATACATATCCAGATTATTTTATTTAAAACTATTACATGGGATATAATAGTTATGTACTATGTAAATAAGATGCATATTTAAATTCTATGAGTAATAATATTCTAGAAATATTAAGGGTATGAATCCTTATAATGTAAACACATGTCATTTCCTAGATCATTTAAATGGGACTTCCTAGAGATGGATTCTGATGGATTTTATTTTGTAACACATGTTGTTTCTGAAAAATCCTAATAGTTATGTAACTGTGTCCCATTATCATTTCGGGAAATAATGCAAGGAAACCATAAAATTTAGTATTCCATATAAATAGTGTTAAAATTTTATATAATATGGATTTGGGAAAAGATATTTTCCCTAAACAATTCATGAATCTAATATTGTATGATTGGCATAATGGCCTTCCTAAATTGATATTTTTTTGGGGGATTACAAATAGAGATAGATAATTTATTAAAATGAGGATCTTGGATGAATAAATGAATTTATTGTATAGGTTTATCATTTATAGATGGAGTAAATTCAACAAAAAAAATTTATCATGAAATGATATAGAACATAATACCCAACGAACTATGTAAATTGTTATATATAATGGCATGTTTGTTGAACAAAATATTAAGATTTATTATAGGTTGGGTATATATTTTTAAAAAAATTATCCATTATTCAAAAGTTAAATCTATAAGAAAAATTCCAATCATAAACATATGAATATTATAGATGTAAATTTCTATAATTTTATCACATTTCTATTAAGAAAAATTGTGCATCAGAAATATTATTGATAATTAATGAATGAAAAATAAAACAGAATCAATAAAAGGGGAAATAAATCATCTTATTGTAAATAGTGTTTGTTTTTTCATTTACAATATTTACAACTTATATAAGTCAACCAAGTGGATTTTTTATGAATTATAGATATATTAACATTTTTTAATCATAATCATAATTTTATTTCTATATCTTTTTTCCACAATATGGGATTTTTTATTCATTATTATGAATATGAGTTATTTAATATAGATGAAGGAAAACTTTAATGAAATTTATAATTAAGAGAATGGTTTATATATTCTTGATATGGATAAAGATATTGATAACAGTTAATATGATAGGATCAATTTTACTATAATAAAACATCTGATTAACATTATCTAAATGGGGATTTAAATGAATTTTTTTCTAAAATCGACCTGAAAGATCAGTGGGAATTTACTTAGAGAGGGGGTGAGTTACAATATTCAATTCCTTTTTTTGATTGTTTTAGAATAAAAAATAGTCATCTATTAAATTTAATAATATAACCAAATTAAATAAACTAAAATTAACAAACACAATAAGAACATCAGATTTTAAAAAATACATAACATAAAAGTAGTTTCTAATCATTGGAAAGATATTGATTCACATAAGAACATACAATTTAATAATTTCATCATTTTGGATTACAAAAATCTAGGGTTTATTATTTACTCATGAAAAAATATGTATTTTATCTATGTATTTTTGTCCCACTATAATAAAAGTTTTATAATCTTTTAAAACAATAAAAAATTGTATTAAATGGGAATATAATTCCATCATTTTGTTATATCACTTCTTTATCATCATCATCTTATTACTCTTCCTCAACTTATTTCAACAAAACAATTACTCTATTCTTAAACTCTTCCTCTTCTATTTATTTTATATATTTTAGTGAATTTCTCATCACACAGTAGAATAAAAAATTTATAATATAGATTCAATAAATTTAAATTAAAATTGAAATTTCAAAAAAATAATTGCATTCAAATTCATTCAAGATCTTCTCTAATATTCATATATTTTAATTCTATTGTTTTATAACCATAAATCATTTTATGATCTAAAATATTATTTAAATATCCATAAATAAAAATAAAAATTCATAATTTTTTATTTAATTTCTCCTAAGTTATTATAAACATTTATACATAAAAATAATGACTTCTAATCATTCAAAATTTTTAAAACAACTTATATTTAATTTATGTGTACCATTGCATGTTTTTTTATTTTATACAATTCTCTCTGATAACATAGTATGAAATATATATAGTTTTTTTAATGTCTCTATGTATTCATCAATATCATAGTCCTCTTCGGTTTATAACTATTATGTATTCAGAGTAGTAATTCTTACATACCTAGGAATGAAGATTAAATATAAAGGAAGAATACAATATGATATTTACGGGTTATAAAAATAACACTATTGTATTTCCACCTTCTGAAATACCTTTAAATACTTACAGATTAATATTATGAATTCCATTTGAATCTTTATTAACCATTACATACAAATAAATAGACCTTTACACATTCACATATTACATTTACTTATTTTCCATTTTCTAATAATGCACTTTATGGATTATAATAGTTACCTTTTCATATTACTCTTATGAATTGTGGACTGAATGAAAAATAAATTTTTTATTTATGAAAACACTTTTGAGGAAAAAGTGAGAAACCGAAATATCCTTGCATTACAGAAAACCCATGTCAAGACTACAAGATCTACCCCTTCCCAGTGAATATAATGAGATAAAAAGCCTTCACCATCACATGACCACTTGGAAAACTGTCCCGTGTAGAGTTTCATCGGCCTGGTACCGATGGCAGAGCCATACCCTCTCAAACGTCTACTATATAAAGATAAGATCTTACACATCAATATGGTTGAACTTATACATTCTAGGATTTTTTATTTTTCCAATAGTGTTTTTAGAGATACCTTTACATATACATAGAATATGTATTACCTTGTTTAGTTTTCTAGAATTCAAATTTGAGTTACCTTATGTATTTGTGGGACTTTGAGGAATTCCCTATTCATCTAGTTAACATGATAATGAAACTTATAAATAAACATTTGTCTAGATTTCATATATTATTCATTTAAAATACAAAACAATTTCAAATAACTCTATATATATTCAAACATATTTCAAACATCACAAAAACATAAACATCACATTGTGGACATTATTTAATTTGATTAATTATATGATTTATTAATTGAAAACAAAATCCAAAAAAATAGATCCACTTCACTCCTCTAATTCATTTCCTCGAGAAAAATATAACTATAAATAGTATACATACTCATCATTATAGTATAGAATACTTACCCATGTTTCTAAACAACTACCCATGGTAACAATCACTCTTGATCTAAGATTATAATTCATGGGCATAGAAAATTCCCAAAAAACATCTCCTGGTCTAAAAAATATACCCTTTTATATTTTTTGTTCCTTCAGAAAACATAAATCACATTAAAATTCATCACACATTGAAATGAAATATCATCCTATAATTATAATCCCAAATTAAATGACTCGGTATAAGAAATAAAAAAAATTGAAAAATTATATCCTAATATTCATGAACATTAACTTACTTAGACATGTTTATAGTCTGTGATACTCTTGATATCAAAGGAGAATCAAATGAAAATATTCCTTCTCATCTAAAAAATATTTCTTTAATATATATACGACATGTTGCATTAAATATTCTCATCAAAAATGATAGATATATTAAAAAAACAGAAACTCACACACACACGCACAAATTAAAACCTCATTTCTTACACATTTTAATCCCCCTCTATAAATATGTTATCTGCCTAAATAATATATCTCCCTTATATTATGTAAAAAATGTATCTTAGGACTCTATCTATATATCGTTCTTCTCTAACTTGTCTAATGAATTGAATAATTAAACATAAATTTATTTACATAATCATTATACCCCTTTGAGAAGAATAACCACATAAACAGTGATATGGGAGGTGTATTCACCATATAATATCTTTCAGAGGAATAATATTGAATTCACATTTTTAACCTCAATCATTTAAATGTACCCTTTAGTTTCAGTTTACAGAATTCATATTCTATTTAATCCATAGTTAGAGAAAATTACTTCTTTGCAAGTTTTTTTATAGTTATTATTTTATGAAATTATATTTTAGATAAATCTTATTAGATAATGAATGATGAACTAATTTATCAGTAATTTTATGGAACTTTTATTATCATAGCCTACACATAATGGAATCTTCACATAGACCTTGAGAACATCTGATTTTGTCCTCATCCACATCAATTAGGTTATACCTTTAATTGTAAGAATATATTCCAAAATATATTTACTTAAGGTCTTAGTTAAATAATACATTAATTTCTAATATACACAGCATTCACCCAAAAAAGCTTCACTGAATTGTAATATTCGATCATAAATATTTCCATGAAATTTTTCATCAGTATATTAAAACAAATAAAATTTTATTCTAAAATCATATTTCAGCATATATATAACCATTCCTATAATATTACTAATATTTATCATTTTATTAATTGATTGAAATTTCACTTTTTCACATATATATTTGGTACATAATGTGATAGCATACACTATATATATTCTTTATGTTGTAATATATAATAAACTAATAATAATCTCTTAGTTATTTTAAATCAACTCAATTTTTTTTAATCTTTGTAAACATTAGTTCCCATTTAAATTTGGGTATATAAAAGATTTGAATCATCAATTTTGAATTCCTTACGTGATCTCAATAATACTTCCCTTTATAATTAATGAGTTGATTATCCTCTTGGGACAATTTTAATCCTAAAAAATCATCTTTTCTTCATGTCTAGACATATCAAAAATATTATTAATTTTCAATAAAAACTTTTAACGAATTTATTTATTTCCATAAAATATAATATCATCAACAAAAATATCAATTATAAATTTTATATCTCTATTGTCTTTGATATATAAAATTCTATCCACACTTAAAATCATAAAACTCAATTACATAAAGCCAGTGTATAACATGGAAATCCATGATATTTTTGATTATTTTAACATATATATATGATTTATTTACTATAAAAATGTCCTCTATATTCACTAAGATAGAATGTAATGAGTTTCTCAATATAAAATTCCTCGTCCAACTCACCAATGGGGATGGAAGCCCTAATATCCATTAGGAATATCTTGTATATTCCTTATGTTATAATAGTACAAAATATCCTAATTTTATCAAGCCTATAAACTAGTTTGATATCCAATTAACATTTCTGGAGATTCATATATAAATATTACAGCATTTACATGAATATTAAATATATTTCACAAATACACTTCTTGAAGATTGTAAAGTTTTCGTTTCCTTGCATATTAGTCACAAAATCGTCTTGTTTCTTGAAATATATTCAATATATCCCACAATAATCTCAACATTTAGAAATCTTCATTTACATTCCATATATAAACCATTATTCAAAACATGATTCAATGAATCAAAAAAAATGTGATATCAGATCTTCAACAAGGTTAAATATAGATGATATAAATGGATAATAATATGAAAGCATAAGGTAAGTATAATGGTATGAGATTATTGATAAAACATTAAATGTTCATACCCATTCTATAATTAATAAAAAAATACATTCCATGTAACAAGACATTATTATTTAAAAATTCATGAACCATAAGATTGAGAAATCATAATAAATCAATCATAAACCATAAGTTCATGTCATATAAGTGTAGTTCCATGATAATTATATAAAAAATTTTATATGTCAAGGTAATCATATTATACCATCAAATCACAATGAATATATAAACAAAACCTATTTACCATTTAATAATAGATCACGAGTCAACAACAAATTCCCATAATGAATAAAGCATGTTGGCCCATTTCTAATAACGGATCGTGAAAATCAACATTTTCACCATCATTGTCTCATTATATATCAAAATTTACGTAATGAATTAAAGATATATATAGTTATAATCATCATAATATTCCATTTATTCTTATTTCATGATATACTATAACATTGATTATATCATAAAGATAAAAATAATTAGGATTCATAAACATTTCCTCATATCACAACTGATAGAAAAGAAACAAGTTTCATATTCATTTTATCATTTAATCGTATCATAACATTTGGAAAAGGAAATAATTTCATAAATATTTCAACATTTCATCACGAAATAACCAATGAAAATTAATGTATTTCATAAACATACATCCATCATAAATATAAACCATATAGAGAAATAATATTGATAGTAACATTGGATAATATACCATATAAATCTTAGGTAACATCAAAAGATATCAACATAGATCGAAAATTGATTTGAATGATCATTTAAAAAATTTCTTGGGGAAAATATCCTTTTCCCTTTTAAATATATATTATAATGAATAAAAAATTAAAAAAATTTAATAAATTAATTTTGTTGAAAATTCCCTTAAAAAATTTTAAATGAGTCATCAAATTGTTGGGTGGTTATTATGGAGGAAATTTTGTTTCATTCATTGTATGATAAAAATTAGATTCCTTTCTCATATTCGGAAGAATCAATGAGTGAATCATTCATAAAATAAAAAAGACATGCATTTGGAAACACATTCATAAAATGAAAAAATGGGTTTAATTTTTTTAAAAAATAATAGGATAATATTAAAATATTTAATGGAAATATTTTGTTATGGAATGGAAAATTAAGACGAGGGATTGTTGGACAAAAAGATAAAAAATGGTTTTTTCATAAATATTTTGGTATTCATAGTACATAAAAAGAGGAAAATAAAAGGAAATAATTTATTCTCCATATATATCCATGAGAGAATAAAATGAAGTATATTCTTTAGAATTTGATCATAAATATTCATCATCATAAAATTAATCATTAACAACCATGAAAAATTATGATATTATAAAATAAAACTCCTACCACTTTTAAATAATTTGAATAATAATATTCATGAAATTAAGAAACATATTTGGATATTTAAATCTCAATAATATTAGAAAGACATATCATAATGTAAATTCATGGGATTTATATACACTACATAATAAAAACAATTAGTGAATATAGAATGTCCCTCACTAAGATAAATATTAGAAAAAAATCCCTTACATGTAGTCTTGAATAACATCAGACATGTTTGCGACTCCTATATAATAAATAATGGTTAATTTTAAAACTATTATACAACCATAATAATTTATGTCATTCCACATATGAATTTATTATGTCATTTTCTTACAAATTTATTTATAATTCCTAGTAATTGTATCATATTGTGTAATAACTAATTCTTTTTCCAGGTATGTTTTTGTTTAGTATTTTTGTTCCTTTTACATTGACCATAGTTCCATAATGTATAGGCTATTAAATTATATATTAATATCATATATATTCATTATATATTAATTTATATTCGTCTAAATAATTTAATTATAGAAAATTAATTACCCCATTCGTGGAGATGGTAGGCCGTATGCAGACATGAATATTGTTTCCATTTGTTGGTCGATAAAAATAATGAAATATAAATATTAATTCACATATACAGAATAATTATTATGTCATATATATATTTAGTATTACTCAAATATATCATTATTACAATCCAGGAAAAAAATAAAAACAAAAACTTTTCATATCGCCTCGTGGAGATGTTAGTCCACATAAAAGCCACACACACACACACCATTATCTTTTTTCTAACAGATTGGAAGAAAAAATATTAAATTTTATATTGTAATTATAAAATTGTAATAATTTCATATATATCATATAGAAATATTAAATTTATCAATAATTCATGTTGTGATAGGTTGTGATTGAAAATGAATTACATTGGTTTTGGTGGCAGTAGTATATCGTACAACTGATCGACGAGTTTATTTTCCATTTGATGGAACTGGAGATAGATGTAGGTTATTCTACTAACATAATAGAGTATATTTATTTTTGATATTTGGATGTTTTTATATCATCATATTTTATTAATATTTTATGAATGTGGAAGAATAAATTAAACAAAAATTCATGTTTAATAGTTGGACCTCTTCTAAGAGAATATCTTAATGCTTATAACTAAAGCCTTCTTAGGACATCTTTCTAACCAATATAAGGCCACTATAATGTGGTAAGAAAATTAATTATGATATTTGGTAATTTTTGTTTTTGAAAAAATTTATTTTTAACTATTAATAAGAGTGGAGTGGGGGTGACTTTTATATGTGGCGAGAGGACACAATAGAAATTTTTAAAAAGAAAAGGCTATAACAAAATTTTTCACATGCCAAAAGGAATATAAATGGATCATTATTGAGCGGTATAGTCCATTATCTCTAAAAAATTCTATATAATAGGAATTTTGTTGGATTTTAGGTCATTTTATCACTTATCATTATATTTTAACTATTTGGTAAATTATATTTACTTTAACCACGATATTTAATTTTTACTTGTTAAACTATTCGTTATATAAATGAATTTTACCTTAATATATATAATTAAATTTTTATGATTCAAAATAATGAATCCAATTTGAAAAATTAAAATCCTTGAAACGGAATAATTTAATCTATGATAAAACCTACAAATGGAATGAAAAAGAGGTTTTCTAAATAAAAAACATATATATGTTTAAAATTTTTTATATAAAACTCTATATAATTTAGATAAAAATAAAATAAATTTGATTAATTATAATATTATTTTTCATATTTTACATTTAAATAATTATACATCAAAATATAACATTATTAATTCTTAAAAAAAATTCATTTTTCAATGAAAACCAATATTTTTCACTATTTGTCATCAAATTTACATTTTATTGAAATAAAAAAACTATCCCTATGATATTTTTGACATAATGATTTAAAAAATAAATTTTATTTTTAAACATACATTTTTAATATTAGAAATAATTAGTTTTATTTCATTTTTACAAAAATAATTTAAATCAATTTTTAGATGAGCCATTTTTTGATGTATATAAAGGATTCCTTAAAAATTATGAACTATTTTTTCAATATTTTTATTTTAATAAAAACATGATAATTATTTTTAAAAAATTGGTTATTAATTTTCAAATGAATTAGTATAATTTTTAGTTAATAATGATCATATTTACATACTAATGATGTATTTCTGTCATGGTTTTTTACCATGGTGTTTCAAGTAATTAAAGAATTATTGAAAATAAAATTTATTTCAAAAAATCATAAAAAAATTTGGGGGTAAATTCTCCCTTCATAAAATGAATTTGTATGACAAAATTAATCACAATGATACAAAAATGGACAATTCAGCCTTATCATATCTTTAGGTTCCCATAAAGATTTTTCAAATTTGTTGGTTTTTCACAAAAAAATTACTTGGGGAGTGGTCTTGTTTTGCTGAACATTCTATATGAGATCCCAAATATACACCAATTTTTACATAGGATACATATATTTCACTAATGGTATAAGATATGAGTTTATTAAATTTTAATGTTCAGGTATATACATCCTTTCAAGAGATACATGGACCACATCATGGACATTAGAGAGGTTAAGTAGAAGCACTAATCAATAAGATGAAATCCTAATACGATAACGAATTTTGAAAGTATTGATATACCTAGGGATTTGTATTCCCTTATAAGAAAATATCATTACATTATTCCATGGATAAACTCCTATATAAAATTATCACCAACTCCAAAATCCAGATCATGCTGGAAATTTTCACAATTATTCTGCTACCAAAAATGGGATACACTTATGTGTGGATGAATAGAATCTAAGTTTTTCTACTATTTCATCCACAAGATATGGTGCCATTATCATTATTTCTCAAAAATCAACCCATTATGTTTAATTTTATACAATTATTTCAATATATACTATAAAACTATAATAATTTAGTGATGTTTTTATTGGTGTTTGTTTTAACCATTTCAAAATATTAATTTAGTGATGTTTTTCAAGAAATGTTTCTAATTTAGATACAGCCCATTAAAGTTTTTCTAATTTATTGATATTCACTAAACATTTCTTATCTTTAGGAATTTTTTCTAAAAAGTCTCTTAATTAGCAAGGTTTTCAAGAAACATCCCTAAGTTATCCATATTTTTAAGGAAACAATGCTAATATAGAGATGTTTTTATGGAAACGTCATTAATTTATCAATAGTTTTAGGAAATATCACTAATTTAGCCATTTTATTATTGAGGAAATTCTAGTTTACCCATATTTTGAATTGTTTTCTAAATTGACATCATTTATTAGGAAACATGGGTAATTTGGTTATGGTTCATAAGAAATTTTGCTAATTTGAAGATGTTTTTCAGGAAATGTCTCTGAATTAATGATGTTTTTCGGAAAATGTTGCTGATAATATATATATTTATATATCTCATTTCCCCACATGAACGTAAACATATAATATACATATATACATATATATATATTATATATAAGCATATACACATACGTATAATCATATATATACAAATATATATTTATATATATATATAAACACACACACACACACATCAATACAAACTATACATATAATATGAAAACACATAGATATATCTATAATATAGACATATATGTAATATAATCATATATATATATAATATAAACATATATTAGCATAAATTATAGTAATATATATATCTTTACAATCATGAAATATAAACATTGAATATAAACATATATATCCCTAAAATATAATTTATAAACACACACATATATATAAAATTTAAAATTTTAACATATATATAATATAATAATATATACATATGTAATGTAAAATATACTCATATATGTAAAATATAATAAATTTAAATAATATTATATAATCATATATAACTATATATATACATAAAATATACTATATAGTAAATAATAAATAATAAATAATTATATTAATAAATTTTGAATATAGGAATGCATTTATATATATATATTAATATAACAAAAAACAATTAACTATTTTAAATTTTGCCATGTTTTGATGAAAATGTGACTATTTTAGTAACATTTATTCAATGTTTTTAAATGTTGCAATATATATATATATATATATATATATATATATTTGTGTATGTGTTTGTATGTAAGTTTGTATGTATGTATACATAAAAATATATATTTACACACACATACACATATTCATATATATATAATTATAATATATATTTACATATATACATATATATATATATACATATATATACATATAAATACATATATATATATATAAAAATATATATTGTATAATATAAACATATATATAATAAAATATAAACACATATATTTATATAATATAAACATTTTATAAATACACAATATAAAATATAAATAAACATAAAATTTAAGCATATATATAATATTAAATATACACATATGTAAAATTAGAACATATATATTTATATATTTACTTCCATTGTTATAATGGTAACAATTGTAACATCACAATATAATTTTTTCTCTCAACTTTAACATGTTGAAATACCAAGCATAATATTAAAAATTTATGATATATATTTTCATTTTATCCCAACAAAAAATAATCATTTAAATCTCTATAAAATTATTTCTTCTAGGATGAATTTATAATGTCGAACTATGATCCCTTTATAATTTCAACGTATTCAAATCTAGTATTAAAAAGGCACATACATTTTCCACGATCCATATTATTCCATCTTAATCACAAAAAAAATATCAGGAAAATTTCTCACAAACTTTTGTAGCTCCACAAAATCCTTCTCCAGGACATTTATCCTAAAATTTATAGATGGTAGAACACTTATATGAAAATGGTAATATTTATCCAATTCCATTATAATTTTTGGATCAATCCATTAAAAGTCTAGAAATATTGGATTTCTTTTTCATTTTCATATATATGATAACATGATCCTTTTGATTCAAAGAATCATCGACCTTGTTTTCTATCCCATGGTGGGAATGAATTATGTATCCATAAATGTAAATCAGTTTTAATGGTCGTCTCTTGCACATATTATACTCTTTCTCTATAAATATATACTATAAAAATATTATGATCATAATATATATCACACCTTTCTCCATCAATATAATTACTCCACATATTTATTGTTAAAATTACAACAACTAACTCAAAATCACGTGGTTGGTATTTTTATCATGAACCATCAATTTTCATGAGGTGTAATTTATCACCATATCATTATTAAATTACATTTTTATCTCCTTGTAAAACATATGTTCCCAAATTCAACATAATATTTATCATTAAAATTATTTAAAAAATAATTTTATACAAAACAAGATATCACATGTGTTAGTGATTGGTATTTCACCATTTTCACTCATAGGATGTAGGTTCAAGACCCCTGTCTATTCTAGATGTGATAGATTTTCATTTTTTACTAAAAAATCCTAATACAATTCATATAACATCCCCATAAATATGATAAAAATATATGAAAGTAACATTAATCTTATATGATCATTTAAACAATAAATTTTATATATAACTTTAAACTTATAAAAAGATAAATCCTCTAAAATAATCAACTCCCTAAAAATTAGGTTAACCCATAGACCATGTTTTTAAATACATCATGATGGTTAAAAAAAATTCTGAAACATCCATTATTATCCCTAGGAGTATCAAACCTGGTGTGCAGTAAGGCTCATTTTCATGCACTAGGTGATAATCATGTCTAGCCTAATGATTCATTTTTAGAGTTATTACCCAAAGCTAAAACTATTAAATATCCACATTTTTATATAGAATCTATAGAAGGATGTAATTTCAGAGAATCAATTCTCTCTATCCATCACCCAATTTCAACGAAATTTTCATATACTTTAACTTATCCATATAATTATCCATTGTAATATCCTTATAAATATTTATAGTGATATCACTAATGTTTTTTCATCCTAAATTCAAAAGAAAAACTATCATTTCCCCTCAAACAATCTATAATGAACCAGCCATTTCATACATAATGATATTATATTTTTTTGAAAAATTTTCAAAACATTTCATAAATACAAATATGAGGATCCTAATGGTATAGTTTCATTGTATACTAGATACATAATATTCTTACTTCATGAATGACCTTTAACATCTCCAATAAATATCATCCCTTCATTACTCTTCATAGACATACCCTAAGTAAATGTTTCTTCATAGCCTTGAGAATGGTTATAAAATAAATGTTGAGATCAAATTCTTATAAAGGGAAACAATGAATATATCAATAGATGATCATATGAAGTCATACGAACAGGATAAGGGTATAAGATAAGAAATATAACTAACTGGTTTCATTACCAATATATCAGGGATTGTAAACATGATCCATGGAATAAAATGTTATCATTTTAAAAGAAAATAACAATAAAAGTGAGAAACCATTATAAATAAATCATGAAACACAATTTTATGTCATATAATTATGGCACCATCACAAGTGTAAAAACAATTTTTGATATCAGGGACAATATCTTAGGCCAAAAAAATCATAATGAATCACGAATAAAAACATATTTTTAATTTTATATTGTATTATAAATCATCACCTATTTCCAATAGTGGATCAAAAATATCATCATGTTTCTCTGTAATGTCTCGATTTGGATCACCACTAAGGCGGTGGTAGTATCAGTGGGTAACATGGCCTTAAAATAACCTCCCCATATTCTAGAGGGTACCAACTTGTAGTGAGGGTCTAAAAAGGTGATTGTGGCGTTATAATACCATCATGTAAAATTATAATTGTGGTCTATCAGATAATAAACAGAAATAGATATTAGAAAGAGTATTATAAATAGAATAATAGTATCCCAATAGAATAATATAGTATAATAACATTAAATGGTTCAATTGCAATTCGATAAAATGATTTATGTAATAAGATGTTTTACTATAAAGTACAAGAAGTAAAAAGTATCAAAATAAAAGAAAAACCAACAGTAAAATCCTTGGGTATCTACAAAAAAAGCCCAGTCATATGCTCCCTAGCTCCCATGTATAGAGCACAAAACAAGAAAGGAATCAAAAAACCTGTGAGAAAAATGATCTACTTGGGTGCCAAATGATGCACGAACAGGGTGTGAGATAATAATTGTAGTATGTCGGCACCCAAGATGTCTATCCAAATCCATTAAATGATATAAAATTTAATGGAGTGAGTATTTATATGTAAAAACATAATCATACAGTGATGAATAAATAAAAAAACACCCCACATTCCTAAGGAAATCATAGCGACTATATCTACATTAGAACACTGCCATGTATCTATGTTTGTGGGTATATCCTCCTAGATGAAGATGTTTTACCCAAATTGGTGAAATATTCTCTTATTCGAGATTAATCACTCAGAATATACCATTAACATATGGCCTCTTCCCTTAATTAAACCAAAATATCTCCCTCAAGAACAATTAGAATCTCACCCTCAGGCATCGTGTGCCTATTTATCTTACCCTAAGGCATCCAACACGTACTTGTAATATTTGCTCAAAAATTCAATTCCAGTTCACCTATACCTCAGGTGATATGATAATATACACCAATCGTCAATGTATCATGGGAATATCACCCTCATGTGATACAAATACATTCACCAAGCCATCTATCTTTAAACCTGAACCGGAGTCCTCAAACATCCCATATAATTATATACTCCATCCTTGGGAATCAGGAACATGTATTCCATTCCCTTAAGTGGTACTAAAGAACATTCCCCAATCCCTTAGGAATCTAAATTGAACACGATCCATATCTAGACAAACTCTACATTCCAAATCGTATAAAAACCATTGGTGTAAATCACATCAATATAACATAATCTCATAATCTAAGAAAGAAAAATACAAATTGTAGTATTAAACGTACTAGATTTATAAATTTAAGTCACAACGATCTATTTATAAAAAAATAACATCAATAAATCAAATTCATTTCATTAATCTTTGTTCATAATTATCATCTTAATTTTATCAAACATGTTTAATAAGTCATTCTACCTTATTGTGGTTAATATATTAATAAACCAGCTTATATAAGGTGATTCAAACACAATACATCACAAAAATTATTATTATTTCAATTCAAATGTCGCATCCAAAAATCAATCGATTTATCCAATTATTATAGGATACAATTTTCAAACAAACTATATCTCAATTAAATCTAAGGATGAAACACCAATCGGGTGGCTTCAGGTCCCAATATCCTTGCCTACAGACCCAAATTGATTCAATGAAGATTTAAAAATTTAAGATTATAGTTTAATAGGGATTATCTGATATATCTGGTTGTTCCCACATAATAACAGCACGATATTACATATTTCAAATATGGTAAATAATTGTATTAAATAAAAATTGATTTTTTTAGACAACTTAAAATAAATAACATTTAAATTAATTCATTTAATATATTTAATTCATTATAAGAAGTAAAAATAAACATGAATTATCCATTTTCATTTAAATACATTTCTTTGAGTCCATCAAGACATGAAAATTCATTTAAATAAGATAAATGGGTAACTTATGTGGTGACTTGTTTCATTTAACACTTCTCTACAGGGGTACTCTGTTAAAGTATATCCCATTGGGTAGTGGTATAAACTTATATTATTAAAAACAATGATATCAAAGAATAAAGAACTACCATGAAATACATATAAGTATGATATAAATCATAAATCATAACTGTGAGTTTTTGAAGAAAACACACCTCTGTTGGAGGAGATTTATTATGACACAATGACATAGTTTATCAATGAAATCATTTATTAGAACTAATAATTTCATTCAATATTCACAATTTAATTAAATTAACATTTATTATAAACACAACATGTTAGTAATTGAAGTCTAATAATGATAATAAGGCAATAAATTAATGTATCATTAAATTTTAGGGAAAGGATTTGAGATACATCTTCAAAAGCAGACCAAGTTGATCACTCAGTGCTTGAAATTTTCATATGAAACTATCACTCCCCACTTTCAACCACATACATTACTATATATACATATACACATTAATAAAATATATATATTCTCATATTGATTATAGAATATGTACAAGTAATATATATATATATACATACCTATATATGAGTGAAATACATCAATGAGCCACCAAATACTCTCGAAGTGACGACGTTAAGAGGAAACCATCTTGGTGAGGCCAATCCACTTACATAAAAATACTAAGAACTCAGAAACTATGAAATCCCCAAATATTAATTGAGTGAAAATAACGATAAGGGGAAAAAATTACCCCAAACCATTGGAGGTGAACCAAAATAATCCAAAATACTTCGCCTTTGGTGTCCATTGTGGGAATATGATCAAAGGTGTAACAAGAAGACATTGATGCAACCTAACACTGGAGGAAACAAAAAAATAAGTCAACCCCTAACCTTAAGGATTTGTCCGAGTTAAGATGGGTTACATGGAGGTAAAAATATGATATAAAAAGGTAGGATAATTTAAGAAAATGACATACCTCATGACATCAAGTGAGAATCATGAAGGAATTGATACAAATGACAAAAGGAGAAGGAGTCAGGGGGCCGATGTAGGGTGCAACCAAGATAGATCCCAAATAAGGGGTGTCACATGACCTAAAGAATAAGAGAGTGAAATCCCCATTTTTTTCATAAACCTTATATTAATAATAATAATAATAATTATTATCATCATCATCATCATCATCATTATAATAATCATAATATTATATATATTATTATTAAAACAAATAGTCTTTTTTATTGCACATTGTTTCATTTAATTTTGTTAAAATTACCTAAATTAATTAATTTTAAAAACAAACATACCATGATATTTGCTATCGAGGTCCACATAGTTTCCGAGAAATTATGTGCCCCGACTAGCTCCTCCTAAAATTAGGTTTTGGAGCCTGATGCTCTCGAAACAAGATAGAACTCTTGAGGAACCCCTCATGTTTTGACCCACATTAAAAACACAATGAACTGTTGAAACACTTGAAAATAGTTTTGAAGATCAGTTTCTAATTTGGAATTTCAAGTTCACACTAAAAATTAATATTCCATTGTATTTCTCTCTGACTCAGATCACTATATGTTACAACATTCCCACATTATAAAATCAGTTCCCTGAGATTCCTTTTGAAATAAAAAATACATCACCTGACCTACATGGTTTATGATGTTTCATTCAAATTTTCATATTTCATTTCTTAAAACACAATGAACCTTTAATAATATCTTATGCATTCAACTCATAAAATATTTAAATGAGACGAAGTCCTAGATTTCTAGTTAAAACTTCGAAACACTACTTACCTAATCCTGTTCAACGACAGATATGACCTCGTTATTGTTTCCTCAATAATCTATCCAAAGGGGCTCCCAACTATAAGATTTAAAATTAAAAAAGGGAAAATTCTAAACAATGGTACCTCCACCATTATACTTTCCTTAAAAAGGAAACTCCTATGAATTTTAGTGGTGATTCTCGAATTATTTTGAATATTCTAAATGGTCGATCCCCCATCTACCACATTTAGAAAACTCATGCCAATGTTTTTTGAATATAATTGGATGATATATATTGAACTCATATCCAGCTAAAAAAAATCCAGAAATAGTTTCCCACTAAATTTTTCATTAAGAAAACTGAAAAAAATGGAAAACCACTCCCCCTGACTTATTTGGAAAACAAACTTCTTATAGATGCAATGCATAATAAATTTACCTGCAATGCTATCCTACAAGGAATATTGTGTTTACAATGAAAATGCTCAATAAGGCTCTCACCTAACTTCTGATGACATTTCCTGACCAACCCATTACCTGAACATAAGCCTATCATGACATAGCATGGAAATGGGTTTAAATCCAATCCAAGATGATGGAATCGTTACACAATAAACATCAACCATAATCCAGGCATAAATTCTAGGATAACCACATATTTAAAGCAACTGGTGTCTTTGGAACTAACAAAGGTAGTTCATAATCTCTATCTACAAGTGATAAGTTGTTACAAAACCATGAAATCCACATGAGATCACTAACTAAGACCAGAGAAGTATCATCCATATGGTCAACATATTAGAAATGACTTGTGTACAATAGTTCATCTACGACTTTCTTACACAGGAATCCAAAGGCCACTGAAGACAAAAAAAGACTTGATAAGAACCATGTGTTCGATATGGAACACTAGCAGACTGCTTAAACCTCCCAATAACCTACAAATAGAAATGTGGAATAATAAAAATGTTGTATTAGTGTATCTGAGAAGACATTAATATAGTGTGAATACATGTCTCAAAATGTAATTACCAAAAGAAAAATATTTTATCCACTATTGGCTGATACCTTAAAAGAAACTCGTCCTCACCTTTTGATACACCTTCATTAACTGATCACTGATCCTTTACGACCAAATTCATCTTGTGATCATTTATGCTTAACCACCAATGTACACATATAAATAGTGATGATTATCAAAATTTTCATACACTACCAACCACACCAACTTTGTGCTACTGAGAAAGAATGGATATGATTTATAGTTCATAGTACTCACGGGCATTTATGTGAGCCCGAACATTCTCCAAATTTCCTCTTTTGTTGTGTTCCTTTTACATGGAAGGATATGTTTACCAGAACTGACACAACACTCTCCACATTATGATTATACTAGTCATCAAATAATCAGACATACCATCCTCTCATTAACATGGTTGATCATATTAATCTTAAATTAATGCATGACACTTACCCACATCACACTCCCAACCATAAATGAATTTTTCATGAAAACTAAAAACTATCCAACAGGCATGTTGAAACACCTAAGTCTATGAATTTATTCCCATGCATTGGAAAAAACAGGATTCCTTTTAATTCCAAGGTAATTCTACCATAGTTTTGACCTAAGAATGAACACATCAACATGATAATCAAATGTTACACCGAACTAGACTAGTTTGATACATCATTAAACTCTAGATGTGTACCTCGTATACCGATGCATACTACCCCAATATATTACAAGTGATCAAAACATCCTAAATACCATCCATAATATATATTCTATATGGATTCAATAATCAAATGATATGTACAAAAGAATTAACCTAGGTTAAGATAGAGATAGTCAACCATCACTAAAGAAAACAAAGAGTCGTGTGACTTAAAAAGAATATGACCATGCCCAAAGAAATTCTAACTAGTTGAAACTAAGAATTGATTGATGCTCACTCCCATAACCATGCTAAGGGATACATGACCACCCATCCTAAAAATGGTTTAATTTAGAATCTTAACATCCTACAAGGGGTAATGACATCTAAATGAAACTGTTCATAAAAAACGCACAGTATTGGAAATGAATTTATGTTCAGAGGGTGATACCTTCCACATTTATCCCATAACAATGAACAAGTATCATCTCTATCAGTAGGTCAAACCTAACAGAAGTCATTATGCTTAAGATCTCATCCTTTATGACATTTCTAAAATATGGAAAGCCTATGGAAAACGCCTGTGGTTGTATTCCAAGGAAACTCAGTGACGAAATTGCACTACCCTTATAAAAAAGTTTTAATTAAAGGAAACCACATAAGTATCCATATTAGGTCCATCAAATTTATTCGCATTTATATATTTAAGCATCTAAATCTTTTAACTCCAAAAAACACATAATATATAAAAAACCCTATGCAGTTGATTTATTTTTAACCAATACCAAATGGAAAATTGTAAAAGATTTATCAAACTTCCCTTTTAACATTAAACATTCATTGAAAACCTGTATTTATTAGAACATTTGTCATGTAATTTACTTTTAACTAATATGGTGACATACTAGGTTACCACAAATACACCAAGGGTTCTTCAAAAATATACCCAATAGTAGTTTCATAGTTTATTAAAATAGTAAACACTCCTCACGGGTTGTCATAAAAGAACAATTCCCCAACTAACCTATATTGGTACTATTGAGAATTTATATATTTAAGTATTTTATCTCAAATAAATGTTGCATATGATTTAATGTTAAATCTATTTCTTAATAAAACATGCGGTTGTTCAATAGTATAGTCATATGGGAAAACATATACTTATCCCTAAAGCACATATACACATTAAAGTTTGAAATTTGGACACCATTCAATAACAACTAATACAATATATAATTATAACATTATCATTCTATTAAAATGGATTTAATTCACAAGTTACCTTTCTCTAGTTATAAGGTTCCCATACACCTTATAAAGAAAAATTAGTACACATTTAATCAAATCCTATTACATATCAAAACAAAGATAAAATGGAAATATAAGTAGTAAAAATAGAAACATGATAATTAATAATGAATCATGTATTATCAAGATATTGTCATTTTAGAAAAGAGATAATGATAATAATTAGCTAAACTGGTACATGTTTTAGAATGTCATAACACTCAAGGCACATAATCATAACTAGAAAACAACCATCTTATGCAACTACATGGAATGGAATATTTATGGCATGTGAATTATTTATTTCTCTAATATTATTTATGAAATGATTCGTCAATTCATTAATGGTCCATGGGAAAATTTTACTAAACTCCATAAATCAATAAAAATCAGAAAAAACACTAATCACTCAGGTTGAAATAAAATCAACTATAATAAAAAATAGAACTAATGAAAAAGCTATCAATGGCCACATTGTCATTTCCCCAAGGGTGGGTGATCATTCCCCGAAAAGAAATTTTGCATTCTCTAAAATCTTCCGAGTATCTTTTCTAGTAGTCCAAAATCATATGAAAAAAGGATAAATAACTTTCTCCTATACCAATTTGCAACTTCCTTGTCAAGGTGACCACTAATACAATTGTCGGACTGGTGGGTCACATGTCCTGAAGCACCCCTCCTCATATGCCAGTGGATGATGACTAGGTGTGAGGTTCTAAATAGGTGATATTGGAGAGACTGTACCCACATGTTAGTGTAGAACAATAGTATATCAAATAATAAATAATAAGAAACAATGGAAGAAATATAATCAATGGAAGACAAATATCTACATTAGAATAAAATAACTGAATAAAAGTAAAATAGAAAACACCAATCCCATATAATGATGTGTGTAATGTCATTTGTTAATATACCAGGAAGGCTCAGCTAGGGAGAATTCCCTGACCATTTATTAAAATAAAAGAAAATGACAGTAAACACGCACCAAAAGCCAAAATCCTTTTAACCACCTCTCCACATCCAGATGAAATACCAAATTCAAATTTCAAAATCACATCCACTGCCAGCCTCCTCGAGTTTCGAACCAGCGTCATCTTTACGCGCCCACAATTGCTTCAAACCTGCCAACGAATCCCGCGACAGCGCTGACATGCCTCGCGCCGTGCACCGCACATCAATCCCTCACCGCGCAACAGCCTGCATGCAAAACGAAATCCACGCGACGACTCGATCACCGTCACGCGCCACACTATCACCGGAACACCGGCGAAGTACACCGGCTCCCGTCATCGTCTTCAGCAGTAACCATCGTCGTCGTCCCCGGCGAGCTTCACCGAATCAAAAATCCCCGTCGGAGAAACATCCCGACACCAACACATCAACGTCTTCACCCAAATCACCAGGAGAGCAGAGCAAAGGCCTAAAACCTACACCCCCCATCTCGCAAAAAGGAATCAATCGCAAAAGTTCCGCGATATACAGCAAAACCTCCACTCCAGCAACCAGCACGAACAACAAAAACCAGAGAGATTAAGAGAAATTTGACCAAAAACGAAATCAAGCCATTCCAGAAATAGCACCACAGCATCACCCTGACTCAGAAACACCCGCCGCCACCCGAACAACCGACCACATCAGACACAACAAGACCCCAACGAATTCAGAGGAAAAGAGGAGGAACCCACAAACCGACGACCAACGAGTGCGACCCCCCAACACTGAAAGAGCTCACAATAGGGCAACAGCAAGAAGCCAAGAACAACACCAGGAGCTCTCCGTAGAGTATGCCGTCGACGCAGACCGGTCTTACACCCACAGATCTGAACCGGCAACCACTGAATCCCAAAGAAAAACCTTTACAGGAAGAGGGAAGATCACAAACCCGCCAGACGCAATGACCGCGGAGAGCCTCCCCAAACCCACCGAACACAGGGGAAAACGCCGTGTCTTCCACAGTGATGGAGCGGTGACAGCGAGAGGAAAAAGACCTAGGTCGGGAGCCCCTTACGGGCGCATTCATCATGTGTTAATATATGTTACAAAAAGTAACAAATAACAAAAGAAAAGAAAACCCAAATGGAAACTCCTCATGTATCCTAAGAAAATGCCTAGTCATGTTCCCCCCATAACCCATGTACAAAACACACCACATGAAATTAATCAAAAAACCCCTGGGCAAGAAGATCTTCTTGGATTTCAAAGGGTTCTGGAGTAGGGTTTGATATAATAATATCAATATATTAGCATGAATGATGTCTAACCCAATCTATTAATTATTATAACATTGAAGGAATTCAGAAGGTGTAAGAAGAAAAATAAACAAGCAGTGATGAAGAAATAAACAACAACCAACCCATGATTCTAAGTTATGCATGATGTCTCACCCTTTTTCACAACTAGAATATAACTATCAGGCATCATATGATTGTGCATCTTTCCCACATCCATTTGACATAAACATATAATCATCCTTTAGGAACTCCGAACGAGTGCACCTGGCCTTAAGAAGGTATAAAAACATTCACTAATCCCTCAAGAATCACTAGAATCTCTACGTCATAAGGTATGAAAACATAAAAAAAATCACTTAGGTTTCAAAAAAAGAACATGGGTACCTAGACATCATATATAATCATATACTTTACCTTCAGGTATCATGTATGTGTGCGCCTTGACCACAAGATATGTGAAAGAACATGCACCAAGTCATCAATGTCTGAATTAATCATGAGTCGTATCTAGACATACTCATCAAGAAAAATAGTGTTAATCCCTTGTATATCAATGACATAAATATCAAACAACCTCAAAAGATAAGAAAGAAATATCACTATTATAGTATCAAACATACTAGATTTATCAACATAAGACACACTGATCAATTTATAAAAAATACCATCTATCAATCTAATTCATTTCATTAATCCAAGCACATAATTATCATCATAATTCTATAAAATAAATTTAATTAGTCAATTTACCCTAAATTTGTTAATATATTAATAAACCAGTTTAGCTAAAGTGATTATTACTTTATAAATCACAAAATTAATTGTTATGAAATTTCAAAATTATAAACAAATTATCATATAATTTATCCAATTATTATAGGGCTCAAAATTCAAACAAACTAGGATGCAATTAAATCTGAGGCCGAAACACCAATCAGGTGGATAGAGGTATCAGTCTCCAGGCCTAAGGACCAAAAGAGATTACATTGTGGTTTAAAAAACATAACATTATAGATTAACATGGATTATAAAATTTATATGGTCATGCCCATGATATTTCGTCTTGATCAAAGATATCATAATTACTACAAATAATTATATCATATATAAATGGGTTTTGTTTTGACCACCCAAATAAATTCCTTTAACATTATTTCATTTAAATCCTTAAATTCATTACATGTAGGGAAACCCATCTTGAATTTCCATTTCATTTTAACACATGTCATTTAATCAATAAAAACATGAAATTTGATTTAAAAAACCTCGATGGGTCATTAGCAGGTGTCTTGGTTCATTTAACACTTTTCGATATAGGGGGCACTCCATTGAAGTATATTCATATGGGTTAAGTTTTACACATATAATATTCAAAAAAACAATATCAAATAATAAGTAACTACTAAGAAATATAGCTAATAATGTTATAAATCCCAAATCATCACATTGATATTTCGATGATTGGTCACTTCCATTACATCAGTTTTATTAGGAAACCACAATATTTTTTTATCAAAAATAATAATTTATCAAAAATAATCATTTCATTCAAAATTGATATTTTAATTAAAGGATAATATATTAAAAAAATAGATATCAAAAATTATATTTTATGAAAGGTGTGAAGGCCATAAATCAATGAATTATTAAATTTAAGGGAAAATGGAATGGTGTCCTACCTCAAATGTATTTCAATATGAACCCTTAGCACTATAAATTTTTAGTGGAAAAGATCGCTCCACACTCTCAGACACTTACATTCCTATATATGAACTCTTTAATCCAATGTACACATTCCCTTCTCCATGATGAGTTATTATCATAGAACATATATATATATACCTATATATGTTAGGTCAATCATTCATGGAGAAAAAAAAATGCTCTTGAAGAAACATCGTCATGCCCAAACCATCATAGCATGGCCAAAAAAACGTACAGAAAAATACTAGGAACTCAAAAACTATTAAAGCCCTAAATATTAATTGAGAATAATTATTAACAATGGAAAAAAATATCAAAAACCGTTAGATGCATAAAAAAATTATCTACACCACTTCACCTTCGGTGGTGGTTTTCAGAATACAACCAACGGAGTCCCAAGAAGCCCTTCTCATAACCTAACCATAGAAGAAACAAAAAAACCAGTCAAACCCTATCCATAGGGTTTTGGTAAATTCAAGCAGGGTGAAAAAGGGGAAAAAATATAAAAAACTGAGGGAGGACATGGGTGGAGAATAGATAACAGTGCGATATCGAGTAATAATCATGAATTAACAAGGAAAAAATAGAGATAGGAGAAGTATTTATGGGGGTGGTGTAGTACGAGGCCAAGATGGAGCCCATTGAGGGTTATTGTATGCCCTGGTTAGTAGGAAAGTGAGATCCCAAATTGGTTTATCTTAAAACCTATATTAATAATAATAATAATAATCATCATCATTATCATAATCATCATCATAATATTGTTATTATTATTATAAACTAATTTCATCATTTTTATGCCACATTAATTTTTTATTTAATTTAATTGAATTTAAATTAAATTAATTAATTCCTATAAACAA
Organism: Viscum album; assembly: GCA_963277665.1. Classification (NCBI taxonomy): domain Eukaryota; kingdom Viridiplantae; phylum Streptophyta; class Magnoliopsida; order Santalales; family Viscaceae; genus Viscum; species Viscum album. Next base: position 963,853,803 of record OY728163.1, on the reverse strand, counting down.
AATAGACCACCCTGTTTGTCGCTAAGTGTCGTAAAGTTTCTGACTAACAAAAATCCCTTTCCTTCTCCTCTTGACTTGAGGTTTTAGATCCCGATTATCTCAAAATATGAAGGATCACCCGGGGACCCCATTGGGCCTTGATTCCCATCCAAAGACAACTCATTAATGTGTTGAAACTAATGAAAAATCATTTCAAAACATAGTTTCAAAAAAATCTCATCTAGTAAATGGATTAAGATCAAATTTCTTATGATTTTTGTCTAGTTTAAAATATGTGATGTTAAATTCTCATCAATTCTCAAGAATATCAGTTATTTTCACATCATTATATATTGAGATAAAAAATACCTTTTTCATTGGATTGGAATATATGTCCCACCCATAATAGAACATATATTATTGTTCCATAATATAATCAATCCTTAATCATATCATAAACAATTAAATTATATTAGTTTCAAAAATAGTTCATCATAGCATAACAAATGTATATTAAATGGATTTCATAAATATTTCATGATTTCATAATTGAATAACCTTTGTAAAATGAATGGGTTTCATAAAATTTTCATTATTTAATAATATAATAACCCACGGATATGAATGGGTTATATAATCATATTTTTATAATATATATAAACAATATGTAAAAATAACAAGGATGGTAACATTAGATCATATTCTTTTCAAAATCATAGGTATCATCACATGATTTAACAATATAAGAAAACTGATTTTGAATGATTACAAGAAATATTTCAAGATGAATACACCATTTTCACAATGGAATAACATTTTTAAAAAATAATAATTTCCCAACTACTAAAGAAGTGATTATATTTTAAAATAACCCTTAAAACATGTAACAAAAAAATAAAATATTTGAATGGTCATTATGGAAGAAATATATATTCTTTCTATGTATGTAAAAAAATATGTTCTCAATTAGGATAAAAAGTCCATAGTGCCTCATTCCAAAAATGAATATGGTATTCCATTTGTTAAATTCTATAATAAATCAAAAAATTATTAATTTTTATTATAAAAATCATTAAAAAATAGTACCAAATTCTGTTAAATCATTTTTTGAAAACAAGGACATGGATGTAAAATGATTTTTGTCTGAAGAGATAAATAAATTAATTTTGACTTAACAAATTTATTTTGTTCTATTTTTTTCATAAATAGAGGAAAATTAATGAAAATAATTTCTTCTCCACAAATAACCAATATTAATAAAATAAATAATTTCATGGGATTTAGATCATGATATTTTATCATTGTAAACATAATCATAATAAATTTGGTTAAAAGATGAAATTTTAATATAAAACATTGACCACTTTTATAACATTTGAATCGTAAGACATTGAGAATTAAAAAAAATAGTGAGATATGTAAGTACCCATAACATTCATAATAATCTTAAAAAATTACATTCTTGTTTAGTATATACACCACAAACAAGATATAAGTGTGGAATATGGAATGTGCCTTACAGAGATAAATGTAAGGCGAATTTCCCTTACCTTAAGTGAGGGAATACTTCATACTTTTTAAAGCCACCTGTAAAATAAATATAGGTTCATTGTTAAATTATTATAGAACCATAATAATATATATCAGACCCCATTTTATTTTTTATGGGATTTCATTTCCTATTTATTAATAATTACTTATTACAATCACATTTTAGCTAATAACTGATTTGGTTTTCAAATAAATTTTTGTTTTGTATTTTTAGTACTTTTACATTGATCAGGGTTAAATCAACTCAAAAATGTTAAATATCATATAAGTATATAATATATTCATTATATATATATATATTTCCATATAATTTAAATATAGAAAAATAATTACACCATTCACTGAGATAGTATGTCATATGGATGCATGGATGTTTTTTCCATTTAATCAATGGATACAATGAAAGAAACCAAAATAATAGTTAAAATTTAAAATGTCATTATTATTTAATATATAATATTTATATTATTAAAATAAATCCTTATTACCATAAATTTAAAAAATAAAATGAAACATGTTTCACATCACTTATTAGAGGTGATAATCCACACATACAATGGGTGGCGTTTTCATTTTCAAATGAATTGGAAGGTAAAAAGTTATATTTGATATTATAATTAAAAATCACAATAATTTCATATATATAAACAATAACCATTAAATATATCATTATATCCATCCATTAGTAGTGGTAATGGAAAATAAATTTCATCATTTTGTGAGGTGATAGTCCATCACACACATGCTCAATAGGTACATTTCACATTTGGTGGAATATGACATGGATTTAGGTTACTACCAAAAAAATAATGTATCATTATATGTTATTGAATTTTTTTTGAATCATAAATGTTTAATGGTATTTTAATTAGGTTGAGTATGAAATAAAACATAAAATCCAGGTTAATATTCTTACATCTGTTTTAGTGATCCTCTTTAGGTTTATATGTAAAGCATTATAAATATGTATCCATTACAAAAAATAGGAATATAAAATATGGGTATGGAATTAATTTATATATTTTTCATGGTTTTGATGAGAGAAATGAATTTACATATGGATACTAGAGTAATGATGTGGAGTTTTATATGTGGAGGAGAGGACACACATTGAATATTTATTAAAATAAAAAGTTATATCACGTTTTCTGGCATGAAAAAATGCTTAAAATGGATTATTATAGAACCTTATATTTTTTAAATAGTAAATTTTTCAAAAATATAATAATTTTACAAATATTTAGTTTATTTTAACAATTAATATTTTTGGTTTATCCCTTAGGTAAAACAGTTTCATCCTTAACTATGGTAATTAGTTTTTACTATTTTTTTATTTATGTCCAAAAAATATGTTGTAATTAATCTAAAATATTGATTATTTTGATTCCTTAAATGGAAACCATTTTTCTAAATTCACATTATAGGGTAGGATGAAATATATTTATTACTAAACTTGTATATTTAAAAAAAATGGTTTTCCCAAAAAAATTAAAAATTTTAAATAGTTTATATATTACAATTCAACATGTAATTTATTCCAATGAACGAAATTTAATTATTTTTAATATAATTAAACTAAATTATAATTTAAAATAATTTATTAAAATTAATGCTTATAAATTCCTTGAATGAAAAGGATGGTTCTAATAAAAATCTATATTTTTAACAATTCATCGAATAATTAATATTTATTGAAAATTACAAAAAAACACACATAATTTTAAAATTCAAATTTAAAAATTAATTATTTTGAAAATAAAATTTTGAATGTAGAGAATATTAATTTTATTAATTTTTCACATAATGAAATTAAAGTTATTTTGTTGAAGAAAATATTTCTGATGTATATAAAGGCTTTAATATACATTAAGAACTCACTTTGAATACAATTTCATTATATAAACCCATTATATTTAATTTTAAAAAGTTATTTATTCATATTTATACCACCATGTTTAAGGGCTAGGTTATAACTTTCTAATATGAATAGTTAATTTAATATTCTATTATTGTTTGTTAAAAATTAGTGCTGTGTTTAATTTTAGTTATCAAATAAATTAAATTTATTAAAAAAATAATAAAATCATGTGGTTTTACATGCATAATAAAAATAAATTCTGTCGACCTATGTTATCCATTTTCACAATAGTTTTTCTTTTCTATTTACAATGTCACCGCTTTTAGTCAACTTGTTATAAAACACATATTTTGTTCTTATAACATTATAGTTTTATGTACTTAGTATTAAATACCTTGTTCTATTTTTTATATTATATTAGAATTATACCTTTGTAACATCAATCCAATTTGGATTGTCCAATGCCTCTTTCACATCTCTATGTCCAACATGAGAAAATATTGAGGTATGTGTCATTGTCCACAATGTTCTTCTAGACTGAACGATCTGTCCTTTTTCTCCAATAATATTTTAAACTATAAATATAATAATATTCTTTAAATGATATTAGAATCCTTTTAAATCATTAATTGAAATGGCCAGATCATCTTCTTAAACATGTAGTTCGTCTAAAGTATTTTTTTTGTGATTCTTCACCTAGATTCTCAATAAAAATTTGTGATATTAATTTCTTAAACATTCTTATTGATGTGTGATTTAATTTATTGAACATTCCAATACCATTAGCTAATTCACACAAAAATTTTAACTATATATTTCTTATAATAGTGGTATCTTATTCTATTTGTAGGATACACCTGGACAATAAAACTACATCATCCCCTTTAAAAATTCTGAATTTTTTCACCATTCATTTTTTAGATACAAGGGAAACCAAACTCAAACCAATTTTGAAAAAAATAAGGAATTATTAAATTAATTATTATAAAGTTTCATAAATGAATTTAATTGGTACTAATATTGTTATATAATATTATAAACTCCTAGAATTTCTTATCTCTGGAAATATAAAAAGGTATCATTCTTAATCAGTGTAGTATAATATATATCTACCAAAAATAAATTATTCCATTCAATAAGATAATTTTGTTGGGATGTGTATTTTTTAATGACATTTTATAGAAGACTAATATCTATAATAAAATATTAAATCTTCCTATAGTATATTCAACCTCACTATATTTATGGAACTCCATAAAAGATAAACTATACTCTTTATCAACAATTATATTAAAACTCTTTATCATTCTCATTGCCCATGACTTATGATTCATCAACATAATGAATATGATATGAGTAAATTGATACCAAAAATAAACAAACTACTAATATATATTTATATATTTATTCATCATAAGCACACAAATTTCTAAACAAATGACCTCCAATTGATAATATGATCGAATTTCAACATTCCTTTTTGGAGGATTAATAATATTAGTTTTGTTTAATGTGTAAAAAACATAACGTTTTTATATTTATTTAGTATAGGAAAATCATGATAATTATTCCCATGGATAATATTTTTTTTTCTTTTTGTAAAAATTACCAAGAATATCATAAAACAATATATTAACCTCATTTAATATTAAATAAAATTAATTTTTAGAATAAAAACCTAACAGAAGATCCCAAATTTCTACTGTACTCCTATTAACACAATACCATATTTTAACCTATCCACAATGAATCCATATATTCAAATCAATACTTCATTTACCTCATTTTTGAGGTGAGATACACTTAATAAATTGTTTTCAATGCGTCAATATATAATTTGTTCTAGAACTTTGGATTATCATTTCAAATAACCATTTATATAAATCTTTTGATTTTAGGTGGTCTATTATTAGAAAATATCACTAAGACCTCTATTGAAATATTGAAATAATTATTGATATTTACATATATTTTATGATGTAAATAAAAATTCACTATCTATAACCTATGGTCATTATTATTCATGTCATTATAACAACTTTAACAACCAATTATGTCTATTTTACATTATCTTTATTATTAAGAGTCTTTTGAGTAACACTATTATTAATTTATAAAAGTTATTAATTAAATATCATAGTAACCTTTTGGTAAAATATTCCATAAATGTCATTCAATGGTTAAAACATAATTTTAACCATTGTTCCAGATATTTCAAGAATCCTTTTAATTTTTCTTCTTTTAGTGGATTGAATCACCTAAAAAGTTGGTCTCCCAAATCCTTTGGTCTCATAAAAATTATCATAATTTAACGTAAATAATAACGCATGTTCCTTAAAACTATATAGTTCTAATAGTGTCACTAAAACTCATACATCCCTCTAAAAATATCAATTTCCAAATATTAACACCAATATATATTAAATGTTTTTACCATCAACATTGGATCGTTTAAAAAACATAACAATCCCAATTATTTTACATCACTCTAGACTTCATTATATTTTTTTTCTACCACTATTTTCTGTTGTTATTACATTCAATTAAATTTTACGTAAATATTTAGATTTTTTAGGATCTTCTTATTTACCCAAAAACATCAACTTTTCTAATAGTGACATTGAGTGAGTATTTTTACAAGAAATTAAAATATTTAAATAAACATTTATTGTATGATTTTTTATATATTTGAATCTCATAGTTCGATGTGAACTCAACACCTTTCTTTAATATTCTATATAATTTTTTATACCCATTTTTAAACTGAATTTAAGATGTTTTATATATAATTCCACAATTCCATTTTATAATTGATCAACTTTAGCTCGAAAAAAATATAATCCATACCCTTTAAATTATTAATCCCTTTTCCGAACTTTTAAATTATTCTATTTTGCGTGAATTTTTTTCAACATATTAATTTCCTTCATATACCATTGCACTTTAACAACATCAAAAAATCATTATTTATATAAAAAATTATATATTTTTCTAACTTATTAATACCCTTATCTAATATTGGGATCTTGAATAGACATTTATTGAGTTCTCACTTCATCATAATCTCTATTTCTATTTCATTCGAGATTTATGCATTATTAATTTCTAACTATAGATCTCTTCTATATTCATATTTACAACAAGTAACTCTTCAATAATTTCACTATAAGACTAAAATTATTCTTCATTTTAACTACTAACATCATCCTTTAATATTGATATGAAATTTATATTTTTCCAATTTATCTAATTTTACACAATTAATCACAGAAACATATTATTTTCATTAAGTTCTATAAGATTTTAACTTGAGGAAATGGTTGGTTTTTTAACCTCAAATTCACATTCATCTTCATATTCTGACATTGATCAATTTATATATAATGTACAAAAATATAACGGTTGAAACACTATAGTGGAAACTATACCTTTAAATTTTTTTAACACTTCACACATTTATTTGAATGTGTGACTTAAGATTATAAAAATTCACTTGAGCATCATAATAATAATTAGAATATTAATCTAAGAAAATATCTAATTTCATACAATTTGCTTATTTTGTTCCTTTAATGGAAATTTCCATTCCACTAATTATATTATTATAGAAAGAAACTCCCTTTATAGATCTCATAGAAAATAAAAATACTCTATATATCATATAATTGAAATGTACATGGATAAAAATTTTCAAATATTGTGACCATTGCAACAATCCTGTGTAGAAAAATTCACATTATCATTGAAAAAACATAGTATCATCCATATTTTCATGAAAACCCCTAAAACTAATAAATATTTCAATGAACCAAATGAAATTATTTTATAATTTATCGATATCATTCATTTTATGATCATCATATTTTATCATTGAATAAAGTTCATTTCCATCCTTCTCATATATATTTCCTTCATTAATGTTTTATAGTTTATCCAAAATGTTGTTAACGATATTTATTCCATTCAATCTAATATAATCCATTTATAAAGGCTAAAAAATAAAATATCATGAACATACATTATTATTTGATATCATTCTACCAACTATTGTCATAGAATAACAATCAATTATATATTCCAATACACCCAAACTAATTGGAAAAAATATAGATACATATAATATTTAATTATTTAATAGTTTTCTCCATAAAAGTTGGAACCAGTTTTTTGTTCAGTAAATAAAAATTATTCATCATAATATTATAAATTTAGTGACCAAATTTGTAAAAATTGTTGAACTCTTTCTTTTGAATCACCAAAACCTGAATAATCTTTAAAATTTCCCTTAGTGCTCAGACTCCACATGATAATAACCCAAAATATCAATGATAATTCACTAATAGGGGGTTAATAAATGAATTTAATTATTTTTCATGATTCATTTTTCATTAAAATTTGTTTCTTATTAAATATAATACTAGATCATTCTCAAATACATTCTAACAAACACAAATAGTTGGAATGATAGATGTTACAAATTTCACTTATCAAAAGTACTAGATAATTCTTGGTATTATCTTAAATAAACTAGAACCAATCATACTAATAGTATAATCAGTGTATATTGTATCTGACAAGGTTTTATCCTTTTAACATGTTTCACAATATTTCTCACACCAATTTAATGTTTTCAAGAAATAATCATTGATATGAAATTTATTATTGCTGGAAAGGGAGTCTTATACTAGTTTTTACTTATATAATGTATCAGTGGTACTTCTTCATCTTCTTCCCATTACTAATTAAACATTTCAATAGATTAATGTATTATATATTTCAACACTTCTATAAAAATATTTTATCAATTTCATGAATTTATTATCACATAGTCCTATGAAATTTTTTATTATATAGAATTATGAAAATCAAATTTTTGACAAAAAATGATTCTAACTTCAATTATATTATTCTCTAATTATTCTATACAATTATTTATTTTTATTACATCTACTTTATTTTCTTTTAAGAAATTTTATTTTTAGTATGAAAAATTAGGAATCGAATTTTTTATTTAATTTTTAAACTATTTATAACTTCTTCTCTATATATTATGATTTAAAAATGATCCCTAAAAATCCCAAAATTTTAAATAAACTGTAAATTTAAAACTATTTTTAATATTCTTCAAACTTTAATTTTATCTATGTATACAACTCTTACTCATTCTTAAGAGTTACAACTATGTATCCTGTAATAACTATTATGTACACATATAAAACATCAGATCAGGTGTCAGATCAACTAGGCTAGATACCATGAGTGGGAGGGGGAAGGGGTGAATCAGGGTATGAAAGATAAAGACAAATTCCCCTTTGATGTTGTATATTTATTAGAAAAAACCCACTTCTCTCTCATTCCCATTAAATTGTAATACCAAATATTAAAGCATGAATATGACACATCACGTTTACTTGGTTCAACCTCACTCAACTACATCAAGGGAGAATACACTGGCGATGTGCTGATGTACTAAATACACTATAAGCGCACTGATGTTTTCAAGTTCAAAGTGGACTCACTGTCCATCCTTGTTTATAACCAGTCACAATTTGAGAACTCTCTTCTCACTCAACTGAAGCAAGATCAATGCTTTTTTATAAGATCCAATCATATTTTAATGAGTTGTAGTTCCTTTCATTTTCTCTAATGAGTGTATCCTTCAGTGTATGTTGATGCTCCATTGAAGTCCAAATTTCATCCACTAATGAATACCACATTTCCATTGATAATTGGGAAAAAACTTTTGGAAATTTTTTCACAATTCTCCCTAGTATGTGATTCTCCCAATTTTTAAAATCTAAAAAAGTAATTCACAAATACCTACATCATTTCAAAGAACACACCTTCGCATGGATCACTCCTTTATAGAGCTCAATCCTTCAATGAGATTAGGCCTTTTTTGTAGAGACCCAGAGCTTAACGTACATAGACATTACATTACATTTTCGGAATACTTAGTACATAACAAAAACACACACACAAGGATCGTAATAGTTTAGTGTCTTTGGAAACTCGGAATATAATCTTCTAATCGTGGTGAAAGATCTTCAACATCTCCCATAAAGATCTTCTTTTTTTAAACCTAAAACCTTTCTTTATATCCTGGGGAAAAGAAAACATAAAAGGGTGAGCTCAAATGCACAGTAAGGGTAAACAAAAGAAATATCAATCAGATCATATTCATAAGAACATATCATTTTGGAATTCTTAACCTGAAAAAGAGATCATAATATCATAACATGGGATAAATCATAGTAGTGAAAAGTAATCCCAAAAATCATAACTTAAAACATGATACTTTGTGGTAGACACACATAATCATAGAGAATCATTTCTTATTAGTCAAGACTCATTTCCATGACTATCTTAGTGGACAAAGTCCATTTCTGAACCGAGTTCACTCCTCGTTTCTGTCCTGTTTTCTTGAACTAGCATAACCAACCGTTCCAGCAATGTCTATCTCATGAGATATAAAATCCTTACCCAATGGATTGGAGGGAGATAAAGGTCCCACACATCTCATAATGATACCATTCTTATGTGTGCCACAAAATCATAAACCATACATCATAGCATAACCCATGTAATAAAAATGGGAAGCTTAAACATCGGGACATCATAAAACAATTCATATAATATAAAGGAATTCATAAAAATATTTCAATCACAACATAATCAAATCAATTTATTAATAGGGATAAAAAACAGAACCCTTTATTATCTTAGATGTAAAATAATTTTGATAAAACACTTGAACTCCATTCTTGAGGAAAATATCCTTTCTACTTTAAAAACATTTTTTCTTTCTTAACATGTCATAAAATTTTAAACTAAAAGAAGTTTATTAAAAATAAACTTGAAATCTTGTAAAGTAAGCTTCTTGGAAATAATGTTTTAAAAATCCATTCATGCCGTATAAGTTAAAAAAACATTCTTCTCGTACTTTTGTCGGAAAAGTCAAAAAGTACCTCATACGAAAAACAAAAAAAGATTCCTTTCATTTCTTTTACTAAAAACTCACCGAAGGGTAAAATTGGATTTAAAAAATTGTAGGTGGATAGAAATAATATTACATATTGAGGAAACATGGATGTGGATGATAAAATACACCCCAGTAAATACCAAAGTATAAACAATCACGGATAAAAATGAGATTGTGATATTTCCCTTACCTTAGGTCTGATTTGCTTCATAAGTGTCCGAACCTCCTTTATAATGATTTAAATAATGTCATTGACTTATTACAGAATCATACTCATTGTTATGATATCATATATGGTTCATTTATGACTTTATATTACCAGTTCTTTTGTAAATTCCATGTTAAAGATCGTTTTGGGTAAAATTGTTTTATTTGTCGTCTGTGTTTTTTACTTGTAATTATTCATATGATTACTTAGATGATGATTACTTAATTCCCGAATATAAAACATGATTTATATATAATATATATTCAGAATATACATATAATAAATCAGTAAATGGAAAGAAATACACCGTTCATGGAGACGGTAGGCCGTACATACGCATGAACGCTGTTTTCGTTTCCTTATTGAGTTGAATGGAATTAAGTAGATGACATACATATATGTACACATAAATCCAGTATCATTATTATTTCATATATTTCATGATTACTTATTATATATACTTTATAATAATTCATGAATGGTTAAAGTGGAGAATGAATCTCATCGCGTCATGGAGACGGTAGATCGTACGTACGGACGAACGATGATATAGTTCACATGATCGTGGGACTATATTGGAGTGTATGTATACTATTTCAGAATAAATATCACTTTATAATAATCATATATAGTTATTATTTACCACATTATACCCTTAGAAGTAAGTTGGTGGGGGAAAATAGATTTCACCACGGCGTAGAGACGGTATTCCGTACGTACGCATGCGCGGTGATTTCCTTTTCCGTAGGATGGATAGATGGTGAAATAGGGTTGTTTAATACTTATAATAACATATCATTATATGAGTGATACTTATGTTATTACTTCATAATGAAACAACCTAATAAGAAGAAGTGGAAGAAAAATAAAGTTGAAAGAATTAGTAACGGACATTACCTCTTCTTTGAAGCGCATCTTTGAGATCTCCTTTTAGGGCATAAAATAGGTCTTTGCGGAAGAGAAGAACCACTAGGATGTTTCTAGGGAAGTGGAGAAGATAATTTGGCAGGGTTTGGCTGAACTTGAAGGCTCAAAGTGGTGTGAGGAAGAGAGGGAGGAGGTGTCCTTTTATATGGGAGGAGAGGGGTACCTTTGGAATAACAAAAAATATTATTTTATTATAAAGACAAATTCGGTTTTAAATAGCTCCAAATTGATTTATTTAGAAGCTAAGGTGGGTATGGGTCGTAATACTCTCATCCAATAGAATTTAGACAAGTTTAGGTTCCTATTTTAACCTTATCATTTATTTTTATCTTTAAGTTAGATAATTTTTCTTTTACCGTGTCTTCTTGTGTTCTTTTACTATAAGGTTAATAAACTTACTATAATTATCCAAACGAACCCCATGTTGTTTATTATTAATATATATAACCTTATCTAAGTCATTTTTCTGAACCTTAGATTTTTAGGAATAAAATAACAATTAATAATATAATATTTGTTTTAAAAACTATTTTATGTCAACTTTTACATTATTTAGTAATTGATTTTTGTGAAAATCATAACAGAATGATTATTTCTAAAAAAGATAATTTAATAAATAATAACATTTTATATTAACCAATAAAATTAGTTTAATTCATAAAAAGTCTTAAATTACAATTATTTGGGAATTTATAACATCAATTATGTCAATATTACATTAATAAGATAATTACTGCATCATCTTTGTGTCATAATAAATGATAATTATTTAATCTCTAAAAATTCTAAATAAATTCCTATGATGTATATAATTGTATTATATTTCTGGAGACTATTCATGTTCTAATTTTCATGAAGTGTATCACAAAAGAAAAATTATTATACTTATAAGATTTAAGAAAGTGACATGTTGTCACATTCTTTGGTTTTAATAATAATTAACTTATTTTCATGGAACAAAGTCCATTAAATGAATCTAATCCGATACTTAGGTGATATGGGTTGACTTTTAGTCATCCAATGATATTTTTCCATGTGTTAGGGTAATTTTATAATCTTATTTTTACCCTTAATTACATGATTTACCTTTAACTATAGTAAATAAAATTTACCGTAGTTACTATTCACAATGCCCAAAAATATAAAGTATCTTATTAACATATTTTTGACCCACTTATTCCAAATATGGAATCCATTTTTCCAAATTCAATACACAAAATTTTCAGAAATTAAATTTAAATTAATCCCGTTGTCGAAAAGAAAACGGGTTTTTCTTTAAAACATTGCAAAAGATTGAATTGATTTAACCTACGAATTCAAGGTAAAATCAATGCTAATGACATAAATTATTTTAAATGGTAAAATATATTCTATTTATACTTTAAAACCATTCAATATTATAATTTAACAACATAAGATATTACGATGAAAAAATTTGTTTTTAATTAAAATATAGCGTGTTTTTACTATTCATTAAAATATGAAAGTCATCAGAATGAAATGAAAAATTTATCCAAAGTAATTTTTATTTCATGATTCCAAATAATAATTTTATTTTGTCAAATGGATCTTATAAACATTTAAAAAACTAGATTTAAAGTGGGTGCGCCATCAAAAGGCGGCAAAACTGTATTTTTTTGAAAAATACTTATTTTACCCGAAAAATTTATTTTGTTCTTATAAAATGTTCTAGAAAATTTGTAAGATGAATAATAATGTTATAAAATTCAAAATTTAGTTAATACTATTTATAACGGCTAGTTCATAACAATATTATAATAATATATCGTTGTTTAGTAACACTCGGTATTGCGTACAACACACGCTATCGAGGAAGGTCGTGATTGCGTGTAATGTAAGCCAAGTCAGGGTTGCATGTTGTGAAATAACCCTGAGTTGTTTTGTATAACATAATCAACCATATTTCATTTATACATTGAATATATATATATATACTCAATGTTTCGTAGAATAATTATTATCAAAATTGTGTGTAACACGATCCAAGAATAGTGTTCGTATACTTCAAGTTAATACGGTGTTGCGTATAGCACAATGTAATCTTGGTGTAGCATACAACACAAGACATTAATGAAATTAAAAGAATATTTTTCATAAAATCATGGGGTGTTACATTCTACCCCCCTTAAAATGAATTTCTCTCTCGAAATTCGTCGGGGTTATAAATGGTTTACTATTCGAAAGTTTGTTTAATAGAAACCCACATCGTAAAAAGGAATACCAAAAAATGGATTTAAAAACTAAAATATGAAATGTAACGGTTACCCAAATTAACTCATCACTGGGTTTCCATATAGGAGAACATAGGTGAAAATATGGATATGGAAGAAAAATATAACCATCAAGTTCTGATGGAGAGTGGTAGAGAACATGGCTATGGAAAAGCCAGCAATCACAAAGCCATAAATTTGTGATGATCTAAGGTACCATCTGATTTATCAGATATAAGAGTACTAGGACAACAATTTTGGTTTTCGAGATCATTTCCCTATACTTGATGAAATTGGAATTAGAAGAAATACTTTCGTGATTTTGGTATAGTCTCACCATTGGTCATTCATTGGACAATTCCCACTTCATCTATTAAAGAAATGAAGTTGAATTTGTCATTCGTGATGTGTTAGTATATCATGTGATAGAATGATGGGTCATTCCATCTGTCTCAAACAAAAGGTTATAAAATTTATCAAAAAAAAATACATAAGTCCATCTATAGTGAGATTAATCATATATGGTTCCTAAAATGGACTTATACTTCATATATCATACTTCTTAATATAATAAAACTAGTTTCTAATAAACAGGGACTTCCTGTAGGCCAGTGGTAGGCAATAAAGGCCAGTCGTACTTCGGTTGTGGGTTTGATTCCCACAGCCTTGTCCGATGCGATGGGCTGTCACCCATCCTGCAGGTTGTCCTTTTTCTAAATCTATATTACTATAACATCCCATCAAAAATATCAAAAAAAATTTATCCTTAAAAAATACTAACTTATGTCCAACATAATCCATTCCAATCTTTAGGCTTATCTACAATACTTCAGTACAATCTCATAGTATAAAGAAAATGATCACGTGAATGCCATCATTTATCCCCCATATATCATAAGATATATCTTGTTGGTCAAATTACAAACATGTGAATACCTTAATCATGTATTCTCTTGAAGAACGAATATCCATTGAACCTTAGTGAAAACATGAATGTAGTTAAAAGTTAACACTTTCCACATACCAAAATCCTCAAAATTCTATATCCTCAAACCATGATATCACTTAGTCCTTATATCAATCATGAGCTCATGAATACTATCAAACAAATTAGATTCTCTTTATCCCTTCATTATGTGCATATAATCTGCTTTCCAAAAATATTTCAATCACTTTTCATGGTTACCGATGCCATGAAATTATTGAAAACCACAATAGACCAAAACATAAATATTCCAATATTCCACGATACTATATACAACATTATTTTGGAATCCCATTACATAAACACTTATTCATTCCACCACATTGTTTTCATATTCAACATCGCCAATGGGGATTGCATGTGACTTCCCTTTGTCTTTTTCCTTAAGTGGTTGCTCATGTCGATCATCACTAACCCTTGGATTAGGGAATTTATTAGCATAATGCCACATTTCCTTGCACTTGAAGAATTGAAGTGTAGTAGGTTCATTCTGTGTATCCCTTCCTTTGTTTTCATCATTAGAAATCTTCTTCCCATCATTGCGGCATTCAAATGCCCGATGACCTTCCTTTCCACATTTGAAACATTTACTTGTCCCTTAAAGACAATCTCCACCATTCTTCTTTCCACACTTTGAGCATAAGGAAACATTCATCTTCTTTTCATCATTATTCTGAGATTTCTCCTTGAACTCCATCTTTCGTTTCTTGTCAAAACTATGAGATGGATAAGTAAAACCAACTACCATTTCTACCTTGATAGCACAATGCACAATATCTTCATAGCTATTGAAGTCTCTTATATCTAATGTCTTTCGAAGATTTTGTTTTAAGCCACTGAAGAATCGATCAGCTTTACTTTCAGGTTGGATGATAAATCTAGATGCATACCTTGCAAGCCTTGTAAAATTCGCTTCCTATATACCAACAGATTTATCATCCTTTTTCTTTAGTTAAAGAAACTCCTCCATCATTGTTCGAAGAATATGAGGGAAGTAATTATTGAAAAATATGTTCTTGAACTCGTCCCATTCCATGGACTCAATTTCATCTCTTTGCCTCATATTCTTGATAATATTCCACCATTGATCAGCTTCACCTTCCAAACGATATACTACTAAGATGACTTTATCATGTTCAGAACATTGAATAACTGAAAATATATTTCCAGTGGTACTGATCCATTGTTCAGCAACAAGTGGATCAGAATACCCACTAAAAGAAGGTGGACGTTGCCTCATGAAGGACTCAATAGAATGTTGTTCCCTTCTCTACTCATTTGGAAGTCCAGAATGATTCATAGCTTGTATAAGTATAGCAATATGATTTTGCACTCCATCTCCCATAACATTTGTTTGTTCAAATGGAAAATCATTGCATTGTCCATTACATTGATCAACATGGTTCCTTCGGGTTCCATCCATCGTCTAAAACGCAAAAAGAATAGTGTGAGAGAAAAAATCGTGCTAGGGAAAACAACATAATAAAGGGGGAGTATCCTCAATATCTAACATCTTAGGTTAAATTCTATGATCGTTACCATAGTTCTTGGACTGTATCCTATACGTATACTTATCCTTAGGGACATCCCTAGACATACCTTAGAAGTATCTCTAGGGATCTCACTAACGTTTTTGCATCCTAGTTTCCAAAGGTTGACTAAACCTTTCCTCTGATACCAACTGTAGAGAACTGGAGCTTAATGTACATAGAAATTACATTACTTTTGCGGAATACTTAGTATATAACAAAAATAGACACACAAGGACCGTAATAGTTTAGTGTCTTTGGAAACTCGGAATATAATATTCTAATTGTAGTGAAAGATCTTCAACATCTCCCATAAAGATCTTCTTTTTTTAAACCTAAAACCTTTCTTTATATCCCGGGGAAAAGAAAACATAAAAGGGGGAGCTCAAATGCTCTGTAAGGGTAAACAAAAGAAATATCAATCACATCATATTCATAAGAACATAACATTTTGGAATTCTTAACCTGAAAAAGAGATCATAATATCATAACAAGGGATAAATCATAGTAGTGAAATGTAATCCCAATAATCATAACGTAAAACATGAAACTTTGTGGCATACACACATATTCATAGATAATCATTTCTTATTAGTCAAGACTCATTTCCATGACTATCTTAGTGGACAAAGTCCATTTCTGAGTCGAGCTCACTCCTCGTTTTAGTCATGTTTTACTGAACCAGCATAACCTACCGTTCCAGCCATGTCTATCTCATGAGATATAAAATCTTTACCCAATGCATTGGAGGGATATATAGGTCCAACCCATCTCATAATGATACTATTCTTATGTGTGCCACAAATTCATAAACCATACATCATAGCATAACCCATGTTATAAAAATGGGAATCTTAAACATCGTGACATCATAAAACAATTCATATAATATAATGGAATTCATAAAAATAATTCCATCACAACATAATCAAATCAACTTAATAATAGGGATAAAAAATAGAACCCTTTATTATCATAGATGGAAAATAATTTTGATAAAACTCTTGAACTCCATTCTTGAGGAAAATATCATTTCTACTTCAAAAACATTTTTCCTTTCTTAACTTGTCATACAATTTTAAACTAAAATACGTTGATTAAAAATAAACTTGAAAACTTGTAAAGGAAGTTTCTTGGAAATAATTTTTTAAAAATCCATTCATGGTGTATAAGTTAAAAAAACATTCTTCTCGTAATTTTGTCGGAAAAATCAAAAAGTACCTCGTACGAAAAACGAAAAACGATTCCTTTCATATCATTTACTAAAAATTCACCGAAGGGTAAAATTAGATTTAAACAATTGTAGGTGGATGGAAATAATATTAAATATTGATGAAACATGGACGTGGATGATAAAATACACCCCAGTAAATACCAAAGTATAATCAATCTCGGATAAAAATGAGATTGTGATATTTCCCTTACCTTAGGTCCGATTTGCATCGTAAGTGTCCGAACCTCTTGTATAATGATTTAAATAATGTCATTGACTTATTACAGAATCATACTAATTGTTATGATATCATATATGGTTTACTTATGACTTTATATTACCCGTTCTTTTGTAAATTCCATGTTAAAGAGCGTTTTGGGTAAAATTATTTTATTTGTAATCCATGTTTTCACTTGTAATTATTAATATGATTACTTAGATCATGATTACATAATTCCTGAGTATAAAACATGATTTTTATATAATATATATTCAGAATATACATATAATAAATCAGTAAATGGAAAGAAATACAACGTTCATGGAGACGGCAGACCGTACGTACGCATGAACGCTGTTTTCGTTTCCTTATTGAGTTGAATGGAATTAAGTAGATGACATACATATATGTACACATAAATACAGTATCATTATTATGTCATTTATTTCATTATTACTTATTATATAAACTTTATAATCATTTATGAATGGTTAAAGTGGAGAATAAATCTCATCGCATCGTGGAGACGGTAGTCCGTACGTAAGCACGAGCGATGATATCGTTCTCATGGTCATGGGACTGTATTGGAGTGTATTTATACTATTTCAGAATCCATATCACTTTAAAATAATCATATATAGTTATTATTTACACCATTATACCCATCCAATTAAGGTTGTGGTGGAAAATAGATTTCACCACGGCGTGGAGACGATATTCCGTACGTACGCACACGCGGTGATTTAGTTTTCCATAGGATGGATAAATGGTGAAATAGGGTTGTCTCATACATATAATAACATATTAGTATATGAGTGATACTGATGTTATTACTTCATAATGAAACAACCTAAGAAGAATAAGTGGAAGAAGAAATAAAGTTGAAAGAATCGGTAACGAACATTACCTCTTCTTTGAAGCGCCTCTTTGAGATCTCCTTTCAGGGAACTAAAATTGGTCTGTGAGGAATCCCAGATCCTCTAGGATGTTTCTAGGGAAGTGGAGAAGATAATTTTTAAGGGTTTGGTCGAGCTTGAAGGCTAAAAGTGGTGTGAGGAAGAGAGGGAGGAGGTTCCCTTTTATAAGGGAGGAGAGGGGTACCTTTGGAATAACTAAAAATATTATTTTATTATAAAGCCAAATTCGGTTTTAAATAGCTCCAAATTGATATATTTCGAAGCTAAGGTGGGGATGGGTCGAAATCCTCTCATCCAATAGAATTTAGACATGTTTAGGTTCCTATTTTAACCTTATCATTTATATTTAACTTTATGATTGATAATTTTACTTTTACCGTGTCTTCTTGTGTTCTTATACTATAAGGTTAATAAACTTACTATAATCAGACAAACGAACCCCAAGTTGTTTATTATTAATATTTATAACCTTATATAAGTCATTTGGCCGAACCTTGGATTTTTAGGAATAAAATAACAATTAATAATATAATATTTGTTTTAAAAACTATTTTATGTCAATTTTGACACTATTTAGTAATTGATTTTTGTGAAAATCATAACAGAATGATTAGTTCAAAGAAAGTTAATTAAATCAATACTAACATGTCATATTAACCTATAAAATTAGTTTAATTCATAAAAAGTATTAAATTACAATTATTTGGGTATTTATAACATCAATTATGTCAATATTTCATTAATAAGATAATTACTGCATCATCATTGTGTCATAATAAATGATAATTATTTAATCTCTAAAAATTCTAAATAAATTCCTATGATTTATATAATTGTATTATTTTTCTGGAGACTATTCATGTTATAATTTTCATGAAGTTTATCACTAATTTAAAATTATTATACTTATAAGATTTAAGAAAGTGACATGTTGTCACATTTTTTTGGTTTTAATAATAATTAAATTATATTCATGGAAAAAAGTCCATTTAATGAATCTAATATGACCCTTTGGTGATATGGGTCGACTTTTAGTCATCCAATAAGATTTTTCCAAGTGTTATGGTAATTTTATAATCTTATTTTTACCCTTAATTACCCGATTTACCTTTAACTATAGTAAATAAAATTTACCGTAGTTACTATTCACAATGCCCAAAAATAAAAAGTAGCTTATTAACATAATTTGAACACACTGATTCCAAATATGGAATCCATTTTTCCAAATTCAATACACAAAATTTTCAGAAATTAAATTAAAATTAATCCCGTTGTCGAAGGAAAACGGATTTTTCTTTAAAACATTGGAAAAGATTGAATTGATTTAACCTACAAATTCAAGTTAAAATCAATGCTAATGACATACATTATATTAAATGGTAAAAATATTTTCTATTTATACTTTAAAACCATTAAATATTATAATTTAACCAGATAAGATATTACGATGAAAAATGTTGTTTTTAATTAAAATATAGCGTGTTTTTACTATTAATTAAAATATTAAAGTCATCAGAATAAAATGATAAATTTATCCAAAGTAAATTTTTATTTCCTGATTCAAAATAATAATTTTATTTTGTAAAATGGAACTTATAAACATTTCAAAAACTATATTTAATGTCGGTGCACCATCAAAAGGCGGCAAAACTGTATATTTTGAAAAATACTTATTTTACCCGAAAAATTTATTTTGTTCTTATAACATGTTCTAGAAAATGTGTAAGATGAATAATAATTTTATAAACTTCAAAATTTAGTTAATACTATTCATAACGGCTAGTTCATAATAATATTATAAAAATATATCGTTGTTTAGTAACACCCGGTATTGCGTACAACACACGCTATCGAGGAAGGTCGTGATTGCGTGTAATGCAAGCCAAGTCAGGGTTGTGTGTTGTGCAAGAATCCTTCATTGTTTTTTATAACAGAATCCAACCATATTTCATTTATACATTGAATATATATATATATATACTCAATGTTGCGTAGAATAATTATTATCAAAATTGTGTGTAACACGATCCAAGAATAGTGTTGCGTATACTGCAAGCTAATACAGTGTTGCGTATAGCGCAAGGTAATCTTGGTGTAGCATACAACACAAGACGTTAATGAAATTAATAGAATATTTTTCATAAAATCTTGGGGTGTTACATTTTTAGAGCTCATGATGTCTCAAAGAAACATTATTTTTCAATGATCACTAAGCCAATGAAGAACAAACCTCTGTCGAAGAGCTAGATTAGCCATCGCGAAGCTCCTACATTTCACGAACCACTCATCCTATGAAAACCTCCATTATAATTCCAGAGCTAAAATTTTTTCATGGAAAATCTCTATAGTCTTCTAAATGGGGTTGAGCACTATTTATAGGCAATCCGACCATCTCGATAACCTTCTACGCAATGTCATCACCACGTCATCTCAAATCACAAAGTTCAAAACATTGTGCTGAAATTCATTCTCTATCGCGAAACACCATGGAAATATTCAGATTGTAGAGCTTGTCGCAATTTCATAGCATTCCGTGAATTCAATTGTTCCACCCCCGTAATTATCCCTCACAGTGATCTTCACCTATGTTGTTTGCGAAGCTCATTATAATTGCAGAGCTAACCATCAATATTCTTCTACTCTCTAAAAAATCAAATTCATGAATCCCTTGTTTTCAAAATACAATCCTTTTCCATATTTTTATGAGATATTCAAGGAAATCCACTTTTCACGATGCTCAAAAAACTCCAAATTTTAAACCCCAAAATTTTTACAAACTCAAGAAAATGGTGACACCTTGTATTTATTCTTTTGTACCACCTCCAGATCATTCATTCCCTTATCATCGTGATTTTTAACAAAGATTGTCAACAAATTCTATAGAACTCTACAATTAACCATGAAAAACTTCTTTGTCAACAAACACAACCAACCCAAAAATTATGAAATGTTACCATAAGAGATTTATGCCCAAAAATGTCCCCTTTATGGTTTTTTCACAACTCTTCTCAAAACCAGTCTCTCCAGTGTTGTACCTCACTAAAGGTATTTCCTTAATCTACCATCATTATCCTCTTGAATTTCAGATAGCGACCAATTATACACTCACGAAGTAATATAATACCACATGAGTAATGATATTCATGAGAAACAAGAGTAGTATGAGAATTTCATCAATGAATCACATCATTTCTGACAATAATAATTGATACCATACCAATTGTAATAAACATCTTTCCTTAGGATGCTCACCTGTCGGGATATCTAATCATTGATCCATCATTACAATTATCATCAGATTTGATAATCTATCCCTATCTCATTGATCCCTCTATCTTTTTTTGCTTCAGCTATCTACTTATCCCTATGAATTGACTAAAGAAATATTCTCCCATAAAAGACACACTTTCTCCCACTTGAATAGTCACTTTTTACCCCCATTTCCAATGAACCCAATGGTCACTCTTTTGTGGTCTACAACATAATTGAGAACAAAGATCATAATATTAGGAAAACACACACCATAACTTAGGAAGAGGTGGGAACACATCCATACTCTTTCAAGTATAGGGATTCGACTAGACTCCCAAATATTGTCAATGTCTCTAAAAAGATTCCTTGGGTATGACCTTTGTCAGAATGACTACAACCTGTAACTATGTTTATAACGACCCATACTTTCCATACATTGTTATTACTTCAGAATTGAAGCACACTTATTACAACATATAACAAAACTAGGAAATGACCGTACAGGTATAGTGTCATTAGAAACTGGGAAACATAAACAACTGGTTCATAAAGCATCTACACACTCTCCCATTTATTTCATCATATCTATAGTCCCTTTTGGCATATCGTACTTAATAACCTTCTTCCTGACCTGGGGAAAGAAAACATACAAAAGGGTGAGCTCAAATGCTCAGTAAGGGTAAACAAAAGAAATATCAATCACATCATATATATAACAACATAACTTTTGGAAATCTTAACCTGCAAAAGAAATCATAATTTCATAACATGGGATAAATCATAATAGTGAAATGTAATCCCAATAATCGTAACGTAAAACATGAAAATTTGAGTCATACACAAATAATCAAAGATAATCATTTCTTATTATTCAAGAATCATTGCCAATGCTATCTTAGTGGACACAGTCCATTTCTGAACCGAGTTCACTCCTCGTTTCAGTCCTGTTTCACTGAACCAGTTTAACCTGCCATTCCAGCCATGTCTATCTCATGAGATATAAAATCTTGACCCAATGCATTGGAGGGAGATATAGGTCCCACCCATCTCATAATGATATCATTCTTATGTGTTCCACAAAATCATAAACCATACATCATAGCATAACCCATGTAATAAAAATGGGAATCTTAAACATCATGACATCATAAAACAATTCATATAAGATAAAGGAATTCATAAAAATAATTCCATCACAACATAATGAAATCAATGTATTAATAGGGATAGATACAGAACCTTTTATTATCTTAGATGGAAAATAATTTTGATAAAACACTTGAACTCCATTCTTGAAGAAAATATCCTTTCTACATTAAAAACATGTTTCCTTTCTTAACATGTCATACAATTTTAAACTAAAAGAAGTTGATTAAAAATAAACTTGAAAACTTGTAAAGGAAGCATTTTGGAAATAATGTTTTAAAAATCCATTCATTTCGTATAAGTTAAAAAAACATTCTTCTCGAACTTTTGTCGGAAAAGTCAAAAAGTACCTCGTACGAAAAACGACAAAAGATTCCTTTCATAACTTTTACTAAAAACTCACCGCAGGGTAAAAGTGGATTTAAACAATTATAGGTGGATGGAAATAATATTACATATTGAGGAAACATGGATGTGGATGATAAAATACACCCCAGTAAATACCAAAGTATAAAAAATCTCAGATAAAATGAGATTGTGATATTTCCCTTACCTTAGGTCCGATTTGCTTTGTAAGTGTCAGAACCTCCTGTATAATGATTTAAATAATGTTATTGACTTATTCCATAATAATACTTATTTTTATGATATCATATATGGTCATCTTCTTAGATTCTTATTAGTAATATTTCCTTACTACTTGTTTATTCGGTTGTTT
This sequence comes from Viscum album, assembly GCA_963277665.1. NCBI lineage: Eukaryota > Viridiplantae > Streptophyta > Magnoliopsida > Santalales > Viscaceae > Viscum > Viscum album. Next base: position 963,830,087 of record OY728163.1, on the reverse strand, counting down.
ATTACTTTTTGTTCTTATGCGTGTTTTGTCGAATAAATTCTTATCCTTCTTTTTAGGTTATATATACCTCATTTACAGAATGGTATTAGTGTAATATATATCATATTAATTCATTCAATTCATTTATATAATCATTATTCAATGAAGATCATGTAGAACGAGTCGCATCACATCATGGAGACGATATTCCGTACGTACACACGAGTGATGATATCATTCCTATGATCATGGAATTGTATTGGAGTGTATGTATACTATTTCAAGATCAATATAACTTCACAATAATCATATATATTCATTCTTTACACCATTATACCCATCCAAGTAAGGTGGTGGTGGAAAATAGATTACACCACGGCGTGGAGACGGTATTCCGTACGTACGCACGCGCGGTGATTTAATTTTCCGTAGGATGGATAGATGGTGAAATAGGGTTGTTTCATACTTATAATAACATATCAATATATGAGTGAAACCTATGTTATTACTTCATACTGAAACAACTAAAGAAGAAGAAGTGGAAGAAGAAATAAAGTTGAAAGAATTGGTAACGGACATTACCTCTTCTTTGAAACGCCTCTTTGAGATCTCCTTTTAGGGCACTAAAATTGGAATTTGAAGAAATCCAAGACCTCTAGGATGTTTCTAGCGATATGGAGAGGATAAATCTTCAGGTTTTTGCCGAGCTTGAAGGATCAACGTGGTGTGAGGAAGAGGGGGAGGAGGTTCCCTTTTATAAGCGAGGAGAGGGGCACCTTTGGAATAACTAAAACTATTATTTTATTATAAAGTCAAATTCGGTTTTTAATAGCTCCAAATTGATATATTTCTAAGATAAGGTGGGGATGGGTCGAAATCATCTCATTAAATATAATTTATACATGTTTATCTTCCTATTTTAACCTTATCATTTAGATTTAACATTAAGTTAAATAATTTTACTTTTACCGTGTCTTCTTGTGTTCTTATACTATAAGGTTAATAAACTTTCAATAAGAATCTAAACGAACCCCAAGTTGTTTATTATTAATATATATAACCTTATATAAGTCATTTTCCTGAACCTTAGATTTTTAGGAATAAAATAATAATTAATAATATAATATTTGTTTTAAAAACAATTTTATGTCAATTTTGACACTATCTAGTAATTGATTTTTGTGAAAATAATAACAGAATAATTAGTTCTAAAAAAGTTAATTAAATCAATAATATCATGTCATATTAACCTATATAATTCGTGGAATTCATAAAAAGTCTCAAATTATATTTATTTGGGTATTTATAACATCAATTATGTCAATATTTCGTTAATAAGATAATTACTACATCATCATTTTGTCATAAATAAATTAAATTATTTAAAGTATAAAAATTAAAAATAAAATATCATTATGTAGGAAATAATTTTATCTTTCAAATGAATATTCATAGTCTAATTTATCTTTTGTATAACCATATATTAAAAATGATTTAGTTATTAAACATTGATTTTAACTATTGTAACCCTTCTTTAAATAAATTAATAATAAATGTCCTAATCTAATACAAGTGGGCCTAAATGGTCATATTTTATTCCTAAGGTTGTTTTTGGTCAAATTTCACTTATCCAATAGAATTAGGACATGTGTTAGGGAAATAATAATAACATTTTTACCCTTAATTACCCTATTTACTTTTAACTGTTGTAAATAAAAGTAAAAAGTTACTATTCACCAAAAATTATTTTCATCTCATTGAACCAAATTTTACTTACCGACATCAACTGTGTCTCTCAGATTTTTGAAATTCCACTCACTAAAGCGGTAAAATTATGTTTTATGAAAAATTCAGTTTTTTAAATACCACTTAGTGGTTTCACTATTCATCAAAAATTGAAACTTTTCAGAAAAATACCAAAATTTCACCCTAGGATAATTTCGATATTCCGAATCCAAAAATGAAGTCAGTTTTGAAAAATAAAATTTATAAAATTTCAAAAAGTGGTTATTACTATTCATAATGGATAGTTTTAATAATATTTTAATAGCATATCGTTGTTTAGTGAAACTCGGTATTGCGTACGACGCAAGCTATCGAGGAAGGTCGCGATTTCGTGTAAAGCAAGCCAAGCAAGTGAAATATTCATTTGATGATTTATATAACATAAAAGTCTCAGGTGTTACATTCTACCCCACTTAAAATAAATTTCACCGTCGAAATTTGTCACTTTGTAACAAACAGATGAGGATACCTCTCCCTCATCATATCCTCAAGCTCCCATGTAACTTCTTCTAATTGGTGGTTCCTCCATAAAAACATCACCAAGCGAGTGGTCTTGTTTCGTAGGAATTTTTCGCGATGATCCAGAATCTCTATCAGCTGTTCTTCATAAGAAAGATCTTTCTCCAGTGGTACAACTTCTGAGATAAGTACATGTGAAGGATCAGGTATGTACTTTCTCATGAGAGATACATGGAACACATCGTGAACTTGAGATAGATTCGGTGGAAGCGCCAATCGGCAAGCTACCGTCCCAACATAATCCAGTATTTCGAAAGGACAGATATATCTAGGGCTCAACTTCCCCTTCTTTCCAAATCTCATGACCCTCTTCCAGGGAGATATTCGTAAGAACACTTTATCACCCACTTCAAACTCTATGTCTTTTCTTCGGTTGTCGGCACATCTTTTCTGTTGACTCTCAGCTGCTCTTTTATGTTGTTGAATAGATCGGACATTTTCTGCCATCTCATCAACAAGATCAGGTCCTAATAGCTTTCTTTCCGCAACTTCATCCCAGCAAGTTGGAGTCCTGTATTTCTTTCCATAGAGAGCTTCATAAGGAGCCATCTGATTACTAGAGTGAAAGATATTATTATTAGAAAATTCCACCAAAGGTAGGTGTTGATCCCAACCACCTTTGAAATCCATAGAGCAGACTCTCAACATATCTTCTAGAGTTTGAATTGTTCTCTCAGACTGACCGTCTTTCTGAGGATGATAAGCAGTGCTGAAACTCAACTCTGTATCCATAGTATGTTGAAGACTTCTCCAAAACTTTGAGTTAATCCTCGGATCCCGATCATATATAATAGAAAGTGGTACTCTATGCAATCTTACCACTTCCTTTACATATATCCTGGCAAGCTAATCTAGAGAGAAATCCTCTTTAATAGCGATGAAGTGTGCTGGCTTTGTAAGACGATCAACTATGACCCACATAGTATTATTACCTTTGGATGTTTTAGGAAGTCCTGTGACAAAGTCCATTGTGATGTTTTCCCATTTCCATTCAGGTATGGGTAATGGTTGTAACATCTCCTTAGACTTCTATCTCTCAGCTTTAACTTGCTGACAAACCAAGCATCGAGAGACATATTCAGCAACATCTCTTTTCATGCCATCCCACCAGAAGTACTCTTTCAGGTCCCTATACATTTCGTGCTTCCAGGATGAATAGAGAATAAAGAACTATGAGCCTCATCCAGCTGCTCCTTCTTTAATTCAGGGATGGGAGGAACACAAACCTGATTACTGAACTTTATTATCCCACCATAATCAAGGTTGAATTCAGGAACATTTCTCACCTTATTTTGTAACTCAACATCTTCTTTCTATGCCTCTTCAATCTTCACATGTATAGATGGTTGAACATTCATTTGAGAAAGATACGATTTTCCCCATTCATTATAATTCCATGATCCATCCTTTGTAAATCCATAAATATTGGATCTTTTGTGATCCTCATCATGGATAAACTGGCATGGTCTTGTCGACTTAATGCATCTGCCACCTTGTTTGCTTTCCCAGGGTGGTAATGGATTGAGAAGTCGTAATCCTTAATCATCTCCAACCATCTTCTTTGGCGCATATTCAGTTCCTTTTGTGTGAAAATATACTTTTAAACTTTTATGATCAGTATAAATGTCACAACTTTCTCCATCAAGATAATTCCTCCAAATCTTTAATTCAAAGAGAACCGCAGCTAACTCCAAATCATGAGTTGGGTAATTTTGCTCATGTATTTTCAATTGTCGTGAGTCATAAGCTATCACCATATCATTTTCCATAAGAACACACCCCAATCCCTTATTGGATGTATCACTGTATATCACAAACCATTCTCCACTACAAGGCAGTGTGAGCACATGTGCACTAGATAACCTTCTTATCAACACCTTGAAATTCTCTTCACATTCCTCCGTCCAAACAAACTTAACTCCTTTCTGAGTCAACTTGGTTAGTGGATTAGATAATCATAAAAAATATTTCACAAAACGTCGATAATATCCAGCCAAACCAAGAAAACTTCGGATCTCAGTTACTGTTATTGGTCTCGACCATCTTTCGATAACCTCTGTTTTTGCTGGATCCACAGATATCCCCTCTTTTGAGATTATGTGACCCAAAAATGCAACTTTTTGAAGCCAAAATTCACACTTGGTAAATATTGCATAAATCTTCTCCTTTCTCCGGGTCTTCAATATAATTATCAAGTGATCTTCATGTTATTACTTGCTCTTTGAATAGATAATAATATCGTCTATAAAGACTACCACAAAATGATCAAGATAGTCTCTAAAGACTCTATTCATCAGATCCATGAAGATAGCAGGGGCATTAGTAAGACCAAATGGCATCACTATAAATTCATAGTGTCCATACCTTGTACGGAAATCCGTCTTTGGTATATCCTCCCTTTTGACCCTTAATTGATGATACCCTGAATGAAGATCGATCTTGGAAAAGAATTGAGCTTCGCGTAGTTGCTCAAATAAGTCATCAATGCGCGGGAGAGGATATTTGTTATTGATAGTGATCTTGTTATGTTCTCGATAATCAATGCAGAGTCTCATTGATCCATCTTTCTTCTTAACAAACAGAACAGGTGCTCCCCAAGGTGACACACTAGGGCGTATGAACCCCTTATCAAGATTCTCTTGGAGTTGCTTCTTCAATTCCTACAACTCAATTGGGTCCATTCTATAAGGTGTCTTTGAAATAGGCAAAGCACCTGGTACGAGTTCTATTGAAATATCAACTTCACGATTTGGTGGAAGAACCGGTAATTCCTCCAGAAATACATCATCAAACTCTCGTACAATGGGAATATTCTTAATCGTGAGTTTCTCACCAACCATTTGAGATAAATAACCTTCATTTAGTGGAATCAAGAACCATAATATGGAAGAAATTTCCACTGGATTTTTATTTTCATCCTTGCATTGATAGACGATCATAGATTGATTGGAATATGAAATGTGACTTCCCTTCTTTGGAAATTGATATGAGATCCATATAAAGAAAGCCAATCCATGCCAAGAATCACATCAAATTCCACTATAGGAAGGATCACAAGATTTGCAGGAAGCACTTTCCAACAAACTTCGATCAGAGAAGAATTATAAACTTTTAATGCGACTGTTGTGCCATTAGGGGTTGTCACAGCTAGCTCAACATCTAATTGTTGAGGAAATATGGTGATATCCTTAGAAAATTCTTTAGAAATAAAAGAGTGGGTGGATCCAGAATCAAATAAAACATTTGATAATTTAGAGTGGATGGTATGTGTACCTTTCACCACATCGTTATCACACTCCACATCGCTGATAGAAATTGCATGTGACTTTCCTTTGTCTTTAGCCCTAAGATTTTGTCGGCGTCGACCATAATCATCAACCCTTGGATTCGGGCATTGATTGGCATAATTCCCCATCTCCTTGCACTAGAAACATTGAAGTGTAGTAGGTTCATTCTGTGTATCCCTTCCATTGTTTGAATCATTAGGCATCTTCTTCCCATCATTGCGGCAATCAAATGCCCTATGAAATTCCTTTACACATTTGAAACATTTACTTGTCCCTTTAAGACAACTCCCTCCATGTTTCTTTCCACACATTGAGCATAAGGGAAATCTCATCTTCTTTTCAGTGTGCTCTTTAGATTTTCCTTTGAATTCCATTTTCCTCTTCTTATCAAACCCATATGACTGATGGGTTACTCCAATCTCCATCTCGACTTTGAGAGCACATCGAACGATTTCCTCGTAACTATTGAAGTCCCTTATGGCTAACACCCTTCGAAGACTTGGTTTGAAGCCACAAAAGAATCAATCGATCTTACTCTCAGGTTGGATAATAACACCAGAAGCGTACCTTGCAAGTCTTGTAAAATTTTCTTCATAGGTACCAACAGATTCATCATCCATTTGCTTTAGTTCAAGAAACTCCTTCTCCATCATTTTTCGGAGAATACGAGGGATGTACTTATTGAAAAATAAGTTCTTGAACTCTTCCCATTCCATGGACTCAATTTCATCCCTTTGCCTCATATTCTTAATAAGATTCCACCATTGATCAGCATCACCTTCCAAACGATACACTGCTAAGATGAATTTATCATGTTCAGAACATTGAAGAACTAAAAATATCTTTTCAGTAGTACTAATCCATTGTTCAGCAACTAATGGATCAGTAGACCTGCTGAATGAAGGTGGACGCTGTCTCATGAAGGATTCAACAGAATGTTGCTCCTTTCTTTGCTTGTTTGGAAGTCCTGCATGATTCATAGCTTGAGAAAGTTGTGTGAGCATGTCTATAAGATTTTTCATTCCATCTCCCATAACGTTTGGTTGCTCCGGGGGACAATCATTACATTGCCCATCACATTCCGCATTAACACAGTTCCTTCGGGTTCCAAACATTGAATAAATCCAAGAAGAATAGTGTGAGCAACACTAATTATAATAGAAAAACCACATAATCAAGAATAAAATTTCACACTTAAGGTGTTATCCTAGGTTATTCTTGGCCATTTCTAAAACAATAATATTGTGTTCTATGCTTTGACTTGTCCTTAGAGTTCTTACTAAGGTTTTCACATCCTAGTTTCCAAAGGTTTACTATACCTTTCCTCTGATACCAACTATAACGACCCATACTTTACATACATTGATATTACATCATAATTGAAGCACACTTATTACAACATATAACAAAACCAAGAAAGGACCGTATAGGTATAATGTCTTTAGAAACTGGGAAATATAAACAACTGGTTCATAAAGCTTCTACACTGTCTCACATTTATTTCATCATATCTATAGTCCATTTTGGAATATCTTACTTAATAACCTACTTCCTGACCTGGGGAAAGAAAAAATACAAAAGGGTGAGCTCAAATGCTCAGTAAGGGTAAACAAAAGAAATATCAATCACATCATATACATAAGAATATTAACTTTTTGAAATCTTAACCTGCAAAAGAAATCATAATTTCATAACATGGGATAAATCATAGTAGTGAAATGTAATCCCAATAATCATAACTTAAAACATGAAACATTGTGGCATACACACATAATCATTGAGAATCAATTCTTTTTAGTCAAGACTCATTTCCAAGACTATCTTAGTGGACAAATTCCATTTCTGAACCGAGTTCACTCCATGTTTCAGTCCTATTTCACTGAACCGGTTTAACCTGCCATTCCAGCCATGTCTACCTCATGAGATATAAAATCTTTACCCAATGCATTGGAGAGAGATATAGGTCCCACCCATCTCACAATGATACCATTCTTATGTGTGCCACAAAATCATAAACCATACATCATAGCATAACCCATGTAATAAAAATGGGAATCTAAAATATCGTGACATCATAAAACAATTCATATAAGATAAAGGAATTTATAAAAATAATTCCATCACAACATAATCAAATCAATTTATTAATAGGGATAGATACAGAACCCTTTATTATCATAGATGGAAAATAATTTTGATAAAACACTTGAACTCGTTTGTTGAGGAAAATATCATTTCTACTTCAAAAACATTTTTCCTTTCTTAACATGTCATACAATTTTAAACTAAAAGAAGTTTATTAAAAATAAACTTGAAAACATGTAAAGGAATCTTATTGGAAATAATGTTTTAATAATCCATTCATGCTATATAAGTAAAAAAACATTCTTCTCGTACTTTTGTCAGAAAAGTTATAAAGTACCTCGTACGAAAAACGACAAAAGATTCATTTCATATCTTTTACTAAAAACTCAACGAAGGGTAAAATTGGATTTTAAAAATTGTAGGTGGATGGAAATAATATTACATATTGAGGAAACATGGTTGTGGAGGATAAAATACACCCCAGTAAATACCAAAGTATAAACAATCTCGGATAAAATGAGATTGTGATATTTCCCTTACCTTAGGTCTGATTTGCTTCGTAATTGTCCAAACCTCCTGTATAATGATTTAAATAATTTTATTGACTTATTACAGAATCATACTTATTTTTATGATATCATATATGGTCATATTAGTATCTTTTTATTAGTAATATTTCATTACTACTTGTTTATTCGGGTGTTTATTACTTTTTGTTCTTATGCGTGTTTTGTCAAATAAATTCTTATCCTTCTTTTTAGGTTATAGATACCTCATTTCCAGAATGGTATTAGTTTAATATATATCATACTAATTCATTCAATTCATTTATATAATCATTTTGCAATGATGATCATGTAGAACGAGTCGCATCACATCATGGAGACGGTATTCCGTACGTACGCACGAGTGATGATATCGTTCCTATGATCGTGGAATTGTATTGGAGTGTATGTATACTATTTCAGAATCAATATAACTTCGAAATAATCATATATATTCATTCATTACACCATTATACCCATCCAAGTAAGGTGGTGGTGGAAAATAGATTACACCACGACATAGAGACGGTATTCCGTACGTACGCACGTGCGGGGATTTCTTTTTCTGTAGGAGTGATAGACGGTGAAATAGAGATGTTTAATACTTATAATGAAATATCAGTATATGAGTGATACTGATGTTATTACTTCAAAACGAAAAAACTAAAGAAGAAGAAGTGGAAGAAGAAATAAAGTTGAAAGAATTGGTAACAGACATTACCTCTTCTTTGAAACGCCTCTTTGAGATCTCCTTTTAGGGCACTAAAATTGAACTTTAAAGAAGACCACAACCTCTAGGATGTTTCTAGTGAAGTGGAGAGGAGAAATTGGTAGGGTTTGACCAAGCATGAAGGCTCAAAGTGGTGTTAGGAAGAGGGGGAGGAGGTCCCCTTTAATAAGGGAGGAGAGGGGCACCTTTGGAATAACAAAAAATATTATTTTATTATAAAGTCAAATTAAGTTTTTAATAGCTAAAAATTGATATATTTCGAAGATAAGGTGGGGATGGATCGAAATCATCTCATTAGATATAATTTAGACAAGTTTAGGTTCCTATTTTAACATTATCATTTAGATTTAACATTAAGTTAAATAATTTTACTTTTACCGTGTCTTCTTGTGTTCTTATACTATAAGGTTAATAAACTTACTATAAGAAGCCAAAAGAACCCCAATTTGTTTATTATTAATATATATAACTTTATCTAAGTCATTTGGCCGAAATATAGATTTTAAGGAATAAAATAATAATTAATAATATAATATTTGTTTTAAAAAATATTTTATGTCAATTTTGACACTATTTAGTAATTGATTTTTTTAAAAATCATAACAGAATGATTAGTTAGAAAAAAGTTAATTAAATCAATAATAACATGTCATATTAACCAATAAAATTAGTGGAATTCATAAAAAGTCTCAAATTATATTTATTTGGGTATTTATAACATCAATTATGTCAATATTTCATTAATAAGATAATTACCGCATCATCATTGTGTCATAAATAAATTAAATTATTTAAAGTCTAAAAATTACAAATAAAATATAATTATGTAGGAAATCTTTTTATCTTTCTAATTAATATTTATAGTCGAATTTATCTTATGTATAACCCTATATTAAAACTGATTTAGGTAATAAACATTGATTTTAATTATTTTAACCCTTCTTTAAATAAATTAATACTAAATGTCCTAATCTAATCCAAGTGGGCCTAAATGGTCATATATTATTCCTAAGGTTGTTTTTGGTCGAATTTCACTTATCCAATAGAATCAGGACATGTGTTAGGGAAATAATAATAACATTTTTACCCTTAATTACCCTATTTACTTTAACTATGGTAAATAAAAGTAAAATATTACTATTCACCAAAAATTATTTTCATCTCATTGAACCACATTTTACTTACTGACATCAACCGTTTCTCTCAGATTTTTGAAATTCCACTCACAGAAGCGGTAAAATTAAGTTTTATGAAAAATTCAGTTTTTTAACTACCACTTAGTGGTTTCACTATTCATCAAAAATTGAATGTTTTCAGAAAAATACCAAAATTTCACCCTAGGCTAATTTCAAAATTCCGAATCCAAAAATGAAGTCAATTTTGAAAAATAAAATTTATAAAATTTCAAGAAGTGGTTATTACTATTCATAACGGCTAGTTTTAATAATATTTTAATAGTATATCGTTGTTTAGTGAAACTCACTATTACGTACGATGCAAGCTATTGAGGAAGGTCGCAATTTCGTGTAAAGCAAGCCAAGCAAGTGAAAGATTCCTTTGATTATTTATATAACATAAAAGTCTCGGGTGTTACAATGTTGGAGCATACTCCAACTTCACAAGTCCTTGTTCCATCTTCCCCTTGATGAATTGATTTTTGATCAAAATTTTCTTTTCCCTTGAGTGATGGAATGTATTTTTTTCTATGATTGATAGACCATAAATTATCACACTAGAATCTGATTAGAGACATCACTTCAATGCTCATATCATGAAGTTGTTGCTTCATCCACAATAACTGTGTGCATGATTGAGTGGGGTAAATATACTCAGCTTATGCGGTGCTCAATGAAATGCAATCTGGAATCTCTCTTAGCCAATTAATAGACAATCCACTATGTTATAAAGAACCCCCTGATGGTGATATTATGTTATTTTATAAACCATCCCAATCTACATCAGTATATCCCAATAACATTGACTGAGATTTTTCATTATATATCAAGCCAAAATCTACCATTCCTTTGATATAATGATGTATTATTTTCACTGCAATCATGTAGATTTACATGGGATTGTTTTGAGATCATGCTTCTTGGAATGCAGAAAATACAATGTCAGATCGTGTCGCGGTTATGTACAAAAAAACTATTAATTATTTTCCTATATTCTATGATGTCATCTACCTTACAATCATCATCGTTCAACTGTTTCATCTAGGTAGCAACCAGAGTCTTCATCTCCTTGGAATTTTCTATTCGAAATCTCTTAAAAACTTCTTTAACATATTTGTATTTAAAAATTAAAGTATCATTCTTCCTTCTTTCACCAATAAACCAATGAATAATATCAGCTCACCAATTATTTACATTTAATACTCATTTTTTATGAATTCATAAATTTGCCTACAATGTGCTTCATCTGATCCATCGAAGATTATTTCATTGAAAAAAATAACACCATCATACTTCGATTAGTATCATTTTTGAAATTGATATTGTAATCAATTACACCAAACTGTAATCCAAGCTTCTTCAAATACTGATAAAGTCTCAAGTACATTGATCGTGGTGCTTGTTTCATCCCATATAGAGATTTCTTCAACTGAAAAACTTTTTTCTCATCTTTATTAAAGAGAAAACTCTCTAGCCACTCAATATAATATTCTTCCTTCAATACTCTATTAAACATGCATATTTTTCATCCATCTAATACACTTTGAACTTATATTTCACTACAATGGCTAGGAATAATCTATTTTTCTCTAACCTTGGAACCAGTGCAAAATCTCATCAACATCTATACCCTCTATCTAGGTGTATCCCATAAACACTAGTCTATATTTGTTTCAAACAATTGTTTCATCTTTATTCATATTACTATGATAAACACATATATTTCCGATGACATTCTTATTTGTTGGCCTCAAAACAATCTCTCATGTCTTGTTATTCTCAATTTAATCCATCACTTCATTCGTTTCCTTAACCACATTTTTATCTTCAGCTACATCAGAAAACCATTTACACTCAACCTAAAATAAAAATTAGGTCTACTTTAGTGATTTCATTCTTCTTCTCGGAACATGCACTATATGATCACTAATGAAATATTTCCTGTCAATTTTAGCCTGAATATTTGGCTTCTGTGATGATACTGACTTTATTACCTCTTTTTCATCATCAATATCTTTTTCTGAATCATCATATGCTAATTCTTTACCCCTATGTTACTTTTCTATTCCTCACATTCATCTAGAAACTGTTCATTTTACTATTGATTATGCTCTTCATTTTCCACAATAGTGACATCATTTCTGTCAACTACTTTTTCTGGCCTCTTATTAAACTGTTTGTATGCTTTGATTTTGCCTGATTATCCTTATAATATCCACTCATCTCCATGTGAATAAAATTTCCTATGTTTTTTTGATAATGAAGTACCAAAATCTAAATATTAATAATTATTTCAATACTAGTTTCTATCTGTACAACATCTCATATAGAGTATTTCCTTTAATCAGATACAACAATGACATATTAGATATTTATACTAATGTCAATAATTCTTCCTTCCAAAATTAATTTTTTACGTCTTTTTCTATAAGCATCATTCTATCCATTTTTTTATGATTTGATCTCTCCTTTCAAGCACCCCATTCTGTTGGGGAGTTCACAATGAAAAAACTTGATTAATTATCCTATATTTCTTGAGATAGTCATCCATTTGATTATTTCTTTCCATACCATTTTCATTAATAGACATCATAATTTTCGGCACAAGCATTATTTATGATTCCCTCTTATACTGCTTTAAACAGTTAAACACATCAGACTTATGTGAAATGAAAAATAACAATGTCATTCTACTATAATCATTAATGAAAATAATGTAATACCTCTTTCCATCAATGGCTCTTGGTGTGATAGGTCCACATCCATCAACTTGCTCAAATTTTTTCACTCTTGTAAATTTCTTTTACTTTTCTTTGTATTTATTTCTGATGATCTTCGATTGTTGACATGAATCACACATATGTGTAAGATCACATGATAACTTATGGAGGTCTCTTAATGAATCCTGCATTACTAGATCTTCCAGGTATTGTTTGAATAGATGACCAAGTAATTTATTCCACAACTTGTTTTGTTATTCTCTAGACAGAAAGCACATATCTTCTCCACCACTTACCAGACAAGGATTTTACTTGAAGAACCATTGAACCATATCTTCCATTAATGATACATGTTTTCATAATAAAACTTATAGAATTCATTGAGTCACACAGCTCATGGACACTATGGAAATTGTGACTGAGACCTTCTGCTACTGAGACATCAGCATGTCTCATTTTTTGCCCCTAAACTTTTCCTTTCTGAAGACAATAATCTTCAAGACATCATCATTTTTGAACTTTAAACCCCATATTTTTTCATATTTTATGCCTGTAACAAGATCCTTATTTCCTATAATATGGTATGTGCAACTGCGATCAAGGATCCATACTCCAGAAGAATAAGATTCTTTAAGAAAAATTTCTACCACCAGTACCTTCTCATCCTTTTTATTTTTATTCCAGGTATTTTATCTCACAATCGATGTAGTTTGAAAATCTTGATCATCCTCAGTGTACGATGTCACAACTTCATCCTCCAAAGATTCAAATCAGTTTTGCATTTTCAACTCACCAGTTGGTTTGTTTTTTTTGCAACTATTTTTATTCGGCCTTGGCACATTCCTCTACATTGATGATTTAAAATATATATCCACATTCCAAATTCTCTACAAAAAAAAAAACAATTTCCCTCAATGGATGCCCTATAATAGAGATTACTTTTTGGATTCCATTATTGTTCTTGCAACCTTTGATATCTCTTGGCTATAGAACACACATACTGTGAATGTCACAACATTCCACAAAAATAACACCTGATATAGATTGCATTCCTATATGTCATGTCTACACCACTAGGTCTCCCATGGGTTATCTTAATATTCATATTCTTCTTCATTCCCAAATCCATATTCAATTATAGAATGGGTTCTTACTGTTTGACATCAATTTTCATAGCTTTCTATTTTTGGTCAATCCCCACATTAGCCTCATCATTTGAATATAAATGATGCTTTATTTATTTAGAACCACTATTCTCCACTTTCAGCTTCTCGGTTTTTTGAGTGATCTGCTTTCCGAATGTCAAATCAGTAGTTAAGAGTTTTTATTGAAAAATTACCTTTATCGAAAAACCGACAACTTCTCCTTCACGTTCTTCGATATGCTTGTTTTCATATTTCATTGTGTTATTCAAGACATCCATTTCATTTTTCTATTCCTCAAACATGATTTTATACACACTAAATTATTTTGTGTCCCCTGGTGTTGTTGACTTGAGTTTCTCAATTTATTCCATAAACTAAGACTTGTCTACATATTGCTGTTGCATATAGAGTTTGGAGTCATGAACTACATTATTTGATTTATTTGTTTTGTCTCTCCAAAAATAAATCTCTTCTACAGTAGCCCCTAACTCAGCTTGCATATAAATTATTCCTTCAACTTCATCTTCTTCATCAGTGTTTGTTTCTTCCTTTTTCTAAATACTACCAAAAACTTCCACCATAGAATTTTCTACACGATCATTGTAGTTTTCTATCTCTTCCACCTCCTCAGCCTCATAATCATATGAACTATCAAATTCCTATGAAAGAATATTTTTCTTCTTAACAAAATTTATCTTGAACTATTTCTTTCTTTTCATATATGCTGATGACTTCTTCTTGATAATTTCATCTTCATCGACATCATCATCTTCTTAGAACGTTTTGGGGGTCCTTTACACAACATAGCCGACCATTCCACATCTAATGTAGGTATGTGTATGTCTTCTTTTAATCATTCCTTTTCCTCTATAACGATTTGAGGAAAGGAATAAAATCACCTCATCTGTCTCTTCTTCTTCCTGAGTATCTTCAATTATGAGCTTCTTCATGGATTTCAATGCCACAACATTGGATTTCCCATTTTCCACACCATCATTATCATCATTTTGAATTTCCTATTCTATAAGGGTACTATTCAAATTAACCAGTGCCAACTATTTCGGTTCCATGTCTTTAAATACTAGTACCTTTGGATTGAAGCAAGGTGGAAGTTTACTCAAGACGTATTTTACAATATTTATGTCTTTGAAGACTTCACTAAGACCTTGCATGTATTCTACTACAATATTTACCCAACCAAACAATGCATCAATAGACTCATTAAATTTCATTATATGATCTTCATACTTGTTCCACAACACATTAAACTTTTCTTATTTGACATTTGAATCTCCTT
This sequence comes from Viscum album, assembly GCA_963277665.1. NCBI lineage: Eukaryota > Viridiplantae > Streptophyta > Magnoliopsida > Santalales > Viscaceae > Viscum > Viscum album. The sequence goes on along the minus strand of OY728163.1, from coordinate 963,814,820 downwards.
TAAATACATTCAAAAGTTTTTCCCATATAGCATGTGATGTTTTTCATTACATGAAATTCATATAGATAACATTGGATAGGGATCCCCATAAAAAAATTTCACTTGGAATCAGAATCCAATTATCTTCTCTAAAATTACAATAATGAACCACTATTAATATCGGTTTTTATACCATGAATTGCTGCTATAAACACATCAATTCTCAAAGATTGGATGTTGTGTTGCATCTGATTCTTCCATTGCTGATAATTGTTACCATCAAATATCGGAATACCTTTATGATTGGTGACCTCTATTTGAGATAGAAACACTGATATCAACCTTTCCCTCTTATACTAATTTTTAGGTCCACAAGGATAGATTCCCTGAGGGGGGGGGGGTGAATCAGGTTATAAATGATTAAAATAGTTTCCCCTTTGATCTGTTATCATTGTTAGAAAACCCTCTTCTCTTTCCTTCCCATTGTAGAGTATGACCAAATATTAAATCATGTACAAGACACAACAGTTTTAATTGGTTCACCTTCACTGGGCTACATCAATAAAACATACACCAGTGATGTTCCAATGTACCAAATATAATATACACGCACTATTGTTAAATTCTGGAATCAAACTAACTGTCCATCCTTGTTTACAACCATTCAAAATTTGAGACATCACTAATTTCTCAACTGAAGTGAGATCAATGCTTCTTCTGAAGATTCAATCAATGTTTAATGACTTGTAGTTCCTTTCATTATCTCTAATGACTGAATCCTTCAATATACGTAGATGCTATATTGAAGTCCAAATTGCATCCACTGATGAATATCACTTTTCCACAGATCACTGGGAAACAACCTTTGGAAATACATTAAAAACATCCGTACATAATTAAGCTCCCAATTATAAAAAGTTCAAAGAAGCCTTCACGATGTCCCTAATTCTTTACAAATCACACACCATTGCAGAGCTCACTACTTCACATAGCAGACTACATTGTAGATCTCTATCCTTCACAGAGATTATACCCCTACAGATATCAATCCATCATAAAGAGACCTCATTTGAGAATCTCACTGAGCCAATGCAGAACACACCACTTTCACAGAACTTGATTACCCACCACGAAGCTCCTTCTTTTCGTGAAGTACAATTCCTCTGTGATCATCCATTTCTATTTGAGAGCTACATATTTTTCATGTAAAGACTCTCTACTCTTCTCAATGGGTTCGAGACCTATTTACAGGCGATTTCATCAATTCAAGAACCTTCCGCGCAATGTCAGCACCAAGTCATCTCAAATCTCAAAGATATAAAATTTTTATTGAAATTCTTTCTCTATTGAGAAGCATCATGTTAATTTTTGGATCACAGATCACGTCATAATTGCAGGGTGTTCCATAAATTCATATGAGCCACCACCAAAAATATCCCTACAATGCTCTTCACTTATTCTATTCACGAAGCTCATTGTAATCGTAGATATCACCATCAAAATTCATCCAGTCTCAATGAAATCTGATTCATGATGCCCATCATCACAAAACTCAAGACTTTTTCATATTTTTGAGATATGTTCAAGGAAATCCACTATTTGTGATGCTCACCAAAATCTAAATTTTGGTGTAAAAAATTTTGGAAAACACTTGAAAATGATGCCACCTTGTATCTGGTCTTTTGTATCACCTCCAGATCATTCATTCCTTTTTCAGGGTTCTTTTTCAACATGGATTGTATAAAAATTCTCTAGAACTCGACAATTCACCATAAAAACATACTTTTTTAACAAAAAAACAACCGACAAAGCTTAAATGTTACCTTGAGGGATTTATTCCCAACAATCTCACCTTTTTTGGTTTGTTGAAAACTCTCCTCAAAACCAGTCTCTGCACTTTGATACCTCACTAAAGCTCATTCCTTTATCTACCATCATTCACCTCTTGCGATTCAGATAGAGACAGAAGATTCAACTTCCACATACTCTAATCCAACATGAGAAATGTTCGACATGATAAATAAGGGTAGTATGAAAAGTTAATCAATGAATCATATCATTTCTCACACAAATCATTGATACCATACTGGTACCAATAAAATTCTTTCATCCCAAACCTCAGCTATTGTGATATCTAATATTTGATCGATCACCGCAAGTATCATCAATTTTGACACTCCCTACTATCTTATTGCTCCCCATATCTCACTACTCCACATGTCAGCTTTTCCCCATGTCATGAAATAAGAAATTTAATCCCATAAAAGACACACTTTCTCCCCCTTGAATAGTCACATTTTCTACCACTTTGTCAACGAACCCAAATTCCACTCATTTGTTGTTTTCAACAGAGTAGAGAACAAAGATCATAACATTAGAAATAACACACCATACCTCGGGGATAGGTGGCCCACATATTTACTCTTTAATGTATGTGGAGTCAACTGGACTCACAGATCCGGTTGATGTCTGTCAAAATCTTCTTTTGGTAAGATTGTTGTCAGAATTTCTAGAACATGTAACTCTTTAGGCACATAATTATACTTCAAAAGTCTTAGTTCCACCTTCTCCTTGATTATATAATAGTAAATATCAATTTTATTGTTCTTTTAGTGATATAATAGATTTTTATATGATTTATATCACATGAATTTTCACACTTTATTCTGATTGAAGACATCATATCAACACTCAGATCATCAAGCAGTAGCTTCATCCATAAACGCATGGTCGATGCTTGAGTGGGGAAAATATACCCAGCATTTGTGGTGCTTAATGAAATGAAAAATTACAACATTATTATCGAATAAATACTCAATCAACAATGATAGAGTGCTCCTCTTGATGTTGATTTTCTGTCATTTGGTGATCCAGTTCAATCTGCATCTGTATATCTAACTGAGATTTGTCATTATATATCAAGAATAAATCCACCATTACCTTAATATAAGGAAGTATTATTTTCACTAAAATATTGTGGCTTTCCTTGGGATTTCTCTGATATCTCACAACGTGGCATGTTTCAAATACAATGTTAGACCTTGTTGCGGTCAAGTACAACAAAATTATAATTATTTACCTATATTATGTGATGTTAACTACCTTGCCATCATCATATTTGGACAGTTTCATCCAGATAGCAACTAGAGTCTTCATCTCCTTGAACTTTTTCATTCCAAAGTTACACATAAATTACTTAGACTATTTGGATTCAGAAATTGAAATATAATTCCTTCCTCGTGTCACCTATAAACCAAGTAAGAGTGTTAGCTCACTGATCATTGACTTTTCCATCTCATTTTTATTGAATTTATAACATTTTCTCCAATGCGGTTCATTTGATCTACTGATGATTGTTTCATTGAAAAAAACTATCACAATAATCCTTTGATTACTATCATTATTGAAATAGATATTTTAGTAAACCCTACCATGCTTAAATACTAGCTTCTTCAAATACAAATCTAGCCTCGAGTACCATTATCTTAGTGCTTATTTCATCCCATATTGCACTTTCTTCAACCGACAAACATTGTTATCATATTCATGAATGAGAAAACCATATGGCTACTCAATATAATAATCCACATCCAGATCCACATTCAAAAATGCAGATTTCTCATCCATATTGAACACTTTGAACTTCTGTTGAATTGAAATGGGTAGGAATAATATGATTGTCTCCAGCCTTGAAACTAGTGAAAATGTCTGATCGACATCTATACCCTCTATCTGGGATTATCTATTGCACACTAGTCATGTTTTGTTTCCAATCATTGTGTCATCTTCATTAATCCTATTGTGATAAACCCATTTCGTCCTGATGACATTGTTATCTGTTTGACTTAAAACAATATCCTATGTCTGATTCATCTCAATCTGATCAAACTCTTCATTCAAATCCTGAACCCATTTTTCATCTATAATTTCATCAGTAAAGAATTTAGGCTCTACCTGAGATAGAAATAAAGTCTGATGTAGTGATTTCATTCTTCTTGCCTGAACATGCATTGTCTGGTCACCAATGCTATTTTTCCTATCAATTTAAGCCTAACCCTTTGGCTTCTCTGTTGATACTAACTTTACATCCTCATACTCTTCATCAATATCTTCATCTGAATCATCATCTGGTGCTTCTGCTCCCCCAATGTTATATTCATTTTCATCACATTCATCAAGAGACTATTCACAATATTGTTGAGAATTATTTTCATTTTCCACAACAGTGACATCAAATCTCTCAAGGAATTTTCTTAGTCACTTAGTAAATAATTTGTATCCATTTATTTTTCATGAGTAGCCAAGGAATATCCCCTGATCTCCATGTGACTAAAATTTCTTATGTTTTTCATTATTGATAATGAAGCACTTACTTCTAATGAATCGAAAGTATTTCGCTATTGGATTCTCTCCATAACACAGTTCATATGAAGTCATTCCTTCTATCAGGCAAAACATATCCTTGTTAGATATGTAGTCCGATGTAAATATTACTTCCTTCCAAAATCTCTCTGGTAGGTGTTTTTCTATAAGAATCATTCTGGCCATGTTGTTAATGATCCAATATCTCTTTTCCACCACACCATTCTGTTGGAAAGTTCTTACTGAAGAAAATTCATGCCTTATCCAGTGTTTTTCAAGATTGTCTTCTACATGACTGTTTGTTAATTTTGTACCATTATTATTAAAAAACATCACAATTTTCTACCCAATAATCATTTCTGATTCCCTCCTATATTGTTTTAAATTTATGAACACATCGCACCTATGGGAAGTGAAAAATAAACATACCATTCTACTATAATCATCAATAAAAAGAATGAAATACCTTTTCCAATCAATGGATTTTGTTGTGATAGGTCTAGATACATCAACATGCACCAATTCAATAACTCTTATTAAATTATTTCCCTTTTCCTTGTACATGGTTATGATGATCTTCCCATGCTGACATGAAATGCACATATGTGTACGATCACGTGATAAATTAGAGAGGTATCTTACTGCATCACACATTACCATATCATCTAGGGATGGTTGGCATATATGACCAAGTTATTTATTCCACGACTTGTTTTATTTCTCTCTGGACAGTAAGAACATATCTTTTTCTTCACTTACCTAATAGAGGTTTCCCTTTTTTATTTTTTCCTAATGAACCATTGAACCATTTCTTCCTCTTGGAAAACATGTTTTATTAGTAAACTATATAAAATTCATTTAGTCACATAGTTTATTAACACTAGTAAAATTGTGACTGATTACTTCTACATATAAGGCTTGAGAATGATTTATTTTCCCCCCAAATTTTCCTCTCTAGAGCCATTAATATTCAAGCCTTAATCGTTTCCAAACCTGAAAACTCCTTCTTTTTCATATTTTATACCTTTAAAAATATCCTTTCTACCTGTCACATGGGATTTGAAACCACTATCATGGATCCATTCACCATAATTATCTAATAATTTATGGGAAATTTCTTCCATCCCTACTGTCTACTACTTTTTATTTTTCATCTATTCCCATGATATCACACTTGGTCTAGTTTGAAAATCTTGTTCATACTCAGAGTGGAATGTCCAATCTTCATCATATAGAGATCGAAATCGATTTTTTATTTTCAACTGACATGTTGGTTTGTTGATATTCTGGTTGAAATTATTTTTATTCTTCTTTGGAACATTCATCTGCATGGTTGATGTATGATAGCTAGACGTGTGACCGAACTCAGTACACCAAAAACAATTTCCCTCAATACTTGTTCTATAATATCGATATCTGTTTAGCTGCCATTGTTGTTCTTGGGACCTTCAGTGTGTATTGGATATAGAACACACATACTATGAATGTCCCATCATTCCAAAAAATAACACCTTATATATGGTGCATTCATGCACATCATGTCTGCACCACTTGGTCTCCCTTTGGGTTTTTGAATCTTTATATTCTACTTCATACCCAAATCCACATTCAATATTTGAATGGTTACTTGAGATCTATCATCAATTTTTACAACTTTTTGTTTTTGGTCAGCCCCATATTAGCCTTAGCATATGATCATAATTAATGATTCCTTTCTGTGGAACCATAATTCTCCACCTTCAATTTCTTGGTTTCTTTAGTGATATACTTTCTTGATGTCACAGTTGAATTCAAGTGTTTTTCTTTATCCTTAACCTTTTTTTAAAAACCAATAACATATCCTTCAGGTTTTTCAATATTATTGTTTTGATCATTCATTGTGTTATCCATGCCATAAATCTCCTTTTTTTGTTCTTCTACCTTGATTTTATACTTTCTAACTGATTTTGTATAATCTAGTGTTGATGACATGAGTTTCTCAGTTTATTCTATCAACATAGACTTCTCCACTTCTTGCTAATGTATATAGAGTTTGGCATCACGAACTACATTGTAGGATTTCTTAAATTTGGCTCTCCAATCATCTAACTCTTCAAGAGATTTCTCTTACCTAGCTTGTATATAAACTATTGCTTCAAATTTATCTTCTTCATCAATTTCAGTTTCTTACTTTTTCGGAGTACTACCAAAAACTACCACCATATATTTTTCTCTACGATCTTGGCAGATCTCTATCACTTCAACCTCCTCACCCTCTGACTCATCTGAATTTTCAGATTCTTATGAAAGAAGATTATTTTTTCTTAAATAAATATCTCTTCAAATTTTTTCTTGCCATTCATATAGGCTAAATACTCTTCTTTGGTAATTTAGGTTTCATCAACATAACCATCATCATAGAAATTTTTTGGACACCTTTTCGCAAGATGGCCAACCATTACACATCTAATGAAGGAAAGTGGATGTTTCTTTTAGATTTTCTTTTTCATCTTTAATGATTTTAGGAAAGAAATGACATCACCTCATTTTTATTTTATTATTCCTGAGAATATTCAATAGTGAGCATCTTCATGGACTTGAATGACACATCATTATATTTCCCCTTTTCCACAACACCATTATAATCATTTCACATTTCATAAGCTACAAGGGTATTTTGAAAATTATCCAGTGTCAGCTCTTTCTAATCCTTTTCATCCAATACTAATACCTTTATATTGAAGCGAGGTGGATATTTCCCCATGATGTGTTTCACAATATTTATGCCTCCAATGACTTCACCAAGACCTCGAATGTCTTCCAATACAATATTTATTATGTCATAGAATGCATCAATAGACTCATTCATGTTCATTATAAGATCATCATACATGTTCCACAACACCTGCAACATTTCTTATGTGACATTTGAATCATCTTTATATATGTTCAAAAGTTTTTCCTACATATTGTGTGATGTTTTTAATTAGATCACCCTTATATACATATAATTGGACATGGATCCCCCTAAATCATTGATTCCTTTTTCATCAACATCCAATTCTATTTTCTTTACTTTTAATAATGCTTCAATATTAATATCGGCTATTATACCATGAATTACTATTGTAAAAACTTCCATTCCAAAATATTTAAAGTAGTGTTGCATCCGATTCTTCCATAGAAGAAAATTTTTACCGTCGAATATTAGAATGATTTTATGATTGGTGACCTTTATTTGATAGGGAGACACTATTATCCACATTTCCCTCTTATAAATTTTTTTATCTCCACTACTCTAGATACCCTGAGAGGGGAGGCGAATCAGGGTATGACATATTAAAACAAATACCCGTTTGATCTTGTTTCATTGTTAGAAAAAACTATATTTTCACTCCTTCATATTGGAGATTATGACCAAATATTAAAGAATGAATATGACACATCAATTTTACTTGGTTCACCCTCACTCGGCTACATACTTGGAGCATACACCAGTGATGTATTGATGTACCAAATCCACTATAAGTGCACTGCTATTTACAAGTTCAAAGTTGGACCATTTTCCCTCATAGTTTACAACCATTCACAATTTGAAAACTCACTACTCTCTAAACTGATGTGAGATCACTTATTTTTCCGAAAATCCTATCACATTTTAAATACTTGTAGGTACATTAATTATCTCTAATGAGTGAATCATTAACTATATGTAGATGATTTATTGAATTCTATATTTTATCCACTGATGAATACCACGTTTCCACTAATAACTGGGCAACATACTTTGGAAATACCATCACAAATATCCATACTTCGTGAAGCTACCAATTTCACAAAGCTCATACAAGCATTCCCGTAGCCCCTGCTTCTTTGAAAAGAACACACCATCTCAAAGCTCACTGCTTTGCAGAGAACAATTCTTCACGGAGATCATAACTACCCATTGTATTGGAAAATGCTGATATCAATCCATCACAAAGAGACTTACTTCTTAATGCTAACTTAGCCAACATGGAACACAAATATTCCATAGATTTATATCATCTGTCGTGAAGATCCTTCCTTTCGCGAGGAAAACTACCTTCACAGACCTCCTTTCTGATTCGAGAGCTACAATAGTTACATGAAAAAATTATCTACCCATATCAAGGGGGTTGGGGCCTATTTATAGGAGATTCCACTAAATTTAGAACCTTCCATTCAATGTTAGAGCCATGTCATCTCAAATCTCAACGCTATGAAAGATCATATGAAATTATTTCTCTATCGTGAAGCACCATGTAAAATTTTGTATCATAGATCTTGTTGTAATCATGGAGCGTTCTATTAGCTCTTTGTGCCACTACCGCAATGCTCCCTTGAATGTCTCTTCACCTCTACTATTCGAGAAGCTCATTGTAATCATACAGATCATCGTCAACATTTTTCTGGTCGCTGCAAAATCCAATTCATGAAGCCCATCTTCACAAAACTCAATCATTTTCCATATTTTGACGAGATCTTCAAGGAAATTAACATTTCACAATGCTCACAAAACCCCAAATATGGGACCCCAAAAAATTTGGAAAACACAGGAAAACAATGGCACCTTTTATCTATTCTTTTTTACCACCCCCAAATCGTTAATTTCATTTTCAAGTTTCCTTTTCAACAAGGATTGTCAAAATCTTCTCTAGAACTCGATAATTCAATATGAAAACCTTCTTTTTCAACAAAAAAACCAACCCAAAAATGCTGCAATGTTAACTTGAAATATTTATACACAACATGATTTCTATGAATCACTAAAAAAAACACTCATATATTACCTTATCCTCTGACCAAACTTTACATTTTGTAAAGTTTCTCATATTCATTCCCTTTGTGTAGTCATCATCATTTATGTATTAGTTGACTAAAATTTTCACATGAGAATATTATTATTAGGCATTTTATATTTATTTATAATGAATATAATGTTTCAAAATGGTTTCCTTCATGTAATTCACCTATAAATTATGAATATAACTATTTTATCTAGGATCAAATTTACTAGTAGACATTAGTATCGGTAATATTTTTTATTCTATACATTTACATATATCCCCTAGTCTGTTCGAAGTTTAATTTATTCATATAAGGATTAATTATTATAATTATCATGTTTTTAGTATTTATATAATAGATTTTTTATCATATTAGAGGGGTTTTAGTTTTTTTCATTTTGTTGGTTCACATAAGAATGAACCATATGTATAAGAGACTTATTTGGATTTCATTTTCAATAGTATCGAACACTAAAACACTACCAAATAACTCAATACCACTCATAAAATATTATAAACAAAGATAAAACCTTCACATCACATGGTGCACTTAATTTAATGTGATATTTATTGTGATTGATGTCTTGAAAATAAAATAAAAATTTTATCGCATCCACTAATCTTATTAAAATATTTTACTTTTAAAAAATTAACACATGCTAAAGGATTTCTCTTCAACAATCCAACCCCAAAAAAAATTCCCCAGGGTTTCAACCATCAATCCTTGGTCATAATCACTCTTGATCTTACCTTATTTATGGGATAAAAAATGGATCATAAAACATGTCTTGATTTCACCACATTAAATGATTCAGTAGATATGACCTATTTTAAATATTATTTATTTTATGTAATGTAAATTAAATGAATAATTATTATTAAGGAAAATGGCCATTGAATATTTTTGGAACAATGGTGACTTGAAACACAATCATTGGAAGAGTGAATTAAGGTGTAAACTAAGTAAAAAAGGTTCCATTTGATTTAATCAGTGAGAATATTTATTTCATGTTCCTATGTTTTCATGTATTAATTTATTTTCTCATTCTATCACACTGATCACACTGAATAGTATTCCTAGATATACAAAATAATGTATCCACATAACACATTTATTTTACTTGGTCCATCATTAAAGGATAATAGAAAGATTATACACACAGATATGTGTTGAGGTACTAGATTCTTCTTTACACACACATGTTAGATTCATTTTTTCAGTCATCATCACTATGTATTACATCATAATTCCCTTTATGTTTTAGGAATGACACATTATTTACCATAGGCCCAATACATTTTCTTCTCCTTTGTTCACTACTTCATGAAGTAGTTTATCCTTTTATGGATATGAGGGTGTCTTCAATTTAATATTGGCTTGACGGTCTCCCCATATTCATTATGGGATATTTCATGAATAATATATATAAATTTGATACTTCATTTATGTCTATGTCTACTAATATTCAAATAAAAATGAATAATGAGAACAACACCTCAATGTGAGGGTTGAGTCTTATCTAAAATAAAAACTATATCATCAACTCCTTCATATTAAAGATGAAGATAATTCCTCGCTTCAATTAGGTTGCTACAATCCTTCTTGAAGAAATGATGTCATAATTTAAACATATCACACTTCAATCCTACAACATTCCATAAAACATGATATGAAAAGAATAATATTTTTCAACACTTCTTATACATCTATATTGGTTTGGGTATAAAAATAATATCAACCTAATCTCTCTTTTCACTTCACTTGTCTTTCGAACCATATAAGATGTGAATCATCCTATCATTATTATCTGAATATGGATATTTCAGTATAGTTGAGTCTCATATACTTCCCAAAACCACTTCGATCATTTGATAACTTTTTTCTAGATATCTAACACTTAATCCAATGGCTTATATTGATTCTCCTTCAATAAATTTTCTATGATCATAATAATTTTCACATGTGGTTTATTGAGGTCATAATATCCTCTTTCTAATATGTAATCACCTAAAATATTAATAAATCTCATAATTTTAATTTGAAACTAAATCTACCATTTTTTAGAAAATATGTGTCTTCTATGTGATGAAAATATCAATTGTTTGATAATATTAATCCACCTTTTTACCATGACATGTTTTCACACTTCAAGATGTAGTGCTTCACATAATTTTAATTATAAAAAATCTAATCAATATAAATTTTTTCTAAATCTATAAAATATCATGCCACGATCTTCCTTCTCTTATCACTCTGTAAACATGTTGGGTCATGACCATTTTCCTTCAAAAGTTATACAGATTTTAATATCTTAAAAGTTAAAAAATTATCCATAATTCTCCATATTATTTATTATTGAAATGTTTTCATAGATTACCATATTGATTAAAAATGTGATATTACTACATTGAATGCAGAAACATTATTTTATCCTTGATATTTATGCCAACTATGGCATGCTTTACATTTATGGCATTGGACCATTCAAATCATGGTTACCATAAAATCATGCCAAATCATCATCCTCGAATGACTTCCATGGCATAGTGAACACACAAATATCCTTATAAAAGAAAAGGAAAATTCCCTAAATATATGAATTAAATACTATGAAACCTTACATATTATTTTTATAACCTTATATATCAAATTTTATTTCAACATTTACCGAATTACATAATTGTACTTCGTGGCAAGACCATATCTCATATGACATGACTGATTCCTCATTTAAAAAACTTATATGGATAAAACATTACATTAATTATTAAAAATACTACATATATATATGGTTAGTACGATTTCATGTTCACTTTTGGAATTTTGGGTGATATTAAAAAACCCTCAAATATCTTGTACATCAAAAAAATTGTTACGCATTAAAAGAAAAACTTTTATTTCCATGAATTTTTATTTTATTCTATACTCATAATAATTTATATATAAAATTAGGATATTTTATATATACAATAACGGTTATCTATTTTTTAGTATTTTTATGTTTAAAAAATCTTATATAACTTCCATAGAATATCATATGTAGAAGATTTTTAAATTGTGATGACTATTTCTCACAGTGTGACTTCATACCTCATCCCAAGGTGTGATATTACTTCACAATTTTCCAAAAACCCATTAGTAAATTTATTCATGAATGTTTACACATAATCCAAAACCATATTAAAAATATGGAAAATCTTCTTATGAATATCATGACATCAAATTATTCTATATTCAACAATTGTCAAGATTTTCACCCAAAAAACATTTCCGTGTAAAGCAGTGATATAATGTTTCTTACACTATTCCTTTTCTATTACTACTACATTATGAGATATAAAATTATCTTCCTCAATATTAATTAAATTGTTTTTCATTACCAATACTCAAACTACCCAATAAAAAATTCAAAAAAAAAAACAAACACACAAACGTTTGGTGGCATAATTCTTCCCTTTATAATTTATTGAAAAGAAAACCTTAAATCCTTATCCACGTTTTACAATACATATTATTTTAAAAAAAAATATAGATTTATGGGTCATTCTGTTGTCACTCACCCATTATAAATAAAATCAAAGGGGTTTTTCAAAGCTTTATATTATATTTTCATTCCTTTACCCCTTTAGGTTTCTCTACATCCATTTTGATGTGCGCTCCCCCATTATCTTCGAACTCTATGATGGATTTCCTTAGATGTATATCCCATGTTTAATTTAATCTTATCATTCTATTTTAACACACATCAACATCCAAACTATATATTAAAAGATATTATTCACCCCTTAGTTATGAAATTATTTTCTATCCAATTAGATATTGGGATCTTCCAACTAGTTTCAATAACCAGTTTTTCAATACACCCTAACATTCATTTATAATGAATAATTTTAATCTCTATCAACCATTTAAAAATCACATTAAAACAAACATTTTAACTTTTACCTCTAGGGGGTTTCAATTTTTTTTCTTCTTCCTTGATTCAAATCATTGTATTAATTAATTAAATATTATTCACATTTCTATCTATGGACCATTTCCTATTGTTAGTGATTTTCTATTTAATTATTTATAGTGAGAGATTTTACAACTTGGAAATGATTCACTAAAAAATATTATAATCCATAAAATATAAAATTAGTATGGTAAATGATTTTTTAGGTTTTTGACATCAAAAATTCCCAGATAACTATCTTAATTAAACTAAAAACTTCATCCATGAAATTACAAATTTTAATACTTCTTATAAAACAACCATTGATCTAAAACACACATAAAAGTATTATTAGACAGTAAAATAGTACAATCTATTCGAGTCATTCCACATGTTGAACCAACTTATACTACTTGTTTATATTATAAATGATATACCACTTTATATACATTTTTATTCCATATTTATAGGGATTATTCTTTCTATAATGATGTTATACAACATTTGAATGCTCATCACAGACATCCACAAAATTATTTTAGTTCTCTATACCTTGGATTGAAATAATTTATATCTCAGGGAACCACTAGTTCATTATGATACATTCCTTATAGAAACATTTTTATTTTATAAAAAAAAATTAGTTTACACAATATTTTAAATAAATAAATAAGTGGACATCAATTCCATGATAGTATTTGTTCAATGTGAGGAGATATATTATTATTATTCAAATTGATTGATACCACATAAAATTGATTGATAGATCTTATTGAACTTCAGAGTTGACCTTATACCACTGAGAATATCAAATAAATATTTAAAACCACCAATATATTATAATAATTTTACATCATATATGTTTCTTATTCATAGTAATAAAACATGAGAATGAAAATTAAAATATAAATATTAGTTTTAGAGAATACATTGAATTATTGTAAAGACCCAGAATTTCCATGTATTTTTTTAAAATACATTAGAATTTAAAGAGTCTGTGAAAATTGACGGCGCGTGATTCTAAGGCTTGGAGTTCCCGGAATGAATTTATGAACATTTTTTCAGGTACATTTAGTGAATGTTCGAGCATGTTTTTATAAATTTTAAACCGGTGCATGGATTTAAAATCTGAAGACACCGTTGAACTGGTAGCATCGATATTCCCTTAAGGAGACTTTCACCTCAACTACAGAAGGTCGATGGTGAAAGTTAGTTTTGGGGTTTTTTTTGTGTAAGAATAAAATAAAAATAAAAGTGGGTAACATTTCTAATTTTTTTTATTTGCAACACCCATGTGGGTGTTGGGTGGTGGGGTACATTGGGACTAAACCTCTAAGTGGATGTTGATGTGTGGGGACCACCCGAACCCTAACCTCCCATGGGAGGATATGGTCGTGGGGACCACTCGAGATTTAACCCCCTTGAAATCCCCTTTAATTTGGTGAAACTCTCAACTCCCAAAATAAATGAGAGAGAGCCTCTTCAACTCCTCCTTAATAAATTTTTTCCAACCCACCGATTTAATTAATTGAATGAAAACATCAATTAATTAAATTATCCATTTTGAATTTCTTCCAATAATAATAATAGAGCGGTTAATCTATTAGTTTGGAATGAGTTTACATTTGGGTGGAATTTTATAAAATATTCCCATATGAAGAACGCTTCCTCCACGAAGAACACTTCCTCCATAAAGAACGTCAACCACATCTACCTTCTTCCCCAGGTCTTCTTGTGACATGGGACATCCTCATCTACAACAAACCGACAAATGATCCGGGATTGGAGGTGTTTGGTGAACGAGATGAAAATCGGCGACTTCACATTCTTCTTCGCGCTGACATCATCATGTGATTGAGGTAGGGGGTTTATTTTCATGATAATACTTTCCTTGATTTATTTTATATTTTGGAAAAGAATCATTGTGGAGGATGGAAAATTTGAATTTCATCGTTATTCTTTCTTGTAGAGCTAAATGCTACCACTCTAAATACGGAGGGTGTGGCACAAACTAACATGGCTCGACCCCTCTGCCGTTCTTCTTTGGTGTGTTCTTCGAAATGGAGGATGGAGACAAATGCAATGATGCTCTGACACTCGTAATGCTCCACAGTCTGTGGCACTGCAGCATTGCCACACGGCACACTCGACCTTCGCCGCTCCGTGCCAGCGCCGTGCTGAGCTGAGCCACCACTCTGGGTCGAGCCGGATTCACCCCTAGCGGTGCTCTGGCCAAACTGGGCCGCGCCCCTTGCGGTGCCCCGACTGCACCGGTCCCCACCCCTCGCGCCCCCTAGAAGAGTCGGCCTCACGCCCAACAGTGCCCTGACCACCTGGAAAATCCGGCCCCACGCCCCCAAGGCGCTCCAGATTTCCGGAAAAACCGTCCATGCGGCCCTCCATGCCATTACGTCGCGTGCCGCTGCAACCCTCCTAGAGGCCCTGGCTCCCACCGCCCACGGGCCCTCCGAGCGGCCACGGCTCGTGCCGCCCACCGACCCTCCGAGCCACCCCGACCGAGCTGCCCCACAACCTCACACCCTCGCGGTCTGTCGGGCCGGACCCAGCGGGCCGGGCCGACACAATGGGCTGGGCGACACTGTCTGTACAGCCAAACCCAGTGGGATGGGCCAGGTCGACGCAAACCGGGTCGGTCCGACCAAGTCAGTCTGACCGGGTCGGACTAGACCTGAGCCCACTATAGCCTATTTACATTATTTTGGAAATAACTTTGGCACCAGATGTCTGTTTGATGAATCGTCCACGGTGTTGGAAATCTTGGAGCGATTCGGTCCCTTTGAGAGATACCCCCATTGAGATTTGGATTGAGGTTCGAAACGGTTTGGTTGGATTGATCATAAATCCAACTGCCCCCCTGGACTAAAAGGCTAATAACTCACAAACCGGGCGTCCGATTGACACTCATTCTATTGCGTTGAGACCCATATGACATAAAGGACCTTTGTGATACTTCTTAATGGGGTTTCGTGATAGTTTAATTATCAACCAATAGCATGTGTATTGGATCCTCCCAGAGATGAGGGAGCATTGGGCGGAGACCTAGTAGCATGCTGAGAGCAAACGACTGCAGACCGTTTCGACACAGAGTGACTCGACTAGACCAGTGGGGAGTGCCTTGGTGTCGCGGGAGACCCACAATGGAGAGTGCCTTAGTTTCATGACAGACCCATGGTACTCGACAAGAGGAGTACCTCAATAGGATACGAGGGGGAGCTCGCTTGGTGATTTGGTAGACCCATGGTGGGAAGCGTGCTTGGTGACACGAAAGATCCACGGTACTCGACAGGAGGAGTACCTTAGCAGTCCATGGTTAGTGGGAAGCATGATTGGTGTCACTACAGTACAACTGTACTCAATATAGGAGGAGTTCTCTAACAGCTGAGGTTTCGACAATGTGACTGGGGATGTTACTTGATACTACCCCTAGAATAAATGCATGTTTGAGCTGAGTCAGTTTTTCTTTGATTTCCTTATGATTGAGATGGATCACTTGATAAGTTAGTTAAATGTATGATCATATAGCTATACATGTTTATCTATTTATTTCATTCTTTTTGGATTATCCTTTATGGATTATGTGAGACCTTGAGGGTATTGGGGTCCCTACTAAGAATTGTTATACTCACCAATGCACAAGCTATTCTCACACCTTGTGTTTTTGGATGCTGATGACAGATAGCGCTGACTGAGTCTGAGAATACCAGGAATGGATGGTACCTGGTGGTGGACCATACAATGAGTCATTACACAGAGGAGACGGTCATACGTAGAGTGCTGAGTAGGAGATTTGTACCTACCCTATATGTCGGAACCCCGAGGGATGATCCAGTAATTGTCTTCCTTTATCTTTCAGTTGTATTTTTTCATAGTTGTACTTGTAATTTCCAGTTGGGCTTGTATTTTGGACCTTTTTTCTTTCATCACTATTTTGTTATACAGTATACTTGGTGTTTCATTCAGCTATGGGCTTACTTTTGTGTGTGTTTACATGTTATAATGGCAATGTATTCCTAGTTTTAGGAAATTATGACTTTGGTGGTAGTCGCCAGCCCCTGGCCTATGGAAGGTGGGCTTGGGGTAGTCACGACACGGGCCCTAGGGGACGGGTCATGACAAATTGGTATCAGAGGTGTCGGTTCTATCGAAAAACTTAAGACATTGATATTTTCTATATAGAAATTGTGTTAAGTGTAGTTAGTGCAGTTTTCAGTTTAGGGAGTCTAGTGTTGGTGGGGCAGCAGATGTATCCATACACCATGACCCATACATCTGATTTCCAAATCAGTGCATGAAAACACTGAATGTGTGTGTGTTTTCAAAAATATTCTTTTAGTCAGCTCACCAGGAATAACTTTTTTACCGTAGAGCACCAGTTTCGTTGCAGAATGCCTCCACGCAGACAACCGACAAGAGTTATGAGAGTTGTTTGCACTGATATCCCACTGAGCGATGAGTCCTTATTGTAGGGCCCTCTTCTAATAGAGGCACCAAAGGAGGCACCAACGGTACCATTCCCCGTTGGGCCACCAATACCACCATCCCCAGTAACAGACGATGCATGCCACTTGAGCACATTGCATGAGTTCCAGCACAAGAGGCCACCCAGGTTTAGGGGAGAGATGGACCCACAGGTAGCTAAGGATTGGCTAGAGGCCATGGTGTGATTTTTCAAATTGGTAGGGACACCAGCTGATTTCATGGTGATCCTTGCCACCATCCTTCTACAAGCATCTGTAGGAAGATGGTGGAGTTAGATGGTCCAGGTTCATGATGAGGTGACGCTTCTTTGGGTAGATTTCGAGAGCCTGTTTTGGGAAGAGTTGGACCCAGTGACTCTTTGCGTAGTGTGCATTTAAGAGTTACTTCATCTAAAGCAGGGAAATATGACTGTGGCTCTGTACTTAGTTTGGTTTACTGACCACTCAAGTTACTCCACCGATATGGTGCATGACCCATTCTTCAGTGGCCGAACATTTGAGAAAGGGATTAGGAATGAGATTAGCGTTTCAATGATTTCACTCAGCATCTCTATGCAGGAAGGGGTGTTAAAGAGATCCCCCTTGGTGGAGGGTATTCTTACTATGTAGTCAACAACAACGAGACTGACTATAGTCATCACGTAGAGAGGTCTTATTCAGATGGCAATAGACAGTAGTCGCAGAGGTACAAGAGGACCAAAACTACAGGTGGATGACCGCATGACTCAGGATCAGTTGTTTAGGGCACCAGAGATAGAGTCAGTAATACCAGGAGTGGGAAATGTTACGCAGTCGGCGGGAAGGGTCACATGGCTCGTGACTATCTGACTTTTCATATGGATGATCAGCATATGGTCGAGGGTCCGCCCATGTTGAGACAAAGGTTCGATCGAGGTGGTCCACAGGGAACAAGAATACATGGCAGAGGAGCTGGTCGTGCAACTAGCGGTGGGTGATGAATTGAGATATTACTGACACCACCACCAGGAGTTCCACCCCGACCAGAGGGAGCATGTGGAAAAAGGAGAGCTCAGCTCCAGGCAACTAAGGCCTATTATCATGGTGCTTCAGATATGATACAAGGTATGATCTGTGTCTACTCCACCATAATTACCATACTTATAGACACATGTGCCAGTCATTCATTTATTGCCACTACCCTTATTTGGAGCTCGGATATTCCGACGGAGCTATTGACTTGATCCTTACAGCTAGAGACTCCTACGATAGCAGATTAGATGATTATGCACTGGTGCTGGCAGTGCGAGCTTACTCTAGGAGGTGAGAGTTTCTGCAAGGATCTCTTAGTAGCAGTGTCGAGGCCCTACGACACCATCTCGGGTATGGACCAGTTATCTATAGTCCATGCTCAGATTGACTAAATTAGGTGCAAGGTGCGATGTCTCCCCATAGATGGGACCAGTTTTACCTTCATCGGTGAGAAGGGATCCTTTTCAGCAAAGGATGGACTTTCTTGGAGGAGAGTGCAGCTGATAACTAATCAGACGGCTAGCCTTACCCTCATAGATGTAGATGTGGAGAGTCCGAGTTATCCTATAGTGGTGGACCAGTATGAGGATATTGTCCTTGATGATGTACCAAGTCTACCTCCTCATAGAGAGGTGGAATTTTACATTGACTTGTATCCCGAGACGACACTAATATCTACACCATCACATTGGATGGCTCCCATGGAGCGTTGTGAGATGCAGGTACAGTTGGAGGAATTATAGGGGAGGGGATTCATTCAGCCTAGTGTTTCTCCCTAGGCAACCCCGATTCTATTCGCCAAGAAGGATAATGGGTTATTGAGGCTTTGTGTTGGCTATTGGCACCTAAACTAAGTGACCGTGAAGAACAACTACCCACTCCCGAGGATTGAAGACATCTTTGATCAGATGGAGGGAGCATGATGGTTCTTGATGATATACCCTAGATCAGGGTATCACCAGCTCCGAGTATGAGATGAGGATGTGCTGAAGACAGTCTTCAAGTGTCTGTATAGCCACTATGAGTTCTTGGTTATGACAATCAGTGTAACCAATGCTCCAGCATTGTTCATGGGACTCATGAACATGATATTTTAGCCGTACCTTGATCGCTTTGTCTTAGTCTTCATCAATGACATTCTGATCTAATCGACTACTAAGGAGGAGCATGCCTATCATTTGCAGGTAGTACTGGAAACACTCCGAGAGCACTAGCTTTATGGTAACCTCTCGAAGTGCTAGTTCTGGATCTGAGATGTTCACTTTCTGGGACATGTCATCTCAGAGGCTGGAGTTGTAGTGGATCCAGCAACGATTGAGGCGATACTTGCTTGGCTTCCACCCAGAAGTGTGATGGAGGTACATAGTTTCCTGGGTTTTGCTGGATAATACCGAATATTTGTTCTAGATTTCTACCGAGTTGAAGCACCACTATCAGCCTTTACGAAGAAGGTTATTCCCTTTGTGTTGTCTAAGAGATGCCAACAGTGCATTCAAAATCAGAGGTAGAGGCTGACTAGTGCCAACATCTTAAGGATTCCAGGGGAAGGCATATGGTACGTAGTCTACTGCGACACATCAAGGACTAGACTCAGATGTGTCATGATGCATGATAGAGCACTAATCTCATATAGTTATCGATATCTAAGACAACACGCGTATAATTAAGCTACCCTTGACCTGTAGTTAGAAGTAGTGTTTTTCTCCTTGAAGATGTGGCGGCACTATCTTATGGGCGAGAATTTTACCGTGTCCTGTGATCACAAGATTCTCAGGTATATATTATACCAGAAAAACCTGATCCTGAGACAATGATATTGGCTTTAGTTCATCTACTACTATAAATTCGAGATATTCTATACTACTCGGAAGGGGAACGTTGTCGTAGATACACTAAGCAGGAGATATGGTATACAACTGGTAGCGAAGAGATAGAGCAGCTAGCCGCTTTTCATATATTCCATTTGCAGATAGAGATGGAGTAGCTTTCCTTCAGTCTCTTACTGTCACTCCCACACTTCATCAGTGAGTCAAGGAGGTGCGATGTGGGGATGCTGACTACGAGGTACGACGTGCACAGATATCCACAGGACAAGCACCTGATGGATTTTATGAAGGTGGGGAGCACGTCATCTTCTTCAAAGGATGCACCATGGTACCCGTGTCACTTAATGAGAATGTGTTGAGAAAGTTTCACACATCCCCTCTAGCGGTACATCCATGAGTGGAGATGATGTATCAGGACCTTTGAAAACAGCACTGGTGGACGGGAATGAATAAAGCAGTTGCCGAGTTCGTCTCTCGTTGCCCCACTTGTAAGCAAGTGAAAGTGGAGCATCAGCTACCCACAGGACTGGTTCAGCCTTTAGAGGTCCCAGAGTGGATGTTGGATAGGATATCAATGGACTCTGTGATTGGACATCCATGTACATCCAGAGGTCATGACTCTATCTGGGTGATCATCGACTGACTCCCCAAGTCGGTCCACTTCATACCGATCAGAGAGCAAGGTTAATTAGATAGAATGGGACACCTCCATGTAAGAGAGATTGCGAGGTTACATGGGGTATCCTCAATGATCGCTTCTGATCATGATGCACATTTTACTTCCCGTATATGGAAGGGGTTTTAGGAGGCTTTCGGGATGCACCATCGTTTGAGCACTTGATTCCATACTCGGAAGGATGGCCAGACTGATCGGACCATTCCGACCCTTGAGGACAAGCTACATGGTTGTGTCCTCGACTTCAGTTGCAGTTGGGAGGATCACTTACCTTTGAAGGAGTTTTCAAACAAAAATAGCTATCACTCCACTATTGGGATGACACCTTTCGTGGTGTTGTACGAGCGACCTTGTAGATCACCTTTGTACTAGACTGACCAAGGGGTGTCAGCACTAGTGCAACCAGTGATGGTATGGGTTACCACAGAGAAGGGGTAGATCATCCAGGAGTGGATAAAGACTGCATAGAGCATACAGATGTCATATGCTGATAGTAGATGGAGACCAATGGAGTTTAGGGATAGAGACAACTTCTTTCTACGGGTCCCCCCTCGACGAGGTTTATAGAGATTTGGTCGAGGTGGACAGTTATATCTGAGATTCATCAGCCCTTTCCAAGTCCTCAACAGAGCAATCAAAGAGTCATAATGCATATCTCTTCCACCTTAGTTGCACTAGGTGGATGACTTCTTCCACGTATCCCTGCTGAGGTGATACATGCATGACCCTTCTCACATTATCGACCATGGTGAGATGGATGTCGACGATGGGGTGAATTTTATGGTGTTTCTATAAGAGATTGAAGATCAACTGGAGCGGGTCCTTCGTGGAGGTTCGATACCTCTTGTGGGCGTTTATTGGCAGCATGCGATCTTCCAGAATAGCACATGGGATCAAGAGGATCAGATGCGTGCTCAGTGCCCCCACTTGTTTACCAAGTTTGAGTTGTGGATTAAGGGGACATGGAGCCCTGTAGTAGAAGGAATATAAATACCCAAAATTTTCATGTAATATTTCTTAAATATATGGGAATTTTACAAGTATGCAAAAATTGACGGCACGTTATTTTGAGGCCCGGAGTGCCCAGAATGAATTTATGAAATTTTGTTCAGGTACGTTCAGTGAATGTTCGAGTGGGTTTTAATAACAAATAAAACCGGTGCTCAAAATTGAAATATGAGGTCACTGTTGAACTCGTAGCACCGATATTCTCTTAAGGATACTTTCACCTCGATGACCAATGGTCGAGGGTGAATGTTAGTTTTTGGGTCTTTTGTGTGAGAATAAAATAAAAATAAAGGTGTGTGATATTTTTATTTTTTTATTTGAAACACCCATGTGGGTGTTGGGAGGTGGGATCCACTAGAACTAAACCTCCATGTGGAAGTGAATGTGTGGGGACCACCCGAACCATAACCTCCAATGAGAGAATATGGTAGTGGGGACCACCTGGGATTAAACCACCTTGAACTCCCCTTTAATTGGGAGAAACTCTCAACTCACACAATAAATGAGTGAGAGACTCTTCAACTCCTCCTTCATTAATATTTTCTAACCGACCCATTTAATTAATTGAGCTAACACGTCAATTAATTAAATTATCCATTTTGAATTTTTTCCAATAATAATAATAGAGGGGTTAATATATTATTTTGGCACCACATTACATTGGGGTGGAATTTGGAGAAGTCTTCTCCAATGAAGAATTCTTCCTCCACGAAGAACGCTTCCTCCATGAAGAATGTAGTCGACTTCGACCTTCTTCCTCGGGCTTCTTCCGACGTGGGACATCCTCATCTACGACGAACTGATGAATGAGCCAGGACTGGAGGTGTGTGGAGGATGAGATGAATGTCAGTGAATTCACTTTCTTCCTCATGCCAATGTCATAAAGTGATCTAGGTAGGCGGTTTATTTGCATGATAATTCATTAATTAATTTCTTTTGTGGTTTAGAAAAGAATCCTTGCAGAGGATGGAAAATTTGAAGTTCATCGATCTTCTTTTTTGTTGAGCCAAATGATACCACTCTAAATGCGGAGGGAGCAAGACAAACTAAAATGTCCCGACCCTACTGCCGTTCTTCTTTGGTGTGATCTTCGAAATGAAGGAAGGTGACCAAGGCAACGATGCTTCACCATCCATGGCCACCGTAGCCCATGGCCTCCACACCCCATGGTGCTCTGCCACCCGCGGCATCGCCGCGTCGCCACGCGACACCTGCGGCCTTCGTCGCCCCACACCGCTGCCGTGCCGAACCACTGAGCAGAGTAACCTCTCCGAGCCGGGCTGCCTCTTTGTGTCGCTCCACCGCTCTTGGACAAGCCACCTTCACCCCTCGTGGCACCCTGGCCGAACCGGCACAGCACCCCTCACGGTGCCCTGTTCGAGCCGGCCCCTTAACCCGCGGTTCCCTGGCCCCCCAGCCGAACCGACCTCGTTTCCCAGTGGCGCTTTGACTTTTCGGAGGAACTAGCCCCACGGCCCTCCGAGCCGCCCCACTCACGCCGCCCGCGGGTCCTCCGAGCCACCCCTGTCGAGCAGCCTCACAGCCTCGTTCCCACGTGGCCACCCGTATCCCTCTGTGGCCTCTCGCGGCCTGGTGATCTGAACCCAGCCGGCCAGACCAACCCAACTGGTCGGGCCACATAGCATGCCTGGTCAGACCTAGAGGCTTGGTCTGGGTCAACCCAAAACGGGTCATCCCAGGCCGGGTCAGGCTCGTTCGGTCCGGCCGAGTCAGACCAGACCTGGGCCCACTATGGTTCATTTATTTTCTTTTGGCCATAACATTGTAACCGGGTGTCCGTTTGACAAACCGTCAGTGGCGCTAGAAATCTTGGAGCGAGTCAGTTCCTTAGAGAGATATCCTGCTGAGATTTGGATTGAGGTTGGAAACAATTAGATTGGATAGACCGTGAATTCAACTAGTCCCTCATGACTAGAAGGATAATAACTCACAGAGAGAGTGTCTGATTGACAAGTCGTCCATTGCGTTGAGACCCCTAAGACGTGGATGAAATTTGAGATAATTCTTCGTGAGACTTTGTGACAGTTGGAGTATTGACCAATAGCTTGTGGAACAGATCCTCCTAGAGACGGGCGATCATAGTGTGGAGACCTACTAGCTGGTTGAGACGTGATGAATGGTGACCATTTCGACTCGGAGTGACTTGATTAGCCCAGTGGGGAGAACCATGGTGTCACAGTAGACCCACGGTGGGGAACTTCTTGGTGTTGCGACAGACCCACAGTACTCGAAATGAGTAGGACCTTAGAAGTCTATGAGGGGGAGCGTGCTTGGTGACGAGACAGACCCACGGTGGGGAGCATGCTTGGTGATGTTGAAAATCCACGGTACTCGACAGGAGAAGTACCTAAGCAGTCCAAGGATAGTGGGAAGCATGCTTGGTGTTGCGGTATGCCCACTGTACTTGATAGAGGAGGATTTCTCCAGTAGCCGAGGTTTCGAAAATGTGAATGGAGATGATAATTAATACAATGACTAAAATAAAATCATGGTTATGCTGAGCCATTTTTTCTATGTTTTCCTCATGATTAAGATGGATCACTTGATAACATAGGTATATGTATGGTCATATACCTATGTAGATTTATCTGTTGATTTAATTCATTGTGGATTATCTTTGGCAGATTTTGTGAGACCT
This sequence comes from Viscum album, assembly GCA_963277665.1. NCBI lineage: Eukaryota > Viridiplantae > Streptophyta > Magnoliopsida > Santalales > Viscaceae > Viscum > Viscum album. The sequence goes on along the minus strand of OY728163.1, from coordinate 963,790,099 downwards.
TTGGGGTCTTAGGGTCTCTAATGAGTATCGTTATACTCAACCCTGCACGGGCTATGCCCGCACCTTGTTGTGTTGGATGCAGACGACGGACAACACTAACTGAGGCTGAGATTACTAGGGCTGGATGGTACCTGGAGGTAGACTATACAGAGATTTGGTACACGGAGGAGACGGTCAGACGTAGAATGATGAAGAGGTGATCTATACCTACACTTCATGTAGGAAACATGGTGGATGATCCCATATCTATCTTTCCTTATCTTTCAGTTTTATTGTATCACTAGTGTACTTTTAATTTCTAGTTGGGATTGTATTCTGACCCCTTTTTCCTTCATCACTCTTTTGTTATACAGTTTACATGGTGTTTCGTCCAGCTGTGTGCGTGCTTGTGTGTGTGTTTATAGGTTATAAAGAAAATGCCTTCCCAGTGTTAGGGAATTATGCCTTCGGTTCTAGTCCCCAGTCCCATGCCTATAGAAGGCGGGCTTGGGGTATTTCATATTTTTTTTGAAATAGTTAATATCCATTCTAATCCCATAGGTTTTCATTCATTTTATATTTCATTGCAATTTTTCATATGAATACTGGATTTCCTTGTGACACATTTAAATAATTTCTTAATGTAATATCTAGACACATACCTATTGTTAGAAAAAATAAAAAATCTCTCATAAAAATATTCTCCCTTATTTTCATTTATCAGTGGAGTTGTTGATGCAGCATTATTTTATCTTCCGTTACGCCTTTTCACTTATAGATACACACACATAATGTGCCCCATTCGTCTAAAATAGTATCATTTATTATATACATTAAATTTATATCCTTATATTATATATTTATAAAAATATTATTTTTATTTATTAATTCTATAAAAATAATTTTCATTACTCTAATAATTTAGATTTTCATTGATATAATCTATGGATTTTTTCCCCATTTAATAACATTTCCTTAATTTAAACACCGGTATCTTATTATTATTCCCCCTTAATTTAAAATCCATTTTCTCTGTTATTATCTTAGATTTATTTCCAAATTGTTTCTCTTTTCAACATTTTATGAGAGGGATAATTAATTCTTTCAAATCCTTCTATATGTAAATCTCTTTTTTGAAAACATTTATTGGTTCATTAAGTTGCCCAATTTTTCCCTTCATTTTTTATCGCATTTTAAAAAATATTACCTTCATGTAATCACTACTCTCAAAATCCTCTTATAATTATAAATAAACATTACAATGAATGTATAATCAACTTAATGGTTAATCCCTAGTTGATCCACCTCATTGTATAGGTTATAGATCATATATTGGTTATTTTAGGAATATTTAATGGATTAATTAATATATTTAATTATAATTTTTTCTAATAAACCACCATTATCTCTATCTTGTATAGGTTATTGCATACTTGAAATTATCATCCAAAGGTATGTTAGAACCTAATTTACCAATATGTTCTGAATTTATCTTCTTGATCAAATATTTCATCATCTAAATAGTTATTATTGAAATTCACATGTTCTTATTTCATTATTACATGTGGAAATATTCATTTTTTTAAGATGATACCTTCAACTCCTTTACATACACTATTTTTATTTATAGAATGTGCAATAATTTACATAACTTGAAGGTAGTTTTCTCTAGTTCTATGGTCCATATATGGATTGATTAATCCAATTTCATATAGGACCAGGGATCAGTTTCATAATATATTTCCAAATGAAATATATATAATTATACCATATGGAGATGGGGAATTCTTCATTAACATGGTACATGAGATGAATACTTCTTCATTACCATCCTACTTACTAGAACCGGTAGAGTATTGATAGATAAAATTATAGGTTTATTATTGTTTCATGATATAGAGAAGTGAGATGTAGATTAAAGAGGAATATTTATAATAATAATACATTATTTCAGGATATTAATATAGTTGTATGTGGGGAAGAATGATTAATATTGAAATTAAATATTCCATAACATTTTCATAGATAAATTAAGGAATGTTGGTGTCATATTAAAAAATTACCTATCATGTTGAGAATGTATATCATGATATTAATTGGTATTATTGTGGAGGAAAATATTCAAGTTCAATTTTATCAATTTTACCTAGTTTTATATACATGATAAAATAATTATAATTTTATAAAATATTATAATAACCATAATTTACCATAGAATATCTACTCACATTGAATAGTTATCCTTATAAAATCTTTATATATAGTAGTGGATGTCCTATATGTAAATAATGATGAAAAAAGTCAACATTTTATAATTGAAAAATTATGATTAAATTAACGGTCGTCATGAAATAAGATATTAAATGTAAAAATTGATTCACCCCATCCCAATTATCTCCATAGTTCTATATCCCACATGGGATCCCAATGTTAACTGAAAAAAATGATTCATTTAAATTATGTAAATTATGTTATCCATTATTATGAAGTTTTAAATTTTACCTTAGACTAAAATATTATTAACATTTTTAAATATTAAATGAAATTTCAATTCTTTGTTAATTTATGGAAATCATCTACTAACTAAAAGAAATCATAAAATAAATTAATATTAAAATACAAAAAGATAATATAAATGAAATAAACATAATATTATTATAAAAATAACAAAATTAGGATTTAAAAATGTAAAAATATTACTATGAACTACTGAAAGTAAATAAAATCATTAAAATTTAAAAATTAAAATTAAAAAATAAATATAGAAATAAAATTGAATATTTGAAAATATAATAGTAAAGAAAAATAAAAAATAACTATGATTGTAAATTTAACTAAGTGATTGTGCAATAATACTAGTACATGAATAATAATTTCATATTCGAACAACTTTTGTTGATATCTCTATATCTATAAAACAAAATTTATGGCCCTTTATAATTTGGATCATAGATATTAGTTAAATAAAATTAATAACCCTCATCTTATTTTGATCCATCTTATAAAGTTAGAACCATGTTAGAAAATTTTTATTTCTTTGTAATTCATTAACATTAATCCAAGTATGATATCTATTAATAATTTTAGTATGATAACATAATTACAAAATTATTAATTTTTTGTAGGGTAAAACAGTCATTTTTATTCTATCTCAAATTATTTATACAATTATTTTATTAAATCTATTTATTTATTTAAATATGTAATTAATATTAATAGGGAAAGAACTAATACAATTATATAATTCATTATACATTTATTAAAAAAATAAATAAAAGAAATAAAAAATATAAAAATATATTTTATTTTTATTGTGTGTTTTAAATATTGGTTTGTTGATACATAAAGTATAAAATCAAATAATTTCTATTTATAATATCAAAAAATTATGTTTTTATAAATAATTTATATTTAATAAACATAATGGTTATAATACCTAATGATATGGTTCTTTATATTTTTATTTACAGTATTTGTTGATAATAGAGGTTGTAAAATTTATTCTATTCATTTGAAAAAGTATTTGACGAAATTATCATATTTTTCCCATTTTTGAAAAAAACATTTGATGTAAAAATCCTATAGAAAATGGTGTTTCCAAAATTTTATAACTTAGACCATGTGTTTATGTATATTGTTTGTGAGGTCAAATCCACAGATTATCATTTATAACTCATGTAGGATGTTCTCAGATGATAGAACATATGGTAGGGTATATAGACAATGATAATAGTTTTTAAAGTATTGGATAGTGTTTTTGATCATAAAGAGAAAAATTATGAACAAGCTACAAGAAAATTATTCAATCATAAGGTGGAATAGTCTTTGATAAAAATGAAGTTAGTCTATACACAACAATATTGAGTTCATAGTTGGTGCTCAAGAAATAAATTATTTAAAGATGAGTTAAAAGTGTAAAATTCAATGTTTATTACCAAAACCATTTTTAATATAGGGTTATACATAACATAAATTGTACTATAGATATTCATTGTATATCTAAAAATATTTCCTACATAAATGTATTTTATTTTTGATTTTTAGACATTATATAATTTAATTGCATTGTGAGACAATCATGATGTAGTAATTACCTTATTAAAGAAGTATTAAAATAATGGTAATTATAAATATCAAAATAAAAGTAAATTGAGACTTCTGATTAATTCCACCAATTTTATAGGTAAATATGACATGTTATGGTTGATTAGATAAATATTTTTCGAAGTGAAAAGGTTTTTATGACTGTCTCAAAAAAAAACAAAATAGTGTTAAAATTGACATAAAATAGATTTTAAAAGAAATAATATATTATTGATTGATATTATATTTTTAAAAATCAAAGGTTTATACAAAGGGCTTAAATAATATTATATATTTCATTAATGAACCACGTGAGGTTTTTTTTGGTAGTTTAGAGTGTGTTTATTAACGATATAGTGTAAGAATACAAGAATACACAATAAAAGTTAAACTATTTAACTAATAGTTATATAAAAAATATAAGGTTAATATGGTGACATAAAATTGTCTAAAACCAATTGGTTAAGAGGATTTAAGCCCATAACTAACTTAGATTAGAAATAAATTAATTTTAATCCATTAGAAACCAGAAATGATTTTATAATAAAATAAGATTTCAAGCTTTTCCTAAGGTTCCCCTCACCCCTTTTTAAAAGAGCACATCACCTTTTATCAAAATCACATATCTAAAGCCATTTGTCTTGTCCAAATCCAGCCAAAATATCCTCCCAAATCCCCTAAAATCGTCATAGAGTCCTTACATTGATCATTAAAACAACCTAAGGATCCCTTTTGATCAACTCAAAAGGAAACACCGGATGAAGTGGTAATAATTTCACCACCCTCATTCACATTCTTTGCTTCTTCCACGTCCTCTTTCTTTGTTATTTCCAATCAAAAATAATACTTCTAGCACCTACTACACACTATGATGTTATTATAAATATTTTTCAACCATATTCATTATTCTATCTATCTTATAAATGAAAAAGTCACCGTACGTGCGTACGTACGGCTTGCAGTCTCCACATTGTGGTGTAGTTTGTTATTCTAAAAATTCATTATTTGGATGGGTATAATAATGATTTTAACTAGTGTAAATAATAAATATAACATGTTAATGATTTTCTATATATTATATAACATCCAATTACATTCAATTTCACCATCAATATAATTATATTGTCGCTCTTGCATATGTACGGATTACCGTCTCCACGAACTCTATGAGATTCATTCCCTTTAATATTTATTCAAGAATAATATTAATTTTCGGAATAAAAGTAATGTTTAGGGACATAATATCATTTTTTATATGAATCAAACACATCCTATTAATAACAAACATGGCTTACGTAACCATGCATATAAATGAAAACTAATCATTTAACAACCAAAACGATGATACTACTGAAATATTATTAACAAAAGAAATATTATAGGATCATATATGATACCATATTTTTGTATATAGTTCTTGTATAATTTAATAATTTTTTTAACTGTTATACAACAGGTTAACATTCTATTGACTAAGTAAAATTACAAGGTAAGTGTCAATTCCTCAATCTCATTATTATCTAAGATTGTTTATGAGTAAGTATTTATTGGGACATATTTATCATCAATGTCCATATTTCATAAAAATATTTTCAAAAGTTATATTTTAAGGTTTTATGGAAGGTTTTATTTAACTATATCACCATTTTAAATGTTTTAAATATTTATTTTTCTAAATATTATTAAATAATGTTTATGTTTTCAAGATGATTTTAGGGATTTATTTATATAGGCATCATTTTTTTAAAATGTAAATTATTTTAAATGTTTTAAAGTGTTTTGGGACAATTTTACTTAAAAGTTTAATCAAATGTATTCTTTTCTAAATTATGTGATATTTAAATGATTTCAAAAAGAGAGATATTTCTTTAAAATAGTTTTTATTTCATCTATGAAAACATCATTTGATGGTTTTTAAACTTGTTTGAAGTTGATTCATTATGATACAAATATTCAATAATTTATTGAAGGTTTTGTGATATGTTTGACTATAGATGTGTTATTTTTATACCATTCATGGTTTATGGTTAAATTATTAACATTTTATATTCCAGTTTTAATAGTAACATTTATGTTATGTTTCAACCTTTCATATGATAAATGCATTGGACTTAGTAAATGATGGGTGAAGCCTGCTATAGCCCCTCGATGCATTGATATGACTAAGGAGACAAACTAGTGTCTTACCACATGTCCTTAACAAAATCATATTGGTAGTCATGGAACAAGGCCATGACTATATGGTTATGATGTCTGGAATGATGTATTCCATCATTATGAAATTGGATATTGATATTAAATGTGATTATTCAACTAGATGAATATTCATGTGAATAAGTAAATGGAATCATTTGATTTATATTTGCCATATTATGATGTAGTTTACGTTTAAAAGTCTTGGGTTCTATAATTATAAATTTCCTTAAATGTTTATTCTTATTTATAACAGTTTCCAATAAATTTTAATCCTTATTGAGCATCAGAGCTCACCCATTTCTTATGATTTATTTTTCCTATGATGCAATTAATCATATTACTATTAAACATTAGGAATATGATTAGGGATATAAGAGTATTCAAAGGGGAATTGTTTTTGTTTTTTTTCATTATGTAATGTAAAACTTATGTATGTATCTAGTTCTTCGATGGATACTAATCTGATCGGTCTTTCGGTACATGATTCCTTGAATAACGCCAATGTTATGTAATAATGAAATGATTCTGGGTAACTAAGGACATGGAATTACAATTGGTATCAGAGGAAGTTTAGTACAAACATTGGAAACGAGATTTAGATAATCTCTAATTAGAGCAGATTACCCTAACATAGACTTTGAGGATCAGTATATAAGGGATTCTTATATTTTTTTTCATGTAGAGATATTTGGTATTTTTCATGAAATACATCCCTATCTAGATACGATTAGGTAGAGGCAACTCTATCACAGATGTACCTAAGAGTGAAATATCCAACAAGAAGTTTCTGGTTTGACCCAGGGTATCCTGGTACATGAAAACAGGCCTTACTACACTCTTGGTTACGACACTCCCGGGGTATATGCTTAGGATAATTAATATTTTCTTTAAAAACATTATAAATTATTTATGACTGCATACCTCCTCAAGGAAATTTTTTTTATGATTATGGATTATACCCATAAATTGTTCAATTTATGTTTTGTGTTATACAAGTTTGGAATTATTTGTAGTTATTCATGAACTCTCCTAGTGTATGTCATTGTCTATAAATAGTACCTAGTATAAGGAATGAGAACGCCTACAATACGCATGATCTAAAGATTAATAAATATCATATCTTTCATGGTATTAATCCAACATTTATTACGGAAATAGTCTCCCATGTATTCTCATCATATGGAGAAATAATATCATGTGTTAATAAGATAAGTAAATATTTATATATATCATATGGATTTGAAGGGAAATAAGGGAAGAAAAGGATGGAAGAGAAAAATATGGATAAAGGGTAGATGGGAAAGAAGGATTTTCTCATATGTGATAATTTTGGAAAGAATCGCCTTGGTAAATGCTTGAATGGAATGAGAGTTTTTTATAAGTGTGAGGAAAAAGGACCCCAATTATGTGATTACAAGGGTAAGAAATAGGTGTCAAAGGTATAATTCTTCATCTGCACATATTTAGGACACTACGTGAATCAATGTCCAAATCATCATAATAGGCCCCAAATAATGCTATTGAATAATAATAAAGTTATGGTACTACTACAGATGAAGAAGAATGACTAGTGTTCTTATGTTTTTATTAAAGAATTATTTCATTTAAGTGTTTTATCAACGATGTACTGGTTATATGAATTTAGGAAATAAATAAGGATTATATTCCGGTACTATTTCATTGAGGATTTGAGATTATACGGTTCTATGAAAAGTTACTCAATAGTAAGATGAACTTTTTTGAAAATAAATAGTTGAAGGAAAGATAAACTTTAATATGGTTATGATACTGAGCTAGTATTTTGGGAATAATATATGATTGATTTGGATAAATTATATTGGATATTCTTTACTATTTTGGATCTGATTAATGATTTGTATATTCCATCATTGTAGGAGTTTACAATAATTTTGAATATAATGAGTATATCCAGTATTCTATAAGGAATAAGGTAGCATGAATGTGATCATTATGATTTTATGACAATTCAATGTGTTATTGTGTTTTAAATGAATACATGATAAATGTATTCACATGTTTTTACATGGAAGAAAAGATCTTCATTGTGTTTACCTTATAAATTATGGACTGTGAGTTTGGACAAAAGTATTTTGGATAAGTCTAATGGCTGGAATAGATTATTCATGACATTTGATTCTATTTTAAAGATTAAATAATTACTTAAGAATATTTTTGGATTATTATAAAAGGGACAACCCGATATTTGGGTGAAAACCTGTCATGTCCGACAAGGCTGTGAGACTGGAACCCGCAACCCAAGAAAGACAAGGGGGCATCACCTACCACTGGCCTACATGATGTCCTGGTTTGTATAATGTGGGTTTTTTAAATGGTCTGGCAGATAAATTATAATTTCATTTTTTGGAACCCAATACGATTAAGATAATTAGAATTTTTTTGAATTCCATTATCTTTTTGAGTAAAAGATGAGTCTATGGTAGGAATTAGTTGAAGGATGAAACTATAATTTTCATGTATATATATAAAAATTGTTTTTTATTTTTTATCTCTTATTATATGAATAGATTAATTATTAAACTATAGTAAAAGGATCTTATAACCAAAAAGGTGTTATCCTAATACGTTATGTTATGTTGAACTAGTGATATTTTAAATCAACATATATTGATGTCTTTGACGAACTCAATTTTACACCTGTTTTTGATTTATGACCTCAATAACTCACTCTAAATATTTATGTTTTTCTTCCAATTATGGGTCCCTAATTTCCACCAATTTTCTCTTAATATAAATCATAATTTGGTGGTGAATTTTTCATTTCTTTTTCCCTCTTATAAATACTAAATTTCAATAACCCAATTATTAATGTTGGTTTTCCACAAAGGTATGTATCTATTTTTTACCTTTTATTTTCAAAGAAGAAATTCAAATATCAAGGATGAAATTTATTTATACAGGGGAGAATGTAATACCCCTAGATCTCAAATTAAATTATCTATTCAATGGAATTCAATAACTTGCACTATAGGCAACACCGAGTCCGAGCACACGACGACTTACCAAACTGGTCATTCAAACAATGGATATGAATATTTATAACTGAATATTGAATTTTATAGACTTTTTATAATTTTAAAATTCATATTTTGTGTTTCTTAGACATAATATAACTAAGAATTAAATTTTTCAGATAAATGAAGTATTTTTTAAAATGCAATTATACCGCCTATTTAATGGAGAATCTTTTTTAAAACAAATATATGACACTTTTATATACTAAATTTAATTAAATTAAACTCTTATATAGATTCTATAAATAAAAATTTAGTTTGCAAATAATTTTGGTACTTTTCTGATAACTTTCATAATTTGATTAATAGTGAAAAATACTATATTTTAATTAAAAAAATTTTCAATCAAAATAATTTGTAGTGTTATATTATGAATTGGAATGGTTTGGAAGTATAATTAGATTATATTTTTATCATTTAATACAATTAGGTTATTATAATTAATTTCAAATTTAAATTTGACATAAACACGGGTCAATCTTTTGATAGTTTTTACATTTTAAAAACCCGCTTTTTGGTTTTAAAAACAAGGATTAATTTTAAATTAATTAATTCAACCTATATATTTTGAAATTGGTAAAATAGGAATCAATTTTAAATTTGGAATATAAAAAATAGCTTAGGGTGATATTTTGGTATTTTTCTAAAAACATTCAATTTTTTATGAATAGTAAAAAACCATGAGTTATTGTTTAAAACCATATTTTATATTCAAATAATTATTTATTTATCTTAATTTATTTTAAGTCAAAATAGAAATATAATATCTATATACGTTCAATGTAATTCATTAGAGTAATTATATAATAAAATTAGATGTATAAATTTTAATTAAACCTTTTACCGTTTTTTACCCTCCTTCTAGGAGCATATTCAAATTTGCATAAAGCATAATTTTGATGCTTCTGTGAGTTGAATTTAAAAAATCTTAGAGACATGGTTGACATCAATAAGTAAAATTTCGTTCAACAAGATGAAAATAATTTTTTGGGAATAGTAACTTCTGACTTTTATTTACCACAGTTAAAAGTAAATAGGGTAATTAGGGGTAAAAATGATATTATAATTACACGAACACATGTCTTACTCCTATTGGATAAGTATAATTAGACCAAAAGAAACCTTAGGAATAAAATATGATTCTTTAGGTCCACTTTGATTAGATTAGGAAATTTATTATTATTATTATATTTAAAGAAGTGTTAAAAGTGTTAAATTCAACATTTATTAACTAAACCATTTTTAATATAAAGTTATACATAAGATAAATTAGAATATAAATATTAATTATAAAGATAAAAATATTTCATAGATAATGGAATTTTATTTATAATTTTTAGACTATAAATAAGTTAATTTATATAGGACACAATGATGATGCCGTAATTACCTTATTAATGAAATATTAAAATAATTGATATTATAAATATACAAATAAATGTAAATTCAGACTTCTGAGGAATTCCACTAATTTTCTACATTAATACGAAATTTTAGGGTTGATTAGATAAATTTTTTTCGACGTGATAAGGTTGTGATGACTTTCACAAAAACAAAATACCAAAGAGTGTCAAAATTGACATAAATTAGCTTTTCAAACAAATAATATATTATTGTTTGATATAATATTGTTAAAAATAGAAGGATCAACCAATGGGCTTAAATAATATTATATATTTTATTAATAAACCACTTGAGGTTATCTTGGAAGGTTAGTTTATGTTTATTAACCCTATAGTGTAAGAATACAAGAAGACATAATAAATGTTAAACTATTTAACTAATAGTTAAATATAATTGATAAGGTAAATATCGTGACCAAAAATTTTCTAAAACATATTGGTTAAAATTATTTTGACCTATACACACATTATCTTTGATATAAATCTATTTGGATCCATTAGAAACCAAAAATGATTTTATAATAAAATAATATTTCAAGCTTTTCGTAAGGTGCTGCTCACCCCTCTTATAAAAAGGGTACTTCACCTTATCTCAAAATCACACCTCCAATGCCATTTTTCTCGGACAAACCCTACCCATATAGCCTCCCAAAATCCATGAAATCAACCAGGAGTCATTAATTTTATCAAAAAGTCAACATATTTATTTCTTTTTGGTCAACTCAAAAGGAAACACCTGAGGAAGAGGTAATAATTTCACCACCCTACATCAGGTTCTTTTCTTCTTCCACATCCTCTTTCTATGTTGTTTACATACCAAAATAATAACTCCAGAATCTACTACATTCTAGGATGTTATTATAAATATGGTATAACCATATGTGTTATTCTATCCATCCTATAAATCACAAATTCACCCTACATGCGTACCTACGGCTTACCGTCTCCACGTCGTGGTGTTGTTTGTTATTCAAACACATAATTGTTTGGATGGGTATAATAACGAGTATATATAATATAAATAATAAATAAAACATTTTAATGATTATTTATATATGACATTCCATCACATTACATAAGATTTCACCATTAATATAATGATATTTTCGCTCATGTGTACGTACGGATTATCGTCTCCACAAACACGTTGAGATTCATTCCCCATCTTAATTATTCAAGAATAATTTTAATTTTATGATTTGAAATAATTTTTAAGAACATAATATCATTATCTATATGAATCAAATAAATCTTATCCATAAAAAACATGTCTTACATAACTATTAATATAAAGGAAAAATGAATCAGTTTACACCTGAAACGATGATAATACAGATAGATTAATAACAAAAGAAATATTATAGGATCATATATGACATCAGATTTATGTATATTGTTCCTATATAACATTATAACCATGTTTTAACTATTATATAGGATGTTAACATACCGTTGACTAAGGACATGTACAAGGTAAGGGTTAATTCCTCAATCTCATTATTATCCAAGATTTGTTATATGTAAGTATTTACTAGGAAATATTTATCATCAATGTCCATATTTCATAAAAAAGTTTTCAAAATGAATATTATAAGGTTTTACGGAAGGGTATATTTAACTAAATCATCATTAAAATGTTTTAAATATTTATTTTTCTAAATATTTTTAATTAATGTCTATGGTTGCAAAATGATTTTATGGATTCATTTATATGGACATCATTGTTTTAAAATGTTAATTATTTTCAATGTTTGAAAGTGGAATATGATACTTTGATTCAAAAATGTATTTAAATGTCTTCCTTTTTAAATTATTTTACTTTTAAATGATTTAAAAAATGTAATGATATGTTTCTCTTAAATAGTTTTGATTTTATCTATGTCATTAATCTTTGATGGATATTACACTTGTTCGAAGTTGATTCATTATGATACAAATCATCTATATTATATTAAAGGTTTTTGATATGTTTGACTATGGATATGTTAATTTTATACCATTCATTGTTTGTGGTTAAAGTATTAACATTTCTTTTTCTAGTTTTTATAAGAATGATTATGTTTTGTTTCAACCATTCATATGACGAATGCATTTGACTTAGTAAGTGACAGGTGAATCCCACTACAGCTCCTCGATGCATCATTTGGTCTGATGAGACAAAATAGTGTCTTGGAACAAGTCCGTCACAAAATCTTATGTGTAGTCTTGGAACTAGGACATGACTATGTGGTTATGATGTTTGGCATTATGTATTCCATTATTATGAAATTGGATATTGATATCACATGTGATTATTTGACTAGTCAAATATCCATTTGAATAATTAAATGGAATTATTTGATTTATATTTTCCATATTATGCAGTAGTTTACATTTAAAATGCTTGTGTTCTAGTCTTATACATTTTCTTAAATGTTTATTCTTATTTATGATAGTTTCCGCTATATTTTTATCCTTATTAAGCATCTATGATAACCTATTTCTTATGTTTTATTTTTCCCAATATGCAAAGAAGTAAATTACGATTAACCTGTAGGAATAGGCTAAGGGATATATGTGTTTTCAAAGGGGACACAATGTTGTTTTTTTATTTCCTGATGTAATGTAAATGTTATTTATGTATCTAGTATTTCCTAGGAAACTAAAATGATCAGTCTTTCAGGACAAGATTCCTTGTATCGTGCCAATGTTATTTAATAATGCATCGATTCTAGGTATCTTGGGTTGGGGTGTTACAATGAATTGTATAATACATAATTTGGTTATGAGAGAAACAATGTAGTGTAAACACTGATGTGAATCATTGAAAAAGAGAACATATTACTCTTTCTTCAAATATAGATCATGGATTAGTCGGTATCTAGGTGTGTATTTCAAAAACACTTAGTAATTTTTTGTATTTTAATGATGTGAATGGTGGTTTAATAAAGAATAGGTTTAATATAAGCGTGTAAGAGGTATCAAAGGCCTAATCATTATCAAAAAAACAAAATGTGGGTACATTTTAATAAAATAACTCTTTTTTTAATTTATAAAATTTGTCTCATTGTTTTTATTAAATATGTTGTTTAGAAATTTGATTATATTTTTCATGAAAAAAATGAGTTATATAAATTCGTATAGTTTACCAATATTTTATAAATTTTATGATGCTTAAATATTGGATAAGTTAATGGTTTATGAATAGTTTGAATGAAAACCATGAGGTTATATACATAGAATTTGAGTTCTATTTTATAATAGTACACAAGGAGGATTATTTGAACCTGAAGTGAGTTTTTGAAGAAGAAAATGGATTTTTTGAATGTAATGAGGAGATTTTTGGGAAACTTCAAAGTAGAGTATGGGGTCAAAATGTATAATTTTTTTGGAAACAATATAGTTGGTCTATTCCCTACGAGGTAAATTTCATTGAAAGAAATTATTATGTATAAGAGTTTGTGTTAAGGATATTTTATGAATTTTCAAACAATAATTCTGATTCATGAATTTATTAGAGAATTATTCCTTTTAAAGGACCCTTAATAACATTTTTAAAATAGAGAAAATTTCGTTAGATAACAACATCTCATGAAAAATTTCCATGCGTTTATTTTTTATATTTATAATATATATTCATGATATAAAAAACATAAAGGGATTGTATCAATGATAGTTCCTGAATTTTATTCTATAATGTGATGTTTTTACAATGAAGTTTACATGAGGTTGAGTACATGGGATATACATTGAGTTTTTTAAGGATGAGTTAATGAAGTTTGAATATATGAAATATCCTGTAAGTTCATGATGTAGTAGAACATAAAATATAGTATATAGTGAATAGTTTTCAATTAGTTACATTTCATGATATATTTCCTATAAATAAACATTACTATTATAAGAATAAAATAAATTTTTTAACAATAAAATGAAATCAAAAGGGGATATGGTTATAATACTCAATACACATATTCACCCTCCCATTATAGGATATTTTAACTAATGGGGATAGTAATAAAAATAATACATGTTGTCACCATTACAATACACTATAATAAAAATCCATTCTATTAAAATAATTAAAAATGATTCAAATGGATAATTAACTTGTCATAATGGGATAGTTGTTTAATAACAATGGATAAAATAAAACTATTACATCCCTAAAACATAATGAAATAAATAACCAAAAATTTTAGGATATAACATTATTATATATTAATTATTATATATATATATAATATATACGAAAAATTATATGTAATATTTAGAATACAAGGATATAAAGTAAAATATGACCTAAAACATTCCTAGTTGATGAATTCTGTTAGAAATAGAAAAATATTACTACAAAAACATAATATTAAAATATAAAATGAATGTAATTTGAGAGATAGGTAATTATTATATGTATTTCAAGGCTAAATTACTTTTGTTAGGGTCGATTTCTTGAAATTATAAGACTATACCCTTTATATCATAAACATAGATACATAGTAATCTACTAGAAATATTCTTCTATTATAATATATATATATATATAATAGTCATATAATAACATAAATCATCATATATAACAAAGTAAAACACATAATAATTAATATGGGCCATATAATATAATATTTTCAGCAATAGTTCATCCAAAATAAATGAAGGAAACAAAAAATAAACTAACATTAAATAAGAGATAACTATTACTGAATTTCCTATACGACACCTAAAAACTAACTCATTAAATTAAAAAAATATCTTGTTATATACAGTAATAGTAGTCAGGTTCAAATAACTAATAATTAGAACCAATTTTTGAACACCAACTAATCCACTTTCCTATAGTGTGAGTAAAAAACCCAATAGTGTACCACAAATGATGCCTTAAAATATACGAAAATTAATTTTTGTATGTTAATGTATAATTAAATAAAAAAGTAGAAATAATCAGTAAAAAATCACAAAAATAGAGGTATTATATATTAAATATGACATTATGATGATCGATCCTACTTTGTAAAGCTAATGCTAATGAATCAAGATAGATGTAAAAAACACATGTTGATTTGGTGCCTATGATTCAAGGATGGTTTGACATTTAAAAAAGTAGTAATGGTACCATTGTATATATGAATGTATACATATAAAAGTTATAAAATAATTCTTAGTTGGTGTCTCAATATCGTTATGTCCTTAATAATATGTGAATTAAAAGATACACATATCTTTTCTGGAATTATTTTTGGTTTTTACATATAGTAAAATTAATAGAGGTTTAAATAACATCACAATTCTAGATAGATCATTCATAAAAAGTAATATTATATAGGTAGAGTGACTTCTTATTAGGTCCCTAGTATCTAGAATAAATCATGGGAATCATCAACAATAAAGGTATCATTATGCTCAAACTAATCCTTCAGATATACTATAACACATCCCTCTCATCTCATGACCTAGTCAATCCTTTATAATAAAAAATTTCATTTTTTACCAATTTCATGTACACTAAGTGTGTTCATCAATTTTAATTTTCATCATACTCAAAATTTATCTTCCTAATGATCACCTAACCCATAATCCATTAATCATCATTATCTTTCATTTAATTTCAATCCAAATTAAGATAACTAATTTTTTCCTATACAACTCTTGTATGTCATCTTAAATAGATATAAAATAGCCATTAGGTTTCCATTTTATTTATAATTTATCACCAATGTGATATTTTATCCCATTTCTATCAATTATACCTAAATAATCTCCTAAGAAACATAATATAAACCATCAAATAGTTTAAAATTTTTGATACACTCTATGTGTACCATTATTATTAGGTAATCCAATACTTAGTTATAAAATTTAATCATTCCACTAATTCACATCTAAAATTATATAGCCTCATATGATCTAGAATTTCATATATTATCCCATTACCACTAAGGTTTTACCTTGTTCCTTAGATCATTACATGACCCTTATAAAAACCACACCTTAGAAAGAGAAACCACCAGTATCTCATTTATTTTTTAGCCACTATTAATAGAAAACCCCTTACACATCCTATATAGACCCACATAAGGGTATTTTATTCAACCTTACAAAATGATCACTATTGAAAAATATTTTTTCTATATTATACCAACCATTATATGGTTATAATATTTTTTATAAATCTCAATATCCTACCACTATAAGAGAACTAATTATTCAATCACAAATAGGTTTAATTTTTTTTATTTTCCCAAACATCTCTATTTTATTTTAATTCAATTATACATGACTCCCTCATTCTCATATATCACATTCATTTCGACACATAAAATTCATATATTGATAATTTATGGAAATCCAACCTATTCAATGTAGTTAATACTCTGATCCACATTATTTAATGATACCCAATATTAAAATAACATAAATAATACATTAACATTATTGTTAAAATATCACGTCTCTCAAACTGTTTCAAAACCCGTGGACCTAATGTTTTAAGGTATTTCATATTTTCTATAGAAATATAATAAAAATCAATAATTACATTATAATAAAACTCCTCTATAATCCGTTCTGTAATTTCCATAAGATATACATATCATTAAATCCTAGGAAAATGAATGCATAAAAAATGGGTCATATCAAAATCTCAGTAATGGAAAAAAATATGAACATTCCATAAATGGTAAGGTGAGTAATTTGTTATTAGAAATAAAATTACATAATAAATTTTTTTAATAAGTCATTATGGATGGTAATTTAATCGTAAAAAGAACTATACCCCAGAAAAAGTATATGTAATAATGATACATTAATAAATATTCAATGAGTTTAATCATTACAATAAGATTATGACATGGGAATATGAAATAAACATATGGATAGAAACCACATGTAACAAAACCTAAAAAATCATTAATCACCTAGTGGGATTGGACAAAACACCTATGTACCATCTTGGTCATTGGGTAGTCTCACCATCTAACCTTGGCCTTCTGATAAAACCTCATGTATGCCCCTTTTTATTGGGATAATTGAACCTCATGTAGCCTTTTTCATGGAATAAATACACTCATTTTATATTTTGTGAACATGAGACATAAACATAATCTAACAAATTATATGGTAAAATATAACCCCACACAAAATCATTTATACAAATTTGTGACTCTTAAAATAAATCATAACAATGTCTTAAAGAATCAGTGAAAATGAATGGGTTTCTTAAACCTTCAAAAAAATAGCATAACATAAATTTAAAAGATCACAGGATTTCAAAAAAACATTTTCCATAATTAATCACATAATAATTTAAATATGGGATGATTAAAACAATACTTCATAAGAGAAAATCTTTAGATTAACAATATAAATATAAATATAAATGTATTCAAAAAAATTTTTAAACGTTGTTATAAAATATTATTTAAAATTTAATTTAAAAAAATTAATGGAAAGATTCTAATTTATAAAACATTAATAATAATGGTTCAAAATAAAAAAATTTAAAAGATGAAATGTTTATAAAAAATTTGTAGTGAAAGAGAAAACAATTAATTTCTAAATGATAAAAACTACTTTTTAATAAAATTGAAATTACATTAAAAGGAAAAACCCATCATAAAAAGTGTATTAAATATCATTTCATAAAGGGGTAATTATAAATATGATAATAATATAAAACAATACATATTATAATTTCTAGAGAATAATATTTATTTGATGGGAATGAAAATATAGACATAGAGGAAGAAGTTATTTGGAATGAATTGTAGTTATTATTAACTATGATATAATTTTATATTGGAAATTATTTTATAAAATAATTTGTTATTGATGGAGGGAGTTATTTTTATTTAAAAAAACAAACAAAATATATAAAAGATTATTTGTTGGATATAATAAATAATGAAAATTATATTTCCTACAATAAGGACTATGATCTTGTTAATAAGAAATTGATTTGTTATAAATGTTACAGAATTGGTGATGAATGAATCAAATGAGTTATAGAGTCAGATCAAAAAATGGATATTAATATGCAATGAAATGTAATATATCTTCATATATGAATTAAATTATTTTAGAAAATACACCATATAAAATTTGTTTTTGTACACAATATCACACATGTCCCATGAAATTGAAAATGAGACAATGAAACCCTTACATTTACACTTAAATTCCAAAAAATACCTTAATATCTTGTATAATAAAAATAAAAATAAATTTTTTTATTTTTATAACCATATTCATATCTAACAAAAATTTTAATATTAATTTATAATCATTATATATATGTAGTTGTTTTTCCTTAATTTACCACATTGTGTGTTTTTTGTTTTGACTATATATATTAGCCTCATTGGTGCAGTTTAAATATTTCATTTTAAAAAATCTTTAATAATAAAAAATTAATTCAATTTCAAATAATTTATGACATATAATGATTTATCAATTTATCAATTTTCTTTTTCGAGTGTTTAATTCTATATCCTTGAAGATTAATGTAATAATAATCAAACATCAGTGTTTTTTATTAACAACTGAAAGGCAGTTTCATAATTATTTGTTTAAATATTTATGCATAGATTACATAAAAATTCCATCTTTAGTTATTTAAATCATATTACAACATTATTTATTTTTTCATATTCATCCACGAAATATTTTTGTGTCATTGACCAATTCGGTGGTCAAAACATCCCTAACGTGAACATAAAATGATTAATAGTTTATTATGATGTGATATTGTTTAAATATAACTATAACAGATGGAAATAATAATATTTAGTTTTTAGTAGTGATATACATCATAGTTATAAATTAATGTAGGAATTTTTAATTGATAGAAAAATATTACATAATATGAATGAATTGTTTTCCCATCTTAATTTAATTATATGAGTGGTTAATAATATAATTATTATATATCATTGTTATTGTATAGAGGTTATAAAATTTTTATTATCTTAACCTTATTAGTTTCATAAACATTATACTTATCCAATAAGACCATTCTCATTAAAAGCCTTCTATGGTGGTGATAAAATGGAAAATAGAAATCGTTCATTTCATGGATGCAGTACTCTATATGTACCGATGGATAGTTTTTTAATTATCCATATATTAGGAAGATGAGTAATCTGGTCTATAATTTATGAATATAAAATATTTTTTAGATATCAATGTTTTATATTAAATTCTTTATTATTAACAAAATTTTATAGTGGTAAAAACATGAACCACAATGTGTCATGGAGGCTGTAGTTTGCACATCACACTATTATAGTAGTTGTTTTTAATGAGAAATGGCAAGGTGGCCAATTTTTGTACCATATATATAATTATATATTGGTTTAATAGTTACACTAATTTTATAATTATAAAATACATAAAATTAATTTATGTATGGATAAATGTACATAATAGAATAGGAAAGAGGGAGGAGTGGTTAGAAATATACACCATACTATTTGGATTATCCCCTTTGTGAAGTGGAATAAAATTTTGAGGGATGGTATTTTTTGAATAAAAGAAAACTAATATGATTTATAATAATTTCTAATAAAGGGTTTAAAGGAGTCTGGGGTGAACAAAGGGTTCTTATTTGTCAAATGAAATGAGGAGATAAATTGAGATATATTGGACCATAAATGTGATAATGTTGCTACCCACAAAAAACACTCAATTAGAAACAATTTTTATCATGTTTCACGCCCTTTTCTCCATGAATTATTAATTTATCTATTTAAACTTATAAATTGATGACTATTTTTTTACATATGATGAATTAATCATTATGAATAAAAATAAACTGTGTATTATTAGATGATTTTAACCCAATTATTTCATTTTTTAATCAATTTTAATGAATTATAATGATTAATATTAAAATACATGTGTATAATGTATTAAAATTTTTTTCTTGAAAAAGATTTAATTATTTTCTTAATATCAAAAATAGAATGGTAATTAAAATTTAATATTTTAATATATATAATTTTACTTTTGAGAAATTTATTAGGTCAAAAATTAATGTTTCATCAGTTTTAGGATATGTGTATATACATATAATTTCATAAAATCCACGGTACATCAAAAAATAGTAATTTTTTATATTTATCTAAAAATTAATTATTTTAGTAAATCACAATAAATCATATAAATATTATATTATTATGATTAAAAAAATTCTTAATTTTTTTGTACTAAGTTTATAATTTTAATAATTAAATATTATAATAAAATCCCAAAATATAGTGGAAACCTGTTCATATTGGAAAATAGCTTTTTAAAATGATACATATTCTTCTTTTTATTTCTTATAAAATATTAATTAATTTATTGTTAATATTTTATTAATATTATAGATTTATATATTTATAATTAAATTATAATATATTTAGTTTCTTTAAATACAATATCAATTACATGGAAATTCAATTTAAATTATAAAAATAAATTTATAAACAATTTAAACTATAATAATTTAATTACTTTACTACTAAATGTAGACCTTATTTTCATTATACACATATTTCATAATTTGGTTTCTCAAATTATTGACCACTAAATTATTTTCTATGTTTTAACAATTATATTTAATAATTACATTTTTTTTCAAATGCATCATCCTTGTCAATTAACTTCATCGTTGCTTGTGCAGAAATTTATCAAACAAAGTATTTATATAAATAAATATATTACCAAATATACTTTTCTTAAATGCTTCCCCAATAAATAAAAATCATCCCCATAATTTTTAATATCACTTACTACTGAAACTAATTGAGTAAATTTATGATATATTATATAATCACTGTATAGTTTTCATATTGTTATCTATAAATATTGGAAATATTCCATTTTCATTAAGAATATGTCAATAAAAATTCTTAATTTCTCTAAAAAATATATAGCTAAACATCAATCATGATTTGTTTTTAAAATTATCAAAACATAATAATTTTTTCAAGTGACATCATAGTAATCTTTTCACTAAGATATGATCATATATTATTCAGAAATAGGAAATATAATTTCCCTATTTTTTAACAATTATGGATTCTATGAAAATATAGTCAATACATTTCAAAATAGAAACAAATTAATCAAAGGTGTTTTAATAATACATTAATTATATATATTCTATAAACCTAATATTAAGTTAGAATATTAACATAATTTAGTTTCTTTGTGACATAAAATCAATAATGAGTTAATTAGATTCATTAAGCAAAATTTATAGATACATTGTAATTACTAGAAAGAAAATACAAGAAAACATAAACTAATCTACATTGAAGTATGAGTATTAATTAATTATCACATTCCATATTATTATTAAAATATTCTTTATTTATGGGAATTTAAAGGGATTTTCCTACTTCTATTAGCTTATAAGTATGTTGAAGTAGATTATTTCTATCATACCTAGGTTTAATGAACCTATGGGCATAGTAAAAATACTCCTTCCAATTGAATCATCAGACCGAGGCCTTCACATTAGGTTATAAATTTCTGATATCTACTACATTAGTTGGTTGCTTCATAAATCTTTGTAATTCATGTTATCAATTGAATTCTCATCCACACTTGAATAACATATATATTCCCTGGTGGTAGTCCCCACCCCAATGTTTATTCCCATGTTTTTATAGTAAGAAGAGTAATGTTATCACATAAATGATTTTTATCACATGAATTTACATTGAAATCCATAATTCTCTTTATCTTACCTAAACCATGAGAATAATGAGTATCTATAGTGTAGCTCTAATATATTTTAAAAATAATACTATTTTAAATTGCATATATGACATGAAATATCAAGCCTGAATGAACCATGATATAATATTACAACATTTATAACCTAACTGAAAATTTGAAGGGTATGAATTGGATTTAATTATTTATGAAATATGTATTTTGATCCTACTATATATAAATATATAGATAAATAATTTAAAAATAACCATGAAATTTTTAGTAATGAAATTTATTTATTTGAAAATATATTTCATTGAAAATTGTTTTTATTGATTTTTGTTGGAAAATATTATAATTAATTACTATAAATTTTGAAAATTATATTTCCTTAAAATTATATCTTTTTTAAATCATCAAATTAAAATTATCTTACAAGAAAAATTTGTGATTTTCTAAAAATATTTAATTTTTAATGAATATTGAAAAAAAGATTTTTATTTAAAAATGAACATTAATTATTTTTTTTACAAATTAAAAATATATTATTCATGAGTTTTAACATTTAAAGAGTTAATTTTTGTCAACAAAAAAATAATTACGACCTTCTTAAAAAATTTTATTCTCATATTTTGAATAAATACAGTTTTTTACTTATAAAGTATTTTTCTACAAAACTGATTTTGATCACATTTTATGGGGTTAATATTAAATTAAAATTTAAAAGATTATATTAAATTAATAGTAAAAGTTGAATCCCTATATTTAATTATAGGTTACAATGTTGGTAAATATATATTTTTTATTTTATTTCTTTGTTAGAAGTAGTCATATTAAATATTTTACCATGGTAAAGGTAAAATGGGTAAATTATGGATAGAAAAATGTTATATAGACTAAATCATAATAATAAAATATCCCTCAGTTTAGTTGGATGTGTATATTTTTCCCAAAAAAATCTTAAAATTCAATATATGAATTTTTTTCATTTAGAAATTATTTTTACCTTTATAATATTTTATGCAATGAAAATTCAATATATCATTCCCTTGGTTAAATTAACATTAAATATTTGAAATAGGGGGAAAAATTAAACATGATTATTTATAATTGTTTATATTAAATATAATTATTTTTTGTTAATGTAATTAATTTTTAATTATTAGTGATGAAAGAATTATTATAAATTCTTCCACAACACTAACACCATTCTTTCCCATTCATTATAAATATCAAGTAAATTATTCAAAAATCATTAAAAATGGTATTTTTTTGGGTTATTTATTATGTCCCATGATTTTTCTTAAATATTTTGGTCATATTATAGTTTTTGAATGGTTTATATTTGAATTGAATTGGTTTCAATTTGTTTTCAATGTGAAATTATCTGAATCATTCCTAAATTGAAAATAATTATATTTTATGTAAAATAATATTTTATTAATTTATTTAGAAATACTAAAAAACATGAAAGAGGAAAATTAGAATAAGAAATGGTCTAAAATATAAATACATTTACATTTATTATCCAATTATCACATTATAAGTAAAATTATAACCATTTAATATTAAAATAGTCATTATTATTGTTATGGATAAAAAAGTTTAATAAAGAGTTTAATTCAAAAACACAAGTAATGAATTATATGAAAACTTTAAAAAATATGATTTAATTATTATATAATGAGAATATCATCCTTATATTATAATCCATGTCATTTTATAAAAATTTTAATTTGTTAGAAAAATATTATATTATAGCTTTTCATGTAATCCAAAAAATGACATAAATGATATTTTATAATATATCATGTTTTATTAGTGGATTTATGATCCCTAAAAAACAGTATTCATCCAATTAATCATGATATGGTTCAAATACCATCCATGGTGTATTTAATTTCCAATATTACTTTTATTGTAACAATACTGATCCCATAACAAGTGAAAACCCCATTTTATTTTGGTAATCATAAAAGGAGTTAATAGACGGTTAAAATAGAAAAATAATGATAAAAAAATTTCTTATACATGCAAGGATTTATTGTATGAGATTATTTTTACCCATAATCATCTTATATTTTTAATATATCATTTTGGATCAATTTTTCAATGATATTACATTTATTTTAATATATTACTTTTGGTAATTTCAAGAGTTAATGTCCTTTTGTTAGTTCCCTTTTGGGATATCTTTTCTTTATTTCTATATTACTATTAGAATAATATAATATTTTTCTTGTTTAAAAACTAAAAAAGATCAATTAGAGAAGTTTTTAAACTGCGAAACACTAATTCACCCCACCCCTCTTAGGTTTTTTGAACTAATGGGGATATAAATACTATGAATAAATTTTATTTCTAGTATATTCTAGTATTATAAAATACACTAATACTTGAATAATTTAAAATGATTCCAATGGAAAATTAACTACCAATAATGGGATAGGGTTTTAATACCAATGGAGAAAATAAAGTTATTAAATATATAAAACACAAAGAAATTAATTATACAAAAAAATATTCAAAAATATTATTGAAAATTAGTAAATATGAATTATATATATTTATTTATATGAAAATAATAAATATATAAGAACAAAATAGTCAGAATATTTCGATAAAAAATTAAAAAACACAATATATCATAAAACATAAAATATTAATTTGTTGTGTTAGATATAAACCATAATTATATTACAGAAAAAAATATTAATAAAAAACATGAATGTCATTTGAGAACATAGAATTACACTATGTATTTTATGTTTACTATATTTTTGGCTGGGTCCATTTCATGAAATTAGGTGACTATAACCTCTATATCATAAACATTCATAAAACATAAGAAACTAAAAATGTAATTATATTAATATATATATATATATATAATCATGTGTGTGTGTGTGCGTGCATGCATGTGATATAACACTAAAAAATATAATAACATAACCATTATATATTATAAAATGAACCCCTTAATAAATAAAATCATACATAAAATAAAATAATTCCACAATATGTTAACTATACACAATGAATAATATAAAATTAAATTAAAATTTAATCAGTGAAAACATTTTCTAAAATATTTTTGGTAAAGTCCAGGAAATTTCAAGGAAATTTTTTTCTTAAATACATTTGAATTTTACGAGTCTATGGCTTCTGGTGGTACGTGATTCTGAGGCCCGATTTGCCCGGAATCAATTTCTGAAGCATAGCTCATGTACGTTGAGTAAACAAATGGATGGGGTTTTCTATCTTTTGATCCGGTGCTCGGAATCGAAATCCGAGGGCACTCATGAACTCGCAATGCCAGTAATTGCTTAAGGGGACCTTTACCATAGTTGTGTTTGCACGGGAGGAGAAGTTAATTATTGGGGTTTAATTAAGAAGTAAATAAAATTGTTGGGGAAATTTTATTTTATATCTAAGGAGGTTAATTCCTCCCAAGGGAAGTTGTTGGTGGGGTCCACACCCACCCAACTTCCCATGTGTGAATATTTGAGAGGTGGAGCCCACACGAGCCCCAACTTTTCCTTTTCCCCAAACCCCCTTAAACCCCCTTAAACTCCCATCTTTAATTTGTAAACTCCTCTTAAATGTGGATTCTTCCTCTCCCTCACTCTCCCTCTTTAATCCATGACAACACATGATAATTAAATAATTCACATTATTCAATTAATTAAAGGAGTGGTTTGAATTTTGAAAATATAATAGCTTGTGTTAATAAAATAATAGTTTAGCCTAATATTTTATTTTGGCACACGTTGGGTTGGGGAAGATTTGAGAGAACAATTGTGTGAAAAAGAAGAGAACCCCTCTCTCAAAGAAGAGCATCATCTCTTCAACGAAGAATGCTTGATCCACAAAGAATGATGACACACACCGACATCGTCTACGAAACCTCACCCCACGACAACGTCTTCTGAGGCGCCTGACGTACGACATCAATTATTGAGGTAGGGGGTTTGATTAATTTAATTTAAATAATTACTCCCTCATTCTCGTTGTATTCATGTGAATACCATGGACGATTGTTACCCCCTAACACGGAGGGTGAAGGACGAACAAACACGGCCTCACGACCCTCCGTCGTTTCCTATATTACTTAGAATAAAAAACTAAAGGTGGAGGAGGCACATCGCTGTTGCACCATGTCGGGAACATGAAAAAGTAATCTAGCACCGTCGCATCGGTTGTGCGAGAGGAACCGCAGCCTGCTTCGTGGGCCACTTAGGTAGAAGAACCGGCCTGCGCGTCGGACGATCGAGCGTAGGGGAGCTGCAGCACTAGGAGGGCGCCACGCTGACGAAACCCATGGCCCGTCATGTGGGCCACGTGTGCTAGATGGCCGACCGGTTTGAGAGGGAAGCACCGCTTGGCGCCGCCGGTTCGGGCAGCCGGGGGGCAGCGCCCCCTCGGACCGCTCGGCTAGCTGGCCGAGCCAGCCCGGCCACACCACTTTGGGCCATGCCGCACTCTCTTCGGGCTGGGCCGCATCCCATAGGCTAGACCGCGTGAACCTTCGGGACGGTCCAACACCCCTACCGAGACAGACCCGCAAAAACTGGGTGACCCGACTCGCCAGCCCACATGGCTTAACAGGTTGTGCCCGTTAATCACTTAAATGTGAAGAACATAAAGACCATGGGCCCGATCGACGTGCCGTCTATGACAATAGAATCATATCAACGAGGCAGTACTTTTGAGATACTCTAAGTGAGTTCTGGACAACTTTCGTAAATGGCCGGGTTTGGAATGAGCATATTTCCAACTGGGCCCCTCGAACGAAAAGGCCAATATCTCTTAGATCAGGCGTCTGATTGACGCGCCGTCTATCGCGTTGAGTTCCTTTTGACGAGACGGAACTTCGGTATACATAAAATCTGAACATCGTGACAGTTGATTTATCATCCCCTTTACTTGAGGAGCAGACCCTCCCGGAATCGAATACACTGTGTGAGGGAACCCTAGAGATGGCTGCGACTGCAATGACTACCGTGCTAAGATCCTCCATGGGTTCGACGAGGAACACGACTGTACTTGGATCCTACGTGGGTTCAGCCATGAGGAAGAATGTACTTGAATCATCCGTGGGTTTGACAGCGATGATGACTGTACTTGGATCATACGTGGGTTCGGCAGTGATGGTCACTATACTTGGATCCTACGTGAGTTCGGCATCGACGACATCTGTACATGGATCCTACATGGGTTTGGTAGAATAGATGATACAGAGACTACATCTAATCATCTGCACCCCACTACATGAGTATTATACATGCGTGAGCTGAGTCTTGTGTTTCAATCATTATAATTGGTATGATTGACTTCTTCCTGTATGGACTGGATTGTGCTTGGGCTTGGATGTCGAAGCCGAACTAAGATTGATGACTTAGGTCTATGTATGGGCATATACATAAGTTGAGGTGGTTGATACTTCATGCTTGTATCTTTCCTTTGTGGGATATCCATCATGGATTCCGGGAGACCTTCAGGGGTCTCTAAGTCCCTACTGATTATCGTATACTCACCCCTACATGGACTATGCCCACACTATGTTGTGTTGCATACAGACGACGGAGAGAACTGATCGAGATGGAGGGTTGTGGTGCTAGGCAGTACCCAGAGTTGAACCACTAGACGGGACGTACATGGAGCGGACGATCGGACCCAGGGAGCTAAGGAGACTGTCTGTACCCACCATTCATGTGGGATATCCAGAGGACGACTCCGTGGTTGCTGCTTTACTTTATTGTTGTTGTACATTCGTTCTCAGTTGTACTATACATTAAGTTGCGTTTGTATACTGGCCCATTTACTTGTTAGCACTTACTATTGTACTCAGTTTTACTTCATGCTTGCTAAAATTGCGTACTCTATTGTGTATGTTTACTTATATAAAGGAAATGACTTCCCCTTTTATCGGGATTTATTCCTTTGGTTCTACTCGCGTGCCCCTGGCCTATGGAAGGCGGGCTTGGGGTAGTCACGCTGTGGGTCCCGAGGACGGGTCGTGAAAAATTGGTATCAGAGTATTTGGTTCTACCACAGAACTCAGAACTCTGATAATTTCCTCTATGTGAAGTAATAGTGTTAAGATTATTGAGTGTGGTTATTAGTCTAGGGAGTCTAGTGTTGGTGTGGCGGCC
The DNA here is from genome assembly GCA_963277665.1 of Viscum album. Taxonomy (NCBI): domain Eukaryota; kingdom Viridiplantae; phylum Streptophyta; class Magnoliopsida; order Santalales; family Viscaceae; genus Viscum; species Viscum album. The sequence goes on along the minus strand of OY728163.1, from coordinate 963,761,551 downwards.
GACGTATCCATACACCAGGACCCTGACTTATGATTTCCGACTCAGTGCAAGAAAACATTGATTGCATGTGTGTTTCAAAATTTTTATTTGTGATTACATTGTGTCAGCTCACCAGGTATACTATTTCACCTTGGCATGCTTGTTTCTTTTTAAGATGGCCCCATGTAGGCAGTCAGCTAGGGTTCCGAGCTACGTGTGAGATGGTTGCCCACCGAGCAACGAGGCCTCGGTGCATGGCCTCATTACAGCGGAGGCGCCAGCGGAAACATTACCTGTTGTTCCACTGTTTCCACCAGCCCCAGCAGTAGAGAGGGAACGTCGCCTGAGTGCATTTCACGAGTTTCATCGATAGAGGCCACCAAGGTTGCACGGAGAGATGTACCCTTAGGAAGCCGATGATTGGCTGGAGGCTATCGTTAGAGTCTTCAGATTGGTAGGGATACCAGAAAAACTTATGGTGATACTTGTTGTGAGTCTCCTACATGTAGTAGCAGATAGATGGTGGAGCCTGATGCTCCAGGTGCATGGCAAGGAATCACTACTTTGGATGGACTTCGAGAGCCACTACCACTCAGAGTTTGTTCTAGCCACCCTCCGTGCGGTGCGCATTCAAGAGTTACTACAACTGCGGCAGGGCAGTATGACAGTAGCCCATTACTCGGTGAGATTTACTGACCTCTCACGCTACTCCACAGACATGGTATCGGTCCCATTCTTTCGGGCCCAGAACATTGAGTAGGCATTGAGGTATGAGATCAGGGAATCAGCGATCTCCCTCAGCATTCTGACGCAGGCAGGAGTACTGGAACGAGCCCTTCTTGTGAAGAGCTTTCTTGCTGATCCTACACTAGCAGTGAGACCCACCACAATGCGTCACATAGCGGAGTATTCTGCAGCCAGCAGTACACATATATTTCAAGGGTCCAAGCAGGCCTGGCCATCAGGTGGGAGACCTCAGGATATTGGTTCGGATGTGCAGGGTACACGGAGTAGAGCCATCCATACGAGGGGAAAGCAGTGCTATGCATGCGGCGGGCATGGCCACATGGCTCATGACTGCCCGAACCGCCATATAGTGGAGTAGCAGACAGTACAGGGACATCCCAGTAAAATGCCGATGTTTAACCCTGGCTATCTGTAGGGAGATGGCAGATGAAGTAGAGGAGCTGGCCGAGCAGCAGGTGGTGGACGACACATTAAGGGTCTACCACCATGACCACCAAGAGGACCACCGTGACCACAGGGAGCTAGCAGACAGGGGCAGGCTCAGCTCTAGGCAGTCGATGCTTATGACCACGACGCACCTGAGATGATTCGAGGTACTATCTGTGTCTACTCTACCCTTGTTGCAGTTCTTATAGACACAGGAGCGAGTCGTCATTTGATTACCACTTCCCTTGTTTGATGCTCGAAGATTCCAACGGAGCCATTAGCTTGATCCTTATAGGTAGAGACTCCTATGGGATAAGACTTGATGATTACACATTAGTTCCGGTAGTGTGAGATTACTCTAGGAGGTGAGAGAATAGGATGGGATCTTCTTGTTGTGGGGTCGAGGCCTTACGACGTCATCTGGGGTATGGATTGGTTATCTACACTCCATGCCCAGATCGACTGTATTAGGTGCCAAGTGTGTTGTGTCTACACGGATGGGACCAGGTTCACCTTCACTGGCGAGAAGGGAGCCTTTGCATCGTAGGATGGTCTTACGCCGAGGATATTCCAGCCGATCACACGTTAATTGGCTTGTCTCATCCTAGGAGTGGTTGATATGCGGAGTCCGAGTTTTCCTGTTGTGGGGGATCGATATGAGAACTTTTTTCCTGATGACGTTCTAGGACTACCTCATAGTAGAGATGTAGATTTCTATATTGACCTGTACCCCTGGAAAAAAGTTATATATATTCTAGCATATATGATGGCTCCCGCTGAGCTTCGTGAGCTATGTGTACAGCTGAAGGACTTTCAGGGAAACAGATTTATCCAACCTAGTGTTTCACCCTGGTCTTCTTCGATTCTGTTTGCCACGAAGGAGGATGGGAGCTTAAAACTATGTTTCGACTACCGTCGCTTGAATCAGGTGATCATAAAGAACAAGTACCAACTCCGGAGGATTGACGACCTCTTTGATCAGCTCAAGGGAGCACGATGGTTCTCGAAGATAGACCTCAGGTCAGGCTATCATTAGCTCAGAGTTTGAGACGAGGATGTGCAGAAGACGGCCTTCAGGTGTCGGTATGGACACTACGAGTTCTTGGTTATGCCCTTTGGCGTAACCAACGCACCATCAGTGTTCATGAGCCTCATGAATATGATCTTCTAGAATTACCTCAAATGTTTTATCGTAGTCTTCATAGACAACATACTGATTTACTCGACTACTGAGGAGGAGCACGCCAACCACTTGTGGGTTGTACTGGACACACTCTGAGGGAACCAACTTTATGGTAAACTCTCGAAGTGTGAGATAATGAACCCTTACGAGACACACTCTGAGGGAACCATATAAATTTTTGTTTGTACACAATATCACACATAACACATGAAATTGAAAATGAGACAATGAAACCCTTACCTTTACATTTGAATTCCTAAAAAGTACCTTAATATCTTGTACAATAAAAATAAAAATATTATTTTTTAATTTTATAACCTCATTAATATCTAAATTTTTTTAATATTAATTTATAATCAATATATATATATAGTTGTTTTCCCTAATTTCCCACACTGTGTGTTTTTAGTGTTGAATATATGTAGTAGTCTCATTGGTGCGATTTAAAATTTTCATTTAATAAAATGATTCATAATAAAAAATTAATTTAATTTCAAATAATTTATGACATATAATGATTTAGCAATTTAGCAATTTTATTTTTGGAGTGTTTAATTCTATATCCTTGAATATTAATGTAATAATAATCAAACAATAGTGATTTTTATTAACAAATGAAAGGAGGTTTCATAATTATTTGTTTAAATATTTAGGCAGAGATTACATAAAAATTCCATCTTTAGTTATTTAAATCATATTACAACATTATTTATTATTTCATATTCATCCACGAAAAATGTTTGTGTCATTGACTAATTCGGTGGTCAAAACATCCCTAACGTGAACAAATAACGATTAATAGTTTGTTATGATGTGATATAGTAGAAATATAACTATAAAAGATGGAAATAATAATATTTAGTTGTTATTAGTGATATATATCATAATTATAAAGTAATGTAGGAATTTTTAATTGATAAAAAAATATTACATAATATGAATGAATTGTTTTCCCATCCTAATTTTATTATACGAGTTGGTTAATAATATAATGATTATATATCATTATTAATGTATATTGGTTATAAATTTTTTATTATCTTATCCTTATTAGTTTCATAAACATTATACTTATCCAATAAGACCATTCTCATTAAAAGTCTTCTATAGAGGTGATAAATTGGAAAATGGAAATCGACCATTTCATGGATGCAGTACTCTATATGTACCGATGGATAGTTATTTAATTATCTATAGATTAGGAAAATGAGTAATCCGGTCTATCAATTATGAATATAAAATATTTGTTAGATATCAATGTTTTATATTAAATTCTTTATTATTTCCAAAATTTTATAGTGGTAAAAAAATGAACCACAATGTGTCGTGGAGGTAGTAGTTTGCACATCACTATATTATAGTAGATGATTTTAATGATAAATGGGAAGGTGGCCAATGTTTGAACCATATATATAATTATATATTGGTTTAATAGTTACAATGATTTTATAAATATAAAATACTTAAAATAAATTTATGTATGGATAAAAGTACATAATGGAATAGGCAAGAGGTAGGAGTGGTTATATAAGGCCCCAGCCTTAATCCATACTAAATCTTGAGTTATTACAAGATTACACATTGAGAATCTTTTCAGGTTTAGAGTTTTAGAGAATTAGATCATAAATCATACATTACATTCCACATTTATACAAAGTGTTACATAAATGATAGTATTCAATTTTTCCCATCAACGGAAACATATTTCAAAATAAAGCTTGGATTCTTTCTTGACACTTCCTTGACACTATCATCATATCATATACCTTTCCCTTGTCCTGTGAAAAACATTTCAAAAACTAGGGATTAGCATAAAAATCCCAGAAAGGGTTATAAAAATATGGAAAGGAAACATGAGTTCATATATACATAAGAATGAAATCATACTTTACCCATAAAAGATAGGCACTTTAACATACCTCATCAAATCATGAACAAATCATAGAAATTATAAGATATAAAGGTCACTTGAGGCGTTCATAACATTCTTACATAGGGAGTAACCCTCTTGGTTACGTTTAGAATACCCACCACAATATATTCCCTAAATCTCTTCGGAGAAACCTTAACATTTCACTCCTTCGCGTTACCCAATGCATTGGAGAGCTATATCGTGCTCACCCACCCTTAGTTTATCATGGAACCACCCGTCTTCATAACAATTCCCATGAACCATAACATAATCGTATCACATAAAACATGCATAAAGGAAACATAACATTTCCACTTTTCAATCACAAGATATCAATACAACACATTGATATAAAAAGATTATGAAAACCATTTTCAATACCAAAATAAAAGAAAAGTAAAACATGGTATTTATTTTTCTTTTAAAAAGAAGGTATGGCTTGTAGAGGAAGCCGAAACCCAAATAATGGTTATAGCGGCGGAGAAGTCATTGTCAGCGCATATGTATGAAAAAAACATCCCCTTTTGTCATTTTGTAAAATGCTTCATATAAAAAAGATTCCATTTGGATAAACGTAAAATTCAAAGGGGTTTATACACCGTATAAAAGAAGGTTGTGTATAAAATAAATTATGCCTCAATGAAAGGATATTGAGACGAAGTCCCATACAATGATTGTATCCTTGGTTTAAGGATAAATCAATTACATAATTATGTGTGACAAACGAATACACCAAATATAAGTGGATATTATGTGTAAAAAAATCAGAGTTTATTCACACATATTCATAGAACGACATATTCAAGGAGTACAAATTTATCCCAAAGAATCAAATTTGGGTTAAGAAGTTCCCTTGCAAAAATTTGACAGCCTAACGACGTCACTACAAAATTAAGAAAATGAGTTGATGAGAGATAAAAAGGGTATCTCATCACATGGACATAAAATTTAAATCAATAAGGATATAGAAGAACATATCACAACATAATAGTTTGTGAATTAAAATACATAACAAAATAAGTCTTTTAAAAAGAGGTGGGTTAAAGGTTCCCTTACCGACATGGGTATCTTTCAAAACATACACCCCGCGAAAGAAGGACAATAAAACATTGATGTAAATACTCATAAATTAAATTATATTGTACAATGAGTAAAATAATGGGCAGTACATACACCACTCAAAGGAAATTGTGGAATATTTAGCATAAATCTCACAGGAATAAAAGTGAGATGAAAAATATCTTACGAAAACTCGGCAGTCTAACAACGCCACTTAAAACTTCCAAAATGGATTGATGAGAGAGAATAGGGTCTCTCATAATATTAACATAAAGTTTATAGAAAGAGTATTATAAAAGGACATCCCCCAACATAACAAATAGGAGCTTAAAATAATTGACATAAATGAGAGTACTTAAAAAGAAAGATAGAGGTTAGATCTCTTACGAAAATTCGGCAGCCTAACGGCGCCACTCAAAACATCCAAAATGGATTGATGAGAGAGAACAGGGTCTATCATCATATAAACATAAAAATTACAATATGAGTAATATAAAAGAACATAAAAATAACAAGAAATATGAGCTTTAAAAGGAATAACATAAAAGAGTGTACTTAAAAAGAAAGAGAAGAGTAGGATCCCTTACCTCAAGTCCAACCTGTCTTGTTCGTTTCATTATATTACTGAATAATAAACTTTTGTAAATTTATAATTTCTTACGTACCTCCTATAAATATTATTATTCAGTTCATATCACATATTTTAATGTTATAATAATTGTTTAATAATGTTAGTTCATATCTGACGTTTTTGCCGATTTTTGGTACTTGAGTCAAAAATGAACATGTTTGAAAAAAGATTGCCCATGTAGTTATAAGTAAATAATTTAAAGAATATTATTAATGATTAAAATAACATACATATAAAGTAAATATTAATTTTATACTATTCCATATCATTTGTAGATAAAAACTAAAAGCACCGTTCATGGAGACGGTAGGCTGTACGTATGCAGGAACGCTACATTCATTTCTTTTTGTCGTATTAATGGAATTAAAAATAAATGACATATATATATATTATAATTCCAGTATAATATATATGTTATATAGGTCACATATGTTTATTAATTTTATTCTTTATACATTCCACGTATTGTATGTACGAGTCACATCACTTGAGGGGGCGGTAGTCCACACTTCCTCATATGAAATTATCGCATTTACACAACATGAAAAGAATAAAGGTATGGTTTAAATATAAAATAAGGAAGAATATAGTAAAAATAAATACCATATATATCATATATAAAATACAGTGACATCATAATGGCCACCTTTAAAGGTGTTAAAAGAATATGGAAGAATCATTATTTTGTGAGGCAGAAAATCACCATCCACAGAAACAGTAGGTTCTTTAACCATTAGATGTAGGTGTGTGTATGTGTAGCTCGAATACTTCATATAAAAAAATCCTAGTATATTTAAGATACTGTATTTGTTACAAAATAAATGAATAAAAATGTTTATGGGGTTGGAGAAGCAAAATAAAACAAAAGGACACAAGTGAAGACATTACCTTAAAATCTGGTAACTCCCTTTGGATCGAGCTCAAAGGCTTCCTTGGGAAGAATTCTGCCAAATTTGAGGAATCAAGGAATTATATAGGGATGTGTAGAGACAAAAAGGGCAGGGGTTGGCTGAGCCAAAGGCTTTGGATGTGTGGGTAAGGAGGTAGAGGTGGGGGCCTTTTATAAGAAGAGAGGAGGGGCACTCTTAGAAAGTAAAGAAATGTTACCGTATTTTAGAATGAGTTTCGGATTTTAATGGCCCCACATTGATTTGTTTCTAGGATAAGGTGATAAGGGTTCGCAATCCACCCATCCAATAGGTTTTGGACATGTTTAGGTCTTAGATTTTACATTCTCTTTCCATTTTATTTAAATCGGTGAATAATGAGGTCATCGGTGTATCATCATGATGTCATAACTAATTTAATTTATTTAATGTCTAAAACTTATAAAAAAATTACTATGATGTTGAAAATCGTTTTATCTTTCCAATGACTATTTATAGTCAAAAATCTGACTTTTATAACCCCATGTAAAAATTGTTTTAGTTAAACAACTCATGTTTGTGTCATTTTAATTTTAACATTAAATAAAATGATATTAAGGTCATTTTCCAACCAAAGTGGCTCCATGGGGTCCCCAAGTTGAACCATGGATTTTTTTGGTCGGCCATGAGACATATAATAAGGTTAGGGCATGTTTCAAGCTCTTCTCATATTATTAAAACATTATTTTACCTTAAACTACATTAATTACCTCTAATCGCAATTAAAAACTTAACAAGTTATTATTCACCAAAAAAATTATTTTAATCCAATTGAACCAAATTTTACTTCTTAATTACAAACATGTATGTCTGATTTTTGAAATTCAAAACACATAGGTGGTAAAATTTAATTTAAACGAAAAATCAGTTTCTTAAGTACCACTTAGTGGTTTCACTATTCATCAAAAATTGAAGTTTTCCAGAAAAAAACCAAAACATCACCCTAAGATATATTTGATATTCCGAATTCAAAAATGATTTCTATTTTAAGAAATTCAAAACATATAAGTTTCTTTAATTAATTTAATAATTAATTCTTGTTGTCAGAGCAAATAGCATGTTTTTATGAAACAATAATTATCAAAAGATTGACACTAGTTTAAGTCTGATTTCAAAGTGAAATTAATTCCAACAACCAATATTGGATTAAATGGTTAAAATATATTCTAATTTAACTTTAAACCAATTCATACGAAAATCTAATCATACAAATAAATTATATTAAAAAGATCTTTTGAATTAAAATACAACATTTTCCACTATTCATTAAAAATTGAACTTTTTCGGAAAAATACCAAAAATTTACACAAAGTAAATTTTGATGTCCCGATTCTAAAGAAGAATTTTATTTTGTCAAATATAACACATAATATTGTCAAAAAGTGGATTTAAAAGTGGTTCTCCATTAAAAGGCAGTTAATCGACCTTTTAAAGAATATTAGAATGTTTACGCTTAAAATTGGATTCATTCTCATTTTTAATCCTATAAAATTTATTGTAAAAAGTAAAAATATTTGACAAACATATATAATCATTTTGTAGTTAGTTCTGTTCATTCCGGCCATTACAAAGGCTAGGCGTTAACTACCATTTAAAATAATATTGTTTTATTATTAGAGTGCAACGTAAGATTCCCATGAAACTCGTTGTTGCGTATTGGGTACGCCATCGAGCATAGCTTCACCTTTAAAGTAATATTAATATTTTATTCACAAATATGGATAAATATAAAAATGTCATATTATTTATTTACCTAGGGTGTTACATCCTTCCCCCCATTTGGGAATTTTGTCCTCGCAATTTTAAAATTGAGCTTGGAAACATCCTTGAATGTCCCACATCGGAACAAGAGTCGGTAAAAAAATCACTTTAAAATAAAGAAATATAATTACAGTGGTCACCTGAGTTAATCCATACTAGGATTCCATGTAAGAAAACATGGACATGGAGGAGAAAACATAGGGCCATGTTCTTATGGAGAGTGATAAAAAACATGTTTAGGAGAAAGTTAACCACAAGAAAATCAGAAACTTGTGATGGGTTAAACGGTATTCGATTCCCCAGTAGGAAAAGTTAATAGACAACATTTTATTTAAGTTACTTTTTATTGATGAATTTATTCATAAGGAAACATAATCACTTATCATGTTGACTTTCAATTTTTATTAGATTCCTTACACAAACTCATATTTTCTCCAAAAGAAGAGTATTTAGGAAGACTTGTTCACATGAAGAGTACTCTAATCAACTTCTAGAGAATCACCTAATCCAAAAAAGAGAACTATATAATTCCCATGTCTTTATACTTTAACCAAAACCAAAACCAAAAAGGTTAGTACAAGATCAGATAATCCAGAAAAGGATAAACCTTTATAAAAAGAAAATCTATTCTTAACCTCCAAAATTTGTCCAAAAAAACCCAAAGTTCAACAAGGGCCATTCGATAAAAAATTTGTCCATAAAATGATTCAAAGTAAACCAAACTAAGATTGAAACCCAAATATTTTATGGAATCAGTCCCATAGTCTTCCATGTTAAATCGTAACATTTATCTCCAAAGAACATCAGTTGCTCTTAAAGTCTCGTATTGAAAAGTAATTAACCTAATCACATATCCTCCATTATAGGTTAATAAATTTCCATAGATAACCCAAAATCAACTTACTCTTAATTCATAAAATCATATCACTAAAAATAATCATTCAAACTAACAAGGGACTTCACGTAGTCCAGTGGTAGGTGATAAATACCAGTTGCACTTTGGTTGTGGCTTCGATTCCCACAGCTTTGTCCGATGTGACGGGTTGTCACACGGTCTGCGTGTTGTCCTTCTTCCAAAACTATATAGTTCTCAAATAATTCCCAAAAAGAGATAAAATCATCAAAAATAACCATAACATAATTTACCCTCAATTTTATCTCATGCCTTTCACTTCTATCATAACATATAGTAAGGATCATATAAACCCTAATGGTTACCTTTATAATTTTTACCTGAACTTCCACATCGACTGGTCATATCGTACATGATGCATTAAAGAACATACCAAGGTTCAAGTGGTTGATCATGACTCATTGATATTTGGTTTAGAACAACCACAAGTTTCCTCATTGAATCCCCCATTTTATCTAGTATCCTAATTTGAGAACCACCACAGTTTCCTTCAAACCTGTTGTCTCTTTGGTGCCTGCTAGATCCATCCATTCACTAAAAACAGAAATGTCAGTGTGAGTATATCAATAAAACCATCATGTACTAATGAGGAAGGTAAACACTAAGATATACTTACTCATTTACTTTATCTAAAACTAGGACTCTTTCTGAAATCCTATCCATTATGGTACTGTCACTTATTCTTAAAGAATAACCTAACCTCTAAAGTTATCTAAACCGACCATTGATACCTACTATAAGGCCCCATCCTTAAACCTTACATAATCTTGAGTTATTACAGGATTACACATTGAGGATCTTTTCAGGTTTAGAGTTTTAGAGAATTAGATCATAAAACGTACATTACATTCCACATTTAAACAAAGTGGTTACATAAAATATAGTATTCATTTTTTCCCATCAACGGAAACATATTTAAAAATAAATATTGGATTATTTCTTGACACTTCCTTGACACAATCATCATATCATGTACCGTTCCCTAGACCCGTGAAAAACATTTCAAAAACTTGGGATGAGCATAAAAATCTCAGTAAGGGTTATAAAAATATGGAAAGGAAACATGAGTTCATATATACATATGAATGAAATCATACTTTACACATAAAACATAGGAACATTAACATAACTCATCAAATCATGAACAAATCATAGAAATTATAAGACATAAAGGTAACTTGAGGCATTCATAACATTCTTATGTAGTGAGTAACCCTCTTGGTTACGTTTGGAATACCCACCACAGTATATTCCCTAAATCTCATTGGAGAAACCTTAACATTTCACTCCTTGGCGTTACCCAATGCATTGGAGAACTATATTGGGCTCACCCTCCCTTAGTTTATCATTGAACCACCTGTTTTCATAACAATGCCCAAGAACCATAACATAATCACATAACATAAAACATGCATAAAGGAAACATAACATTTCCACTTTTCAATCACAATATATCAATAAAACACATTGATATAAAACGATTATGAAAACCATTTTCAATACCAAAATAAAAGAAAAGTAAAAAGTGGTATTTATTTTTCTTTTAAAAAGAAGGTATGGTTTGTCGAGGAAGCTGAAACCCAAAAAATGGACACGGCGGCGGAGAAGTCGTTGTCGCCGCATACATATGACAAAAGCATTCCCTTTTGTCATTTTGTAAAATGCTTCATATAAAAAATATTCCTTTTAGATAAACGTAAAAGTAAAATGGGTTTATACACCGTATAAAATAAGGTTGTGTATAAATTAAAATATGCCTCAATGAAAGGAGATTGAGACAAAGTCCCATACAAAGACTGTATCCATGGTTTAAGGATAAATCAATTACATAATTATGTGTGACAAACGAATACACCCAATATAAGTGGATATTAAGTGTAAAACAATCAGAGGTTATTCACACATATTCATATAACGACATATTCAAGGAGTACAAGTTTATCCCAAAGAATGAAATTTGGTTTAAGAAGTTCCCTTGCAAAAATTTGACAGCCTAACAGCGTCACTACAAAATTCAGAAAATGAGTTGATGAGAGATAAAAAGGGTATCTCATCACATGAAAAAAACTTTATATCAATAAGGATATATAATAACATATCCCAACATAATAGTATGTGAATTAAAAGACATAACAAAAGAAGTCTTTTAAAAAGAGGAGGGTTCAAGGTTCCCTTACCGACATGGGTATCTTTCGAAACATACACCCCGTGAAAGAAGGACATTAAAACATTGATTTAAATACTCATAAATAAAATTATATTACACAATGAGTAAAATAATGGGTAGTACATACACCACTCAAAGGAAATTGTGGAAAATTTAGCATAAATCTCACATGAATAAATGTGAGATGAAAAATCCCTTACGAAAACTCGGTAGCCTAACGACGCCACTTAAAACATCCAAAATGGATTGATGAGAGAGAATAGGGTCTCTCATCATATTGACATTAATTATACAGAAATAGTATTATAAAAGAACATCCCCCAAAATAACAAAGAGGAGCTTAAAATAAGTGACATAAAGGAGAGTACTTAAAAAGAAAGAGAGAGGTTAGATCTCTTACGAAAATTTGGCAGCTTAACAGCGCCACTCAAAACTTCCAAAATGGATTGATGAGGGAGAATAGGGTCTCTCATCATATGAAAATAAAAATTACAGTAATAGTAATATAAAATAACATCCAAAAAACAAGAAATATGAGTTTTGAAATGAATTACATAAAAGAGTGTACTTAAAAAGAAAGAGAGGAGTATGATCCCTTACCTCAAGTCCAACTTGTCTTGTTTGTTTCTTTATATTCCTGAATAATAAACTTTGGTTAATTTATAATTTCTTAAGGACCTCCTATAAAGATTATTATTCAGTTAATATCACATATTTTAATGTTATAATAATTGTTTAATAATGTTAGTTTATATCAGACGTTTTTGCCGATGTTTGGTACATGAGTCAAAAATGAACTTGTTTGAAAAAAGATTTCCCATGTAGTTATAAGTAAATAATTTCCAGAATAGTATTAATTATTAAAATATCATATAATTCCAGTAAATATTCATTTTATACTATTCCATATAATTTGGAGATAAAAACGAAAAGCACCATTTATGGAGACGGTAGGTCGTACGTACGCATGAACGCTACTTTCATTTCTTTTTGTCATATTAATGGAATTAAAAAAAATGACATATATATGTATATATTATAATTCCAGTATAATATATATGTTATATATGTCACATATGTTCATTAATTTCATTCTTTATACATTCCATGTATTGTATGTATGAGTCACATCACTTGAGGTGGCGGTAGTCCACACTTCCTCATATGAAATTATCGCATTTACACAACATGAAAAGAATAAAGGTATGGTTTAAATATAAAATACAGAAGCATATAGTAATCATAAATACCATATATATCATATATAAAATACAGTGACATCATAATTTCCACCTTTAAAGGTGTTAAAAGAATATGGAACAATCATCATTTCGTGAGGCAGAAAATCGCCATCCATAGAAACAGTATGTTCTTTTACCATTAGATGTAGGTATGTGTATGTGTAGCTCAAATACTTCTTATAAAAACATCCTAGTATATTGAAGATACTGTATTTGTTACAAAATAAATGAATAGAAAGAGTTTATGTGGTTGGTGAAGCAAAATAAAACAAAAGGACACAAGTGAAGACATTACCTTAAAATCAGGTAACTCCCTTTGGTTTGAGCTCAAAGGATTCCTTGGGAAGACTTCTGCCCAAAATGAGGCTTCAAGGAAATACATAGGGATGTGGAGAAACAAAATGGGCAGGTGTTGGATGAGCCAAAGGCTTTGGAAGTGTGGGTAAGGAGGTAGAGGTGGGGGCCTTTTATAAGAGGAGAGGAGGGGCACTCTTGGAAAGTAAACAAATGTTACTTTATTTTAGAATGAGTTTCGGATTTTATTGGTCCCACATTGATTTTTTAAGAGTATAAGGTGATAAGTATTATAAATCCACCCATAAAATAGGTTTTGGACATGTGTAGGTCTTAGATTTTACATTCTCTTTCCATTTTATTTAAATCATTGAATAATGAGGTCATCACTGCATCACCATGATGTCATAAATAATTTAATTTAATTAATGTCCAAAAATTATAAAACAAATACTATGATGTAGGAAATATTTCTATCTTTCCAATGACTATTTATAGTCAAAATGCGGACTTTTATAAGCCCATGTAAATATTGTTTTAGTTAAACAACTCATATTTATGTCATTTTAATTTTAACATTAAATAAAAAGGTATTAATGTCATTTCCAACCAAAGTGGCTGCATGGGGTCCCCAAGTTGACCCATGGATTTTCTTGGTCGCCCATGAGACATCTAATAAGGGTAGGACATGTGTCAAGCTCATCTGATATTATTAAAACATTATTTTTTCCATAAACTACACTAATTACCTCTAATCGCAATTAAAAACTTAATATGTTACTATTCACCAAAAAATTATTCTAATCCTATTGAACCACATTTTACATCATAATGACAACCATTTATGTCAGATTTTTAAAATTCAAAACACAGATGTGGTAAATTTTCATTTAAACGAAAAATCAGTTTCTTAAGTACCACTTAGTGGTTTCACTATTCATAAAAAATTGATGTTTTCCAGAAAAAAACAAAAACTTCACCCTAAGATATATTTGATATTACGAATTAAAAAATTATGTCTATTTTACAAAATTAAAAACATATAAGTTTCATTAATTAATTTAATAATTAATTCCCACTGTCAGAGTAAATAGCGTGTTTTTATAAAACAATAATTATCAAAAGTTTGACACTAGTTTAAGTCCGATTTCAAAGTTAAATTAATTCCAACGACCACTATTGGATTAAATGGTAAAAATATATTCTATTTTCACTTTAAAACCAATTAAAAAGATAATCTAATCATATAAATAAATTAGATTAGAAAGAGGTTTTGAATTAAAATACAACATTTTCCACTATTCATTAAAAGTTGAACTTTTTTGGAAAAATACCAAAAATTTACACAAATTAAATTTTGATGTCCCAATTCTAAAGAAGAATTCTATTTTGTCAAATATGACACATAAGATTGTCAAAAGGTGGATTTAAAATAGGTTCTGCATCAAAAGGCGGTTAATCGACCTTTTAAAGAATATTAGAATGTTTACGCTTAAAATTGGATTCATTCACATTTTTAATCCTCTAACGTTTATTGTAAAAAGTAAAAATATTTGACAAACATATATAATCATTTTTTAGTTAGTTCTGTTCATTCCCTCCATTACAACGGCTAGGCGTTAACTACTATTTAAAATAATATTGTTTTATTATTAGAGTGCAATGTAAGATTCCCAAGAAACTAATTGTTGTGTATTGGGTACGGCATCGAGCATAGCATTCCCTTTAAAGTAATATTAATATTTTATTCACAAATATGGATAAATATAAAAATCTAATATTCTTCATTTACCTGGGGTGTTACAGGTTAGAAATTTAAACCATACTATTTGGATTATCCCCTTTGTGAAGTGAAATTAAATTTTGAGGGATGGTATTTTTAGAATAAACAAAAACTAATAAGATTTATAATAATTTCTAATAAAGGGTTTAAATGAGTCTGGGGTGAACATAGGGTTCTTTGTTGTCATATGAAATGAGAAGATAAATTGAGATATATTGGACCATAAATGTGATAATGTTGTTACACACCTAAAACACTCAATTAGAAACAATTTTTATCATGTTTAACGCCCTTTTCACCATGAATTATTAATTTATCTATTTAAACTTTTAAAGAGATGAATATTTTTTACCTATGATGAATTAACCATTATGAATAAAAATAAACTATGTATTATTAGTTGATTTTAACCGATTTATTTCATATTTTAATAAATTTTAAAAAATTATAATGATTAATATTAAAATAAATGTGTATAATGTATTAAAATTATTTTCTTGAAAAAGTTGTACTTATTTTTTAAATATAAATAATAGAATTGTAATTAAAATTTAATATTTCAATATATATAATTTTACTTTTGAGACATTTATTAGGTCAAAAAATAATGTTTCATTAGTTATAGGTTATGTGTTTATACATGTAATTTCATAAAATCCATAGTACATCAAAAATTAGTATTTTGGTATATTCATATAAAAATCAATTATTTGACTAAATCACAATAAATCATATTATTATTATATTATTATGATTAAAAAAATTATTTATTTATTTCGTATTAAATTTATAATATTAATAATTAAATATTTAAACAAAATTTCAAAATATAGTGGAAACCTGCTCATATTGGAAAATAGCTTTTTAAAATGATACGTATTCTTTTTTTATTTCTTATAAATTATTAATTAATTTATTGTTAATATTTTATTTATATTTTATACATATTTATTTTGAATTTTTATAATATATTTAGTTTCTTTAATTACAACATAAATTACGTGGAAATTCAATTTAAATTATAAAAATAAATTTATAAACTATTTCAACTATAATAATTTAATTACATTACTATTAAATATAGACAATATTTTCATTATACACATATTTCATAATTTTGTTTCTCAAATTATTGACCACTAATTTAATTTCTATGTTTTAACAATTATATTTAATAATTACATTTTTTTCAAATGCATCGTACTTTTCAATTAACTTCATCATTGCTTGTGAAGAAATCTATCAAACAAAGTAATTATTTAAAGAAATATATTACCAAATATACTTTTCTTAAATTATTCCCCATTAAATAAACATTATCCTCATAATTTTTAATATCACTTAATAAAGAAACTAATTGGGTAAATTTATGATATATTATATAATCACTGTATAGTTTTCATATTATTATCTGTAAATATATGAAATATTCCATTTCATTCATAATATGTTAATACAAATACTGAATTTCTCTAAAAAACATAGAGCTAAAAATCAATCATGATTAGTTTTTAAAATTATCGAAATATAATAACTTTTTCAGGTGACATCATAGTAATCCTCTCACTAAAATATGATCATAGATTATTCAAAAATAGGAAATATAATTTACCTATTTTGTTTACAATTATGGATTCTATGAAAATATATTCAATACATTTCAAAAATAGAAACAAATTAATCTAAAGGTGTTTTAATAAGAATTTAATTATATATATTCTATAAACCTAATATTATGATAGAATATTAACATAATTTAGTTTCTTTGTGACATAAAATCAGCAATTAGTTAATTAGATTCATTAAGAAAGCTTTATAGATACACTATAATTACTGGAAAAAAAATACAACAAGACATAAACTAATCTAAATTGAAGTATGAGTATTAATTAATTATCACATCCCATATTATTATGAAAATATTCTTTATTCATGGGGATTTAATAGGCTTTTCATACTTTTATTAGCTTCTTGGTATGTTGAAGTTGATTATTTCTATCATACCTAGGTTCAATGAACCTATTGGCATAGTGAACATACTCCTTCCAATTGAATCATCAGACTGAGGCCTTTACAATATGTTAGAAATTTCTGATATCTACTACATTAGTTGGATGCTTTATATATCTTTGGAATTCATGTTATCAAAAGAATTATCATCCACACTTGAATCACTTACCTATTCCATGGTGGTAGTCCCCACCCCAATGTTTATTCCCACGTTTTCTATATTATGAAGAGTAATGTTATCACATAAATGATTTTTATCACATGAATTTACATTGAAATCCATTTTTCACTTTATTTTCCCTAAACCATGAGAATAATGAGTGTCTATAGTGTAACTCTAAGATATTTTAAAAATAATACTATTTTAAATTGCATATATGACATGAAATATCAAGCCTGAATGAGCCATGATATACTATTACGACATTTATAACCTAACTAAAAATTTGAAGGGTACAGATAGGATTTAATTATTTATGAAAAATATCTTTTGATCCTACTAAATATAATTATATGGATAAATAATTTAAAAATATCCATGTAATTTTTTGTTATTAAATTTAATTATTTGAAAATATATTTTATTCAAAAATGTTTTTATTGATTTATGTTGGAAAATATTATAATTAATTAATATAACATTTAAAAATTATATTTTACTAAAATGATATCTTTTTTTAAATCATCAAATTAAAAATTTCGTACAAGAAAAATTTGTGATTTTCTAAAAAGTGTGATTTTTTAATGAATATTGGAAAACATATTTCTATTTAAAAATGAACTTTAATAAAAAAAATTACAAATTAAAACTATATTATTCATGAGTCTGAACACTTAAAGAGATAATTTTTGTGAACAAAAAAATTATTACGTCCTTCTTAAAGAATTTTATTCTCATATTTTGTATAAATATTTTTTTTACTTATAATGTATTTTTCCACAAAACTGATTTTCATCACATTTGATGGGGTTAATATAAAATTAAAATTTCAAAAATTATATTAAAATAATAATAAAAATTGAATCCCTATATTTATTTATAGGTTCAAATGTTGGTAAACATATTTTTTTATATTATTTCTTTATTAGAAGTAGTCCTATTAAATATTTGACCATGGTAAAGGTAAAATCGGTAAATTATGGATAGAGAAATGTTATATAGACTAAATCATAACAATGAAACATTCCTCAGTTTAGTTGGATGTGTATATTTTTCCCAAAAAAATTCTAAAAATTAAATATATGACTTTTTGTAATTTAGAAATTACTTTTACCTTTCTACTATTTTCTGCAATGAAAATTCAAAATATAATTCCCTTTGTTTAATTAAGATTAAATATTTGAAATAGAGGAACAAAATATGGCATGATAATTTATAATTGTTGATATTAAATATAATTTTTTTGTTAATGTAATTAATTTTTAATTATTATTGATGAAATAATTATTATAAATGCTTCCACAACACTAACACCATTCTTTTCCATTCATTATAAATACCAAGTAAATTTTTCAAAAATCATTAAAAATAGTAATTTTTGGGTTGTTTATTATGTCCCATGATTTTTCATAAATATTTTTGTCATATTATAGTTTTTGGATGGTTTATATTTGAATTGAATTGGTTTCAATTTGTTTTCAATGTGAAATTATGTGAATCATTCTTAAATTGAAAATAATTATATTTTATGTAAAATAATATTTTATTAATTTATTTTGAAATACTAAAAAACATGAAAGAAGAAAATTAGAATAAGAAATGGTCTAAAATATAATTACATTTACATTTATGGTCCAATTATCACATTATAAGTAAAATTATAACCATTTAATATTAAAATAGTTATTATCATTGTTAAGGATAAAAAAGCGTAATTGAGAGTTTAATCCAAACACATAAGGAATGAATTATATCAAAACTTTAAAACATATGATTTAATTATTATATAATTATAATATAATCCTTATATTATAATCCATGTCATATTATAACAATTTTAATGTGTTATAAATATAATATATTATAATTTTCCATGTAATCCGAAAAATGACATAAATGATATTTTATAATAAATTATGTCTTATTAGTGGATTTATGATCCCTAAAAAACATTATTCAACCAATTAACTATTATATAGTTCAAATACCATCCATGGTGTATTTAAGTTCCAATAATACTTTTATAGTAACAATATAGACCTCTAAAAAGTGAAAACCCAATTTTATTTTGGTAAGCATAAAAAAAGTTAATAGACTGTTAAAATACAAAAATAAGGATACAAACATTTCTTATACATGCACAGATTTATTGTTTGAAATTATTTTTACACATAATAATCATATATTTTTAATATATCATTTTGGATCAATATTTAAATGATATTGCATTTGTTTTAATATAATACTTCAGGTAATTTCAAGAGTCCATGTCCTTTTGTGAGTTCTCTTTTGGGATATCTTTTCTATATTTCTATATTACTATTAGAATAATATAATATTTTTCTTGTTTAAAAACTAAAAAAGATCAATTAGATATGTTTTTAAACTTCGAAACACTAATTCACCCCACCCCTCGTAGGTTTTTTGAACTAATGGGGATATAAATACTAAGAATACATTTTATTACTAGTACATTCTAGTATTATAAAATATCGTAATACTAGAATAATTTAAAATGATTCCAATGGAAAATTAACTAATAATAGTGGGATAGTGTTTTAATACCAATGAGGAAAATAAATTTATTAAATATATAAAACACAAAAAATTAATTATACAAAAAAATAAACAAAATTATTATGGAACGTTAGTAAATATGAATTATATATATTTATTTATATGAAAATAATAAATATATTGGAACACAACACTCAGAATATTTTGATAAATAATTAAAAAAACAATATAACATAAAACATAAAATGTTAATGTGTTGTGTTAGATATATAAAATTTTTATATTACAGAAAATAATATCAATAAAAAATATGAATGTCATTTGAGAACATAGAATTACACTATGTATTTTAAGTTTACTATATTTTTGGCTGGGGCCATTTCATGATATTAGGTGACTATAACCTCTATATCATAACCATTAATACAATGTAAGAAACTAAAAAATTAATTATATTAATATATATATATATATATATTCATGTGTGTGTGTGTGCGTGCATGCATGTAATATAACACTAAAAAATTTAATAACCCAACCATTATATATTATAAAATGAACCCATTAATAAATAATATCACACATAAAATAAAATAATTCCACAATATGTTAACTATACACATTGAATAATATAAAATTAAATTAAAATTTAATCAGTGAAAACCATTTCGAAAATATTATTGGTAATTTCTAGGAAATTTAAAGGAAATTTTTTTCTTAAATACTTTGGAATTTTACGAGTCTGTGGCTTCTGGAGGAACCTAATTCTAAGACCCGGTGTGCCCGGAATCAATTTCCAAAGCCTAGCTCTTGTACGTTGAGTAAACGAATGGTGGGTTTTTCTATATTTTGAACCGGTGCTTGGAATCGAAATCTGAGGGCACTAATGAACTCAAAACACCGGTAATTGCTTAAGGGGTCCTTTACCATAGTTGTGTTTTCACGGGAGGAGAAGTTAATTATTGGGGTTTAATTAAAAAGTAAATAAAATTTTTGGGGAAATTTTATTTTATATCTAAGGAGGTTAATTCCTCCCATGGGAAGTTGTTGATGGGGCCCACACCCACCCAACTTCCCATGTGTGGATATATGAGAGGTGGGGCCTACACGAGCCCGACCTTTCATTTCCCCCAAACCCCCATTAACCCCCTTAAACTCCCTTCTTTAAATTGTAAACTCCTATTAAATGTGGATTCATCCTCTCCCACACTCTCCCTCTTTAATTCATTCCAACACAGGATAATAAAAAAATCACATTCTTCAATTAATTAATGGTGTGGTTTGAATTTTAAAAATATAATTGCTTCTGTTAATTAAATAACAGTTTAGCATATTATTTTATTTTGGCACACGTTGGGTTGGGGAAGATTTGAGAGAACACTTGTGTGAAGAAGAAGAGAACTCCTATCTCGATGAAGAACAACGTCTCTTCAACGAAGAACGCCCGATCCACAAAGAATGACGATGCACACCGAATTCGTCTACAAAACCTCACCCCGCGTCGCCGTCTTCCTCGACGCCCGATGTACGACATCAATTATTGAGGTAGGGGTTTGATTAATTTAATTTAAATAATTACTCCCTCATTCTCAATGTATTCAAGTGAATACCTTGGGCGATTGTTACCGCCTAACGCGGAGGGTGCGGGCCGAACAAACATGGCCTGACGACCCTCTGTCGTTTAGAATCGGCAACCGAAGGTGGAGGAGGCGCGTCACCGTTGTGCCGTGCCAGGAACATGGAAAAGGAAGCCAGCACCGTCGCGCCGGTTGTGTGAGAGGAACCGTATCCCACTTCGCC
This sequence comes from Viscum album, assembly GCA_963277665.1. Taxonomy (NCBI): domain Eukaryota; kingdom Viridiplantae; phylum Streptophyta; class Magnoliopsida; order Santalales; family Viscaceae; genus Viscum; species Viscum album. The sequence goes on along the minus strand of OY728163.1, from coordinate 963,740,042 downwards.
GGCTGCTTCGGCAGAAGAACCGACCTACCCATCGGCCGATCAAGTGAAGGGGAGCTGCGGCGTGAGGCAGGAATCGTGCTGGAGAACCGGCCGACCCGTCTGCCGGCCGGCCGGAGCAGAACCGTGGCACCAGGAGGGCGCTGCGCTGAAGAAACCCATGGCCCACCGTGTGGGACACATGTTCCAGATGGCTTTCCGGTTTGAGAGGGCGGGGCCGCTTGGTGCTGCCGGTTCTGGAAGCCGGGGGCAGCGCCCCCTCGGAGCGCTCGGCCAGCTGGCCGAGCCAGCCGGGCCGCGCCTCTTCGGGTTGGGCCGCACTCTCTTCGGTCCGAGCCGCGTCCCACATGCTGTACCGTGTGAACCTTCGGGCCGGTCTGACACCCCTACCGGGATGGACCCGCCAAAACTAGGTGACCCGACCCGCTAGCCCACGGGGCTTAACGGGCTGTGCCCATTAATCACTTAAACATGAATAACATAAAGACCGCGCACCCGATCGACGGGCCGTCTACGGAACTAGAATCCTATCGACGAGGAAGTCATTTTTAGATACTCTAAGTGAGTCCTGGACAACTTTGGTAAACGGCTGGGTTTGGAATGAGCATATTTCAAACTGGGCCCCTGGAACGAAAAAGCCAATATCTCTCAGACCAGGCATCTGATTAACGTGTCATCTATCATGTTGAGTTCCTTTTGATGAGGCAGAACTTCAGTATACATCAACTCTGAATGTCGTGATAGATGATATATCGACCCCTTTACTCGAGGAGCAGACCCTCCCGGAATCGAGTACACTGTGTGCGGGAACCCTAGAAATGGATGCGACTGTAATGACTACCATACTAGGATCCTCCATGGGTTCGACGATGAAGAAGACTGTACTTGGATCATACATCGGTTCAGTAGTGAGGACTACTGTACTTGGAACTTCCATGGGTTTGGCAGCGATGACGACTATACTTGGATCATACGTGGGTTCTCCAACGATGGTTATTGTACTTGGATCTTACGTGAGTTCGGCAGTGACGACTTCTGTACATGGATCCTACGTGGGTTCGACAGAGGAGATGATACACAGGCTACATCTAATCATCTCCACCCCACTTCGTGAGTAGTATACATGTGTGAGCTGAGTCTTGTCTTTCAATCATTATAATTATTATGATTGAATTCTTCCTGTATGGACTGGATTGTGCTTGGGCTCGGATGTTGGAGTCGAACTAAGATTGATGACTTAGGTATATGTATGGTCATATACCTAAGTAGAGGTGGTTGATACTCTGTGTTTGTATCTTTCCTTTGTGGTTTATACTTCATGGATATTGGGAGACCTTCAGGGGTCTCGGGGTCCCTACTGAGTATCTTATACTCAACCCTACACGGGCTACGCCCACACTACATTGTGTTGGATACAGATGAAAGACAGAACTGATCGAGATAGTGGCTTGTGTAGCTAAACAGTACTCGAAGGAGAGCCATTAGACGGGATGTACACAGACTGGAAGACCGGACCCGGGGAGTTGAGGAGACTGTATGTACCCACCATTCATGTGGGATATCTGGAGGACGACTCAGGGGCTACTGCTTTACTTTACTACTATTGTACTTTCATTCTCAGTTGTACTATACTTTAAGTTGCGTTTGTATAGTAGCCCATTTACATGTTCGCACTTACTATTGTTCTCAGTTTTACTTAGTTATTTTTTCACTTTTGTACTCTATTGTGTATTTTTACTTATATAAAGGAAATGCCTTCACTTTTTATCGATATTTAGTCCTTTGGTGCTTGACGCGTGCCCCTGGCCTATGGATGGAGGGTTTGGGGTAGTTACTGCATGGGTCCCGAGGACAGGTCGTGACAAATTGGTATCAGAGGATTTGGTTCTACAGCAGAACTCAGAAATCTGATAATGTCCTCTATGTGAAGCAATAATGTTATGTTTATTGAGTGTGGTTATCAGTCCAAGGAGTCTAGTGTTGGTGAGGTGGCTTACGTATCCATACACTAGCACCCTGACTTCTGATATCCGACTCAGTGCAGGAAAACATTGATTGCATGTGTGTTTCAAAACATTTCTCTGTTATTACATTGTGTTAGCTCACCAGCTATACTATTTTACTGTGGCATGCTTGTTTCTTTTTAGGATGGCCTCATGTAGGCAGCCAGCTAGGATTCTGAGCTACGCGTGAGATGGAAGCCCACCGAGCAATGAGGCCTCAGTATATGGCCCCATTACAGCGGAGGTGCCAGTGGTAACATTACCCATTGTTCCACTGATTCCACCAGCCCCAGTAGCAGAGAGTGCACACCGCCTGAGTGCATTGCATGAGTTTCATCGATAGAGTCCACCCAGGTTCCGTGGAGAGATGGACCCTTAGGTAGCCGATGATTGGCTGGAGGCTATCGTTAGAGTCTTCTGATTGGTAGGGACACCAGAAAACCTTATGGTGATCCTTGTTGCGAGTCTCCTACATGCAGTATCAGGTAGATGGGGGAGGCTGTTGCTCCATGTGAAAGACGAGGAATCACTACATTGGACGGAATTCGAGATCCTCTACCGCTCAGAGTTTGTTCTAGCGACCCACCATGCGGTGCGCATTCAGGAGTTACTACAGCTGCGGTAGGGCAGTATGATAGTAGACCATTACTCGATGAGATTTACCGACCTCTGGCGCTACTCCACAGACATGGTATGGGACCCATTCATCCGAGCCCGGACCTTTTATTAGGGACTGAGACATGAGATCCGGGCTTCGACGATCTCCCTCAGCATTCTGATGCAGGCATGAGTACTAGAGTGAGCCCTTCTTGTGAAGAGCTTTCTTGATGATCCTACACCAGCAGCGAGACCCACCGCAGGGCGACACGTAGAGGAGTATTCTACAACCAGCAGTACACAGATGTTTCAATGGTCCAGGCAGACCAGTCCATCAGGTTGGAGACCTCAGGATACTCGTTTGGATGTGTGGGGAACATGGGCTAGAGCCAGCCATATGAGGTGAAAGCTGTGCTATGCATGCGGCGGGCATGGCCACATGGCTTGTGACTTCCCGAACTGCCATGCAGAGGAGTAGCAGACAGTAGAGGGACCTCCTAGGCAAAGGCCGATGTTCGACCGTGGCTTTCTGTAGGTTGCTGGGGGATGAGGTAGAGGAGCTGGATGAGCAGTAGGTGGTGGAAGAAGCTTTAAAGGTCTACCACCACCACCACCAAGAGGACCACCCTGACCACAGGGAGGTGGCAGACATGGGCAGGCTCAGCTCTAGGAAGTCGATGCCTATGACCACGACGCACCAGAGATGATTCGAGGTACTATCTGTGTCTACTCCACCGTTGTTGTAGTTCTTATAGACACGTGAGAGAGTCATTCTTTTATTGCCGCTACCCTTGTTCGATGCTCGGAGATTCCGACAGAGCCGTTAGCTCGATCCTTACGGCTAGAGACTCTTACAGGAGCAGACTCGACGATTAGGCACTAGTTTCGATAGTGTGATCTTACTCATTGAGGTGAGAGCATCAGCTGGGATCTTCTTGTAGTGGCATCGAGGCCTTACGACGTCATCTGGGGTATGGATTGGTTATCTACACTCCATGCCCAGATCCACTGTATTAGGTGAAAAGTGTGGTGTGTCGACACGGATGTGACCATGTTCACCTTCACCGGCGAGAAGGGAGCCTTTGCAGCATAGGATTTACTTACGCGGAGTATATGGCATCCGATCACACTTTAATTGGGTAATATCATCCTAGGATCGGTTGATATGCGGAGTCCGAGTTTTCCTGTTGTGGTGGATCAGTATACGAACTTTTTTCTTGATGATGTTCCAGGACTACCTCTTAGCAGAGAGGAAGATTTCTACATTAACATGTACCCTAGAACAACACCGATATCTACAACAGCATATAGGAAGGATCCCGCCGAGCTTCGTGAGCTACGAGTACAGCTAAACGACTTGTAGGGAAACAGATTCATCCGACCTAGTGTTTCACCCTAGTCTTCTCTGATTCTATTTGCCATGAAGGCGTATGGGAGCTTACAACTATGTACCGACTACCATTGCCTAAATCAGGTGACTGTAAAGAACAAGTACCCACTCCAGAGGATTTATGACCTCTTTGATCAGCTCAAGGAAGCACGATGGTTCTTGAAGATAGACCTCAGGTCAGGCTATCATCAGCTCCGAGATTGAGACGATGATGTGCAGAAAATGACCTTCAGGTGTCTGTATGGCCACTACGAGTTCTTGGTCATGCCCTTTGGCCTAACCAACACACCATCAGTGTTCATGAGTCTCATGAACATGATCTTCTAGCATTACCTCAATACGTTTTTTATAGTCTTCATCGACGACATAAAGATTTACTCAACAACTGAGGAGGAGAACACCTACCACTTACGGGATGTACTGGACACACTCCGAGGGCACCAAATTTATGGTAAAGTCTCGAAGTGTTAGTTATTTAAATCATATTACAACATTATTTATTTTTTCATATTCACCCACGAAAAATGTTTGTGTCATTGACCAATTAGGTGGTCAAAACATCCCTAACATGAACATACAATGATTAATAGTTTATTGTGATGTGATAGTGTAGAAAAATAACTATATCAGATGAAAATAATAAAATTTAGTTTTTATTAGTGATATATATCATAATTATAAAGTAATGTAGGAATTTTTGATTGATAGGAAAATATTACATAATATGAATGAATTGTATTCCCATACTAATTTTATTATATGAGTTGGTTAATAATATAATGATTATATATCATTATTATTGTATAGAGGTTATAAAATTTTTATTATCTTAACCCTATTAGTTTCATAAACATAATAATTATCCAATAAGACCATTCTCATTAAAACCCTTCAATAGAGGTGATAAAATGGAAAATGGAAATCGATCATTTCATGGATTCAGTACTCTATATGTACAGATGGATAGTTATTTAGTTATCAATAGATTTGGAAAATGAGTAATTTTGTCAATTATTTATGAATGTAAAATATTTTTTAGATATCAAAGTTTTATATTATATACTTTATTATTGCCAAAATTATATAGTGGTAAAAAAATGAACCACAATGTGTCATGGAGGCATTAGTTTTCACATCACACTATTATAGTAGATGTTTATAATGAGAAATGGCAAGGTGGCCAATTTTTGTACCATATATATAATTATATATTGGTTTAATAGTTACATTGATTTTATAATTATAAAATACTTAAATCAAATTTATGTATGGATAAAAGTACATAATGGAACAGGAAAGAGGGAGGAGTGGTTAAGAATATACACCATACTCTTTGGATTATCCCCTTTGTGAAGTGAATAAAATTTTAAGGGATGGTATTTTTTGAATAAAAGAAAACTAATAAGATTTATACTAATTTCTAATAAAGTGTTTAAAGGAGTCTACGGTGAACATAGGGTTCTTTGTTGTCAAATAAAATGAGGAGATAAATTCAGATATATTAAACCATAAATGTGATAATGTTGATACACACATAAAACACTCAATTAGAAACAATTTTTTATCATGTTTAACGCCCTTTTCTCCCTGAATTATTAATTTATCTATTTAATCTTTTAAAGTGATGACTATTTTTTACTTATGATGAATTAATCATTATGAATAAAAATAAACTGAGTATTATTAGATGATTTTAACCCATTTATTTCATATTTTAATCAATTAAAAAAAATTATAATGATTAATATTAAAATACATGTGTATAATGTATTAAAATTGTTTTCTTGAAAATGTTGTACTTATTTTCTCAATATCAAAAATAGAATTGTAATTAAAATTTAATATTTCAATATATATAATATTACTTTTGAGACATTTATTAGGTCAAAAATTAATTTTTCATCAGTTTTAGGTTATGTGTATATACATGTAATTTCATAAAATCCGCAGTACACAAAAAATAGTATTTTTCTATATTCATCTAAAAATAAATTATTTTAGTAAATCACAATAAATCATATTAATATTATATTATTTTGATTAAAAAATTATTTATTTTTTTCGTATTAAATTTAAAATTTTAATTATTAAATAATAAAATAAAATCCCAAAATATAGTGGAAACCTATTTATATTGGAAAATAGCTTTTCAAAATGATACATATTCTTTTTTTATTTCTTATAAATTATTAATTAATTAATTGTTTATTTAATATTAATATTTTATATATATTTATTTAGAATTTAATTTTAATATATTTAGTTTCATTAAATACAACATCCATTACATGGAAATTCAATTTAAATTATAAAAATAATTCGATAAAATATTTCAAATATAATAATTTAATTACTTTACTATTAAATGTAGACCTTATTTTTATTATAAACATATTGAATAATTTGGTTTCTCAAATTATTGACCACTAATTTAATTTCTATGTTTTTACAATTATATTTAATAATTACAATTTTTTCAAATGCGTCATACTTTTCAATTAACTTCATCAATTCTTATGGATAAATATATCAAACAAAGTATTTATTTAAAGAAATATATTACCATATATACTTTTCTTAAATGCTTCCCCATTCAATAAACTCATCCTCATAATTTCTAATATCACATACTACTAAAAATAATTGAGTAAATTTATGATATATTATAGAGTCACTGTATATTTTTCATATTGTTATCTGTAAATATAGAAAATATTCCATTTTCATTCAGAATATGTCAATACAAATACTGAATTTCTCTAAAAAGACATAGATCTAAACATCAATCATGATTAGTTTTTAAAATTATCAAAATATAGTAACTTTTTCAAGTGACATCATAGTAATCCTTTCACTAAAATATGATCAGAGATTATTCAGAATTAGGAAATATAATTTACCTATTTTGTTTAAAATTTTGGATTCTATGGAAATATAGTAAATACATTTCAAAAAAAGAAACAAATTAATCTAAAGGTGTTTTAATAATACATTAATTATATATATTCCATAAACCTAATATTAAGATAGAATATTAACATAATTTAGTTTCTTTGTGACATAAAATCAAAAATGAGTTAATTAGATTCATTAAGAAACTTTATAGGTACACTGTAATTAATAGAAACAAAATATAATAAGACATAAACTAATCTACATTGATGTATGAGTATTAATTAATTATCACATTCCATATTATTATTAAAATATTCTTTATTCATGGGAATTTAATAGGCTTTTCCTACTTCTATTAGCTTATAAGTATGTTGAAGTTGATTATTTCTATCATACCTAGGTTCAATGAACCTATTGGCATAGTGAACATACTCCTTCTAATTGAATAATCAGACTGAGGCCTTTAAATTATCTTATAAACTTCTAATATCTACTATATTAGTTGGTTGCTTCATATATCTTTGGAATTAATGTTATCAATTGAATTCTCATCCACACTTGAATCACTTACATATTCCATGGTGGTAGTCCCCACCCCAATGTTTATTCCAACGTTTTCTATAGTAAGAAGAGTAACGTTATCACATAAATGTTTTTTATCACATTAATTTACATTGAAATCCATTATTCTCTTTATTTTCACTAAACCATGAGAATAATGAGTGTCTATAGTGTAGCTCTAAGATATTTTAAAAATAATACTATTTTAAATTGCATATATGACATTAAATATCAATCCTATATGAACCATTATATATTATGACGACATTTATAACCTAACTGAAAATACGAAGGTACAAATAAGATTTAATTATTTATGAAATATATTTTTAGATCCTACTAAATATAAATATATGGATAAATAATTTAGAAATAACCATGAAATATTTATTAATTAAATTTAATTATTTTAAAATATATCTTATTCAAAAATGTTTTTATTGATTTTTGTTGGAAAATATTATAATTAATTACTATAACTTTTAAAAATTATATTTTACTAAAATGATATATTTTTTTAAATCATCAAATTAAAATTATCTTACACGAAAAATTTGTGATTTTCTAAAAAGTTTGATTTGTTATTGTCTATTGAAAAAAGATTTCTATTTAAAAATGAACATGAATTTAGATTTTTTTACAAATTAAAACTATATTATTCAAGAGTTTTAACATTTAAAGAGATAATTCATGTCAACAAAAAAATAATTACAACCTTTTTAAAGAAATTTATTCTCATATTTTGTATAAATACAATTTTTTAGTTATAAAGTTTTTTCTACAAAATTGATTTTCATCACATTTGAGGGGGTTAATATTGAATTAAAATTTCCAATATTATATGGAATTAATAATAAAAATTGAATCACTATATTTAATTATAGGTTCCAATGTTGGTAAACATATATTTTTATATTATTTCATTATTAGAAGTAGTCATATTAAATATTTTACCATGGTAAAAGTAAAATGGGTAAATTATGGATAGAAAAATGTTATATAGACTAAATCATAATAATAAAACATTCCTTAGTTTTGTTAGATGTGTATATTTTCCCCAAAAATATCTTAAAATTAAATATATAACTTTTTTTCATTTAGAAATTATTTTTTCCTTTCTAATATTTTATGCAATGAAAATTTAAAATAGCATTCCCTTGGTTTAATTAACATTAAATATTTGAAATAGGGGAAAAAAATAGGGCATGATAATTTATAATTGTTTATATTAAATATAATTTATTTTTTGATAATGTAATTAATTTTTAATTATTAGTGATGAAATAGTTATTATAAATTCTTCCACAACACTAACACCATTCTTTCCCATTCATTATAAATATCAAGTAAATTATTCAAAAATCATTAAAAATGGCTTTTTTGGTTATTTATTATGTCCCATTATTTTTATTAAATATTTTTGTCATATTATAGTTTTTGGATGGTTTATATTTGAATTGAATTGGTTTAAATTTTTTTTCATTGTGAAATAATATGAATCATTCTTAAATTGAAAATAATTATATTTTATGTAAAATAATATTTTATTAATTTATTTATAAATACTAAAAAACATGATAGAGTAAAAATAGAATAAGAAATGGTCTAAAATATAATTACATTTACATTTATGATCAAATTATCACATTATAAGTAATATTATAACCATTTAATATTAAAATAGTCATTATCATTGTTAAGGATAATAAAGTTTAATAGAGAGTTTAATCCAAAAACATAAGGAATGAATTATATCAAAACATTAAAAAATATGATTTAATTATTATATAATTATAATATCATCCTTATATTATAATCAATGTCATTTTATATCAATTTTAATGTTTTAAAAAAATATTATATTATAATTTTTCATGTAATCCCAGAAATGAAATAAATAATATTTTATAATAAATTATGTTATATTAGTGGATTTATGATCCATAGAAAACATTATTCGTCTAATTAGTCATGGTATGGTTCAAATACCATCCATGGTGTATTTAATTTCCAATATTACTTTTATAGTAACAAAATTGACCCATAACAAGTGAAAACCCCATTTTATTTTGGTAATCATAAAAGGAGTTAATAGACTGTTAAAATAAAAAAATAAGGATAAAAACGTTTCTTATACATGCAATGAATTATTGTATGAGATTATTTTTACCGATAATAATCTTATATTTTTAATATATCATTTTGGAACAAATTTTCAATGATATTACATTTATTTTAATATAATAATTTATGCAATTTCAAGAGTCCATGTCCTTTTGTGAGTTCCCTTTCGGGATATCTTTTCTATATTTATATATTACTGTTATAATAATATAATATTTTTCTTGTTTAAAAACTAAAAAAGTTCAATTAGAGATGTTATTAATCTTCGAAACACAAATTCACCCCACCCCTCTTAGGTTTTTTGAACTAATATGGATATAAATACAAAGAATAAATTTTATTAATAGTACATTCTAGTATTATAAAATACTGTAATACTAAAATAATTTAAAATGATTACAATGGAGAATTAACTACCAATAGTGCGATAGTGTTTTAATACCAATGGAGAATATAAGGTTATTAATTATATAAAACAAAAAGAAATTAATTATACAGAAAATAAACAAAATTATTATTGAACATTAGTAAATATGAATTATATATATTTATTTATATGAAAATAATAAATATATAGGAACACAACACATAGAATATTTCGATATAAAATTAAAAAACACAATATAACATAAAAAAAAAATGTTAATGTGTTGTGTTAGATATAAAACATTATTATATTACCGAAAATAATATCAATAAGAAATATGAAGGACATTTGAGAACATAGAATTACACTATGTATTTTAAGTTTACTATATTTTTGGCTAGGGCCATTTCATGAAATTAAAGGACTATAACCTCTATATCATAAAAATTCATTCAACGTAAGATACTAAAAAAGTTATTATATTAATATATATAAATATATATATATATATTCATGTGTGTGTGTGTGTGCATGATTGTAATATAACACTAAAAAATATAATAACATAACCATTATATATTATAAAATGAACCCCTTAATAAATAAAATCATACATAAAATGAAATAATTCCACAATATGTTAACTATACAGAATGAATAATATAAAATTAAATTAAAATTTAATCAGTGAAAACCATTTCTAAAATATTTTTGGTAAAGTCCACAAAATTTCAAGGAAATGTTTTTCTTAAATACTTTGGAATTTTACGAGACTGTGGCTTCTGGTGGTACTTGATTCTGAGGCCCGATGTTCCCTGAATCAATTTCCGAAGATTAGCTCATGTACGTTCAGTAAATGAATGGGAGGAGTTTTCTATCTTTTGAACCTGTGCTCGAATCGAAATCCGAGGGCACTGATGAACTCGCAACGCCGGTAATTGCTTAAGGGGACCTTTACTGTTGTTGTGTTTGCACGGGAGGAGAAGTTAATTATTGGGGTTCAATTAAGAAGTAAATAAAATTGTTGGGGCAATTTTATTTTATATCTAAAAAGGTTAATTCCTCCCATGGGAAGTTGTTGGTGGGGCCCACACCCACACAACTTCCCATGTGTGGATTAATGAGAGGTGGGGCCTACACGAGCCCCAACCTTTCATTTTCCCCAAACCCCCTTAAACCCCCTTAAACTCCCTTTTTTAATTTGTAAAATCCTATTAAATGTAGATTCTTCCTCTCCCTCACTCTCCCTCTTTAATTCATGCCAACACATGATAATTAAAGAATTCACATTCTTCAATTAATTAATAGAGTGGTTTGAATTTTGAAAATATAATTACTTGTGTTAATAAAATAATAGTTTAGCATATTATTTTATTTTGGCACACGTTGGGTTGGGGAAGATTTGAGAGAACACTTGTGTGAAGAAGAAGAGAACCCCTCTCTCGATGACGAACAACGTCTCTTCAACGAAGAATGCCCGATCCACAAAGAATGAAGATGCACACTGACATTATCTACGAAACCTCACCCCGCGACACCGTCTTTCGTGGCACCTGATGTACAAGATCAATTATTGAGGTCGGGGGATTGCTTAATTTAATTTAAATAAATAAACCCTCATTATCATTATATTCAAGTGAATAACTTGGCCGATTTTTACCGCCTAACGCAGAGGGTGCGGGCTGAACAAACACGGCTAGATGACCCTTCGTCGTTTCCTATCTTATTTATAATCGGAAATAGAAGGTTGAGGAGGAACATCGCCATCCCGCCGTTCCGGGAACGTCGCAAAGGAAGCTAGCACCATCGCACCGGTTGTGCAAGACGAACCGCAGCCCGCTTCGCGGGCTGCTTCAGCAGATGAACTGGCCTGCCTGTCGGCCTATCGAGCGAAGGGGAGATGTGGTGCGAGGAGGGCGTTGTGCTGGAGAACCGTCCAGCCCGTCGGTCGGCCGGGTGGAGCCCAACCGCGGCGCCCGGAGGGCGCCATATTGAAGAAACCCATGGCCCGTCGTGTGGGCCACGTGTGACAGATGGCCGGCCGGTTTAAGAGGGCGGCACCGCTTGGCGGCACCAGTTTGGGCAATGCCCCCTCAGACTGCTCGACCAGCTGGCCGAGCCAGCCGGGCCGCGCCTCTTCCGGTCAGGCCGCACTCTCTTCAGGCCGAGCTGCATCCCACAGGCAGGACCGCATGAACCTTCGTGTCGGTCCGACACCCCTACTGGGACGGACCCGCCAAAACTGGGTGACCCGACCCGCTAGCCCACGGGGCTTAACGGGCTTTGCCCATTAATCACTTAAAAGTAAATAACATAAAGAATGAACACCTGATCGACGTTTAGTCTACAAAACTATAATCCTATCGACGAGGAAGTCCTTTTGAGATCATCAAAGTGAGTTCTATACAACATTGGTAAACGGTCGGGTTTGGAATGAGCATATTTCCAACTGGGCCCCTGGAACGAAACGACCATTATCTCTCAGACCGGGTGTCTGATTGACACGCCGTCTATCGCGTTGAGTTCCTTTTTATGAGACGGAACTTCAGTATACATAAAATCAACACTTCATGACTGTTGATGTATCGAACCCTTTACTCGAGGAGCAGACCCTCCCGGAATCATGTACACTGGGTACGGGAACCCTAGAGATGGATGCGACTGTGATGACTATCATACCAGGATCCTCCATGGGTTCGGTTATGAAGACAACTGTATATGGATCCTACGTGGGTTCAGCAGTGAAGATTACTGTACATGGATCAGCCATGGGTTCGGTAGCGATGACGACTGTAATTTGATTATACGTGGGTTCAGCAGCGATGGTTACTGTACATGGATCCTACGTGGGTTCGTCAGCGACGACTTCTATACCTGGATCCTACGTGGGATCGGTAGAAGATATGATATAGAGGCTACATCTAATCATCTCCACCCCTCATCGTGAGTAGTATACATGTGTGAGCTGAGTCTTGTATTTCAATCATTATAATTGGTATAGTTGACTTCTTCCTATATGGACTGGATTGTGCCTGGGCTCGGATGTCAGAGCTGAAAAAAGATTGATGACTTAGGTATATGTTTGGACATATACCTAAGTAGAGGTTTTTGATACTTCGTGTTTGTATCTTTCCATTTTGGTTTATCCTTCGTGGATTCTGGGAGACCATCAGGGGTCTCGGGGTCCCTACTGAGTATCGTATACTCACCCCTACATGGGCTATGCACGCACTACATTATGTTGGATACAGACGACGGACAGAACTGATCGAGATGGAGGCTTGTGGAGCTAGACGATACCCGGAGGTGAACCACTAGACGAGATGTACATGGAGAGGACGACCGGACCCGGTGAGCTGAGGAGACCATCTGTACCCAACCTTCAGGTGGGATATCTGGAAGACGACTCAGTGGTTGCTGCTTTACTTTACTACTGCTGTACTTTCTTTCTAAGTTTTACTATACTTTAAGTTGCATTTTTATACTGGCCCATTTACTTTTTAGCACTTACTATTGTACTCAGTTTTACTTAGTGCTTGCTTCAATTGCGTACTCTATTATGTATGTTTATTTATATAAAGGAAATGCATTCTATTTTTATTGGGATTTAAACTTTTGGTTCTAGTCATGTGCCCCTGGCCTATGGAAGGCAGGCTTGGGGTAGTCACGGCATGGGTCATGAGGACGGGTCATGAAAAATTGGTATCAGAGGATTTGGTTCTACCGCAGAACACTGAACTCTGATAATTTATCTAATGTGAAGCAATAGTGTTAAGAGTATTTTGTGTGGTTATCAGTCTAGGGAGTCTAGTGTTGGTGTAGTGGCGGATGTATCCATACACTATGACCTTGACTTCTGATTTTCGACTCTGTGTAGGAAAACATAGATTGCATGTGTGTTTCAAAATTTTTCTTAGTGATTACATTGTGTCAGCTCACCAAGTATGTTGTTTCAAGATGGCATGCTTGTTTCTTTTTAGGATGGCCCCATGTAGGTAGCCAGCTAGGGTTCCGAGCTACGTGTGAGATGGCAGCCCACCGAGCAAAAAGGCCTCAGTGCAGGGCCCCATTTCAGCATAGGCGGCAGCGGTAACATTACCCGTTGTTCCACTGATGCCACTAGCCCTAGTAGTATAGAGTGAAAGCCACCTAAGTGAATTGCACAAGTTTCATTGATAGAGGCCACCCAAGTTCCGCAGTGAGATAGACCCTCAGGAAGCTGATGATTGGCTGGAGGCTATCGTTAGAGTCTTCAGATTGGTAGGGACACCAAGAAACCATATGGTGATCCTTACTGCGAGTCTCCTACAGGAAGTAGCAGGTAGATGGTGGAGCCTGATGCTTTAGGTGCACAGAGATGAATCACTACTTCGGATGGACTTCGAGAGCCTCTACTGCCCAGTGTCTGTTCGAGCCACCCTCAGTGTGGTGCACTTTCAGGAGTTACTACAACTGCGGCAGGACTGTATGGCAGTAGCCCATTACTCGGTGAGATTTACCGACCTCTCGTGCTACTCCACAGACATGGTATGGGACCCATTATTCCAGGCCTGGACCTTTGTGTAGGGACTGAGGCATGAGATCAGGGCTTCGATGATCTCCCTCACCATTATGATGCAGGCAGGAGTCTTGGAGCGAGCCCTTCTTGTGAAGAGCTTTCTTGCTGAGCCTACACCAGCAGCGAGAGCCACCGTAGGGAAACATGTAGCGGAGTATTAAGCATCCAACAGTACATAGATGTTGCAAGGGTCCATGCAGACCAGGCCATCACGAGGGCGACCTCAGGATGCTGGTTCGGATGTGCTGGGCACACATAGTAGAGCCATCCATACATGGGGAAAGCAGTGCTATGCATGCGTCAGGCATGACCACATGGCTCTTGACTGCCAGAACCGCCATGTAGAGGAGTAACAGATAGAAGAAGGACCTTCCAGGGAAAGGCCGATGTTCGACAGTGGCTATCTATAGGGAGCTGGCGGATGAGGTAGAGGAGCTGGACGAGCTGTAGGTTGTGGAAGACACTTTAAGGGTCTACCACTACCACCACCAAGAGGACCACCCCGACCACAAGGAGCTGGCAGACATGGGGAGTCATAGCTCCAAGCAGTCTATTCCTATGACCACGACACACCATAGATGATTCGAGGTATTATCTATGTCTACTCCACCCTTGCTGTTGTTCTTATAGACACAGGAGCGAGTCATTCTTTTATTGCCGCTGACCTTGTTCGATGCTCGGAAATTTTGACGGAGCCGTTTTCTCTATCCTTACGGCTAGAGACTCATACTGGAGAAGACTACATGATTACGCACTAGTTCCGGAAGTGTGAACATACTCTTGGAGGCGAGATTATCGGCTGTGATCTTTTTGTAGTGTCATCAAGGCCATACGACATCATCTGGGTTATGGATTGGTTATCTACACTCAATGCCCAGATCGACTATAATAGGTGAAAAGTGCGGTGTGTTAGCACAGATGAGACTAGGTTCACATTCACCGTTGAGAAGGGATCCTTTTCCGCGTAGGATAGGCTTACTCCGAGGATATGGCAGCCGATCACACGTCAATTGGCCAGTCTCATCCTAGGACCAGTTGATATGCGGAGTCTGAGTTTTCTTATTGTGGTGGATCAGTATGTGTAATTTTTTCCTGACGATGTTCTAGGACTACCTCCTAGCATAGAGGTAGATTTCAACATTGACCTGTACCCCATGACAACACCGATATCTACTCCAGCATATAGGATGCTCCCGCCAAGCTTCGTGAGCTACGAGTACAGCTGAAGGACTTGCAAGAAAACAGATTCATCCGACCTAGTGTTTCACCCTGGTCTTCTCCAATTCTGTTTTCCACGAAGGCAGATGAGAGCTTACAACTATGTGTCAACTGCCGTCACCTAAATCAGGTGACCGTAAAAACAAGTACCCACTCCAGAGGATTGACGACCTTTTTGATTAGCTCAAGGGAGAACGATAGTTCTCAAAGATAGACCTCTGGTCAAGCTATCATCAGCTCAGAGTTTGAGATGAGGATGTGCAGAAGATGGACGTCAGGTGTTGGTATGGCCACTACGAGTTCGGTGTTATTCCCTTTGGTGTAACCAACGCACCAGTAGTGTTCATGAGTCTCATGAACATGATCTTATAGCATTACCTCAATCATTTTGTCATAGTCTTCATCGAAGACATACTGATTTACTCGACTACTGAGGAGGAGCACACCTACCACTTACGGGTTGTACTAGACACACTTTGAGGGCAGCAACTTTAGGGTAAACTCTCAAAGTGTTATTTTTTTAAATCATATTACAACATTATTTATTTTTTCATATTCATCCATGAAAAATGTTTGTGTCATTGACCAATTTGGTTGTCAAAACATCCCTAACATGAACATACAATGATGAATAGTTTATTATGATGTCATATTTTAGAAATATAACTATGACCGATGGAAATAATAATATTTAGTTTTTATTAGTGATATATATCATAATTATAAAGTAATGTAGGAATTTTTAATTGATAGGAAAATATTACATTATATGAATGAATTATTTTCCCATCCTAATTTTATTATATGAGTTGGTTAATAATATACTGATTATATATCATTATTATTGTACAAAGGTTATAAATTTATTATTATCTTAGCCTTATTAGTTTCATAAACATTTTACTTGTCAAATAAGACCATTCTAATTAAAAGCATTCTATAGAGGTGATAAAATGAAAAATAGAAATCAATCATTTCAAGGATGCAGTACTCTCTATGTACTGATGGATAATTATTTAATTATCCATAGATTAGAAAAATGATTAATCTGGTCTATCATTTATGAATATAAAATAAATTAGATATCAATGTTTTATATTCAATTCTTTATTATTTCCAAAATTATATAGTGGTAAAAAAAATGAACCACAATGTGTTGTGGAGGTAGTAGTTTCCCAATCACACTATTATAATATATGTTTTTAATGAGAAATGGAAAGGTGGCCAATGTTTGTACCATATATATAATTATATATTGTTTTAATAGTTATACTAATTTTATAATTATAAAATACTTAAAATAAATTTATGTATGGATAAAAGTACATAATGGAATAGGCAAGAGGGAGGAGTTGTTAGAAATATACACCATACTATTTGGATTATCCCCTTTGTGAAGTGGAATAAAATTTTTAGGGATTGTATTTTTTGAATAAAAGAAAACTAATAAGATTTATAATAATTTTAATAAAGGGTTTATAGGAGACTGGGGTGAACATAGGGTTCTTTGTTGTCAAATGAAAGGGGGGGATAAATTGAGATATATTGGACCATAAATGTGATAATGTTGTTACACACATAAAAAACTCAATTAGAAACAATTTTTTATCATATTTAACGCCCTTTTTTCCGTGAATTTGTAATTTATATATTTAATCTTTTAAAGCGATGACTATTTTATACCTAATATGAATTAATCATTACGAATAAAAATAAACTGTGTATTATTAGATGATTTTAACCCATTTATTTCATATTTTAATCAATTTAAAAAAATTATAATGATTAATATTAAAATACATGTGTATAATGTATTAAAATTGTTTTCATCATAAAGTTGTACTTATTTTCTAAATATCAAAAATAGAATTGTAATTAAAATTTAATATTTTAATATATATAATTTTACTTTTGATAAATTTATCAGGTCAAAAATTAATGTTTCATCAGTTTTATGTTATGTCTATATGCATGTAATTTCATAAAATCCACAGTACATCAAAAAATAGTATTTTTCTATATTCATCTAAAAATAAATTTCTTTAGTAAATCACAATAAATAATATTAATATTATATTTTTATGATTAAAAAAATTATTTATTTTTTCGTATTAAATTTATAATTTTAATAATTAAATATTAAAATAAAATCCCAAAATATAGTGGAAACCTGTTCATATTGGAAATTAGCTTTTTAAAATGATACATATTCTTTTTTTATTTCATATAAATTATTAATTAATTTATTGCTAATATATTATAAATATTTTATATTTATTTATTTAGAATTTAATTATAATTTATTTAGTTTCTTTAAATACAACATCAATTACATGGAAATTCAATTTAAATTATAAAAATAAATTTATAAACTATTTCAACTATAATAATTTAATTACTTTAAAATTAAATGTAGACCTTATTTTCATTATACACATATTTCATAATTTGGTTTCTCAAATTATTGACCAATAATTTAATTTCTATGTTTTAACAGTTATATTTAATAATTACACTTTTCTCAAATGCATTATACATTTCAATTAACTCTATCATTCCTTGTGGAGAAATCTATCAAACAATGTATTTATTTAAAGAAATATATTACCAAATATACTTTTCTTAAATGCTTCCCCATTAAATAAACATCATCCTCATAATTTTCAATATCACTTACTACTAAAACTAATTGAGTAAATTTATGATATATTATAGAATCACTGTATAGTTTTCATATTGTTATCTATAAATATAGGAAATATTCTATTTTCATTCAGAATATGTCAATACAAATACTGAATTTCTCTAATAAACATAAAGCTAAACATGAATCATGATTAGTTTTTAAAATTATCAAAATATTATAATTTTTTCAAGTGACATCATAGTAATCCATTCACTAAAATATGATTATAGACTATTCAGAAATAGGAAATATAATTTACCTATTATGTTTACAATTATGGATTCTATGAAAATATAGTCAATACATTTCAAAAATAGAAAAAAATTAATCTAAATGTGATTTAATAATACATTAATTATATATATATTCTATAAAACTAATATTAAGATAGAATATTAACATAATTTAGTTTCTTTGTGACATAAAATCAATAATGATTTAATTAGATTCCTTAAGAAAACATTATAGATACAATGTAGTTACTAGAAACAAAATAAAACAAGACATAAAATAATCTACATTGAAGTATGATTATTAATTAATTGTCACATTCCATATTATTATTAAAAATATTCTTTATTCATGGGAATTTAATAGGCTTTTCCTACTTCTATTAGCTTATAAGTATGTTGAAGTTGATTATTTCTATTATACCTAGGTTCAACGAACCTATTGGCATAGTGAACATACTCCTTCCAATTGAATCATTAGACTGAGGCCATTACATTATGTTAGATATTTCTGATATCTACTACAATAGTTGGTTGCTTCATATATATTTAGAATTCAGGTTTTCAATTGAATTCTCATCCACACATGAATCACTTACATATTCCATGGTGGTAGTCCCCATTCCAATGTTTATTCCCACGTTTTCTATAGTAAGAAGAGTAATGTTATCACATAAATTATTTTTATCACATGAATTTACATTGAAATCCAATATTCTCTTTATTTTCCCTAAAACATGAGAATAATGAGTGTCTATAATGTAACTCTAAGATATTTTAAGGATAATACTATTTTAAATTGCATATATGACATTAAATATCAAGCCTGAATGAACCATGATATATTATTACGACATTTATAACCTAACTGAAAATTTGAAGGGTACGAATAAGATATAATTATTTATGAAATATATATTTTGATCCTACTAAATATAAATATATGGATAAATAATTTAAAAGTAACCATGAAATTTTTAGTAATTAAATTTAACTATTTGAAAATATATTTTTTCAATTTTTTTTAATGATTTTTGTTGGAAAATATTATAATTAATTACTATAACTTTTAAAAATTATATTTTACTAAAATGATATCTTTTTTTAAATCATCAAATTAAAATTATCTTACATGAAAAATTTGGGATTTTCTAAATTTTTTTATTTTTTAATGAATATTGAAAAAAAATATTTCTATTTAAAAATGAACATTAATTAAATTTTTTTTCCAATTAAAACTATTTTATTCATGAGTTTTATCATTTAAAGAGATAATTTATGTCAACAAAAAATTAATTACGGCCTTTTTAAAGAATTTTATTCTCATATTTTTTATAAATACAGTTTTTTACTTATAAAGTATTTTTCTACAAAATAATTTTCATCACATTTGATGGGGTTAATATTAAATTAAAATTTCAAGAATTATTTTAAATTAATTATAAAAATTGAATTCCTCTATTTAATTATAGGTTCCAATGTTGGTAAATATATATTTTTTATATTATTTCTTTATTAGAAGTAGTCCTCCTAAATATTTTGCTATGGTAAAGGTAAAATGGGTAAATTATGGATAGAAAAATGTTATATAGACTAGATCATATCAATAAATCATTCCTTAGTTTAGTTGGATGTGTATATTTTTCCCATAAAATTCATAAAATTCAATATATGACTTTTTTTCATTTAGAAATTATTTTTACCTTTCTAATATTTTATGCAATTAAAATTCAAAATCTCATTCCCTTGGTTTAATTAACATTAAATATTTGAAATAGGGGAACAAAATACGGCATGATAATTTATAATTGTTTATATTAAATATAATTTATTTTTTGTAAATATAATTAATTTTTAATTATTAGTGATGAAATAATTATTATAAATTCTTCCACAACACTATCTCCATTCATTCCCATTAATTATAAATATCAAGTAAATTATTAAAAAATCATTAAAAATGGTATTTTTTGGGTTATTTTTTATGTCCCATGATTTTTATTAAATATTTTTTTTTCATATTATAGTTTTCGGATGGTTTATATTTGAATTGAATTGGTTTCAATTTGTTTTCAATGTGAAATTATGTGAGTCATTATTAAATTGAAAATAATTATATTTTATGTAAAATAATATTTGAATAATTTATTTAGAAATACTAAAAATCATAAAAGAGGAAAATTAGAATAATAAATGGTCTAAAATATAATTACATTTACATTTATGATCCAATTATCACATTATAAGTAAAATTATAACCATTTAATATTAAAATAGTCATTATCATTGTCAAGGATAAAAAAGTTTAATAGAGAGTTTAATCCAAAAATATATGGAATGAATTATATCAAAACATTAAAAAAATATGATTTAATTATAATATAATTAGAATATCATCCTTATGTTATACTCCATGTAATTTTATAACAATTTTAATGTGTTAGTAACATATTATATTATAATTTTTCATATAATCCCAAAAATGACATAAATGATATTTTATAATAAACTATGTTTTATTAGTGGATTTATGATCCCTAAAAAACATTATTCATCCAATTAATAATTATACGGTTCAAATACCATCCATGGTGTATTTAATTTCCAATATTACTTTTATAGTAACAATATTGACCCCTAACAAGTGAAAACCCCATTTTATTTTGGTAATCATAAAAGGAGTTAATAGACTGTTAAAATACAAAAATAAGGATAAAAACATTTCTTATACATGAAAGTATTTATTGTATGAGATTATTTTTAACCATAATCATCTTATATTTTTAATATATCATTTTGGATCAATTTTTCAATGATATTACATTTATTTTAATATAATACTTTTGGTAATTTCAAGAGTCCATGTCGTTTTGTGAGTTCTCTTTTGGGATATATTTTCTATATTTCTATATTACTATTAGAATAATATTATATTTTTTTGTTTAAAAACTAAAAAAGATCAACTAGAGATGTTTTTAATCTTAGAAACACTAATTCACCCCACCCCTCTTAGGTTTTTTGAACCAATGGGGATATAAATACTAAGAATAAATTTTATTACTAGTACATTATAGTATTATAAAATATCGTAATACTAGAATAATTTATAATGATTCCAATGGAAAATTAACTACCAATAGTGGGATAGTGTTTTAGTACCAATGGAGAAAATAAAGTTATTAAATAAATAAAGCACAAAGAAATTAATTATACAAAAAAATAAACAAATTTTTTATTGAACATTAGTAAATATGAATTATATATATTTATTTATATGAAAATAATATATATATAGGAACATGACACTCAGAATATTTCCATAAAAAAATAAAAAACAAAATATAAAATAAAACATAAAATGCTAATGTGTTGTGTTAGATATAAACCATTATTATATTACAAAAAATAATATCAATAAAAAATATGAATTTCATTTGAGAACATTGAATTAAAATATGTATTTTAAGTTTACTATAATTTTGGGCTGGGGCCATTTCATGAAGTTAGGTGACTATAAACTCAATATCATAAACATTTATACAACATAAGAAACTAAAAAAGTAATTATATTAATATATATAAATATATATATATTCATTTGTGTGTGTGCGTGCATGCATGTAATATATCACTAAAAAATATAATAACATAACCATTATACATTATAAAATGAACCCCTTAATAAATAAAATCATACATAAAATAAAATAATTTCACAATATTTTAACTATACTAAATGAATAATATAAAATTAAATTAAAATTTAATCAGTGAAAACCATTTCTAAAATATTTTTGGTAAATTCGAGGAAATTTAAAGGAAAAGTTTTTCTTAAATACGTTGGAATTTTATGAGTTTGTGGCTTCTGGAGGTACATGATTCTAAGGCCAGGTGTGCCCGGAATCAATTTTCAAAGCTTAGATCATGTACATTCAGTAAATGAATGGGTGGGTTTTTCTCTCATTTGAACTGGTGCTCAGAATCAAAATCAGAGGGCACTGATGAACTCGCGACGCCGGAAATTGGTTAAGGGGACCTTTACCGTTGTTGAGTTTGCACGGGAGGAGAAGTTAATTATTGGGGTTTAATTAAGAAGTAAATAAAATTTTTGGGGAAATTTTATTTTATATCTAAGGATGTTAATTCCTCCCATGGGAAGTTGATGGTGGGGCCCACACCCACCCAAAGTCCCATGTGTGGATATATGAGAGGTGGGGCCTACACGAGCCCCAACCTTTCATTTTCCCCAAACCCCCTTAAACCCCCTTAAACTCCCTTATTTAATTTGTAAACTCTTCTTAAATGTGTATTCTTGCTCTCCCTCACTCTCCGTCTTTAATTCATGCCAACACATGATAATTAAAGAATTCACATTCTTCAATTAATTAATGTAGTGGTATGAATTTTGAAAATATAATTTCATGTGTTAATAAAATAATAGTTTAGCCTATTATTTTATTTTGGCACACGTTGGGTTGGGGAAGATTTGAGAGAACACTTGTGTGAGGAAGAAGAGAATTCCTCTCTCGACGAAGAACAATGTCTCTTCAACGAAGATTGCCCGATCCACAAAGAACGACGACGCACACCGACGTCGCCTATGAAACCTCACCCCGTGATGTCATCTTCCGCGGTGCCCAACGTACGACATCAATTATTGAGGTAGGGTGTTTGATTAATTTAATATAAATAATTACTCCCTCATTCTAATTGTATTCAATTGAATACCTTGGCCGATTGTTACCGCCTAACGCAGAGGGTCCGGGCCGAACAAACACAGTCTAACGACCCTCCGTCATTTCCTGTCTTATTTAGAATAGGCAACCGAAGGTGGAGGAGGCACATCACCGTCGCGCCATGCCGGGAACGTGGAAAAGGAAGCCAGGACCGTCGTTCCGGTTGTGCGAGAGAAACCGTAGCCTGCTTCGTGGTCTGCTTCGGTAGAAGAACTGGCCTGCCCGTCGGTCGATCGAGCGAAGGGGAGCTACAGTGCCAGGAGGGCGTCTCGCTGGAGAACCGGCCGACCCGTCGGCCGTCCGGTCAGAGCCAAACCGCGGGTCCTGGAGGGTACCGCGCTGAAGAAACCCATGGCCCATCGTGCGTGCCAAATGCACCAGATGGCCGTCCGGTTTGAAAGGGCGGCGCCACATGGCACTGCCGATTCGGGAAGCCAGGGGGAAGAACCCCCTCAGACCGCTCGCCCAGCTGGCCGAGCCAGCCGGGCCACGCATCTACAAGTCGGGTCGCACTCCCTTCATAATGGGCTACGTCCCATAGGCTGGACCGCATGATCCTTTGGGCCGGTCCGACACCCCTACCGGGACGGACCCGCTAAAACTGGGTGACCCGACCCTCCAGCCCACGGGGCTTAACGGGTTGTGCCCGTTAATCACCTAAAAGTGAATAACATAAAGACCGCACACCCGATCGATATGAAGTCTGCGGAAATAATATCCTATCTATGAGACAGTCCTTTTGAGATACTCTAAGTGAGTTCTGGGAAAATTTGTTAAACGACCGGGTTTGGAATGAGGATATTTCAAACTGGGCCCCTGGAACGAAGATGCCAATATCTCTCAGACTAGGCGTCTGATTGACGCGCAGTCTGTCGTGTTGAGTTCCTTTTTATGAGACAAAACTTTGGTATACATAAACTATAAACTTCATGATAGTTGATGTATCGAACCCTTTACTCGAGGATCATACCCTCCTGGGATCGAGTAAACTATGTGTGTGAACCCTAGAGATGGGTGCAACTGCGATGACTACCGTCCTAGGATCCTCCATGGGTTCGACGATGAAGAAGATTTTACTTGGATACTACGTTGGTTTAGCAGTGAGGACGACTGTACTTGGATCATCCATGAGTTCAGCAGCGATGACGACTGTACATGGATCATACGTGGGTTCGTCAGCGATGGTTACTATACTTGGATCCTACGTGGGTTCGGCAGCGATGACTTCTGTACATGAATCCTACATGGGTTCAGCAGAGGAGATGATACAGAGGCTATATCTAATCATCTCCACCCCACTTCGTGAGTAATACAAATGTGTGAGCTGAGTCTTGTCTATCAATCACTATAATTGGTATGATTGACTTCTTCCTATATGGAGTAGATTGTGCTTGGGATAAGATGTCAGAGCCGAACTAAGATTGATGACATAGGTATATGTATGGGCATATAACTAAGTAGAGGTGGTTTATACTTCGTGTTTGTATATTTCCTTTGTGGTGTATCCTTCGTTGATTCCGGGAGACCTTTGGGGGTCTCGGGGTCCCTACCGAGTATCGTATACTCACCCTTACACATGTTATGCCCGCACTACGTTATGTTGGATACAGACAACGGACAGAACTGATCGAGATGGAGGCTAGTGGAGCTAGACAGTACCCGAAGGTGAACCACTAGAAGGGATGTGTACAAAGTAGACGAACATAACTAGGGAGATGAGGAGACCTTCTGTACCCACCCATTATGTGGGATATCTGGAGGACGACTTAGTGGTTTCTTCTTTACTTTACTGCTATTGTACATTCGTTCTCATTTGTACTATAAATTATGTTGTGTTTGTATACTGGCCCATTTACTTGTTAGCGCTTACTATTGTACTCAGTTTTACTTAGTGCTTTCTTCACTTGCGTACTATGTTGTGTATGTTTACTTATATAAAGTAAATTGCTTCCCTTTTTTTCGGGATTTACGCCTTTGGTGTTAGTTGCGTTCCCCTGGCCTATGGAAGGTGGGCATGGGGTAGTCACGGAATTGGTCCCGATGATGGGTCTTCACAAATTGTTATTAGAGGATTTGGTTCTACCACAGAACTCAAAACTCTGATAATTTCCTCTATGTGAAGCAATATTGTTAAGAGTATTGAGTGTGGTTATCAGTCTAGGGAGTCCAGAGTTGGTGCGATGGTCGACATATCCATACACCAGGACCCTGACTTTTGATTTCGGACTCAGTGCAAAAAAACATTGATTTCATGTGTGTTTCAAAAGTTTTCTTTGTGATTACATTGTTTCAGCTCACCAGGTATACTGTTTCCCCGTGGAATGCTTGATTCTTTTTAGGATTGCCCCGTGTAGGTAGCCAACTAGGTTTCTGAGCTACGTGTGAGATGGCATCCCAATGAGAAACGAGGCCTCAGTGCAGGGCCCCATTACAGCGGAGGCGCCAGCAGTAACATTACCCATTGTTCCACTGATGCCACCAGCCCCATCACTAGAGAGTGCACGCTGCCTAAGTGCATTGCACAAGTTTCATCGATAGAGGCCACCGAGGTTCCGTGGAGAGATGGACTCTCAGGAACCCATTGATTGGCCGGAGGATATCGTTAGAGTCTTCAGATTGGTTGGGACACCAGAAAACCATATAGTGAACCTTGCTGTGAGTCTCCAACATGCATTAGCTGGTAGATGGTGGAGCCTGATGCTCCATGTGCACGGTGAGGAATCACTAATTTGGACGGACTTCGAGAGCCTCTACTGCTCAAAGTTTGTTCCAGCCAACCTCCGTGCGGTGTGCATTCAGGAGTTACTACGACTGCGACATGGCAGTATGATAGTAGCCCATTACTCAGCTTGATTTACCGACCTCTCACGCTACTCCATGGACATGGTATGGGACACTTTCTTCTGGGCCCGAGCCATTGATTAGGGACTGAGGCATGATATTAGGGCTTCGACGATCTCCCTCAGCATTCTGACGCAGACAGGAGTACTGGAGAGAGCCCTTCTTGTGAAGAGGTTCCTTGCTGAGCCTACACCAGCAGCGAGATCCACCACAGGGAAAAACATTGCAGAGTATTCTGCATCCAGTAGTACGCAGATGTTGAAAGGGTCCATGCAGACCAGGCCATCAGGTGGGGGACCTCAGGATACTGGTTCAGATGTGTGGGGCACACGGAGCAGAGCCATCCATACGAGGGGAAAGCAGTGCTATGCATGCGGCGGGCATGGCCACATGGCTAATGACTGCCCAAACCGCCATGCAGAGGAGTAGAAGATAGTAGAGGGATCTCCCAGTCAAAGGCTGATGTTCGACCATGGCTGTCTGTAGGGAGATGACGTATGAGGTAGAGGAGCTGGCTGAGTAGCAGGTGGTGGAAAAAACTTTAAACGTTCTACCACCATCACCACCAAGAGGACCACCCCAACCACAGGGAGCTGGCAGATAGGGGCAGGCCCAGCTCCAGGCAGTTGATGACTATGACCACGACGCACATGAGATGATTCGAGGTTCTCTCTGTGTCTACTCCACCTTTGCTGAAGTTCTTATAGACATAGGAGTGAGTCATTATTTTATTACCGCTGCCCTTGTTCGATGCTCAGAGATTCCGACAGAGCCGTTAGCTCGATCCTTATGGCTAGAGACTCCTACGAGAGCAGACTCGACGATTACGCACTAGTTCCGATAGTGTGAGCTAACTCTAGGAGGCGAGAGAATTAGCTGGGAACTTCTTGTAGTGGCGTTGAAGCCTTACGACGTCATCTAGGATATGGATTGGTTATCTACACACCATGCCCAGATCAACTGTATTAGGTGCAAAGTGCGGTGTGCCCGTACGAATGGGACCAGGTTCACCTTCACTGGTGAGAAGGGAGCCTTTGCATTGTACTATGGGCTTATGCCAAGGATATGGAATCCAATAACACGTCTATTGGCTAGTCTTATCCTAGGAGTGGTTGATATGCGGAGTCCGAGTTTTCCTGTTGTGGTGGATCAGTATGCGAAATTTTTTCCGGACGACATTCCAGGACTAACTCATAGCAGAGAGGTAGATTTATACATTGTCATGTACCCTAGGACACCACCGATATCTACTCCAGCATATAGGATGGCTCCTACCGAGCTTCGTGAGCTACGAGTATAGCTGAAGGACTTATAGAGAAACAGATTCATCTGACCTAGTGTTTCACCCTGGTCTTCTCCAATTCAGTTTGCCACGAAGGCGGATGAAAGCTTACAACTATTTGATAACTACCATTGCCTGAACCAGGTGACCGTAAAGAAAAATTACCCACTCCGGAGGATTGATGACCTCTTTGATCAGCTCAAGGGAGCACGATGGTTCTTGAAGATATGCCTTAGGTCAGACTATCATCAGCTTATAGTTTGAGACGAGGATGTGTAGAAGACAACCTTCAGGAGTCGGTATGGCCAATACGAGTTCTTGGTTATTCCCTTTGGCATAAAAAACGCACCAGCAGTGTTCATGAGTCTAATGAATAGGATATTCTAGCATTACCTTAATCATTTTGTCGTAGTCTTCATCGACGACATACTGATTTACCCGACGACTAAGGAGGGGCACGCCTACCACTTGTGGGTTGTACTAGACACACTCTGAGGGAACTAGCATTCTGGTAAACTCTCTAAGTGTGAGTTATGGATTTGAGAGGTTCACTTCTTGGGGAACGTCATTTCGGAGGTTGGAGATGTTGTGGATCTTTCCAAGATAAAGGCAGTACATGCTTGGGAGCCACCCAGGATCGTGACGGAGGGGAAGAGTTTCCAAGGTCTGGCTAGGTACTATCAAAGATTTTTTTCAGACTTCTCCAGAGTTGTTGCACCACTTTCAGCATTGATGAAGAAGGGGAAACCCTTTGTGTGGTCAGATAGATTCCAGTAGAGCTTCGAGGAGCTGAGACAAAAATTGACCTGTGCGCCGATCTTGAGTCTACCAGAGGACGGCGTAGGGTACGTAGTTTACTACGATGCATTTGGGACCGGACTCGGGTGTGTCCTGATGCAGGAGAGGGAAGTGATCACCTATGGTTCATGACAGTTGAGGAATCATGAGAAGAACTACAGTACCCATGACCTAGAGTTATCAGCAGTGGTCTACGCCTTGAAGATGTGGAAGCACTATCTGATGGGCAAGCGCTTTACAGTCTACTCTGACCAACAGAGTCTCAGGTACATCTTCTTGTAGAAGGACATTAACCTGTGACAGTGGTTATGGCTTGAGTTCCTCCAAGACTATGACATTGAGATAGTCTATAATCATGGTAATGGAAACGTTGTAGCTGATACTCTCAGAAAGAGATCAGGCATTTAGCTACTTGGAAAGGTGAAGAAGCAGTTATCCACATTACAGATATCCTTTGTGAATAGAGATGGGGAGGCCTTTCTAAAGTCCCTCACAGTCACTCCTCCACTACATCAGAAGGTCAGAGAGGCATAGAGTGGGGACATGGACGGTGAGACATGACGTGCTCAGATTTCCACAGGGCCGGCGCCTGATGGATTTTATGAAGGAGGAGTGCATGTTATCCTCTTCAGGGGATGTACCATGGTACCAGTTGTACTGTAGAGGGAAGTGCTATGGGAGTATCACACTTCCCCTCTAGCAGTACATCTTATAGTGTCGAAGAAGTACCGGGACGTCAGACGACAGCACTGGTGGCCGGGTATGAAGATGGTTGTAGCAGAGTTCGTTTCACGATGCCTCACTTTCCATCTAGTGAAGGCAAAGCACCAGGAACCAACAGGCTTGGTACAAACTTTAGAAGTTCCTAAGTGGAAGTGGGATAGGATATCCATGGATTTCGTGATGGGGCTTCCACGAACTTCTAGGGGACATGACTCTATCTGGGTGATTGTCGACCAACTCACCAAGTCGGCCCACATTCTTCCGATCAGAGAGCAGGGCTCAGTAGAGAGATTGGGACTCCCCTATATTCTAGAGATTGTACGACTTCATGGTATTCCATCGACTATCGTCTCTGATCAAGATGATTGAATTACTTCCCGGCTTTGGAAGGGGTTGTAGGAGGAATTTGGGACGCAACTACGCCTGAGCACCGCCTTTCATCCTCAGAAGGATGGCCAGACAGAGAAGACCATTCAGACTCTCAAGGACATGCTCTGTGCATGTGTCCTTTACATTGGACATATCTAGGAGGATCACCTACCATTGGTGGAGTTTAGTACAACAACAACTACCACACCACCATTGGTATGGCACCATACGTGGCACTGTATTGCCGACCTTGGAGATCACCTCTATGATGGACTAGCCCTGGGGAGTCAGCACTCGTAGGACCAGAGATGGTTCAGCCTATGAAGGAGAAGGTGAAGATCATCTAGGAGCATATTAGGACTGCAAATAGCAGACATAAGTCCTATGCGGATAGAAGACGAAGACTACTAGAGTTCGAGGATGGAGACCACATTTTCTTACGGGTCTCACCTTGACATGGATTATGGAGATTTGGCCGGGGCAGAAAGTTATCTATGCACTTCATCGGACCATTACGGGTTCTCAGTAAGGTAGGATAGGTGGCTTACCATTTGGCCTTTCCTCCTCAGTTTCACCGGGTGCATGACGTCTTCTATGTATCTCAGCTGAGGAGATACGTGCACAACACGACCCACATCATTGATCATGGGGAGCTGGACATCGATGACTGGACGACATTTGCAGAGGTCCCGGTGGAGATCGAGGATTGATAGGACCAGGTCCTACTTTGATGGTCGACTCCTTTAGTGTGCATTCTTTGGCATCATTGGAACCTCCAGGAGAGAACATGGGAGTGGGAGGCTCAGATGCGTGCTCAGTACCCTCATTTGTTTCCTTAGATTATGTTATATCTTTATGGGGACGTAAAGACCTGAGGTGGGAGTAATGTAAAGACCTGGAAACTTAAAGGAATTTTTTTTCGTAAATACTTTGGAATTATATGAGTCTTTGGCTTCTGACAGCACTTGATTCTGAGGCCCGATGTGTCCGGAATCAATTTTCGAAGTTTAGCTCGGGTACGCTGACTAAACGAATGAGCGGGGTTTTCTATCTTTTGAATCGGTGCTTGGAATCGAAATCCAAGGGATCCTATGAACTTGCAAGGCTGGTAATTGCTTAAGGATACCTTTACCATAGTTGCGTATCCATGGGAGGAGAAGTTAGTTATTGGGGTTTAATTAAGAACTAAATAAAATTATAGGGGCAATTTTATTTTATATATAAGGAGGATAATTCTTCCCATGGGAAGTTGTTGGTGGGGCCCACAACCACCAAACATCCCATGTGTGGATATTTGAAAGGTGGGGCCCACTCGAGCCCCAACAATTCATTTTCCCCAAACCCCCTTAAACTCCATTATTTAATTTGTAAACTCCTATTTAAGGTGGACTCTTCCTCTCCCTCACTCTCCCTCTTTAAATAATGCCAACACATGATAATTAAAGAATTCACCCTCTTCAATTAATTACTGGAGTGGTTTGAATTTTGAAATTAAAATTTCTTTTTTCAATAAAATAATAGTTTAACCTATTATTTTATTTTGGAACATGTTGGGTTGGGGAAGATTTGAGAGAACACTTGGGTGAAGAAGAGCATAACTCCTCTCTCGACGAAGAATGACGTCTCTTCGATGAAGAACGTCAGATCCATGAAGAAAGACGACACACACTGACATCATCTATGAAACCTAACCCCACGACCCCGTCTTCTGTGACACCCAACATACAACATTAGTTATTGTGGTAGGGGTTTTCTTAATTTATTTTAATAATTATTCCCTCATTCTCATTGCATTCAAGTGGGTACCTTGGCTGATTATTACCGCCTAACGTGGAGGGCGCAGGCCGAACAAACATGGACCGAAGACCCTCCGCCTTTTCCTATATTATTTGTAATTGGCATCCGAAGGTGTATGAGGCACGTCGCAGTGGCGCTGTGCTGGGAACGTGGCGAAGGAAGCTGGCGCCGTCGCGCCGGTTGTGCCGGAGGAACCGCAGCACGCTTCACGGGCCGCATTTGAGGATGAACAAGTCGGGTGGAGTCGAACCGTAGTGCCAGGAGGAAGGGTAGACTAGCTAGCCAGTTTGGGAGGGTGGCACCGCCGGTTCGTGCAGCCGGGGGGCCACGCCCCCTCAGACCGATCGGCCTTCGGGCTAAGTCGCTCGGCCAGCTGGCCGAGCCAGCTGGGCCTCACCCCGCCTGGCCGGGCCACGCCACTTTGGACCTGGCCACGCTCTCTTTAGGGAGGGTCGTGTCCCTCAATATGGACTACACGAACCTTCGGGCCGGTCCGACACCCATATCAGGAAGGACCCGCCAAGACTGGCTAACCCGACCCGCCAGCCCACGGGGATTAATGGGACGGGCCCGTTATTCACTTAAACATGAATAACTTAATGACCGCGAGTCCGATCGATGTTCCGTCTACGGCATTGGGATTCTATCCACGAGGCGGTCCTTTTTCAATACTCTAAGTGAGTTCTGGAAAACTTTCGTAAATGGCCGGGTTTGGAACGAGCATATTTCCAACCGGGCCCCTGGAACGAAAAATCTAATATCTCTCAGACCGGGCGTCCGATTGACGTGCTGTCTGTCACGTTGAGTTACTTTTGATGAGACGGAACATTGGGAAACATAAAATCTGAACATAGTGACATTTGATGTACCGAACCCTTTACTCAAGGAGCAGACCCTCCCAGAATCGAGTACGGTGTGTGCGGGAACCCGAGAGCTGGCTGTGATTGCGGCATGTACCGTGCGAGGATCCTCCGTGCGTTTGATGATGCAGACGACTATACATGAATCCTACGTGGGTTCGGTAATGATATTTACTGTACTTGGATCCTATGTGGGTTCAGCAGCGTGGACTTCTGTACTTGGATCCTACATGTGTTCGGCAGAGGGGATGATACATAGGATACATCGAATCATCTCCACCCCTCTTCGTGAGTAGTATACCTGTGTGAGCTGAGTCTTGTCTTTCAATAATTATCATTTGTATGATTGACTTCATCCGGTGTGTACTGGATTGTTTTTGGGCTTGGAAGTTGGAGCCAAACTTAGATTGATGACTTTGGTATATGTATGGGCATATACATAAGTACAGTTGTTTGAAACTTCGTGTTTGCATATTTCCATTGTGGTTTATCCTTCATGGATTATGGGAGACCATCGGGGGTCTCAGGGTCCCTACTGAGTATCGTATACTCACCACTGCATGGGATATGCCCGCAATACGTTGTGTTGGATGCAGACGACGGACAACACTGATCGAGATGGAGGCTTTTGGAGGTTGATGGTACCTGAAGGTGGACCACTAGACGGGACATACACAGAGCAGATGACCGGACCTTGGGAGATGAGGATACTGTATGTACCCACCCTTCAGGTGGGATATCCGGTGGACGACTCAGTGGTTGATGCTTTACTTTACTGATATTGTACTTTTTTTCTCAGTTCTACTATACTTTTAGTTGGGTTTGTATACTGGCCCATTTAATTTTTAGTACATACTATTGTACTCAGTTTTACTTAGTGTTGGCTTCACTTGGGTACTCTGTTGTATATATTTACCTAGGTAAAGGCAATTCCTTCTCTTTTTATCAGGATTTACACCTTTGGTGCTAGTCACCAGCCCATGACCTATGGAAGATGGGATTGGGGTAGTCACGGCATGGGTCCCGAGGACGAGTCGTGACATTTTACCACTCATAAAAACCAGCCCTACCATATACCAAAATATCCTTTCCTCTCACACACAAATGGTCCCTTCTCGAGACCTAAAATTTTGATGTAATGCTTGAAAAACAAGTAGGACACAAACTTATGGTGTCACTAAAAACACAGAAGGGTACAACCAATGAGGGAAATAAATAAAAAAATTAATTATTGTTGGGGGATACAAAATTAATGAAATTAGTAGTAATAGTATGTATACAATCAAAAAAATTGATAAATTACTTATTAAATCTGATAGTACGATTATCGAACCATGTTACTACAAATAATGTTGATGAAATAATATAGAGGTAAAAAACTAATGTTGAGATGGTACCTCATAATCTAGGATGGTTTGACCATCCTTAGGGTAGCATTAGTGACTCAGTCATTGGGAAATTATAGCAATCAAATATATAATGTAATAACAAGATGTTATCTCAATAACATTATTGTATAACTACCTTATAAAAAAGAATATAACCATGGGTTTCCCCAATCAATTTTGGAGTTTTCTATAATGTACAATAGGTGGATGTTTCAAAAAAATCATAATCCCAGATAGTCCTTCCATAAAAATTAACAGTAAGTGGGTAGAGTGACTTCTTATTTAGTCCCTAGTATCAAATTTAAATCATTCAAAAAAATTCATGTCTTAATGTCCTAAAAACTATACCTCAGATATACCATGACACATCCCTATTATCTCATATACTAGTCAATATTAGATCATTAGTAATAAAAATATTTTTTTCACTTTAATATACACAGTGTGTGATCACCGAAGAAACATACCATTATACCCAAAAATCCACAACCGGATGATCACCTGACCCAAAGTACATAACTCATAATTCAAATTCCGTGATTTTGAATTCAAACTCAGGTAAATAATAATGTGATCTTTACTACTCTTCTAATTAAAATTAAAAAGAAATCATAGATCCACATGGATTGTATTTTATCTATAATTCATCACCGAGGTGATATTTTATCCCATATTACTCTCTTATACCAATATAATATCATAAGAAACATAATATAATGATTCAATTAGATTAAATTTTATGATATAATCTAATGGTACAATAAATATTTATCAATTCAAACCATAGTTATATAATTGAATCATTACCTTAACATGGGTCTCTATTTATAGGTCCTACTATGATATATCCAATCCTCTTCTCTCTTATTACCATTTTTGTTATTCCATGTTCCTTAGATAACTTGATGACACTTATAAAAACAACACACGATATGGCATATCCATTACTCCTCATTCATTACCTAACCACTATTAGTATGAAATCCCGTACTTATCATATAGATACATACTTAGGGTCGTTGTATTCAACATCTAAAAATGGTCTCTAATGTGAATTTTATTTTATACACTATACCAATGATTTAAAAATGATAAATTTTTTGATATATTACAAAAATACACCTACTATAATAGAAAAAAAAATATTTTAAACGAAATAGGTTTATCAAATTTGTATTATGTTTTGAATCTTCTTAATTTTGGATTAATTCACTGTAAATTTACTCCCTCATTCACATACATCATATTCATACAAACACACAAAATAAATAGATTGATAATTTACATAAATCAAACCAAACCAATAAAGTAAACAACTTGATCAACATATTTATAACAACCTAAGATAAAAATCAAAAAAATAACACATTAGTCTCATGATGTAAATAATATATCACTCAAAAAATCCAGTAAAAATTATACCAAAAACATTAGGGTATTAAGGATTTTCTATACAAAAATAATACTCTAAACTAATTTCAACATAAAAAACATCTAGACTCATGTCTATGAATTCCAGAAGTAATACAAATCTTTATAACCAATAAAAATGAAACCATTAGAAAGGAGTGATCTCAAATTCTTAGTAATGAAAAACTAATAAAAATTTCACCAAGGATTATATCATATGTGTATGAGAAAGCATGGTAAGGGAAAAAATTAACTATTATGAATAACACACGTTGATAATATTTTCCTATAACTATTTTTGGAATTACATTTAATCTGAAACAAATAAACATGTACCATGGGAAAATTGTAAAAAATCATAATAAACTACACATGTGTCCATGAGTGTAATAATATGAACAATATTTTTGCCTAAGATTATGTCATAATTATAAGGATAGAAACCATATATAAAGGAAAACCAGAAAATATTTCATCACCTAGTAAGAATTGACTAACCACCTTTGTACCTTTTTGGGATTTGTAAAATCTATCCATCCACCCTTGGTATCAATATAAAACCACAATTTTACCCCTTTAGATTTGGATAAATATTACTTTTGTTCCCTCTTTATTGTGATAAATACTCTCATGTATGCTTTTGAAAAAATGAGTCATAAAAATAAACTAATGCATTGGATGGTGATATAATACCCCTAATATTTCTATCTATATATATATGCGACACTTACAATCAATCATAAATATATATTAATGAACCCTTGGAAAAAGAGTGGGTTTCTTTTACATCATCAAAACATCACATATAATAAATTTAAAATATCATAGAGTTTAAAAAATATAATTTCTAAAAAATAATATGATAATAATAAAATATAATGGTTTATACGAACATCCATTTATCAAAGATAATCCTTAGAGTAAAAATAAAAGTGAAAATATAATTTTTTTCATAGAACCTTCTAGACATTATTATAAATAATAGAATAAAAATACATTCAAAGCATTTTTTATAAGTGAAAGAGATAAATTTAAAACACCTTATCAGAATGTTTCAAAATATAAATACATAGAAAGGAATAAATGTTATAAAAAAATTTATTTTATAAATAGAACATTTGATTTTGATATTATTGAACTACACTTTTAAAATAATTAAAATACCATTGTTATAATACTCACATAATTAAATGATTATTAAGAATATATTTTGAAAAGGGATAACGAAAATAACAAAAACAATATAAAATAATCCATATATTAATTCCTAAAATAGAGAGTTCATTGATGGGAATGAAAATATAGAAATATAAGAAAATGTTCTTTTTTAAGAATGTGAGTTATTAGTACAAATGATTTAGTTTTAATTTGGAAAGTATTTTATAAAATAATTTGATATTAATGATGAGAATTATTACCCATGGATGTAAAATGAAAAAACCATATAAATAAAGAAATTTTTGGATATATTAAAATTTGAAATGTATATTTCTTATAAGGAAGAATGTGACCCATTGAATGAGAAACTATGTTATTTAAACTATTATAGAATTGGTAACAAATTATTCTAAGGGTCCTAAGAGGAAGTCCAGGAATGGTATATTAAAATATCATCAAATAAAAGATATTTTCATATGTGAATGATATTCAGTATGGAATACACCAATCAAAGATATTTTTGTGCACAATGTTACACATATCCTATGCAGTTTAAAATAAGACAAAGAAACCCTTACCTTTACTCTTTATATCCACCGAAGTATTTTGATATCTATTATAACAAACAAAAAAATATTAACAACTAATTTCATAAAAATATTCATATCTATAACAACTTATAACATTCATTTATAATAATTCAATATGTGTATATTAGTAAGTTTTTACATATTTTCCATCATTGTTTGATTTTAGTTTTGTTGGTTTCTAGTAGTTTCGTAGGAGCGGTGTCAGTATTTTGTTTTTCCAAAAAAATAATAATTAAATTTTAATTATATATATATATATTAATATATTACATATAATTATTTTCTTATTTTCAATTACCTTTTTTGAGTGTTTCATTCATTATCTTAGAAGATTAAATTGACAATAAGGACTGTTCAATGAATTTATAAACCAACGAAAGATGTTTTAAAAATAATTTTGAAAAATATTTATGTATACATTAAATAAACCAAAAAAATTATTATTTAATAATTATAACATATTATACCATTAAATATGTTTTCATATTCATCCATGATATAATTTAGTAGCATTTAGAATGTTCGTGGTCAAATCGACCCGAACATGAACATACCCTGATTAATGGTTTATTATGATGTGATATTGTAGAAATATATTTATAACAGAAAAAAATGAAAAAATTTAGTTTTTATTAGTGTGATATATAATTATTTTAAGCAAATTTATGAATATGTAATGTAAATGAAAATATTAAAAAATATGAACAAATTATTATCCCTTCCTAATTTACTGATTTTAAATGGTCAGTGTTATAATGATTATGAATCATTAGTATTATTTTTATGTTATTATATTTATATAACCTAAAACTTATTTTTATAATAAACATAATATTTATCCTTTAAAATGATTCTCATTACTAGCCTTGTACAATGGTGATGAAATGGAAAATGGAAATCAGTCATTACATAGAGGTGGTTGTCAACACGTATGAATGGATAAGTATTTCATTATCCAAAGAATGGATAAAATTATTAACATGGTTTATCATTTATAAATATAAATTTTTCCATAGATAAAATAATTATATATTATAATATATATTAGTTCTATTATTTTATGGCGATGAACCAAAATTAAACACGTTGTGTTGGGGAGGTGATAGTCCACACATCGCACAATTCAAACATTTTTTTAATTGAAAAGGGGAGGGTGGTTAATTCATTTAACATAAATATAATAACATACTATTGTTATAATAATACTTGTTTTAGTATTATAACATGTTACAATGAATTTTTGTAAGAATAAAAGCCCATAAATTAATTTGAAAGATGGAGGAATGGTTATAAATATACTTCAAACTATTTGGATTACCCCTTTTACAAGGGATAATATTTTATGGATAATATTTTTCTTGAATAAAAGAACCATATTGAGATGTATATTAGTGTTTAATAAATGTTTTGGTAGATTTGTGGCCTAACTAAGGGTTATTTTTAGTGACATGAAATGAAGATTTTAGTTCACATTTTATAAGTGAAAAGGGATTGTATTTTTGGTAAATACCCAAATATTTTCAAAACTGGGAATTAAATATAAATAAAGGATAATATAAATTGAGAAAAACAATATGGTAAATTTTTTAATGCATATACACCCCTCAAACACTCAATTAGACACATTTTAAACATGTTTCAAGACCTTATCCCATGAATTATTTCATTCCCATTTAATATTTTTTAATGACCACTAGTTTTTACCAATGGTAAATTAATAATTATGACTAAAAATAATATTTTCATTATTATTTAAACTTAACCCACTAATTAAAAATTTTATTAAATTTTTATAAACTATAAAAATAAATTTTAAAATTCAAATGTATATTGTTTAAAAAAAATTGAAACAATAATATTTATTTGTGAAAATATCAAATATATGATTATAGTTAAAAAATAAAATTTTAATATATACTATTTTACTTATTATATATTTAATTGGTCAGGAATAATTTCACTTATGTTTTAGGTTATTAGTATATCTATGTAATGTCATAAAATCCATGATACTTCCAAAAAACATTATTTTCACTATTTACCTAAACAATATTTTGTATAAAAATGAAAAAATTGATTTTAAGATTATATTATATGATAAATAAAAAAAATATTTTCAATTTTCTGAAACTAAATTTATAATTTTGATTATTAAATATTTCAATAAAATACCAAAATATAGTGGAAAGATATTTATATTTCAAAATATATTTTGATCATGATACATATTCTTTACTTATATTTCCTATAAATTACTAAATAGTTTAATAGTAATATATTTTAATTATTATAAAAATATTTTTAACCATTTAATAATAATATAAATAGATTCTTTAAATTGAACAATAATTATAGAAAGATATATTTTTATGTGTGAAATAGTTTTCATAGCTATTTTAGATATAATAATTTAATTTTAATAGTATTAAAAAGAGATATTATTTTCACTACCAATATTTCGTAATTTTTTTACTCATAATCATCTCACCTATTTTGTTTAAATATTATAATGGTTATTTTTAGTACTTATATTTTAATATAAATGTATTGTACTTTTCAACTATGCTCAGCATTGCTTCTGTATCAAGTTATTGGAAAAAGTATTTATTTGAATAAATATATTAAAAATATATATGTATTACATTTCCCCACCCACCATTAACTTAATATCCACACAATTTCTATTGTGTTATTTAAAAAATTCAGAAATATAACATTTTCTGTAAAAATATTCCAATATAAATATTGAGTTCTTCTACAAATATTTTATCTAAAAATATATCATGATTATGTATAATAATTACTATAATAGAATTAGTTTTTTGAGAGTGCTCATAGTTATCCTTTCTCTAATATATGATCATAGATTGGTTTGAAATATGAAATTTTTATTCAATATTTTTTTACTATTTTGGATTCTATGTAAAGATAGTAAATAAGTATAAAAATAACATAAATTTAATCAAATGTACTTATAATAATACATTATACTTCTGTAAATATAAAATTGGGATATAATAATCGGAGAATTTTTTTCATCATAAAATAAAATCATTTGGGTGTTAATTTGATAATTCTTGAAATCATTTTGGATATACTAGGACAACTAGAATTAAAATCCAACAAGACATCAACCAATATATATTAGAGCGTGAGTACTCATTAATTATGAAAATAAAAAACATTATTACAATCTAATTTATTTATGGTGATTATATTGGCATTTTCTACTTTTATTGGCTTAAAAGGACATTGATGTTGATTATTTTCAACAACCGTAGCTTAAATACACTAGTTATCAAAGACGCCATGGTCCTTACAATTGAATCATTTAACTAATGATTTTACATTAAGCTTTGAATTCCCTCTATCAACATCATTAGTTTGTTACTTCATATCTCTTTAGCATTCATGTTCTCGATGACCTTCTCCTCCAAACATGAAGCACATACTTATTTCATTGATGCAGTCACCCCATACTTCTTCCTAGATATTTCCATGTCAAAAGTAGAATTTTCTCACATACATTATTTTATTCAATTGAATTTTCATTTAAATTTATTTTTATATTCCTTTACCCTAAAACTGTAGTCTAATGATTGTATCCAATGTAACACCCACATATTTTAAAAATATTATTATTTTTAATGTTTATATGACATGTAATATCAAGCCAGAATGAACCATGAAATGTTATTATGATTTAAATAACCTAGATGTAATATAAGAAGTTATGTAGCCCCAACTATACATGATAGATTCCCATATAGTAGAAAACAACCCTTCTCTAGAAGCAGTCGATAACAATGTGGATGGAAAACAGCCAGTCATTCCTAGGATGACGTCGTATGGCTGCATTTCCTATAGAAAGATATCTATAATGGACTAATGTCGCCCCAACTATAGTCTACATCCTTGAAATACATCAAATAGGTTAGTATGACCTCCAACTAGTGTACTCAAGTCTATGGGAATATAATTTCTCTCTACATCTAGAACCAAGTTCTGGGCTAGACTGGGTGAAACAATGGAGTTAGTAGCTCCTAAATCATTCAAGGAATAGGCAAAAGTACTAATCAGACTGATCGTACCTTGAATAACCACTGGCCCTGCTTTAACAGGTGCATCTATAGTGTAAAAACATCCCATTCCCAACATCTATGCCCATATATAGTTAGTGGCCTCCCTAACCATACCTAAGTTGAGGTCCCTAAGGAGTTCCTTGAGGTCGGCCTCCTCTGACATTGTCCTCTATCGGTGGAGCAGGATCTCGCTGCCCCTGCTGCTGAAGGAGCCTAGTTGGAAACCGCTGCTACTAAGTTAGGTGATGAAACTACCATCCCCCACCATACATCACATGTAATGGGAACTGATTACGATGATTACCACAACTACCATAGGTAAAGTACCTTGGACATAGGTCTGTGGAGAAAATGGGAGGACCGGGAGATCAAAACAGGAACTACTGAAGCCTGATCCATGCCAGCTGAATCTTGGAAATCCCTGAGGGTGGAGGAAAACTACTGATGACCTTCCCCTTTGACAAACCCAACTGGCTCCCCTCTCATAGAACACCTACCAGGGTGTGCATCCTCTCCACAACTTCATCCTTCTTCTAGACCTACATGTATGATAGTAGAGTGAAGAGAGTAACTACATACTGAATAGAAGGTCAGAGTGACTCCTCTAATCTTTTTTCCCATCAATCATCATCCGGAAATTGGATCAGAGGAAAATTAAGGAGATCCTTTAATATGGTCCCTAGTTCCCTCACCATTATATTCCCATGATGGAGGGATATCAACACTTTCCTCTTTTCTTCCTTCACCGTGGAATAAAAGAATTCTACTAGGAACTATTTCTCAAATTCAATCCACGAAACCTCATTTCTGTTTTTCTCTCAATGATAATGCACCAACCAATGATGCACCATCCCTCTCATAAGGCTCACTGCCTACGGATCCTAGTACTCAAACAGATCCCATATCATGCTAAAATTTATCATCAGCTCTTCAACTCATCTTTATATCTCCATGTCTGAGACAATGCCCTCATACTTCTCGGGAGTCTACCAGTAGAAGGTACAAATAAATTTATTCCATAGGCCATCCCCCTTCTCTCAATCACCCCTCTGTGGATCAACCAGATCAACTAGATGGGCCTTGATTTCTCGCGCTACTCATCGATGATGTTGGGGTTCCATAACTGCAAGGTAAACAAGGAAAGCCTAAGCCCGAGTAGTAATGAATTTACTTAGGGTCTTCTTTATTATATATTTTGATTTTTCCCAAGACACCACAATTCAATAAGAAACACAAGTAATTATGATGAATGTATGTTACACCGGGTCTCTACATTGAAATCAATGTAGCCTCACTTGGGTGTTCGGTAGGCCTAGAGTCCTTTTGTTGGATCATCGAGGGTTTAAAAATATATTTTCCTAGCTAGTATTCCATGGCCTATATCATGCACCAAGATTTCAAAACATTATTTATCTTCCATCCAATGCAATCCTCACTGTGCCTAACCCCTAACTCTATCTTATCTTTCAACCATCTACATTTGATACCATTTTTTCACGACCAGCTTTCTCCAATATGAGGTAATGGACGACAAGGTACACTGCCCTTCCATCAACAAGGTGCATCAGAGATAATGACCTACCATGTCCCATGTTCAGTAGGCCCCGTAGTGGCGACTATCTCCAAGGATATCGAATATTTCATAAATAAAATTCATTATCCTTATTATAAAACCAAATAAGGAGATAAGATGGTATGTCCCAACAACACCGAGGACTAAATATAAAAGTAATGCCAAAAAAATCCATTCCCACAAGAATGTTCAATGTAATGTGATGAAAATATGAGGAAACTCTAAAATAATGTAACAAGGTAAAGAAAAGAAGTAACAAAAACAATCCTGACGCCCATGATAGAAATGTCCTATATGGTCATCAATGTCCTCCAGGCAACCTAATAATTGTTATATATATGTAGGGTTAGTATACATGTATACTCATTAGGGATATCAAATGCTCCCATGTACAAGTGGAGAGACACTATGATGCCCTATGAGAAATAGGGGTAACCAAAACACCTAGCAAGGAAAACAATCCACCCAAACTCACCAAGGCACACTCCCTAAATAATGAAATTCATGAAAAATAATAGTACCAGAACATCAATATTTTGGAACCCTGCACCACTTCCCACTGGTTATTAAGAACAACCTACACATCATAACTCCCCAAAAATTCCCATTGTATTTCTAGTGGCACCCCAAAAAAACTATATCGGCCATCTCAACTGCACGATTATCCAACCCATAGACACCTGGGCCACCACAACCACACATCCCACCCGTAGACAATTGGGCAATCACAATCACACTTCCTGCTCGCCGACACAAGGCCCTCAACCCAAAGGCACTTTGGAAACAAATATTACCACACACACCTATGCCATCCCACCACAACACACCCTTCCCGAAGAGTCTTGGACCATAATGAAACTCTAGATATCACATCTTTCTTGAAGAGTCTTTCTCTACCTGGGAGAGAGATCATAAAAGAGATAATCACCACCCACTCATAATAATTTGGAAAAACCACCTTTCCTTGTGAAATAGGGGTGTTTAGCACGAAGTTTTCAACATTGATTGGGTGAGTATAAGAAACACAAGAACTAAATTTCATACATATAGGTAATCAAGAACTCATACCAACCTAAGTTTATTGAAACAAAAAACTATCCCACACACATCCAATCTTTTTGGTACCCCGACATGAAAAAGTACACAACAACCACAACCAGAGAACATCCCATTCTTGGGAAATAGTTCCCTATTGTACCTATTCTCGTTATCATGTTCAAGTGATTCCATTTATGTAATCCTTAACTATAGGGAAAATAACAAGAATAAACACACAACAAAACAAAAACTAAAATAAAACATTGAAGAATGAATTTAAACATTCACTCTTAGTTCTCATGTAATAATAACATCAAAATGTGATCTCATGAGATCCCTCGAAGTACTAGAATAAAAAAAATCACTAAATTACCAGGTCTAGAACAGTTACCTCCAGCTCCACAATTCCTTAGATTCATATCCATCATCCTTTTAACCTAATATTCCTTTCCCATATACATGACCCTACAAAGCATCAAACATAACAACCATGGATTTCACTAGAATAGAGTGAGGAAGTTTTCAGATTTATCCAAAACCATTCATTGAGTTTTTCATACTGTTTTGTTAAACGGGGTGATCACACATTGGTTTTTATTCATTGGAAATCCATTTAATACTCTCAATTTATGTAATTAATCAGTTTATATATTACAGTAAATCAAACACAAAATAATCTGAAAAATAGAGAATCATTAATGTGAATGAAAGGATCCCCAAAAACCATTATTTTCAGTGGGAATTATCACATACAATTGACAAGAATAAATTAAAGGTTGAATACAACATCACCAACATCTTTCCCACCCCTTCATTATTTAAAATTATTTTATTATATTTTCTAAAGTTGGTTTTGTCTCTGTACCAAGGGAACATCACCAGAACCACCTCACATGATTCACAGTAAAGAGAGACAAAGCAAGAATCCATAATTGGATGATAAATGATTGAAGTTTTATACTTGTATGATAAATAGAGGATGGCATGACTTATTGGAATAACTCCATGGATGAGAGGGAAGGGATCCAGCTCAGGCACATGAATCATCTCAGGAGGAAGTCTTGAGGCACACAAAGAGGAACTAAATGGAAGAAGGAAGAGAAGACCTCGAGATAAGATGAGTCCAGATCCTAAAATCATGGATACCATTTCAAAGTACTTAAAAGATGGATCGTGGCTTGACCAAATGGATCATTGGTTTCACACATTATAATTAATTTATATTTAAAAATTCCCCTCGAAAATGGTAGATATAGTCATGTGGACATCTCGGAGTTGATATATTTCCATTAAATAGAGAAAAAAACTTAATTGTGGTCTAACTAGAAAACATAGAAGACTGGAAAACACTAAAAAGTGTTTGACCCCGATAAAAATGCCACACGTTTTGGTAATTCAAGGGTCACATAACCATTGGGGGATTTAAAATACCTCTTACTATTCATAAATCACTTTTAATGGGGTATTAATACACTTTTAAATTAAAATATGCGTTACTAGAGTGAAACTGAAAAGTCTGGAAGAGGCTAGGAATAACTCTTAGATGGGTGAGTAACCGACACCCTG
Organism: Viscum album; assembly: GCA_963277665.1. NCBI lineage: Eukaryota > Viridiplantae > Streptophyta > Magnoliopsida > Santalales > Viscaceae > Viscum > Viscum album. Next base: position 963,695,205 of record OY728163.1, on the reverse strand, counting down.
ACACCGATGTCGATTGGTTCCACCATTCATTTAACCTAAAATTTGGTTAACTTCGTAATGAGTCACTGATGGTCCGTAGGATTCCTAAAATATCCAAATTTGGAAATGTAATGGACCAGGAGGGTCCAAGCCATTACACCCTGAAAATACTATATTCATCTAATTTATTATAACATCGATTAAAATATCATCCATGGTTTATTTAATGGCCAATTTTCATTTTATATTATCTTTGATGTCAATTAATGAGTGAAAAAATTACCACCATAATCATCAATAGAGATAATAGATAGGAAAAAGATAATGAAAATGATAAAACAATTATCAAGAAGATTACAGAATTTATTTTATGAGATTTTTTTGAATGATATTAATCAGATAATTTAAAAATATCATTTGGATCTAATTTTTCATGAAATTTAATTTATATTAATTTAATACGTTACGTAAATCCAAGAATGACACTCCCCTCTTTTATACAAGAGAACCTCCACTCATCATTTCTCTTCCATCTCATTTTCAATCATTACTATGATTATATAAATGATTAAATAATATTATATCTATGATGAAATGGTTTATAAAGTTAATTTTTTTAATATTGTTAACATTATTTATTATTTTTTAGGTAAATATAATATTTTATAGTTTTTAGTATGGGACAGATTATTTTAAAAATATCATCTTAAATTTTTTAATTATTTCCTTCTAAAATAAATCTATTTCATGTCCATATTTTTTAATTTTTTTATTATTATTTTTATATGGACATGAATGGTTTATAAATTAATATTTACATCAATATTTACTTTATTTAATGTTTTTCAAAAAGATTTTTTTTTTATTTTACACAAAACACTTTTAAAAAATGAAAAAAATAAAAAAGAAATTTGATATTTAAATATACATAAAGTCAATGAGTTTTATAGACATTATAACAATTATTTAATGTTTGGATTTCATTATAATATTCAATATTTTTTTAAAATAAAAAACATGCAACTCTCTGTTCTGGGTATTTTCAAAAAAAAAATTTAATTGAATTTATTTTTAAATATCTTAAAATGATTTTTTATTGGTGAAAAGAATATTTTAATGAGTATTATGGTGTAAATGCACGATTTTATGTTTTGTGATTTTGTTTTGGTTCATGTGAAATTTTTATAAATTTTTTTCGTTGCACTATAAACCAAGTAGAGTTGGTTATATTTTTAACAAATGATGTGTGGTTCTATTATAAACCATGGATGATTAAGTCTTTTATCACTATCCAATCCATTGGGTTCTCTAAAGAATTTTTTAATTTGGCCATATTAGTTATTCAACTTAAAATAGAGATATTTAAAATTATTTATTATGTTACCAACATTATTTAATCAAACTTTCTATGATTTCTATTGAAAAATCAATATTATAGGAGGTAAGATAATTATATAATGTTCAAAGGAATGTATTTACTAGTTTTTAAAGGTGAAGTATATCACATTACGAAAACATATTCATGATTTTTTTATTGAGGGAAAATATACATTTATGAGTTTTTTCCATTAATATTTCATTTTAAAGGTTACATTGAAGTATTTGGTTATAGAAGTTTATTTCTTGGGTAATAAAGTTTTAATTTTGATGTAAATGTTTATTTTGGAATTGAAAAAAAATTATAAACATTCATTGAATAATTGGTTTATTTATTTAATTTATATCCCTTAAGAATAATTTTTTTCTAATTCCATGTTTTAAAATTATTTAAAAAGGGATTATATAATGGTTGAAAAGTTAACAATTTCCATGTTCCATATCTGGAAGTTAAATTGAACACGGATAGAATATATTTATAATAAACGCATTCTATGAAAAGATGGATATTGTGCATAAATATTCATTCTAAAAGTGTTTTTCCAAATTTAATAAAACTACAAAACTAAATGTCCCATTGTTGTTTAATTATTAAAATACATTTTTTTCACATTTTTATTTTTTGATGGTGAAAATTGTGTCACATTTTTTGGCATCAATTGCAAAAATGTATTGTTTATGATTTTAGATCTAGATGAAAAAATGAGGGTCTCGGGATGTTATATCTAGTTTATATTAACCCATTTAGTAAAAAGAAAAATAATATATTTTTGGATTCGAAAATCCCTTATAGGAAAGTATTATTAAAATAAATGGATTCAAACTACTAATGAAATGATTGACTATACATTCATTGCAAATAATAAAACCAAAGGTATATATTGTCAGTCTTGTTATATTTTCATCTTATGTAATAAAGATTTCATCTTAATTTTTGTTAAACATAAGAAATTCAATATTCATTTTTTTATAAAGTGAACATAGAAAATATATTCTAAGTAATTTCTATTTAATATTATCCCATTTCATAGGGTTGATTTATTCCTTTTTCAATATGTTCCCCATTAACGTCAGATATTGATCATATTAACCTTCAAAATGATATATATTTAAAAAATATTTATGATATGATAATTATAGAATTCAAATTTTGTTTTCTACTTTTATTTTCCAAGTATCTCGATTAGTGGATTGAGAGAACCAATAAATATCTATGGTTTTTGACATATCAAAAACATGAAAACAAGGTGTTCCTTCCCTTGAATGGTTGGGAGATACACATTGTTTTTATTATTATCCATAAATTTGGATAACATATTCATGAATATTTTTATTCTATTTTCCAATGAATTAGGTTTCATATTTAGATTATCATCACATGGCACATTACATCCATTTTACACTCCATTATTCAAGGTCCCATAATTTTATATGAATAAGGTAAGATTTGAAATTATAAATTACTGAATGAATAAAATGAAAACTAAGATCCTAGAGATATAAATGGAAGATGAAATATAAAACCTACCTTTTGAATGTCAAGGTTTTGAAGGGTGTTATCAATTTTTACCATCCTACTTAGATATCTACCTGAAAAATTCAGTTATTTAAATCATCCAAAACTGATTATAATGAGAATATGGATTGAGCAATGTATATCCCACATGATGCTCAAATGAGATGTGTAGTTGGGAATATTTTTCATGAACCAGGTGAGGATTGAGTTATTTCCAAATGGAATCTATTAGGTTTATTACATTTACTCTAATCTAAATTAATAACTATATCAACTTATATTATCAACCCATGTATGTTATTTATATTAAAATAATATAATATAAATTTTGCAGAAAAATAATGATATTATCATATACTTGTATTTATTACATAAACATATCCCTTTGGTTTTGGAAAATTTACTATCAAATAATCATCAAAATAACTAATACCTACTATGATAAAAACCAATGTTACCCAAAATAAACAAAAAATATATAATATATTCCTCTCAAGAAATAAAAAATATATTATAGAAGGATTAATAGAAACAATGTACCTAAATGTTTAGTTCCTTAGAAATTATCCTTATACTCTTCTTAATCTATAATCATTTCCCTATAATAAAATTATACTAGACTCCCTTCTAGAAATTATAGAAGTTTTGCATATCATCATTACCTATCGAAAGGAAAATATAGTAATTTTTTTGTAAAACACTATGGTAGAGGAATACTATAAACATTAAATGAATGGTTTGATCATAGTAATATGATAATGAATGTGATCTGGAGAAATTTATTTTAAAAAATAACATGGGACTATAATACTTTTCAATGAGTCATTATATAATTATTGTAAGTCCCTGAGTTTTTATGAATTTTTTTTTCAAATAATTATAAACTTTTAGTTATATCATTTAATGGTTGATAATTTAATTATTCCTTTCACATGAAATATTTACTAGTGTACATTACGCACAACACTGACATGGTGTATGATGTACCAAACACTGAGTTGGTGTACAATAAACCCAACACTATATTTATGAAAAATTAATCTTTTTATTGTTCTAACTATTTAAATATGATAATTATAAACTATCGGTTAGACATTGTAATTTTAATATTAATAACTAGTTTTTAAATATTGTTCATAATTTTTTTATATAAATAAAAAATATGATTTTAAGTGAACCACTTTTTATGTTTAAAAAAACAGTTTTTCTCGAATGAAATACTTATAATAATGAATTTAATTATAGAAAAATTTAGAAATTTAATTTGATAGAATTTTTTTTGAAATCATAATGTCAAAAAAAATTTAGGGGGTATTTTTTTGGATTTTTCTGAAAAACATCATATTTGATGAATAGTGAAAAATACTGCTTTTTAGTTAAAAACAACTTTTTTGTTGAATTAATATTAAATTATAATGATACTATAAATATGATTCAAAAAAAATTAGATAAATATTACATATGCTAAACCAATGAAATTAATTAGGATCAATTTCACTTGGAATCAAAATATAAAATCTTTACAAGCATTTGTTCTTTTTCCTATTTTAAACCCCCATTATTTCATCACATCTACGAGATTAGCTCTATTTATAATTTTTTTCATCTGTGATTGTAATTTAAAAAATATTTCATACACTATTGTATTTAGTGTAATTTTTAGTGTCTAATAAGACCATGTAATTTTTTTTCAAAATTATTAGTAAAAGAGATTAAAATTAATCATAATAATTAAGGCAAAATTAGGCTTAATTTGGGATTATAGCTTAAAATTAAGAGCCCAAATGACCTAGATTGTATTATAAAACAAATTTTATGTCCATATTTTGTCCATACACCTTCCATTAGTGAGTAATTCTAGTTTTATAAGTATTTTTTTAGGTAAGAACATGTTCAGAAATAATTTGATTCTTAAAATTTCATGTGTGTCATTTTTCCATCCCAATGACAGGCCCCCCAACTCTACCAATTTCTCACACCTATTAATCCATTTATATTCATCAAATAATTTCCCAAATAGCAACCCAAAAAACCAAAAATTGACTTTGAACCCTCCCTTTTGGAAGAAACCCATGTAAGAAAAAAGTTTTCCTCAACCCAATAGAAGTTAACTGACTTATAGGTAACATCTTCTTTCAAGATCCATTACTTTATTTTCATTATCATCCCCATCCAATAAAAATTTTAAATTATTTTTTGAAAAAACCATTATAATCCACATACTAGTATTTTTTAATTCATATTATCTTACCTGTACTTAAACACACATCCAACTAATCTTTGTTGAACATACTGTTTCTCTGTATAACGAACTGCTACCTCACGAAACGATGATTATTCATTTATCCTTTACCAAAAATCAAGGTGGATATTATGATAGACACTATATTTTTATATCTAATATATTATATTTATTTTTTTTGATTTCTTTATTCCTTTTTTAACACACATCTTTTTAACTTCCATTTGGTGTTAATATGATAATCTTGTATGAGGAAGTGAGGACTACCGTCCCCTCAAAGCGATATGATTCATTCACACATAACATGGAACATATTAATAATATATTTATTAAATAATATTATATATATCATATATTAATTATACTATTTTAATAATACATATATGTACATATATATACATATATAATTGACATACTTTTCATCAATAGGACAATGAAGATGGAATCAACATTTATTCGTACGAATGGCTTTCCGTCTACATGAACAGAGTATTACATTTCATAGTTCATTATGAATAAAATAAAATTAAATAAATAAAATGCATATTATTGATATTTATATCATGTTCTACATTATTTAATCATGATATAATTATAATGTCCCACACATTAACAAATTAGGACACATGCGATGAACAAAGTGAATGATTACCTGAAGTGAAACTTTAACATAGTATCAATTACAAGAGGATAATATAAATTCATAATAAAACAATATATGTTATTATGTATAAGAATATTATTCTTCAAAAGTTTTATAATAATCATATAATTAATACACCTGAATCTTGTATGAGTTTAGAGAGAGTCATGGTACAAGGTAAGGGGAATTTCATCTCACTTTTAATTTCAATGAGATTCATGTTATGTTCACAAATAATTAATTTTTTGTGGTGTGTGTACTACCTAAGATTTAATTTTATGTATCTTATACCTAAATTTATGTTAATTCACATATTTATTATATGATTCTTCTTTCATGGGGTTTAACTTTCAAAAGTTTACAAATCTGTAAAATAATGTTGTCTCAATTTACCTTCTTTGAGACTCATGACTTGTTATGCACCTAAACACTTTATCGAGGTGTATATAAATACATTTTACATGTTATATCATGGATTTTTTTATTTTCACGACATGTTAATATACATTTAATTTTCATTTCTTACATGGAGTGTGTGATACCATGTAATCAAGTTGTAAGAGTTTATTGAGACAATCTTATCATTTTTGGAGATTGTTTACCATTATTCAACCTTGGATGAATTCTGCCATGTTTGTTCTTGAGATTCCTATTAATTTTTTTATTCAGGATATAATCATTATTAGTACCATTTATTACACTCTTTGTTTCATAAGATACTATTTTAGTAAAATTTACAGGTTGTTTCTTAGGCCAGAGATCCATTCTTTAAAAAACCATGTTTTCAAAAATGTTTTCAATAAGATTTTCAAATGATTATTGAAGATCATTTTAAATTAAATACCGATTTTAATTTTATTTTCAAAGCCCTTATTATATGTTTTCAAATCTATTTTATAATAAAACTGTTTTCAAATGTTTTTTGTTAGAAATTTATTTTTCAAAGAGGAAAGGATATTTTCCACAGGAAATGTTCCTAAAATACCATAAAAAATTATTACACATCTATGATAACATCCATTAGTGTTTCTCATGACTTTATGGGGAAATTATTCAATGTTTCCATTCATATTTTTTCTTTTAATGGATTATGATTAAATGTCATGATGTTTATGAAGCAGAAATCTCTTTCACTAGTTATGTTTATGATGAAATGATTTTAAAACCATTCTCTTTCCACATGTCATTATATGTTTACATATTTATGATAGAAATTTTATTTCATAGGTTATGTTATGTCTATTTATGATATTTTGGTACCTGTATATATGATTTAATTAGGTGATAGGTGGTACCTATACCACCCATCAATACATTGGTTAATAATTTATATCTCATGAGATAAATAGTGATGTAATGTTGTCTTATTCAGTTAAGTAATACGGGGATGGAATGAGGACTTACTCAGTTCAATAATATAGAGATGGAAGGAGGGATTAAGCGGTTCAGTAATACATGGCTAGAACAGGGGTTCACCCAGTTCAGTAATGGAATTTGTTCACTAATATTGTATTGGAATTGATGCATGGATATTATGTAAATCAGTATTTTCTTATGTGTTGCCACAATTACATGCCTTACTCATATTCTACATTTTTATGGCTTATGTCATTTAAATCCTTTTTATTCGAATCTTAGGAACTACCAATAATTATTCCATGATTCATGTATATAATATTTGATATGTAAGTTGTGATATTTTATTTTCTTTATCATTTTATCATACCCTTTTGCTCATTATTATTCTTACATTTCTCACTTTTATACCCTTAAAAAGCATTTTATCTCACTCATTTTTGTGTTTCCTTCCCCAGGTTATGAAGATATATATTATTTTTGATGTTTCTAATAAGGGTGTATGTCAATTAGAACCTAGTGGGAGTTAATTTAGCTTATTTATGTACCAGTGTTTTTCTATCCATGTTTCCAAAGTCACTATAACAACTACGGTCATTGGGAATCTGTTTTTATAATGTTTAAATAATTTTAAAATGTAATGAAATGTTATTGTTTGTAAAGTGAGGGTTGCTATTTTTTGTTTTAGATAAATGGTTTAGTTAAACTTTGGAAACTAGGATGAGAAAATCTTTGTGATAACCCTAAGGAACACGGTTATAGATAAGAATGTGGACCAGAAAAAGTATATAAAAATTTACTGGAATTTTGGTATAGGATAGGGTGAGTGGTTCCTTATAAAAACATCCATGTTTGGATACTCCAAGTAAATGTCTCTCTCATATATATGTACCTAGGGGTAAAATATCTAACAAGATGTTCTATGCTTGACTCAGGGTAACCTGGTACATGACAATGTGCCATTCTACACATCCAGTTTTATTCTCCCCAGGATATTCCATGAGAATTCAAAAACACTTCAAGAAACCATATGAAGGATTTAAAACTATGTTGACTACCAATACCTTAGGATAAACCTATGGTGTCTTATATTAGATATTATATAAGTTATTTATCATGATTATGTGGTTCCTCATTATGATAACTATTTCATAATCTTTTATTTTGGTTTTAATCAATAGTTGGAACCAGAAAGAAGCCTGTTAATGGTGATTGAAATGTACAATGAATTGATTTTCCTCCTCGGAAACCAAGTTCTGTGAGATCTGGTGTAGAAATCCTCATTTGTAGGCTCACAAATATTTATCAAGCTATCAATAATTGTGGAATTCCATACGATCAGAGGACATAAAAACATTCTATTTAGTCCTTCATGAGGCAGTATCCACCTTCTTTTAGAGGGTCTCCTGATCCATTCTTTGATGAAAATGGATATGTTCTATTGAAAAGATATTCTCTTTTCTTTAGTGTTTGTAGCATTAGAATTTCATTTTAGAGGTTTATTTCGTAGAAGAAAATTAGACCAGTGGTGGACTCTAATCAAGAATAGAAGAAGACATGATGATATTGAATCCATAATTATTGATGATATTAAGAAAAAAAATTTCAATATGTACTATCCTATATTTTTTTAACTAATATGCAGAAAGAGTTATTTGATTTGAAGAAAAAGGATGAAGAGTTTCTTGGTACCTATAAGGAAAATTTCACAAGGGTTATGAGGTAATCTTTAGGAGTTATCAATCTCATGGCTTTGATAATAAGATGTAGATGGTGTTTTAAGGAAACTATAAGAACCATGAAGGGAGAAAGTTTAAAATTCTATTATTTGTGAAGTGTGGAAAAAGCATGTAGGAAAATACCATAGGGGGTCTAATAAATGCTTTAAGTGTTGAAGGTAAGGCCATTAGGAAAATGATTATAGATGTGATGGAAAAAAGTTTTCTCAAAATGATAGTGTATAAAAAGGTACACATAATAAACCTCCCACTATTAAGTGCTACAAGTGTTAGGAGAATGGGGATTTTTTTGACAATTACCCAAACCATAGGGATGGTGATTATGATCAATGTCAGAAACCTCTTAAGCCGTGGGTAAGGGGAAAGATCATGTGATCGCTAAATCTAATGAGGGGTGTGATAAAAACATGGTGAATGGTACACTTACAATCCACTCTATAGCTTTTAATGTCTTATTTTATTCTAGGTCTACCCAATATTTCATTTCTAATGAATTTATAAGGGTTTTAAGATTCCAAAAAAACAATTAGAGGTGGAATTAGTAGTGAAAACCTCTAATGATATGATGACTTCTTCTAATGTTTATGATTCCGATCAAGTTTATGTCTGTGTGGATTTGCTTCCTATAAGTCACGTAATTCTTCTTCTGGTCAAAATTGATGTCATCATAGGCATGGATTAACTTTATCTACATAAATACTACATCAATTTTCAAGTAATTTATGTTACATTAGATATTTCAAACACTCATATGATCATCCAACAATGTGATGATAATTCGGAACTTCCTATGAAGATTGCATCTGGTATATTGGTCTTAATTCCGATTCCAATTTGTTGTGTAGAAAAAATGTTCGGGGGAGAATATCAACATCGATTATATGCATGTTGATCTCGATTTTATGGATGTATTTCCCAATGTATTACCTAGTCTTACACCAAAATGTGAAGATGGGTTCTCAAATGAGCTTATACCGAGATTCACACCAATTTAAAAGGCTCTGTATAGAATGGCCACATTTGAGTTGTAGGAATTGAAGAAGAAACTCCAAGAAAACATTGATAAAGTGTTTATTCATCCATGTGTGTCACATTGGGGTGCACATATTATTTTCTATGAATAATAAATATGGATTAATGAAACTCGTCATTGATTATTGGGTGTTGAACAAGATTAAAATCATGATCATTTATCTTGTTCTCCATAATTATGACATGTTTGATCAACCACATAGATCTTAACACTATTCCAAGATTGACCATTATTATGGATAATATCACTTGAGGCACCAGATAGGGGATATACCTACAATTCCATTCTATAAAAGGCATGGTAACTGTGAAAATATAGTTATTCCTTTTGGTTTCACTGATTCCCCTACCATAATAATGTATTTAATGAATAAAGTCTTTTTTAGATTACCTTGATATGTTTGTGGTAGTATTTATAGATGATATTTTTATATATTTAAATAGAAATGAAGAGCATGGATATCACATTTGAATTTTACTGATGACCATAAGTAATTATAAGTTGAATGAAAAAATATCAATTTGTGAAATTTGGCTAAAAATGATGTCACTTTTAGGTCACATAATATCAATAGATAGTATTACAGAAGATCTATCAAAGACATGGGCTATTTAAAGCTAGTCTAGACAAACCATGGTGATTGAGATTTTTAGAATTCTTTGTTTATCATGATTTAATTGTTGTTTTTTTCATAATTTATCACAACTATCTAATCCTCTGAGAAGTTAACCTAGAAGGGTGTAAAGTTCCTCTCTACAGATGATTGTGAGGAAAATTTCAATGAACTGAAAAAGGGGTTGGTCAATTCACCTGTTCTTACATTATCCACCAGTGGGGAAGGGTTTTTAATATATATTTATGAATCCAAGAAGGTATATGGATGTGTTATTATGAAAAATACCATGGTTATAGCCTATTACTTATGAAAATTGAGGATTTATTAGAAAAATTGCCCAAATCATTATTTTAAATTAGCGGTAATAATTTATTCAATAAATATATGGAGGCACTATATTTATGGTGAAAAATATGATATATATACTGATCATAAAATAATGAAATATATATTACCATATAAGGATTTTAATATGTTATATAGAAGATGGTTAGAGTTAATAAGGGATTATAACTTCACAATACATTACCTCCCAGGGAAACTGAAGAAGGTGGCTGATGGTTTGAGTTGGAAGTATCATGCCAGATTATCCATGATGAGGGCCAAAAGAGATCTATCATTTTTGTATTTTCAAGGAATGGATCCAGAAATCCTGCTGGAAATGGAAAAATATTAACTTCCTAAAATTAATGTTCATCCCTATATCCATGTGAAGATCAAGGTGGTGCAACAGGAAGATGACGAGATGGAAAATAAGGTTAGTAATGTTCCTAATTTTAACCATTATACGGATGGAATGATAAGGTTTGAGAACCATGTATGTGTTCCTTAAAAACCATATTTTATTAATGAGTTGTTAGAGGAAGTTAATAGATCTTAATTCTCTATTCTTCCCTGAAGTATGAAGATGTATAGAGATGTGAAATAATATTTATGGTGGGATGGAATGAAGATATATATCATGGATTTGGTATCTCGGTGTTTTGAATTCAATAATTTTAATTTTGAAAGAAAAAAGTATAAAGGGATGTTGCATCCATTACCCATACCAGAGTGGAAATGGGAGAATATCACTATGGATTTTCTAGTACTACCAAAAACCTTTAAAGGGTTCAATGTTTTATGGGTAGTAGTCAATCGCCATACTAAGTCAGTACACATCATTACTATAGGAGAGGATTTATCTCTTGATCTTACTATGAGGATCTACATTAAGAATGTGTTAAGGTAGTATGGAGTATTAAGTTTCATTATATTAGATCATGATCTATTGTTTACCTCAATGTTTTGGATAATTATTTATAAAGAACTTGATATAGAATTGAGTTTTAGCCCTGATTATCATCCTCGGACAGATGGTCAGTCTGAATGAAAAATTTAATCTTAGAGGATAGGATGAGATATTTTTCTGTAGAATTTAAATTTTGTTGGGATCATCACCTTCCACTATTTGAGTTTTTATACAACAATAGATTTTAATAAATAATTAATATGGTACCTTATTAATCTATATATTTGATGAAATGTGGAACACCAATGTACTGGTATGAGGTTGGAGAATGAAACCTATTAGCTCTTGAGATCACTGATGAAATAGTCGAGAAGGTTAAAACCATTCCGGAGCATATCAAGGTAGCTCAATGTCAGTAGAAAAGATATTATGATCACCATCAGTGTGATCTAGAGTATGAAGTTGATTAAAAGTTTATTTATGAATCTTAATTGGGAAGAAGGTAATGTGATTCAGGAAGAAATGAAAACTAATCCCTAGGTATATCAACCCCTTTTAAATTATTGATCATAATGGGACAATAGCCTATCGCATGAACCTTTCTCCAAATCAATCTCTAGTCCATGATGACTTCCATGTAATGCTCTTGAAGAGTTAGACAATTGGCCTTTCACATGTCCATTAATAAGTGGTCATACTACTAGAGTAGGATATTTCTTATGAGGAGAAACCTATTGAAATTCTGGGAAGATCAAATAATGTTCTACCAAACAATACCACTCTCTTAGTAAATGTTTTGTGGAGAAATAAACAGTTAGAGGATGTTATGTGGGAACCTGAGGATATGACTATGTAGAAGTTTCCTCACTTGTTTTTATTAGAGTGGGGAATTTTGAGGGCCAAATTCATTTTATTTGGGTTGAATTTCACACCTCGAGTTTTTATGGACATATTTTTTTATATAAATATAAATTTTCATTTATATCTTCCAATGATTCATGAGTCAAAGAATCATTTCACATGAAACACTAGATTTTTATACATTATACACAACACTATCTTGGTGTAAGATGCATGCAACACTGAGTTTACATATGGTACTGCAACCAGGAGTTCTATGAAATATATATTTTCATTGTTTTAATTGTTTAAATATTTTAATTTTCACCTAGTGGTTAAACCCAGAAATATGAATAACAATAACTACTTTTTAAATATTATTTATAATTGATATATATATATATATATAACATATTATTTCTTGTAAATTCCATTTTATGTTTAAAAACATTGTTTTCTCAAATAAAATGCTCGAAATAATTAATGAAAATTTTAAATATTTAGAAATTTAATTTGATAAAATAAATTTCATTTTTAAATCCATAACATTTAAATCATCTCAGGGTTGATTGATGATATTTTTATAAGAATCTTCGCTTTTTTATCAATAGTAAAAATACTATTTTTAGATAAAAAATGTGTTTTTGTTTAATTAAATATTAATGTTAAATTATATTATACATTTATTTTAAGGTAAAATTAGATAAATAATAAATTTATTAAAATAATTCAATTCATTCGAATCAATATCACTTTGAAGATGAATATAAAATCTTAACAAACTTTTGAACCTTTTCCCATATTAAAACCTCGTTATTTCATTATCTCTACTGGATTAGCACTAATCACAATTTTTTCTACTTAGACTTTTTGAAATTAAAAAATTCCACACAACCATTTTATTTAGACAAATTTTTAGATTCTAATAAGAAATTGTAATTTTTTTACCAAAATGATTATTATATGTGATTAAAATTAATCACAGTGAATAAGACACAATTAAGCTTAATTATGGACTGAAACTTAATATGAATGATGAAAATAATTAATAAGCTTTTATAACACCAATTGGATGTCCTCATTTCTGCCATAAAAGATAAATTATTGATTTTTTGGTTAGGTATGAATTTTGTTAGGTATGAACTTTTTTCCCACCAAATATTTTTCTAAAAAATCCCATGTGAGTCCTTTTTCCTCCCTATAAAAGGCCACCACATCTATCCAATCATAACACCTATTAAAAAACTTAAGTAAGTAAAATACCTAACCAAATTTCTTCCAAAAAAAAACTCTCTTTGAAATTTATGCCTCCCTTTGGGAAGATATCTTTTGAAGGAGACCTTTTGGAGCAAACCAAAATGAGTTACCCGGTTTAGAGGTAACATATTATTTCAAACTACGTTCCATTATTTTACTTATCCATTCCCTCCAATATATTTATTACATTATTTTGTGAGAAAACTAGTATAATCCATATACTATGAGGTATTTATGAAATGTTTTTTTCCTACACTTATACACACATCCATCAAAAGGATGTTGAATATACTGTTTCTGGGTACGGTGAACTACTGCCTCACGAAATGATGATTGTTCATTTCTCCATTACCACCAATCTTGGTGAAAATTATGATGGAATATCTAATTATATATGGAATATATTATATTATTTATTTCATTATGTATCTATATTCATTTTTTAACACACATCATTTTACCTTCCATTTGGCGTAAATACGATAATCTCATTTGTGGAAGTGTGGACTACTGCCCCCTCAAAGAGATGTGATTATTTCACACACCACATGGAATTTATTAAGGTAGAGTTTAATGAAATTTTATTATATATATGATATATTAATTATAATTTAATAATTATAGACACATATATATACATTCTTTTTATATACATATATCATTTATATTTTTTTTTCAATATGACAATGAAAATAGAAACTGCAGGCATGCATACGAACGGTTACCTTCTCCTTGAACTGTGTATTCCATTTCATAAATCATTGTGAATTTTTTTTATAATATCAATAAACAGTATATACCTTATATTTATATCATGTTATACATTCTGGAATCATAAAATAATTATAAGGACCTACACTATAACAAATTAAGACACATGCGATGAACAAAGTGAATTATTACATGAAGTGAAACATTAACATAAAATCATTAACATGTGAGTAATATAAGTTCTTAATCAAACCATATATGATATAATGTAAATAATTATTCTTATTAAAATTTATGATAATAAACTTATATTTATTATTCAGGAATCCTGTACGGGTGTGAAAAAATTCCAGATAATAGGTAAGGGGAATTTCATCTCAATTTTAATTTCTATGAGGTTCATGTTATGTTAACCACTCTTTAATTTTTTGAGGTGTATGTAATGACCATGATTTAGTTGTATGTATATTATACATAAATTTATGGGTATTCACATATCAATTCTCTGATCCTTTTTAAGGGGTTTAACTTTCAGAAGTTACCAAATCGATAAAACAATTTTGTCTCAATTTTCCTTTATTGAGACTCATGTTTTATTATGCACCAAAACTCTCTTTTGAGTTGTAAATACATATATTTTACTTGTTATTTAATTAATATACATATGTTTATGATATATTATGCTTCATGTATTTTAAATTTCTTACATGGATAGTATTATCCGAATTAACCTACTTATAAGTGTTTACTGAGACAATCTTATCGTTTTTCAAGATTCTTTATATTTATGAATCCTCTGATAAAATATCTCATGATTATTCATGAGTTTCCATATACTATATTTATTCCAGATATAATCATTTGTTATTAAAATAAATTCCACTATTTGGTACAAAAGATAATGTTTTTAATAAAATCAGACCGTCTCTCTATTCGGTTGGAAATCAATTGTATTCAAAAACCATGTTTTCTAAAATGTTTTCCAAAGATACTTAAAGATCATATTAAAGTGAAAAAATATTTTAAAAAATATTTATTGTTCTAAAATCATCCTTTTTATGTTTTCATATCTATTTTAAATAAAAAAATCAAAATGTTTTATGTTATAAAAAATATTCCCAATGAAAAACAGATATCTTCCCTAAGAAATGTTTTTAAAAGACCATTAAAAATTATTTCCCATAATAGATAACATCCTTAGTTATTGCTCATTATTTATGGGGAAATTAATCAATGATTCTACTAATATTTTTTTCTCGTAATGGATTATAATTTTATGGAAATATGATTATGAATACCATTTCCCTTTCAGAGTTTATAATCTTTTGAAACCCATATCTTTTCATAGGTTATGTATACGATGAAATGATTATGAAACCAGTCACTTTCCCTAGGATATGATATGTTTATATGATTATGATACAAATTTCATTTTATGGGTTATTATCTTTCTATTTATGATCTTTTGGAACATGTATATATGATTTCACTATGTGACGGGTGGGATGTCACGACACACCTTCACCAAAAGGAGGGAAGGGTCATCAGATTGCCAAGCCCTTCCGTATTTATATTGAAGGAGAGACAATGACCCCCGAAATCTGCCTTCAATAGATCTTGGAGTGGGGACCAGCACCAAGGGTATATAATCACTCAATAAATGGAAGTAATTACCCTTTTTCATTTAATAAGATTAGGAGATAAAATAGTAAATCCCACAACACCAAAACTAAAAGTGAAAATACGGCTGAAAATAAACCATTCCCATATGCATGTTCAAAGGTAAAAGATACAAGTCACAAAACTCCAAAGGTAAAAAGATACCAAGAAAAAGGGAAACAACAACATCAACATCCCCAAAGGTCTAAGATAGTATGGTCCCGCACGATCCTTGAAGTCCTCTTGGAAACTTGAAAGTAGTTTTATATACATAGGGCGAGCATACATGTATACTTAGTAAGGAAAAAACAAAGACTCTCATGCACATGTGGGGAGGAATACTAATGCCCTGTGAGAAAAGAGATAACCAGGCACCTAGCAAGGAAACTAACCACCTAATCCTCACCAAGGATCACTCCCCAAATAACAAAAGTCAATTAATGTATAATAATAGCACATCGATGTTTGGGTACCCCGCACCACTTTCCCACTGGTTATTGAAGGCATCCTATGCATCAGACCAATCCTTCTATTCTAATCGCAGTCCCACTGCCATACCCCACCCGCACTCACCTGGTCCACAACCACAGATCTATCCTGTAGAAACTTGGGCCACAAATGTCACATGTAACCACACCTACAAACACTTAGGCTAGAACAACCACTTCCATGCCCGATGACACCTGGGCTAGAAGAACTACTGCCACGCCTGAAGACACCTTGGCCTCATATGAAGACACTTTGGAAACCACATGTCCACACACACCTGGGACAACCATCACACTACCCTTCTTGAAGATTCTTGGGCTAATAATGGACTTCAGTCCATCAAAGCCTGCCCGTAGAGACTTTGGCTATTCGGGAAAGGGATCAGAAAAGGAGTTAATAACCATCCACTCATAGGATTGTTGGAAAAAACACCCTCCCCCATGAAATGGGGGTGTTCGGTACTAAGTGCTCAACATTGGTGGGGTATGAATAAGAAACACAAAAACTACAAGTATATGTAAAGGTAACAAGCACTCAACCAAACTAGGTTTTTCTTCAGCCAGCTTAAAGAACATTATCCATACTATTCATTCATAAGAGAAGAGAACAATACCCATTCCCAAGTCACAACTCACACCAAACCAAATACCCATTTTTCCCATCCTTGTTTTCATGTTTAGTAAAAATGTTTAAATAATTTTATGCACCTACTTGGGAAAATAGTAAGCATAAGCACAAGCCAAGGAAAGAGTACACCCAACAACAATTTAAACATTCACACCCGGTTCTCTTGTAAAAGCACATCAAGTGAGACCCCTCCAAGTATTGGAACTAAAGCAGGTCAAAGTGAGATATATACCCATGTTCCCAGAACTATGAATAAGAAGGTTTCACAATAAAATATTATCTCATCCCAATTCATGATACAAAAATAGGATCCCATCCTCACCCACATCATCCCAGCAATCTAATCCCATATCCAAGAAAACCATATGGTCAACCGAACTTGGCACGTGGAGGAAACAACCAAACCAATACTACCAACACAAGGCAGACTCAACAGGTATTTTCATTTTTAAATGATTTAACACACTCCATGATTTCAATTCCACTGGGATTAAACTGGGGTTCTCATAGAAAAGGAGTTGATCATGGTGCTTCCAATTTATTTAGCCGAATATACGTAATTAACAAATTTCCTTTACACAGCAAAAGGTTGGCAACCAAAATACAACCCATTTAAACATTACAGGGTAAGGGTTTATTAGTGCACAGAGAAAGACCACTAACGACCATGATTTTCAATAGGCATATAACCGCACAATTCAGAAATCTAAAGTCATGAAAGAGGAGAAAAACAGAGCAGCATCATCGATCACACCCCTCCCCTTCATTCTTTAGAATCCGTTTATTATCTTCATTAAATTTTGGTTCATCAAATTCTACAAAAGCAATAGAATAAACACCCTGAAAGATACACAGAACGAAGAGATGAAGGTGAAACCCCTACATGACTGATCAAGGATCAAAGTTAAGTCTCTGCGTGAGTAGCAGGAGCTCCACAGAACGCGATCAAGGAAAACCTCGCAACAGGGTTACAACTCATTGGGAGGAAGGGTACTCCGAGCAGGATGATCGAGAAAAGAAATATAGGGAGACACCTTTGTTTATAAAGGATGAGATACAACAATCTTGGTACGGTTAAGATACTGATAGAAAAACTCGAAACCACGTAAGGAGCAGGATCGTGGGTTGACCACGCAGCTGGGACACCCCACACGTCACTTAAAGGTCCCCACCTTTTGGTGCGATTTAAACGGATACACACCTCATGGTTATTTATTTAAGGGGTACCTCACTAATCATTTAATTTAAACGGGCATTAATGGGCTTTAAAACATGCTTAAAGGGGTCAAAACATGGTTTAAAAACCAATTATCGCAAAAATGAGGCGCTATTGGAAACCTTGTGGGGTAGGGGAGAGCTACCGATAGCCGAGAGCTACCGATTGGCAAGAGATAACAGTAGACGAGGGCTCCCGGTCGGTGATAGCTACCGGTAGCTAAGAGCTACTAGTCGGTGACAGCTGCTGGTAGTTGAGAGCTACCAGTTTGCGATAACTACTGGTATTTGAGAGCTACCGTTAGCCTAGAGTTACCGGTGGCTGAGAGCTACCGGTATCTGAGGGCTACCAGTAGCTGAGGGCCACCAGTAGCCGAGGGCCACCGATATCCAAGGACCACCGGTACCCCAAGTTCACCGGTATTCTCGGTCTACCGGTAGGCTGAGGCTACCGGTATGCCAAGGCTACCACTAAGAGTCACCGAGTAGCTGGGATGGCCTTCCAGACCACTCAAAACATCTCAACATCAGATTTTTACCAAGTAATGGATCATTAAAAAACCCGGTCCATTACATCAGATACTTCTCAAACTATTCTTTTCCCCAAGAATATAAGAACAACCCATAAAGGAGAGAAGTGGGGTCCAAACAACCACCCTCTAAAGATACTTCTCAGGGGAAAACCCCAGAGTTGTTCTAATGCTCCCACAGAACCCTCCCCCTACATCCAGGAATACTCTCCCATGAGTTATCAACCACAAAAATTCACAAAAAGGACAAATATCACACTATCGAACACATTAGTTAGGGATTCCACTCCTATATGTCCGGATATTATCCCCTTTGGACGGCACTGACTCACCCGCATGGGTTTAATCGCATCCACATTAATGTGTCCTGATTAGCAGTCAGGTTTTCCCATCATCAATCATTCATACATACACACACAGATAATAGGGAACAGATCATCTAATAGCTAAGCAACACAAGAATTTCATATATTAAAGCACATGGTATAATATCTCACAGATCAGAACAAAAACAAGGAAGTCAAAATAGATATAGGTACTGAACGCGTAACTGGGCCTCCTGCTCCCATGTGATCTCTTCTAGGCCACCATGCCTCCACAGCACACGAAATAGGCAATGGTTCTTCCACGAAGCACTTTCTCCTTATGATCCTCGATCAGGATTGGTCATTCTTTGAAGGTCACATCGTCTTCAACATCTAACTCTCCCCAATCAAGGACACGTGAATCATCGTGCAGATACCGACGGAGGTGGGACACATGGAAGACATCATGTATCCTCAGTAGCAGTAGTGGTAACTCTAGCTGATAAGCCACTTTTCTGACCCCCCACAACACTTCGAAGGGTCCGACGAACCTGGGGGAAAGCTTACTTCCCTTGTCGAACCTCTATTGCCCTCGCTGAGGGGAGACCTTCAAGAACACGTGGTCCCCTACCTCAAAGTCCAATGGCATTCTCCTGTTATCAGCATACGACTTTTGCCGGTCATGGGCCACCTTCATCCTTTCCCTTATAAGCTGAACCTTCTCTGTCGTGCCCTGCACCACCTCCGTTCCAAGGATGCCCGCCTCTCCGACTGCGGTCCAACACACGGGTGAGCGGAATGGCCTCCCGTACAAGTCTTCTAATGGAGACATACCAATGGTAGAGTGATAGAAATTATTGTAGGAAAACTCTATCAAAGTCAAGTGTCTCACCCCTGATCCTCCATATTCCAGAACACATGCCCGCAGCATATCCTCTAAGGTTAGGATGGTGCACTATGTCTGTCCATCTGTCTGGGGATGGAAAGCAGTGCTAACATGTAGCTGCGTGCCAAAAACGTGCTGCAATCTTCTCCAGACTCATGAGGTAAACCATGCATCACTATATGAGACTATGGAACTTGGAACTCCATGCAACCGCAATACCACGTCCACATACATCCATGCTAGATCGTCCACTACACTTGGATCCATAATCTCCAGAAAGTGATCCTACTTCGTCAAGTGGTCTACTTCTACCCAGATGGGGTCGTAGCCCCATTGCCCCTTGGGTAGTCCCGTGATGAAATCCATCAATCAATCATCCCACTTCCACTCGGGGACATCTAAAGGTTGCAACAACTTGACTGGAACACGATGTTTAGCCTTTACATGCTGTCACACTAGGCACATGGCCACAAACTCTGCCACTGCTCGCTTTACTCCGGGCCACCAAAGCTGTCTCTTCAGACCCTGGTACATCTTGGAAACTCCTGGGTGTACCGATAGGGGGGAGATGTGGATCTCACTAAGAACCTGGCCACAGATCGCCTTTGAAAGAAACAACTTTCCTCATAAAATCATCTGGTTCTAACCATCCTTCGTCCACCCTTCCAGAGCATTTATCTGGTCAACTCGGTCACGCATCACTTCGTACTCTGGGTCTCCCCACTAAGACTCCTCCACTTTCCGCAAAAGAGAAGACTACATTATCATCTGATACAAGCAACCTCTACAACTATCCATCCTCGCATCGAGGTGCAAGGTAGCCAACTCCTCAATCACCTTCCAAGAATTTGCCGACTCTCGGACCGTATCCTTCTGCGACATCCTTCTCAATGCACCTGCCACTACATTCCATTTTCCTAAAGTGTAGGAAATCATGAAGACATAATCTTAGAGGAACTCCATCCACCTTCTATGCCGGAATTTTAGGTCCTGCTGGGAGAAGATATACCTCAAGATTTTGTGTTCCGTGAAGACCCCAAAGTGTTCTCCGATGAGTTAATGCCGCCACAACATTAGTGCAAAAATGACCACTGCATGCTACAGACCTTGGGTGGCATAATTATTCTCATGAGGGCATAGCTTCCTAGACCCATAAAATATCACACCTTGTCACTACATCAGCACACATCTGAGGCCTTGTGCTGAAGCATCACAAAACACCTCATACACTGCCCCTTCTTCTGGTAGTGTCAGCAATGGGGAACTAACCAACTTCTCCTTTAGAAAGATGAAGGCTACCTCGCGCTGCTCACTCCACACGAAAACATGGTCATTCATGGTCAAATATGTCAAAGGTTTTGCAACTCGAGAGAAGTTTGGTACGAACCTCCGGTAGTAACCTGCCAACCTGAGGAAACTACAAACCACTGCCACGTTCTTGGGTGCTGCCCAAGAAACAAACACATCAACATTTTATGGATCTACCGCTACCCCTTGCTCAGACACTACGTGCCCCAAGAAGTGCACTTATCGCGTCCAGAACTTGAATTTCGACAAATTCCCATAAAGCTGGTGCTGTCGGAGGACCTCTAAAATCATCCTCAGATGTTCAGCGTGGTCCTCCACCGATCTTGAGTAGATCAGGATGTCGTCAATGAATACAAATACGAACCGATCCAGGGACTCCCGGAAGACCAAGTTCATAAGCCCCATGAACACAGATGGGGAGTTCGTAACACCGAAAGGCATGACTACAAACTCTAAGTGCCCATATCTTCACCTGATTGTCATATTCGTGATGTCGCATACTTTACCCTCAGTTGGTGATACCCAGACCATAGGTCTATCTTTGAGAACCATCCTACCCACTTCAGCTGGTCAAAGAGGTCATCTATTATCATAAGAGGGTAGAGATTCTTGATCGTCACCTAATTCAGAATCCTGTATTCTATACACAATAAGAGACCACCATCCGCCTTCTTTGCGAAAAAAAAACTAGAGCACCCCACAATGACTCACTTGGTCAAACATAACCCCTCTTCATCAGATCATCAATCTTAATCTGCAGCTCTGTATCTCTGAAGGTTCCATCCGGTAAGGAGACATTGAAATCAGATGAGCACCAGGCTGCAGGTCTATCCCAAACTCGATATCACATCGAGGGGGTATAGTCGTTACCTCCTCAGGAATGATGTCCATAAAATCACTGATGATCCCTGGTACCTCCACCATCTCAGCATCTACTGACTCTACCGACTACTCGGCTAGCAAGGAGAGGAGGGCTTGCTCTCACCTGCTTCCCTTCTGACTGCTCCGCTCGCCGGTGAATGTAACATGCCGGCCTCCAAATTCTGAGAACAGAACCCTTCCTCGGATGCAGTTAATGATGGAACACACATAGAAAAGCAAGTCGATACCTAGGATGACATCATATGGCTGTATCTGTAGCAGTATTAGATCCCTGACCAGCTTATAAGGCCCTATCATAAGTCTGCATCCCCGAAAAACATATAACCAGTCGGTCTGAACTCCGATTGGTGTGCTCATCCCCAGGGGCACTGAAAGTCTCTCGGAATCTAGACCCAGAGAACGAGCCAGTCCAGGTGCAAAAAATGAGGGCATAGATCTAGTATCGAACAAGGCATACGAAAGGGTAGTAAACAAACTGATCGTACCTCGAACGACCTCCGGTCCTACTGGAACTGCTTCCTCCACAGCGAGCAAATTCCCACGCCCAGCTCCTCTACCTCTTGGCAGTTGTCCCCCTCCCCGACCACACACTAGTCGGGGTCCCTTAGGAGCTCCCTAAGTTCGACCTCCCCCTGCAACGCCTGCCCTTGGATGAGCGGGAGCTCGATGTCACTGCTACTACTATTGGAAGGGCCTATCTGGAAGCTGCTGCTTGGGCGGGTGCTGGGCATGTTTGCCACTGCCGTACGATACTCAGTTCGAGAACTAATTCCGAAGATATCCATGGATCCTATAGATGAAGAACCTCGGGTCCGGGGCCCAAAGGAAAAGGGAGAGGACCAAGGGACCAGGACTGGAACTACTGCGGCCGGCTCCCTGCTGGTCGGAACCTAGAGGGTCCCGATGCAGGAGGTCTAGTGCTGATAGCCTTCCCTTTTGACGGGCCTAGATGAATCCCCTCTCGTGATACACCTCCTAGCGCGTGCATCCTCTCCACCACTTTGTCCTTCTTCTGGACCTCCATGTATGTCGGCAAGGTGAAGGTGGTAATAGCGTATTGGATGGAGGGTCGGAGCGCCTCTTCTAAACGTCTCGCCCGAGACTCCTAATCTGGAAAGAGGTCCAGAGGAAAATGGAGAAGGTCCTTGAACATGATTCCTAGATCCCTTACTGACATACTCCCCTACTGGTGGGAGAGTTTCTCCTACCTCATCTCTGCCTTCATCGTAGAAGAGAGGAATTTCGCCTGGAACTCCTTCTCAAAATTATCCCATGCCACATCACCCTCTCTCCTCTCCCCCACATAGAGTGTCCACCACTAACGCACTGCTCCCCACATCTGGCTGATGGCCAGAGGAACCTAGTACTTGGCCAGAGATCGAATCAAGCTAAAATCTATCACCAGCTCCTCTAGCCAGCTCTTCGTCTTCATATCAGAGGTGTTTCCCTCATACTTTTTGGGGGCCTATAGCTGGAAGGCTCGATGCATCTTCTGCCATTGGTTGTCATCCTCCACCCAATAAACCCTTTGCTGATCAGCCAAGTCAACCTCTTAGGCCTCAATCGCTCGCACCGCTCGTGGTCGCCTCCCAAGTGCCATAGCTTCAAGGTAAAAAAGGAATGCCTATGCCCAAGTAGTGCAGAATATTGTTCATAAAAAATTTCTGAAACTTCTTATTTAATTCCCCAAAACACCCATGAAACACGAGAACACATGTCATTATGATGCATGTACCTTTCCTAGCGTTACTACACTGCAATCAGCGTGGCCTCATTTTGTCATTCGGTAGGTCTAGAGTCATTGTATCAGACCACATGGATCCCTAAAATCTTGTGTCCTAGCCGGTCTTCCCTGGCCTAATTCACGCACCAAGGTCGCCGAACACTGCTTCCCTACCATTCCATGCAATCCTTACTGTTCCTAACTCCATACTCCATCCTATCTCTCAACCAACCTCCGTGCTTTGATACCATTCTATCACGACCCGCCTTTACCAAAAGGAGGGAAGGGTTAGTAGATTTCCAAGACCATCCTTCTTTAAGTTTAAGGAGAGATAATGACCCCCAAACACCGCCTTCAATAGGTCGTAGGGTGGTGACCAGCACCAATGGTATAGAATCACACCCTAAATGGAAGGCATTACCCTTTTTCTTTTAATAGGATCAGGAGATAAGATAGAAAATCCCGCAACACAAAAACTAAAAGTGAAAATACGGGTGAAAATAAACCATTACCATATGCATGTTTAAAGGTAAAAGATACACCTCAAAAAACTCAAAAGGTAAAAATATACCAAGAAAACGGGAAAAAACAACAACAACTACCCTAAAGGTCCAAGCTAGTATGGTTTCACATGATTCCTGAAGTCCTCCTGGAAACCTGAAAGTATTTTTATATACGTAGGGTGAGCATACAAGTATACTCAGTAGGGAAAACCCAAAGACTCTGGTGCACAAGTGGGGAGGCATACTAATTCCCTATGAGAAAAGGGATAACTAAGCACCAAGTAAGGAAACTAACCACCCTAGCTCACCAAGGAACACTCCCCAAATAATTCAAGTCAAGTAATGTATAGTAATAGAACTTTGATGTTTGGGTACCCTGCGCCACTTTCCCACTGGTTATTGAATACATCCTATGCATCAGACAAATCCCACCATTCTCATCGCAGTCCCACAGCTATACCCCGCCCGCACTCACCTGGGCCAAAACCTCACATCCTGCCCATAGACACTTGGGCCATAACTATCACACATAACAATGCCTGCAAACTCCTAGGCCAGAACAACCACTGCCACGCCTGAGGACACCTGGGCTAGAAGAACTACTGCCACGCCCGAAGACACCTGGGCCTCATCCCGAAGACACTTGGGAAACCCCCTATCCGCACACACCTGGGCCAACCACGAAACTACCCTGACCAATGATTCTTGGGCTAATAATGGACTTCATGCCATCACAACCTTCTCGTAGAGTCTTGGGATATTCAGGAAAGGGATTATAAAAGGATCTAATAACCAGCCACTCACAGGAGTGTTGGAAAAAACACACTCCCCCATGAAATGGGGGAGTTCGACACTATGATCTCAACTTGGGTGGGGCTCAACTAAGAAACAAAAAAACTACAAGTATATGTATAGGTAACAAGAACTCACCCAATCTATTTTTTTCTTCACCCAGCCTAAAGAACACTATCCTTACTATTCATTCATAAGAGAAGAGAACAATACCCATACCCAAGTCACAACTCACACCAAACCAAATCCCCAGTTTTCCCATCCTTGTTTTCATGTTCAGTAATAATGTTTAAATAAGTTTATGCACCTACTTGGGGAACTAGTAAGCATAAGAACAAACCACGGAAAGAGTACACCCAACACCAATTTAAACATTCACACCTGGTTCTCTTGTAAAATCACATCAAGTGAGACACCTCCATGTATTGGAACCAAAGCAGGTTATAGTAAGATATAGTCCCAAGTTCCCAGAACTATGAATAAGAAGGATTCACAGCAGAAGAGGATATCACCCCAATTCGTGATACAATTAGAGGATCCCATCCTCACCCACATCACCCCAGAAATCTAAGCACTTAACTAAGAAAACCATAAGGTCACCCATACTCGGACTGTGGAGGAAAAAACCAAACCAATACTACCAACACAAGGTAGACTCAACTGGTATTTTAAGATTTAAAATATTTAACACACTCCGTGATTTCAATTCCACTGGGCTTAAACAAGGTTTATCATAGAAAAGTAGTTGATCATGGTGCTTCCAATTTATTTAGCCAAATATACGTAATTAAACAATTTCCTTTAGATAGCAAAAGGTTCACAACCAAAATACAATCCATTTAATCATCATAGGGGTAAGGGTTTATTACTACACAGAGAAAGTCCACCAACGAACAAGATTTTTAGTAGGTGTAAGCCCGCAAAATTCAGAAATCATTTATCATGAAAGAGAAGATAAACCGAGCAGCATCATCAATCACACCCCTCCCCTTCATTCTTTAGAATCAGTTTATTATCTTATTTAAAGTTTGGTTCATCCAATTATACAGAAGCAGTAGCATACCCACCCCGCAAGATACACATAAAGGAGAGATGAAGGTGAAACCCCTTCTTGACTGATAAAGGATCGACAATAATTCCCCGCATGAGTAGTAGGAGCTCCACGGAAAGCGATCATGGAAAACCTTGCAATATGGGTATGGCTCGTCGGGAGGAAGGGTACTCCGAGTAGGATGATCGAGAAAAGAAACCCAGGGAGAAGCCTTTTATTATAAAGGCTGAGATACAGCATTCTCGTGACAATTAAGATATGGAAAGAAACACTCGAAACCACGTAAGGGTGAGATTGTGTGCTAACCACGCAGCTGGGACACCCTACACGTCACATAAAGGTCCCCACATTTTAGGGAGGTTTAAACCAACGCACACCTCATGGTTTTTCATTTAAGGTGTACCTAACCAATCATTTAATTTAAATGGGAATTAATGTGCTTTAAAACAGGCTTAATGGAGTCAAAAAATGGTTTAAAAAACTATTATGGCAGAAAGGAGGCGCTACTGGAAAACACGTGGGGTATGCGAGAGCTCCCCGTAGCTGAGAGCTACCATTTAGAGACAACTACCAGTAGCGGAGAGCTACCGGTTGGCGATAGCTACCGGTAGCCGAGAGCTACCAGTCAGCGTCAACTACCGGTAGCTGAGAGCTATCGGTCGGCGACATATAACGGTAGTTGAGAGATACCGATTGGCAACAGCTACAGGTAGCCGAGAGCCACCGGTGGATGAGGGCCACTAGTAGTCGAGATCCACCGGTAGCCGAGAGACATCGGTAGCCGAGGGACACCGGTAACCGAGAGCCACTGGTAGCTGAGGTCCACTGGTACCCCAAGGTCACTGGTAGTCTAGGTCTACCGGTAGGATGAGGCTACCAATATGGCAAGGCTACCGCTAGGAGTCACCGAGAAGCTAGGATGACCTTCCAGACCACTCAGAACACCTCGCTATCAGTTGTTTTCCACGTAATGGACCTCAAAAAAACCCAAGCCATTACATGGGACCTATATATCCCTCTAATTCCTTGGTTAAAGGTTTATATATCATTAAATTGACCGTGATGAGATGAGGGTTTACTCAAATTTATAATCAAGAGTTGAAATGAGGATTTAATCAGTTCAGTAATATAGGAGAGGAACGAGGGTTTACATGGTTCAGTAATATAAATCTATAATGGGGTTCACCTGGTTGAGTAAAGACTTTTTCCAGTAATATGGTATTGGCATTGTTTCCTTGGCTACTTTTGAAATCAGTATATGCTTATGTGTTACCAGAATTCAACGTATTACTCATATGTTATTCTTTCATGGCTTATTTACTTTACATCCTGTTGATTCATGTCTTATGAAATGACAATATATATTCCATGATTCATGTATATAATCTTGGATATGTAGGGTATGATATTATATTTTTACGACCATGTTCATATACCCTTATGCTCATGTTTATATTTAATTGCCTCCCTTGTTTACCCTTACTAATCATTTGAGATCATCCTTTTTTATGCTTCCTCACACAGGTTATAAATATATGTATTATGTTTCATGTTTCTAGGATGGGTGATAGTCATGAATAACATAGAGGGAGATAATATAGCTCATTTATGTACACCTATTTATGTTTCTAAATGCCTTATACTAACTCAAGTCATTGGGTGTCTATTTGAATAATGTTTATGTATTTTGTATATGTCCTAAAAAGTTAATGTTTCTAAATGCAAGGTCTCTATAATTATAAGTGATCTCAAATGAACCAAAAATAACATTTTAATTGTTGTTTGGAATTATGGTTTTTCAAATATAAGTGAAGGATTGTAATATGATGCACAATATTATGACATAATATTGGTGAATAAACATATGAAATGTAAAAAATATGTCAATTCTATCCAGGAAGAAAGTCATCACTTTTTGGGGTATTCCTAACTACCCATTACCCATATTGGGTTTGGGATAATTTTAACATTTACCATAGGGCTTTGAATATTTTATTTTTTTACTCATTAACACAGGATTAATATTCCTTTTGTACTGTTTGGAGTTGTCAAAATATTTATGTGACCCCTTTTGGTATCATGATACAAGAACAAAAACCAACACATCTGATGTTGATATAGGACCCCACCTATCATTGTCCATTCATATGTTTCCACTTAATATCCATCATAAAAATATCTTAAATAATCCATGAAAAAATAATTGGTTTTCTAAACATTATAGAAAAATCTAATAACATAAACTTTAAATATCATAGGATATCAAAAATATATTTTTCAAAAATTAATCAAAACATAATAAAATGTAAAATATGATCAAAACATCACCATATGAGATATTAACAGGAAATATAATATTTTATATAAAAATGATTTCTCAAACAAATTATGCACTATTAATATTGAAGATGTGAAAATTACATTGAAATTTTTTTAATAGGGAAATATGAATACATTTAAAAAATATTTATGAGTTCCTAATAATATAAACTTGAAAATTTTTAATGGTTATCAGTGAAATAGAGTTTAATGTAATAAAATTTATTCTAAAAGTATTGAATCCACACATAAAAATTATAATATATTTTTTCTAAAAAAACAATAATTAAAAAATTCACCCATGTCCATGGTTCTAAACTATTTACTTAGGCTAAAAACCTATTGATATATCTTATTTATGTGATTTTAAAAACAATTTTGACTAGTGCTCTTAGAATAGGTCTTACCAATTTTCACGGATTAACTGTTGTAGTTTGTTGTTTATTGACATTGTTTAAACCACGAATAATTTAATCTGTAGCCATTGTTCAACACTAGAAATTGTAACCTATGACCAGAGAAAAAAAATGAAATCATGAACCATCTATATCAATGGATTGAATCCCATAAATATCTAGATATATCTACTGTTTTATCATGGAAATTGAAAAATATTTCCAATGTTAAAATATTTTTAGTAGATGATGTATAACTGTGGATTAAAACCATGAACATTTTATTATACAACCACAGTTTAAAACCATATAAATTGGAAGATACTTCCATGGTTAAAATCATTTCTATATAATGTATATTTCATTATACAACTATTATTATAAAACATCCAAAAACGCAATCTTCGTTTGGTTACAACATTATATATCACCACTTCTATCATCAAGATTCAATAAAAAATAACTTATCATTTAAATGATTATCATGAGAATTATAAATACCTTCAATGAATCAACACATTGAAAATTAAAATGAATATACACAACTACACACTATCAATTACCATGGAAATGTACCACTTACAAATTAACAATTTATCATTATTATGATATGATATAATTTACAACTGTATTTTTTTCGTGTGAGATTCATTTCACAATTAGACTCTATTAGTTTCTAGTGTGAGTTACATTTAATTTATCACCATAATTTAAGACAACACAATTTTAAACTATTATTGTATCATATCTTTTACATATGAAACTATTACAAAGTGCATTGGGAATATGAAAAGTGTTCAAAAAAAAAATAAATTATATGTATTTATTATATAATATTGTACATTTTTACACTATAATCTCTACAGTAAAAGATACATTGTTTGTTTATAATAGTGTACAATTACCTAATATTTTGTAAATTCATGGATAAAAACTATAAATTTAACCTATATTGTTTTCATTTTTTAATTATATAATATAATGCAGTCAATACATAATTGTAAAAATATAACATGTGGGTTAATAATATTGAACTAAATTAGTATAATGAAATATATTTCATTAAACATATATATAGTATAATGGATAATAAAATAGTGGGTAGTGAAATATGTACTACTGAGTGAACATATATACTTGTTCTATCCTAGAATTCCATTGTCCATGGACAAGCATCATAAAAATCTACTTGTAATGAAATAATGGCGAAATAAGTGAAATATAATAATTACTTATTATATGTTCATGATCAATGTGTTAATGGAAATC
This sequence comes from Viscum album, assembly GCA_963277665.1. NCBI lineage: Eukaryota > Viridiplantae > Streptophyta > Magnoliopsida > Santalales > Viscaceae > Viscum > Viscum album. The sequence goes on along the minus strand of OY728163.1, from coordinate 963,664,712 downwards.
ACAAGAAATTTATTGTTTCTACCATGTAAAACAATAAATTTTTATAGGGGGTTTTGTTTGTGAATTATCAAAATAAATAATTTGATAAAAATATCTAGCAATTAATATAACCATTAATTTATTCTTTAATATGATCAGTGTTATTTTCAAATGATATATTTTGAATCTTTGACATTGGTATGTAGTGTTTCTCATTCGATGAAAATAATCTCGATTGAAAACCTAAACTTATAACATTCCAGAGATATAGTGATTTCTCTTTGTCAAACATTTTACAAAATTTGAAATATAATATATAATATAGAGGATATAATAGGTATATAAAATATCATTAATATGTAATAGTTATAGAAAAAATATGAAAAAATTAATGTTTCTATTTTTCAAACATGAAATGTTTTTTACTATAATTCAATATATTTTATAGAAACTAGTTGTCTGGGAATATAGTATCGACTATATTAATCATATTATAGTTCATATTCAAATAATCCAAATATTTTCATACTATTTAGAATGTATTATCTTTAGTTACTGTAATCTATAATATAAATGGATAAAAATAAGTAAATTATACACCAAAAAATATTCTGACAATAAAATATAATATTGTACACATAATCAAAATTTTATAACTATAATTTACTATGAAAAACATAAATATGATGACACATAATTTTCAAAGAATTCTAAAACTTTCATAATGTTTGTTAACGTATTTTGTATATTAAAAATATTTACAGTAATCTTTATAAACAATAGTCTATAGTCTATGATACTATCAGATTACATAAAATTTTTTAGTAGTTTGTAATGAGAAATACATACCATTTTATCATTATTAATGGTAAATGCAGAGTAATTATGTGTACGATGTCAAATGAAAAAATATAAACTAAATATGTTTATGAATTTATATGAAAATATATTCAGAAGTGAGCATCGTAACAAGAAAATATGTTTTTTTATTTATAAAATATCAAACTACCCAAAGTCATTATTCTAAAAAAATTAATGTATTTTATTTTAATTAGAAGAATTATGATGGTGAATTTGAATTTATTTATAGAGGTATAATAATAATTTTTGGGTTGTATAACTGTAATAATATAAGGATGAAAAATATGAAGTTGGTGTCTAGAATATAGTTCATTATATTTTATGACACATAAAATTTAAAATTGGGTAATAGTTTTAAAAAACCCTATTCTCTATACATTGTATTGAATTATGTGTGGGAGGAAGAGGAACCGAAATAATGAGATAAACACCCAAAACAATAAGTATAAGGGGGAAATTATACATTTTATTAAAAATATAATGAGGGATTTGTAGCATTATATTATAAGGTTGTGATGCTCAAACAAAAGAGAAATATTATAATAAAAATTCATTTCCTTTGAGATAGATTATAAATTTGTTTAATTTTTGTTGGAACATCTAAATATAGGTTGGATAATGAAGAAATTCTAGTTTTATAAATTTTACAATTATTAGAATCTGGGAAGTGTAAAAATAAAAAAAACGAAATAGATGATAAAAATGATCAGTATACTATTTGATGCTTTAAGGATGGTAATAATAGAAATCCTATGAAAATGGTGATGAACTATAAGTGGAATAAGAAAAAAAATTATGTACATAATTATTTGAAGTGGAATTATCATGAGGATAATAAATATTATTCAATGTATTATGTTCAAACAATAAAATTATAAAAAAGTTATAAATTTTATGAAATGTTATTTAAGATGGATGGATTATTAATAGGGGAAATTACCACATAAAAGTGACGAAATTTGTGAATTGGATATTTACACACCTAAAATGAAACACAATAGTGAGGGGCCATAAATGGGAAAAAAGAATCTGATGAAAGATAGATTATATAACAAAAGAGTGTGATAGAATCCCTTCATTGAAGTAGAGACTATATCATATATAGTTACATGAGTGTGCAGAGGAAGGTCAATGATGAGGTTTCGAAGGAAGAGGACCGAAGATGGAGGAAGAGGAACATGCATAAAAGGGGGTGGAGAGGTTAGGGTGTCAAAGATAGAGTTTGGGATGTGGGGTGGTGGTGGGGATGAGACATGTGTGGGTAGAGATTCCGGGAGGTTGGTGGAGGAGTGGGGAGTTGGGAGATGACTAGAGAATCATGGTAGCAATGAGGGGGTAAAAAATGTGTGGGAAGTCCTAAAATGTGGGGAAGACACATTGTATCTGGATATCAAAAATTATATATATATATATATAACAGATGTGGAGATTGATTTCATAGGAAACGAGATTTAGCATCTATAGAATAAACATTGGGGTTATTTTTATTTATTCATAATAAATATAGATATTTATTTATCTTATGAATTTAATTATAGAACACACCTCCATGATGATATCCTAAAACAAAATTCAATGGTCTAATTTTTAAATGATTAAGAGATGTATTATGAATTATTCAATAAAATATAGAAAACTATGATGGAAAATAATTCCATTACCAACTTAATAAGGTAATTAATTAACCAATGTGGAAAATAGCTTCCATGTAATACAGTGAGAAAATTGAAGATGATTTTAAATTCTTACATGAATGTGAATGTCATGTACATGACGAATGTTATCCTAGTGATTATTGAAGAATTGTAAAATCTAATTAACAATAAGCTGTCTAACATCAAGGAGGGAAAGGCTAGAACAGTTTATCTAAAACCATAAATTTTTCCAAGGAAATTTCAGTTCATCATTATATTATTCCCTGAATTATATGAAATATTTTATAATGATTTGTGTAAAATGATTTAAATGTTATTTAGAAATTGTATTAGACCTAAATGAGTACACTCATTGATTAAAGTCTTGTTTCCTTATGATTAATATTTTAACTCTATTAACATTTTCATACATTTGGATCTTATAAGTTGTGTCAATATGATTCTGTGAAAAGTACTTTCTAGTAGACTCTACTTTTTCTTTACGATGGTGGTCTAGAACAAAATGAATTAATTTTTCCATCAGAGAAACATATAGAATTTCATGGTAATAACCTAAAAATGTATACCCCGTTGAGTAAATTAAGCAACATATGTTTAATTTATATTAAAAAATATAATGACAACATATCTCTTGAAACTATAAATTGGGGCTTAATTATTAATGTTATTCAAAATTTAATTTCACATACTATTTTTTTGGCTAGTTGAAAACTTTCTTCATCTATATTAGGTTGGCCAACATTTTAATTGATACAACAAAGAGATTTATGATATTCTCATATGAGGATTGGAAATGTAAGTCTCATTCTAATTTTCTATTCATAGTTTTTGAATACTATCTATGAATATCAATATTTAATTTATTTAGTAGAGATTGATCAAACCTATCCAATAAATCAAAAAATATTTATATTAATACAGTTAAATTTTTTATAGAATTTATATGTTTATTTAGATATTGATTTTCTTAATATAATTAATAGATAAAATATATGGAATTTATTTTTATAAATTTTTAAAAAATATTACCATATTACGTAAACAATTCTATAAAATTGACACATGAGCTCATATTTTCAGGACAAATTTTAAAAAATAATCACTAAATAATCAACAACTAAAAATAATGAAAAATAAAATCCATGTATTTGAATGATTGTTAATATATAATGAAATGATTTATGAAATAAGTTATTACATACAATTTTTTAAAATTATTAAATTTATACAGTTCATTAATTAGTTTTTTGGGATCTTATATCGAAAGAACCCCCTTGTTAAGAAATACACATTAATGTCAAGTCCAATGACTACACAAATTCTGGACATAGATGGATAGAAGTAACTAATAATATTAACTCTTATATTAATATCAATAGTATCACGATTTCTAATTTGAACCAATTCATCCTCAGTATTATAAAAATTCCAGAAAATGATGCATATAAAAAATATTAGAATTGTTCATTACAAATTGAAACTAAATAACTAGAAAATCATTTAAATACATATGATGTTTCAAACTACTAAAATATAAACCATGTATTTTAAGTAACATGTACCAATGTATAAGAAATGTATATAAAATAGATATCATATGTAATTGTGGACATCACACTCATTAATACTATGTATGACAGTTGACAATGCATTAAAATATCACTTGTAGTCAACTCACAACTACAAGAACACATTCCATTACCTGAAACATAAATCATTAGATTTTTATTCACAAATATGTTAGGTATAGTAATTTAGAAAATAATAATTGTTAAATATCGGGAAAAAATATATTAACTAATGTATATAGTAAGTGAATATATAAATAATAGCGTAATGCCAAATCAGATCAATTACCAACATGTAAAATTATTACATACAATGGAATTTCAGAACTCAACCCACCATAAGTCATATATAAGTGATAATTAAAATAATTAAAACATAAAAAAACATGGTTAGTGATAAAAATATCATATATTTTAAAAAACAAAACATATTACTGAATTTATTACCCATGAAAAATCATGTTTTCCTTTTATTCCACTATATAGCATTTGATATCAAAATGGAAATACCAATGAATTCCCTATAATAAATATCATAGTATATGATACCAAATAAACATAAAGAACCTATAACAAGGTCACCATATCCCATATTGCATTTCTTGGTCAATAACCAAACCATTAACTAATTATCCATCATATTTCACTATGTGGTAATTCATTTACAACTTAAGTATATATAAATTCAACCTAGAAATCACACAAGGATAAAATTGGTTATGTAAAATAGCTATAAATTATAGTTTAACATACATTAAACATTAATTCTCCATTAAATCAAAAATATATTCCTCAGAATCATTTTTCATAAAATTAATAAATCCATATAAATAATACCAATATTACAATTTGTAAAGCTCAAGAATATGTCCAACACTCTAGGCACTCTATGTCATCCGTATAATTTTCTTCACCACATTTTACTCTTAAAATAATATTCCTAGATTTTTAAAATCACCAAATATATCATATGAATTACTATAAATCATTAAAACACGAGTTCAATTCACCATTGAAGGATTGAAATGGTTATCATATTTAATCACTTATTTCCACATGCATAAATAACCATTTAAACAATATATTTACACCTTAAAACCACCATGATATGTTTATCTAATCATCATGACATAATAAAAATTATAATTACATACTGAAAAACTGATAAGTCATCTAACACAAAGTGGAATAGTAATAATATTATGGAACAGATACATATATTATCTAAGAGAATGAAGAATAAATAATCTAATGAATTGGAAAAAATGAAAATAGAGTTATAAATTTATAATTTTAAAGAACCCATAATTTAATAACATGTTGGAAATATTGATTTAAATTAAAATTACTAAAAATGGGAATTTTAAAACCATTGTCATCTAGTCATGGGTTCTTGTGTTTTCTTTTAAAAAAAGTCATTTTACGTAATTACTCAAGTGATAATTTTAAAACACATCAGAAAAAAATTAGGATAAACCTATATAATTCATAATGGAATTCTGTAATTAATGATTTTGTTTTTAAATATTTTCATTTTAACATATAAGTTTACAATTAAGAAATTATAAATTATTGAATTAAAAATTATTAACATTTGAATATTTATATAATATATTTCATTAAAACTAATTTTCATAATTTTAATTAATAAAATATATGATGAAATAAAAATTGAAGAAAACTCAATATTATGAGAACAAAAATGCTTTCTCAGAATCCTATAATAAAATTATGAATATATACAATCACATTAAAAAATGAAAATATTTTAATTTTAAAACACAAATTATTCCATTTTTTCTCTACTATGATATGAATTATACTAAAAAACAGATAAGATGAATGGATAAATTGAAATAATTTTTTAAATAAAAGGAAATTCAAATTTAATAATTTTAAATAACAAAAAATATGTTTCAATTTTTATATAAAATTAAAATTCAAGAGAAATTACATCAAATAAAATTTTTATTCTATTAAAAATCATAGTATTTGTGGATCTAAAAGTTGGAAGCCCAAATAATAGAGTAAAAATAATGTCATTAATTCATATATTTCTCATAAACTCATATTAAAAAAAATCCTTAATTCAGGTTTTTATTTTTTATGTTTGGGTAAATGCTAATTTTCCAAGATAGTTTTGGGAAGAAAATCAAATATCCTAGAAATACAAGTATGTAAATGTTTTTTGACTTTAATTTATAAAAAATATCAATAAATTATATTTACAAACTAAAAAACCTTTAGGACCAATTTTTTTTCCAAATCTAGGATTATTATATTTTAATAAATGAAGGATCTATGATATCTAACATCCATAAATAGTTTATTTGATTCATATGGAATATATAAATAAAATATGATAAATGTAATAAATGTAATAATTTTTTAAAACACACTTACCCTCTAAATAATTTAAATAAGGTTCATTTTCAATGATAAGTAACATGAATAATAGTAAAGAGCGAGTGTACATCACTAAAATTTTCAAATATTATTCCATTGAACTGTTACAATATCATACAAATTTTACTATAAAATAACATAACATAAAATTTATATTTAATTATATGAATTTCTACAAAATATATATTGTTGTAAAAATGGAAATTCGTGTTTTTAGTGAATTAATGATTCAAATAATTTCTAAATTAAATTTAATAAAACCATTTAACAATAATTTTCATTGGTAATACAATATTGAATAAAGAAAATTGAATAAACCATAGTATAACAAATTTCATATAGTAATTAATATTCAAGAGAATCATTACATTAGAAAAATCATAAGTTTAATTTGAATATTAGAGAAATTAATAAATTTGAATAATTATTATAATTAATTCCTAGGTGAGTTTAAATACAATATTAAATCTAATCATTTTTATTATTAAAATTCATAATTCACATGGTCAGTCTATAACAAATTTTTTAATCTATTCATAAAATATAAATTCATCCCTATAATAAATTAATAACTTGATTGGATTACCAATATCTAAGTCTATTTAAAGGAAATATATGAAATTATTTTTTTATTAAAGGATCATCATATTTTAAAACTAACAAAAATAGAGTCAAAAGTTAATGAAAATAATATCCCTTCTAATGTGGAGAAAAAAAGAATAGAACCTTTTCATAGAGGTTTGATTTGATGCTTTAATTTATTTATTCTGAAAAGTGAAGAAGTAAAACTAATAATGAAAATTTAAAAAATTTGGTAGTTTGAAGAAAAAAATAAAAAAGATAACGTTTCTTAATTAGAGAACACCAAAAATCATCTGGGATAAAAATGATCACTATCCCCTACCCCTTAATACTGTCAATTAGTTGACAATAATTAAGCATGGAAACATTACCACTCAAAACAATCAAGTTAATTATAGAATATTAAATTTATAAAGTATGAATGTTTATTGATTAAAAAATCATGAAATATAAATAGTCCAAAAACTCTAATTCATCATCAATTGAATTTAGTCATTCTCATTTACCTAGAGAATGTGTTATAATATAATATTCCCAATTCCAGGATTACACCATTAACCATTTGTAATGAAAATAAAAGAAATTATATTAAAAATGTAATTATAATTATTGGAAGATACATTTCTTGATTAAATGATTTAATCTTTTATTATCATAATTATTAATCGTATTCCCATTCATTGACACATGAAACCACTCCAAAAATATATTTCACAAACTCTATTTTAGTAATTTGTCATCCTTGAACTTTTTTTTCTAATAAATTATAGAAATTAAAATATCTTTATACAATAAAAATATATAAAGTAAAAAACTTATTTACCTATAGAATGAGGAATAAAGAAACCAAACACCAAGAACCTATAGTCAATTTCATGGATTTATAGAAAAAATTCTTGAACTATCATTAGAGTATAAAATAATAATAGACTTCCATTAGTTTTTAAGATGTTATCTACATGTAGTAAATTATACATTTATTATTTACGTTACGTTAGAATTATTTTATAAAAAACAGAGTCCAAATAATGTGTATGATAAATAATTTTTGGAATATAATAGTAGTGATTAATAGTAAAATACACCTAATTGGAATTGAATTCCTATCGAATATAAATTTCACTTTAAAATTGTATTCCACACTTAGGTACATAGCTTATTGACACTATATAATAATATAATGGCAGATTGAATGCATATGGAATGGATATTTTAGAGAATTAATGAATTGTAAATAGTATGTTATAGATAAATAAGTATATTTTTACACAATGAAACTAATAGATTCTTTTAAAAGAGAGTAAATTATACACAAAATGTGCTTCAAATTAGAACATGATAAAATGGATACGTAAATAAAGTCTAATATATAAATATTACCATCATGGAAACGGGGAAATAATGTTTTGGACAAAAATTAATTGTAATATAGAAATATTGAATGAATTATATATATATAATGAATGTTAGTATATTGAATAATTTATACATAATCTATAGGAAATTTTTGTATTGTGAAAGTGGATCAGAATACCCATATAATAAGAGGGACATAGTATATGATATATACACCCATGTCAAATTATGTGGTATAGATATCTAACATTAGTATACAAAATTGTATAAATGGAATACATATGTAAGGTAATAACATATGAAGAGAGCAGGGATATAATTTTTCTTTCAAATTAGTGGACGGGGATTGATTATAAGATGGTTTCATTCTAATAGTGAAAGAGGCCATTATCAAGAACTATTAACTGTTCTTATCCTCCAAAATTTAAAGTCTTTAACATTAATCATGATCTATGTAGTATGAAATTTAAATCAGGGTTTCTAGAAATCATATTTAGAGATTAACTATTATAATGGAGTAACTATAAAAAGTTCTGTTGGGTATAGATTATGATTTGACAATTCCAGGGTGGCAGATAACATATATAAAATAGATAACCTAAGGTATTGTGGCTAGAAATCATGAAATATATAGAATAATAGGGTTAATTTCAAAATAAAATTTGATATGGGCTCCGTGAAACGAGTAGGATAGAATATTAGTTGTTTTGTAGACCAAATATTATTGATGATAAGGTTTATTAGTGTTGAACGATATGTGGGAGGTTGGGAGGCCTCATCAGAGTCACATTAGTTGGGAGGTGGGGAGTCTGTGTTGGGGTTATGTCGATAGGGTGGTGGGTTGTGTAATTTAAATATCCTTTGTGAGAGGAGGAGGATCACCAATGTAAGATATGTGAAGTATAGTGTATGATCGTGAATAAGGGAACCTCAAGAAGAATGGAATTTTGGAAAGAGAAAAAGTGAGACACATGAAGTTTGGATGAGGGATTGAGGGGGTATTTCTATGGTTATAAAAAAACTATGAATCTAGATTATAGATTTCCATTATTATAATAAATCGATGTAATAAATTCATTATTGTAGTGTTTGTTTATAGTCATCACATCATACAAAGTGTAATGGTTAAGTAGAGAGATGATATTTATTAAAATTAATACATATTAGATTTCACAAAAAGAGAAGATATCATTGGCAGGATAGAAGTTATGGATTGTAAGAAACACATCGTTAGTATGAATGAGAGTTATTCATAAAAACATTATACTTTCATTTTGGGGAAAATTCAAATAATTTGTTATTTAGGATGATAAATAGTTTCCCTAGGTAAAAAAAAAATTTTTTATAAAATTGTGTAAGGGGGGATAAAATTAAACATTTAAAGTATATTCACATTAAAAATAGTATGGTCTAATGAATATTAAAATGTCTCGATAAAACACATACAAAATTGGTAAAAAAGGTGTCAAATGATACTGAGATAATGATCAAAAAATGACCATTAAAATACAATTAAATGGAATATATTTTTTATATTTTCATGTAATATTTTATTAAATACACCATATATATATATATGTTATGAATCACAATATCAAACATGTCACATGGATTTTAAAATAAAACCAAAGGAACTCTTACTATTAGTCTTGAATTCCACAAAAATTATTTAACATCATGTAAAAACAATATAAATATTTTCATAATTAATTTAATAATCATATTGATTCAAAAAAAATTATAATTATCATTTAAAATATTTATCAACATTTATATTGGTTTGTTTTGTACTATTTTCCCACATTGGGTGTTTATATTTTTTAATCGTTAATCTAGTTTCATATGAGCAGTGTTAGTGTTATTTTTTCTCTAAATTTTTATCATTAAATGTTTATTAATGTTACTATATTGAATTATTTTTAATTACATATGAATTCAATAATTCCCTTTAAAGAATTCTTATTTTTATTTTTTAAGATGAAATCGATAATAAGAACACTAGGGTGATTTTATTTACTAATAAAATTTGTTTTTCCAATTATTGAGTTAAATAATTATTTATCCATTAAATACCCAAAAAATATTCAATTAAATTTATATACCATATTTTACCAATACATATGTTTTCAAATTCATCCATGATATAATTTTGTCATTTTTTGTTAAGTAGGTGTTCAACATGCCCCAATGGTGAACCTGTGATGATTAATTGATGATCAGTGCATGATTTGGATGGAATATAATTTTTCATGAATAATAATGCACATATTTAGTGGTTATTGGATTTATATTAGAGTATTTTAGTTAATTAGTTGATCATTTTATGGATATGAAAATATAATATAATAATAATTTATTATTTTTTCTTTTTAGTTTTTTTTTCACATGGATAGTTTTATAAAAAAATTATCATTCATATTATTAATAGGCTAGTCAATTTTTATTTAAAATTTTATTCATATCATAAACATAGTATTAATTATTTAAAACCATTGTAATTACCATCCATGTTAAGTGTTTATAAAATGCAAAATGGAAATTGATCATTCCATGGAGGTGATAGTCCACACATAGACCTGGGTGATTATTTATTTTTCCCTAGAATATTTAAAGAGATTAATATATTTTTTCATTTTTGAATCTGAAAAATTTTCAGAGAGGAAAATATATATATTAAATTCCCTATAAGGTCTATCATTTTTTTTTGTGATAATGAAAAATGTAATATGTTACATTGTTGAGGATGTTGTCCACACAATGAATAATTTGTGTCTAAGTTTTTATTAACTGAATATAGAAGAGTGGTTAATTATTATACCATCATTTTAATAACATAAAAGTATAAAAATTTACATATGCTGTAATTATAATATTTTGATTGGAGATTAAAGGACGAGTAAAAGAACAAAAAAATTTTTGAAAGAGGGAGGAGATATTAGAATTATATACCTTACTATAGGGATTATCTCTTTTGGGAAAAGGATTAATCCATTCATGGATTTTATTTGGAGAATAACTAAATTATATTAAAGAGAATATGAGTGCAAGGGATATTTTTTGACATTTTTTTAGCAGAACATAATGGGTTTTGGTGTGAGGGAAAATGAGTATAGAAGTACCCCATTTTTAATTGAAAAGAGATTAACTGTTTATAAATACCAAAAAATAAATAATAGGAAATAAATATCATGGAATATGGCTTGAAAATTGATAAATAATAGTGATTCAATTAGATAATTCTAAAATACGCATCAAAAACTATATTTGAACCATTATTTTACCATGTTTCAAGCTATTTACCCCTTGAAAATTTTCTTTTTTCTTTATAAGAATGGACTGTGGTAATTATTTATTATATAATGTAACTTATTATTTATAACTAAAAATGAGGTGTGGTATGTTAGATAATTTGGAACCACTAATTATTAATTTTAATTCAATTTAATTTTATTCCATTTATAAAAGTGAAAATAATAAATTTTGAAATATTAATGTAAAATGTATTAAAAATAATTTTTAGAAAATAATACTTTTGTGCTAAAATATAAAAATAAGATTTCAGTTAAATAAAAATAATTTTTTGATATATATAATTTTCGATATAAGACATATTTTATGTTAATAAAAAGGCTTCATATGTTTTATTTTATTCTTATATCCAGTGATGTTATAATAACAACAAAACAATGATAAATAATATATTACATTATTGAAAAAATCATTTATTTTACAAAAATACCTAAAATAATTATATAATTATATTATTAATATGAATAATAAAAAATTGAATCTCAGTATGTGAAATAAAAATATTTGAAAATTAAACATTTAAATATATTCCAATATATATCATAAACTAGTTCACATTGGAAAACTGGCATTTAAAATGTCAACTATTATTAAATAGTATTTTATATCAATTAAAAAATAATTTATTGGTGATATATTAATCATATGATAAATATATATTATAAATATTTAATCATAATGTATTTATATTCTTGAAATAAAATCAAAATATGAGAAAAATACATTTGTAAAAATAATATAAATTTCTATATTGTTATATAAATTCTATTTTAATTTAATTAGAAATAAAAGTTGATATTATTTTCATTATAAATCTATTTTTTAATTTGGAATCTCTTTTTTTTCCCACAAATTATGAAACTAGTATTATAATATTATATTAAATAATTTTATTTCTATTAAAAATTATCAGGATTTTTTTAAGTTCAATGTTTCTTATATAGAAAGATATACAACAAATTATTTATTTCATTAAATATATTCCAAAATATCAGGTTTTTATATTCTTCTATTTTTATTCACTTCCACATAAAACATCATCGATCATCAAAGTCAATGTCTTGGGTTATAGGGTGAAAAATAATTATTTATAAAATATTTATAATTAATTTCTCTAAAGTAATATTAGGTTGTTTAACAGAAGATAACTCACACAAAATACCTATAACCAGAACCCCACGGAAATCATTACTTGTCTATTTTACCAACTATAACACCTTTTATTACATTATTAAAACATCTAAGATAACCCATTCAATTTCATCTAATTTCTATAAAAAAGAAAAATGACATATCTCTTTATTTTCTCCAACCCTAACCATCTTTGATTCGACCAACGCCTATTGATAGGATTCATTACACATGGTAGTATTAATTTATTATATAAGTTAAACATAAATAACTAGATACGTCATGTAGGACAATGAATTGTTTTTCTTGTTTTTTAAAATTTATCAATGTTTTTTTCCTTTAGAATTATGCATATTGGATGATTATTTATTAATGATTTTGATGGGATCATAAATAAATATTCCATTTCTAGGGATAACCGAATCCATATACCCTATAAAATAGCTACCTCACTCAAATTTCCTCATACTATAAGTGAATTCTCGATCCCCATGGGATTGTAAATAGTACTCGGGCAATAGAGAAACAATCGAGGGAATGATTTCACCTATCCTAGTTAAAAACATGGAATATATATATATATATATATATATATATATAATAGTGAAATTTTTTATGATGTAACATATGTCATAACTCAGTGATGTAAGTGGAAATGACTCAAAAACTATTAGAACATCCCAAAGTACATGTATAAAATCAAATATAAATAAAACAAAAACTGACTAATCTATGTGATAGTGTAGGAAACACTCACAATCACACAAACAGATACCCTAAAAAAGATGAGAGAAACCTCACCGCCTCACTGTGGTTATTTTACATTCTATACATTAAATGTAATAAAATGGTTTATGCACCATTGAAGGGGTGAAAATTTGTAAGCTAATAGGATATATAGGATCCCATCAGGTTTTCCATGACATGTCTCTATACAATAATATTAATATTCTCAACTTCAAATAAAATATTTAATTATAAATAATAAAATGGTTTTTATATATAATTCATGAGATAATTACTTTTCCCATTTTTAAAATTTCTAAATTAATCAAGGAAAAATAGTTTCAAAGAGTTTAATATATATAAATATAAGCAGTCGTATCAAATAAATGAATGTATCACATGCCATTTTGATCCCATAAAAATCAAAATCAAAGGTAACTTCATTCCAATTATATCTAAAGGTTAGGATTGTAGATGAATCTTATTAAATTCAATGACTAGGGAAAAATCAATTCCATATAGAACAATAATTTGGTGAATAGAAACACCCCACGAGTCAATTCAATAACAATGTTAATATTATTCCCCATGAAAAATGGTCCAATGTAATAGATAAATTCCCCATGAGTTGACCCCCAACCCCCGAATAATACAGGGTTGAAATCCCAATGTTAGACCTTCCACCTAAATAACCAAGGGTTCCAATGTGATGCATTTTCCCAACCATTCATTGAAATCTGTTTTATAAATAATTTTAAAAAAACTATTAAAATACAATTTATATTATCAAATTAAGGGAAACAACATTTTTATTAAAAAAAATTTGTATAGGAAAAAACTAATCAATCAATCAAGAAAATTAATTTATAAACCAATTTATAAAACTATAGTAGTTATGTTCATCAAAAATTGGCTATATATAGAACCACCTACCAAAAATTCAGGTCTTATATGCCCATAAAGGGATATAATGACAAAGAAGAAGGCTTGGAGTGTCCCAATGGATGGTGATCATGGATAGACCAAGATTGAAGGCTTGAGGTGTCCCAGTGGTAGCACAATGAAAAAAGATTTGACAGTTCAGAATGATGTCGTGTTGTTCAAATCGGTTGTGAATCATGATTCCCAGAGCATCGAATCTAATTTAAGGCTAGTTCTACAGTTTTATTCAAAGGATTATTCTAGTCTTACCATTGTTTTCCCCATATCTGAGGTCATCTGTGAATCTTAGAATTCTCTTTGTGATGTTTGAGGCATGTGGAATACTGAGCCTTCTAGGTCTGATTCATGGCCACTGTCTCAGAATGTTGTTGATGAATTCAAGAAATCATATATCCTTGATCCATGATTGATGAATCAGAGTGATGTTTTGAAGATCTTGAATGGAGTTTTTAATGTGCCGGTCTAGAATGAAAGTTGGTTTGGGGTGGAACGATCTCCCTAGGTTCCTCCCTTTGCATCCTTCATTGACTCCAGTGTCGGTAAAATTTCCAGAAAGTTGTAATTAGACCATGTTGAGGCTAACCCTGATGCGTTTTATGAGATAATTACAATTAGTAATAATTAGTTGATTGTGCATATTGTTCTTCCAACGGGTTAAGGGTCTTTGAATTTTTATGATTTGGTCATGTAGATCTCAATTTTTGTAAGTCTTTTCTGATTAGAAATGTGTATCTCTTGGCCATAGTTATATTCATTTTCTCTTTTTTTTTCAGATTAATTCAAAATTCCTGTGTGGAGCATCTAATTTCTATCTTTTATGCTTGTACAAATTCACATTCATGGATGTTCCATGGATTTCAAGGCTTCACGTACAAGGAATGATATTACTCAAATTTTGGTTTGATTGTAAGGGCATAATTGGTTTTATTGGCACAAAAAGATCCTGCAGGACATTTGTTTGTTATTTGGGACTCCTATATGCATTGACAAAGAAACTGAGGATGTTGGGTTTCTGCACCTTTCCAGAATGTTGGTAGAGATTGATCTTAGCCCTATCTTGATTTATAAGGAAACTATTTCCACTCCAACCGATAATATTAAAATTCATGTTGAGTATAAACGAAATCCTCTATAATGTAATGAATACATGGATGGTGGTCATTCTTAGGAAGTTTTCTTGAGGAACTTCTCCTATGTGATATGTGGGATGAAAGGTAATCTATCTAATATCTGTAGAAGAAAACCAAAGAGGAAGTATGTGGGTTTATCAAGTGAGGATGTTCTCAAAAATCTGTCTTCCTATAAGGCTAATATTTTGGTATCAGAAATTGGTCTAGAAGTCCCCAATGTGAATGTTATGGGACTATTGGTAGATAAGTCCCCGAATAGAGACAATAGTTTTCCCTTTAATACGGGTGTTAAATGTTATTAAGAGGTTAATTTTGATGATGATTGTGTTATCACTCCTATTTCTACTAGAGAGACTACCGCTATTGATGGGTCTCATGTTTTCAATCAATCTATAGATGTTTTTCATAGTGCAGGTCTGTAGGATGATGAGATTTTTTACTTGGAACGTAGAAATAGGGCCTCTCAGTATGTTGATTTCCTTCAAGAGATTTAGAAACATTTTCATTATTCTCGGATATCTAAGAAGTGGGATGAAATCTTTGAGCTAGAATAGATGGATGATTTCACCACTAGGTAGGCAACAAAAAAAGGTAGTCATATCTCTTTTAAATATAAACTCTTATCTACAAAATAGAAGTTGAGTGATATTATGTATTCTATTACTTATCCCCCAATACAAAGGTTGATGATGGAATATTCTAACTTCCCTCGCACTGTGTCCACCAAATATACATCTAAGTTGTCAAGTATGTTCAATCCTGATATTCTTAAGATCGTCAATTAAAAAAAGCCCCTATATGATTTGGAAACCGCAGAGGATTCTGACTACGGGAATGAAATGTATTATTATGACATGTAACCATTTTTTATGGATAAGGGAAATTAACAATGTTTTACCCATTCCATATCCCATGTACAATTGATTTTATTTTAAAAAAATGTTAATAAACTTTTCTTTTTGCTGGAATTAGGGTATAAAATTAATGAATCCATATAACTAATTCTCATATAAAAATTCCTTCCTATAAATATGAAATTTTTGAAGATAGAGGAAAAATACATACCAAATAAGAACCTCACATTCCCTACCACATCCAACACAATGGTTGGCCTACAGATAATGATCACTAATCAGATCTTGAACGAATCAAGTGGAATCAACATCACATACCATATGATCTATAAATGTAACGAAACATCACTATCACGATCCAATGTAACAATGAAATAGATTTATTACACACATTGAGAAATTCAATTGAATTATAACAATGAAAAATCACTTAAAAAATGATTTATAAGGAGTGGTAGTCTCTAAAATTTCCTAGGATACCTCCTAGGTCAAGAGAGAAGATGTTGCAACTGAATGAAACCAATATCATCCATGTACATCTCTAATAATTAGTTTAAGTGAGATTTATATCGCATGAAATATATTTTCAATTTGTCTAATCCACAAAACCCAAGTTGGATAAAACAACCATAACATTTTTGTTAAATTTATAATTTTAACCATTACAAAGTTTGTAATGTACATTTATAGTGTGAAAGCATCATGCCTTGTACGAGTTCACGAAATCCTCTCAGTGATTGATAAACTATTTGAATATATTTTTTTCTTGGTGACTTAAAATATTTCATGAAATTTAATAATCTCACAATGTTTAATATTCTCACTCTCTAAACCAAACTCACAAAATCTTTGTGGTGACCAATAAATAGTGTGTAAACACATTACATGGTTTCAAATTCCAATGAAGATAGTGAAAATCACTCTTTCTATAAAAAAATAATAAAACTTTTGATTTCACCAAACACTATTTGGACCTCACACATTATTTAACAAATTTATACCCATAATCCCTTAATTCAAACAAACAGACATCCTTACCCTTTATTTCATTATCACCAAAAAATTCATTCCATCAGGAGGTGTTTGAAAAAATGACCAATCATGTCAGGAAATTTTATGAGATAATAGAAACACATTAATGTTGTAAAGAGATGTTAAAATTCCCCACTATATGATTTTATGGCCTCAATAAATCATATAGAATAATAATATCTGTAAAATAGGTGTTCCCACTAATCCTTAATCAAATATCCACACTCCAATTTCTTGTATAAATATGATTTATGAAGCAATATCACTCTGATAAATGGAATTAACTTCCCATGAAATACTTTCACAGGAGAGTCAATGATCTCTATTAGCTATTTTATAACAGAAACATCTAACTCTAACCTAATATCATCACAACATAGATCATGAGAGTGATCACTATGGTATTTCCTAAGCTATGATATATGGAAAACATAATAAATACATATCAACTAATCAAGAAATTATAACTGATAAGCAACCATAACAATCAGTAAAATGACCTAAAATGAACCAACATATGTTAGAGAAAACAATACTTTTTTATATAGGTTCACAATGACCTAACTGAGTAAAATCCATTATGAAATTATGGCCACCATAGAATAAATCCAAAAAAATATGCCACCAATCAGCTAAATATTTCATTCGACTCGAACATGTAACCCAAAAATTATTTACATAATTAATCCTCGTTGATGTCCTATGAACAAGACTCATCCCCACAAAATAATCTTCACCAACCTATTCCCAATAAAAAAGTGATCAAGTTTGGTGACCATAAAATTACTCGAAGGGAGCCATTCTTCTCAACAACTAAAAACTATTGTTAGAAGAATAAACATCTATCCCAAAATTTATATCTCCTGATCAACCAAAATCTTATATATTATCAAATATAATTTCCTCTAGGATCAGAATATCATGTTGTGTTTGGCCATCTGTATGTTGGTGGTAAACATTACTTGGAGACATCATCAATTTTTTTAGTAAATCTATGATCATTGTATGAAATAATTGTAGATGGATCCCTATAAAAACTCATAATATCGAACACAGACTTCTTACTTAGATCATTAACATCTATAGTGTCTATGATCTTGATGAAATGAGTCTAATTCACAACTGATCAATCACTAAATAGATAAAATTCCACTGTTGGAACAACTTTGTGTATAAGTTTGTATTTGTTGTCAATAGTTGTCAATGAAGATCAAAATAAAGGAGATCAAGAAGTACTCCAATGAAATGGAGGAATAGAAGATCAAAATAAAGGAGATCATGAAGTACTCTGATGAAGTAGAGGAATGGTAATTCAGACGATTGTTGTACTGATCATAATTTCAAAGAACATGTGTTGAAGGTGATATATTGTTTACAACAATGAAGAATGTGGGGTGTAATCTATTTGGGGATGATTAAAGATGAATAGGGTTTTTTGATGAAGACCATGAAATTCCTCATTATTGCATGAGAACCATGGGTTTTTTGATGATGACCATGAAATTACTCATGATTGCATGAGAACCATGCAAGATACTTCTTGACGAATTAAATCATATGGTTTTCCTGAAGTAGATCATGACGGTTGATGACAAAAAAAATGTGCAAATGATTGGAATTCTAAGATGGTTGTGTGGGGATTGGAATTATGAGATAGCCATGAACATCACATTGTCATAGAAGATGATGATGCTAAAGTTATTCATTCAATGAATACATATCACAATAGTGGAGTTCGTGATAAAAGAAGAAGAGTTGCTGAAGGATACAGACCACCAAGAAGAAGTGATTTGGAGGTGATCATGCTTTTTGAAAAAGCAAACAAACGACATACAAATTTGTTGACAAAGGAGGTTCCATAGTGGAATTTTAAGTTCATGGTCTGTGGATAATGATCCTTTTTTTATTTAAGGAACATCGACAAAGGAATGGATGATCTCGAGGCGGAGAAAAATAGAAGATACAAGGTGGTGCCGTTTCACAGTGTTTGCCAAATTTTTGGGCATGAAAATCAAAAAATTATGAAAAGTGTTTTTGGAAAAGGGACATGTGTGCCGAGGTCTTGGAGGATAGGAAACTTGCATGCCATATGTTTTTTTGAAGATCAGATCATCAAAATTTGGCAAAGGGATGAGGGTCGCGCATGTTTTGGCAAGGTCACGCAGGTGACTTGCGCGCCGTGAAGAGACTTGCACGCCGATGCCTTGGAATCTTGATATCTTGCACGCTTATGGGTTTTCAATATCTCAAGATCAAAATTTGGAAATGGAAATAGGTTCGCGCAAGTTTGGAATTTGGTCGCACAAGTGACTAGCAGGGGAAGAGACCTACGCACCGAGACTTGCGCGCTGATGGTTGAATTACGTGCCATCGCGAAGGGTGGTCAAATTGCCTAAAAATACTGGACCCCCCTCCTCATTTCCTACAGAGCTCAACACTTAGAGAAAATAAGAGCTCTCATCGTGCAGGTGTAGGAGTCGTGCAAGTGGTGTGTGGTCACGCAAGTGGTTTGGAGAGACTTGTGCACCAGCTCTTAGATGTTGCGCACCAGTTGATGGCTGCATGCCCAAGGTGATTTGGTCGAGAAAGGAAGTGAGTCGCACAGGTTTGAAGTTCAAGAAGGCAGTGTCGCACAGGTTCTTTGGTGACACTTGCGCACCAGTTTGGACTTGTGCGCTGAAGACTTGCATGTCGTATTGGGACTTGCACGTCATATTGAGACTTGCACGCCGGGCTTGAAAAGGAGCGCTAGGTGGTGTTGGAGCGCGCCTGCCTTTCTGGAGCTGCACGGGAGATAAAAGATTTCTTGATACTTTCGGTGCAAAGTGAGATTAAAGAGGAAATCTGAATGATAAATTCATCATCTCATGCATACATGGAGAATTGATTCTGACAATGCCAAGTAAGATGAGCTTCACTTATTGAGTAATCACATCAGTGGTTGTGATTCACGTAAACGAAGAAAAGAGGATCTAGTGTATTAGTCATTTCACTAAAGAAGAAGGTTTGAACTAAAAAGAGCATAAAATCTGAACACTGATGTAAGAAAAGTCTCATGCTGAATAGGAGACAAAGAATTCAATGCAAATCTATTGATGAGACATTCATGTCTATAAACTGAGTGTGAATTCACCAAGGGCAGTGAGCCAGGGGGAGTCAACGGGAGTGACCTGAGGGAAGCAGTGAGTTGTCCTTGAACCTTTGTAAAGGCAGTGAGCCTCAGACAGAGTGACTGTGCCTGAACCATTGTAATCCACCGCTAGTAAAGATTAGTTGAATTTGGTATGACCGGAAACGTTTCGGCATATGCTCCTTGGACGTAGCCCTTAGTGTTGAACCAAGTAAAATTGCTGTGTTATCTCATTGCATGTGAATGTTTCATTGCTGATCATATACATCATATAGTTTTAAGTAGATCTTACCAACGCGGGAACACGATCCACAACTTTAAGAAAAAAAATTTAACACCTTGATTTACCTCTCCCCTCTCAGGGTGTCCCGGGGTCTTATATCCACCCCCATGCAGTTTGTGGTATTCCAACAATAAATTTCATGGCCACCTCTTCCCATTTCATAATTGTCCCTGAATATGGATACATTAAACCTGATGGTTTTATATTATCTCCAATTATCTATTGGAATGAGTAATTGTGGGACACGTAAACAACAATGTCACACTTTATACTTTTCCACCAAAATAATCATCTATGTCAGAAATCATCTTTGTACTTCATGGATGAATGGCCTGTGAAGAACAATGATAATAAAACATGACTATGAAGAGATAAACCAATAAGAAATTTTCTCTCCACTCTAAATGGTTTCTCGAATTCCTATAAAAATTTCATTTTACTAATGATTCTACATAATAGAATAAAGTAAATATGATGATAGCTAAAATTTTGTTAGAATAATACCTAATACATACTCATCATCATCCAGATGAAAATGAGTGAATATCCTGATATGGTTTCTCTCCTACAATGATTTTAGAAGAGAATATGAGAGTACTAATATTGTTATAGTGTTTGAACAAAAATTCCCTTTCCCTAGGGTGTAGGTGATGTTTTTGTCAAACATTAAAGGGTTTTCCACCCACTATCTCTATATGATATTGTAGTATTTCTAATAAAATTTATATCTCAGACTATTATGGTTCAAAAAGAAAATAATCCACTCCCAAAAAGTTAGTTATTATGACACTTATGTGAACTCATAATCATGTAACCTCTAAATCATGAATGAGATCATTATTATCATGTGGATAAATCTAGTGATATCTAGAAGACACCACGTGGTCATCTTGCATATGGACACAATCCAAACAAGAACCATAAGATTTATATAATTCCACGTAATCCTTACCAATCCTAGGTATTATAAAAATAAGATATGATTTTAGAATTCCATTAAAATCATCAAAGGAAAACTGACACATAACATCCCATATAAATGTCACCCCATTACCAGTAAGAGATGTCAAATGTGAAATCATCATTAAAAAATTATCGATGAATCATTGATATTTTTTCAAAATACTAATTAATATCTAAATATCCAACATATTTCATGGATATTCCTATTATAACACAACCACTAACATCTCAGAATCAACTCATAATCCATGCCCAAATATCATGTTCCCCACTAACTTCACTCACTTGATCCATAAATAACATTTGAGAATATTTTCATACAAATGGTGACTCATCGTGATTTCAAAAACCAAATACAAGTAATTCTCAAGCTTATGATTAGATGTCAAAAAATTGAGATATCATCCATGTAACACCCCAGGTAAATAAAGAATATGACAATTTTATATTTATCCATATTTATTTGAATAAAATATTAATATTACTTTAAACGGGATGCTATGCTCGATGGCGTACCCAATACGCAATAACGAGTTTCTTAGGAATCTTACCTTGCACTCTAATTATAAAATAATATTATTTTAAATGGTAGTTAACACCTAGTTGTTGTGATGGCGGGAATGAATATAACTAACTACAAAATGATTATATATGTTTGTCAAATATTTTTACTTTTTACAATAAATGTTATAGGATTAAAAATGCGATTGAATCCAATTTTAAGCGTAAATATTCTAATATTCTTTAAAAGGTCGATTAACAGTCTTTTGAAGGAGAACCTCCTTTAAATCAAATTTTTGACAATTTTCTGTGTTATATTTGAAAAAATAAATTCTTCTTTAGAATCGGGACATCAAAATTTACTTTGTGTAAATTTTTCGTATTTTTCCGAAAAAGTTCAATTTTTAATGAATAGTGAAAAATGTTGTATTTTAATTCAAAAACTATTTTAATCTAATTAATTTATATGATTATATTATCTATTGAATTGGTTTTATAGGGAAATTAGAATATATTTTTACCATTTAATCTAATAGTGGTCATTGGAATTAATTTCACTTTGAAATCGGACTTAAACTAGTGTCAATCTTTTGATAGATTTTGTTTTATCAAAACACGCTATTTGTTTTGACAGCGGGAATTAATTATTAAATTAATTAATGCAACTTATATGTTTTGAATTTTTGTAAAATAGACATCATTTTTGAATTCGTAATATCAAATATTTCTTAGGGTGAACTTTTGGTAATTTTCTGAAAAACTTCATTTTTTGATGAATAGTGAAACCACTAAGTGGTACTTATAAAAAATGATTTTCTGTTTAAATGAAATTTTTCCATCTTTGTGTTTTGAATTTCAAAAATCCAACATACATGGTTGTCATTGAGATGTAAAATGTGGTTCAATGGGATTAAAATAATTTTTGGTGAATAGTAACTTATTAAGTTTTTAATCGCGATTAGAGGTAATTAGTGTAGTTTAAGGTAAGAAAAATGTTTTAATAAAATGAAATGACCTAGAAACATGTCGTACCCTCATTGTATGTGTCATGGCCGACCAAGACAATCCATGGGTCATCTTGGGGACCCCATGGAGCCACATTGGATGGAAAATGACATAAATAACTTTTTATTTAATGTTAAAGTAAAAATGACACAAACATGAGATGTTTTACTAAAAAGATTTTTACATGGGGTTATAAAAGTCATATTTTTGACTATAAATAGTCATTATAAATATAAACATATTTCCTACATCATGATATTTTTTTTATAATTTTGAGACATTAAATTTATTAAATTATTTATGACATCATGATGATGCACTGATTACCTCATTAATAAAGGATTTAAATAAAATGGAAAGATAATGTATCATCTAAGACCTACACATGTACAAAACCTGTTTTATGGGTGTATTTATAAACCTTATCAAATTATCCTAGAAACACACTAATGTGGGACCATTAAAATCCGAAACGCATTCTAAAATAAAGTAACATTTCTTTGCTTTTCAAGAGTGTCCCTCCCCTCCACTTATAAAAGGCCCCCACCTCTACCTCCTTACCCACACTTACAAAGCCTATGGCTCGGCCAAACCCTTCCCATTTTGTCTCTCCACATCCCTATATAACTCCTTGAAGCCTCACATTGGGCATAAGTCTTCCCAAGGAAGCCTTTGAGCTCAAACCAATGGGAGTTACCCGATTTTAAGGTAATGTCTTCACTTGTGTCCTTTTGTTTTATTTTGATTATCCATCCCCCTAAACTCTTTTTATTCATCTATTTTGTAACAACTACAGTATCTTCAATATACTAGGATGTTGTTATAAGAAGTATTAGAGATACACTTACACAAACCTTCGTCTAATGGTTAAAGCACATACTGTTTATGTGGTTGGCGATTTTCTGCCACACGAAACGATGATTGTTCAATATTCTTTTAACACCTTTAAAGGTAGACATTATGATGTCACTGTATTTTATATATGATATATATATGGTAATTATGTTTACTATATGCTTCTTTATTTTATATTTAACACATACCTTTATTCTTTTCATGTTGTGTAAATGCGATAATTTCATATGGGGAAGTGCGGACTACTGCCCCCTCAAGTGATATGACTCGTACATGAAATACATGGAATGTATAAAGAATGAAAATAATGAACATATGTGACCTATATAACATATATATTATACTATAATTATAATATTTATATATATATCATTTATTTTTAATTCCATTAATATGAAAAAGAAAAAAATGAAAGTAGCGTTCATGCGTACGTACGGCCTACCGTCTCCGTGAACGGTGCTTTTTGTTTTTTTATCTCCAAATGATACGGAATAGTATAAAATGAATATTTACTGGATATATATTATATATATGATATATAAATCATGATTATAACTCTGGATATAATTGATACATGAACAACTTGTAATTATAAAAAGCATATTTTGACTCAAGTACCAATGATCGTTTAAACGACCGTTATTAACTACAATAATTAAATAGTGTTAATGACATGGTAATAAGTGATATAAAATGAATAATGAACTTGAATAAGGTTCTTAAGGAAGTATAAATTAACTAAAGTTTATTATTCAGGAGATTAAAGAAAGATCGAGTCAAGTCGGACCCGAGGTAAGGGATCCTACTCCTCTCTTTCTTTTTAAGTACACTCTTTTATGTCATTCCGTTTAAGCTCATCTTTCTTGTGATTGGGATGTTATTTTATATTAATCTTACTGTAATTTTTATTTTCATGTGATGAGATACCCTATTCTATCCCATCAATCCATTTTGGAAGTTTTGAGTGGTGCAGTTAGGCAGCCGAATTTTCGTAAGAGATCAAACCACTCTCTTTCTTTTTAAGTACTCTCCTTTGTGTCACTTATGTTATTCTCCACTTTGTTATTTTGGGGGATGTTCTTTTATATTACCCTTGCTGTAAACTTTATGTTAATATGATGAGAGACCCTTTTTGATCTCATCAATCCATTTTTGTATGTTTTAAGTGGCGTTGTTAGGCTGCCGAGTTTTCGTATGGGATTTTTCATCTCACTTTTATTCTCGTGAGATTTATGCTACATTTTCCACAAATTCCTTTGAGTGGGGTATTTACTTACCATTATTTTACTCATTGTGTCATATAATTTAATTTATGAGTATTTACATCAATGTTTTATTGTCCTTCTTTCACGGGGTGTATGTTTCGAAGGATACCCATGTCGGTAAGGGAACCTTTCACCCTCCTCTTTTAAAAGTCTTCTTTTGTTATGTCTTTTAATTCACATAATATTATGTTGGGATATGTTCTTCTATAACCTTATTTATGTAAATTTTATTTCCATGTGATGAGATACCCTTTTTATCTCTCATCAACTGATTTTCTGAATTTTGAAGTGATGCCGTTAGGCTGTCGAATTTTACCAAGGGAACTTTTCAACCCAATTTCTATTTCTTTGGGTTCAACATGTAGTTATCGAATATGTCATCCTTTGAATATGTGTGAATTATATTTTATTTTTTTACACTTAATATCCACTTATATTGGGTGTATTTATATTTTTCACACATAATTTTTAGATTGATTTATCCTTAATTTAAGGATACCTTTTTTTATAAGGTATTTCATCGCATTTTACATTTCTATTGAGACTTCATTGTTGTTATGAACCAATTGACTCTTATAGGTGTATATACTGTCCTTTGGAATATTATATCATGAATCCATTTATTCTCATGATATTATAAATATCTGATTAAATGTTATTCCTCAATTATTATATTCAAGTGTCTCTAATTTTGGAAAAAACCCTTTACCCAAAATATCGGTTTAAATGTTTTAATGATTTGTTATTATAAATGTTTTCAGAATGGTTTTATGAATTTATTTATATGGATATTAATGGTTTAAAATGATAAAAGATTCAAGGTGGTATGGGACACTTTGATTCAAAAATCTCTGTATTAAATGTTTTAAATGGTTTTGAAAATGATTTTAAGAATTGATTCAATATTTCAATATCTTAAAATCTTATATTGTTTTTTCAATGTGGGAATGTTATATTTCCTTTATGCTTAATTTATGTGCTATGATTATGTTATGGTTCTTGGGAATTATTATGAAGAAGGGTGGTTCCGTGATAAACTAAGGGCGGGTGAGCCTGATATAGCTCTCCAATGCATTGGGTAACCTGAAAGAGTGAAACATTAAGGTTTCTCCGAAGAGATTTAGGGAATATACTATGGTGGGTATTCCAAACATAACCAAGAGGGTTACTCCCTACGTAAGAATGTTATGAATTCCTCAATTAATGTTTATGTCTTATGATTTCTATGATTTATTCATGATTTGATGAGGTATGTTAATGTGCTTATCTTTTATGAGTAATGTATGATTTCATTGATTCTTATATGTACATGTACTCATGTTTCCTTTATATATATTTTTATATCCCTTATTGAGATTTTTATGCTCATCCCATGTTTTTTTGAAATTTTTTTCATAGGTCAAGGGAAAGGTGCATGATATGATGATAGTGTCAAGGAAGTGTCAAGAAGGAATCCATGTTTTATTTTAAATATGTTTTCGTTGATAGGATAAATGAATACTATCTTTATGTAACCACTTTTTTTGAATGTGGAATGTAATGCATGTTTATGATCCAATTCTCTAAAACTCTATACCTGAAAATATCCTCAATGTTTAATCTTGTATTAACTTAAGATTAAGTAAGGTTTAAGGCTAGAGCCTTATAGTTGGTATCAAAGGTCGGTTTAGATAACTTTAGAGGTTAGGGTATTTTCTAAGCATAAGTGACATTACCATAATGGTTAGGATTTCAGAAAGAGTCCATGTTTTAGATAAAGTGAATAAGTAAGTATATCTTAGTCGTTATCTTCCTCATTAGTACATGATGGTTTTGTTGATATACTCACACTAACATTTCTGTTTTTAGTGAATGGACGGATCTAGCAGGCACCAAAGTGGCAATAGGTTTGAAGAAAACTGTGGTGGTTCTCTGATTAAGAGACTGGATGAAATGGGGTATTCAATGAGGAAACTCATGGTTGTTCTAAGCCAACTATCAAGGAGTCATGATCATCCACATGAACCTTGGTATGTTCTGTAATGCATCATGTATGACATAACCAATTGATGTGGAAGTTCAGGTAATAATTATAAAGGTAACAATTAGGGTTTATATGATCCTTACTTTTGAGGTAATTATGGATTATTATATGTTATGATGGAAAATGAAAGGCATGAGGTTAAATTGAGGTTAAATTATGTTATGGTTATTTTTGATGATTTTATCTCTTTTTGGGAATGAGTTGAGAATTATATAGTTTAGGAAAAAGGACAACATGCAGACCGTGTGACAACCTGTCACATCAGACAAAGCTGCGGGAATCGAACCCACAACCAAAGTGCAACCGGTATTTATCGCCTACCACTGGACTACGTGAAGTCCCTGGTTAGATTGACTGATTCTTTTTAGTTAGATGATTTTATGAATTAAGAGTAAGTTTATTTTGGGTTATATATGGAAATTTATTAACCTATCATGGAGGATATGTGATTAGGTTAATTACTTTTCAATATGAGAATTTAAGAGCAACTGATGTTATTTCGAGATAAAAGTCAATTTTTACCTTGGAAGACTATGTGACTAAATCCTTAAAATATTTGGGTTTCAATCTTAGATTGGTTTACATTGAAGAATTTTATGGAAAAATTGTTTATCGAATGGTTCTCTTTGAACTTTAGGTTTTGTTGGAAAAATTTTGGAGATTAAGAATAGATTTTATTTTTATAAAGGGTTGTCATTTTCTGGATTATCCGATCTTGTACAAACCTTTTTGGTTTTGGTTTTGGTTAAAGTCTAAAGACATGGGAAGTATATAGTTCTCTTTTGTGAATTAGGTGATTCTCAAGAAGTTGATTATAGTACTCTTAATGTGAACGAGTCTTCCTAAATACTCGTCTTTTGGAGAAAATATGAGTTTGTGTAAGGAATCTAATAAAAGTTGAAAGTCAACATGGTAAGTGATTATGTTTCCTTATGAATAAATTCCTCAATAAAAAGTAACTTAAAACAAAAATTTTGTCTATTAACTTTTCTACTGGGGAATCGAATACCGTTTAACCCATCACAAGTTTGTGATTTTCTTGTGGTTAACTTTCTCCGAAACATGTTTTCTATCACTCTCCATCAGAACATGACCCTATGGTTTCTCCTCCATGTCCATGTTTTCCTACACGGAATCCTAGTATGGGTTAACTCGGGTGACCTCTGTACTAATCTTTCTTTATTTTAATGTGATTGTTTTACCGACTCTTGTTCCGATGTGGGACTTTCAAGGATGTTTCCAAGCTCAATTTTAAAATTGCGAGGACGCAATTCCCAAAAGGGGGGAAGAATGTAACACCCCAGGTAAATAAAGAATATGAAATTTTTATATCTATCCATATTTTTTTGAATAAAATATTAATATTAATTTAAAGGGGATTCTATGCTCGATGGCGTACCCAATACGCAACAACGAGTTTCGTGGGAATCTTATGTTTCACTCAAATAATAAAATAATATTATTTTAAATGGTAGTTAACGCCTAGTTATTGTGATGGAAGGAATGAATAGAACTAACTACAAAATTATTATATATGTTTTTCAAATATTTTAAATTTTTACAATAAAATTTAGAGGATTAAAAATGCGAATGAATCCAATTTTAAGCGTAAACATTCTAATATACTTTAAAAGGTTGATTAACCGCCTTTTGAAGGCGAACCTCTTTTAAATCCACTTTTTGACAATTTTATGTGTTATATTTGACAAAATAAATTCTTCTTTAGAATTGGGACATCAAAATTTACTTTGTGTAAATTTTTGGTATTTTTTCGAAAAAGTTCAATTTTTAATGAATAGCGAAAAATATTGTATTTTAATTCAAAACCTCTTTTAATATAATTTATTTATATGATTAGATTATCTTTTTAATTGGTTTTAAAGTGAAATTAGAATATAATTTTACCATTTAATCCAATAGTGGTCGTTGTAATTAATTTTACTTTGAAATTGGACTTAAACTAGTTTCAATCTTTTGATACATTTTGTTTCATAAAAACATGCTATTTGTTTTGACAGCGGGAATTAATTATTAAATTAATTAATGAAACTTATATGTTTTGAATTTTGTAAAATAGACATCATTTTTTTATTCGCAATATCAAATATAGCTTAGGGTGAACGTTTGGTAATTTTCAGAAAAACATCAATTTTTGATGAATAGTGAAACCACTAAGTGGTACTTATAAAAACTGATTTTCCGTTTAAATGAAATTTTTCCAGATTTGTGTTTTGAATTTCAAAAATCCGACATAAATGGTTGTCATTAAGAAGTAAAATGTGGTTCAATGGGATTAAAATAATTTTTTGATGAATAGTAACTTATTAAGTTTTTAATCGCGATTAGAGGTAATTAGTGTAGTTTAAGGTAAGAATAATGTTTTAATAAAATGAAATGACCTAGAAACATGTCCTACCCTCATTGGATGTGTCCTGACCGACCAAGACAATCCATGGGTCAACTTGGGGAACCCATGGAGCCACTTTGGTTGGAAAATGACACAAATACCTTTTTATTTAATGTTAAAGTAAAAATGACACAAACATGAAGTGTTTTACTAAAAAATATTTTACATGGGGTTATACAAGTAATATTTTTGACTATAAATAGTAATTAGAAAGATAAAAATATTTCCTACATCATGATATTTTTTTTATAATTTTTAGACATTAAATTTATTATATTATTTATGACATCATGATGATGCAGCGATTACCCCATTAATAAAGGATTTAAATAAAATGGAAAGATAATGTAAAATATAAGACCTACACATGTCCAAATCCTATTGTATGGGTGTATTTCTAACCCTTATCACCTTTTCCTAGAAACACACCAATGTGGGACCATTAAAATCCGAAACTCATTCTAAAATAAAGTAACATTTCTTTGCTTTCCAAGAGTGCCCCTCCCCTCCTCTTGTAAAAGGCCCCCACCTCTACCTCCTTACCCACACTTCCAAAGCCTTTGGCTCGGAAAAACCCTGCCCATTTTGTCTCTACATATCCCTCTATAACTCCTTGAAGCCTCACTTTGGGAATAATTCTTCCCAAGGAAGCCTTTGAGCTCAAACCAAATGGAGTTACCCGATTTTAAGGTAATGTTTTCATCTGTGTCCTTTTGTTTCATTTTGATTCTCCAACCCCCTAAACTCTTTTTATTCATCTCTTTTGTAACAAATCCAGTATCTTAAATATACTAGGATGTTTTTATAAGAAGGATTGGAGCTACACTTACACACACCTTTTTCTAATGGTAAAAGAACATACTGTTTCTGGGGTTGGCGATTTTCTGCCTCACGAAAGATGATTGTTCAATATTCTTTTTACACCTTTAACGGCGGCCATTATGATGTCACTGTATTTTATATATGATATATATGGTATTTATGTATACTATATGCTTCTATATTGTATATTTAAACCATACCTTTATTCTTTTCATGTTGTGTAAATGTGATAATTTCATATGAGGAAGTGCGGACTACCACCCCCTCAAGTGATGTGACTCGTACATGCAATACATGGAATGTATAAAGAATTAAATTAATTAAGATATGTGACCTATATAACATATATATTATACTGGAAATATAATATGTATATATATATCATTTATTTTTAATTCCACTAATATGAAAAAGAAAAAAATTAAAGTAGCGTTCATGCGTACGTACGGCCTACCATCTCCATGAACGGTGCTTTTCGTTTTTTATCTCCAAATGATATGGAATAGTATAAAATGAATATGTAATGGATATATATGATATATATGATATATAAATCATGATTATAACTCTGGATATAATGGATACATGAACAACTTGTAATTATAAAGAGCATATTTTGACACAAGTACCAATGATCATTTAAACGACCGTTATTAACTAAAATAATTACATACTTTTATTGACATGGTAATATGTGATATAAAAGGAATAATGAACATTAAAAAGGTTCTTAAGGAAGTAGAAATTAACTCATGTTTATTATTCAGGATATTAAAGAATGATCGAGTAAAGTCGGGCCCGAGGTAAGGGATCCTACTCCTCTCTTTCTTTTTAAATACACTCTTTTTTGTCATTCCATTTAAGCTCATATTTCTTGTGATTGGGATGTTATTTTATTTTACTCTTACTATAATTTTTATGTTCATATGATAAGAGACCCTATTCTCTCTCATCAATCCATTTTGGATGTTTTGAGTGGCGCCGTTAGGCTGCCGAATTTTCGTAAGAGATCTAACCTCTCTTATTCTTTTTAAGTAATCTCCTTTATGTAACTTCTTTTAAGCTCCTATATGTTATGTTGGGGGATGTCCTTTTATATTACTCTTTCTGTAAACATTATGTTAATATGATGAGATACCCTATTTGATCTCATCAAGCCATTTTTTGTATGTTTTAAGTGGCGCCGTTAGGCTGCCGAGTTTTCGTAAGGGATTTTTCATCTCACTTTTATTCCCGTGAGATTTATGCTACAGTTGCCACAAATTCCTTTGAGTGGTGTATGTACTTACCATTATTTTACTCATTGTGTAATATAATTTCATTTATGAGTATTTACATCAATGATTTATTGTCCTTGTTTCACGGGGTGTATGTTTCGAAAGATAACCATGTCGGTAAGGGAACCATTCACCCTCCTCTTTTAAAAGACTTCTTTTGTTATGTCTTTTAATTCACATACTATTATGGTGAGATGTGTTATTTTATATTTTTATTGATGTTAATTTTATGTCCAAGTGATGAGATACCCTTTTTATCTCTCATCAACTCATTTTCTGAATTTTTAAGTGACGCCGTTAGGCTGTGGAATTTCACAAAGGGAACTTTTTAACCCAATTTCGATTTCTTTGGGTTAAACATGTAGTTATTGAATATGTCATTCTTTGAATATGTGTGAATGACCGTTTATTGTTTTACAATTAATATCCACATATATTGGGTGTATTTATATTTTTCACACATAATTTTGAGATTGATTTATCCTTAATTTAAGGATACCTTCTCTATAAGGGATTTCATCGCATTTTACATTTCTATTAAGACTTCATTGTTGTTATGCATCAATTCACTCTTATATGGTGTATATACTATCCTTTGGAATATTATATCATGAATCCATTTATTTTCATTATATTATAATGTTCTGATTAAATGTTACTCCTCAATTATTGTATTCATGTGTCTCTAATTTTGGTAAAAACCCTTTAACCAAAATATCGCTTTAAATGTTTTAATGATTTGTTCTTATCCATGTTTTCAAAATGGTTTTAAGAATTTATTTATATGGATATTAATGGTTTAAAATGTTAAAAGCTTCAAGATTTTATGAGACACTTTGATTCAAAAATCTCTTTATTAAATGTTTTAAATGGTTTTAAAAATGGTTTTTAGAATGGATTCAATATTTCAATATCTTAAAATTTTATATTGTTTTTGCAATGTGGGAATGTTATATTTCTTTTATGCTTATGTTATGTGCTATAATTATGTTATGGCTTTGGGCATTGTTCTGAAGATGGGTGGTTCCGTGATAAACTAAGGGCGGGTGAGACCGATATATCTCTCCAATGCATTAGGTAACGCGAAGGAGTGAAACATTAAGGTTTATCTGAAGAGATTAAGGGAATATACTGTGGTGGGTAATCCAAAAGTAACCATGAGGGTTACTCCCTACGTAAGAATGTTATGAATTCCTCAAGTTACCTTTATGTCTTATGATTTCTATGATTTCTTCATGATTTGATGAGGTATGTTAAAGTGCTTATGTTTTATGAGTAAAGTATGATTTCATTGATTCTTATATATACATGTACTCATGCTTCCTTTCCATATATTTTTATATCCCTAACTGAGATTTTTATGCTCATCCCAAGTTTTTTTTAAATGTTTTTCACAGGACAAGGGAATGGTACATGATATGATGATAGTGTCAAGGAAGTGTCAAGAAAGAATCCATGTTTTATTTTAAATATGTTTCCGTTGATGGGGTAAATGAATATTATCTTTATGTAACCACTTTGTTTGAATGTGGAATGTAATGAAAGTTTATGATCTAATTATCTAAAACTCTAAACCTGAAAAGATCCTCAATGTGTAATATTGTATTAACTCAATATTAAGTAATGTTTAAGGCTGGGGCCTTATAATCCATTATCACAAAACATACTCAACGAATATATAATTCATAAAATCCATGCACATTATTAAGAATAAATTGAACAAAGAGATATTCAAAAAGTTCATACCTACTCAAGAATGCTGTCTTAGGTATGTCATATTCATGAAATACGAGTTTATGATATATCGACTGAAGGGTGATCTTCAAAAACAATTGTGTCCTCTTTAACTAATAAAAAAATCATCCATACAATGGAATGGATAAATATTATTAATTTTCAAGGATTTTAACTTGTTATGGTCCACACACAATCAGAATAAACCATATTCTTTCCTGGGAAAAGTAATAAGGGAAACCACTCTATGGAAGGGACGGGTAAGAGAAACTAAATATTCCTTCCATATTGATCTCTACCATCATTGGATGACTAAAATATCCATATAGGTCAAAATAATTAGCTTAAATACTTGTGAACTAATATCCTTTTGAAAAACATAAAGGTTCTTCTGATCCTTCATCTGGTTATTCTTTACATCCTATAGACAAAAAATGAACATTCTTAGAAAAACAATTGGTGTATGCCAACACAAAAAATTCTCCCAGAATCAAATATAGACACACTAGAGACTTCATCTTCATCAGTAAATCTAGATAAATAATCAAAAAGAAGATTTTGCAAAAACACATCCAGTAGAAGATCACATGCATGTCCTCTTATGCCATGAAATACCACCATAACCTGTTGTGACCCTCAATTTTGAACACCATAAACTTCACATTGATACTCTTAGGCATATTGTAGAAATAAAATATCTAATAGATCTTATGTAGGTATTCCCTCCCTTTTTAAGATCATCCATGAAAATAATGTATAATGGATTCTCATGAAAGAACTCCTATAATTGATCCCTCACTCCTCCAACTATAAGATATAACTCAATAGATTTAGTTTGGACTTGTATGACTCTTTGGTAAAGAAAATGTACTATTTTCATTATAGCCTCACTATGTTTTTACTTATATGTGGATTATATATGGGATCATTCACTAAAACATCCTATAGAAACCACAAAACAATTCTTGGAGGCATATTGTTTCACACTAAAATTGAAAAAATGATTAAACTAAAAAAGAAATCATTTCAAACCAGAAAAACCATAAGACAAATCAGATTAATATAAACAAATAAATTCCATAAACAAAACATCCAATATTCCATAGTACATAGAGTCTCAAAATGAAATTATTTTTCCAAAAAATCATCACAACTTACATATCAAGTCATGAAAATCCTATCTCTAGCCTACCAGATGTACGGTCATATAGAAACTAGAGGATTGGCCACTACAGGTACCAAACTGGGGTGGAATCAACATAGATACCCCATCAAATTGGTACCTTATCCAAATTTCCAAATAACTGATGGGTGTTCCCTTTCCAAATGGGATGGAAAATAACACCCCAAAAGGAAACAACTACTAGGCGATGCAATTTTTCCCAATCTAGAAAACTACATGGAATATGCATATATATATATAAATAAGAGTTTTACATGTTAAAAGAGATAACATATACCATAATGGAAAAAAGATAATGTAATCAAGAACTCAACCAAAGTAACAAAATCCCACAATAATGGTTAAATAAGAAAGGAAGTTTATAATAGAAACTGACTACTCCATGTGATATCATGGGAAACACCCACCATCTCACCACGAGATACCTTAAAAGAGTTGAAACAAAACCTCACTGCCTCACAGTGTCAACATACCATTCCCTACAACAAAACACATAAAATGTTCTATGAAATTTCAATGGGGAGAAAAGGGTGTGATATCACATGATTAGTAAGATCCCACCTTGGTGATCTATAACATTTATTTATACAAAAAAATAAACATGAGAAATTTTAAATAAAACATATTATAATATATAGTTAAATATTTTATGTATCAAAATCATGTATAAACATATAATTATCCCATTCAAACATTTACAAATAAATATCAGTAAAAAATCAAATCATTTGATGTATATGAAGAATTAATATCAAATAAAAGAATGTATCACAAATTATATTGAATTCATACAAATTGGAAGAATATGTAACATCATGACAATTAACACAAAAGAACTAGATAACAAACTACACATACATCAATCAATGGATAGTGCACAATAAATTCCTTATAACACTTGCCTATGGATAACAAAAACCCTCATGATTAAGTCCTCTAAAAATTTCTATATCAATTACCTTGAAAAATGGTCCTAGGGAATAGAGGAACCCCTCATGAGTGATCCCCTGGAAAATACAAAGATTGTGGTCCAAAGATAATCCTTCCCCAAATGTACCAAAGTCATCTCATGTGCTATGTTTTCTAAAAAAATCATTAAAACCATGATATGAATACCATGTCAGAAATCCATTTAAAAAGCATTGAAATGACTATTTATTTTACCAAAATAATTGAATACCATATTTTCTAAAACCCCCCATTTCCTCACAAAAAAATTAATCGATATATTAATACATTTAGTTTATAATACAATTTATAAAACTAGATAAATGAACATCCTCAAACATACGATTGAGACAGAACCACCTACCTCAAATTCGGGTCACACATGTGCACTATAAGATCCATTACACATAATAATAAAATGATAATGACAGATTCCCTATAACCTAATCTCAAATTTCAATCATATACCATAAATAATAAATGTTGGAAGATAAAAGAAACAACACATACCTCAACGAAATTGGAATACTCCACCACAAAAAACATAAGGGTTAGCCTTAATAGTAAGATAAACCAGTGGATATAGAAGGGAATAAGATGAATCAGTAGAATATACCAACAGATCTATGAACTCAATATAGTGGTGTTTTCATGATTGAAGGAAATGATGAAACCAAAGGATTACACATAAGTATAAATGTTATTCAACTAAAATTATGATCAATTGGTGAAAAAAATGATTATGAAGAAGTGCCAAACACAAAAATCACATTGGAGAACTCATAGGTCAAGCGATAAGATGATTTTCTATGTAATGAAATACAGATTATCAATGAAGCTCCCAAGAAACCCATGCCTCATGATTTTTATGGTTTGAAATCAACTTTCATGAAGTGTAATACACCAAAACCAAGTATGCCAAAATATTATAACATTTTTATTAAATATAAAATTCTATACATTACACATTCAATAATGTACATTCATAGCATGAAATCTTAATGCATTGTTTTCTTTAATTTCATTTGTCCAGTGATCAATAAATGGAGTGAATATTTTTTACATGGAGTGAAATAATTTTTTATGATGTGTCGTCATCTCAAAATGTGTATGATTCTCACACTCTAAACCAAGAATATCTCATTTTCTTGGTGACCAATACATGGCATGTAAACACTTTAAATGGAACTTTTTATGATACAGATATAAAAAATCCAAATTTCTCGTGAATTACCAAAAACAACTCCACCATTTTCTATACTCATTGAGAAATCCACATATCATTAAACATGTTTATATCTCAAATCAATAGTTTTAAAAAATAAACATCCATAAACTTCAAGAAACATTGCAAAGAAAATTACATCTATTGATTGGTGAAGAAGAAAGCGCCAAAATAATAGAAATGACAAGAGGGGAGAGAAATACATGAAGGTGGTAAAAGTATGTTTAATTTATCTTTCCTCGGACATATATAATTAAAAAAAATTATATAAATGAAAATTAAAACCTTTATCTCCATATACTAGTGACTCATACTTCGGCTATATAATTTTATGATGAGGAACCTAGATATTAAGAAATTATTCTTTTAATGATATATCGACTAACATACATCAAATTGGTTTAATATTGTTTAAAATGTGTAGTAAACATTAGTGATAGTAATGATATCTAATTATATTTTTAAAATATTTTTAGAAATTTTTCTTTATCTTATATAATACTATATTTAGTGAGTGATTTAATCACTTATAAATTACTGCGTATATCATGGACCTCACAATTCCTTATGAATTGCCAAAAAATATATCCAATTTAGTGTGGGTAATTTTTCATTTTAAAAAATATCATATAAATTTTCATATGACCTATATAAGAATCTTGATAAAATAAGTGGGGTTCTCATTATTCAAAAAATATTATAAAAAAGGGCTCGACTACTTTGTGGAAACAGATGCTTCTAGAATTGTTGCTGTATATTCTTATATTACTTATAACACACTCTTTTATTTTGATGCACCTATAATTAATTTATTTTCAAAATTATAAATGATAATTCATTGAGTGAAATTAGGTTCTCATGAACTGATAGAGATCAATTTTCTATCATTTTATATTAATAAATTATTTCAATAATACCAACTATTTTAAGTAATATTTAATATAATTTATAACATTATTATATACATGAATTGTGAAAATATTTTAAAATAATAGAACCATATGATTTTATATATTTAAATATTATTCTTCAATTTATATTTTAATCATGAAATATGTTTTT
Source organism: Viscum album (assembly GCA_963277665.1). Classification (NCBI taxonomy): domain Eukaryota; kingdom Viridiplantae; phylum Streptophyta; class Magnoliopsida; order Santalales; family Viscaceae; genus Viscum; species Viscum album. Next base: position 963,626,498 of record OY728163.1, on the reverse strand, counting down.
TGTTTTAAAATCCGTTGACATGAATGGAGTCAAAGTTGCGTAGAAATAGAATGACTATTAAATGAAATTGTTGATGTTTTTAAATATTGAATATTACTAAAAGGTAAAAGTTATCTTATACGATATATCAATAATTATTGAATTTAAGGATTGGGATACTATATAAAGAAGTTACATTGATATTGTTTATACAAATTTTATATTCTATATAAAAATTGATATCATTTAACTAACTATAATGAATACATGAAAAGTTTTATATAACCATATATAATAGAAATAATTATTTTTTGATATATTTAAATTTAAAAAAACAATATTACAATCATCTATACTATGTTACCAAACATTATTAGTGTATCACACTTAAAAAGTATGTTTTTAATCAAATAAATAGAATAATTTATAATGATTGTTGGATATTAATGAGTATGAATCCACTGATGATGAACAAGAGATACTTTTAATGAAAAACATAAAAATATGTGAACATATATATTGTAAATATTTATTTAGTTGGGTTTAAATGCTGATTGAATCAAAAAATATTATATATTTATATACTAAATTTATGACAATGCTTTGTTGAAGGAGGTTCAAGTAATAGTATGGTATTATTTCCTTTGATATTGGAATATTAGTATCTATAAAAGAGAAATATCATCATATTGGTTATGGGGAGTAGAAACATTTTTAGATTCGATTTATTTCACTAATTGTGACTAAGAAATTAGTTATGTGCATCGAATAATTTCTGGGAACTAACATTAATATATTGATATTCACCTTATATGATATGTGATATAAAAAGTTATATCGTATATCACAATTATTTCAATATGATATCATTGTATATGATAAGTAGGAAATTTTAGTTACTGTTTATGATAAAATGGTTTAGTCGAAATATTAATTTCATGTGCATCAAAGAGGTTGATTTCACCATCTATGATTGTTTTTATAAAAAATAATATATAAGATGTTATATATCATGGATTTATATTACAATTATGGAATCCATATATTAAAAATCATTAATAATAAACTCAATAACAACAAAAACATGGGGAATATTATTCGAAATGTGTATAAATGTTTCCTTGTCTCTTTAATATTTAATTAATCTATAAGATAAAAGGATAATGATACATGGATTAATATATACCTTATAAATGATATATACTCTTGGGGACTTACAATTTTTCATCCTAATATCTATGATTTTTTCAATATAAGGTTTCCAATAATATTTATAGTGTTTAAAATGATCATTACTTATGTTATTTCAATATAAGAAATTGATATTGATCCAAGTAAGATTCTATTGAAGGATAATTAAATAATGTAATGTCCACATAGAGTGTAGATATACAAACAATTAACTGATATAATGTGATATTCCACGTGAGTATGATAAAGATATTTAAAATATTAAATTATTTCTTAATAAATCAGGTGGAGGATAATAACATAATATTTAAATTTTATATTTTGTTATTGAGATGTATGGAATAATTTTCATGAAAAAGAAGAGTATGGATAATTTAATTGGGATCTATTGACATTGAATGATAATACATTATTTTTTGATTTATGGATATGAATATGGTGAAATTATAAGTAGTCCCTATGTACATTTTTTTTATCATTACAAATTTCATTTTGAGAATTCATATTTTAGAGTGAGATTATATATTATCATTTAATTTTTAATTGAATTGACATCATTATCAATTAGTAATCATTTAAAAAAATATTATATCAATTAATAAATGATTATGTGTATTTTAATATTATTATGGTTATATTTTTTTAATATCATACAGATGATAAAATATTTAATTTTAATTTTAATTAAATATTATTCTAATTGACTATTTATAGTTACTAGATAGATTTTTTATTATATTTAAACACTTGGTTATTACCAATTAAATCAATAATCAAACATTCAAAATGATAACATGCACTGTGATATTTGTATAATACTCTTCATCCTTCATATAATAAAAGGTAAAGAGATATTGATTGAGAAATAGTTTCACTAAATAGATAAATATTACAAGAAAATAAATTATTGATGATGAATAATAATGGTATGTGTCGGATCCTTGTAGAATTAAAAATTAATATATGATTCCATTTTTTTGAACTATTACATTAGTCTTATAGTATATTTATTAATATAAAATTTTAACCATTTATCATTAATTACAGATAATTCAATTCCTTAATTTTAAAACAAATATAATAAAAAAATGAAAGGTCGAACCAAAGGAAATTATCCTTAAGAGACGTTATTGGTTTCCACTATTATATATTTATAAAGTAAATATTTAATTAGAGCTCATAATAAGGATCCATAAAATTTAGATCAACTATTAGAGGATTTTTTTCCCATTATTTAACTAATAATCCATTCTATGTTTATTTAATCTATATCATTTTAATGAAATATTATGAATTCCATTTATTTATATCAAAAAACATCTTGTTAATATTTCTTCCTAAAACTGATAAAACATTATATAAGATCAGCATGAGTGTTTGAAGAATCAAAATAGGTAAATAATTTTTTTCAAATAAAGTATCAAAAAATTTCCATGAACTTATTTTTTTAATAATTTGAAAAATAATTCCCATAATGATTCATGTGATGAGGTTGTATAATTCATGAATGGTTAGTAAAAATTGAAATAATTACCTAAAAAATACAGATAACTAACTTGTTTGTTTTTTAAGTATTTTTTTTATTAAATTAATGATTTATTATATAATATAATTTTTTCCTATTTTTAGTGTTTTTATATTTTTAGATATATAAATTTACAAAATGATGTATCTTTTTAGTCTCACGGGGTACATCAATATGGTTTAGAATTAAATAGTGATATTCAATAAAAAATTTAAATTTAAATACACTTATAACGTGAATTATCATTATTAAACATAATTTTTCATTTATTTTATAAAGGAGGTTTTAAATTCAGATTATACTTTGGAAATTTATAGCACCATTTTATTGTTTTGGCTTTGGAGTGTTCTTAAATAAAAATATTTTTATTTAAATTATTGTTTTCAATGAAATACTCATATATTTTGTAATTTAGAATAATTTACATGTTAAACATGATTTTAAATGCATATCACAAATAGAGGTAACTACTAAACATAGATAATTCACTGAAGATTTGGAATTTAATGAAAAATTGGCATTGTTTTTCATTTATAATGAATACTGTGTTTCTTAAGCTTAAAATAAAAAAGAGATAACTTGCACTATGAAATTTTTATCCTAATAATATTGTTGTATAATTAATATTTAATAATAATGAATGTGATGAAATTTTGATTTAATCAATTTTAGTAATAGATAAATGTTATTATTAATGAGATATTTTAAAACGCTAAACATATATCTCTTATTTGTAGGATATAATTGAAAATTATAAATTATTGGAATATATATTATAAATTATTTACATGAAATGAAAATATTTAAATAACATTTTTTAAAATCAAAATTAACAATTATAGAAACTTTTTAGAGTATTTTTAATACCTTTTATTTTAAAAATGAGGATAATATCATACCATGATTAATATTATTTAAATTCATATTAAAACATTTATATTATGAATAAAACATTTAATTGAACTATTAACTATATGAATAGAAACATAATCATTAATTTTTTGATAAAAAGAAAATTTATATGACTCTTGTAATGAGGAAATGTTTTCTGAAAAAATACAGCTAATATTATATGTATAGTCCTTCTAGAATTATATTGAAGTTGAAAATATGTAGTGTAAGTGGTGTACGATGTGGAAGTATTCATTGATTTAAGATATGGATTGAGTGATGTTTGATAAAATGATCCGGAGATATTGGATGTACTATGTTATCCCTACCTCAGACACCTGGCTGAAGTTGTGAAGAGCTCACATTATCATTTGACATGACTAATTGGATGAATTTCCTCAAGACCACGTTACTACATAGAGAATGATCAAAGGAAATAGTTTATATAATAAATATTTCTTTATCAAAGATCAAATAGGTATGAGTGTCTATTTTTAGAAATAGTACATAGCTTTATTGAGATCATGTTTTAGAATGTGGGGGTGCTATATGATTCCCATTGATTTAGAGTAAATGATTAAGGATATAAAGGGAATGTGGAATACTTGATAAGACCATTGAATTTTTTATTGTAATCCAATAAACATATTATACCAAATCAATCCCATTTCAGATAATTTTTTTTATGTTTGGTTATCTAATTTGGGCGAGATTAGTTTATAATAGTTCATTCTCTTGTGAAGATAATTCCTTATGTTGTCCTTCAATAAAACATTTCATTTACAAATAATTACTCATTATTTAATTATCATTGACTACCTAAGGTGAATATATAGTTTAATTTTGATAGTATGATTTATTAATAAAATAAATTAGTGGACAAGTAATAAAATTATTAATAATATTTTTTTGTAAATTTCATTTATTAAGAAGTTGAGATATTGGGAGTTACTATTTAATGACACAGGAATCCAATGACGGCTTGAGTTATTAAATAATGTATTATATTCATCTAATGATGATATTAATAATTGAATCTATGATAAAAAATAAAATGGTTATATTTATATAAATGCATGATAAATTATATGGGATTCATATCAATATGAATTTATTATTTATTAAACCATGATTAAATTTTGTGTATATATTCTATGATATGATTATTATGATTTTTCTTATGAAATATTATATGGGAAACCATTATATAATGTAATTTGTAGATCTCAAAATTATGAATTGGATTCACTTATGATAACATCCTCTATTTAGATAACAAAGGGATGATGTATAATTATAATGAAACCATAAATGAACAATTACATGATCTATAAAAACTAATTGATTGATTTCTTGAGAAACAAATTCATATAAAAAGTGTTATAGTTAGGGAATCCAACATTAATTATTAGATTAAATGTAATTATGTGAACAATAATATAATTACTATGGTAAATTTTTTAATTAAAATATTCTTGTAAATGACACTAAAGTCTCATTATATTTTTACATACTAAAATCACAACAACCAAGAGAATATTAAAAAGATTTTGATTTCTTTTGAGGAAAATATTTATAACTAATAAATCTATTATGAAACGGCTAATGTGATTACATTGGTTACTTACATTAATATTAATGTATTATAGGGACTAATGATTGTATGAAATTTACAGTGACTGTGTATTATAGATTCTACACACGTATTGATGTTAATTTAGTATGATTTTGATGATGGAAATAATGTATCATTTTTTATTTTAACATATAAATTTGGTCTTGAAGTATTTGATGGTACACCGATTCATAATTCTTATAATTAACCTTAAAACTAGTTTAAATACCTATTTATTTATATAATAAATATATTTTAATGTTTATTAATATTAATTAGATATTTATATTCATTATAATATTATTAACTAGTTATTTAATAAAAAAGAAAATAGTTTTAACTAAACTATTTTCCTAAAAGTTTTTTATTATAATACTAATTTCTAAACTATATATTTTTTATTTGATAAATTACATATAATTTTTAAAATAATCATACAAAAATTATCTTTGTGTGATATTTTAGGACTTTTTATAAAATATGGATTATTTATTGAATAATGAAAAATACTGATTATTTTAAATTGTATTTACTTTTTAATAAATATTTTAATTGAAAAGTACCATAATGTTTTGAATATAATTTAATAAAACATTGGTATTATTTATTTATATTTATTCCACTTAATTTTTTTTGAAATAAAATTGTATTGGATTTTAGGATATGTTTTTTATGTATAAAAATTGTATTTTTCTAAAAACTGTTATGAATTACGTAATGATTCTCCAATTATATTTTATAAAAATAAGGTTTCAAATTAATATAATGATTATTTTGAGTCATAGAGTTAATATAAAATCACATTTTTCTTAAAAAGAATAATCTTTTTGAGAACCTTCTTTTTCATTAAGTCTATGGGATTATTTTTAAATTTATTATTTAAAAATTAATGAATTTTGTTTGGAAAATGGTTTAAATTACCTTAATCATAATAATTTATGTTATCTAATAAGTTCAACATAATATTTAATCATGATTAATAATGAAAATAATAAGAATTAATTACTATGGTTAATTTAAAAACAAATTTACGAGATTTGAAAAAAATGATAACAGTTAAAATAATCAAACAAATTCTATTAAATATATTCAATATACATATTTAGATATTGTATTATATAATTCTAGATAATGGTCATTTTTTATCCTTTATCAATCAAAAAATGATTGGTATGAATTTTTGTTTTAAAAAATTATTAGTGGTCCACTCAACTCACTTATAAAAGGCCACAAAAATCTTCTACTCTTCACTCATTGATAATAATATGGGTCAGCCAATACATACCCAAATATATGAAAAATTCACTCACCACAACCAATAATACATTTTTTTTCATAAACCTATCTTATGAATGAATATGTAGATAACCAAATGAGGATTTCTGACAAAGTGTTATCATTCTGAACAGTATGTTTTATTTTTTATATCTTCTTCAACATCCTAAAAAAATTATTAAATCACGATTCTATTATATCACATTTTTATATAGCATATATTTATATTTTAATTTGTAAAATTCATAACCGAAATCCTCCTCTTCACCCACCAAATGGGATATGAAGTCAACATTCTTGTATATCAAGGACAAGCACCTCTCTAATAGATCTCCTTCATATTCCAAAATCACCTATAAAATCTTGTTATAATGATGAATTATAACTAATTTTATTGTTTTTGTAAAAAAATTACACTTTATGTTATTATATTTTATATGACTTCTTAATTTGAATTTTTGGGGGATAGAATAGCATTGCTTGTTTTTACGGTGGACCACAACCTCATAGAATAATGTGATTTTTTTCACTAATGAATTACATTGAAGGTCACATGGATACATTTTATGAGTATATATGATATAAATGAATTAATTATTATATTATTAAAATATATTTCACTATTAAAATATTATATATCATTTATTTCTTATATGCTAAAATGATAACATCCTTCATGCATACGTGTGGACTACCGTCTCTAAAATGTGGTGAATTTTTTTTAATCACTAGAACAAATGGAATATATATTTAAGTGTATTTTAAAAACTATAATATTATTTATTATAATTAAATAAATCTGTAAAGATAAAATAAAAATTAATGTTTTTTACAATGATTTTTAGAAAATAGAAACTCTACTCATGTATACGTACAACCTATTGTCCCTATGATCGTATTATAGTTCATTTTTCATTTAATTCATTCATGATTTCTATTAAAATAATAAATGATGTATAATTATGAAAATTAGTTTAGGGTAATTATTCGTTGTATATGTACAAATGATTTCATTTACCATAGTCATCGTATAATAGGCATTTTGGACACATAAGCCAAATATATTGAAAACATTATGAAAAAAATAATTAATTATGTAATTTCATATAGAATGTTAAGAGTAAAACTAAAATGAATTCTAAATAGGAAAAATATTTTATTATGTATGTAAACAATTAACATTAGTTTATTACTTTGTATGAAAATGATAGTTTGTGTCGAGTTAGACTTAAGGTAAAGGACTTCATCTCAATTTTATTTTTTATTGATTCATAATTTGATATAATGCACTGATATCCTTTCATAATGTATATATGCATTACATTTGACATCTTATATCTTAAATTTATCTTCAATAATGATATTTAGTTTATTTATAATGTTCTAATTTCATAGGGATTATGATTCACGTGTTTCCAATGTGTTAAGGTACTTTAAAAAAAATCATTCAAAGTTTCCCTTAAAACTCAATTTTTATTTAATTTAAAAGTTTTTAAAATAAATTTCTGAATGAAATTTTATGTGCATGATAATTTTATAAAAATAAATTTATACATTTATATATATTTTTCCAAAAATAAACATTTTATGTAATATTTGAATTTTTTTCAAACAACCAAAGAAATGTTTTATTATAACGTATTTGTAGGATAAAATTTAGTAACGTCATTAACATTATTTTACTATTTTATTCCATTAAAATAATTTATGTTTTATCCAAATAAAAAACATTTTCTACGAATTTTTTATGGAATATTTATTTAAAAAAAAGAGAATGTTGATATCCAAAACTCATATACAAGTAATTTGAAAAGTGTTTTTTGGAATGTTTTAGGATGAAAATAGCAACAATAAAATGTATTATTCATTATATGGAAATTGAGAATTATATAATAAATGGGTGACCCAATATAGATAATCTGATGGGTAAAACCTTCTTGAATTATGTGATCCTGATAAATATTTTATTATTGGTGCACCCACATAGTGCTGGATAAACCTTATATAACTCATATGATAGGTGTGACCAGTTATATCTCTAATGAATTTGGTTTTGTTACACATAGTAATAAAAAATAACAACGTAATTACTTGAGGGTTTCCCCAATGAATTTAATTATTCTATAGTAATTTCTTACATGAGTTTAAAATGTGTTATTTATTTGATTATATAAGTTTCTGAAAAGGGTTTTTATTTTATTTCTAAGGGTGTTAATTTTTTTAAACAAAAAGTTGTGTGTTTCTTTCATGTCAAAATTATTATTTTTCTTTAACCTAAATGAATGTTAGGATAAAGATAAAACATATTTTGTGAATCCATGTTTTCCATTATATTAATTGTTATTTTTTCTTCTTATGTCCTTAACAATTTGGTATATCTCATCTCACATTTGAAGTGTTTTTATATGGTTTAAGGATGTATAAGGGAAAGGAATAATTCACGTTGACTGTATTGAAGATTTTCCAATAACATAAAAAACTTTTAATTTAATTCTATTATATTTTCAAAGAAATGGATTCTAATTTGATGTGTCCATGTTTTATATATATGTGTTGTTATATAACATTAATGACCAAAATCACTAAAACTATAAACCGAACTGATATTTTAGAATTTAACAATATGAATTATATTAATAGTCACTATAATATGTAATGCTTCTGTTTGGGTCATTATAGTTAGTGTCAAAGAACAATTTAGGTAATTTTAGAGTTTAAAAGTATTTTAATATAACTACCTATATTGATTTTAATTTATGGTTACGTTGAAATAACATAAAATTTTAATATTACCATATTGATTTTTCTAAACTATGTCTATTCTGAATGTTTTCCCAATATTGAATAGAGATTCTATAGTGGAAAGGATCTGAGAGGAAAATATCCTTCTAAATCAGTATCTTGGGATGATTGGAATTGGAATAGAAGATTTTTTATAGTGATTCAGTAGTTTAATCATGATACAAATTGTGGTTTAAAACATGCTAGTGATAAAATTGATCAACCATAAAGGAACATGTTAATACTAGATCATTTCATGATATAAAATCCCCCATAAATTTGTAGACTATATGACTATGTGGTATCTATAGGATGAATTAATCCTTAGAGAATAAATTTTAACTCATGGTGTATTCAAGACATAAAAAGTAAGCCCTTTCCATTTTCATTTTGATGGTGATGAAAATATTTCGTAGTGTTTGGTTAAGAATAAAAATAAGAAATCAGAATTTTATATCATGAAATAGGAAAAAATTATGAATTTTTTATTGATAAATATTTTCGTAAGAGATTTCTTAGGATGAGACCAAACATCTTATAGTTGGGAAATGAATATAAAGAAACTATAGATTGAAATGAAGAAAACTTTACAAGATTCACCATGTGTGTGATGGATTTTATTTGGGATACTTATAAAGAAGTTTTAGAAATAAATTTTGTATGAATAAATGTTTATAAAGAGATTCAGATCTAGGAAATTTTTAAATTTTTGAGGAAGTTGTTTTTTATGATTAGAATTTTGAGATGGAGTTTACAGACACTTCTATTCATCTAGGTGAAAATTGTATAAAAAGGCCTAGGTGACAAGATATATATAATAAAAGAACTAAGAAGTACAGATGTAAGAACCTAAAATGTTCCAAGTGTGTTAATCATCATTTCATGTAATGATTGGACGAATCTTTAAAGGGTTTATGGTCTGTTCATTTTGGTCGCAGTGAAAAATTCTTTAATGGAAAGGGTCATGAACAATCAAATAATGGGGTAAACTATATTTATCAAATGATTAGGGGTTTTAGTAGAAATGATCAAGGTTATATTGATAACATGTTTCCAATGATAGTTTTTCAGGATGTAAATCATAATAATAAAAAATATTATTGTCTGTAAAATTAATTTTATAATACTAAAGTTGATGTTGGACCATCAAATGATTTTGTGAAGCGTCTTATAATTGTGTACTAAAATTATTAAAATTTCATATTTATCTCTATAACTTCTCATTCATTCATTATTTATAAATTATCCTGTTAAATTAGAACATCACCACCATAAAAAAAAAGATACAAATTTTGGTGAAAACTATTAATATAAATATTAAATAAAAAAAGTTATAGGGTCTTTATTATTATCATAAGTGGGAAATTCATCCTTGAAAATCTTTTTGAACTACTAAAATTATAGTTTTATTTCATTCGTGGTATAGATTATCTTTTATTTTACCATTGTAATATATATTATAGACATTTGATTTTTTTTCAATGATTTCAAACCATTGACAAAATACCAAGAATCTGATAAATTGATTAGATATGGTAGTGAAATATACCTAACTCATATAGATTAAAATAGAGAAATTGTTCAAATTATTGATTTTATAGTGTTGAACGAATAGATGGATTTATTTTATGATTATTTTCATTATGTTATTCATTATAGGGAGGTAGTGTTTTTTATTGACTTATTACTTCATGCTAAGCTATTTCTAAACCCCTTACTGAATTCCTAATGTATAACATTTATACACGAGAAATAAATTGAAGGAGTTTAAGATGAAGGTTCTGTTCAATCGATCACATCAACATGGGGATTATTCATTGTTTAATAAAATTATGGATGGATCAATAAGACTTTAAATTGATTATTAATTCTTTAATGACACCATTTTTCTGAAAAAAAAATATAATTTTCCCTATATTGATTATTTCATTGATCAAATATATGGAGTTTAATTTTTTTCAAATGTTGATCATAGGTTTGGATAGAATAAGCTTAATGTGAAGGAATGTGACATTCCATTTACAAGATTTAATTCTAGATATGAGAATTATGAGTTTCTTGCTATGCCCTTTGGGTTGTCTAATGCATCTGTTGTATTTATAGACCTTATGAATAAGGTTTTCATTGATTTAATTGATATGTATTTTGTTTTGTTTATAGATGTCATTTAATAATATTCTAAAATTCCTAATGAACATTAAATATACATAAGGATTGTCTTTAAAAATGTAAAATAATTGAACTATATAGTAAAATTCCTAAGTGTGAATTTTGGTTGCAAAAAATTGGTTTCCCGTGAAATATATTTGAAAAAGAATTCATCACTTCTAACATTTCTAAAAAGAGTTTTTGATGATTTTCCATGTCCAAATATATTCATATGTATTTTTAGTTTTCATGGATTAAAGGGTATCTATTGGTGGGTTGTTGAAAAAATTTCCCAATTATCTAGACCATTGAATTAGAAAACTATAATAGGAGTTAATTTTTTCTCAATAAACGAATTTGATGAATATCTTCTAGAACTAAAAATAAGATTATTGAATCCTAAACTTTTTCCCATTCCTTAAAGAAATTGTGAATTTTTCATCTATAGTTATGATGCATTGAAAGGACGTGGTTGTGCTTAGATATAGAATAGTCTGGTAATTTCATATTATACACTTCTTTGAAACATCATTAATTATGTTACCCTACTCATGATTAATTATTCTGTGATGCAGTTTTCTTTTAAAAAGTTTGTGGAATAAATTATATTGAATTAATTTTAAAATATGTACTGATCGCAAAATTTTTATGTATATATTCACTGATAATGAATTGAAATGGATTTAGAGAACATCGCCTGAACAGATCAAGGATTATGATTTGAGGATTTATTACTATACAAGAAAGGAAAACAAAGTGGTCGATGTATTGAGTCAGAAAGATAATGTTATGCTTCTAACAGTATAGTTTGGTTAATTAATTTACTAATTTTGTCCAATATGATTCATATGTTGGTATATATCCATTTTTTCATGTTTCAGTGCAATAGAATCTGTCATAAATAGTTATGAAACATCATAAAGATGACCATGATTAGTATGATAAGGTATAATTTATTAAAGAAGGGTATGTTTCTTATGTTTAATTTTTTAGAAGAAAGTGTTATCATATTTTGATGCAGTACATAGGTGACTTATGATTCCCAGATGAATAGAGAGCTTTTGAGTCTAGCTTAGAGTTCTTTTTTTTCAGCTCATCTAGGAAGCACTAAGATATATATATATAGCTTTCCGAGTGTTACTATGATGTTGAATGAAAATAGATATTTCTTTAACTTTCAATAAATATCAAACATTCCTACATGATTATTTATACCAATTTTTTTTAAATGCAATGTTTCAATACCTTCCAGTGCCAGAGTAAATGTGGGAAAATTTATCCAAAGATTTCATGGTGGGATTTAAAAATACATCATGATGTAATAATTTAATTTTGGTTACTGTTGATCAATTAAATAAATATTTACATTTCTTTGCATATTTTCATATTATGTATTTTCATTATATTTATTTATTATACCCCAATTATATTTTTATGTTACATGAATTGCTTCTCTATAATGTCTCTGGCCAAGATCCCAGTTTATTTATAATTTTTGGATAGGACATCATGAGTACTTGGGAATTGAATTAAATTTTAGTACATCTTATCATAATCAAAACAATGGTTAGAATGAGTGAACTAATCAGATCATTAATGATATTATTTGATATTGTTAAATGGATTTGATGACAATATCTTTATTTGGTTGAGTTATATTATAAGAAATTTTTTCATTCAAGTATACATATGTTACCATTTGATGAATTATATGGGAAGAGTTGTCAGATGCCATATTTTTAGGATAAATAAGAATAAAGCTAGTTTGTGGGACTAGAGTTGGTATAAGAAATAGTTAACAATGTAAAATTTATTATGTTATCTATGAGGACAGATCCCAGAGGGAATAAATATTTTGTAGATAATTGTAATAATGATCTTTTCTGTTGATTTAGGTGATCATATTTCTATTAAATTAACTCCATGGAAAAGTGTTCTATGTTTTTGGTAAAAATTATTATTTATTTCCACAATTAATTGGACCATATGAAATATAGTATAATGTTATATTAGTTTCCTACAGAGTGTTATTTCCATGGAATATATATTATCTAGACAACCTATTTATTGTTTCAATGTGAATGAAGTAGGTTCTTAAATAATATCATATTTTGATCACTAAATTACTTCAGTTTAAATATAACAATTATAATAATGACTAACCTAACTAGAATATTGGCCATATATATTATGTGTTTTGAAATTAGGTAATTAATCAATTTAGGGTTTTGTGGAAAAACCTTTTGGGTGAAGAACCAACATGGGAGTATGACAATGCAATGTAAGAAAATATGTCCCCACTTGTTAAATAATTGAATAACATTTTAAACAAAAAATTTAAGTTTGGTGGAGAAACCAACAACATAGTTAATGATAAAATAAAAAAATGTTATACATTTAGATGAATAATATTGTTATATTCATGAAAATAATTATTATATAATTTTTAAATATAAATGTAATGTGTTTAAATTCATATATATTTTGATATTTTTAAATTTAAAATTTAAATTTTATGTTTTAAATTTTATAAATGAAATTTAAATATAATATTTTTATTCTGAATATCAATATTTACATCGGGTTAAATTTATTTATTTTTCATAAAATAATTATTTTTTGATTAATAGTGAAAGTAAAAATTTTATTTTAAAATACTTTTATTTTAAATAAATTAAGTAAATGAAAAATACAATTATGTATTGAGTATTATTTAATTTAACATAAAAATTATTTAATTATATTTAATCCACATAATATATTTTTTTCAACAATATATTTTATTATAGTATATATTTATTATTTTGGTCTGAAAACAGTGTTTTTCTGAAATGTTTTATAATGAACATAATGTATCTCCATTTTAATTAATTAAAAAACCCCTAGTGATAAATTATTTAAATGATTTTATATATTATAAATATATATATATATATAAATTTAATTTAAATAAATTTAATTATTTTTACTTATTTTATTCTAAATATAAAATCAACTTTTGTATGAAAAATAGACTTGTTTAAAACCACCTTTTCATCACATCTATGAGATTCATTTTAAATTAAATTGTACACTTATTTAAAGTAATATTTCTATAATAGATGAAATATATTTAATCATAATAATTTATATTATCTAATATAGTGAAAATCATTTTTAATCATAATGAATATGGAAAACAGTTCAAATTAATACATAGGTTAAGGTACAAATGGGTTTGTTGAGAGTTAAAGTAAATATATATGAGATAAATGACCTAAAACTAATCTAAAATATATTTTATCTATGTATTTAAACATAGGTAATAAAATTATAGAAAACTTTATTTTTTGAGCCTTGTATCATTTGAAAATTGTTGTTATACAATTTTCTATTAAAAAATATCAAGTGTTCCACTCACCTCAACTATAAAAAGGATATCCCACTCCCCTATTCCATTGACACAATCAAAGCAATTTCAATCAGAAAATTCCTACCAAAATAAATTCCATAATTATTTTAACACATCATATACACCTTATTTCTATCATAAATCTAACCTAATATGTCTTTTGGGCATAACCTAAGGAGGTTTTCAGAAGAGAGGTATTATGCTTCATGAATCATTATTATTATATTTATTATTACTACTACTTAAAATCAAACTATATTATGATTATATAATAACACATATATCTCAAAAATATAAAAATTTTATAATTTTAATGTACTAAACTAAATATATATCTTCTTCCATCAAATGGAATACGAAATTATTAATCGTGTGTATGGAAAACTATTTCCTTTCTAACCGATATCATTTTTTTCAATCATCTCCACTCATGGATTTTTAAAATTATTTATTTAAATTATATGTATGTTAATTACATCATTCTTATAAATATATATTAATGATATCTCATATACTTTTAAAAAATACATTCTATGGGGGAAATGATAACATTTCTTATGTGTACAGAGATCTACTGTCTCACGATGAAATGTGAATCGTTTATCACGAAATTGTTACATTGAATGAATTAAGGATAATTTTAAAATATTTATGTGATATAATTAAAATATTTATTATTTTTGTAACATAATTAAAATTATGAAATGTTACGTTATCACTTTATTTCTTACACCGAAAAATTGACATGTCATTCATGCATATGTGTGGACAACCACCTCCACTAAGTGATGTGATTTATATTTCATCACAAAATTACCTAAATGATATAGGAAAGTATATTTAATGAAATGAAACTATATTTATAAAATTATTACCATTTATAATAATAAAATAATACTTACCTTCTTTCAATAACTATCATTTAAAAATGGAAATGTTTCTCATTTGTACGTATGACCTACCATCTCTATGATTGTAACATAGTTCATTTTTCATAACCGTATTTCTTGTTTGGTATTTTAAGACCCATTTATGGATAATAATTATAATTATTTCATGATTAATTTTCTGGAGATGAGTGAATAATGACTTATTTTTTTCATATTCAACCTACCGAAGTTAGTTTGGACACATAAGTTGAATACTATCAAAACATCCAAATTAAACTTAATTGATTATGTAATTTTATATAGCATGGTAAGAGTTGAAAAAAGAATTAAAAAAATGAAAAAACTAATAATAAAGTAAATAATTAAAAAAATTATTATTTAGAAATATTAAAAAACAATGTGAAGAGTTGGACTCAATGTAAAGGACTACATCTCAAATTCCATTCATTGAGGTGTCTCTTGATGTTATGCACCTATATCATTTTATGATGTGTACATACCTCCCCTTTGAATTTTAATATCATGATTATTTATATTACAATAATAATTTTTTAATGTTATTATTTCTTTTTTATTTGATTCATATGTTTCCCAAGTGTTAATGTACTTTTTTTAAATGCATATTTTAATATATTTCTTAAAAAACTTTTTCCCATAAATTTATTGGTTTTTAGAATGATTTTTAGAATTAAATTAAATATAAAATATAATTTTAGAAAATGTAATTTATTTTTTATTTCAATGTTTCTCTAAAATATAACTTTGTATGAAATGATCGAAATTCTTCACAAATGAGAAAAGGAATGTTTTATTATGACATATAAAGTGTCAGCGTCTTTTCCTTATACCAAAAATATTATATTATGTTTGTATCACATTACAATATTATATTTTGAATCCATTTAAATACCATTTTTATGGATATTTTGGTATTTAATATTCCTTATTAGAAAATAAGTGTATTTTGATACTAGAAATAGGCTTATATACTTGTTTAAATGAGCTCATAAAAAGTTTTATAATAAAAAATATGAAAATGTATTTTTTTTAATTCATGATATGAAACTTGAAAATATTATGATAAATGTGTGGGCCAAATATATATTATATTATGAGTTTATATAAATAGTGTTTGATGAACCCAATATAGCATATATGATGGCTCCATCCAAATAGAGTCGGGTAAGCCTGATATAACTTATATGATGGGTCAGTATAAATAGAACTCAAATTGATTGGGTAATTTTTCATATATTATTATAAAATTTTGGAAGAAGTTACCAAATGATTTATTCTATTGATTTAACTAGTATGTAGTTATTCCTAGAATGTGTTTAAAACACGTTTTGAATGTGATATCGTATGTTTCTAGGAAGTGTATTTATTTTTTAGTAATGGGTTTTAATGATATTATTTGAGTAAAAATTATGTACATTTTTAGATAAAATAATAAATTTCATTCAAATAATGAAAACTAACATGAAGGTAAAATATAACATTAGTTGTTATGGTTTTCAGTGGAATAAAGGATTTTATTTGTTTTATTTCCCATACTGATATTTTTGTGCTCACACAACATATTACAAAGTTTTTAAAAGGGTTTAACGAGGGTTATTAAAAAAGAATAAGCCAAGATGATATTATTGAATATATTAAATAAAATGGAAGAATTTTTTAATTTTAATATTTTATATTTCTAAAAAAATTGATACTTATTAAAATTTTCAACATTAAATTTATATGAGTTTGTTATGTAACGACTATGACCTCACTCTATAAAAATGAAAACCCAAAAAATATTTTGGGAATATTAGAAATTTATTTCAGGTTTAGTGTCACTATAATATGTAATGTTTAATGGCATTTCCTAAATCCTAGATTTGATATAGGATATGATTCATCAAATTGTTTAGAATATTTCTCTCCCAAAAATCTAGGATGGAGGTGGATGACGATACATTGAGTACATAAAATTTTCTCACCCACATATCTACATTCATTGTAGAAATCTTCAAGAGGTTATTCAATGGAGTGAGATTTTTTAAACACCTGAAAATCCAATATTAATAGCGTTGTTTTAGATTGTGTGAGTGACACCCAACACAAAGCATAAATAACCCATGAAATATATTTCATTATTTATATTCTATGTGATAGCGTCTATAATATGTAACAATGAGTTTATATGATCTATAATATAGTATACCATAATAATGTATCCATTTTATTTGTGGGTATGATTAGTACTAACTATAATATTAAAATTATTTTTATCTATTTATATTAAATAAAATTAGAATCATTTTAATTTAAAATTTTTTTTCTAAGAATGTTAATTGTTTAATAAATGATGGTTTAGTCACGCATTGCACAAATAGTTTAAAATTAAATTTTACCTCCTTTATACGATTTATTTCGAAAAAAACCTTTTTAGAATAACAATATCAATATATTCTTAGTTTCAATTTTTTTTTATTTTTTGGAAATATTTTATTTTTCATTTAAAAGTAAAAAATACTAAATTTCAATTGAAAAAAATATATTTTCATATAAATTAATTATATAGGTAAGTAATATTTTTAAATATTTTTGATGTAATATTACATCATTTATATTTATTTTAATATAATTTATATCATTTGAGTCAAGTTCATATTGAATTTTTATATAAAAACATTTTCAACATTAGAACATTTTATCTTCGAAAACTCACACTATCTTTGCGTCAGTGGGGTTAATAATAAATTAAATTCTTACACTTATATGAATTGAATTTAAAAAAATGGATTTTAATTTTTTAATCATATTTATTTATATTATCTTATAATGTCATCTAGATTTTGGATAATAATGATTAATGAATCTAGTAAATAATTATTTTATGGGGTTATGGTAATAATAGATTTTTAGGGGGTTAAACAACACATATAATTGTTAAAATGACCCGAAATCTTGTATAATGTCTATTTAATGTTTTTATTTAGACAATATAAGGTATATGCCTCAATATAATTCCATTTTTACCGATTTAGAATTTGAATAACGTGGTTACACGTTTTAATTTTCAAAAAATAAATGTGTGAAACTCAACTCACATAAAAAGGGACACCCCCTATAATCTCTTCATAACATATTATAAACCTTTTGTTTTGTCCAAAACATACCCAAATCACTTCCGAATTTTCATACTCTACTTCTATATGAATTATTTTAGGTATAAACTCTACCTTGAAAGGATTTTGGTGCAAACCTATGGAATTTACCCGAAGAATATATAAAAATCTTCCACGATGGTTTTCATTATATTTATTCCTCCACCTCCCTCAATTAATATTATCCCTTTACGATATAAAAATATCAATATGTTTCATATGATAAGTTTCTTTTATAATAATTTCATTACTTACAATGTAACATCCCCAATCTATCACTCTCTCGTATAACCAAAATGGGTATGTTATGAGACATCATGCGTGCCTCCCCATATGCCAGAGTCTAAAAACAAGCAATGAGGTTTGAAATGTATAGTTGAGAGACTATAACCCCTCGTATGAAGTTTCATAGAAGAGGTAGATATTATTAGTATAATGGAAATTATCAATGTAAAGTTATAGTGGAAGAAAAGAACAAAATGCAACTAAATAATCCAATAAATAATAAATAATATTATAATGTTTTTCTTGATTGTGACTGAATGTAACGTTAGAATAATATAATAAAAATACTAGAAAACTCAATTAAATGACTAAAATCAATGAGGTTCCGAACCCCACATCATTCACATCTCTAAAATCCTTCTAATATACCAACAAGAAATCAATATAAAGATCAATTTCCCTTATCCAAACCTGCATCCACAAAATCTACTCAGGTACCAAATAGCGACCTGAATAAGGAGTGAGTATAATTCAGTAGGTTTTCACCGTTGTTTCTAAAAATCCATTAAAATAATAAGTGTGTGAAATGATGCTATAACATGTTGAGTTAATTAATTAAATAATTAATAAAATTCAAGAACACCCTTCATTAGGATAGTACCAGAATATACTATAGCATATCATACGACCATGCCAACCACAACCGTATAACAAAGGTAAGATATCCTTATTCAGAACCATTTTAGAATATCTATGATCTTGTCTTATAAACATTCCAACAATAATCATATAACCAAGATAAAATCAACTACTTCAACACCATGTTTTAATATATATATATGATCATGTATTATGACCATAATAACCACAACCATATAGTGATGTTGTGAGCATAAAAATCTTGGTAAAATATATATAAGAATTACAACATTGAAGACAAATCCCAATTAGAATTACTACATAGGACAAGACATATCCCACTATCTGTAAAAATTACAACATAGGACTAGGATGACCCTACTCAATATCAGCATTATAGAATATAAGTGCACAAGTTCCAAGGTCAAGTCTGCTATATAAGCATTACCACATAGAACTCAAGCCCTATCCTTCATCCTTGATATCACAATTTCAAACCAAAATTATCAATAGTTAATTATGAGAATTTCCATTCTTCATTCATATTCCATTTTAAATTTAATTCATACGCGATTTAAAATTATAATAATAAGTAACATGACACATTTTAAGGACTCTATAATAATAATTAACCCTAGGTCACATGTCTTACTAAAGATAATTTATGCCATTTTCCAATTTAATTTTAATCCTATTATTCGCACCCCAAGGGAAGTCATGAACCTGTAAAAAATTCATTTTAAACTGAAGGACATCAAGGAATAATTAAATTTTTTATCTAACTAATTTGAGCTCTTGAAATGATGGTGCCATAAAAATAGTGAAGAAACATTGATATTATAAACCCACAGTGTTATGATTTAAACTCATTACCTTTAACTGATGATCCAATAATTCTTCTGAAGGCCAAATCCCATAAGGAAGAAGGTACAGATGATTGAAAATATGTTCATATTTCAAGGCTAATCATGATCAAAACCAACAACAAAAAATTTCAATGGATTTCACTATAATGGTCATAGAAGAATGAATTGAAGGAATAATCTTTAAAAAATACTTAACAGGGTTCACTCAAAAAAAATTGAATGTCTAGAAGTGAATTTGTCTACCCTAAATGTCTTAGAGTAATCCCTATGGACAAGAGGAGAATATATTTAGTTTAAAAAATTATTATTCAACTTGAAAACATTTTAAATACAATTGGTTGAGAATTTAAATGTCATTTAATTTTTTTACATGTCGTTTAAATATTTTTAATGCAATAAAATGAAAAATCCATCAACTAGGATTTCTTATTAAAACCCTCAAACAATTACATGACCTTTCAACCCATTACATGTTTTTTAAATGTTATATAGTTTATTTTTATATCCCATGTTACTTTTTAATAAACAAAACATGTTTTAATTATTCTCAACTCACTATGAAACCATGAAATAATTAACTCATTTTTACCTCAACTCCATTTCTTTAAACATTAATACATGCTCTATATTTAATTCATTTTATCCATAAAATCTCTATTCATAGATATTATCTTGTCTATCTCATGTTTCCTTCAAACCCAAGATGCAATTATTTAATGTAATGACTCTCTTGAAGAAAAAAAATCCAAATAAAGGAAAAAAAGAATAAAAAAGAGCGATGTACATGAAAAAAAATACAGGATATTACAACGTCACCACCTAATAATAGATCATCCTTGAGTTGATCCAAGAATTACTATGAGGTCTCAGTGAACATGTTCAGCCACTATATTCACATATTAGACTCAGTCACGTTGGTATCACTACAAGAAAATAACCTATCCGCGGCGATTTTAACCGCCACTATATGCTTTGGCGGCAGTTTTTGGAAACCGCCGCTAAATTTTGCGTCGAGAAACTATTAGTGACGATTATATCCATTTCGTAGCTGTTTAAGGGTATCATCGTAGTTGCCCTATTTCGCGGCAGTTCCAGTATTTTTAGCAGCGGTTTTATGGCTCGTGGATCTCTTTTATTGGCGGAGGTTATAACCGCCATGAATTAAAAATACCCCCTCACTAAAAAAGTGCTGCTAAAGTAATCAAAACCACTGCGGAATACATGTGGATGGTGGGACACTATAGCGGCGGATTAAACCACCACTAAATAATATTCATGGTAGTTGAAACCACCGCTAAATAATAGTAGCAGCAGTTATGACTTCTTTTACAAGAACAATATCTATATTTAGAGGCGTTTAAATCTGCCTCTACAATTTTAACGAATTCATATAGAGGTAGTTAAAACTGATCTGGGAAACAAATAGCGACTCTGCATCCCATGAACCAGTGCCCTAAAAAAAACCATTCTAGGAATACGAATAGTGTAACAGAATACATACTATTCAATATGAAAAGAGATGCTTAACTAATCACAATCAAATACACCATTCAATAAATTAATGCAGATAAACATATCACATGGCCATTAGACCTTTAAACAAAATTATAAACAATCATGTCTGTCATATTTCATGAAAACAATGAAAAGATTAGGATCAACTTATTCCATCCATACCAGTTCCATCCCGGACATAACAATTCATATCAACATACATCCCACCTATAATATATGATTAACTGTGTATGATATTCATAATTTATGGTTATTCTCTCATATCATTATACTTATCTTATTCTTTCTTATTATTATGAATTCATATTTCTCACGTTTACCCTTAATGAACATCTGATTTGACACATTATTTTGTTTCCCTAACCACTAGGTTATAATGAACTACTACCCAACATATGAATTATCATGACACGATCAATCAATTACACGTTCACATAAAAATAATTTTAATTTTTTCCAAAAATAATTCATTGAAAATAAGTGCATACATGAATGGACTTATATTCTATTAAAGTGAATACTAGTAATGCATAGTGGAAAAATAGTGCATACAGTAGTCATGTCACAATTACTTTCTATATAAGTGAAAACTACTAATTTATATTAGAAAATAATCCCATATATGAATATGTATATTGAAAAAATAAAATTATTAATATATATAGAAAATAAAAATATATTCAATGTATAATAAGAAAGCACATCCTTTAGTAATAAAAATAAAAAATTCACAAAGAGAAACTACAAACATAAACTCAAGTATCCACTTATGTTACAAAGATAATTTTGTGTGATTGTTTCATCATTAATTATTCAACAACATCTTTCCTCTACCTCTATTATGAGAAAATAGGAAACGAATTTTTTGGTAACTCTACAACAGGGATTACCATGATCGGGTTTAGAGTGTATGAGCCATGTTTGCATGAAATATTTTCCAATTCTTTCATTATGCTATAGATATAAAACAGTAATCCGGTATATCATCACACCCAAACCAAGATTCTTGAGTCCATCTCACTTTCTTGTACATCCTATTCACCCTTGTGAATAAAAAACCCACCCTGTGGTTATGTTAATGAAACCCTTTGGCAATAACAATCAATTTAAGAATAGTAGGGGAACAAAAATTTCATGCCAAGAATGAGGTCAAAACCATAATCTCGAGGAAAACGAGGTCCCATACAAGGTGACACCCAATTATATAATGGTCAACTCCCTAAACTAACATAAATTCTCTAATATGAACCCCAACAATGTTTTGAGTGTCATCACTTCATAGGAAAACTGAATGTCGAGCCTGAGGATCTCCACAACATGCAAAAATATGATGGAATGAGAAGCACTTATATCAAAAAAATTAGATACGAAAGTGGAAGAAACAAAAATAGTACCACTCACTATAGAAGGTCCAACACATTTTTCCTCGCATATTAGTATGAATTTATACAATTATACTGATTTGTGTCCTTAATATATAGACTAGATACCTTGAGCAGGTCCTCTTTTCTAAAGATGTAAGTCTTGTGTCTTGATGCTTTGAACATGACCACCGCTTCAAACTAATCGATTGGCGAAACAATATCTCCCATCCTAACATGAAGCTAATTTCTCCACTCCTAAATGTGTAATTATTTCAGACACTCATTCATTGTATACTATAAGAAAAGATTTACAAAATTTTTGTAGGTTGCTCGTCCTACTACAATATCGACACTCAACATGATAAGAATCACATAGTCTGCCCTCGTATCCCTACCTCCTACACCAATTATTGAAAACATAATTACCGACACCAATGCTCTATAAATTATTCCAATAATAATAGGTTACAATGTGTCACTTACTTCCACCAAACACTTTTCCATTAGGTCAACAAACTGAACTACCCTGCTTTGCACCAAAACCTTAGGTCAAGTTATGTTATGTAATAAGAACCTGATTTATTTTTTGATATGCTGGTCAACCAAAATAAATTCACCTATGATCAAACAACATTTTTTTTCCTGAACGTGAATAATATATCCCTATATAATCATCCAGAAGACAAATATTCACAAAACCTAAATGATTGTAAAGTGAGTCAAACAATCCATAACAAACATAGTATTATACTCTAAATACATAAAATCTTTGGCCCTTTCAGTCCTAAAATTGTAGGGAAAAAATACCCACAAAAAATGAATCATCAGAATAATGAATAGATATATATGGTGCATACCACACTTGAGAAATCAAGACATGAAAGGAAACATTAGAAATCAATAAAATGCATAAAAGGAAACATGAGAAATCAAGAAAATGTTAGTTCATGAAAATGTTTGGTGGAAACTATGTGCCACACATGATACATATACAAATCAACTCTTCCCATATTTTTCCAACACATCAACAATATAACTACTCATGGTCCGATGATGAACACATATCGTCACCCTCTCCAACTCCATCTCCACTTCCTGTTGTCACCTTTAAGAACATTATATTGAAAATTAAATGTTGTTTCATATATATATTTAAACATAAAACCAATAAATGTTTGAAAATTGAATGGTTTTGATTTTATGTTATTTACATGCTTACCACCAGTCGATGCACAACCACCAGGGGAATATCTTCTCATCTACTGATATATATCAATCATCACTTTCTACAGAGCAGATATCTGAGCCCCCTAGTCTTGAACTATGGTATATAGGGAAGAAATCTCCAACTAAGAATATTTGGGTATGGACTGACTATAACTAGGAGTAGATGCAGATGGAAACCCTTGTGGCCTGCCAAAGACCTCAGATGGTACAGGTCTGAAACCCATCCCGCGCACTCTACTAGGATGCTCCTTCCCAAGGACTATAGCATCCGGGTCATACTGGGAGACTGAGTAGGAATACCCAGGATTGGAATCCCATAGTTCTTTAATTTTTACCTATAAATAAAATACAAATATATATTAACACAGTAAAAACTGATAATAAGTTATTATAATAAAAAATTTACTTTATACCACAACTTCTTTTACTGGCTCATTAACAAAACATTTATCTGATTTTTTGTGAACATCCAACCACACTTCAGTTCGGGATTCTTCATGCCCTAAACTCTATGAATGAATTAATAAAAGATAAATAAAAAATTAAATATATTAAATAGATAATATTGTCTAATAAATATTTAAACTAATTAAAATATTACCAGAGTCGTTCGACTATTAGAAAAGATTTTTGACCCTGTAGTGTGAGGGATGACTTGCTTTGCCCTGTTTGATTCATTTGTCTTGAGAGATCCTAATATAAATAAAATTAAATTTCACAGTAATGTATTCAATGTCATATAATCTTAATATAAATGTATAACTATAAAATGAGGATAAAATTATAATATATATTTCAATACCATCCACTTCTCATCACCATGGCTATAAAAAAACGTTCCAATGTTCTTTAGGTACCCCACTGGGTACCTTCTCATAAATTTTTTTAACATTCAATGATGTATTGTTGACAATGCACCAAAATATCAATTTCAATTCATTCCATTTCTTACCAAGATTTTTCAATGTTCACTTTTGTGCTATCACATCATCAACTGTAAACTGGAAGAACATCTGTATAAAAAATTCATTTTGAACATATTAGTAACATGACATTTAATTAAACCATAATGTATTAAATTTACTTTCATTTGGGAATTAAAAACTTTATTTTTACAACATGGAGGCATATGTCTCCAATCAAAATAATAAATAAGTAGGGAAATGAGATCTACTTCCAATTGGCCTAGAATCTGGCCATGTAACCCTGTGACCTCATTTGTAGGGACCGAAAAAGAATAAATTGGCATGACTATATTCTTTCCATTCATATTCTAAAAAGCTGAACTTTTTTTTTCTCCACGGTTGCATTTTTTTCATCTTCTATGAGCAAACAATTAGTATAAACAAAATGCAATTAATTTATTTATATTAAAATTTAAAACTATGACTGTGACCCTCCAGTATGTTCGTGATGATCTAGATGGGGCGTGCTGCCGCACCACTGTTAAGGCTCCTGAAGGGAATGTTGATGACTCCCCCTCTAATGGGACACCCACAAGGGGTGTGAAATATGGTGGAGGGGGAGATTGTGCAGGGGTGTAGGTTGATGGTGGCTAAGGTTTCATGGGGAGGGAGACATATGAATCATCATCTATCACAGTAGTAGATGAAATAGTGTACCACTTCCTCCTTGGATTTCCTAACATTTAATCAAATAAAATTAAGTTCAGAATATATATTTCAAAAAATTTATGTAGAAAAAATTTAAAATTGATAATAGATGCCTAGTACTAAAAAACAAAATATATATAACAATGATAATGAATAACTGCACAAATCAAATAATTTTTTGTTGAGTGAATAAATAAATGTCCTTAAAATCATTTTCCCCTTTAATCATGTCGGTTTATTACTCCATTTCACCATCCACATCATTTATACATGCTAGACTAATATTTTCAATATTATGATGGACAAATAATTCTGCTTCTTGTTGTTGATGATATTCAATTTCAGTGGTCAAAAATTTCACTTCATCATCCATATCATACAAATCACTTTGAATTACATGATAAACTACACTCCATCCTTCACCCACAAAATACATCACATTATATTCCATTTTTCTTTCAATGATAAGATATTTGGATCATGCATTTCACGATCACCAACATCCATCAAGCGTGAGAAGTTCACAGAAGTAAATTGCAAGGAATCTCTTTTAACACCACTTATAATATAAACCCCATTGCATTTATATAAAACAACAAAAAACTACTTGTGGTAGCTTAATTCAATAATATCTTGTAGCTTTCCATAGTACACAACTTCAGCAAATGTAAATATACCACTATTCTGTGTTTTCAAACCCACTTATTGATCGACTATATAAAATCTAAATCCATTAACATTGTAAGCATCAAACTTTATAACTTGTTTTATAAGACCTCTAGAAAAAAACGTCAAATATTCAGAAAACTATGTTCAAGTATTGATATTCATGATCTAAAAGAGGAAATATAATTTATTATATTTACAAAATATATATGTAAAACTAATATTTGTATTTATTGAAATATTTATGAATTTACACGTCGTGCAAACCATTCTACAAGATATTTATTCAGATATTTCATTATATATTTCCCATTTCATTTTCGGCCTTTCATTCATCTATTTGTTTATATCCTCAACTATTCAATAATTGGATCTGCAATTTCACTATTCGGTAGCAGATATCTATGTGCCTGTAATAATTCCAATAATGTCAGTGTCACATTTGAGGTCCTCCCAACTAATCAGCCAACTGCAGGAAATATTTTTGATTTATGATGTATTTGAGATTGATTTGATTTGTTTTCAACATGTCCAACTTGATTAAATCTTGTTTCAATATCATCCATGTATCTGGAACAAAAGGTAAGACACACCTCATCCAAATATCCTTAAGTAATAGAGCCTTCTGGTTTAGATTTATTTCTCACGTATGCTTTCAAATTCCCTAGATATCTGTGAAATAAAATAATCATAATTATGAATTTATTTAAATGAAAAACCCTTTTTAATTAACTAAAAAACATATAAATAAAATACCTCTCAATTGTTTACATCCATTGATAATGATCGGGGCATCCTAATTAAGCTTCATCAATCAAATGCACAGTTAAATGCATCATGACAGTAAAAAACGTTGGAGGAAATATCAACTCCATTGCACAAAGGGTCAATAAAAACCACTCATGGAGGTTTTAAAGATGAAATGGATGTAGATATTTCGCACATCATTGCATAAAAAATGTGCATAATTGGAGTACAATAATAGTGATTTTTTCAGGTAATAATGAACGCAATGCCAATGGTAGTAACTTTTGTAACAAAATATGTGAATCATGACTTTTCAATCCATGTAACTTATGATTATTCAAGTCAACACACCTCGAGATGTTACTCAAATACCCATCAGATACCATCAAATTCTCTAAAATATGAAGGAATTTATATTTATCCCTATTTTTCATTGAAAAAATTGTCGGTGCATAATTTTCATTCCCACCTGGAAAGAGATCATGTTTTATGTTCATTACTTATAAGTCATTACGAGCATTGAGATGATCCTTCAAATTTACATGATCATTAAGTAATCTAAAAATAAAATTTTCATAGAAATTATTCTCAATATGCATCACATCAAGATTATGTTATAACAAATTAAATTCCCAAAATGAAAGTTTGAAATATATACTTTTTTTCTTCCATTTTTGCGTTCTGATTTCACTTGACGATGCACTTCGGACCTGTTTTCCTCTATCATTCAAATGATGAACCTTACCAAATTCTGTTTCAACATTTTCAAGTTGTGTCAATATTTTAGAACTAGTTAACAAGTTTAAAGGTGGTCTACGGTCAGTGAAACCATTAAATTTTTATCAGTTCAGCCGAAATCTATGAGATACATCCAGAAATCTTAGAAGGTATAAGAAACACTATTTTCTACTATAAGTTATCCATTTGGGCTCAAAATCAATGTTACAAATGGGACAAGACAAACACATGTAAGTTTTCCAACAAGATAAATTCCCAAGCCCAGGGAAATCACTAAATGATTTCATTAAAGCATCATGCATTTTGAACATAGTTCAAGAAGAAGCATCAAATGTCTCAATGTCGTTGTACCATAAAACCTATAATTCATCAATCAATGGTTGCATGTATACATCAATATCATTTCTAGGAATTTGTTTTCTAAGAATAATCATTGAAATGATAAAAAATGTTTGTTTCATACACATCTATGGTGGAAGATTGTAAGGTATCAAAACAACTGGCCAAATGATATAACTGGTACTCAATATCTCAAATGGATTGAATCCATCGACATCCAATCCCAATCGTTCATTCCTAGGATTAGCTGAGAAATCATATTGTAATGAATCAAATTTCTTCCACGATTTTGAATCTCGTAGATGTATCATTAAACCATCATTGTTATTACTTACAGAATTCCACATCATTTGTTTTGTGGTTTTCGATGACATGAATAATCTTTTTAATTGAGGCTTCAAAGGAATGTAACCCAAAACCATTGCAGGTGTGTTCTGTTTCTTCTTCTCCATGAAATTATGTTAATTCAGACATCCAACATCACCATTTGAATGCCATATACAAGAAGATTTTTTTTGAAATTATGTATACTTGAATCCTCTCCCCAATAAAGCATACAATCATGGGGACACACATGAATTTCTGTATAATTCAAACCAAGCCTGTTAACGACTTCTTTCATATCCTAAAATGACTCGGGGATTTTAGCTTCAGAAAATGAATCACAAATCAATTCCAATATCATGGACATTACCTTTGTTGTAACTCCACAAAGACATTTGATATTGAACAACTTCAGCAGAAAAGAAATATTTGAATATTTTGAACACCCAGTATAAAACTCTGGATTTTCATCGTCAACTAAATCATGAAACAAATTTTCCTTAGTGATGTTTCCACTTAAATTTGGATCCACAAAATCAAGAGGAGGACCTAATGATATGTTATTATCTTAATATGGTTGTGTTACAGTCTTCAAAACATCACATGTCACGTCACAATTTATATCACCCTCATCTGGTTGTTCTGTTATGTTTTGATGTTGATAGTGGTGTCTTGCCATGCTGAATGCATCCTTTATGAGGTTTTTCATTTCATTATTTATTGTCGATGAAGTTGGGACTTCATTCTATGGATTAATATCAATACTCAATCTTTTTTAACATTTGATTCTCCATGAAAAATCCAACACAAATATTGACAAGGGAATTGATTCAGTATTAAATGTTTATAAACTTTATCTCTCTTCAACCATATTCTAAATATACATTAAGGACATGCATATGTTATTCTCCCTTCAACAGATCGATTAGAAATTTCAAAATCTAAAAACTCCTTCAAACCCTTAACATACTGATGTGCGTTCCTCAGTAATGTGATCCTGCTTTTATCCATGAATATCACAATGTTCCTACAAAATATTAAAAAAAA
Source organism: Viscum album (assembly GCA_963277665.1). Lineage (NCBI taxonomy): Eukaryota > Viridiplantae > Streptophyta > Magnoliopsida > Santalales > Viscaceae > Viscum > Viscum album. Next base: position 963,596,350 of record OY728163.1, on the reverse strand, counting down.
TTAAAACACATAGTTACTACTAAATAGAGAAATAGATTCATATATATGATAGTGTATGATTTAAGAAACATAATATAATAAAGATGGTCCATTTATCATAGAGTAGTCATAATATAATACTGCATATTTGAGGATAATATTCTCAAGTTTTTGTGCTATGGTGTAGTGAAATCCATACATTTTTTGATTTTCACACACAAGGAACTTCACATGTTGGAGCTATATTAGATCTTATATTCTTGGGATTAACTATAGTAAGGTCATTATTGGGCCTATAATGTTTTTCCTGTTATTATATTCTAGTATTGGTGTGTATTTTGTTCTAGTGGGGTAGGCCTGACAGGAACTCGGGTTTGCGTGAATGTACTTTTGTGTTGCCTATGCAATTTTGATTGAGGTTTCTTGGTATCCATTTAATTTTTAACTACACCAGTTGAGACTAGATTCAATGCATGAACGTAAGTATCCTGATTCATCACCATTAAATATTTTGACATAGTAAAGAGATATTACAATACACTCATTTGTTAAATAAAAAAAATTAGTTAATCAATTTAGTTCATTAAATCAAACTGGATTTATTATTTTCCATTACTATTCATATATTTCAATTAAAATATTTTATGATCATTTCTCTAATCATCCCATAATTTCAATTATCCCATAAACCTACATCAATACTCATCCCATGAGTTCAATGTCAATTACATTATCAATTTCATAATCATGGTATTCAACGATCAATTACAAGCTACCAAAATGTGATACACTCAATAGGGATTATAGAAACTACAACAAGTAGTTGGGAACCAAAAAAATCATCCATTTGATTAAAATAAATCAAATCATTCGACAATGAATAAGAAAAATGGGAATACCCATCTCTAAATTGAAACATAAACAACCCATCGAAATTCTTCACACAATAACCCAACAAACATGATAAAACAACTCTCAACCTAAGGCATCTATTCCTATTAACCATATGACAATAAATGAAAAAAATAGATCCCCTCCCATAAAAAACACCATCCTCTAATTTTTTCCATCAAAACCCCAGACATCAATCTTAAAATGCATCTACCACCCTAGAGCACACATATATTGAATCAAAAGTATTTCTATCATCAGAAACAGAAGGGGAAACTACCTCCATAAAAAATTGAAAAAATACTTTATAAACCAAGAATAGACTCACCTAGCCCCAAATAATTATTACCATAACCAACCTGATCATTACCAACTTGATTTAAAAGGTTCATTATCCATAGGTTAAAGCACTAGAAAACCAATAATCACCAGTTATTAGTACCAATAACCAAACATAAATATATTCAGGAAATATTTCAAACTCAACAGTTTTGATGGATGAATGGTAATCAATATCTCATAACACTTTCATTAATCAATTAATTATTACCCACATTATATTTTTATACAATTTCAATACTATAAACCACTATAAACAAAAATAAAAATCATATAAAGTAGATAACAAGCTATTTTAAATATTATAAGAGGCGTTATGAAAAATTCAATAATACATATGACCACAACATCCATTCAAATTAATTATTGATTCGAGTTATTATATTTATTAGAATAATTCCACTATAAAACCAATGAAGTTATAATGTCATTCCTTAACATGAACACATAAAATGTATAAGTAAAAAATCCCCTACAGAGTGATTTTAAACATTCATTGAGAAATAACGGAATTGATGGTATAGATCTCTTATCACCTCTACCAAAAGAAAATCATGATCCAAATAAACTTACCCGATGAATCCAACATCAAACACCAATAAAAACTCCAAGATATTTTAAGGATACCAATTTTCATAACTTTTATATAAAAACCCTGAATTAGAATAACTACTTGTTTAAGATGAAAAAAATCCCTAAATCATATACTGGTCGTAGTGTCACTGGGAGAAGGGGGTCGTGGGGTCATTGGGAGAAGGGGGGTCATAGGGTCGTGGGGTCACGGGGGTTCGCGGGGTCGTAGGGGTCACATGGGAGAAGGGGGTCGGCAAGAGAAGGGCTGTCAGGAGGGGTTACCGGGGGGGGGGGGGGGTTGCTGGGGGGTTGTCGGGGGGGGGGGGGGTCACCAGGAGAAGTGGGTCAGGGTCAGGGGGAAGGGTGGAGAGTGTAAAAAAAGAGATGGGTTCACATTGGTTTATTATAAACCTCCATGAATCAATTTAAAAAAAGGATTAGTATTGGTTTTATGAACCTCCGCTACAAAACTGCCGCTAAATCCAATTTATATTGTAGTGTATACTCATAAATAATCACATGTTTCCACTATACCCAAACCAATATTATAGTGTTACCCTAATGAAATTTATCACTATAATCCACAACCTTTATCTAATTCTCATCAATGTACGAATCCGAAAAATAATCAATGTATGTCACATCTATCACATGGGAAGAGACTGAATGATATGCCCATAGATGTCAAACATGGAGCTCATTGTTCATGGCCATGTAGCATTGTGGAAGGTAAAAATAAAATTCCACTAGAATGACCATTTATACTATTTTAAGAAACATAAAAAAGGAAGACAAATATACTTATTTCTTGGAAGCTCAGCCATGGTTCTTGTTTTTTTAGTCCTAGATGAAATTGATGTCTCCTGGTTCATTTTTTTTTGGTGTGAAATTTTTCTGGATTTCTGAATTCATGATTGCTCTTACATTGGTTGAATCGTTGAAGTTGTGGTTTGGTTGAATCTTTGAAGTTGAGGTTTGGATATTCTGTTGGTATGATTGTTTTATGGAACTACGGTATGCGATCATGGGATAATGAATCTGATTCTTCTCAATGGACGACTTCAAAAGAGGTTAGCAAGGAGCATCAACATATCATGGCATTTTGGAATTGGATGTTTGAGAGGGTATGACATTTTCCATCGGGTCCGTGCTAGTGCATTCATGCATGGGACTGCTTTCCCTATAGCGATGTGAAGGTGGAAGCTCATCTTGATGCTGGGCAGGGGACCGCCTTGGCAGATTTGAATCAGATTGTTTCTGGTTATTGGATTTTGGACTGTGGATCTTGGTTGTATTTATGTTTTGAAGTCGTTTGGGATCCCCATTACCCCTTAAAAGAGGGTTTATCTTAATAAAAATTTAATTTTCAGTCAGTCAGAAAAGAATTGAATTGTAACAGTTGAGAGACTATCATGTTGGGGTCTCCCCGCAATATAATTTGTCTCCCAGAACTGTCCCATTTTTATCAAAAAACAACTCGGTATTTTTCTAGTCAAAAAAGAATGGGTACAACACATGTCGAAGTCATAGATACTTGCCCCTGAGATTCTTGATCATTCAGATGCATATCTAAAAATTGGTCCATTATCCACCCCATTTCAAAATAATTTTATACTCCCTCACTCTATGAATTTATCTCAATGTTTCTAAAATGACGTCTCCCATTCCTTGTGTAAAATTCAATTCAATTTCAAATAATAACAGATACTCAACCCACAGTCTGTACCGAAGATTATTTTATCACTATGAAATGTTGTACTTTAGGTTCTTATGATCCATGTATACCAAAAACCTATCAAACATTAGATTATGTCTCTAAAAACTCAGGGAATGTACCAAATCCACTAACTCCAAATTTTGAGTAGGGAAATTCATATACAGTGGTCTCAGTTGGCTGGAGCCATACAAAACTGCTCGATCCTCTTACATCATAAAATTTATGAGTTTCACTCTGGATTAATAAAAATACACACTATGTGCTTTACCCATCACAGGTAAAGTGAGGATATTTTCTAACTTTAGCATAACATTCAACACTTAAAATATCTCTCACATGAATGAAACCAAACAAACTCCCCCAATTTTTCTCCAACCTAAACATTTGTGATTCCAAATGAAATAAATGAAAGATAAAATGATGGTAAAAACCTACTATACCCAAAAAACTCCAAATTTTGAAAATGTTTTTGGGATATCCCCTATATATAGTTGTTGTGGATTTCTCTAGGTGCACTGACACTCTTACCTTTGAGATGAGATGGCCCAACAATTCAATTAATTAATCAAGAAACTCTATTCTCGTAGATTTTCATAATGCATATTCTCACTCAATATACTTAAGATGATACAAATACATTTTATATGATCATCTATAGACTAAGAGTAAACTATTATATAATTAGAAAACCCACAACAAACTTATCATGAATTGGATTAAAATCCTATTAATTAATAACATGAACACCGAAAACACATTATTCAACCCAAACGACTTCACTATGAATTCATAAAATCCATACCAGCTCCTAAAATTGGTAAGAGATATGTTTTATATTCTTACTCTTTACTGGTGATATCCTGATCTAATGTCAATAATGGAAAAGATATTAGTACCTTTCAAATGATCTTAATGATATTAAATTTGTGAAAGAGGATAGTAGTTCATGACTATCATCTAGTTCTAACTCTGATAATACACTCATATACGCAAAGATCCATCTACCTTTTATGATGATAAAAAGAGAATCCCAAAGATATGTATGCAGCTGTATGAAAACTTTAGATTCTAGATCGTCCAACTTAACTTTTAACTCCCAAAGCACTGCTATTCCTATTCGATAAGGTGGGATATAAACTAGATCTCCTCCTGACACCCACTCAGTCACATACTTGTTTTATAACATAGATGAAAACCTATATAAATCATCAAGAAAAACATATTGAAAAAAGTATACCATTATAAGACAATAATCCGGTTACATTCTATAATTATCTAGAGAAAGACCATCGATATGAGTTGTGAAACAATCTAACCTGCATAGAATTGGTCTCACATGACTAACCTAGAGATCATAGTCACCCTGATGAAATTATATGTTTTTTTTGAAGATAGGTAGGTTTATATCCTCTAGTAATAGTTTATGTGAGTCTGTTATTTAACTAAGCCATCCAAACAATGAATCAAGTTGAAAAAATTAATTTCCAAAAATAGCCATTTCTAAAAAGAAATGGTAACAAAATATCTCTAGAGAGCACACCAAGCTACATTTTATATTTTCAAGTACACTCACAACTGTATTTCAATGGTTAATACATCATATAATATTTTTACATAAAAGCAAAAAACTTTTTAAAAATGTAAAAAAAGAAAATAATATTATTAACTTGTAAAAAAAACATAAGCTAATATAGATTATACAGGAATCGTACCTCTGACTGTGGATAGACCTACATCCATGTTATCTAGAGTAGTTCGAAAAATGTGTAACTGACATGTCCCTCTACCATATGCTCAAAAAGAAATTCCTTGATATATATCTCATTAATGGATCTATTTCTCAAGAAATGGGTACAACATACCTACATCGTCATGAACAACCTGTGGACCACTAAATACCAACCTTCTATATGGTAGCTGATCCCCATCCCGATTTTAGTGCCTCCCTAATCCCCTTCCACTAGAATACCGCATAAATTTCACAAAGAACCTATAAAGATAACCGAATATTCCATAGATACAAAACATCACTACAAGATAAGTATAATTTAGGTTCTTGAAAAAAAATATCCACAATGATAAAATTAAAATAGAACATGATTCTGATATGGTTGTCCTCTTCCTTGACTTCTCTTCCCACTACTTCTTTAGTGGAAACTATCATAAAGGTTCCTTATACATCTTGAATAAGAACTCCCAACTCACCCTACTAGAATCATCATAGATTATACTTGGGGTCCTCTCACAGATTCCCTTTTGTGATGAGTGCTTGATTTATCACATCTTCAATGTTGATTAAATAGAAAATGATTACATGTTACCTGATCTCATAATGAAGACCATCATGGAAAAATAACACCCTAGATATCTCATCAACATACAATGATTTCACAAAGTGTTATATGAAGGTAAAATGTCTAGAATAGTCCAGTATTGATAAATAATCCTCCCTTAGATGCACAAACTCATTAGATTTTTGAACCCTCATGTTCTCGTGATAGAAATGTATCGGGAACATCATATTTATCTAATTCAAGGATTGCTTATCTTGATTTCCAGCTTATTTTATAATATCCCAACAACACGTGGAAGGTATAGGAATAATACACAAAGTATGTTTCACCCTAAAATATATGGGTTCCTTGAGATTCTTGAAGATAATTTGGACTTACAAAATCAATATTTTTTATATATGTGGTCCCCCTTTCCTAGTAAAATACACAGATTCTAATGCTGAAACAATCTTATGTGCTCAGACATCGAAGGAAGGGTATGTATAGTCTCCATTTCCATAGATCACATGCACCACATGAAGATTTAAAAAATATGAACATCTTTATAGTCCTCATGAACTGAAGGATTCTTCAATTCATCTGCACTAGAATAATGTTGATTTTCACTCTTCTGATTCTCTATTCAAAGACAATGATGAAGAATTTTCTATAGAAAAAAACACACCTGTTATAGAATTTACTAGCAATAAGGTCAACCCTAATAGAAGATGAAAACATAGAACGACTAACTATCAGACTATCTAGAAATGTCTTAGAAGCATTTTAACATGACCTGACAACTTATTTCATTTATCCAGTGAAATAGATATCACATATAATATTTATACTTGAAATTATATGTCACATGAAATAATAGATATTCCCCTATAATGAACCATGAACATTAATATATTTCAATGTTCTTATAATGATGGATGTATTCTAATTCCAGTCTATAACGATCCATGATTACACATATTAAGAAATAATAACATCATAAATTTTTTTCCATAGATAGTATGTAAATCACCGAAGGTGAAATAACCTCATCTTTAAGAATCGCACTTCATAACAACATTCTCTTTCATATGATATAGATTTCCCTTTTATAGGGGATAACTACTCTCAATCACAAGCTCCATAAAACTTTCTGACACATTCTAGTCTCCATTATACCTATCCCAAATATTAAATGAGGTGAAAATATAACATTCTCCTATAATAACACATTTTTAAATCCACCTAACATAAACTCAATCATGTGGCCAGAAAGGTTTGGTTACAATACCTCCATAGAACCTCCCCATACACTAGAGTCTTTCGACTAGTTGTGAGGGTGTGATATGTTTTGTGGGGAGACTATACCCTATGGTATGATTTTTCATAGTTGTAGAAACAAATCGTAATATAATTTATATAATTAAAGTAATTAAATATAGTAAGATAATAATTAAAGAGAACTGAATAATCCAATAAATAATAAGGAATATAGTAATTATGTAATGGAATGTAACAAAATGTAATTCTAGAACAATACAAGAAAAATTCTAGTATACTCAAATCCCTATGTTTGGACCCTATTTTGACCTATCTCCAATCTCATGCACATATGAAAAAAATGAATCTAGAGAAAGGTCCTTCTACCATGTCCAAAAAAGAATCCATTAAATATACTTGAGTACTAAATTGTGGTTCAAATCAGGTAAGGGTATAACTAAATAGTTTGAAACGAGCATGTATAAAAAAACTAGTCAGATAATAAGTTTATGCAATAATGATACAACTTGGTGTATTTATTATTTTAAAATTTATCAAAATACCACAATTAACTACATCAGATCTATTTGAGAATAGATCTTCACATGTCTGACAAACTTTCTACCCATAACCATAAAACCATTCTAAATTAACCTACTTCATCACCATGACATAATATCTAGGAGAATGTCTTATGTCCATGACAACTAAAACCACATAACTAAGGAAAAATAACCTCCGTCGACGCCATGTAGGAATATCTTTAAGCATCTTGTAAGACCATTCCAACCAAAACCATATAGGAATGGTATAGCCATGAAAATCTCATTCAATGACTTATATGTATTACAACATCTGGTTAAATTCTATATAAACATTACAGTATGGGAATGGGCATAACCAAATCTCTATAAGCATTACAACACTGGACTGGGCCGAGCTTCTTCAATATCAGCATTACAACACATAACGATGACAACACCTTGGCTGATCCTAATATATAACCACTATAGCATGGAAAACAAAATCTATTATATTGTATGGATATCACAATGTCACATTGCAATTATCCATGTTTAATTCTGAAAATTACCATTATTATTTCATATTCTACTTTCAATTTTATTCATAATTGATTACAATTTATATTAATAAAAATAATCCAATGTTTTTGGTTCATATAGTAATAAATCACCATAGGTCCCACGTCATGATAATCATAATTTAAAATATTTCTAATTCTATTATAATCATTTTCCTCACCCTATGGGAATACATTGTCTAGTTAAAAATAAATTTTAAACCAAAAGAATTCATGGAATAATTCAATCTTTTTATTAAATTAATGTTGTTGCATGTAATGATGGTACAATCCCAATATTTCATAAATGTATTAATTATCCAATAATAGGGTTAAAATTTTGAAATAAATTCATTAACTTATTAATTAAAAAAATTTCAAATGACCCACTCCCATGAGGATGAATGTTTTGATGATTTTAAAGTGGTTCCTAGGTCAAGAATGATCAAGATAAATACCAACAACGCAATTCGTCACTAAAGTGGTTGGAGATGAAGGATGAAAAGTAAGAAACAAATACGAAAACAATTAATAGGGAATCCTCACAGAAATAGCCATCAAGAAGGAATTTTGGAACCCAAAAATCACCTAGAGAAAGGAATATTGTGGAAATGAAAACATTTTCTGCCAAAATAATTAGAATTCACCACATAACATGTTTAAAATTGTATGTAAGGAAATTTACAAAGTGGGTAATGTTATTAAATTTTGTGTAAATATTTTTAATATAATATTCTGAAAAAAACCATCACCTTGAATTTATTTTTGAAAACTATTTAATAATTACATGATTTGTAATACTTTAATTGGGAATATAAATGTTTAGTAGTTGATTTTTCATCCCATTTTACTTCAAAACAAACCAAACCAATTTTAAAGTTCTCAAATTGACAATAAACCATGAAAAACTTATCTCATTTATACATATCCTTCATTAGATAAAAGAATCTTATATCCCCAAAATTTATGTAAATTTCTCCATCAAATCTCTCATTATTGAAACTCTTCAGTCCTTCTCACGTTTACTTAAATACTAAGACTCTATTGATTCAAACAACAAACATTAATAATGAAAAAAATCAAAATAATTTTTAATGAGTGACTAAGACAGAGATGTACCTTAAAAAATAATGGATCTTACGTACAATTATCTATCCTCCTATCAAATGGGATATAAAATCATACATCATTTGTATGGCGTACTATCGTCTCAATAATAGATGTCATTCGTTCTTCCATTACCATCTATCACAGATGTGTGTGATGAAGTTTATAAAGTATATATATGATAAATAATGAAAAATTATACATTTTTTCATTATATGATATATTAATTTTTCACATTCCATTTCACAGGGGATACGATAACATAGCTTGTGTGAATAGAAGACCACTTCCTCATGAAGTGTTGTGATCCATATTTCATTAACACTTTACATGGAATTTAATAAGTATAATGTTAATAAATATATGTTATAAGAATAAAATATTTATTATATTAATAAAATATTAATAATTCTTAAAAGATAATATATATCTATTTTTTCTTTACCTTTCACTCACATAAAGATGATAACATAGTTTCTGTATATGGGGCCTATCAGCTTCACAATGTGATGTGACTATGTTTTTATCACCACACCACATGGATTATAAATATAAAAATATTTACATAAATAATATAGTAATTATGGTATTGTACTAATTATATAATTAAAAAACATAACTTACCATCTTTGTAAAATTATCGTCAAAAAATGGAAACGTTATTCATGTATACGTACGACATACCTTCTCCTTGATCATAATGCACTTCATTTCTAAAACCTATCCTTAATGAATGGAATTAAATTTATAAATGTAGTATTAATAATATAATTATGTCATGATTATTTTTTTGTAGATTATGGAACTATATAATATTCACATGGACCATAACATTCATAACAAACCAAGAATGAGAAAATAAGGCAATCAACACCCCAAAAAATTATAATAATGAAATAATATCATCAAATGGGTGGTTTGATGATATAAAAGGTTCATATGTGACATTATACATATTAATAAGATTGTTTTTTAACATAATAACTAGATTAAAGCACCTATAATAGCATTTATTGAATATTTAACCAGAAACAATAGTGAGGTAAGGGACTACCCCTCAATTTATCATTATTGAATCACATTATAATGTTATGCACATAATTAATTTTATATAGTGTATATAATACTTATTTTAAATGTTATATCATGATAAATTTAAAATTATTTTTATTTGATGTTTTAATCAAAATTATTTAATCCAATGGGATTTTATAAAAAAGTTACCTTGTGGTAAATAATTTTATAACTAAATTTACTTTCACTAGGTTATATTACATCATCATCATCATTAATGTTATAAAAATATTTTTCTAATGACATTTAATTATCATATGTTTTATTTTAAATTATTTAATATAGATATAAAATTGAAACACACAATTTATTCACTGACAAATTCTATGAATGTTATGATTATTTAATGGTATATTTCACAATATAATTCTCATTGAGATTATTTATTCATCAATTATAAATGAAGGATATTAGGTTATAATTGTCTAATAAAACCATACAGTTTTATCTTAATATAGTTATTCTTAATATTTCTATGTAATTTCCATATTTCCATACTTTTTTACTTATTATAATTAATTTTTTTAAGATAATCTTGAATCAATTTTCTCTCTCGTTGAAAATCCATTTTAATTCAGAACCATGTTTTATAAAAATGATCTTAAATTTGTTAACCTATAAGAAATAATTTATTAAATAATTTTTTTCCCAATTTTTCATTGATATAATATTTTTATATTAGAACTGAATTTTCTTTGAAAACAATGATTGTATTGATTTTGAAAAAAAGTTAATTTAATATTTGTGTTAAAATGTATGTAATCAATGTAATTTTCAGCCATCATGTTCAATCAATGTTTTTAAATATTCTATTATAATATTAAAAAATAATTTTTAATTAAAATTATTTTAAAAATGTTTTTTGAAATTGTATTTTGAAATATTCATTTTCAAAATGAAATATATATGTTCCCCGAGACTTATTTTTTAAAATATTTTTTATTTTTAATAATTAATTAAAAAAGCTTTTTTATTATTCAAATGTGTATATGTTATATTTATACTATTTTTATTTTTCATATTGATGATTTATAATCATTTTTACCAAGGTAAGTATTGATACTATCATACATGAATCACTTTTGTATTCACTATCATTCCCTTGAATTATTCACCTAATTTGTGGACATTAAATTTCCCCTAAATATACATATTAGTTATCATTGAAATTTGTTTTTCTTATAACATGTATCATTTCTAAATAGAGTTTTCTACATTTAATGTTATTTTTTAGTGAAATATTTGTAAACGTGTATTCCTTAACCAATATAGATATATGATGATAGGGAACATTTTACATGAATTAAGAATATTATTTTACAAATGATGAATTCTTGTGAAATGTATACTTTGGTGTTTCCCAATTATATATATCACAATGATGCCTAAATGGACTCATTGAGATCTAATAAGCTATCATAAAATTAGTTGGCCCAACCAAATGAGTTTCAACCAAATAGTCGTAAAATATATTTTTAAATGTCTTGATGGTTGATGTATCATAATCTTGTGTTCATGAAATCGTATAATTAATAAATTTACTTAATTAAGAATAAATTTTTTATTATATTTTATAATTTAAAAATGTTTTTATCTATATATCTACTTTATTCTTAGTTTACTGATTAAATTTAAAGTATTTCGGTTAATTTCCATAGAATATGAATTATACCATATAAATTTAGGATTTTAATGTTATTTATTAAACAAAATATTTTTTTAGTTATTTACTTTCCTATATTGATTATGACTTATCTTATAATCAATGAGAATTTTGACATAAAATTATCTCAAAATGAATTTCATTCTCAGTTTATTAATATTATAACAAGTGTTTTTAAATATCAATTTATCTATGTTAGTTATTATTAATGATTCATGATATATTCTTTTGTAAAAAAAATCCTTACCATGCATTTGGTCTTTACATTATTTCGATAATTTTCATGAATCCTTAAGTGTATTATGATTGAAATTCAAGGATATTATGGAGGGAATATATTTATGCTCAAAAAAATATGTTGTAATTTTTTATAATATAATATAAGACTCATGTATGTATCTAGTTTACCATGAATACTAAACTATTTACTACATTGGGATGTGATTCCTTGTATCTTATACTAATGTAATAAATCATACACTAGCTCCAGGATACATGGGTCGGGGTGAATATATTTGGTATCAGAAGATATTTAGTAGAAACATTTGGATATAAAATTAGTCAAATATATATTTTGGATTATTACCCTATGATATAATCTGTGGATAATTATATAATACATTGTAATGTTTTGGTAACAAAAAAATTATATGATTTTTCTTAGAAATAGATCATGTTTCGGGATACTACAAGTGTATTTGGTTTTGGAATAAATGTTGCAGGGGTTAATAACTCCTTGAAGGGTGAATTGGACTTGACTCATTCATCCCCTTGTGTAGAATAATGAGCCTAATTGCGCAGTTGGTTTGACACTTATGTGGGGTTTTCTTAGAATAATTCACACAGTTTTTACAAAACATTATGATGTATTTCAATAGATGATGACAATGAATGTACTAGAATAATCATAAGGATTCTTAAATTTAAAATACTTCCCTTGAAGGAATTTTAAATCAGTTTATGTGTGAGACATAAGGGAATAATGAAATGAATTTTCAAGGAAAGGTGAAGAAAAAAATGGAAGGAAAAATTTCATCCTAGATATCCCTTTATATTTTATTTTCATAAATGTCGAGACTCAAGGAATTATCTTTGAAAGTTATATCATCTAAATATTAAATCATAGACAAATATAGGGTATATTTTAAAATAAAATGGTTTTTGTATTTATTAAATTTCTATAATTTTATTAATTAACTAATTTTTCCAATGTTATTTTGATAAAATAATTTGGAAAACTTTAAGGATTATATTAAATTTCAAAAGAATATATGGCTTCATTAACTAATGAGATATGGATACCATAGAGGGTTTATTATTTTAAGATGAATCACAAGATAAAATTCATAAAAAACTCTTTTGGATTTTATGAGATGATAGTCTACCATAATTACTGATATCTTGGGAGACATTTATAGAAAGAATTTGTTTTATTGGAAATGTTATTTGAGGAATAATTCCATTAAATTTTATAGATAAATGTTTAATTGTATGGATAACCTCGAGGGTGAATTTGTTCATTAATACCCCTATAATAAAAGTCAAATAATATAATTATACGTTGTGAAAAAAATGTTGAATCATTTACTGAAATGTTTTATTAATGGTTAATTTTATTTTGGGATATTTAGAATAATATTTTGGAATTTTTAAGGAATTATATTAATACTATTTTCTAAAAAGGATAAATTACATAGAAAGTGAGAACTGAAATCTTGTCGCAGGGCTAGGGCCCTAAAGGACTAACCAATATAATATAAGAGTTCAATGCATACTTCTAGAATACCGGATGTTCTGGTTAATATTTCATTTATTTTAGTTAAAATATGTGACTTATAAATATTAATAAAAAACTAGTGGTGTTAATTTTGAGGTTTAGATATTAATTTATTATATTGGATAAAATTTTATAACCATATTGAATGAAAAATTATTAGAAGTTTATGGAATGACTTGTCAAAATTTTTATTGTCTTATGATCGGTTAAAATATAATTTTAGTTCTTCAAGAATAAAAAAATCAATTTTTGATATTCATTTCTTAGAGTGTGGTATAAATTGGAATTTCATCAAAGACATCTAGAAGAATAAATATTTATTTTAAAATAGATACAAATCAAGTTAGTACATTACTTTTATTCAAAGATATTAGAATTATTTCTGAAATTTATGAAATGGATCTTCAAACAAAAAATTATCATATTATATTAATATATGATGAATAATATGGTCTTTTAATCATAAAATAATTATTATATTGAGGCTCTCATAATTTTTTTAATCATTCAAATTATTTTTATAAATTCCCTTAATCAGTTACTATAATTATTTATGCTTTTTTGGTATATTTATCTTCATATTCCACCAATCAAAACTAAAAAATATATTATTTTCTAAATGTTATTTGTTATGGGACCCTGTAAGAAAGAAAATTTTGTTAAAAATAGAACTTTAAATGGAACATTTTTAAATATTCAGCATCCCCAATAAAAATATTTTTTTATATGTATTCTTTACAACAAATAGTCACAAGAAACATTGTAATAAATTATTTTTATGGGACTTTTACCCATCACAATTAATTATAAAAAATAAAAAAATAGGAAAATAATATATATATATATATAAATATATAAATATAAAGAAAATCAAAATATAAATATAATTTTACAAAATTAATGAAAATAAAAATTTAAAAATCAAAAATAAATAAAATATCACAAAAAATATTTTAATTTAAATTTAATCATAATTAACTTGTCGATAAGGTATCAACCACTACTAATAAGGAGGGTAGGGGCTTATCTAGAAGATGAGTGTTAAAGAACTCCATACCCAAACCCTGAACCTGCAATCACATTTACTCATTATATTTCTCATTCCATTATCGCATATCTTCATACTAATAGGGGTACAATCAACAGATCTCTTTCTACTCCCAATACATTCTCTTTTTAACCACACTTTATGCTCTCACATTCTCCTAAAATTGTGAGACAGATTATGATGAATCTTTATGAGTTCCACTCGAGATGGATGTCAACCATACAACAGTACCATATAAACAACCATCTTTTAGTTGATAAATGACACTAACCACTAATTTTTACTAATTTTTACTATTTATTATAAATTACCACTAATTAATACAAATTTCCGCAAAATATAACTAATTATAATTTATTTTTTAATAATTAGTATTAATAACCACTAATTTTTACTACTTTGTACTAATTATTACTACTTTTTACTAATTTTTACTAATATTTACTAACAATTACTATTGACCACCATTTATTACTAATCTCCATTTTTTATTAAAAATTACTACTAATCATTACTAATTAATTTTAATTAATAATAATTATAACTAATTAATTAAAATTATTAATAAATTTTACTAATTATTACTAATTATTAAAAATTCATACTAATTATTACAAATTAACACTAAATATTATGAATTATTACTTATTGTTAGAATTTATTACTAATTATTACAAATTATTACAAATTATTTCAAATTACTACTATTAATTGATAATTATTACTATTATTAGTAATTATTACTAATTACAACTAATTACTACTAGTTTTTACAAATTATAACTAATTACCACCAATTTTAACAATTACATCTAATATGTACTAATTTTGTTTAATATTTCTTACTTATTTATAATTATTAAAAATTATTGTTAATTACCACAATTTGTTACTAATCATTACTAATTTAAACTCTTTGATAATAATTAATACCAATTACCACTAATTATTACTAATTACTACTAATTATTCTTAACTACCAATATTTATTACTAGTTATTTGTAATTATTTTTAATTATTACAAATACAACTGTGTATTACTAATTACAACTAATTAATGGTAACTATGCCTAATTATTACTAAATACCACTAATAATTGCTAATTACAATTTATTTTTCTTGTTATTACATATTACTACAAATTTTTACACATTATGAATTATTGTTACTAATTTTTTCTAATTATTGATAATTTCCATGATTATTTAAAAATTATGAACTATTAATACTCACAACTGATCATTAAAAAAGTTTATTAGTAATTATTTGTAATTATTACTAATTAATACTAACTTTTTTATTTACCATTAATTAATATAATTAAAACAAAATATGATTAATTGATACTAAAAAATACGAATTATTGCTAATTATTACCGATTACTCATAATTATTATTAATTTTCACTAATTATTACTAATTATTAATGATAATTATTAATTATTAATGATTACAACTAATTAAAACTAAATACTTCAGATTAAATATAATTATTAACAACTAAAAATAAGTACTTTTAAATAAAATTAAATTATATTACATAAAAATAATTATTTTAAAACAAATCTATGTAATTTTAATTAAATCTAATTACTCCTAATTAATAATTATTCTTTCAAATAGGAATTATATATAATTAAACAAAAAAATAAAAAAATAAAAAAATACCTTAAAACTGAATCTTGTTGATGGGGGAAAGCTAGAAATTTCCATCACTATAAAATTGAAAACTTTTAAATGTTTATGTTGGAAAATATAGGGGATAGAATGAGAGGGAGTTTAGAGGAGAAGGGAATTGAAAAAAATCGGTTGTGGTTGTATATATTGGTTAGAGAATATGTGACAAGACTATTCATGGTGGGTTTCTCATCAAAAATAGCATTAGATATGATAAGACCCATCACAACTATTACACACTATTATTTATTACAAACCAGGTAAAAAAAAGTATTTTTGATGGGTCCTGTTGTAAATACTCCTCTACCAACAATTTTTTTGGGACAAGAGTTAATTCCCATCACATATAAAAAGTTATAAAGGAAGCTATTTGTGATGGGGGTATATTTTTGTCACAAATTCCTTCCGTAGGTTTTGGCACACATAGTGTACCAAAGGTATTTGATAAAGGGAATCATTCTTGTAAAAAATATTGTTTCTTAATGACTAATTTTGTCAGGATTAATCTCCTTTCGAAAATAGCCATTTAGAATAGACTATTTGTGATGGTTGATGAGCCCGCCATAAATATTACATAAAAAAATCTATTTTCCCATCGACAATATTCACCTAAAAGGAAAAATATTTATGTGATTACCTTTGTGACCATTTAAAATATACTACTCTCTTATTAAGAGTATGTTTTATTAATTATATTTATGATATGGGTTTTCAACAAAATATTATTCAAATATCAATACCCTAATTACTAAGATAATATTTAAATAGTTTGGACATGATTTATTTAGGGTGGGGAGAATTTAACATCCTAGAATTATAAAATGAGACTATTATAATATATATCATATTTGACACGCAACACCGAGCTTAAAAATCCCACAATGTATATTTATTTAAATTTAATATCTTTAATGTCATGCAGAATGCACAACCCATATTATAAATGAATTGTAATATCGTATACCATAATAATATAGATCCTATATTAGTTTGTATGAATGGTACTATATAATATGAATATTATGGATTTTATTGATTAGATATATAAAAAGAGTCATTTAAAATAAAAAGAAATGTTTTCTAAAAAAGTCTAATTTTTTCAAAATATGAGATTAGTTTCACATTCAAAAAATAATTTAAAAATTATTCTTACACCTTTTAGAAATAATATTTGATAAAACAAAATAATTATTTGAATCCAATATATTAAAATTATCTTAGAGTGATTGTTTATATATATTTCTAAAATATTTCATCTTTTGATGAATAATAAAAAATATTAAATATTTATTGATCACTATCTTTTATTTTAAAATATATTTACAGATAAATAAATTATTAACTGGTTTTAACAAGAAATTAGTTGAATTGTATTTCAATGAATTTATTTTAGTATATTGGAATCATTTTTAAATTCTGTTTTTATATATAAATGGTGTTACCCGTTAAACTTTTTATTTGAAAACAAGCTTTCTCATTTTTTTCCGGGAGGTCAATTTGAAATTGAATTTTTATAATTATGTAAACTGAATTATGATAAAAGGATCACATATTTGGAATCATCATAATATATATCATCTAGTATGTTCAAATTTTTTTTTACCAAAATAAAAAGTTAAAATATTAAAAAATATTTACAATAATTGTTGTAAAAATGGATTTACTGGTATTTAATGTAAAAATATAAGGGTTAATATGAAACAAAAATGTTTCTAAAATTTATTTTATAGAAATAAATAAACCATATAATTTATAAGGATCTATAATAATCCACATTCTACCCTCTTATCATGTAAAAAATATGGGTTCACCTTTTTAATTCTAAAAAATTACAGTGTACCCCTCCCTACTTATAAATGGCCTTCACATATCCTCTCTTCATGAAACATTAAAATATTTTTATTTGTAAAATACCTAATTATTTAACTTAAAAAAATCATTACCTTAATCCATGATGCCTTATTATTAGTATATATCCATCTTAGAAATTTATTTGGAGCAAGCCGAAGGATTTTGATTGATGAAATTGTAACGTTCTTTAGTTGGTGTTTTTATTTTATTACATCCTCACCCTCACACAATTATTATTACAACATAATTATATAATATGCATATAATCATTAATAAAATAAGATCATTTTATAAAATCTAAATGACCTACAACCATCCCCACATCCATCAAATGTGTTATGAAATCATCATTTGTTTATACAGCGGAATACTGTTCCACGAACCGATGTTATTCGTTCCTAAATCTCTAATTTTCCCTATTAGATATGATGATTAATAGAATGTATATATATGATATTTATAATATAATTATAAGTTTTTAGTAATAATATCACACACACACACACACACACACACATATATATATATCAATCCATATGGGGTATGATATCAGTACTTGTGTGTATTGCGGACTGCCGCCTCAGGAAGCTATGTGATTCGTCTTTCACTAACACATTACATAGAATGGAATAAGGTACTGTTAATAAATATATGTGATATAGAAAAAATAATTTTTATGTTCATGAAATATCAATCATTATTTAATTTTAATGTGTACCATTTTCTTTGATACCTTTTAACTAATAGAACGGTAATAGAAACATTCATGTACGTTTGGACTACCGTCTGCATGAAATAATGTGATAATATTTTCATCACCATAACAATTGGATGATATATATAAGTATTTTTAATGTAATAATATAGTAATTATGATATTATTTTCATTTATTAAATATAATAAATTACCTAACACATTTTCATAATGATCATTGAAAACAATAAACATTCATGGGTATGCACGACATATTGTCTCTATGATGGAAACATATATCATTTCTAAAAACTGTTGTTCATAATCACTATTAGTATAGAGACCCAAAGCTTGACATACATAGAAAACACATTAATTTTTATGAATACTTAACACATAACAAAAATAGACACCAAAGGACTGTAATAGTATATTGTCTTTGAAACTCGGAATGTAATCTTCTAATCATGGTGAATGATCTTCTACATCTCCCATAATTATCTTCCCCTTTTTTTTCTTTCCTAAAAACATTATTTAAATACTAGGGAAAAGAAAACATATAATGGGCGAGCTCAAATTCTCAGTAAGGGTAAGCATAGAGAACATAAAACAATCCATAAACATTTGAATGAAAAAAACCTGAACATAAAATCTAAACAAAACAAATCATGAGCAACGACATAAATCATGGATGTACACAAGGCATAGATCATAAAGGAACATAAATCATGATAAAATAGAAAGGGAATAAAACATTTAATTGTGTAAAACCATTAAACACTTGATATGATTTCCACAGTAGCCAAGGCATTGCTGCCAAGGCCATCTTAGTGGACAAAGTCCCTTTCTGAATCGAGTTCATTCCTTGTTCCAGTTCTGTATCAATGAACCAGATTAACTTACAATTCCAGCCATTTCTATCTCATGAGATACAAATATTTACCCAATTCATTGAGGGAGATATATGTCCCTCCCATCTCATAATGAAACCATTCTTTTGTGTGCCACAAAATCATAAATCATACATCATAGCATAACCCATGTAAAAAAATGGGATTCTTAATCATCATGCCATTATAACATAATACATATAAGAAAAAAGAACATCATAAAAATAATTCCATCATAACATAATAAAAACAATGTAAAAATATGGATAGAAATATAACCCAATATTATCTTAGATAGAAAATAATTTTGATAAAACACTTGAAATGAATTCATGAGGAAAATATCCTTTCTTCTTCAAAATCAATTTGTTTTCAGAAAATGTCATGAAATTTTAAAATAAAATGATTTTGTTTAAAATAGTAATGAAATATTTTGGTTGATTCTTCATGAAAATAAGGCTTTATAATACCGTAAAAATCCCTTCATCCCGTATAAGTTAAAAAAACATTCTCCTCGTACTTTAGTATGTAAAGTCAAAAAGTACCTTGTAACATAAAAGAAAGAATGATTCCTTACATACCATGTAGTAAAAGTAAAAATGGGTAAAAATTACATTAAACATACATAATAATACTTTTAGAAAACATGGACATGGATGATAACAATAACCCTAGTAAATACATACGTATAAGCAATCTCAGATAAAAACTAGATTTGAAAAATTATCCCATACCTTATGTCTGAAATGCTTCGTATGTATCTGAAGCTCCTGTATAATGATTTAAATAATGTCATTGAATTATTACAGAATCATATTCACTGTTAATATATCATATAGGGTTCACTTAGGTATTTATATTACCCGTTCATTTTTCAATTCCATGTTAAAGTAGCGTTTTGGGTAAAAAATTTTCATTTATCATACGTGTTTTGACTTGTTGTTCTTGATATTATTATTATTAATTATATCATGATTTACTTATTTAAATAATGTAAAACATTATTTATATATCATATATATTCAGTATATATATATATATATATAGATAAATGAAATGAAACACACCATTCATAGAGACGGTAGGTCGTACGTACACATGAACGCTGTTTTCCTTTCTTTATTGACTTGAATGGAAGTAAGTAGATGATATATATATATATATGTATACATAAATCTTGTGGCTTCATTATGTCATATATTTCAATATTATTCATTATATATACTTTATAATCATTCTTGAATGGATAATCATGGAAAATGAATCTCACCGCGTTCGTGGAGACAGCAGCTCGTACGTATGCATGAGCGATGATATCATTCCCATGATCGTGGGATTGTATTGGACTGTATGTATAATATTATAAAATCAACATCACTTTACAATAACCATTTATAGTAATTTATTTACACTATTATACCCATCCATGTAAGGCGGTGGTGGAAAAACTGATTACACCACAGTGTGGAGACGGTATTCCGTACGTATGCATGCGTGGTGATTTAATTTTACGTAGGATGGATAGAAGGTGAAATTGGGTTGTTTCATATTCATAATAACATATTAGTATATGAGTGATACTGATGTTATTACTTTATAATGAAACAACTATATAAGAATATGTTGAAAAAGAAAGAAACTTGAGAGAATCGAAAGAAGAGATTACCTCTTCTTCGACGCACCTCCTTTAAGACTTCTCTTAAGGAAGTAGAGTTGGTCTTTTTAGTATAACATGAACCTCCATAATGTTTCTAGGGAAGTGGAGAAGAGAAATATTCAGGGGTTGGCTGAGCTTCAGGGATCAAAAGTGTGTGAAGAGAAGAGGGAAGGGGTGCCCTTTTTATAAGGGAGAAGAGGGGCATCTTTGGAAAAACTCAAAATATTATTTTATAATAAAGTAATATTCAGTTTATAATAGCTCCAAATTAATTTATTTCGAAGATAAAGTGGGTATGGTTCGAAATCCTCTCAACCAATAGATTTTAGACAAGTTTAGGTTACAATGTTAACCTTATCATATAGATTTAACTCTATGTTAAATAATTTAACTTTTACCCTGTCTTCTTGTTTTCTTACACTATATGGTTAATAAACATACAATAATAAGACAAAAGAACCCCAAGTGTTTCATTATTAATATATATATCCTTATTTAAGTCATTTGGCCTAACCTTAGATTTTTCGGAATAAAATAACAATTAATAATATAATTGTTTTAAAAAAACTATTTTATGTCAATTTTGACAGTATTTGGTAATTGATTTTTTTGAAAATCATAACATGATGATTAGTTTGAAATAATTTAATTAGGTAAATACTAAAATGTCATATTAACATAGAAAATTATTTTAATTCATAAAAAGTCTGAAATTAAATTTATTTGGGTATTTATAATATCAATTATTTTAATATTTCGTTATTTAAGGAATTGCAGCATCACTATTGTGTCATAAATAACTTAAATTATTTTAGGTGAAACAATTATAAATAAAATACCACTAGGTCGGAAATATATTTATAATTCTAATTAATATTTATAGTCTAATTTATCTTATGTATAACCCTATATTAAAAATAAATTAATTATTAAAATTTGATTTTAACTATTTAAACCCTTCTTTAAATAAATTAATAATAAATGTCCTAATGTAATCCAAGTGGACCGAAATGGTCATATTTTATTCCTAAGGTTGTTTTTGGTCTAATTAAACTTATCCAATAGAATTAGGACATGTGTTAGGGTTATAATAATATCATGTTTACCCTTAATTACACTATTTACTTTTAACTGTGGTAAATGAAAGTAAAAAGTTACAATTCACAGAAAATTATTTTCATCTCATTGAACCACATTTTTGTCCATGATATTAACCGTGTCTCTCGGATTTTTGAAATTCCACTCACAGAAGTGGTAAAATTAGGTTTTATGTGAATTTTAAAATTCTCCTAGGAGGTGGGTAAAAGACGTTGAAAAGTTCAATAAAATTTTTATATATATAAAATTATAATAAAATGACTCCAATTAATTAAATTGAACTTATATAGGTATTATGTATCAATTTTGACCTAAAATAAATTTAAATAAAATAAATATTTTTTTTAAAAAAAATTCGCTTTTAAATATTAACCGAGTGTTTTCACTATTCATCAAAAATTGAAATTTTTCAAAAAAATACCAAAAAATCACCCTAGGCTAATTTCGATATTCCGAATCCAAAAATGATGTCCATTTTGATATATAAAATTTATAAAATTTAAAAAATTGGGTATTACTAATCATAACGTCTAGTTCATAATAATATTATAATAATATCTCGTTTAGTGAAACGTGGTATTGTGTACTACACACACTATCAAGGAAGGTTTTTATTGCGTGTAATGCAAGCCACTTCTGGGATACGTGTAGTAAAAACTCTATTTGGTGTTGCGTATAACATAATCAAAATTTATTTCATTTATACATTAAACAAAATCTATACATAATGTTGCGTAGAATAGTTTCTACAAAACGAACTTGAAATTGTGTGTAACACGATCCAAGAATAGTGTTGTGTGTACTGCAAGAAAATACAGGGTTGCATATATCACAAGATAATTTTGGTGTAGCGTACAAAAGAAGACATCAATGAAATTAAAATGAATAATTCTCATAAAATCTCAGGTTGTTACACTCTACCCCTCTTAAAATGAATTTCACCCTCGAAATTCATCAGGGTTATAAATGGGTTACTACTTGAAAGTTTCTTTCACAGAAACCCACATTGTAAAAATGAATACTAAAACATCATTTAAAAAAAATAGAAATGTAATGGTTACCCAGATTAACTCACCACTGGGTTTCAACATAGGAGAGCATAGGTGGAAATATGGATATGGAAGAAAAAATCTAACCATCATGTTCTGATGGAGAGTGGTAGAGAACATGGCTATAAAAAAGACAAAAATCACAAAGCCATAATTTTGTGGTGATCTAAGGTACCATTTGATTCATCAGATATAAGGGCACTATGACAACATTTTTGGTTTTCAATATCATTTCCCTAAAGTTGAAAATTTTGAATTAGAATAAATACTTACTTGATTTTGGTACAATCTCATAGTTGGTCATTCCTTGTACAATTTACACATCATATCTTAATGAAATGACGTTGAATTTGTCATTCGCGATGTGTTAGTAGATCAGGTGATAGAATGATGGGTCATTCCATCTGTCTCAAACAAAAGGTTAGCAAAAGTTATCGAATATACATAAGTCCATCTATAGTTAGATTAAACTTATTTGGTTCCTAAAATGGACGTATACTTCATATATCATACAATTTAATAAATTAAGACACATTTATACTAACCGGGGAATTGCTGTAGGCCATTGGTAGGTGATAAAGGCCTGTCGCACTTCGGTTGTGGGTTCGATTCCTGCAACATTGTCCGACGTGACGGGTTGTCACCTGTCCTGTAGGTTATCTTTTTTCTAAAATAATACTATTATAAAAAAAAAGTTCTAGCCTTAAACAATACTATCTAATTTCCCACATAATCCATTCCAATCTTTAGTCTTATCCAAAATACTTCCTTCCAAACTCATTGTATAAAGAGAATGATTACTAAAAAGGTCATATAACAAGCATGTGAATATTATCATTTACCCCTCATATATCTTGTTGTTCACATTCCAATCATGTGAATTCCTTAATCATGTTTTCTCTTGAAAAATGAATACCCATTGAACCTTAGTGAAAACATGAATAATGTCAAAATTTTACTCTTTCCACATACCAAAATCCCAAAAATTCTATATACTCAATCCATGATATCACTTAGTCCTTATATCAATCATGAGCTCATGAATACTATCAAACATCACATTATCTCTTTATCCCTTCATTATGCACATATCATCTACTTTCCAAAGAATATCTGAATAACCTTTCATGGTTACCAGTACCATTCAACATATACTTTCAAAAACTTTAAGAAAAACAATAGTGTAACAATCCTTAGATGTGTATTTATTCGATAGTACCATTAACTATACAACATAACTCTTGATAAACATAAATAATTTCACTAACTTTTTAATCCATGGAATGAGCTTCATCATTTATTTCATCTCATTTATCATTTGTAGTCTCTTCATCATCATCAATATAAATACTATCCATACGACCATGCTGATTATCTTCTTGAGATTTTCCCTTAGGGAATTGGTTTGAATAATGCCCATAAATCCCATATTTAAAACATTTAATCATTGATGATGTCGTAGAAATACCATTATCCTTGTCCATGGTGCTAACTGAACCTTTTCCATTTCACTTATTGGATTTGTTTCCTTCTTTTCCACAATCAAAACATCTTCTAGTTCCTTTGAAGAAATCTCCCTGATGCCCCTTCTCACATGATTTACATGAGGGAAATTGAACATTATTTCCTCTATATCATCATGAAAATCCATCATTCTCTTATTATCTGAGTCGGGAAACTTTCCGAAGTTGAGATTATTGATCATATTATGAGATTTCTGATTAGGCATAATATTGATGTTTCGCCTTCCAAATCCCATTTCATTTGCTTAATCATGATGAATATCATTCCATTGTCCATCATATCCTCTATTATCGTGAATCTTCATGTTCCATGACATTTTCTAAAACCCAAAAAATATAGTGCGAGAGGACAAAATCATAATCAAGGGGGATTAACATCAATATCTTACATCTTAGTTTAAATTCTATGATCATTTCCATAATTCTAGGACTATAACCTCTACTTATACTTAACCTTAGGAACATCCCTAGACATACCATAGAAATATCTCTAGGGATCTCGCTAAAGATTTCACATCCTAGTTTCCAACGGTTAACTAAACCTTTCCTCTGATACCAACTGTAGAGACCCAAAGCATGACATACATAGACATTGCATTACTTTTGAAGAATACCTAATACATAACAAAAACAGACACCAACGGACCGTAATAGTTTATTGTCTTTGGAAACTCGGAATGTAATCTCTTAATCATGGTGAAAGATCTTCAACATCTCCCATAAATATCTTCCCCATTTTTTTCTTACCTAAAAACATTATTTAAATCCTGGGGAAAAGAAAACATATAAAGGGTGAGCTCAAATGCTCAGTAAGTGTAAGCCTAGAGAACATGAAACAATCCATAAACATTTTATTGGAAAAGAAAACTTTAACATAAAATCTAAAGATCAAAATCACGAGCAGCAACATAAATCATGGAAGTACACAAGGCATAGGTCATAAAGGAACATCAATCATGATAAAATAGAATGGGAATAAAACATGTAATTGTGGCAAACCATTAATCACTTGATATGATTTCTATAGTATCCAAGGCATTGTTACCAAGGCCATATGAGTGGACAAATTTCCTTTCTGAATCGAGTTCACTCTTCATTCCAGTCCTGTATCACTGAACTAGATTATCTTACCATTCCAACCATGTCTATCTCATGAGATATAAATCATTAACCAATGCATTGGAGGGAGATATAGTTCCCACCCATCTCATAATGAAACCATTCTTATGTGTGCCACAAAATCATAAATCATACACCATAGAATAACCCATGTAATAAAAATGGGATTCTTAATCATCATGCCATCATAACATAATACATATATGATAAAAGGACATCATAAAATTAATTCCATCGTAACATAATCAAAACAATGTAAAAATAGAGATAGAAATAGAACCCTATATTATCATAGATAGAATTTAATTTTGATATAACACTTGAAATGAATTCTTGAGAAAAATTTCCTTTCTTCTTCAAAATCAATTTCTTTTCAGAAAACGTCATGAAATTTTAAAAGAAAAAGTTTGTTTTAAAATAGTCATCAAATATTTTGGAGGAAGCTTCATGAAAATAATTCTTTATAATACGGTAAAAATTGCTTCATGCCGTATATGTTAAAAAACATTCTCCTCGTATATTTTTTGGAAAAGTCAAAAAGTACCTCATAACGTAAACAAAAGATAAATTCCTTACAGGCCATGTAGTAAAAGATAAAATGGGTAAAAGGACATTAAACATACAAAAAAACACTTTTAGAAAACATGTACATGGATGATAACAATAACCCCAGTAAATACTTACGTATAAGCAATCTCGGATAAAAATGAGATTTGCAAAATTATCCCTTACCTTTTGTCCGATATGCTTCGTATGTATCCGAATCTCCTGTATAATGATTTAAATAATTTTATTGACTTATTACAGAATCATAGTCATTGTTATTATATCATATAGGGTTCAATTAGGTATTTATATTACCTGTTCATTTGTTAATTCCATGTTAAAGTAGCGATTTGGGTAAAATTATTTCATTTATCGTACGTGTTTGGACTTATTGTTCATGATATTATTATTAATTATATCATGATTTACATACATCCAGAATGTAAAACATGATTTATATATCATATATATTCAGTATATATATATATATATAATAGATAGATAAATGAAATGAAACACACCATTCATGGAGACAGTAGGCCGTACGTACGCATTAACGCGGTTTTACTTTATTTATTAACTTGAATGGAAGTAAGTAGATGGAATATATATATATATATATTTGTATGTATAATTAAATCCAGTAGCTTAATTATGTCATATATTTCATTATTTTTCATTATATATACTTTATAATCATTCTTGAATGGTTAATCATGGAAAATGAATGTCATCGCGTTCATGGCAACGGTAGTCTGTACGTACGCACGAGCGATGATATCCTTCCCATGATCATGGAATTTGATTAAAGTGTATGTATAGTATTATAGAATCAATATAAATTTACAATAAACATATATAAGTATTTATTTACACCATTATACCCATCCATGTAAGGTGGTGGTGGAAAAACTAATTACACCACGGCATGGAGACATTATTCCTTACGTACGCACGTGTGGTGATTTCGTTTTCCGTAGGATGAATTGAAGGTGAAATTGGGTTGTTTCATATTCATAATAACATATCAGTATATGAGTGATATTGATTTTATTAATATATAATGAAACAACTCAATAATAAGAAGTTGAAGAAGAAAGAAACTTGAGAGAATCAAAAGAAGAGATTACCTCTTCTTCGACACACCTCCTTTAAGCCTTCTCTTAAGGAAGTAGAGATGGTCTTTTTAGAAGAAAAGAACCTCCAGAATGTTTCTAGGGAAGTGGAGAAGAGAAATGGGGAGTGTTTGGCCGATCATCAAGGCTCAAAAGGGTGTGAAGAGAAGTGGGAATGGGTGCCATTTTTATAAGGGAGGAGAGGGGAACCTTTGGAAAAACTCAAATATTATTTTATAATAAAGTCATATTTGGTTTATAATAGCTCCAAATTTATTTATTTAGAAACTAAAGTGGGTATGGGTCAAAATTCTTTCAAACAATATATTTTAGACAAGTTTAGGTTACAATTTTAACCTTAACATTTAGATTTAACTCTATGTTTAATAATGTAACTTTTACTGTGTCTTCTTGTTTTCTAACAATATATGGTTAATAAACATAAAATAACAAGACAAAATAACCGAAAGTGGATCATTATTAATATATATATCCTTATCTAAGTCATTTGTCTGAACCTTAGATTTTTAGGAATAACATAACAAATAATAATATAATATGTGTTTTAAAAACTATTTATGTCAATTTTGACACTATTTGGTAATTTATTTTTTTGAAACTCATAACAACATGATTAGTTCTAAAAAAGTTAATTAAATCAATACTAACGTGTCATATTAACCTATAAAAGTATTTTAATTCATAAAAAGCCTCAAATTACATTTATTTTGGTTTTATAATATCAATTATTTTAATATTTCATTATTTAGGTAATTACTGCATCACTATTGTGTCCTAAATAACATAAATTATTTATTGTTTAAAAATTATAAATAAAAAACCATTAGGTAGGAAATATATTTATATTTATAATGAATATTTATTGTTGAATTTATCTTATGTATTACCCTATATTAAAAATGAATTAATTATTAAACTTTGATTTTAACTATTTTAACCCTTCTTTAAATAAATTAATAATAAATGTCCTAATCTAATCCATGTGGACCACAATGGTCATATTTTATTCCTAAAGATGTTTTTTGTCGAATTAAACTTACCCAATAGAATTAGGACATGTGTTAGTGTAATAATAATATCATTTTTACCCTTAATTACCCTATTTACTTTTAAGCGTGGTAAATAAAAATTAAAATGTTTCTATTCTCCGAATATTATTTTCGTCTCATTGAAACACATTTTTGTACTTTATATTAACCGTGTCTCTTGAATTTTCGTAATTCCACTCATAGAAGCGGTAAAATTATGTTTTATCTGAATTTCCAAATTCTCATAGGAGGTGGGTAAAAGACCGTGAAAAGTTCAATAAAATGTTTATATATCTAAAATTATTATAAAATGACTCCAATGAATTACAATGAACTTATATGGGTATTATGTATCAATTTTGTCCTAAAATAAATTTAAATAAAATAAATAATTGTTTAAACAAAAATTCAGTTTTTAAATAGTAACCTAGTGTTTTCATTATTCATCAAAAAATGAATGTTTTCAGAAAAATACCAAAAATTCACTCCAGCCTAATTTCGATATTCCGAATCCAAAAATTATGTCCATTTTGAATGATAAAATTTATAAAATTTCAAAAAGTGGGTATTACTATTCATAACGGCTAGTTCATAATAATATTATATTAATATCTCATTTAGTGAAACTCGGTATTGAGTACTACACACGCTATCGAGGAAGGTCTTTATTGCATATAATGCAAGCCAAGTCAGGGATGCGTATAGTGAATGATATGTCTGGTGTTGCATATAAAAAAAATAAAAGCTTATTTCATTTATACATTAAAAAAAATATATACATAATGCTGCGTAGAATAGTTTCTACAAAACGAACTGGAAATTATGTGTAACACGGGCCAAGAATAGTATTGCGTGTACTACAAGAAAATATGGTGTTTCATATATCACATGATAATTTTGGTGTAGCGTACAACACAAGACATCAATGAAATTAAAAAGAATAATTCTCATAAAATCTCGGGTTGTTACTATTAAATGTTTAAATGAATTATAAATATAAAAATTATTCCATTTTTTTTATTATTATGATGATGTAACTATATTATATGTACAAGAAATAAAAATTTATTAATAAAGAATGACTGAGAAAATTAGAAAATTAATATAAAAGAGAATGGAAGCAATGAATGATTACTAAAGAATGGGTTTTATGAAGTTATAAAATGATAATATATAAAATTAGAAGAATTCAATATTTTCAGGTATAATTTAATAAAATGTTTAAAAGCACTATACATGAGGGTAAATAATTGTAAACAAAACTGAAGTGTGAGATCAAGGACTTCATCACTATTTCTCTTCACTAAGGCATATTGTTATTTTATCCACATAATTTTATTTTTATGGTGAATATATGTATCTGTTTATATTAAATATAAATTTTCCTTAAAAATTCATTGTATTTTAAAATTAGATTTCAAATATTTCATCCAAATCAAATTGACATCAAATTTACCAAGTGGTAAAGAAATCTATTACACAGTTTATTTTCATTGGGTAATATTACTTTCTAATAATCAATCATATTCTACGATTATGTGTTTTATTAATTTTTATTATCTTCACAAATATTTAACCTAGTTTAATTTGGATTTATAGTTGATACACATAATCCATTTATTGACTAATTGTTACATTAATGTTTTCATCCTTATAAGGGTTTATTTTAAAATATCATTCTCAACGAGATTGCTTATTTTTAATTTTTGTTCAAATAAATATGTGATCGTTAACTAATAAACCCATATAATTTTCTACTAATCTCGTCATTAATAATATTTTCATTTAATATTATCATTTCCACACAATTTGGTTCCTAAAATAATGTAGAATGAAATTTTAATAAAATATTATGATATTTATCTCTTTGATTATAAATCAGTTTTCTTCCAAAACAATGTTTTGAGAAAAAAAATTATCGTCTTCCAAATGATTAATTAAATAATTTTCCATCCATTTTTTGTTTCTAAAAACGATTTTAATGGAACATTCATTTATTTTTCTAAAAAAAATTATGAATTTTCATTTACTGAAAAATTGAAAGGATTAATTATTTTAACATGTAATGCATTAATCCAATTTACCCCTACCATGACCAATAAAATGTTTTAAACAATAATTTATTAGTTTTAATGATTATTTTATAATATTTTTTTTATTATTTTTATAACATTTATTTAAATTAATTTTCAAAATGAATAGGATATTTTCCTCAGAAATATTTTATATAGATGTTTTTATGGTATTTATATTCATCAATGACTGCATCAATTTGTTGTTAATCCAATGGTTATATGTTGTATTCACACTGTTATTGTTATTACTTTAGAAGATTTATGATAATTTTGACTGTTAAAATTGTTTACATTCACTTATGTGTTTTATTTGTTGTAGTCATTAATTTTCCCTTTAATTATTCACATTTAAATGGATAGTAAATTTCTTATAAATGTTGATATTATTTATCATAGATATGTTCATTTATAAATTCCATATATAACTTCTAAATATTATGTTCTATATATAATTTTTTTTATTTATCTATTGAATTTTTTTAAATATATATTCATTACTCAATATAGATATATTATGATAAGGCAAATTTGTCATGAATTAAATTGATTATTAAATATATAAGGAATTATTTGGAAATCTATACATGGATGGGGCCTAATTACAGATATCCCCTCAACGCATTGGTAGTCTTAAGAGGTGAATATGTAAGCTTTAATAAAATCATTTTTCCATGTGTTTATACCCAATTGTTTTAAACTATCTTTTCAAAGGTATTTACGGAAGAGGTATCATGATCTTGAGTTCATGAAATCCAATAAATAAGTAATTTTTAGCATTAAAAATTCAATTATTATTATCAATGATATTTTAACAATGATATTAACTATAGATTTTTTTAGTCTTATTTTATTACTAAAATGGAATGTGTTTTAATTTGTTTACCTTATCATATTGATTATTCCATATCCTATTATTATTTTCATGTTATTGATTAAATGGAACATGTATTTAGTTATTTACCATTCCTTATTTATTATTCCTTATCTTATTATCAAGGAAATTTTATCCATGTTGTTATATGTGGATGAATTTCATTCTCTACATAATTAATTAATGACATGTGTGTTTATATATTTAAATTTTGGTGTTGTCTATGCTTTTGGATTCATGATCTCATCTATTATAATTAAACCTTACTTATAATGTGTGGTCACCATTATTTTTTTATTTCCCAGGAGTCCATGAAGTGTAAAACAATCGACTTTCAATTATATATAATGTGGAATAATTTTATTCCAAGAAAAATTATTTTGTAATTTGTGTATACAAATATAATGCAAGAATAAAGTATATATCATTTTAACCCAATCAACTAAAATATTTGTTCCTTATATATGTGATTCCTTATATATTATGGTAGTGTAATAATGTTGTCACTGAATCATGGCTATTATGGTTTGGGAATCTATAATTATAAGACCCAGCCTTAAACAATACATAATATTGAGTTAATTTAGGAATTCTACGTTGAGGATATTATTATGTTTAGTGTTTTAAAGAATTAGGAAATAAATATTACCTTAAATCTCAAATATTACAAAGGAAACACGTATACTCTATCCAATTCTTATCACATCGGTAAATCTCATTAAATAAAAAAAATTTGTTCATATAAATATTTTTGAATTCATCTTTTCTCTTACCCTTCCTTATTGCATGTGAAAAACAATTCAAAAATAGCGAATGAGCATAAAAATCTCATTAAGGGATATAAAATATAGAATGAAAACATTACTCCACTAATACATACAATTCAATGAGCTTATACATTTAAATCATAAAACATAAGATATTTGACAGAACACATTAAATCATAAGATTTATTAATAACTCATCGAAATCCTAAATCACAAAGGTAACTTGTGGCATCCATAACATACTTACAATATAGATTTCACAGCTACATATGGTGTTATGTTTGGAATACCCATCATAGTATATTTCCTAAATCTATTAGGAGAAACATTAATGTTTACCTCTATTACGTTAGACAAGGCATTGGAGAGCTATATTGGGCTCACCCGCCCTTGCTTTATTATGGAACAACCCATATACATAAACAATGCCCAAGAACTATACATTTTCATAACACATTAAACAAGAATAAAAGAATGACAAAATTTCAACATTGAAACAAAATTATAAAAATTAAAGATATTTATATAATCAATTCTTTCTCAAAAAAAATTTCAAAACCAAAATACTTGAAAAGGGTATATGGTATTTTTTTCCTTTTAAAAATGATACTGCATTTTAAGGAATCCAAATATCAAATAATTCTCACAGTAGTGGAATGGTCATTGTTATCTTGTACGTTAAAAAGAAACTATCTTATTTTCATTTAGTAAAATTATTTGTAGAAAAATATTCCATTTGAATGAAAAAAATTCAAAGGGATTTATACACCATATATAAAAATAATTTAAAAATCAAAATATTTCTCAATGAATGGAGATTGAGACGAAGTCCCTTACCTTGAGTCTGACTCATCACATATGTTCTTTTTTCTACTTTAATAATAAGCCTCTGTTAATTTTTACTGGATTAATAAATTTTTTTAAATTTATTATTCCTTTTATATCACTTATTACAAGATAATAAAAACTACATAATTATTTATGTTAATATCGGTTGTTTGGTTGATATTCGGTACCCGAGTCCAAAATGAATTTATTATAATCACAAATTGTCCATGTGGTAAAAATTCCATTACCTCTAGAATGATATTATTGATTTAAAAATCATATATATCTATTATAAATATATTTATCTGTAATAGTATATAAAATTTGGAGATAATAAATTAAATGCACTATTCATGAAGTGGGTAAGTCGTACATACGCATGAACGCTAATTTCATCTCTTCTTCTTATTTAAAGGAATGTAAACTAAATGATTCATATGAATATTTTAATTCTAGTATAATAGAATATTTCATATATGTTACATAAATTTATTACCTCCATCCTTTATATGTTCCATGTATGTCGTGAATGAGTCATATCACTTTGAGGGGGTGGTAGTCCACACTTCCCCAAATGAAATTATCGTATTTACACATTATGGAAATCATAAAAGTATTATTCAAATAAAAAAACGAATATAGAAATTATAAAGATAATATATATCATATATAAATATAGTTCCATCAAAATTTACACCATAAGAGGTGGTAAGGGGAAATTGAACAATCATCATTTCATGAAGCCGTAGTTCGCCGTCCACAGAAACAATATGTTCATATCTATTATATGAAGGTGTGTGTCAGTATTGTTTGAATAATTCTCATACTAAATTCCTAAAAAATTTATTATACTAGTGTTTTTACTTAATCAAAGAATAAGAATAGAATAATGAGTGAATATGTAAAATAATGGAAAGTAACTTTAGAGGAGATGCTACCTCCAAAAACGTGTAGCTCTCTTTGATTTGATCCAAAAGGTATTTTTGAATTTTATTTCTAGAAGTTAGGGCTTCTAATATTAATATAAGGATTTGAGAACTTATTTGGTCCAATACTGGATGAGGCAATGGTCTTTATAGATGTGCGTAAAGTTGTAGGGGTGATTCCCTTTGATAAGAGGGACGAAGGGAAGTTTATGAATGTTTTGAAGTATTATTTTATTATAAAATGATTTTCAAATTAAAATATTCCTAAATACATTTATTTCAAATATATGATGCTATTGGGTATAAAACCTCTCAGTCAATTGGTATTAAACAAGTATTGGTCACAAATTTAACCTTATCATTTATCTTTAACCATTAGATAACTAATTTTACTCTTTCCATGTATTCTTGTATATTCATACTATATGGTTAATATAGTAACTATAAAATTCCAATAGAACCTATATTGGTCATTAATGTCATTTTAAAATATATCTAAATCATTTTTCTGAATATTAGATTTTTTTTACTATTATATCATTTAATAAAATTTTATTTGTTATAAAAAATCATTTCTATCAATTTTTATACTATTTATATCATGATTTTTTTAAAAATATATAACATGATTATTTCAAAAAAACTTCATTAAATAAAATATAACAATTCATAATCTCCAACACAACAGTGAATGTCATAAAATGTTTTAAAATAAATTAATTTTAATATTTATAATCTCAATTATTTAAATCATTCATTAATAAGGAAATCACTACATCATCATGGTGTCTTAAGTATATTTATTTATTTGCTATATAAACATTCTAAATAAAATAACATGATGTTGGAAATATTTTGATCCATCTAATAACTATTTATAGTTAATGATATAACTTATATAACCCAATATAAAAATCATTTTTGTAAAAAAACACATGTTTTTTATTATATTATTATTTACTTTAATTAATTATTATAAAATGTTATTTTCACATTAATGTGGATTCATGGGGTCCCAAAATCAACCCAATGATTACCATGGTCGAATATATATCATCCTATAGTATTAGGAAACGTGTTAGGGTAGATAAATATTAGTATAATTTTATTTTTGACCCTTATTTACGATATTTAACCTTTAACCATGGTAAATAAAATAATTACCAAAGTTACAATTCATAATGTATAAAAATAAAAGGTACCTATTTACACAATTGGGTAATCATGGTTCCTAATATTGAATCCATTTTTCTATTTTAAAAACACTGAAGCTGGAAAAATTAATTTAAAATTAATTCTCATTGTCAAAACTAAAAAACATGTTTTTAAGAAGTTTAAACTATCATAAGATTGGACTCTATTTATGCCCATTTTAAAAGTGAAACTTCGTACAATAAAAAATTGGATTAATTTCTAAAAATATAATCCAAATACTCTTTAAAACTAATTAAAATAATAATTTACCTATATTAATAAATTAGATGAGAGAGATTTTTGGAATTATTTTTCACTATACATAAAAATATGAATTTTATCCGAAAAACACCAAAATATCATCCAATGTAAATTTTAATGTTCTGCTAAAAAAGAAGAAGATTATTTTTTTCAAATAGAACATATTAACATGAAAAAACTATATTGAACATGTTTTCCCATAAAAAGGTAGTAAACAGGCATTTTAAAAAGTATTAGAGTATTTCATGCCCAAAATCAGAATCAATCTTAATTTAATCCACTAATATTCATTAGTTAAGTGTAAAAACATTTATAAAAATTTATAATCATATATTAGTTAGTTCTATTCACTCCCTCCAATACAATTTCTTGGAATTAAATACAATTTAAAATAATAATATTATTATATTATTTTTCAATACAACTCAAAATTGTGTGCAATATAAGATTTCAATTAAACCCGTTGTTGCGTATTGAGTACGCTATCGGACGAAGAATCTCCTTTAATGTAAAAATAATATCTTATCCATAAAATATTAATAGAAATGAAAAAATATTATTCTATAAATCCCTAGGTTGTTACATCCTTCCCCCCTTTTGGGAATTGCGTCCCTTTAATACTATTAACTTATCAAATAAGGGGGGTTGTTTATCCCACATAGTATTATCAGATTCCCATGTTACTTATTCAACCATATGGGTTTTCCAAAAAACCTTTACCTGATTTATGACCTTATTCTGCCACACATTCCCTCCATGGTAAGGAATTAGGACTGGGTTTTCCCTATAAGAAAGATTCTCTTCCAACCGAACTACCTATGGACTCAAAATATGAGATGGATTCGGCAAATAAATTCTCAACATTGAAACCTGAAAATCATTGTATACCTGGGATAAAATTGGAGGTAAAGCCAATCTATAGAAAACTGATCCAAATTTATCTAGGATTTCATAGGGTCCAATGAATCTCAGACTCAGCATTCCCTTCCCACATAAACGCATCACACCTTTCCCTTGAGAAACTTTGAGAATGGCCTCATAACCTACCTCGAAAGAAACATCCATCCTCCAGTTATCTACATAATGTTTCTTTCTACTCTGATTGATTCGCATGTGCTTCTAAATCATCTAATCATTTTCAAAAATATCTTCTACCAATTATCATCCCAGCCACTTCTTATTACCCACTTTATCCTAAAAATCGAGAGATCTACAACAATTTCTATATAATTATTCAATTGGTTCTATCTGTATACTAGAATGAAAAATATTATTTTATGAAAACAGATAAAAAGATTGTTGTTTTCCCAAAATCCCTGGTAATCCTTTTTAAAAGAACATGTCATATATTTCAAGTCATGAATTTTTTCTTATGACTGTCCATCTGACTGCGGATGAGAAGCTTTAATAAAATTAAATTCAGTTCCGGATGACT
This sequence comes from Viscum album, assembly GCA_963277665.1. Lineage (NCBI taxonomy): Eukaryota > Viridiplantae > Streptophyta > Magnoliopsida > Santalales > Viscaceae > Viscum > Viscum album. The sequence goes on along the minus strand of OY728163.1, from coordinate 963,558,944 downwards.
TCTGAAGTCCCTTCCAAAAGTTATAAGTTAACCTAGGATCATGATCAGATACAATGTGGAGGGAAATCCATGTAACCTTACTATCTATTTAATATACAATAAAAAATGTTTAATTAGAGACTAAGTATCTTGAATTGGAATAAAATGAGAAGATTGAATCAATTGATCAATAATAACCCAAATTGCATTATTACATTGTGAAGTTTCGGTATTCCCAATACGAAATCCATTGACATATTTTCCCATTTCCACTATGGCATTGGAAAAATCTGAATCATCCTTTTCATTATCTGTCGATCTTCTTTACCTTTTTGACAAGTCAAACACTTCATAGTAAATTCAACAATATCTCTTTTCATGCCCTCCCACTTGTAATACTCCCAATGATCTCCGTACATTTTTGTACTACTAGGATGAACTGAAAATGGAGAACTATGAGATTTACATAATTACTCTTTCAGTAACGGTGAATCACCAGGCACAATAACCTCCTTCCAAACCACACAACATAATATTTATCAATGTTTAATTCAGATAACTTTCCCTTCTAAACCAATTATGCCTTTTTCTGTAACTCACTGTCTTTTTTCTGCACTTTCATAATTATGTCTGATTGAGATTATTTCACTACCACCTGAAACAAAATAATGTAATTCACTGCACCAATAGCTTAAAAACCATAATTCTTCCAATCAAAAATCAAAGGATCTTAGTCAAAACATAGAATGGTTAATGTAGAATTACTCATTAAACATAAAGTGTCAAAAACTTTAATTTCCCTTCAAGGATGTTAATAGATCAGGGAATCATAATCCTTGATTAATTCTTGAAATATCCACTATCTCATGTTTAATTATTTCTGTATGAATATTTAATTCAATCTTCTATGATCATTATATATTTCACTCCTTACAACATTCAAATTATGCCTACAAATATTAAATTCAAAAACAACAATAGCTACATCCAAATAATGTGTAAAGTAATATAACTCATGAGGTTTCAATTTTCATAAAGCATAAGAAATTTCCTAATCATTTTGCATAAGGACACAACTAAGCCCATTCAAAGAAGCATCACTAAAGATAACACATTCACCATTTCTAGAAGGAATCTACAAAACCGGACCATTCACCAATTATATTTTCATTTCCTGAAAAAATTAATCACATTATTTTTTCCAGATGAACTTAACACATTTTTAAGTTAACTTTTTTAGTCGGCTAGATTACTATGAAAAACATTCACCAAACCTCTTGTAATAACCTACTAAAAAAATTAAAATACAAATCACTGTAATATTTTTGGGTCATGGACATTCTATATCAACTTTTGTTTTATTATGATCAATAGTTAGGTCGTCTTAGAAACAATGTAATGAATGAATTAAATATATTTTATCCAAAACGCACACTTTCTAAATTTAAAATATATTTTATTTTCTTTTACGATTTAAAATACATCCCTTATATTATTTGCATGTTCCTATTTACTTTTATAATATATGAAAATATCATCCATAAACAAGACAACTAATTTATCCATGAAATCATAGAAAATTCTATTCATAAGATCAATGAATAAAACTGGTGCATTGGATAAACCAAAAGTAATAACAAATAATTCATAATGACCATATCTAGTATGAAATGCGATTTTCAGAAAGTCTGCTTTCTTTATATTCAACTGATGGTTCCCCAACCTTATGTCAATCTTTGAAAAATACTGAGCTCCGCGGAGCAGATCAATAAAATCAATGATATGAGGCAATGGATACTTCTTCTTAATAGTGATATGATTCAAGTCTCTATAATCGATGAAAAGTTTCATTGACCTATATTTCTTTTTAATATATGTGATAGGAGCACCCCATGGTGAATTGTTAGGATGAATGAAACATTACTTAATTACTCCAGAAACTGATTCTTTAACACTAAAAGGTTACGTTGAGCCATTCGATAAGGGGTTTTGAAATTTTCATAGTATGAAGAACAAATTAAACTGTAAATTAAACTTCTTGATCAGGTATTATATGAGGAAAATCATCAAGAAAAACATAAATATACTAAATTTCCACTAGGATGTCATTAATATGAATAGTTCCTTTATTTTCAACAATATATGCAAGGTAACAATCATTTCCATATTTTACTAGTTTCTCAGCATCATAATATATTATCAAATGTAAGGGTTAATTAATGTACACAAATAGAAATTTTTTCTAAAAAAATACATCTTTATCCTTGCAATCAATCTTTTCATGATAAACAGACAACCAATCCATACCTGAAATAACATCAAACACAACTAGTGTAAAAACTATAAGGTTTTCAGGTAGATTCTTTCTAAAAATAATGACATAAAGGTTCTTATAATTTTTTTGTCTCATTATTTCCTACAGGTGTTTTTACTATTAGTTTAAGATTCAGATATTGATATGGAATTCCAAATTTACTAGAAAATTTCTCAAAAATGAAGGAATGTGTAGACCATAAATCAAACAACACATTATCATAATATGGATAAACAAACAATGTACCTTATAATACATCATGAAATGGATCAACATCTGTTGAAGTAGATTCAAAGGATTTCACCACCCTTTTCTTCTTGTTGTCTGGTAGCTTTCTTTCATTAGAGTTATTCATTGGAGACTAATTTTCAAAATGACCTTTTTAATTTCACTTAAAATATTTTACTAACTGTAAATCATATATTTTCAAATAATTAACTTGATCCTTTTTAGTGAAATTATCAGCCTTATGTACCATTTTACCGCATCAGAAGCACTTACCATAACTCAAAAGGCATTCACTAGTGTGATTTTTACCACAATTTTCACAAACTGTATTCTGAAGTTTCTTACAATCAAAATATTTTGAAGACTTCTTCCCCTTCATCAGCCACCATGACCACTTATTATATTGTTTGTCGAAGAAAACATGATCATCAGCAAACTTTATTTCACTCTTATCTGCACATTGGACATGTTTTTAAAAAATATTGAACCCATAAGAATCCAAATCTTATAGATAATTTGGAATTAATCCGAAGTAAAATGATTTATTTTACTATCAAGATCCTATATGAAATTTGGGGAAGAACTTTCCAGTCAAGTGAATTTTACTTGAAAATCAGCCACTGATACATCCTCCTACCTCAATTCCTGTAATTGTTTTTCTATCCTAAGTCAAACCACCTTAGGAAATTATTTATCAAGAAACATACCATTGAATTAGTCCCAATAAATAACATAAATATCTCCACTTTAATTCATATTTTTAACCAATGACCACCACTGATCTGCTTCACCATCAAAACTATAAATAACTAGAATAACCATTTGACGTTCTGAACACCCCATTATATGAAAAATATTTTCAAGTGCTTCAATCCACCCTTCAGCTAGCACAAGGTCATGATCCTATGAATGATGGCATATGTTGCCTCATTAAATGTCCCACTACTAAAATGTTCCTTTGTGGTTGATCTGGAAGATATCATTCATGGATATCACCATCATTTATAGCCTGAGTCTACAATTCCATCACTGCAACAAATTGTTCAGTTTTGATTCTGACCATCTCAGGTTGCTGATTTAAATGGTTGTTTTCATAATGATGTTGTTCCGTCATAGATTCTATGTTTCCACTATAGAAAGCCATTCTGAACAAAGAAATATCTAATGTGAAGCAACATGGTAATATTCTAATGCTATGTTATTTAAATATTATCATCAATTAAATTATGGATATTAATATAAAAATATCCTAACTCTTATATTTGTCAAAACTATCATCTAATACCAACTATAAGGCCCCAAACATAAACATTAAATAATCTTGAGTTATATCAATAATTATACCTTGAGGATATTTATAGGTTTATATTTTTGGATAATTAGGCAATAACTTTTACATTACATATCAAATATTACAAAGTATACACGTCTACTCTAACAAATTTCTTTCATTAAAAAATAAAACTCATTAAATACAAAAAAGAAATATTTTTTGTTATAAAACTTCTTGAATTCTTCCTTTTCATACCCATACTTATACCCTATGATTAACATTTCAAAAACATGGGATGAGAATAATAATTTCAGTACGGTATATAAAATAAGATAATATAACATTAGTCTACCAATATATACAAATTATGGAACTCATACGTTTCAATAAAAAATGTAATCTCTTTAACATACTTGATTAAATCATAAGATTTATGAACAACATATAGAAATCATAAATAACAAAGGTAACATGCAGCATCTATAACATACTTACATTGTAACATTCACAACTATATAGGGAGATACGTTTAGAATAACCATCACAGTATATTCCCAAATCCTCTTATATGAAATATTAACTTTTACCTCAATCACATTACCCAATTAATTGGTGAGATATAATGGGCTCACCCACCCGTGGTTTATCATTGAACCACCCGTATATGTAAACATTGCCCAAGAACCATAACATATTCGTAACACATAAAATAAGAATAAAAGAAAAGATAACGTTTCTACATTGTAATCACAATATAACATTTAATAATATTTACATAATCAATGCTTTATTAAAACCATTTTCAATACCAAAATACATGAAAAGAGTATATGTTATTTATTTTCTTTTTAAAAATGATACAACTTATTAAAGAATCCAAATATCCAAAAAATGTTCGTGGTGGCAGATAAGTCGGCGCCATTCCGTACGTTAAAAAGAATTTTTTTTCAATTTAGTAAAATGATTTATAGAAAAATATTCCCTATTAATGAAAAAAATTTAATGGGTTTTATACACCATATAAAATAAAATCACGTATAAATCAAAATAAGACTTAATGAAAGTTGATTGAGACAAATTCTCATACCTTGAGTCTGACTCTCATGTACGTTCCTTGTTTTTTCTAAATAATATACATAAGTTAATTTTGAATATCTTAAGAACATTTTTCTAGTTTATTATTCCTTTTATATCACTTATTAAAACATAATAAACATTATATAATTATTTATGTTAATATTAGTCATTTTTTCGATATTCAATACATGAGTCTGAAAATGAACTTGTTATAATTTAAAATTGTCATTTTGGTCAAAATTCCATTATCTCTAGAATGATATTCATGATTTAAATAAAACATATATCTTGTGAATATATTTATTTATAATAGTTCATAACATTTGGAGATAATAAATGAAATGAACTGTTCATGAAGACAGTAAGTTGTATGTATGCATGAACCCTACTTTATTTTTTTCATAATTAATAGAATGAAAAATAAATCAATCATAGGTATATTATAATTCTGTTATAATATCATATTTATTATACGTTACATATATTAATTAACTCCATCCTTTATACATTCCATGTATGGCATGAACACGTCATATCACTTGGAGGGGATGGTCATATGCACCTCCTCAAGTGAAATAATCGTATTTACACATTATGGAAACCATAAAAATATGATTTAAATGAAAAAAACATAGAGTGATTATAAATATAATATATATTATATATAAATAATGTTCCATCATAAAGGTCACCATGATAGGTGGTAAGGGAAAATTCAACATTTATTGTTTCGTGAGGAAGTAGTTCCCGTCCATAGAAACAATATGTTCATATACATTAGATGAAGATGTGTGTAAGTGTATTTTTAAAACTCCACATAACAACACCCTAGTATATTTAGGATACTTGTTTTTGTTATTTAATCAAATAATAATAATTGAATAGGTAGTTAAGATGTAAAATAAATGAATGAAACATTAGGGAAGACACAACCTCTTAAAAAGTGTAACTCCCTTTGATTTGAGCCAAAATGCATTATTGAATTGTCCTCTAGCCAAGGTATGGATTATAGGTTAAATATATCGATGTCTGGATCTTATTTGGGTATAGTGGGAAGAGAAATGGGGATTTAGAGGTGTTATTAAATGGGAAGGGGAGATTCCCTTTTATAAGAGGGAGGAGGGGCATTTAAAAATGTTTTAAAGTATTATTTTATTAAAAAATTATTTTTTGTTCTAAATGGTACCAACATCATTTATATAAAATATAAGACTCTATTGGGTCAAAAACCGGTCATTTAATTTGTTTTATACAATTCTAGGTCACAAATATATCTTTATCTTTTAGCATCAATAATTAGTTAACTAATTTAACTCTTACCATATATTCTTGTGTATTTATACTACATAGTTAATATAGTTACTATAGAATAAAAATAGAACATCAAGTGGATTATTAATTACATGTTAAACATGATATAAATCATTTTTCTTGATATTATATTTTTATGACTATTATATCATTTAGAAAAATCATATTTTTTTTTAAAAACTCATTTATGTCAGTTCTTTTAGTATTCATATCCTAACTTCTTTTAATAAATACGTAAAAAAATAATTCATTAAAAAACATAATTAATATAAATATAATAAGTAATATTAATCCATAAAATTCATGTATGAAATAAAAAAGATTTAAAATATATGTATTTAAATATTTATAATCTAAATTATTTAAATCATTCAATAATAAGGTAATCACTACATCATCATTGTGTTATAAATATATTTATTTATTTGAAGTATACAAATTATAAATAAAATACCATGATTTAAGAAATATTTTTATATTTATAATGACTATTTATAGTCGAATATATCACTTATATAACCCCATATAAAAATTATTTTTTGTAAAAAAGAGATCAATATGTTATATTTTCTTACATTAAATCCATTTTTATATAATACCATTTTGACATCAAAGTGTCTTCATGGGGTACCAAAATCTTTCCAAGGATTCCCTAGGACAAAAATATATCATCCAATATTATTAGGGCACGTGTTAAGGTAGTTTAGTATTATTATAATATTATAATTTTACCCTTATTTTCCATATTTACCCTTTAACCATGTAAATAAAATAATTTATGAAGTTACTATTCATAATGTCTAAAAATAAAAGGTTCCTATTAAAAAAATTTGGAAATCCTGATTCTAAATATAGAATTCATTTTTCCAAATTTAAAACATAAACACTGCTAGAATTAATTTAAAATAAATTCTAATTGTTAATACCCAAATAATGTTTTTAAGAAGTGATACCTATCAAAAGATTGACATGTTTTTATGTGCAACATAAAAGTGAAATTGCATAAAATTTCCATCATTAGATTAAATGATAAAAATATAATCCAATTACAATTAAAAACCAGTTAAAATAATAATCTATCTATATATAAATTAGATGAGAAGGCAGTTTTGTTGTATTTTTCACTATTCATAAAAATATTAATTTTGTCAAATAAATACCAAAATTCCATCCAAATTAAATTTTGATGTTCCTATTCTAAAGAATAATTTTTTTCCAAATAGATCATATAATATTTACAAAAACTGTATTTAAAAATGTTTCACCTTCAAAGGGTGGTAAACCGACCATTTAATAATATTAGAGTATTTCACGACTAAAATAGGATTCATTCCTATTTTAAGCCTCTAATATTGATTAGATAACTGTAAAAACATTTAAAAAACATGTATAATTATATTTGAGTTATTTCTATTAATTCCCTCAAATTCAAAGTCTAGGAATTAACTATAGTTTAAATAATAATAATATTATATTATTTTTCAGTATATCTCAAAGTTATGTGCAATATAAGATTTAAAAGAACCCCGTTGTTACGTGTTGAGTACGCTATCAGAATAAGAATCCCATTCAATTTAACAATAATATATTATTAAAAAAAATATTAATATAAATGTAAAATATTTTTTCTATAAATAAAATGGTTGGTAAAATAATTTTAGAGAGTCTTCCAAAATTCATTGGATTTGGAATTTCTGAAAGGATATGATATGAGATATTTTTATTTAATGTTATTATACATTCATTATAAAACTACCATATTTATGTGGGTGGGATGAGTTCCAAAATATATTCTGGGAGTGATATAGTGATTTTATATATGGATATAGTCATATGATTAATGAACCTTCCATAATCTAAGTACTAGATAGTTGCATTGAACTAAGACTCTGAAATCTGGGTGCCCTCATAATTGTCATTGTACATGAGCTATATTCACATTTTAATAGTTGGAAATGTGAATATATATACAAATATGTAGATAAAGACTCTTTTATTTTATTATAAAATTAGTTGTGTGTTTTGGGTAAAATTATAAAAATATATAGATATTTATATGAATATTGATAATTTGTTTTATAATATTCATTTTTCTCTACACTTCTTTTATCAAAGATTCATATAGACATTGGTGATTTAGAGGGATGACTCACTACATTAAATGATTGTAGTAGTGTTATTATTTACCCCTAACCGTATACTTATTCATTTCTCACAGCAATATTCATTAAATTTTGTTGGTGCAGAAGATAGATGTTCTTAGACGTTTTAAATAGACGAAGACACGATAACTGATTGAATGGAGTCTTCATTATATAAACCACAATGATTGATAAACATTTATTTGAATGATGTACTACATCTATTTTTGGATATGTAATTTGATTATTGGTATTTTTCTAACTACAATAAATTTTAATATATAGATTATTACTATATATAGAATATTTACATTACATTGTTGTTTATTCATTTATACCATGGTGGAAGACACATCATGTGAGTATGTGATGGTATATATTTAGAGTAAATGACCTATAACGTGACTTTGTGCATTTTATTGATATTATTGCAATATGGGATAGTCTATATGATGATTATTAGTAGAATATCTACCAATTCCTACATCATACTCTATGAATGAATGATCAATTTTTTAATGAAATGTTGATTTTTTATGATATATATACACATTTATGTGGTGGGAAACGATTAAAGAGAATGAGTTGGTATGTTTTACTTCAGTGGTTATGATAGTGAGATGAGTCTGAGGGATTATATGATTTTTTATAATATTTATTTCATGTGATAATAGTCTGTTATGTTATTGGTTCTTGAGAAGAGACTAAGATAGTTATTTCGATACATTATAGTATATATTCCTTATGAAATTTAAAAAAAATTATATATTCATTTCATTTATTTCATTTACAGAGTATGAATTTTATTTAGAGTTTTAAATACTATGCTTATGTAATATTTGGAAATGTTAAGATTTTTTTTGTTAATTTTATCATTGGGGATAGTAAATGTGAAATTATTTGACTGTCAATTATTTTTTTATCATTTTATGATAATTATTTTTGGATCACAGTGAGAGTGGAAAACATGTGTGAATATTTTAAGAGTTATCACTTCATATATGGTGATAAAATAATATTGGTTAGGCTTTTTATGACTTTAGTAACTATATTTATAGTAAGTTTTAACTCAAAATGATTCATCTATATGATGATATTATATTAAATTAAATATTTATAACACATTATTTTTATAATGATATTACATTATTGTTAAAAAACATTTTAAATTTTCTAAAGGAGAAGTTAACTATTGCATTTATTATCAAATATTTGGATAAGGAGACACTATATGAGATTAATTCCATTTATTATTTATTATTTTATATCTATTTTATAATACGGGATTATATTATTATTGAAAAAAAAACAATAAAAACTCCCTTTTTTAATATTAATTTGATTGATGATCCATTGGATGAATCATTTTTATGAATACCAATTCATTATAAGGTAAATTACGTCATTAGAACACATATTTATTTTAATTTTATTTTATATCTCCTAGGGATAAACTGAAGAAAAAACATATAAATTTTTTTATATGAGTAAAATAGAGATGACATTATTTCATTGATTTAAAAAAACATACATGAATGATAAAATCAACTCTATACAAGGAGACAATGTTTTTCTATTTTTTAATTATATGGTAATTAATTGTATTGATTGTCATTTTTAATCTATTCCATTTTTGATAACACCATGTTTGGGTGATGAATAATTTAAAAATTATGGTATTTGTGATTTATTTGGACATCATAATGATTATATGTAATTTTCATTCAATATTTTGTTGCTTAGTCTTAACAAATCTTGGTTAGTTCTACGTATCCAAGATTATCCACATAATTGTACTGTTGTTGATACAAATATAATTTTAATAGCTTCATAATATTATTAATGGTCGGAGGACTATTGATTTGTGAATTGAGACCCACTTGAAAGAATCTTCCATAGTCAAGTGATAAAAATTCAATCCATTTATCAACTATATATAAATAAATGAAATGAAAAAATATAGTTCTAATTAATTTTTATGGATTGTTGGAATGTTTTTATTGAAGGAAAGATGATTGATTAGTGATGTTATTTTGGTATCAATATTCTAAAATGAGGTGTTTTATGTTCTTTTTTAACATATATATTGGTGATGTTGAAATTATTTTCATTCCTAGTAATGGTGAACTATTTTTATTCTTCAATGTATTATTATCTTATATTGTTTTATGTAAATGAGATAATGAGCTAGATTGATTATTATATGGACATAATAATTATTTAATTATTAAAATTTTGGTATAATATATATTTACATTGAGTTATGGAAATTAATTTTTAAAATTAGGGATTTTTTTGTAGATGTCATCTAAGGGATTGAGTAATAAGCCATGTGATGAATATTTATTGATACGATATAATAGTTCTTTGATAGAATGATCAAAATAATTTCAATGATTTTTTATAAAATATTTTATTATAGAATTATTGTATTCTACATCCTTAACATTCATTTATATTTCTAAAATGGACATATCTTTATAGTTTACTATTTTTTATATTCATTTGTTCAATTTTAATGATATATGATATCTCTAGGTTCTTATAAAATTATTTTATTGAAGTGAGGACCACCTGAGAAGAATGTAGTTTTATGTGATTCTTAACAAGGTGAATAGAACTGATTTTGTACATTGGGGAGATAATTTTTTATAAAAAAAATAATACAGTATACATATATAGAGTTTTTGATTTTGAAAAACAATAATGTAGTTCCTCAAAAAGATAGAATAGTTTCATGGTTTTTAGTAATATAGAACAAAGAGGAATTTATAAGAATAATAGAGAAAATTTGTTTTTAGTTATGAATATTTTATACCTTCAGTGGGTAGATTATGTTATATAATTGCAAAGATAATTTTTTATTATTAGATATTTTCTATTAGTGAAATGGGAAGGAAAACATTCATGTAGAATTGGTCATATTTATGGATTACTGAATGGATTTATATTGGAAAATATAATGGATAATTTGAAAACTCCATAAAATCAATATATATATATGATAATTGCATACCAAAATTGGGAGGCCATAATGGTATTGAAACATATCTTTATTCCCTTCATTAATGGACATCTAAATAGTAGTTAATGGTGGGTAGTGGAAGATGGAAGGATGTTTCAACTATCATGAAATTATAAAGATAACCTAAAATGGATTTAATAGATTATATTGGGAATTTGTTATGGTTTTTATGATATAATATATTGTGACTCGATGTGTTCTTCAATTTGGTTGAGGATTATAAGACTTCAGAACCCCTCTCTCTTTGCTGGGTATGTCCTAGTGGACTTTTAGAGTGATGTAATGTTTGATGGAACTTTTAAGAATTATATCGGAGATATAGATTTGAAAATGATTATATTTTTAGAGATCATGTGTAAAATTGAGACATCCAATAAAAAACAAAAATTTATTATAGTCTTTATATTATAATGGTTATGGATATAGGGAATTTAAATTTAGAATTTCTTATTTTGGGGGGATGATTTTTTTCAAAATTTAACTTTATGTATCAAATTTGGAATGGTTTTGTGCAATTATAATAAAAGTAATTTACATATGAATTAGAGTTTTCTCTAATATAAATTTATAAGATTCTATCATTACATATAGGTACATGATCCTCATTAAATGGAGGCTGAAGAGATATTGAATTGGTATATCTGAAAATGGGTAATTCCATAGAATATTAATGTTGATAGAGGAGTATATTGTTATATTTTTAATGTGTAATTATATTCTTGGTTCATAAATATCATAAAAATTTCTAATGGAGAGAATTTGATTCTTTTTTATAAGTATAAAATATATTTAATTATTATTTTCTAGGGTTTTCAAGTTATAATGTCAGTGTGGAATCTCAAAATTGTAATCGAACAAAAATTACACGTATTGTATTTTTTACATAATCACATCACCTTTATATTATCCTTGGTCATAGATTAGTGTGGATGAACTAATTAATATCAAATATTTATGTATCTTCTTTTATTACTTAAAAAACATTATGTTTTTAGGAACATGATTTTTATTACATTTCATTAAACCAGACCATTTCTTATTGTCATTTGAAATTGAAATACCCTAAATAACCCACCCTCACCCATCTTAGATTATTTTACATATGTGGAACTAGAAATTAAGATTTTAATTTTTACACAAATAAAATTTAGAAATTTTCTTTTATATAAGGATTAACATGGGGAGTTTTCATTTGTCTAAGTCAAATATTGTGTTCTAAGAGAAGCACATCAAATTATATTGATTTCGGATGTATTATTTAATTTATAAGAAAGTGTTACAAAATTAAATGTTTTAATTATTATATGATCATGGGTGAGATAAAATGAATTTATTCTAGAACATTGGATTTTTATTCTTATTGATCAAGATCATTGGAGAAAATTATGGTGAAACTCTTATACTTTAGGGAAGTGATATTTCAAATATTTTAAATACATGTCTTAAATTTTGATGATTGTGTTTTTTTATCAGGGTATGTGTTGATATATTTATTAGATATTTCTTTATACATTATCTACACGGCTCATATATGTGATTCAATAGTGAAGATAACTCAAATTATGAATTTTTAAATATGGAAGAGATGTTTTTTGTGATTCTTTTGTCTCGTGTCATTCAATGGGTTATGAAGATTCCATGATAATTGAGTATTGGTTGATATGGTATATTTATACTACAAATAGGTTCAGGATCAGAGCAAGCCCAACCCTAAAACAAATTTATTAAAAACCAAAGAGTGAAGCAGAGTAGGGGGTTTACACAAATAGGATTAAGAAACACCATGCGCATCCAAGTCAACAATATAAGATCAAAAATCGGGAGTAACAAAAGACCATCCCGAGGATGCCTCCAAAACAGCCCTCTTTGACAGAGCATCTACAACCTGGATGACCTCTCTGAAAACATGAGTGACCTTAATATGAAAGTGCTCAATCATCTGAAGGCATTCAATCCAGAAATGGAGTATTTTCTATGGAAAAGATCTCGATCGAGATTTGAGAATGTGCACCGTAGTGGTGGAGTCAGATTCCATCCAAAGGTGTGTCCATCCATAATGAGTGGAATACCAGTCCGATTTAATCATGGACCATAACTCAGCCTCAATTACTGTACCTTAATCAATGTAATGGAAGAAGAATCCTTTGAAAAAACCTCAGTAAGTACGGAAGACACCACCATAACCTGAGGGACCAGGCACACCCAATGCTTCCCACATTTACTTTTAGCCGGCTTGCAATTGATGGGATCCACCGTATTGACTTCAGGACAAGAGGTTTTCTGAAACGCCATGTAACACCAAAGGATTTCATAATAATCAATTCAGACAGCTCATTTTTCATTGTACAATGATACAGCTTTGAATCAGTCATAAAAACCTGGTAAATAGAACGCATTCTATCCGGAAAGGAGGGGCGCTAGCCTTTAAAAGTAGCTCCATTTTGCGCCTTCCATAAAATAAATAAAGTACTAGCAGTGGGAGTTAAAATCATAGCACCAGCTTCCTCACTTAGCTGAGTGGGCTGTATAGATTTGAGAAGAGACTCATAACCACTCATGTCCACATGAATGCCGAACACATCCTATAGATGTAACAAGAACCTGCATGAAAAACTGAAGGATATGAAAGTGTGATTAATAGCTTATTCCTCCCCCATGCAAAGATAACAGACAGAAGCAAGGATAATTCCCAATTTATGTAGCAGTTTATATGTAGGAAAATTTCCCTTCCAAATCCTCCAATACAACAGGTAACTTGAGGGGGGAATGGAAGCATTGTTGAAAACTTTCATCCAAGCAGGAATGCTGGAAAATCCAGCACATGAGTGCCTGTAGAACTCCCTTGATGAGAAGCTGCCAATGGAGTTGGGGTTCCAATCAAGGGTGTCAGTATTAATAAAAATTTATCGTTGGATTTTATGCTTTATATGCATAGGGATACATCCATTGAATTCATATGAATTATGTTCATCAGCAACACAAAGCTGATGCATGGACAGGGGTACATTTATCACAGCATTTAAAGGTTCACGAAGCCACGGGCTTGACCAAACATTCATGTCTGATTTCATGCAAACCAACCATTATGAGCATGTCATAATCTGATGATATGAATTTTTAATAGTAGACCAAGTGGATGATAAGACAGGCAATGAATAACCACTTTGCACTTTGTGAAGGAATCTAGGAATGGGAAATTCTTAAGACATGTCATCAGAACTCAAAAGATTACAAGTGAATTTACACAACAAAGCATCATTAAAAACCTTAAGATCCTTGATTCCCAAGCCTCCCATGTCAATGGATTTTGTCAACTCTGTCCAAGACAAATTATTCAAATTTTACTCATAGATGGATCCTATCCATATAAAATTCCTGATAAGCGCCTGCGACTCATTGATGAGGGTTCTAGGCCATCTATAGACTGAGAAAGCATATCCAAACATTGATGTAATAACCGAGTAAATGAGACAGACCCTCCCAGACATTGACATATTTTTCCCTTTCCACGTTGCAAGCTGGGAAATAATTTTAGACGATATGTTATCAAGATGAGTAATTTTAACCCATCCCCAAAATAAGTGTACTCATAGATATGTGAATGGAAAGGTTCCTTTTTTAACTCCAAGCATTCTGGCAATCATATTTTTCTTATGAAGATTCATACCTTTCCGAAAAAAAACAGATAACTTATTCCAGCTAATCACTTGAACCGATAACTCACCATAGTGAATTAAAATCTTTTGAACAGAAGAAACATTGCATTTATTAGCATGTCCAAACATAATAATATCATCAACAAATAAGAGTTTTGATGAGGAGATGATATTCCTTCCTGTATTAAGATTATTGTAAAGACCAGCCTCCACCAAATCATTAATACCAACACTCATGTAATCTTCAGCCATCACAAAAAGAAACCCAAAAAGGGGGTCACCTTTCCTCACACCCCTGGAGCACGGAAAAAACCCCCTTGGGGTTTCATTAATAAGTACATAAAGAAGAGCACTCATGAAAATAACATTGACAAGCTTGATGAATGAATTGGAAATTCTATGTTTCTTCAATATAGAGAAGATGAAGTCCCATTTGATGGTATCAAAGGCATTCAAAATATCTAGCTTAAGAGAAAAACACCCATCTCTAACCCTCTTCCTCAGGAGGTTAACACATTCAGAAGTAGTAAAAATACTGTTTTGAATACTTCTCCCTTGGACAAAACCAAATTGATTTTAACTGATAACCCTCTTGTCAATCTCCCCCAATCTAGATGCAATGATTTTTCTGATAATTTTGGAAATGTTGTTGACAATGGAAACAGGTCTAAAGTCCTTGATATTCAGAGAATTATCCATCATTTGTAACAGGGCAATAAAGTACGCATTCACACCATGCGACATTGAGGAGTTAATGAAAAAATCCATAACAGCACCAATGACATATTGCCGAACAATATCCCAATTGAACATAATTTACTTATTGGTTAATCCATCTAGACCTACCATTCTATCAATATTCATGGAAAAAAGGTCAGGCTTGATTTCATACTCAAGGGGGGACCACAATCACCATCTTGTTCTACTGTTCATTAACTGTTGGGGAAATATTAAAAAGTGGCTTATGAGAAAGATCCTCATTATCACCTGCATATAGGCCCTTAAAATAATTGGCAACAGCCACTGATATTTCCATCTCAAAATTGTATAAAACCCCATCAATTTAAAGTGAGATTATATCTATACGAATCCATCTTTCTATATGAAGACATTGAATGAACTTGGAATTCCTATCACCTTGTTGCAACCATCTAAAATTATAATTATTTTTAACAATCCTCTGTTGAAGGTTCAACATATCATCATTCCTAGAATGAGCCTGAATCTCATCCCTGGAAGGGACATTCTACTGTTGATCATCATTTTGGCATTGGATTAATGCCTACTCATCCTCCTTAATATCATTTTCCAGACTAGAGAAATAAGATGTATCCCATTCCATAACCATTTTTTACAACCATAGGCTTACCAGCCAGGATAAATAGGGGCCTCTAATGTGATGAATCCTTCCAAGATTCAATCACCACCTCTCTACAACCGGGCACAAACAGCCATGCATTATTGAATCGGAACGGCAGAGGAGAAGACCTCAAATTTCCAGAACATATGTCAATCAGAATAGGACTATGTTCCGAGTGATATTTTGGTATAATGAGACCAAACATTCACAATGGATCGTACCCCTCATCAATACGTACCAAATATCGATCAAGATTACTAGATTTCTTCCGGTTGATGGTGTATCTGCTCCAAGTATTGTCACCATCGACAGCAGGCACTTCAACCAGCTTGCATTGGTCAATGCAGAATGAAAAATCAGAAGCAGCTAGCTTATTAAAATTCTCACCAGTTTTCTCCTCCGTCATAAGAACCACATTGAAATATCCCAACACCATCCACATATGAGAAATTTTCTCAAAAAAATCAAGAAATTCCTGCCATAACTCTCTTCTCTTGATATATGAGTTAGATGCATAGATAAAGGACACAATGATAGAAACCCCTTGTAGAACCAACTCAACCGTAATGCCCTGCTGATGGGAAATGCAGGAATGAAAAATAACACTTTCATGCTTCAAAACCTAGATATCTTTAGCCCCATTTTCATTCACATGTTGTGATACAAGATAGTAGCCAATTGAAGTCCATTTTAAATCTTTCCAACTTGAAATCTGCATCATTGGCTCAGTAATACCAAAAACAAGAGGTCTGTTGGTCATAAGAAAGTGTCGAAGGGCTTTGACCGTGGGAGGGTTCTAAATCCCATGGAAATTCCAAAAGAGTATCTCCATTTAAAAAGAGAATATTTGCCTCTAGTTTTAGGACCTTTTGTCTTCATGGGGTTAAGCTTAGGTGCCTTACCCATCCATTTGGATTTCCCTTTAGCAATCTGTTCATGAGGATACACATCATTCTTCACATCAGGAGAAGATGGATCCTCAGAACTGTCATCAGCCCAAAGATTTCTACTAAGAGGTACAAACATATTAAGAGAGGGTTCAATACCCATGTTCGAAACTATAGGTCTTTCTCTCCTGGAATGCATTCCATATGGAACTGGAGAAAAAGGCTGCTCCCGAGCAGCCCCTTCTAAAGGGACCATAGTTGTACTATCATAATTCTTCATATCCATCTTCCCAAGAGCAGTCTTACCCAACTGAGAGTCAGGGGCAGCAGAAACCATGCATGGCTCAAAAACCTCCATGTCCTCTTGAGATCCATGCATAGAACCCTATGAGTATAGGACCACCTCAATAGAACCACATTACTACTGTCCACCAAGAGCATGTCCTGAACCATGTAGGTCTTGACCTGTCTTGCAGGTCTTCAGCTTCTCTCCAGCCAAGGACGCAGTAGATAGATACGATTCTGGAACAACATTCTCAGAGCCACATTTTTCAGTTCTGAAGTTCCCCAACTATCCACTAGAGGCCTGCTCTAATTTGGGTGAACCCTGTACTGAGTTGCAGGTCTTCTCATTCTGTTCCAGATTAGAAGTTGAACCAACAAAGGAGGTAACTGCATCACCAACAGTTTTACCATCATCAAAAGGGGCCTTGAAAACATGTTCAGTGACCATAAGGCACTGATGGGGTTGTGCAATCCCAGAGGACACTGGGATGTCTTCATGCACACCCTTCGAATTCAAAGCAGAATGATCATGCATTCAGGTAATTGAGTCCTCATGATGTTAACCATTGCATACACCCTACATTTCAACCATTATGAATGGATTAAGTTCATGCTGAAGGAGAATCTCTTTATTAGCTACCTCCAACTCAACAATATCAACAAGTGCAACCAAACCAGGATCCAGTCCAGGTGAATCTGGATTTTGTTCTTCACAAGTTTGTCCAGCATTTCTAGAGCTGGAGCCAGTACCAGAGTGTGCAACAAAAGGGTCATGATCCTTCCCTTTTGCATTGTCAAGGCTTCTTTTTCATACTGCCTCCACATGACCCTTCACGTTGCATTTTCCACAGACCTTAGAGAGATTTCACTCAGATGAGAGATGTCAAAATAAGATACAACCATCACAAAACATAGGTTTTCTTTTCATACACAATTTCTATGATAAATCTAACATCCCTCGTGGTATTAACCACCTCCTCTAACAATGTACTGGACATATCAACTTCAACAAGGACTCTTGGAAAGTGATCGTTCCTTGGATTTTTGGTTTTCCTATCAATTCTATGGGGATTTACAACTGAGGATGCAATATCCCATAAAACTCTAGGGTGCCAATATAGCCAGTTGAGTTTAATGATCTGGATCTATACTTGGGTATGTGTGTTTTTGACACTCTATGGATCAAAATTTTGGTCCCATTCTTGAATTCTAAGGGTTCCTGACATCATGGATATGGAACCAAAACTCCATGCCCTTATTTTGTTCTCATCTAAAGGAAACAAAATGTGAAAGTATCCTTTCCCCATTGATGTCATTCTCCAATCCCCAAACCCCCACACAACAGCAATTCTGTCAGTCAGATCAGCGAAGAGCCAAATTCTCTCACCCCTCGGAGTCAAAACACGAGCGATAATAAAAAATTTACAAATCATCAGCCTTTCCTCAATGGAATCCTAATTCGCAAAGAACCATGGCATTTTCCCTTTCTTTATGATTCGCCCAGGTGAGGGAACTCCAAAATAAGAGAAACTCGATGCGTCTCTCGCAACATTGGCAAAATTCTTCTTCACACCCAGTGATTCCAAATGATTCGAACGACCCAGAATATTTTTCTTGTAAGACACACAGTGGGAAAACAATTCCTTGTGCCCATGTGTCACATTGATATTCAGGTATGGATCTTCATGATTGCAGTCACCAGCAAAATCATGCGCACAGCCTCCAGTCCGGCAGAGGAGACCCCCTTTCTCTGCCATCTTTCCAACCATAATCAACTGAATAAAATAGTCAACGCCCCCATCTCCAATATCTATGTTTATATTATATTAAATAGATATAATTTTTTAAATGTGTATTATCAATGAATATTTAAAATGTAGGGAATTCTTTTAATGAAATAGTGTATCTATTTATTTAATTAGGGAGAAAATGGGTGGATTATATTGCGATATATGAGAATAAATAATGTATATAACCTTATTCATGAACTTAATGTTTCACTTATTTAATTGGATTCATGTGAATGAATTGACATAGTGGGATGGTGCTATTATGAAGTCAAAATTGAAATATTTTTATTGGAAACATATTTTCTCTATGTTCAATCACAAAAAATTTATTTAGAATGAATGAAATCTATTGAATATATTTATGTAGAGACCTGAGGATTCATTTCCATCTCATATTATAAAGTTTTCTTTTAATTGATATAAATTGCTATGATTATTCATTTATATCGTTATCATATGTTTAAAATGTAACATGTCAACTAGATCTACCCAAATGGTGCCTAATTTAAGGATTCACTAGACCACATGAATGCCTATGTATGAGTTATAGGTTTTTATCATGTGATGTGATCATGAAAAAAAATTATTATCTGAATATTACATCATGTATAAAAAATATCATCCATTCAAAAATATATTGAAATTTTATCTTGAAAAATTCATATAACACACATAATGAAATCCAATGTAATAAAACAAGGATTAAAAAGGGTGTCCTGCTATCCATAATATAAAAATAAATAGTATTTCAGAAACAATAATAGATTAAAAAAAGTAGAAAAAATGATATCAATAACATGAATCATAAAATATTAAATATTTGTGCCATTTTATAATTCATATGTCGTGTAGTAAACAAAATAAAAGGCATGACCATGAGATGAAGTCACGATAACATCATTTGTTCAATCAGAAACCTATATTATTGAACTCATACCATGATATAATTCATAATTGAATCTTAAAATAATCAATTGCATGAAACATAATGAATAACAACATACATCAAAACCCATGTCATGTATATACATAAGAGAATTTTCTAACAGCTCAGTATAATTGACCATGTTTCCATTAATTACTAAGTAGTAGTGATCAAAATAATATAATTTAATTTTTGAAATGGTTCAAATTCCACCCACAAAGATCAAAATGTATGCATTCAAATACAATTTCACACCCTCATTCCATCACGGATAAAAATACATAGGCTTCATAAGTCAAAAACTAGTACTACCCAACCAAGACAACATTTTATCTACTTATAATTATTTAATCATATACTTTAATATCCCAATATTGAATTACACACAATCACATTAATATTAACATATGATTACACATAGATGTAACACCTATATACATAATGCATCACTCATCATAGTCTCACGTGGACCATAAGTGATCTCACTACAAATCAAGTACAAGAACAAAAAATATATAGGGAAATTATACTCCTGTAAAAAAGTAATTAAAATTGGAAATAAAATAGGGCCCAACCATCAATAAAAACCATGTTAGGAAAAAATATATCACTATAACATTGTATTATTTTTTATGGATGATTTTGTTAGTTGAAAAAGTGGGTTTCCAATGAATGTTATGGTGTTCTAGATAGATTTATGATATGTTATGTTGGCAATGATCCATGAAAAGGGACTAGATTACCTAGAAGTGGTATAGATATTTATGTATAAAAAGAGACACCATTTCAATGTGTTTTCTATATTTCTGTGGTCCAAAATTTATAGGATAGCTATCACAATGAATTATTTATTTCATTGAAGGACTTAAATAAATATGGTAGTTGATTGAGTTTTATAAATAATATGTTTTTAAGGGTATTTAATGAATGTGTTGATTATTGTGAGTGGAGTATAAAAATATTTCTATGGTTTTATGGAAATATATGTTACTATGAGAAGCATAAAAGACAAGATATTCCTATTGTACTTTGCAAAAAAAATGATCATCTGGAATGAAAGGTGAGAGATTCCTAAGAATGTGATTTTGTGGATGAATTGTTTTGTAATGGGAGGTAATGGATAAAAATAAGACTCTTTCCCTTTAGAATTGAGATAACTACTTAAGAATGATTCTAAGGCTATAGATTTATGAATATGATTTGTGAAGGTTGTTCTTGTGAAAACGTTCATGATGAAAGGATGTTCACCAAGGATGAAATAACTGACAAAATGTTTTGATCATTGTCAAAGTATTTGTGTTTGATAAGGCTATAATAAACAAAACAATATTTTTGATATTTGGAAGGATTTTTTAACATTATTAATGTTCGTTTCTTCATGTAGGCAATGTGATCTTGACGAAAGTTGGTTGCTTCACAAAGGGAATATTAGATTTGAGAAATAGGTGTTCATTGTGATGTTAGTGAGCATTGCAAATGTGTTCAGAAATTATTTTATAATTAATATGTGGTAAAGTGATATTAATCATTTGAATGAAAGTGGGACATCAACATAACATCTATCTATCATTTAGTATGAATTAATTATTTATAATTATGGGATCTACAAGCCCATAAACTATTTTTGGATCCTTTCTAGAGAAGTGAGAAATGCAATAGTAAGAATGTGATCATTTCCAATGGAAATGATCCATATAAAGTGACTTATGGAGTGATCATTGGGAATTTAGTGAGTTGTACCTAATGATTGTAAAGGAAGAGAGCATGGGCCTTTATGTTATCTAGACCAATCCTTTATTTCATGGAAGATATATTTTCTGGATTTGGCACATTGGCGCATTTCCATTGTATGATACTAGGAAATAACCTAGTGAAGGTAAACCAAGTAAATTTTTTGTGTCTCCTCCATGATGTCCTTTTTTAATACATTTATATGGGAATGGGATATAAGAGTTTATTTTTATAATGATGAAACATGATCTGATGGGGAAATTGTTTTAACATGTTATAACTCTATTCACCACCCTCTAAATGTATTTAACCTAGTTTGGCAATAAATTTGGTATCATAGGTAGTGGGTGAATGTTAGTAGTTCTCTAATAACACTGTTATTGGATTTTTAAAATCATAAATGGTTTCCAAAAAATTGATAGAAACCAGATTAAATTATGTAAGAATCAAATGTATTGGTTATTTGGATTATTAAGAATGGATGTCTTTATAGTAATTATGCAAGGAATTTTTGTCAATATTTTAATATTGTGCATTATCTGATATTGAATGAATAGAATTAGATGTTGATTCTAAATGAACCAATTCATTAGGGGACACCTATCCAATGTAGTATATATGAAGGTGATGCAGTGTATGTCAACACATTCTATTTGGGAATTTTTTTAAATACTTATGAAAGATACTCAAAATTCATAGGATAAAAACAAGAAGTTATTTTGAACAATAATTAGTAACTCGGATTGATCCCTAATGAGTCTATTGATGGAATCTTTGATCAGTTGAATATTTCTGTAGAATAATTGCATGTTTTTTAAGATATTGTATATATAATGATTTCCAATAAAATCATGAGAATAAAACTAAACCACATTAATCCAAAAGTTTATGTATTGGAATTGAAATATCCAAAGGTGATGACATTGTATATATTTCACAACACTCCTATTTCATATAATTTGAGAAATGGTGATAATGTGTTTTAGGAAAAAGGGATGTCCAATGAAATGGAATTAAAGGCCATGAATAATATAACAAATTAAGATGGGTTGGAAGAGGAAGAGACATATGAGGTCATGTAATTCCATTCATCAAATTTACTAAAAGGAAAAGGAACATTTATTGGGAAACTCATACTTTCAAGCTATAGATTTGGAGCGGCTGGAAATATTACAATGATGTGACCTATAAAGATTGGATATGATGATGAATATTAACTCAAAATTCCCATTAATATTTCTTCATACAACATTAAATTGAATAAATGATTTATATAAAAATTATTCAAAAATAACGGTAGACATTCAAAATAAGATGAAAATTCATAGGAATATAAGGCAGAAAGATAGAGGACTACAAGGATCGTGGATAATTTTATAGGGTGTATGTCTATATAAATTCTTAAGAAAATAAAGATTGTGGAAACAATTAATGAGATGTTTAAGGGATATTTTACCTTTAGGTGGAATTATAGGCTATACATGAATTGGTAGATGTTTGGTGATCCAGAACAATGAAATCAAACATGGTGGTTTGAGATACCAAACTATTATGTAAAAGCAGGAAAATTATAAATATGATATGATAGATGAAACTGAAAATATTATTAATTAAAAGATATATAATACAAATATGATCATTGAGTAAACTACCAAATATGAAAAAAAATAAAAGGGTGATAAATGGTTTGAATAATACATTAAATGATCTAGAAAAATTCATTGAGAAGCTTGAAGATGTGGTTTTAATCATTTGAAGGAATTTTAATGTTTATTTGAAACTTCTGACTCCCAAAAATAAGGTCACCAATGTATTTGAGAAAATACAGAAAGATTTTAAATCTCTAGTGAAAGACACAGAGGAATGTTAGGAGGAGAAAATGATAGATCCAAATGAAATAGATCGAAGAGTGTTTAATTGAAAATTGAATATAGTAATGGGTAAAGTTAAACATTAATCACACACAAAAATATTATTGGTTGATTTTGGTATAAATCAGAATCAACATATTTAGAGAACCCATGTGAAACTAGTGTTGTGGTAGTTACACACAAGAATGCACCACATACTAGATGTTATTATCATGGAAAGATAGTACTCTATCAACATGAATATTCCATATCTATGTTGTATCCAAGTGAATAAGACCAATAAAGGTATCCATACAGTACTCAATATTATAGGATATGATTTTATGTAACTATTTTGTGTGTGGATCATTCAAAAACGTGGAAAGATACTAATTATGATCAATATAGAAGAATGTGCTGAAGAAAACTGATTACCGTTATAAATAGTAGGTAAATGTTTCATCAAATGAGTTGAAAAAAATAATCAATTTTTATCTCTATAGGATGAATATGGTCCATCATACTTTGAATAAGATCCATATTAACAATATGTATCAGATATATAGTCAACAACATAGACTAAAAATAATAAAGATGAAAAGGAAGTTATTGTATTTATTTTTCTTAATGAATCAGATCACACATGAATATAGATGATTGAAAGTGGATGTGCATTATGTATGATAGAAAATAAGAACTGGTGACAAGAATTAGATGAAAAAGGAATGAATTGTATGATTTGTTACCGATGAGGGCATAAATACTATTGGCTGAGGGAAATCCATGTTTTGGCATAAATTATATGAGACATAAAGATTTCTTGGTTGATGATTGTATATGTCAGATCTTACTAAGTGTAATTCAACTGTGTGACTCAAGGTATGACATAATATTTTCAATGAAATTATATTTCATTAATGAAAAATATCTTGATGTTGTTTTTTAGGAAATGCGTTTGATGGTGAATAGATAACTTGTATGTGTATATAAGGTTATGTGTTTTTTTCCAAGGAAGAAAGAAGAAAAGTTGAAGAATATATTCCATGGTAATTTAAGACATATATAATTGGAAGTCCTGGTGAAATTTAATGTTTCTTAAGACCTCCCTAGGTTATCACATGATCATAACCAAACATTTTATGCTTTTCAGCTATGTAAGATCACATAAAAATACATATAAGTTAAAAGATAAAATGTTAAAGAATGTTAGTTAGTTATTACATATTGATGTGTGAGGACCTATTTCATCATGATATATTAAATATAAGAGATATTATATTCTCTTCATTAGTCATTTTAAAATAATATCATGTGTTTCAATCATTAGATAAAAATATGAGGTGTTTACTTTCATAAAAACTTATCAAAAGAAATTTAAAAATATGTTTGTTAATGAATATAGAAGTTATGAAAAAACAATGGAAAAAACACCCAAGATTTCCAAGGGGAGGTTTATCTTGAGATACATGGGATAAGGAACCAAAATTTAGTTGTATGAAATCCATAAAAAATGGAGTACTTGAGAGAAGAAATGAATTAATCAACAACATGGATAGAACAATTCTCATTAATAAAGGCATTCCAAAGAGGTTTTGGGAAGAAGCAGTGATGATATCAGTCTACACATCAAATATATAATTATTATATCTTAATTAAGAGAATAATCCAAATGATCTATGGTATGGAAAGAATCAAACATTGAAGTAGTTTAATGTCTTCATAAATATGTTATTCATTCTCAATAAAGAGAAATTAAAAATGTTCTAATCTGATGATGATAAAGTGGTATTTCATGGTACAGAAAAAAATATATAGAATATAAATTTTCCTATAAGTATAATAGAATGTTAGTAGAAGAAAATGATATAACTATAGTAGAGAATGAGAATAATATTAATAAAATATATGATTAGTCTAACGAGGATAGTGATGAATATACAACCATATCATGAGATGTTCCAGTTCAAGAGGCATGTTTATAATAATATTTAGATAATGGAAAGGATGATCATAAATGAGTATGTAATAAAATACCAAAGATAAGAGATAATAATGGTTTGTAGAACAGAATTTTTGATCATGTATCCCCAGTGAAGATATGGAGCATGAAAACGCTATAGAAAGCATCATTATTATCAATGGTAGAGACTATATATTTTATGGAAGTTGATGGAGATGAATATTTAATCTAGGATATGATTGAAGAGATTGACCAAATTGTGAATAATAAGATATGGGACTTTTTAAGGCCAAAAAATGATAATATCATTGGTACTAAATGGGTCCTTGACAATGAGTTGAATGAAGATAATATAGTGATATGAAACCAAGCATTAATAGGGGAAAAGGGTACTCCCAGATATAGGTTAACGGTCTAGATGAAACATTTTCTCATGTTTCAAGGATATAGACATTTAGATTAATCATTTCCAATGTAGAAAATAGAAATCTCAAAGTTTTCCAATTTGATGTCAAGTCAACATTTCTATGCGGGGTTCTAGAATAATAATTTTATATTGAGAATCCCAATAGTTTTATCATTCCTAAAGACAAGATCATTTTTTATCTATGAAAGGTGAAATATTGTTTTAATAATGAACTAATAGTATCATACTCAAGGTTCGATCAATTTTTAATTAATCATAGTTTCTATTGTGGTGGAGTTTATTATAATTTATATGTTTATAATTATATAAAAAATTGTGTTACAATGCAATTTTATGTCGATGACATAATATTTTGTGGATTAGAAGAGTCTTAGTGATAATATTTAACAAAAAACATAAAAAGAGAATTTTAAATGCCAATGATTTGTGAACTAATGTTTTTCCGTGTTTTACATTTAACAAAATGAAGGAATGAAATATTTATTTGACAATCCAAATATGAAAAGATGTTTTGAGAATGTTTGGAATTGATTATTTAATGTAGATTATGACTATGGTTTCTACATGGATGGAACTATTATGATACACGTAAGGAATTGTCATTAAGGTGATTGAATACCGGAAAATCACTGGTGGTCTATCGTACATGACAATGAAAAGACCTGCTGTTATCTTATGTACATTCCATTCATCATCATATAAATTAAAATCCAATGAAATAAATTTTTTATATTTATAATAATACTTTGTTATATCAAGGTAATGGTGGATTTTAATTTTCTTACTATGAGATCTAGACGATATAGTTATTGGGTTACATAGATATTAATTGTTATAGATTAGCAGATGATTGAAAAACAACATCAGGTGGTACATTCTATCTGGGTTGATTGTTTGTTGGTTGGTTAATCATTAATCATGATTGAATTTAGATGAGAATTAGAGAAGATGAATATATTGCGGCTACACAAGTGTGAATAAAGTAATTGTAGATGAATTGAAATAATGATGATATAGGTGTCAAAGTAATGTCTCCTATTGGAATCCATTACAATAATTCATGTTCAATAAATCATAGAACAAATAATGTAAATTAGTGAAGGAAAAAGAACTTTTAAATAAAGTATTATTTTATCAAGGATAATTTGTAGAAAGGTCTTGTGAATTTAGATTATGTTTCTACAGAGCTAGAGGTTGCATACATTATGAAATAGTCTTTACCCGAATACAATTCTAAATGTCATTAACTAGATCTTGGAGTTCAATCAACTCCTTGAGCTTGAAAACGTGTAGATGTGGAACCCCATATCCCTTATGTATGATGAATTTTTTCTTACAGAATTTATTTCTGTTCTTTACCCAGTTGTATTCCATAAAGAATTGAACACATGGTTCATTGAAAAAGTAGATAAATTTTTTCGTTGAAAGGGGATAAAATATATCAATAAAGATATGGGGAGAAGCTGATAGGGTGATCCATGAAGAAGGGGGGTGTTTTAAATCTATCAATGATGTAGATGATGGATCAAATATTATATATCATGACAGATGGGGTTCATGATGAAATTATATAGGTGGTATTAGAATGAAGTGATTCATTGATAATATTTTCATTATACTCCTATTTCTCACTCTGAGCATGGATCGTGGGGGAATAGAGTGTGTGTTGAGTAAATCCTTGACTCCTATAGAAATTGAAATAAACCAATTTTGGAAAAAGTTGGAAGAATCTCTAATTATTTATCAAAATGCGATGAATCAACAACAAACCAAAAGGGAGATATTTTTGAAAAAATATCCTTCAAGGAAAATTGTATAATTTTATTATGTTGATTGTGTTTTTTTAAAAATATGGTTTATATGAAATGTTTTGGGGTTCCATAGATATTTTTGACACAATATATTGAAAAAGATCTATAAAAATGGAAAGGATACCAAGTAGTGGTATGGAAAACTGCTTACAAAAGTTGATGTAATTTTCTATTATTTTATAAAAAATTTAGGTCCAATATTTTGAAAATAGATATCATCATGAAATTTTTATTGCATTGAAGGACTTGTGTAGATATTGTAAAGGAATGTGTTTTGTGAGAACTGGGTTTCACTAATGGTATTTCTCAGGGATTTAGATCATTATGAGGTGATCATTGAGAATTCCCAATGTTTTTACAGTAATCATTGAAACTATGAGAAGCTTTGTGAATTGGAATTTCAAATGGTGATTCGTGAAAAAAGAGAGTATCATGAATGATATGGTATATCATCCTAAAATTTTATGATGTGGATTCAAGAATATATAATAGGGAAAAATAGAAATAAATAATCATATACAACCTTAGAAACGTTGAGTGCAAGAATTAACAAGGATTCTAAGGCTCTAGATTCGTAAAGTAGATTCATGAAGGATTTCCTATCTAAAAAATTCATGAAGAAAGGTTTTTTTGTGATGGATATAAAATATTATAGAATGTTTTGTGCCAATTAAATGTATTGAATTTTTTCCAGTCTATATAAACATTATTTAAAGGTGTGAGATTCACGAACTCTAAGTGATATTTTCAAAAGATGGTTGTTTTTTGAAGGAATGATGAGCATTATGAAAGAGTATTTCTTTGTGAAGGATATTTGAGATTCATAAAATTGGTGTTCTTTGTGAAGGTAGTGATAATCCACAAAGTGTATAATAATTTCTCCTATAAAATTTGTGGTAAATTGATATTAATCATTTGGATGAATGTGGGATTCCAATAGAGCATCTATCTATATATGATGATTTATTCATTATTTTTATTGAAGAGACATAAATTACCATAAACTATGTGTGGATAATTTTCATAGTAGATATGAAAGTAGGATAAATACAATTATCCTTTCCACTAGAAATTATCCATAGAAAGTTTCTCAAGGGGTGAACATTGGGAAGAGAGTGATATATACATAAATATTTTCATACAATGAGAACGAGAATGGAATTGATCTATCCTAAACCTCATCTTATTAATTAAGTCATAAATGATTTGTTACATAGGTAGATAGTCATTTTATGCTCGATGGTTTTAGCCAAATAAGGGTTAACAATTTAAAATTAAATTGTCTCATGCATGATTTCATTTTTCTTCATAACATTATATTGGAATTAGAGAAAAATGTTTTTTTAATGATGAAACAAGAACTAAAGGGGACGTTGTTTTAATCTATCAAACCCTGACATCCAACCATCTTAAAGTATTTAACATATTTTGGCTAACAAACCATCAAGAAATAAAAATAAATGAGGATACCATATATATGATCAGGTTTTTTTAAATTTTAGTTAAACCGAATAATAGAATAAAAATGGAAAACTATATAATGAAACACATATAAATGAAATTACAATAAAACATTCACTCCCTATATCATCTCATATCATTATTATTTTTATAACAATCCTCTAGATTACCCATAGAACATATCTCACTCTATCTCATATATCATCTATAATCATATGGATTATCTACCAATGAATGATCACACATTACACAAGCCACACCTTGATTCCATGGAAAATTTCATATAATTTTTATTAAACATGTATCTTATAACCATGGTCATAGCATGGACACAAAATTTGACGGATATATCCTCTTCTATAACATGTTTTTCATGAATCCTCCCAAGAATTCTAAAATCATTCTTACCTATATCCTCATCATTTGCCACAACATATTTGAATTGTAAATGTAAAGAGAACTATTAGGGATATTCTATGTCTTAATTGAAAAGTAAATCAATTTATCGGTGTTGGAACCATTTTTTTCTATTGGATTCTATAACATATATTGGAAAATAAAAAAATTCAAGATGTTTGAATTTATAGATGTATTATGTTTAATTATTTTAGAATAAGATTTTGAGATTTTTTAATAATACATGTAATAAACCAGAGGATGAATATCGTTTTTTCTAACTTATGAAGCTATATCATTTTGGAATTTTATATCTCACACCATTCATGATTATTTTTAATATTTATTTTTGACTTTTTAAGGCTTTAAAAAAAATAAAATAATGATATATAATAAAAACATCTTGTGGTGGAGGATATATTATAACATAGATATGGGTGTCATGGTGGAAATGGGTTTCAAACGACCAAATCAAGGTTTCATAAGAGGAAATATGGTATACTAAATGGATGGTTGTTTAATGGATAGAAATAATAGGAGTCAACTTGTAATTTATATGTGTAAACCTAATTATATGTTAGATTAAATTCTTAAGCATTGCAATAAAACAAGATTGAGAAGGAAGACACAAAAAAAATTCATGTATTGATAATGTGAATTTTTGAGAAACCATATATAAGGTTTCAAAAAAAATTGAATAGTTAGACTATAATGGGATATATTGTTCTATAAGAATAATTTTGTACTGCAGTGAAGACCCTGTGAAAAATAGTTTTGTTATGGAATGTGAGAACTAATTGGAAGGCCATGAATAAAAGATCATACCCAATATATCCTTTGTTTAAGGAAATTCAAGAGGATCATGGTACAATATTAGGGGACTTTTTAATAAGATACATCACCCATATTACATGGATATATATTCTAACAAATGACTACAACACAATAGATGATGGTGATCCATAAAGAAAGAAAATCCAACATGTTTCATAATTAAAGTATTTCCTAGATTTTAGGAGATCTTTATAGTGTTTGGAAAGAATAATATATATTTAATTTTTATCTTAAATACCCAATTAATTTCTATATTTGAGAAAAATTTTGGTCAAAATTTTTTTATTTTTAAATTCATGATATTATTTATATTAAGTATGAGAAAAAACTTAATTTTTTTAAAAAAAATTAACACAAATGTAGATTTATGATATTTATTATTAATATAAACTATTGAATGAATATCTATAGTTGAAAACATTAATGTTTTTATAATAATAAAAATTTTTATGGTTGACTATTGATTAATGTTTTTAATTTTAGTGACTATAATTAAGTCATGATATATTTATGAGTCATCTTTAATTTTGTGAGTATATAGGGTGTAACCCCTAGAAGAATAGTGAATATTTTTAAATAAGTATACTCATCGAAAATGGGTTGTCATATCCCATGGTATATAAAAAAATACATTAAATTTCACTCTTTAGAGTATCCCATAGTGGTGATCCATGTAAAATATCAGTCTCACGATATTTCTTATCTATATATGTTTATTTACTAATCAAAAGGATAATGAGTTCAATAATGTATTACCAATTTTAGAATAATATATGATTAATGTAGAGGAAAGCATAACTCTGTCATTGACTCCTCACCCCTCGGGCCTCTACATGGGGTGTATTTTTGTATGTGATTGATCTAATTGGTATGATAACCACATTGCTCAATCATTTTGAATATGTCAATTGTGAATTTTTGTTAAGGGGAATGTCATCTACATAATTATTTCCAATATTTTTTTAATGAAATTTCTAAATATATATTAACCAAATGAGACATCATCTATGATCACCTAGTCTTGAAATTTACTATGTATCAGGGTATATAAATCATTTAAGGAATGACTGTTGAATTAAATGAATGAAGAAGATGATAATATTTTCAATAATGATGACATTGATCAAACTATCTTTATGGGAAATTTTTAAAATAAAATTTATGTGAAGGTGGTGAATTGTAATATTTTCAATGAAATATGAGAATGTTTTTACCAAAATTTCAATGGATAATACAATTAAAAATAATCAAGAATTATAGTATTACATAATAGGATTGACGATTTACAAATGATCTAAACTAAGAAAATTGTTAGTTTCTTTATCCATCTCATTGATGTTTTGGGTTTCAGCGATGGAATTTAAAATAAGATGAAATATGATATAGATGTGAAGAAAATTAATCAATAATTACCTTAATTGTATAATCTAAATTCGTAAACACTAGAATAGTTTAATATTTCATGTTTATTTATTATCAACCGTCACCCCAAGATTGTGGAATATGAAAAATAAGTTTTGTTATAGAGCATGTTAATCCAACCATATAAGATGTTTATATTCAATTCCATTGTTATACATAATATAATTGGGGTAAGGAAAAAAATAAAAATATCATAGTGATGATTATTCTATCATTAGTTTCAAGAAAAGTTTGTTGCGAAAATGGGAACTATGAAGGTAATCTATCACAATATTACATTAATTTTGAAATAATTGACTATATAGTAGCATAATGGTCAATGAAATATAATAATGCAGGTAAATATGTGAATGAAAAAAATAGCCAAAAAATTATACCATAAATAAATATTTTTTATTAAATAAATACATTAGGAAAAAATTAAATGAAAAAATATAACAAGAAAATAAGAAGAGGCTGATGAGGAATGTTCTGAATATGATAATGTAGAGTTTCTCGTAGATATAGATGATTTAAGAATAGTAATGTATAAGAATGATAAATATAAAATTAGCCATTATGATAAACCAAAAGTTTTAGTGACATAACTGTATAACATAAAGCATATGAATCTATAGTTAAAGAAAAATAGGATAACGGGTATGTTATTGAAGTAATCTTCAGAATATATTGATCAACATAAATATAAAATTATCAAAATAGAATAAAATGTTTAAGAACTTTCTTCTTTTTCACTACCAACATTTATATTTTATATTTCAAGGTAATGACCAATGAAGTTATAATGATTATTTATAATCCCAATGCATGAATCCAAAAGAGCACAAAAATGGTTGTATCCCTTAATGAGTTTCTTTGAAAACATAAAAATGAATCTCATAGATAAATAAAAACTACGTTGTATAAAACAAAGATATAATTTGGAAATTTTTCAAAAAAAAGAAATAATAAAGAGGGTATTATTATGTATAAGGAGTATCAGAAAATTATTTGTTAACAATGGCTCACACACATGGGTAAATGTGTTTTTATTTTAAAATTTGAAATATCCAAACACCGAGGATCATATATGAAATACAATGGGAAAAATATTGGTGGTAAATCACAAAATATCAAGAATATATAAATACCAATTTTTTTTCTTGGATGATAAAAATATTTTAGGTATACTGAAATATCATTCCTTAAATATAGTTTTAGATTTCTGCAAATATCTTATATACAATGAATTACAAAAATGACTCGATCTTAAAACGTTACATAATATTGAGTTTTTAGTCAATAATTTTTTTTCCATAAATTTTGATGATCTTTATGATTTAGAGATATATGGAATTGTTAATAATTCATACATAATAATCCCATACAATATCCATTAGATATATCCACTCAGTTCCCTTTTTTCCTAAATAATAATTCTTTCATAATAAAATATGTTTTCATTTTTGGAAAAAGCTTCATTATTTTCAACTTGAATTCATTATTGTTTCCAATAATATGTAAACCCTAGGAAAAAAATGAAATTTTTTTATTCGTACATGAATCCCTATAAGGTACATATTAAAAGATGAAAATAAACCTATTAGTTTATATCAAAACCATTGGATCATAAAATAGAAATTTCCATTGACATAGTACAAATTTCTCTAAAATAATTGATTATATACATAGGAACTCAAATTTTATTCCCAAAGATTATTATAAAACTTATTATAAGAAATCATTAAGGAGTGATCATAATTCAAAGTGTTTCTTAAAAATCATGATAACCCATGGAAATAATTTCGTAAAAATATATATTTTTACCCAAAAAGTGTATATCATTCATTTAAAAAAATTATCATAGTCATACCTTATGAAATAAAATAATTTCCATAAAAACTAATAAGAATGAATAAAAAAGTTATGTAGGTTCCATGGGGAATATTCATTATAGAACCATTATAAGAACCCTTATAAATTGAATAACCTACTTGGTTAATTCCAACATAATTCATCGAAGAACATATTATTACCAAATACATTTGAGAGTTATATTAGTTTTAGACATCGTTAAAAAAATTCCAATAACCATGAAATTCCTGAAAAAAAAAATCTTCAATTAAACCATAAAACTCAGAAAAATATTCTTTTTAACCCAATTGAAAAACATTTTCATATATTGATATATAACTTTCTTTTAAAACAAAATTTTCAAAACTGAAATACAACAAAAAAAGTGAAGAGACTTTTTATTTGAGGACAATATGAAATATTATAAAGGAATAAAATATCAATTAATGGTTATTGAAGTTGTAAATTTTATTTACATCATATAAGTTAGAATAGAACATTCTTTTTTTCCTTTTGTAGAAATTTTGAGAAGTTATATTAATAAAATACTTAAAAAGTTTCATTTCAAAAAAACATTAAAAAAATAAAAAACACCAAAATTTTAATTATAATTTTATTTATTTCAATATAAATACATCCACAAAATATATTAAGAATAAGAATATTGAAGTAAAATATTTTGAAACTAAGTGTTTAGAACATTTTAAATGAATTTTTATGGAAATTTGTTCCTTAACACAAGTCCAACAAGTCATCTATATGAGCAGAAATATTTTGGGATCCATCATAAGTGAATGAGAGTGACCTTAATGGAAGTCAGTAAAATCTATGGTGGGTGTGTAGACATTATTGAGTGTGTATACCATGATGTAACATAGGATAATATCAAACATAGTTTTATCCTTATCGTGATGTTTTCATGGGCTTAATACCCTCCAATAATAAAAGATCATGTAATGGGGTCCCTCTTCCATGAATTATTAGTGGTTTGTTTTAATTTAATATTAAATAAAGAATATCCCCACAAAAAAATAACCTTATTAAATTTTATTATTTTATATATTTCACATATATAATGTCATACTTAATTTAATAGTCAATTAAGTTCAAATAGGATATTTTGAGAACATTCAAATTATATGTCAGAAATGTATTTCGTATATTTATAATTGTTAAAAGGTTCAATGATCCATTATATACAAAATAATAATCAAGAAATAATAATCATTTCAAATGATTTAATATGATTCTACATCCACACATGAAATTAAATAATGAAAAAATAATTTCATCACATTGTGTGGTAATGCATACAAATGCACGAATGATATTAGAAATTTTCATGGGATGGAAAGGTAAGATAATATATGGTATATTATATTAATATTATGATAATTATTTATTTATCATATATATAAATTTAATCAATCATAATAATTTTTATTATTAGGTGGTTAAAAAAATGAAACACCTCTTTTCGTTGACGAGGTAATCCAAATAAATTCATGAACTATGTTTCCATTTCTGGTAGGATATAAAATGACATGAAAAATTATATTCCATAATAATAATATGATTGTTTTATATTTAATATGCTTATATTTTTATTTAATAATTGTTAAACATAAATCAATGATGGTAGAAAATTAAATATTATTCAAATAGGTTGTTTATTAGTTTAATGTTTTCCTCGAATGACCACTATAGATTACTCAATAATCCTTCATGGTATGGTATTTTGGTATTAAAAGTATCTATAATAAATGTTCAGGTATGTTTTAAAGATATTTTTTAGGTATCATCAATAATAAATTGGGAAATATTTTGATGAATAGAGGATAAGGCATTCCATTTTATATATGATGGGAGGTGCACTATTGTAAAATTCATAATGAATTTAATTAATATAAATTAAATTTCAATATCATGTGGCATAAAATTGAAATATTTAGAATCATGGATGATCATTGATCTAAATAATTTACTGAAATATGATAATTTTGATTAATTAATTGTGGTTAAAAACTAGAAAAATTCAATTATATATTGGATCACAATGATCAAGGGGTCGATAAAAAATAAGTCCATGTGAATCACCTATCACTATGTTCACACACTCTCGGGGTTGTGACCCCATGCTGGAAAGGCATAGTAGAGAATAGTTTTGAGCATCATTATAGGAAACATAGTTCGATTCATGATTCCCTTCATGCCAAGATTGTATTGTTTCCATCTACTCATTCATGAAACATATTCATTACAGAATGAGAAAAATGATAGTCATGGTTGGATGGATCTTCCCTGTGAGGTAATCATGGAGTAAAAAAGAGTTAGTATATACTGCCTCCACCATGATTTAATTTGATCTAAAAAGTTCCAATCTCAGAATCATGGGACTAACCTCTACCCAGAGTGACACTACTGTTCTAAATGAACCTGACAAAGAATAAATCACAAAACCATACTTATACCAAAATGTCCTCCATCTTCCATATCCTATATACAACTAAAAAAATGGATATTAATCATGAGTACATTTTTTGGAGTTCTCCAACACACCTATCATCCGTAAATGTACTGATAGTGAAAACATCATAGTTTTCATTTGAAATTAGGTGTATGAGTGATGGAGTACGGTCCATGTGCTTCCGGAGAATAGAATGTTCTGTCACTACAAACTAAGTCTTCATGAATAGTTCCAGACACACACTCTTGAGTCCATTCAAGAGGGCATTTTTCAAAGAATTCCATAAATACTAGTACCCAATAGTGAGAATAATGATATAAACCTTTATTCATATAAGTTGTCCTCAAAGCATTATTTCCCACATTTAACCAATTTGATCATTATCATGATATTGTTTTCACTATTTTGTGATCAAGAAAGTTAAATAAAGGAAAATTGAATCAGAAGTGGAAAATTGTGATAATTATAGACCATATCCTGTTAAAATTTCAAATTATAAATTTTTATGTGTTTTAAATCATTAAATAATAAATTTTTTTAATATAATATTCTATTAAATATTTTACCAAAATAATTTTCGTAGTATGAATTTAATGACATCAATATAGTAATTTAATTTGAATATAAAATTTTAAAACATAACTTATATTTTACATTTAATATTGAATTAGTTGAACGAAATTAATAAAATATTTTTTTTAATTTTTATGTTTTTAAAATCAATTTCTGTACTATTCTATTACATGATCAAGAATTGTGTTAGCGTTGTATTTTTATTTATGGAAATAATTTCATCAATAAAAAATAAAAATAAATTAGTATGATTTATAAATTTAATTACATTTAAATTAAAAAATTATAACTGATCATAATGTTATTTCATCCCAATAGAAAGGTAATATATAAATTATAATATATAGATTGCAATTTTGAATTTTTTTCCCTCACAAAAAAATAATAATAAGGACATTATCAGAGTAAAATAGAACCAAATTGAGATATATTTGAATATTTGATGATTATTTTCGAAATAAAATCATAAAATAAAAATAATGAAGGTGGTATCTAGTTTTTTAATCCATATCACAGTATTTTTAAACATAATTACCTAATTTACCCATATCGTGGTGACAAATATTTATAATGCTTATAATTCCTTATAAACAAAAATAAAGTTTAAAAATTTACAAAATTTTAACATTTTATTTTAATAAATTGAATTTATTTTAATGATTATATTTCTAGAATATTCTGAATTCAATTTCATTATACATATGGAAAACAAAATGAAATTTTTTTTTAGGATAGTATTTTTCGAATCCCAAAATTAGCATATAAAAAAATAAATAATAAAAATAATTTCTATGTATTTATTTATATTAATTATAACAAAGGGATAAATATGTTAATAGATGTTAAACAGATACATATTATATTTCTTTAAAATTAATGTATTTAATGAAATTAAATTGCAGTTTTAAAAAAATATATATTTGTTATTATTCACTAAATATACTATTCTTAGAAAATTTCAAAAAATTCACTCTTAGATAATATAGAAATGATTATTTCAAAAACAATTATTATTTTCTCAACTAATATTTCTAAAAATTTATAAATTAATAATATTTCCCACACATAAATGAAATAAAACCCATTTTTGAATAAAAAATATTTTTAAAGAATAAAATGAATTTACAAGAAATTGATTTATAATATATATATATATATTCAAATATTTCATGATGTTATTATTATTCATAAAATTAATTTAATGTCTATATTATAATGATCACATTTAAATATTAATAATTTTTTATTACCAAAATTTTCTTAAAGGTCAATGTTGCTTGTTATGATTTATATGATCCCGATTATGATTTTAAACTAACTTTTATAGGTGTTACAGTATACCCTATTAACTAAATTTCAACCTCACAATTTTAACTCATTACTTATAAAAGGTATTAAAATATACTTTAAATAAATGAATTCTTATGATGGGAAGATTAAATATATGATCCTGAAAGGAAATCCTATTTTGAAATTTTCAGATAATTTAATTGAAAACAGACATGGTAAAATGGGATAATTGAACATAATTTAAAATAATTAAAAAGAAAAATTTGAAATTCACATGGATTAATACATAATTATGTTCTTAGATAAGGAAAACATTAGTAGGATGTGAAAAAATATACATGGAGGTTAATGATATATTCTATATGAATATAAAGGGTGAATGGGGTCATGGTCATGATCTCATTAATGAACAACAACCCATAAATTAGTATGGGATCATTAATGCAATAAATTATTATGAAATTATTGTAGAAGGATAAAAAATATATTTTAAAAAAAATTCTAACATTTGATGGATTATTTTACTATCATGATAGAGAACATTAGAAAATATAACTTTTTTATTTCTATCCCAATAAAAAATTTAATCATCTTGTTGTTCTTTTTGATGTTTTTCACTTCTTTCTCATATATTACTCCAATAAGTGAATTTTCGGTTGTTTATTTTTCTTAAATAAAGAGCTAAATTTTTCTTTTAACGGATCAGATGATCCAAAAAGGATAACATGATATTCTTCCTATTTTGAAAAAGAATTATAATTATAATAATTTCTGAATGGTGAGATAATATTCAATATGTATAAACTATGAAATGAAGAAATAAAATATTAATCTCCAATTCCACAACAAAAACTCTGAATGGTAATCATATATATAAACATTAAAATATACATTTAATAATAATAAATTTCTTTCTGACCTTGATTGAAACACAAGGATTAAATTGATTTGTTATTATATACTTCCACGATCAACTTAATAATTATCTCTAAATAAGAATAGTCTCTCACAAGAATATATACTTATAATTTTTCAAAACTAATCATGTAATCTATATATTATGTTAATATTTTCAAAAAATAATGTAAATTACCATCAATACAAAATAAAATCAAATATGCTTCCAAAAGACAATTAAACATATTTTCCTTAAATAATATTCAAAATTAGCCAAAAATTAATTCCATTCAACTTATTTTTATATTGTTCCAAAAAGAGTGAACATAACCAATAAAAAATATAATCACATAGACACCAAATCTCATTTCAATCACATGGTAATCAATATGATGATTCATGTGTTCCAAAAATGTATTAACTCATTTATCCCAATTATCTATCATTTCATTAATGATATAAATAATATTAACTCTAAAGTTTATCAAAAATTTTAAACATGTATCTTTAAAATATAAACACAATTCCTCCTAAAATATCATTTTCACTACAAAACATGTCAAATATAAGGGTTACATATACCTTAAACTTTTATAAAAATTCAATAATTATCACCCAAAATACTTTAAACACATAAAAAATCAAAATTAACTATTTCCATCATCGCTAAATTTTTCATCATATAAATAAAATACTATTACATCATGACTCCTTAAATTCTATTTTTAGTCACATTAAATCATCCAATTTTCTTTTTAATACATTATCAAATATTTTAATCCAATATCATTATACATCCTTCCTAAAATATGAAATATGAATAATCTCCTAAGATTCATCAATATCAATATATTCATGCATCATAATTCAAACATAAATAACATATAACAAATAAATATTGATCACAACTGATTCTATCCTAATTTATAAGATGCATGCATGATGATTTACTATGTCTAGTCTATAAAGTTAAAATTTTTCCATCAAAACTATCCCATTTTCCTCTACATATATTATCCACCTAAAATAATTACATTTTTTTGAAATATATATTTATAGATATTGAAATATGAAAAAAAAATTCATTTTCTTCAATATATATATTTGAGACATCATCTAGAACTTATTTCTCATAATACATTAGGATATGGTTTGAGAAGATTTTTTTGAATAAGGTTTTTATATTAAAAATATCAAAAATAAAATAAGATAATGATATAATCTTGTCAAAGTTCAACATCAATTGCAGCCAAGTGGGGGATGTAAATCCTATTTATAAGTCATATATTTTAAGAACATGATAATATCCCTTATTGATTTTGTAAAATGTGTATAATAATATAGTTTTCATCCAAAATCCTTGTCAAATTTATTCTAAGGTCCATTATGATATAAAATTATAAAATTTTTCTAGGATATATTATAATTTTTTTTAAGGTGAGATAAATACATGTGAATGTGACTAAATATAAATATTTTGAAAATATAATTTTTATAAAATCCCTTACTTGAGAAAGGATATTTCTATTTATTTTATTTACATCAATTAGAATGTATTTATTTTACACTAATGAAGTATATTTTCTATTCAATAATAAATTATTTCATTAAGGAAATAAATGTGAACATACAAATAAATGTTATTGTCGATTCACTACTCTATAAATCCTTTCCATTAGTCTATGATATGTTTTATTCAACATAGGCTTAACCAATGATTACTTATATTGAATTATATGATACAAATTTCCTTGTGATCACAAATCTAAATATTAACTCTTAAATGATTAAAAATATTTTAGTGCAACCCTATCATCTAATGTTGTCAAAACCCTTCTTATGATGCAAACAATAAGTCACCAACCATAAAAAATTACATAATAATTATTTTTATGTCAATAATTTATTTTTATATGTTTTTAGGATCTTTTTTATTTAGAGTATTTTATAATTACATCACATGTATTACATAATAATCTCATAAATTACCAATTAGTCACATTAATTTAGTACCTAACATTCCCATAATATGGTAATTTTAAAATGAAATTTGATTTCTCTTCATGATAAACCATCATTATTTTCAACATGATGTTATCGTTGTTACAATTCATCCATAAACCATAGAAAACATTGAAAGTGTTGGATGAGAAAAATATCATTAAGGGGTATATATAAATGTGTAAAAAAGAAACATTCTAGTCTAATTCAAAAACAAAAGATAATATAAGTGAGTTTTCCATTCACCTAATAATATTTAAAAAAATAATAGATTAGTTTGACATTAATTTAACATTATTATCCAATTTTGTCATAAAACAATTTATAAGAATATATAATGAATAAATCTTAATAATAATGGGTTCATAAAAAACATGGTATTTCATGATAAAATTTTAAAAAACAAGTATTTTTACCCATTCATGGAATAATCATTCCATTAAATAAATTTTTATTATATTACCTAATGAAATAAAAATATTTCTCTTCGACCATAGGAGACTTTGGTCTACCCTCTCTATTATAAATGGTTTTAACGATAAAAAATCATGTCAATTTCTATTAATAATGTCTAAACAATTAAATTGATTTTATTTAAGTTTCAATATGTAAATTATGTTTATATATGATCAAATATATATTTCATACATTTTTATAATATTTATGTCGCATGACTATCCATGATAAAATCGTTTCAATGTATGTTAGACTAACACCGATAGAAATAATGAGACATCAAAAGTTTGAATGAGTCACTGACAACACAATTTTCCAACTGACACATGGTGCTACAGATACATAGATATAATGATGAAATGACTCACTAATAATGCAATTGAAAAACCTAAAGACTGACTGTCTCACCAATAGTGAAATTAACCTACCTAAATAAGGACTTACCGATAAAATTGACCTACCTATGCATAAAGATACTAATGAAAGCACTCACCATAAGTTAAGATGACTCAATGTCTCATGTAATCATCGAAGGAATGACCCACAGATGGAATGAGCCACATAGACTATGAGAAATCAACTATGGACTCACTGAAATACTTTTTGAAATTTATTTTTTTAAAATTACTTATAATAGTAATATATTGAGTATTTTAATGCACCTGATTAATTTAATACTTTTTTGAGAACTTCATAAATGAAGTTGTCTGAAAAATGATGTGTGGTATATACCTAAAACATGCACATTGTCCGGATGCAAGAATATATATACAATGAAGAGAACATGAAATATTATTTCTAGTGAAAGTACATATACAAAACAAGGAATGAACAGAACCACACTAGAAACAAATAAAAAGGAAGATCACATGACGAATTCTTCATTGCAACTTTCTATAAACCAGAGAACTGTTGTTCATCAAAGCTCTATCACCTCTGTATTATTCCAAAATACATATGGAGAAAAACATTTTTACCCTTATGGAAGATAGAACACCGTGATGCACGACACTCTGTTTTTGTGTCTTTTTCTATGGTAGAACATGAGCAGCAACTCAAATACATTAAAGAGTATGGAGCTGAACATCAAAACACAGAGAGCCTCCTAAACTCTATCTAATTATTATTGCTCTGTTTTGTAAATTTTAATTACATTTTTGAGAGGTGTGTGCATCTATTTGTAAAACACACACTGTCTCTTGAACTAAACTAGAGGATACTAGATGTCCTAAAATAAAATTCTTTTTATACTTGTTCATTCTAAAAAAACTATGGAAGAGGTCTTATGTGACCTGGTAGTTTTTTGTATCAATGTTAAATTGTGGTAGAGGTATTTTACCCTAGATAGTCTGGTGTACTATTGTTAACCATGGTCCAGGGTGTCAATAAAAATCATTATCTTGATAGATTTATTTATGGAAGGTGATCACCAAGTTAGATGGCCAAGTCTCTTCTTGAATCTGAACCTCTTGTTTTATATCCACTGTGATTTTCAATTTAGTTATTCTCTATTTTAACTCATGTTTTTGAAAACTAAATGTTACTTTTAATGTTAGTCTTGGATAGTAGTTATAAATAATTTTCATATTAGAGTAGCTTCAGATGTGGAATCATTATATTATATAGTTATAACTGATAATTAGTCCATCTTTAGAGAAACTATTTGAACAGCCAAGATGATATAATTTTACTATCTGGGTTAAATGGACAGTTTTATTTTAAATTGGTGGAATATTATAAATAATAAATTTAATATAAATTTTTATAAGAACTCAATTCACCAACCTCTAGTGTTTCTTAATCCGACCAACATTTATTATCAATGGTAGTTTTCAAGTAATGTTTTAAAATTTTTAAATCTATTTTAAATATTTTTCAACTATGTTTTTAGGAGTATCTTAAAGATATTTAAATACCTATTAGTTATAAATTTAAATTTCATTAAAACCCATCCTTTAATGTTTTTTTATGGATAATAGATTGGAACATTATTCTATAACATGCCTCCAA
The DNA here is from genome assembly GCA_963277665.1 of Viscum album. NCBI lineage: Eukaryota > Viridiplantae > Streptophyta > Magnoliopsida > Santalales > Viscaceae > Viscum > Viscum album. Next base: position 963,515,274 of record OY728163.1, on the reverse strand, counting down.
TCATTATTGGAACATGTTAGGAACAATGTAAAATTAAGATGAAAATTCCCCAAGAAAGTATCGGTTTTAAGATTTAGTCTTCCATTATAGTTAAATATATGATTTTGTACACTACTATGAATTCTTGGGATGACCCAAAAAGGCTGCTTAATATAATAATTTCAAATACCTGAATTTCATATGTTGTTATTTGGAAGATGGAGAGTTTAATAAAATTTCTGCATGTAAAACAGTGCATGAAATTTGGCACACATTTCCTATTTCACGCGAGGGAACCTATATTGTTAATGAATTGAAACTTAACTTCTATTCTATTAAATATTATAAATTTAAAATGAAGACCAAAGAGCCTATTTTTGACTTGTATATCAGGTTTAATGAAAATGTTAATACTATGATCTATCTAGGAAGGGTTGTTACAAACAATGAGAAAATCATGATAATACATAGTTTCTTACCAGATAGATGTTGATGGACTTCTATATCAGTTAGGTAATCCTTTGACATAAACATGTTTCTAGTAATGGAGTTGACAGACAAGTTGATGATTTATGAGGAAGAACTAAAAGATGATAATGAAGAAGAAAATGAACCCAAAAAACAATTCCTTTCAAATCTATTACCTCCCAGAAGAAGGAAAATGTTTAAGATGAAATTGAAAGTTCAAGTAATTAACCATCATTTATAGACAGAGATGAAGAAATGGATAAAATATATAGATGGTTTAAGAAATTTTATAAGAAGAAGATATTATTTTGAAAGCCTGACTATGAAGGTATGTATGATCATAAGGGTCATTAGAAAAATTATTGGAGGAAAGGTGATACTTCTAGTGAAATAATATGTTATGAAAGTAAGAGAAAGGAACATGTGATGTATTATTGTACAAAGATAATATATAAGAATAAGTATGATGAAAAAAGAAGAAGTATAAAAAGGTCATAAATGCAACTTGGAGTGATTCTGAGGACAACTCAAGTGACTCAAAATCCCATGATGATTAAAAGGATAATAATTAAAATATGTGTTTTATGGTGAACACATCTATGTTAACACTAAACTCTCTTAAAAATAATTTTTATTATTCTGGAGGTGAAATTGATTATGACAGTAATGAAAAAATGGGTTATTATGATGAGTCATTTGCGACGGGGCCCCATCCTAAATGACCCGTTATGGAAACCAATCTACAAATATTATGTTTTTTGATAGACAATCGCAAAAAATAATTATTTTTGATGGGCAATAGAAACATCCAAAAAATCGATGAATTTTTTTAAAAAAAACTCTATTGTGATGGTTTAGCGACCCATCACTAATAATTTCCTATTTCTAACATTTCTGTGACTCTCCGTCGTAATTACTAATTATGACGGACCATCGTAATACTACTAGAAATAAAAATAATAAACCCAATTTCGATGAACTGTCACACTTATTATTTGCGATGGGCCCATCACAAATATTTTAAGAAATTAAAAAATATATTTAATAAAATACTAATAATAATATAGTATTAATATTAATACATTAAAAATTATTTATAAAATAACAATAATAATGATATAAAATTTATATAAATAAAGTAATAATAATAATATTCGTAAAATAAAATTAATTATAAAATAATTAAATAATATAATAACATTATTATTGATATTAATTATATAATAAAAAATTTATTATTATACTAATAACCTAAGTATTCAAAAAAAAATTAAGAATATATTAATAAGCAAAAATAATAACTATATTAAATAAAATAAATAAATAATAAAAACTGTAGTGTTCAAGAAAATAAAACAAACATGCTATTTAAAACTTAAAATAGTTAATATTACAAAAATAAAACATTGAAATGTTTCATTATAAAATAAGAATACATCACTGAATGGGAGGGTCACTTGAAGAAGATAGAGGATATGGTGGAGGGAACTCCATCACTAAACTACAACTCAGACGTCGCATGTACTCCATCTACTCCTCCTCCTATAGCTGCCACCATCAACGTATCTCATCATGCATCTACTGCTAGTGCTACTGTTATCATATGAACTATTTTTGCTGCTACTGCTACCACTACCGCATCTCCTCCTGCTCCTTACGCACTGTCTCTATAATCTAACCTTGATCTTGTTGCTGCTCCTAATAATGTGCACGAGATGATGATGAATCTACACAATCTCCTCTATAGATGGATTCTAACATCATAGAGTTTCTATAAAAACCCCCAGGGTCACTCAAGAGATTATACAGACCACTTGTCCATTCTTGAATGCATAATGGGTCACCTACATCCATGCTACCACATCAAATCGCGGGGCAATGGTATGACCATCGGTCTCAACATGAATCTCAATATGTGTCAGATATGTTGTATCCTCATATGAATCCGTCAAATTCAGTTTAAAACTAAATAGTTAAAATATCATTTTTAATAAAATTGATAACTCAAAAAGAACTTCTACAAACAAAAATCTTACATTGGTAGGCTCCTCTAATCTATCAAGTTGTCTGGTCACTATAAATCCACCAATAAACGTCATACTCCATAATATCTAGTTATGAAATTCCCTATATAAATATAAATAAAAATGTTTATATTTAAATTTACAAAAAATATTATCTAAAAAAATGTACTTACCATATTATACCTATGCGTACGGAATGTATGACTACTAGCTCAATGTGTCACTTAATTTCTCCCCTAATTTTGCAGACCTACTAATGATCTACACTGAAACCACCTACTGAATAAGGGTGTACCTAATTCATCCCAATCATGAGATGAAATATTATTTGGTCAGTGGGTGTGACATGTCTCATCACACTCCTTCACTCATTATTTCTCCATTTCTTTCCTTTTCAAATTGTGTAAAATCTAAGTGCAAAGCGGATCCATTGCTCACGGCTATGCTGTCTAGATAGCCTCACACAAGCTCTATTCAATGGGATACCATAAATCGTAAAATTAATTTATTATATCATGTTTTTAATTAAAATAATTTCAAAATAAAAGATATTTATTTACGTACAAACCAATGCTCGATCATGTGCTGTTGAACATCAATGGGAATGTGATCCCATGACATCCATACTTTATAAAAATAATTTTGCAATATAGAGCTCACCTATCCAATAGCTAAATTTATAAATATGTGGAAAAGAGAACAATTATTCAAAGAATTAGAATATATGTAAATTAATCAAAACTAACTAAAATACATAGGTAAAAATACCTCTGTGTGTGTGGATAGAACCCAACATGTGGAAGTCACGGAGGGATAGGTTCAGGAGTCATCATTCAAAAAAGCCCATTCCCCCTATGAGTTCCCCCTTGATCTTCTAATAGTATAAGGATTGGCTAAACTGACCTCGTGCTCATCTAATGGATGATCAGCCTCATATTAAAAATGATACATATCCACATCCTTCTGAAACCTTAAATGATTATTGTCAGGAAAAAATTTAAAATAACACACATATATATATTATTATTATTATTGTAACCAACATTTAACTATGTCAATGTCCATATTTGTCCTCATCTTCATAGCTTTCGATGTTAATGTCTTCATACTCCTCAGGATCATAAATTTCAATAGTATTTTTAGTTTCATCATCACTATTAATTTCTAATTTAGTTGAAACATCATGAACATCATCATCACCATTAACAAATAATTATGGGGTGTTATCATTGATATTCATGTATCTTCGTGTAAAAGATGGATTCATAGTAGTACCTTGAAAATTTTAAATTCCATGTACTTCAGCGGAACCACATTCACATTCTGCAAACTAATTCTCTCAAGATGAAACTTTTATTATGAACCACCAATCCCCCAATTCCCCTAAAGTAGCACAGTAATGTTCATAATATATTTGATATATAGGACAAGCCAATAAAAATGGTTCATTTACTGCAAGAAGACTTTTAAATTTAATATCAACGATTCCATGGATCGGATGAACATGCAAGATTCTCTCAGTATCCAACCACTGACATTTAAAAATTTTATGTAATGTTTTACCACATAATATAGTACAATAATTTCATCTAGCATGTCGTAACATTCAACATTAGTTTCTCTATGATGAGATCCCCTCAATCAAACACCCCTATTCATTGTTTTTTATTCCCCATACACACATGTATGAAATATAAAACCATTACCCATATATGCATTATAATACATAAAAATATTCGATTGTGGGTGAATCAATAAAAAAAATTGATTATCAATTTTATTAGTCTCTGAGATACCTAAAATGTAACGACCCGGGCCCGAGTAGACACTCGAAAAGTGCCAAATGGGTCGGGTTTCACTACCTTAGGGGCACCTCCCCGGTATGCGAAAGGCTTCCGACTAGCAGCGAGGGTCGGAATAGGTATAGTGGGGAGGCTATACCATCATGGAGGAAATAAAGTTATTGGTCCGAGTATAAAGTTTATCGGTAGAGGAAATTTAAGGACTCAGCAGACTCAAACCAGACCCGCAGAGCGGAAGCATATCAAATATCAAATAAAAAACTGAAACAATATAGAATAATGGATGTGGAAATTAAACAGAACAACATGCTGAATATCACATGAAATTACGGTGGTAAACAAACAAGCATGCATCCATTGCATGTCATACATATCAACATACAATGGCGCCAATGTATAACCAACGGTTGCCACATAATAATGTAAGCATGCTAATATAGAAAGGGATCTAATCAAAATGACCCCAGTAAGGCATGACCTCAAGGTCCATGCCAGTCTCTATGCCAACAACACTATGGATCAGCTCTTGAGGCTGACACTCTACCTGAACGCAATTTCATAAAGTCTACACGCGTCCCGAAGGTCCAGTGTAGGGTGTGAGACCAGTCTCAGTAGGATACAACCCAATGGTGTGTACCTAATATAAGTATTTCAGGAGACATGCTTATATAAGAAAATATTAAACAGTTCAATGACCAAAATATAACACAAAATTCACTGGTGCTCAGTAGCCACCAGGAATTTTCACCTCCTCTAGACAACTCCGGAATCTCTGGTCTGTAACTCGGCACTATGTGCCACTTGACACCATGTGTCTCAATTGACGACGCCCCAATAGTACGCCAAAAAATCGTAGCCCAGCTCGAAATCTCAAATTTCCCATGGCACAACATCTAGTGGAACAATGATACATGTCCTAAAATAATAACTGGAGGGATAGCGATTTCTGTCCTCAAATAATACATAGAGGGACAGTGATATCTGCCCTAAAATCATGGCTAGCCTCGACCCCCAACCTGACAACCTCAACTCTATCTCCTGAAGGCTCCTCACCTCCCAACTGGCTTCCTATGGAAAGCACACCCAACCAATAACACCTAACTACATCTATCGGGGGCCTCTACCCAGCCAGTGTCCATACCACCTCATCACGGAGTCTATCTGTGTGAACACTACTAAAAATTACCCGGTGAGCAGTAATCACCTCAACAAGTTCCCCAAGCCACAACAACTCTGACACCTCATGTCCCTACGAACCAGTCGCTCATGTCTGATGGCCTCATCATCCACATAACTTGGGCCAAGCCCAACCTGACAATCGAACTGTATCATCCGACGTTCATGACACCCAATCCCATGGTACAAACCACCCATGTATCCCGGGAAAATCCCCAACCCATTATCAACATCACTGTTCACGCTCCTTTCAATCATAGAGTCTAAACAAATGAAAAGGGAAATTCCTTAGCAAAAATTGATTCATCCTTTGATGAAAACATCAAAAATTGTATACGGCATGAACAAGGGTTCTTTTCCATTTGGGTCACGCAATATCCCTCATCGTCGCACAAGTACACTTGCGCGCTGCATAATAGTCGTGCAGGTGGCTTGCGTGCCCTCTTTGAAATTTCTCATAGGGTCTCTCTAGCCGATAAATACCCCTGTGGGCCTCCTATTTGGAGGATGAAAAATTCCAGAACCTCAGATTTGAGCTCCCGACACCCTATTATCTTCTCAAATCTTCCAAACACTTCTAAGTTAATTTCATACCTATAAAGGAAGATCTAAATAGGGAGAGGAAGGACTAAGTGTTTAAATTCATCAAAACTTGCGCGCCAAGTTGTCCATCCCTTAAGGTAAATGGCTACAGTTGCACGCTGCCCTACTCCTTTCACATAACTTGCACACTTCTCTTCTGAAAGTTTTCAGGGTTAGTATAAAAGGATTGATCCAAGCCTTACCCAAATTCTACCCTAAGGATAGGTTTTCGCGCATGTACCCATGTGTCTCGCAAGTATACTTACGGGACCAGGACTTGTGCGCCCGTCTCTTTTTGGATGCCCTTCTTGCCCATTTCACCCCTCTTACACCTATCCACCTCTCCTCTTCAGTATTAAGCCTTCATAACTCTCTCCAAATCCATTTATGGCATGATTTATTTATTGTCTTCCTTATCTGAAAGGAATAATGTGGTACATCTCTCAAAACCTAGTGATTTACATATATTTACATCACTAAAGTTACAGAGTTTATTCATTCAAACTCATCCTTTAAGAGGAGAGAATCCATAACCTGGGCCTCCTTTTTAGGAGTAATCCCTAGTCCAAATTTTCACTAACATGGGCATCCTCCTTAGAAGTAAGCCCCATGTCCTCATTAATTTAGGCCTCCTTTTCAGGAGTATGACCCATGTACCCTAATCTGGGCATCCTCCTTAGGAGTAAGCCCCAGTCATAATTCCCTTCACATGGGATACATTTTCAAGAGTAAGCTCGAGTCTCAATTATGTGAATCCTCTTTAAGAGTAAGCCCCAAGTCCCTTAACTTTTCAAATCCCTTAACCTGGGCCTCCATCTCAGGAGTAAGCCCCAGTCTTAATTTCTCTTAACCAATCTTAATTTACTTTTTCTCTGGGCTTCTTTCTCAGGAGTAAAACCCAATCATAAGTCCTCTCCTAACTTGGGAATCTTCCTTAGGAGTATGCCTGAAGATTACAGTATCCAAATCTCCATAAAGCACATATACCTTTATGGACCCTGTTCCTTGATTTTTTCCCTGATCTAAATCTTAATCTTCACTTGTTTGGGTAGTCACACATACATAAGCCCCACATCATTTCTTATTATTGCATCTTTCATGGAACAATTTTCTTGTTTTACCAATACCTCTTGTTTCTCATACCAAGCATGACTCACGTGAGTTTAGAGAGTAAAAGTAATTACAAAATTTTTCATTGAGCCATCAATCATAAACATCATACTCCCTTACTCGAACTATGTGGGTTCTGATTCCTTTTCCAAAAAAAGGATACGTAGGTAGCCCATCTGCGGGTACGATCCCAACTCTGAAATAAACCATGTTCTTATGAATGACAATAAACATCATGTTCCCCATTGAGTGGCTTTAAACCTAGCATGGTTATCATAATGACCAAGAGACTTTTATATAATGTGTCGAAGGATATCATTGACTAAGAATCTCTAACGAATACATATGATTCATTATCGACGAAGAACCTAGATTACATATAAAATATTCTCTAAACCTCCTACATATCAATCATTGATTGTCATATTTAAAGTAAAGCTCATTTTATACTGGTTAATGATATAAGGTTTCACGAACATATCATAAATCTATAAAGAGAGTCCTGGAGTAGACAATAATTGCCCTCAAAAAGGTGTGATGAGTCTGACCTCCCATCCTCTCGACCAATGCAAATTCCTAAGCCTCATAAATCCATAACTAATGAGTGCCTACCTTTGGAAAGTAGGTCCAAATGGATATGGAATCATTGGATGTTTCTAGTTCTATGAACAAACCCATTAGAAACTGATTGGAATGTTTTAACCTTCTATCAATGAGGTCATCGCCAATTCCAGAGGAAACAAAAAATAGTGAACCCGACATTAATCCTTAACCAAGTTAAAGTGATGTTTTACCTATTTGTTAGGCCGCTATTTAAACTAAATGAGAGGTCCAACAAAACAATAAATAACATATGTACTCATCCAAAAGATGTAGCAGCCGAACTTATCTTGATTATGTTTGTCATATCAAACATGCACTCTTTTCCAAGATCTTTTACATTTCAAGAATGTCTTTTCTTATGTCCACGACTGTGAAAACCTCTACTGTTAATGCATCTATTGCTGCTCCTACTGGATCGTCGTCCACTCTGAAGACGATATCACTAACTTAGCATATTCAACGTTGGGTATCAAATGCACTGGTTAAGGAGTAACATGAACATGGTACCAATCCAACTCAGGACGTAGCTCGACAAGCCCTCCAAGTGAATAATTCAACCTGGTCGTCCGAATAGCGATGACCAGCGATCAAGAAGCAGGTTGTGCCAACCACCATCTCCAACCATTTCAGGTCATTATCCACAGAACACATTCACCATTCACTCCCATATTCTGGGGAGTTGAATGATAAGGTACTTCAGTGCCATAATTCAATGAGACATGAGTCCTTACCGAGGGCTCCCATCATCAATCACCACCAGACTCATGTGGCAGTGCGCCCTCAACATGATGAGGGTTTCATCTCCAGGCCTTCAGCTCAGGTTCCTCGAACCCGAGCAGGCAAGAAGAACCACCAGAGGTGACAACTAGTTAACAGTGAGCATGTTCTTATCTCTATTTTTTCCGGATAAGTCCACCAACCTAACTTAGTGGCAAGCAACGAACGGGCACACACACATGTCCGTTTCAATCCCGCTATCCAGTAGAAACTTCTGGCTGCATCATTCCAAACCCGCCAGTTAATTCCGATGGAGTACTATAGACCGGAACATACACCTTTTTATATATCATTAGCTTGTCAGCATGCTCGTCTGACAACATACGATGAAGCCCGCTAACCCAATGTGTTGATAACTAGTAAACTGGCACATAAACCTGCTTACACTCATCAATCCTACAAGTAGCCTCGTCTATCAATGTTGATGGTGGCTCGTCAACCAAGTTCAGCAGAGTGCAATCAACAGGCATATACACCTGCTAGTATTGATCAATCCAACCAACATTCTCATTGGGTAGCATTCATAGAAGTCAGTTGGAAAGCTCTAGCGACAAACAGGAGGTAGACTCAACTCTCTGCCCCCACAATTGAGTACTATCAGGATTCATTGACTGGAAAAGAAGGACAAGAGCAGGAACACACACCTACTCCAAGCACAGAATGGACGTATATCCCCGTATCGGTAGCTGAGGTCACCAAGCATATTCTATCAATGGTGAAAGATCAGAAGCAAATCTCTGCTCATATCCCGGATGCCTACAAGGATATTATAACAACTTCAGCAGCATATTAGGGAAAGACACATAAATATATCCCTAACAGATGAGTGATTAATCAAAAATTCACTTCGGAACATACACACACATCTATTCCAGTCCAAGTGGGTTGTGGGGAATACTCCCACATATCATACGGACAACAAAGTTAGGCTCATACACCTGGTTTGAGGGGAGATAAGTAGCCTAACCTAATCATTTCTCCTGAGCAAGCACATACACCTGCCAAATTGGGTATGAAGCTTTCTAAGAAGAAGACCCGCCCTGAACAGTCAAGAAATCAAGGGCCAATCTGTAACAAGGCCTTACTCGATGCTGGAGTTCTTGATGCACTCAGACAACTATCTTTTGAAACTCAAGATCCTGTTATCTCTGTTCCCAATAGTGGGAACATTAATTTTGAAGGTCTTCATTAGATAATTCCTCATGAAGGCTTGGTTCATGAAAAGTCGGTCAATCTCAAAGTTTCATCTTCTGATGAGATCCATAGGAACCCTCTGTTTGGTCAGAAAACCAAGGAGAAATTTTTATCATCTTTTTCTATAACCCACCATGGCGGTCCTCCTCATAATGATGAATTTATCTGTGAAAGTCTTCTCGGTAGTAGTAATTCGCATTGTATGGAAAATTTTTCAGAAGACAATGCAGTGACGAGAAAGCCCTTTTATCTTGAGGAACATGAAAATGTGAATCCAGTCATATCTGATGCTTTACCATTAGCAGGTGAAATACATTCTCATCCAGAAGATAGACCAGGGTGTAGGTCATTCTCCGAACCACCCCTAAGTCATGCATCTTCTAGTTTGATCCGTGATTTCTCTACCAATCTTATTGAATTCGATGAAGCAACAAGGAAGACCTAGCTCTGGTCTAATCAGGTAGAATACTCTTCATTAAATGATAAAGTGGAAAAATTGAATATGAGAAAACAACTGAAAATAGTTGAATGGCCAGTCATGATTTGGCCTATGGCTGACTCTCAGTATGACATTACAGAGATGTGGACAGAAGATGGAGTTCATGATATTCGTCTCAACATATGGAACACTCTTTCTCTGTTGAAAAAGAAAATATTATGTTATGATGAATATGAAAATCATGTCAAGATAATAGTAGGGTTAGAACGCCAAATTGACTTGGTATCTCTCTCAGTTTCCCGATATCCGAAGGCTGAAAAACAGCAGAGAGCCCTTCAGGGTTCATGCCTTGGCGCACTAAGAAGATTGTGCTAGTTAATTGCCAATGCCCCATATGGTATTCATATCAGGGGATGGGGTGTTCATGGAGCACTACATTTCACTGTGCTCTCCAGTCAGAAATGCCCGCCGAAAGTGGTCTCATGCAATGTTATTGCCCACGACCGGACATAATCAATGAGTTTTGTTTGTAATCAAAAGCTTTCCCAAGAACATGCTTCAACTAGTTCCTCTCAAAATCAAAAATATAGAGAAAAAATTATTGAATTACTCCTGCATCAAGCAAACGAGAATATTGAACTTGTCTCTCATTTGGAGCAAGCACATCATCAAGTGACAAAAGTGTCAAAAATCATCAAAAGGTCTTTTGAGCCGGGTGATAAAAGTGGATGCAGGTAGATGCGTCCAAAATATTTCTGGACTTAGGTCTGCAAGATTAGTAGAGATTTTAAGAAAGTCTCAGATATAGCATGTCAACAACCATCCCAGCTTGCTAGACGGGGGACTCCTTTAACCCAAACCTCAGAATCGACAAATAGGAATCAAGGAGTTGATCAATGACAGTAGGAACAGCCCCAGTCCACTGGACTGGGGACTTTTTCAAATCCTCAATCCCTCCCTTAGAGAAAGTCAATCTTCTCTAGATTGGGGAAGAAGCCTCAAGATGAACAAAGTACCAAATTATCAGGAGATTCCCTCCAAATTACGGTTCTTCAAGAAGTTCATGAGGGATCGAATCAACAAAAGGAAATGTCTCATCAAAGACATGGAAGAAGAAAATGTCACAAAAATGACTATAGAAGGGATGAAATGCGTTATTCATCAATCAATGTCATCAATGCCATAGTTGCTGATCCACCAGATAAGGCTCACTCTGAGGGATCAAATGAAGAGGTTCCTGCTGAAGAAGTTTTATGCACAGACACAAATGAAGATGTTGTGCATACATGAAATCAAAGGATTACTGAGAACCTAGGAAATCATTCAATTAACCTACTTCCACCACTCCGAAAGGTGTCCAGTAAGGGGAAAGAAAGAATCAGGTTACATACCCTTCCTCTAGAGAAGTCCAATCGCTCTCACTAGGGAAAAGATTTGCACAACAAGAGGAAGAAATTATGGAATTGAGGGGGTTGAACACATAACTACTTCAAGGTAGTATTCCTCCTAAGTTGTGCTGGAGTCAATCAGCCAATTAAATTTGTTGAAGCTACTGAGATGGATCAAGAATATCCACCTCTAGCAGTACACCCTCACAGGTCTAATCCTACGAGTCAAGTGCAACAACAGTTAGCGGTGCTCCATCAGTTGCTGCACTAGTCACCAGATCTATCCAAGCTCCAGTTATTGCACTGGCTCAGGTCCAAGCTCAACTAGATGTTTCTCAAAAGTTAATAACTAGTATTGAGTCATTAATATCTCGTTTGGGTGATATGGAGGGAAAGCATGCTTCGGTTCAACCAGAGAATAGAGCTTACCCTGATTGGGTTGATGCAATTCCTCCCCCATAAATTTTTTCAAGTACCACATTCCCAATCAATAATGGTTCGGGAGACCCAGAGCAATACATAACAAATTTTGTTTCTTGTTGAGATCCTATGATGGGAACCCTTCAACAACAAGAAGCAGTTATGCTTGGGTGTTTTGTACAGTCATTACAAGGACATCCTTTTGTCTGGTACACAAGCTTGCAATCTCGGTCAATTACAAGGTGGGAGGATTTCAATCAACAATATTTTCTTCAATTCAGCTCAACATTTCCAAAGACAACAGTTTGTTATCTTAAAAACTGTAAGAAAAGGGATAATTAAAGGGTCTCAGATTTCATTTCATCCTGGAAGGGATTAACATATTACCTAAGCATAGCACTCCCTCAAGAGGAATTGTTGCCAATCTGTGTGGAAACTTTACGTGATGAGTTGCACACACCGCTGATACTTGTGGAATACACAGGATAGTTTCGAGACCTTACTTCAATCACTCAATAGATTGAAGATTATCCTATAAAGTCTAAGGATAAAGCTCGTGTAATTCCATCAGCTCCATGAATGATAATGGGTAAAGTAGAGACTGCTACAATTATGCTTAAACAAGCACATGTACCTACTTCTACATCAAAAACTTCATCTTCTTGAAGGGATCCACCTTCTAAGCACCAATAATAGAGGTCGTTTCTTAAAGATGATCAAAGTGATCAAAGACGAAAACAATTTGAGGATTTTAAAAGAAAACATTAATCTTTCCGAAATGAACATGTTCTTGGTTATTTCATTTTGGATCTGGAAAATAATTTGGTTCAATTTACAAGGCCCAAGAGGCCAAACAAGGAAGGAGATGAAGATGGTCCCAACTATTCCATGTTTCATCAAATGTTGGGGCATCCCATTCAGGAGTGCTTTGATTTCAAGGTCCTCTAGAAAAAAATTGTTGATTTGGGACAAGTCAAACTGAATGGTTCTTCAGCTTAGGTAGCATATGTTACTGCTACAGTTCCAGAGGAGGAAGGCAAGTGGCAAGAAGTCAAGAACAAAAATGTACAAAAATAAGATGATCGGATGGTCAGAAAGATGATCAACCGAACTCACGCTATTTTACGAACACAATTGATGAATCCAATTCAGACTTCTGCAATGAATACCGCAGAAAAACCATCTTCATCAGAGGGAAAATCTTCAAAGAAACGACATAATTCCATGAAAGTGGAACAATCAGAAAAATATTAGTATGTGTCAAAGCCCAAGTTGTCTTTGACTCAGGAAGATTTTATGCCATCAACTTCAAAGCAACGGGCACCGCCCCACTAAACGGAATAGCCTAAACAGGATAATCATGAAGATTCTTCATCGGATGAAGAGTTGATCATCGGTTATGTTAATATGATTCAATTAACAGATCTGTATGCCAGTCACAGTTTCAATTTTGATGAGCTCGATTTCCTTGTATCAAACAGAGGAATCAGAGGAAGTTCCAGAGGCTCAGGATGCAAGGAAGGACGTGGATATTTCAGAGGCCACTATTCCAATTCTACCCCTTCTAGAACTGTGTTTGTGGTATAAACTCATGGTAGATCCCTTCAATGAGCTCATGAAGAACAAGCAAGTTCTTCCACACAAGGCAGACTCAGTCCTGGCAGAATTATTATGGAAGATCAGTTAAAGGTTCCATCTTCTTCCACTCAGTAAGTAAATAGACCTAATCGGTCTAATATTCCAAAGCCATGAGTATTACAATCTCCTATCCCGACATAAGATGCATGAACTTCCAAAACATCAATTTCCAAGGCACCTGCTAAACCACATGTTCCCATTGGGAAACACAGACATTTGGATCAAAATTATGATGTATTGAAACACTTGGCCCAAATACAGGCCATGTTATCAATTCTGGATTAATTAAATTTATCAAAGGATCTTTGGGAGGCACTCATCGAGGATTTGTCGAGTCCTCAAGAGTTTGAAACTAAAATTGCGCAGATGAAGTTTACCATGTAGAGAATAATCATGCAGAATGCCATTCAGTGATATCTTTTACTGATGAAGATGAAAATGATGTCGTGCATGGACATATTAGACCTTTGTACTTATCTGTAAAGGTCAATGGTGTAGGCATCCGAAGAGCATTCATTGATAATGGTTCATGAGTCAACCTCATGCCCATTCATACAGTTTGTCGATTGGGCCTTACAGGAACTGATTTTTCTCCTTCTACTATGATGTTGCAAGGATATGATAAAAATGAACATGAACCAATGGGTGAGGTTACACTCAGAACTCAGTTTGGAGATCTTGTATCTAATTCAGATTTCATGGTTGTTGCTCATGACTCAGCCTTCCACATCTGGCTTGGAAGAACCTGGCTACATTAACATGTGGTTATCCCTTCATCATACCATCAATGTCTCAAATATTGTTTTGATGGTCAATTTGGGACATTGAATGGTGATAAGGCCTCTTTCAAGACATGTGAATCTCAATAAATTGAGGCATAATTTTATTACATGAAGGGGAATGAGAAATCCACAAAAAAAGAGATTACCAAAGTTAATGCTTCATATGGTTTGGAAAAGATTCCAGTAAACCCATTAGCACGTGGGAGTAAAGATTATGTATTGCCTATCAGTCAAATTGATAGGATAGAACCAAATCAATATACTCTTATAGAATCCTCATTAATTTCAATCACAACAATCAAGCCAGACAACATGGGAGAAAGTGGTGATCCACCAAGCAATGATGAATGCTTAATTGGAGATGTCTTCATTTCATTTGCTAAAATCCAGCAAGTCTATAATTCACCAACTAAGCTAGAAGAAGTTATTGAAATGTTAGAGGTGAAGGTTGATGTCGATTCTCAATCCATCATCTCCTCTTTATTACCCAAATAAGACCCTTCATCATTAATCGGGTTGGAAATGGAAGCTTCTTCTTCAAGATGTGAAAAATTTAACATTTCTTTTGATCATGAAAATTCTGCTTCATCATCTACTATGAAATTAGAAATAGAAGAAATAAAAAAATTTCAAGAAGAAGAGGAAGATCTCAGGGATGCTCCTCCAGTATTTGAAGAGGTTATCTTTACTACCATGGATGAACTCATAGAAATAAATCTGGGTACAAAAGAAGATCAATTCCCTAATTTAATTAGTGCGACTATGACTCCTGAAGAGCAAGAGATTTATATTTCATTTTTAAATCAAAATCAAGATATATTTTCTTAGAACTATATAGTGATTCCAGGGCTTGATCCTGATGTTGACACTCATCATTTGGGTTTTCCGGAAGTACATCTAGGATTCAAACAATCTGCTAGAAGAACACACCCAACCTATGCTTCCAAAATTGTGGCTGAAGTGGATAAGGTTATCAAATCTAAATTTTTCAGATAAGATCAATATCCCAATAGGTTGGATAATATTGTCTTGGTGAATGAGAAGAATGGTAAAATAAGCGTTTTCATTGATTTCAGGGATCTTAATCGCATTGTCCTAAGGATGATTTACCAGTTTCGATTACAGAACTATTAATTGTTGCAATAGATGGCTATGAAGCACTCTCCTTCATGGATGGATATTCTAGATATAATCAAATCCGAATGGCTCCAGAAGATGTGGAATCTACAACCTTCAGAGCCCCTCAGGGTGTGTTTTTCTATTGGGTAATGCCCTTCGGTCTAAAGAATGCAGGCACAACATATCAGCGTGCCATGCATAGTATCTTCAAACCCTTTTTAGGGAAGTTTGTTGAATGTTATGTGGATGATTTGTAAGTCAAATACAAGAAACGTTCTAATCACATGGCTGATTTGGAAGTCATATTCCACAATCTTCGGCAACATAATTTGAAGATGAACCCCTTAAAATGTTCTTTTGGGGTATCCTCAAGAAAATTTCTCATCTTTGTTGTACGCCATCGTGGTATCGAAGTCCATCCTGAGAAGACAAAGTCAATACTTGATAGGTCACCTCATCAAAATCTAAAATAATTGAGAGGACATCAAGGAAAGTTAGCATATATTCGGCATTTCATCTCCAATTTGGTAGGTCAAAGTTTACCCATCACCAAATTGATGAAGAAGGGAGTCAGTTACTAGTGGACTATAGAATGTCAAGAAGTATTCAATATTCTCAAGAAGTATCTCTTAAGTCCACTGGTGTTAATTACACTTGTTGAAGGAAGACCACTTATCCTCTACGTGACATCTCTAGAACATTCATTGGGTGACTTTCTTTCTCAGATGAATGATGATGTGAATGAAAACACCCTCTATTATCTCAGTTGGACTATGCTTGAAGCAGAAACCCGATACTCAAGTATTGAGAAGTGCTGCCTATCATTAATATTTGCAGTTCAAACAATGATACACTACCTGAAACCTCACGAGGTCCAATTTGTATCTCCCAATAACCCGCTCAAATTCATCCATAGTCGTCCAATGCTTACAGGATGTCTGGCAAGGTGGGCAGTTATTTTGCAGCAATTTGACATTCAATATGTGTCTCAAAATGAAATAAAGGGCAGATCACTGGCTGATTTCCTTGCTGAACACCCTTCAGTGGAAGACCCATCTTCATACATTGAACTCCTTGATGAGGAAGTCTTCTCTATTCAATAATGTCTTCAAACATGGGAAATGTACGTTGATGGTGCTTCCAGAAGTCCAATAGGGTGGAAAATGGAAGATTCTAAGATTAACAAAGATGGGTTAGGAGTTGTACTAATTTTCCAAGAAAAGGCATTTCTATCTTATTCCTTCTCATTATTGGGAGGCGGTACAAATAATGAAGAAGAATACCAATCTCTCATCGCAGGTTCATAGTTGGCACTTCAAGCACAAGTAAATCACTTAAAGGTGAAAGGTGATTCAGACCTGGTAATCAAACAAGTAAATGGGGATTATGCTATCAGAAAAGAATAACTAATCCCTTTGTATTATTACGTCAGAAAGTTAATGGCATAATTACCTTCAGAACCGACATTTTCTTATGTCCCATGGTCACAAAATGCTCATGATGATGCACTGGCTAATATAGCCACAACTCCGGCAGATCCAAATCAGGACGAGACAAGTATCAGTATTACCCACTGTCATACAATTTCACTTTATGTTCAAATCAAAACAGAGGAAATTAATGAAATTATTCCCATCTCTAAACCATATGGTCATACTATGGGATGAATGACACCTATCAGGGAATACCTTCAAAATGGAACACTTCCACCTGATAGATATGGGAAAGAAAAAAATCTGGTGACGTGTGGTAAATCTTAATCTTTATTATTTCCAAGATCACCCAAAGAAAATTCACTACATGCATGGTTTTGATAGAGTTCTCTTCAAATGAATTGAGGGTGAAGAGAAAATGGCTGTCATGAAAGAAGTGCATGCAGGAGATTGTGGTGCCCACCAGTCTGGACAAAGACTGTCTGATCAAATTCGAAGGCTTAGATACTTTTGGCTTTCAATGATACAAGATTGTATTGATTTCAAAAAGAAATTTAATTCATGCCAAGTACATGACAACTTCATTCACCAACCCCCATATTTTCTTCATACAACTAAATACTTGTGGCTATTTTCCACATGGGGAATGGATGTGGTGGGACCATATCCTTCATCTACAGCCAAGTAGTTTAAGTCTATTATTACTCCTAATGACTTATTTTCCAAATGGGAAAAGGCAATAACTCTCAAAGAAGTTAGTTCTAAATGCATTTTTAGCTTCATCAAGTCTAACATCATTACCAGATTTGGTGTCCCTCATACCATATTGACGGACAATGGGACCAACATCTGTTCATCCGAGGAAAAGAAGTTGTATCAAGAATACAACCTCAAATCCAATCATTAATATTGGTATCATGCAGCGACCAATGTCCAGATATAAGTCATTAACAAGACACTTTCAAACATACTACAAAATATAGTGGATAAAGATAAGAAGGCATGTCCTGATAAACTCTTTCACGCTTTATGGGATTATCGAACTACCACCCGAATTGCAACATGGTCTACTCCATATTCATTGGCTTATGGAACATAAGTAGTCTTTCCAATTGAGTTTCGACTACCCTCGCTCAGAGTATCCATTTGTGATCATTCATCTACAGAAGAACAATCTAAAACGTGATTGGATGAATTGGAACGGTTAGATGAGAGAAGATTGTGCACCCTGCACCACTTGGAAGTCTATCAGAATCGAATTGCATGAGCTTTCAACAAAAAAGTTCGTCATCATTCATTCATTCATGGAGAATTGGAATTAGTTATCAGAACACCAACGATACCAGAAAGAAACCTCCCATGATTGGGCCAAAATGGGAAGGACCTTATTCAATACATAAGGTCTACTCCAATGGAGCTTATTCTTTAATCTCAATGGATGGGGAACTCATCAATACTCCAACCAATGCCAGATTTCTGAAGAAATATTTTGTATAAACACAATATACACCAAGGGTCCACGCATATGTTTTTAAACTATTAGCACTTACCTCCAACATGATGTTAAACTGTGACGTCCTAACTACATTGCATTAAACTATATATAAGTCCCTTACATCTGACAAGGCGTTAAACTACATAACCAATGGTCAATGCATACGACCTTAAACTATTTGCACTTTTTTCCAACACGACATTACACCATGTCCCTTTCATCATCCTATACGACGTTAAACTATACTGAAATGGTCCATGCATATGACCTTAAACTGTTCGCACCATTTTCCAACACGACGTTAAACTGTATCGTCCCTAATACGTCCAACATAACGTTAAACTGTGTCCTCTTTTGTCCTTACCGCATGACATTAAACTGCACAGTCCCCTTTTTTTCCAACATGACATTAAACTGTATTTTCCCCATCATCCTAACTACATGACACTAAACCGTACAGAAATACCTTAATGCGTCCCACATGACGTTAAACTATATTTTTTCCCTGCTACATGACACTAAACTATGAAACACCAATAGACCTAATTGAAAGACATTAAACTACACATTCCCATCATGTGTCCAACATGAAATTAAACTGTTCATCGTTAAGTTTGTTGCCACATCTTGTTTCTCACACCGAGTATGACTCACATGATCATAGAGAAAACTTCAACTATAACACCCTCACTAGCTGCTAACCACGTGTAAGTCCCAACACCATTTTTTAGGTCGTTGTCCCCATGAACAACTTCATCACTAATTCATTCTTTAATAGAAATACGCGGACTTTGATCCTGGCCTTCCAGGCTGGGTACATAGGTAACCTCCCAAGGTTCAATCCCAAAACCAATCTCTTCACATCGGTTCACCTCCATCACATATGATGTTGATTCGTGAAACTGCTCCCAGAATCAATATCTTTACATTGGTTCACCTTCGTCCTTACTATACGATGTTAAACTGTACAACACTTTTGTCCTGTATGAAAATAATCTACAATATTATTTGATACCCTCACCTGAGAGGGAATCATTATTTGCATTGATTTTCAATCAAGTTTTATTCCAATGACTATATGCATACAAGGAAATGCCCGAACCTTTTATCTTGGGTCAAACCATCATTTCACTAAAGTCCCCTTTCACCCTTCACATGTACGAACCAAATTTGTAAAGAGGGTATTTCTAAAACTATGTGGGCTTGATTCCCATCCTTATAGGATACTTATGAATGATTGAGTGTCCCTTGAATATAGCCCCAAGTCTTTTGGGCCTAACACCAAATTCCACTTTCAGTCCCCTTGCTGAAAAGTCCCTGTGAAAACACACACTGTGTATTTCTTATAATGGTATGAGTTCTATGAACCTAACCTAAAATCACTTATACTCTCATCCCAAACGACGTTAATCTGTATTTCAAGAACTATTTGTGGCTTGATTCCCATCATTATGGGATATGTAGTGAAGTCCAATAATTCAATTCAGGATCCAGCAACAACATGATTATGGTTAGCATTGATTTGTGTATCTCTGCATACATTGGACAATACCCATAATTATGTGTAATAATCCTAACCTTAAATATTTTCAGATCTTCATAACCCTTTTCTTGACTTCTAGTCACAATAAAAGTAAATTTCTGAGAGTTCTTCTGCCTAACTATGCAGCACGTTCCCTTAGGTAGCCTTGCATAAATAGTATACATAACAGACATGTCAGTGAAAAGATAATATTATTTGACTATGAAGCCAATTCCCTTAGGCGGACCTGCGTAATTGAACCACCTAATAGGTTGTTAAATAATGGTAACTTCATTATTGGGAAGAAAACCTCTTTTGTACTTATTAATCTTATCAAAAATATGTAAGAATCTTCAAAAAATATCCATCCTTAACATATTTGTTTCGTGTCCATTTTCATGATATGAAAATTTTCAAGTCTATGGTTTATAATTCTCTTCCCTACGTTTGGGTCAGACCTTCGTAGGAGTGACATTCATCCAGTTCATGGATAATCTTGTTTGGAAATATCTTCTCCATATTCAAGTACCTCTCTCCATAGAGCAAACTCTATGATTTGGAAAATTTGAATCATCATAAACATCCACTGGATTTTTTGCAGTAGAAATCTAAGTTTCTGATAGTTCTTTTTCCTGACTATACAGCACGTTCCCTTAGGTGGCCTTGTATAAGTAGTCTACATAATGGACCTGTCAGCTAAAAGATACCATTATTTGACTATGCAGCCAATTCCCTTAGGCGGTCCTGCATAATTCATCCCCCTAATGGGTTTGTTAAATAATGGTAACATAATTCTTGGGAACTACTTATTATAATGCCTTTCAGCCATTTTTCATATCATTCCTCATATTTAAAAATTCTAAGTCGTCATTTACATATTTTCTCTCATAATTGAACATGGTAATAAGTTTTCAGATAAATTATCATGGAATTTAGTCAATGTTATTCCATTCGGTCAAAGCTATTTCGACCTTAAATATTACCCTTTTTATGTCCAATGTGCATGACTTTAAACTGCCCAAAAAAGAAAAGGGAACCTTGAACAAAAGTCAAGTTCCATCTCACTAAACATACATTTTTTATGAATTAGGTAATATTGAGAAATTAAAAGATTCATAGTTTGTAGGGTTATTTATAATAATCCTAGTAAAAATAAACTATGCTTACTAGTCTCATGGGCTTAGGTAAAAATATAAAGAAGGTAGCAAAGGAAAATGCATGCACAGATGATTGAAAATGAAAGCACTCTTTCCATTTGATGCACAAGAATTTGAAGGATGTCCACAAATTGGAGACTCTTCTATTTTTAATGAAATAAAAAAATACTATCAAAATAAGTCTTCACTTGATGTAAAACATCCCGGGCTTCATCAGTAGACACTTGAAGCTCATGCAATCGACCAACATCACTCTTTTAAGCCTGCTGGATTACTATCATGGCATCTATGATGGATTTCGTACCACTCGTTTGAGCTCCCTTGGATGAATTATTGAGTTGGTAAAGTACTTCAGTAACAACATCTAACTGTTGCTGAAGATGCATTTGCTGGATGACTTTATCTTTGATCATGTGCTTCAGCTCCTTCATCTTGTAAGAATTGTCAGGCTCAGAACGGGATACCGCAGCCTCAAATTCACCAATATTGGCTGACAATTTCACCCTAGTCAGATCATCATGACACTATTTCTCTTACTCCCTTATTACAATGACTTGCTTCACTACGACATGGATCTATTGATATCCAAAAGCACCAAGTCCCAGTATGAAAAATAGGGATGACAGTCGAGGGATCATTGATGATAGCTCTTCTAAAGGCTCTTATGATATGATTTTCCATATGTTTTACCATTCCTTGCATCATGAAAATTGTAATTCTTTCTGTATTTCTGGATCCGACTCAGTATCATTGTCACATGGGGAATGTAATTTGGGATTAATTCATATAAGGGAGTGCCATGTTCTACTCCTTCCCCCCTGACCTATACTTCTTCATATTTAATTCCCGTTGAGGCGGAGGCTGAGGCCTCACCTCCAGATCTAATAACTACAATCGATGGCCCTGCATAATCAATTTAAAGCTTTGCTTAGTTTCAAAAGATAACAAAAGTTAATTGATTGTCATTCAAATTAAGTACAGTCGCAAATATTGTTATCCCTTACCCAACGATAGATCAGCAACCTGAGAAGGCTCCTCCCTATCTTTCTTAGCTTCGACATGATTTTCAGGATGAGTTTGAGGAATCTCTAATAGGTTCAGCTCCACTTGTGCTAATGTCTCTACAATAATAGGGTTTTATGTACCCCCTTCAAGCCTGTGTAGTTCAGCAGCTTGCTCAAACAGAACTGCAAATTTGAACCGATCATGATTAGACATGTAATAAAAATTAATTTTTAATAGGAAGAAGTATAACACTCACATCCATAATCTTCTAAATTACATAGTAATTTAACATGATTTATAAAATCATCGAATGATATTCCAAGTTCCATCATTTCATCTACTGTCATCTCAGAATCCTAGTTAATCTAACCAATGGGAGAATTGGATGTGTCTTCTTGGAGACCCTCATCTAGCCGTCCCTGACCCTGGATAGCATCTTTAGAAAAAATCACAGCCTCAGTTTCAATAGCCACCAAAAGATCTAATGCATGGGTTGAACCTGAAGTAACACAAAATGGAAGTCAGTCGATGTTTCATTTAACATTTTATGAATCATTGTTAACTTACCAGAAGCAGTTTTTTCTCTTCTTGCAACAGTAGAAGGAGGGATACTGGGAACAGATGCTGGATATTCGCCAGGAGCAGCCATGTCAGCCTGAATTTGCGATTGTTCCACATCACCCTATGTGGTCCTCAAAGGAGGATCAGTCCTCTCCCTCATAGGGTAAATTGAAGAATCCCCTAAAATCCCAATGAAAATGGGAAATATTTCTCATGGTTTAATACTCATGATTACCCAAAGGACTTACTGCTACTAATGAAGCATTTATTTGTGGACTTATTCCTTCGATTCCTTTGTCTCTTTGGATTTTTGGGATTGTCAGAAGTCTCCTTTATAGGAACTTGAATTGGAGAATTTAAGGCCATGTCCAACTCCTCATTCATGGCCTGCAGGCAAAGAGATATCTTGAATGACTCGCGAGCAGATTCAGCAGCGACCCCAATGGAAGTATCAATAGGTCTATACTATGGTGAAGGAACCTCATTAGTTCCTTTATTTACAAGCTTTAAGATGTATAAAATAATTTCCTTGATTAAAAATGCTTCGAATGAATTCAAGTTTCAATGAAAATAATGAAAGAAAACCTACATCATCTGGGGCCACGTAATTGTGCCACTCCTCATAAGTCCCCTTAGTGGCACCACAATCTATCATTTCATTCACCTGCTTGGTGACAGGAATGGAATCGTCAATGGCATAATGAGCATTTCCAGCTCTCTGATGTAAGCTCGCACTTCATCAGCGTTATTATTGAAACAGATTTCTTTAGAAGCCCGAATAGTCCCTGTTCCAGGGAGATGTATCCCCTCTCACAAATCTAGTCAGGCAGTTTCAGCACCATAGTATAAACTATGCCATGTCTGGACAGCCTCTGGTCGTAGATATTCAGTATATGTACTAGAATGCTGCGAGGAAGGTCCTACAGTCATAGACATTAGCTTCTTCCCGGCTCCTACAATTATTGATAGAGAATAATAAAATAAGACCTGTTTCTCTATAAAGTAATGGTTATTAAATTGACACAATAATGTAACTCACCAAAATTTGATTGAGTGGGTCTTTTGATTCTGACCGGGGGATTATATCAAGCATGAGGCCTCCTTTCCGCTTGTTGTGCCTCATCATCCCCATCTTGGGAATCCAGTGAATTAGTCCTAGATGACGAATTCGGAGAATCAGCTTCAGGTGGGGAAGCATCACCTTCATGAGGAAGAGTTTCTTTCTCTAAATTCCTATTCCTCTTCCCCACCTAATAAACCAGATGATTCATCACCCCTCTAGGGTATGCTACTATCCAGTGCTCGACATACAATTTAGTAATGTTATATTCCGCTTTTTCAAATGGCAACTCAAACACTGCCCCAATCATCTCTCTAGATGTCAGTATCCATAGTTTTCGGGAAACCATCAGATGGTTCTCTGACCTATCCTGCATAGGGGGAGGTACAGCCATCTGCTTGAAACACTTGAATTGATGTGTGAATCTATATGGAGCATAGGCCTTGCATACTCCGTCAATACTGGAAAGTAGGACACCATCTTTGCAGTCCAGTATGTATGCACTCAAATCCAGGATGGTTGTTCCATCGTCAACAAACTACCCAGTTGGCGGATTTCTATAAGGAAAGAAGTTGAATTATTTATACATTCTTAGCCTCACCTTCATATCATAAGCATTGATAATTAATGGATAAATTCCAGAGAAGGCCTGTATTGATGGCCTTAGAGAACATCCAGGAATCTGTACTCCATTATGAACATTATATGTCCTGACGTGAGTGGCGATCCATCCCCATAAAACATGGAATAGTACCACTATTTTAAAAGGAGACTTACCCATGAAGAAATGGAGTAGGCTCCTTCGAATCGTTGCTAAAATGGGGGTAGCAAACCCAACCATTCATCCCTCATCCAACTTTTCCGCAATAACGAAGGTCCCTGGCCTGGTGCCTCCCTTCGAGTCCCTGACTAGCATAAGATAAATGATGAGCCACAATGCCAAGAAGCCCTCCAGATGAGTCTTCTTTGGGATCCTCTGATTCACCTCATTTCCCCACATCTCAAATTCTCCTACTTCTAGGGTTGGCCAAAATGTTCCAGGAGCACCCCTCTTCTCTATTTTGGGGTAGGTGGTAGGATGAGTGGGTTCTTCTTCTTGGATCCCTTCTCCTTGGATCCCTTCTCCTTGGATCCCTTCTCCTTTGATCCCTTCTCCATCGGCTCCTTTTCCTACTTCTCGATAAGAAACATATTCATCCATTTCTATGGATGAATATCCTTTCTAGAATGAGTTAAGGAGGTCTCTGAACTCTTGAGAATATGGGATATTTTAAGTAATTCCAAAGATAAAGCTGGAATCTTCTCCGAATCATTTCAAGTCACCTTGGGAGGGATGAATTCATCATACATATCAACTAGAATTGGAGCCCCTAAAAATTTGTGGACATCCCACAGACTGATTCCTACATTTCCATGATTCAGATGGAATGAATTGGTTTTTTGGATCCAATGGCTAAGTATCTCTGGCACGAAGTTATCCTACCTATAAACATATGTTTTCCTGACCTAGATGGATACATATATCGCAACTCCTTTCAAATACTTGACAAACTCTGCACAGGTTTGTCGCACCTAGTATGCCCACATCAAGGTTGGCTTCACAACTCCTACAGAACGGAAGTCCCTACTTCTCTTCTAGCCTATGGATTGATCCATCTCAGAGATTTGGAAAATTGGGGGATATCAATGTGGGTGCAGCACAGGCTTATGTGGTTTCAGATCTTGCATGCAAGTGCGATGATGCATCATATGGGCCTTCTCTACTATTCCAGCACTTCGAAATACTCCTCCACATGAGATATTTTCTACAGCAAAGTTGGTGTAATTCTGAAACTAAGAATGTGGGAGATAGTTCTTTGCTTCTGGAATGGTAACTTCTCACCGATGACCATACCCATTCAAAGGCAGATAAATGCTCTGAGGGATGTCACGATGAAACTTATTCAAATACTTATCCAAAATTGGGAGAGTACTATCGGAGACGGTATAGTAATCATGTCGAATGATGCTCATCATATCATCAATCCGTTTGTTGGCTAGTTCGTTAGTCGTTCCGATTCTCTTGGGAGCCATTGAATCTGTAAAAAAGATTAATAATTAACTCTTAAGTATGTTTATCTTTCATAAAATTTCTGAAGGAATTCTAAAATAATGGAAAAGGAATTAAGGAGCGTAAGTCTAATTTTGGCGCGCAAGTATGATGTTCCATGTAGGTTTTTGGCATGCATGTATAACCGCGCAAGTCGAAAGACATTGACAGCAGTGCGACAATGAAGAAATAGTCGAAAACAGTGAAAATTGCGTGGCGAAGACAAGTTTTGTGGCAAGAGCTTGAAATTATGAAATTCAGTGATTTGCACATGGAATGGCCACGTATTTATAGGACATGCCACACCCTTGTGCGTCGATGCCTGCACGGTTCAACACATGTGTGCCTCCCTATGTGTGATCAACACTTGCACACTGCCTTTCCTTTGGTTTTATTCTTTTCCTAAGAGTCGCATCCTCATTTCTTTCGGACCCAACTCTGAGGGGGGACATTTGTTGATGCTATTTTCCATCATAGAATCTAAAAAAATGAAAAGGGAAATGATTTAGCATAAATTGATTCATACTTTGAAGAAAACATCAAAAATGACAAAGGAATGAACAAGGGATCTTATCCACTTGGGTCCTGCAAGTTCCCTCGTAGTCACGCAAGTACACTTCCGCGCGACATAATGGTCACTGAGGTGACTTGCACACCCTCTTTGAAATGTTGCCCAGGGTCTCTCTAGCCTAGAAATACCGCTGTGGGCTCCCCATTTGGGGGAAGAAAAATTCTAGAACCTCAGATTTTATCTCTCAGCGCCCTAGCCTCTTCTCAAAGCTTCCAAACACTTCTAATGTAATTTCTTACCCATAACGGATGATCTAAAGAGGGGGAGGAAGGTCTAAGTGTTGAAATTCATCAACACTTGTGCACCTAGGTGGCCAGCCCTTAAGGGAAATGGCCACACATGTGCGCCACCCTACTCCATCCACATAACATGCATGCTTCTCTTCTGAAAGTTTCCAGGGTTCATATAAAAGGCTTGAGCGAAGCCTCGCCCAAATTATACCCTAAGGATTGGCCGACGTGCAAGTACCCATGTGTTGCGCAAGTATACTTGCGTGATTAGGACTTACGTTCCCACACAGTACTTGCACGCCCACGTAGTACTTGTGTGCCCCACTCTTTTTGGGTGCCCTTCCTACCCATTTCACCCCTCTTACACCTATCCACCTCTCCTATTCAGGATTAATCATTTAGAACTCTCTGCAAATCCATTTATGGCATGATTTCTTTGTTGGCTTCCTTATCTGAAATTAATTCTATGGAACATCACTCAAAACCTATTGATTTACACATCATTACATCACTAAAGTTAAAGAGTTTATTCATTCAACCTCATCCTTTAAGAGGAGAGAATCCTTAACATGGGCCTCCTTTTCAGAAGTAAGACCCAGTCCAAATTTTCATTAATTTGGGAATCCTCCTAAGGAGTAAGCCCCACGTACTCATTAATTTGGGCCTCATTTTCAGTAGTAATCCCCAAGTCCCCTAATCTGGGCATCATCTTTAGGAGTAATCCCCAGTCATAATTCCCTTAACATGGGCTTCCTTTTCAAGAGTAATCCCCAGTCTCATGTATGGTCATCCTCTTTAGGAGTAAGCCCAAAGTCCCTTAATTTTTCAAATCCTTTAACCTGGGCCTCCTTCTTAGGAGTAAGCCCGAGTCATAATTTCTCTTAACTAGTCCTAATTTACTTTTGGTCTTGGATTCTTTCTTAGGAGTAAAACCCAATTAAAAGTCCTATCCTAACATGGGAATCTTCCTTAGGAGTAAGCCCCATGATTAGAGTATCCAAATCTCCATAAAGCACATATACCTTTATGGAACTTGTTCCTGGATTTCTACCCTGATATAAATATTAATCTTCATCTATTTGGGCAGTCACACATACATAATCCTCACATCATTTCTTATGATTGCATCTTTCACGGTACAATTTTCTGGTTTTTCAAATACATCTTGTTTCTCATACTGAGCATGACTCACATGAGATTAGAGTGTAAAAGTAATTATGACACCTTTCTTTGATCCATCAATCATAAACATGATACTCCCTTACTCGAACTACATGGGTTCGTATTCCTTTTCCAAATCAAAGGATACGTAGGTATCCCATCTTCGGGTACGATCCCAACTCTAAAATAATCCATGTCCTTCTGAATGACAATAAACATCAAGTGCCCCACTGAGTGGATTTAAAACTAGCATGATTATCATAATGACCAAGAGAATTTTATATAATGTGTCAATGGATACCATTGACTATGAATCTCTAACAAAAAAATATGATTATCTATCGATGAAGACCCAATAATACTTATAACATATTCTCTAAATCTCTTACATATCAATCATTAATTGTCAGATTTAAAGGAAAGCTCATTTTATACTTGGTAATGTAATGAGGATTCATGATAATAACTTAAATATATGAAGAGAGTCCCGGAGTAGACAATAATTCCCCTCAAAAATGTTTGATGAGTTCGACCTCCCATCCTCTCGACCAATGAAAATTCTTAAACCTCATCTGTCCATAACTAATGAGCGCCTACCTTTGGAAAGTAGGTCCAAATGGATATGGAATCATTGGATGTTTCCGGTTCTATGAACAAACCCATTATAAGACGATTGGAATATTTGAACCATCAATCAACGAGGTCATCCCCAATTCCAGAGGAAACAATCACTCAACAAAATATCTGGGCCACGCCCAAAATAAATAAACTATTCAACACAGGAAATATAACACATTGTATATATATAACGAAAATCATCACTTTGAACATTCAATTACTAAACATTAAAGTTGCATCACACATGTGTCATCCCATACTTGCACCTATGGTCTCTATTCCCTAATAAAAATCAATTATACTTTAACAAATTAAAATCAACAGTTTAAACTAAGCAGTTCAATTTATACCCATTTCAGCACCCCAGGTCGAAATTCCCCAAACGAGCAACGAACTCTACCCCTGCCTCTCTCGATCACAACTATGTTAGAGAATTCTTAGAGGCATCCCAACTTGTAGTTAAATAATTAAAAACAATTAAACCGGGTTTCACTCAATACCCGACGTCGCGCCTAATAGTCCCATCCCCCAAAAGTCTACAAAAACATGAAATAAGGTATGCACGAACCACCTCAAACTCCTAGGATTAAACTCCTTAGATATCAGCCTCTGAATCAGTCTATGTCATGGTAGATCTGTTTTTCCATCAAATTCAGACAATTCTTCTCAGATGGAAACTATGGAAACATAGTTAAGGAATCAAGAACGAAGAGGGGTGCACAGGGTTATCCTTTCTGATGCGGTCCCACTTCCACTAACGGATTAAAGAATGAAGGTCGTATGAAGAATCTAGGAGGGTTTCTTTTTTTTGGTGGTCCTCAGATAGACTATTCGTCCAACGGGGAAGAAGACGATAATTCTAGAAATAAGAAGTGACAACATCTTGGATGCTTAAATAAAAATAAAATTACACGGCGTGTTTTTCAAGACTACATACCGTGTAGACTACTTTTCTGTAATCCGACTTAAGCCGATTCCGGTGCATAGCTTGGACTTTGTACATGGTCAGCACATGGCCCTGGACTCATCCATTATACAGAAAGAGGTTACACAGTGTGACAAGGAAGACTACACGCTGTGTAGATGTAAATATACACACGGGCACTACACGACATGTACTTGGTCTCACCCGGGTTGTCACGTGCCTTGCTGATACATGGAGTGTACTTGAGAATACATGGCGTGTAGTCTAGAAATTTCTAGAAATTTTCAAGATTCCCTAGACTTCACAAAAGTCAGCCAAAATCTTTATAGAAAAGAAATGAATTCAGACAGGGTCAGAAAAATTAACTCGCTTTAAAATCCCGGTTTCTTACATAAAAAGTTGTTAAAAATTTATGACAATAACAAGTATTAATTTGATTTTTATGTTAGATGAAAAAAAATTATGTTTCCAATTTTTAATACCAGTAGGAATTTATTTATGATTTTATTCAAGTGAAGCTGTTGTAATTTGTGGAAATTGTTTGTTGATATTCTTATCATATTACCCACAAATAAAATAAGATTAATTTATTATTATAAAAATTATAGAATATGTGATAAGATCACTCATAATAAAAATGGTGAATTCTTTCTGAATTTGTGCCTTATATATATATAAACATTATAACGTTCATCATCTGAAATCCATCATTCGTGAGATACCCTGATGCCATGTTCGGGCTGGTTTAAAACTGATAATTTATTTCTCATTCTATTGTCAACATTTATCTCATTACGGCTGATGCAGTTTTGTTTTGAGGGATACATAGATTGAATATACCGTGAGAAACAAAAAATTCCCATGTAAATTGAACGTGGATGGTTCCTGCATGGGAGGAATCATGAGAGGCGGTGGTGTTCTACGAGATTGTTGGGGTTCAGTGCACTTGGCGTTCAGTGCCTATTACGGAACTGGATCCTCTTTGGACGCGGAGTTCAAGGCCCTTCTTTCGGGTATCACCGTTTGCAGGAGGAGAGGTCTTCAGGTGTCTGAAGTTGAATCTGATTCTGAGGTTCTGGTTAAATCGCTTCAGGGGGCTTGTGACATGGCTTGGAACCTGGTGTACATTTGTAGGAGATGCAATGTAGAGACCAACCAGGGTAGGATGGTTCATCATAGTGTTCGGGAATCCAACTACGCGGCAGATGCTATGGCTCGTGGGGGAAGACCAGAGGAGACCTTGATAGTATATGATAGTCTTAACTGCTTACCACCTGAATGTGTCAATGTAATCAGGAAGGACGCCCTTGGACTTCATTTCTTCTATCCTCCGTGATGTGTCTCTGTGGGTTTAAGATGCAATAATAAATAATAATTTTCAGTAAACATGATTGTTAAAAAAAATTCTAAAAGAATATCCCAAATGGTTACATCCATCGATAATTTTTTCTACTTCAGCATTTTAATTCATGTTGAAAATATAAATTCAAATGTTTCATTGGGTAAAATAATCCTTTTGAGAGGAATTTATAGAGTTTACATTAAATTAAAACATAATATTTTTTGCATTTTTCTTACAACATAGTATATAGGTGTCAATTCACAAATTTCTCGAATAAAATATGATATGTTTTTTATTTCATCCCAGATCATAGGATTCAAGAAACCTCTTAATGCAATTGTTATTCCTATTTCCATTAAAACATGACATTCATGACTTTTCAATTCGGTAATATGAACAATTCTAACACATCATCCCTAATTGGATGCATAACCATCTGGAAGTCTAAAATTTGAAATCTACTGAAAAAATAATAAGCGACTATCTCGGGAAATTATATAAGATTCTTTTTTACTTCATTAACTTATATGATCTGACATTTTAAAAATGTTCATGTTCTGGTCTCTTTTAAATTTGTGAAATATCTACTTGTGTCTTTACATTATATTTGGTCTTACCTAGGTTATCAAAATCTGTATGAAATAAATTACCAAAATAGTTATTCTACATATGCATCACACTAAATATGGGATGGACCAAAAAAATATACCAATATTGAAAATCCCAAAAAATTCTCCATTTTATCCAAATGTTCTATTTTCTAAACCCATCAATTTTTCTTGTTTTATTTTTGGTATAAATCCGATGGGAGGTAACAATGTGACAATTGATTTTATCTTAATATCTAGATCATTTTTAAGTTCATTTTTTTCAATTATTCAGTTTCTGAAATGATATTTTTTTCTTCGAAAAGGATGACTGGTTGAAAGAAATCTGCGATGACAGTAAAAAAAAAAGGTCTTTTCCACTGAGAAACATAAAAGATTTTTTTTCCTCTCATACAATATCAAAATGATTTTATACCATGTGTACTCTGTCCAGATAACCATTGATATGAAGTAATGTCACTACTAATTCATATCAATGCAATATTCTGTAGGAAATTTTGTTTTACAGAAACATCATATGCACTAGCACCATTACTCGTTAGTGAATTGAACTCATCAGTCAATTATTTCAAATAAACATCTATATTCCTTTTTGGATGGCCTAGAATTAATAAAGTCAAAAAATATAAGGCCCCTTCATAAACATCCATGAAGATAAATTATACAGTGTTATATGGACATACCAACATGAACACTAACTATCGTAAGAACCAAATGGATAGAAACCATTAGTATAAAGACTCAATCACATGTTTTTGGATTCTAAAGAAAATGACGGATTCACATGGTCAAAATAATTTTCTGAATCCCCATAAGTGAAATAATTTAAGAATTTATAGGTTAAAATGTAGGTTTTTTACATGACATCATTGATGATGTGTTTTGAGACATAAATAAACGTTTCAATTTGGTCATGATTGACAAATTTGTCAATTTTTTTATCGGAACAAATCCAGACTTCCCTGATTGAGATTCTTTATACCTTGACCTTCCACATGTAGGACAATTATCCAACAACTCATTTTGACAATAATATATGATACAGTCATTTGAAAATATATGAATCTTATGATAACTAAAATCCATATTATGATCCAAGATGTTGGTCTCATTGAAATTTGCAGGAAAGACATTTCCTTTAAGTAGTAGTGTTTTTTACAAAGAGAATGTATGATAAAAACTATTTGAAATTTCATTATCTGATTTATTGGCTTCAAATTTAGTAACTTCTTTTAAAATTATAATCTTTCATCCAGGATATAAGGCATCCGTAGCAGACCTTAACAACTCATATAAATTAGATGGTTCCAACATAAGAGTTAAACCAATTTCATCCTCAGTTTCTGTTTATTGAACAGACAGAAATGCCACAGCATGTACTAAATTATGAAATCAGGTTGGATCCAGAACCGAATTATAAATATATTCTCTGCAACTATGTTTACAATGTTGATACAAAAAAACATAATCTAGTTGAAATTCAAAATGCAATAAATGACATCCAATGATGTCAAATATGTCATACATCCTCCAAGGAAATTTTTTATAAGGACACTTAATTGTCCCTTCTATTTTTTTTGTTTTCGATGATGAAAATGATAATAAATCGTGAACACCCTCAATAAATATCGGATTAAAAAACCATTTTTATTATTAAGATAATTTATTTAAGCATGATCATCTAATAATGAATGTTTTCGAATTAATTGTTCTATATTTTCCTATAAAATAAAAAATAATTAGTTATTTTGAATAATTATATATAAGATAAAAACCATACAAAAAAGATAAGTCAATTAAATTCTCTTTTCTAGAAATTTATAATAATTTATATTATTTTATAGTAATTTATACAATTTTTTATGATTTCAGACTAATCTACAAAATATTTATAAAAATTAATACAAATTAAAATTAATTAATATTAATTTCAAGTATTTTTTAATAATTAAAGTTAATTACTGATGGTAAAATTTTAAACGGATTGACGGTAGCTATTTTTCCCGACAACGCATCCCCATGAAACATTCTGCAACTAAAAGAACTACGAAAAGTCTTCTCTAATGTTAGAATATCTATTTTCGTATGCACGAGTACAGAGAGCAGCGAGGCCTTGATGTGCAGCTCTCTGTGCTTATACATATGAAAATATATATTAAAACATCAGATCAGACATTTTATTATGATTATAATCCCAATATGTTTCCAGAGGGTGATTATTTGGGAAAAGAGCCACTTTTTTTCTGATAGCCCATCGCCTTGCATCATTCTCATACATAAATCAATATGAAAATTTTGATCAGGTATATGTTTGAGGATAATCTTCATATCAATTTTAGGAGGAGAACGTTGAATGGAGCAAATGTGTCGATCAAAATGAATGCCACTAATCCACTTGAAATTGTTCATATTTGTTAATATATTCTAATTTATTATGATTTATTACAAATTTATACTAATTCATACTAATTATTTCTAATTATTACTTATTATTACTAATTATTACTAATTAATCATAATTATTAGTAATTATTTATAAATAGTCCTAATTATACATAATTATTACAAATTATTTCTAAATAATCCTAATTATTTCTATTAAATCCTAATTATTAGTAATTAATCCTAATTATAAAAAATATTTCTAATTTAATCCAATTTATTGTTAATTATTTTTAATTAATCCTAATTATTACTAATTATTTTTAATTAATCCTAATTATTACTAAATATTACTAATTAGTGACAATTAACGATAATTACTTTTAATTAATGCTAATTATAACTAACTATTAAAAATTATTACTAATTAATCCAAATTAATACTAATTAATCATAATTATTAATAAATAATCCTTATTATTACTAATTATTCTTATTTGTTACTAATTAATCCTTACTATACCTAATTAATCTTAATTATTACTAATTATTGTTAATTAATTCTAATTATTCGCAATTATTACTAATTATTGATAATTATTCATTTTTGTTACTAATTTCAACTAATTAATCCTAATTATTTCTAATTAATCCTAATTATTTTTAATTAATTCTAATTATTACTAGTTGATCTTAATTATTACTAATTAGTCATAATTATTACTAATTAATATTAATTATTTCTAATTATTTGTAATTGTGTTTTATTATTACAATTTATTTCTATTTATTACGAATAATTGATAATTATTCCTAATACTTACTAATTATTACTAATTATTGATAATTATTCATAATTATTGATAATTATTCATAATTATTGATAATTATTCATAATTATTGATAATTATTCATAAATATTGATAATTATTCATAATTATTAATAATTATTGCTAATTAATCATAATTATTACCAATTAATCCTAATTTCTACTAATTAATCATAATAATTATTAATTATAACTAATTATTATTAATCACTACTTATTATTATAGTTTTTTGGTAATTATTACAATTTATTAAAATTCATTGATAATTATTGATTATTCTTACAAATTATAGATAAATATTAACAATTATTACTAATTATTTTGAATTGATTGAAATTATTATAATTTGTTTTCTAATTAATTTAATTTATTAGTAATTATGACTAATTATTACTAAATATTACTTATTATTACTAATTAATCTTAATTAATCTAACCATTAATAATTAATTTGTATTATTACAAATTATTACTAATTATTACAGAGTTTTACTAATTATTACAAATTAATACAAATTACTACAAATTATTGAAAATTATTACTAAATATTACTTATTATTGATAATTATTACCAATTATTACCAATTATTACTAATTATTTCTAATTATTTCTAAATATATTTTAAATATTTTGTAATTGTTTTTTAATTTTTTCTTAATTTTTTCTATTTATTAATAATTTTATCTAATTTTTACCAATTATTACGATTTATTACAATATATTACAAATAATTACAATTTATTAATAATTAATACTAACTAATACTAATTATTACTAATTAATACTAGTTATTTCTAATTAATACGTTTTATTACTAATTAATAATAAATAATACTTGTTATTACTAATAAATAAAATTTATTACTATTTATAACTAATTATTACTGATTATTACTAATTATTAGTAATTACAACTAATTATTACTAAATAATACAAATTAATACAAATTAATCTTAGTTATTGCTAATTACAACTTATTATTAATAATTATTTCTAATTATTAATAATAATCCCTAATTATTACAAATTATTCCTAATTATTCTTAATTATTAGTAATTATTTCTAATTATTTATAATCACTTCTAGCTATTTCTAATTATTACCAATTATTTATCATTATTACAATTTATAACAATTTATTTCTGTTTATTACAAATTATTATAATTTATTACTTATTTTTAGATTTTAGTAGTAATTATTACAATTTATTACAAATTATTATTAATTATTTCAAATTATTACTAATTAATACTTACATATAACTATTCATAAAGATAAATACTGAAAAACATATATCTAATACTAATTTAATTAAATTACATCTAATTATGAAAATTATATATAATTTCAAATAAAATAAAGTAACTAAACAATATAAAATACCTTGAAACTGAAGCTTTCGGAGTATTAAAGTAATAGATTAATATCTGATTTTATGGTTTAATCAATGGAATAACATAGAGGAAATTTTTTACTAAAGGGATATAGAGAGAAGTTGAGAATTGAGTGAAGTGATAGAAAAACGTATAAGGGTATATATAGGAAAGATTATTTGTTGTGGGTGTATTTGCGACGGGTTACCCGTCGCAAATACCGGAATTTGGGACAAGGCTCGTTGTAAATGACCTATGCCCACATTAATTATAGTGGGCCGTTAAAAAGATATTTGTGATGGGGCTCGCCACAAATGGGTACCTGCCGATAGAGGTTTTGCAACGATACAACTATCTCGTCCCATATACTAAAAACTAGAGCTGGGTATTGGAAACGGAAATAGGATCCCGTGGAAAATACCTTTTCCCAGGGTTTTCCATGCATTTGGTGAGACATATTTTGTGATAGTTTCATACCCCTCGTAATAAATAATAGTTATTTGTGATAGGCATATTTCCATGTCCCAAATACCACCTTTCGACTGGTTATTTACGATTGGCCCCTGACCTGTCACAAATAACCAATCACAAAAAAACCATTTTTCCCGTAGAGGGAAAATATGACAAATGAGGAAATGTTTTAATATTAAAAAATTATAGATGAAACTTTTAATATACTAATAGATAAATACATGTCTTTAAAGAAACGTCATGTCTTGACTACCACTGTTAAATCTAAACTTGCTGTAGAGAAAGGGAAAAAATATCAATAGCTTAAGGAGAACAATGAATATAAATTTCCAAATGAGCAATTAAAAAAGGATCTAGAAGATTTACCATTTGAAAAGAAATCGTATATAAAATTATTTTAAGCACGTTACTCTTATTTATACTATTGGGATAGGATACCAACCATGAAATAGGAATGTGAAAAAAACTAATTTTTATCAAAATCTAGAAAATCCAGTTTTATGCCTAGTTTTTGAAAATGTTCTTCCCGTTCCATCTTTGAAGCATATTTTTCAATTTCTTTTTTTTTTCTAGACCAAATAATGTTTATTTTTCAAATGAATTGCATACTGCATATTGGAAACCCATGAAGCAAATGTGGGTTCTCAAACCCCTTATTACAAATGTTACTGGACACAAACAAATATGGGTAAGAAAATCTTTTATTGTCTAATCTTTTTGGTAGGAAAACTATTTGAAGAGAACATATAAAAGCATATAGTACATGGAAAATACACATTACAAGACATTACTCATGCTTCAAGAACATGATAAAGATTGATGGTGGGCATGTCACCATTGGTGACATTGCTAAAGGAAAAAATCATTGGCCTCGGCTATATTGGTAACACTAAGTAATTTCCACTTTCTAAAGTACTATTTGATGATTGATTAGAATACAATCTACATAGTGTCACTAAGTTAATTGATGATGGTTTTAATGTTAAATTTTAATATGATGCATTAAATTTTTTTAACTCTAAAAATATGTTAGTATTTTCGTCCCATATAAATTAAAATGTTTATGTTGTTAAGATACATTCTTTAATTTCTCAAAATGTTTATTGCTTGATTGATTTTCATAAAGAGTATTTGATTTGGAATAAAAGATTAGGACACTCCAATGTATACTCACTTATAAATATTACTAGATTAGTTATAGTTAAGGATCTACCCAAAAATGAGTTTCCAAATGAAAATGTCTGTAATCCTTGTCAAAAGGGTAAACAACACAAAATAAATTTCAAAGGAAAGAAAGAAGTTTTAACTTCTCAACCTCTCGAGTTGGACCACATGTACTTATTTTTACCTTCTAGAGTATCATGAATAAGTGGTAAGCACAATGCCTATATGAATACTCTAAATATACATGGAACTTCTTATTCTCTCACAAAATTATATCTTGATCACATTTTACCCAGAATACTAGGACTGTATAAAATCACTGTTGTCCTAAATTAGAACCATAATAAGTGACCACAGTTGTGGGTTTTAAAACAATGAGTTTGGATCCTTTTGGTAATAAAATGTTTATAGACATAACTTATCTACTCATAGGACACCCTAGAAAAATGGAGTTGTAGAAAGATGAAATATAACCCTATAAGAAATCTCTAGAACCATGATTAGTGAGTATGACCTACCTATATACTATTGGGACGAATCTATCGATAAGTAATGCTTAATAATAAATAGAGTCTTTGTTATACCAATCGGTAAATTAACTCTTTATGAGGTGTGTAGCAATTTAAAACCCATGTTTAGGTACTTAATTATTTTTATATGCATAGTCAATATTCTTAACACTGCAGATAATATATAAAAATTTTCTTCCAAGAGAGATAAAGTAATTTTCCTAGGTTATTCAATTTCTAGTAATGCCTATAGGGTATTCAATAAGATAACAGATTGTGTGGAAGAATTTGAACATGAGAAATTTGATGAAGTAGATCCACATGAACCTAAGACCTCCCAAGAAAATCGTGAGGATGATATGTAAAATCTGAACATTAGTATTAAATCATTTGTCCATCCTATGAATGATGTTTTTAAAATATGTATTCCTGCAAATTTTCTAGAATTTATTCACTGTGAACTTGACTCTATTAAAGAACCTAAAGATACTATCCTTTAGTTTTATAGACCTATTAGAATTCTAAAGAAACATTTTTAGATGCTATAGTTGGTTATTTAGACAAAATAACTCAAACTAGAAATTCTATAAGAAATCAGATTGAACATCAGGAATTTCTGTCACATCTTGGACATAATAAAATCAATTATGATATCAACAATTAACTTTGGATGAAAGCTATGAAATAGTAGTTAAATTAGTTTCCAGGAAGCAACGTATGTAATCTTGTAGATATACCCAATGACACGTTTACTGTAGTCATTAAATGGATGTTTAAGAATAATGTAGGTGAAGCTGGTAACACAGTTAGAAACAAAGAAATATTTCTTGCACAAGGTTATAGTTACGAAAAAGGTATTGACTATGAGGAAACCATTGAACTAATATCTTGACATGAGGCCATTAGAATTTTTTCTTCCCTATGCTGAACATCTAGATTTTAGACATTATCAAATGGTTTTCAATATTACATTCATAAATGTATAGATAATTGAGGATGTTTTTTTGAACAACCACTAGTTTTAAAAATACCTGTTTTCCAAATAATGTTTTTAAATTAACTAAATATTTGTATGGTTTAACGAAATCTTCAAGATCTTGGTATGATAGGCTCATCAATTTTTTTATTTCTAAAATATTTAAAAATCATATTTCTGATCCAACCCATTTTATAAATAGAATTTTCAAATATGGTTTAGGAGTAAAATGTTATATAGATGAAATTATTTATGGACCGTCAAAAAATTCATTATGTATTGATTTTTAAAAGATAATTCAACGTTAACTTGACATTTGTGTAATGGGTGACATCAAATTATTTCTTGGATTTCAAATATTTCAAAATAAAGAAGGATTTTTATTAATTAATGAAAATATACTAACGGTATTTTAAAAAGATATGGCTATAGAATAAATAAATGTAGTGACACTCTAATGAGTACCACCGGTATGTTGGACCATGATGAATATTGTAAATCTATTGATCAAGCTACTTACATAGGAATGATTGGATGTTTACAATACATAACTGCTTGTAGGCCTGATATTATGCAATGTTAGTGCATGTGTTCAGGTTTTCATGAAAACCCAAATGAATCTCATCTTTTTTTCAATAAAAGTATTTTCAAATACCACAGACATACTACCAACATAATACTATTCTATACTAGAGGAAAATTTTTTGATTTGGGAAGTTATTCAAATGATGATTTTGGTGGATGTAATATAGATAGAAAAAACACCTCAGCCACATGTCCCTTTTTGTGAATGTATTTTGTTTCATGGTGTAGTAAAAAAGAAAATTTTGTTGCATTATCTACTACTGAAGTTCAACATGCAGCTATTGGATGTTTTTATGCACACATTTTGTGAATGAAACACACATAAAGAGATTAAGAATATCAATTTAGACATTTGAATATGAATTTTGACAACAAAAGTGCTATTAATATTTTCATGAATCCTATTTCACATTTTTGGAAAATAGACATTGATGTAAGACGTCACTTTTTGAGAGACCATTATCAAAAAAATAATAGAACTTTAGAGTTAATTGGAACTAAACATCATCTTGCTGACATTTTTACTAATCCATTATCCACTAAAAGAATAAACTACATCAGACATGAGTTAGGAACGATAAATATACAAGACCTTATGTTCTTATTCTATTGATAATTTTATGTTAAGCTATCATGATAAAACTAATAGTATGAAGTTGAAAATGTCATGATTAAACCAATAGCGTTGTCATACTGACACAGTTGTCACGACGACACAGTTGTTATGGTGACACAATTGTGATGCCAACACCAATGCTTTGTCATGCCGATACCCTGTCATTTTGACACTGATGCCTTGTCAAGACACCACCATTAGTATTATGAAAAATATGTCATGATGACACTGATGATTCACTATTATTATCCATTATATTTTTTTTACCAAAATGACATTGTTTTATTGATTTTTTTATACTAGTTCATGATTTTACGATTTTATTATTTCAAAAACCCTAAATGATATATATTTGAGTCAGTACACTCTAATCTATTACCCATATAGTCACTCAACCATTTTCTCTCTAAAAAGACCATTAACCTTATAAACTTCAATATGAATTGTTGGAATGATGTTCATGAAGAGAGATCTTGGTGGTGGAAAGTCTCGGGAATCTCTGAAACAGAAAATGGAATGAAGAAAATCATCCAGACCTATGAATAATTCCTTAGAGAACTCTATAGTGACTCCAAAAAAATTGGTTCTTGCGGAATGGTCATTGGAAATATAGTATTTGTTGTTCAAGGTTCTACATGATAAGGGATTCATAGAGTGGTTCATAGATAATGAAAGACCCTTCTACCCAAAACTAGTTCATGAATTTGACATTAATATAGAGTTCCTTGCTAGAAGGAAGTGAAGTTGGTTGGATTAATTCTATAGTGAAAGGAAGTATAATTTCTTTCTCATGAAGACAATGGGATGAATGACATAAAGTCCCTCATGAGGGCGTTTTTGATGATTATCAAGATACATATACTCCTGAGAGTGATATTTTATTCTTTCAAATAACACTGAAAGAGCATACTAATTTTGATGAGAACAAGAAACACATTGCTATAGAGCTATGTATAGAATGTATAATATTGTTTACGTTTATTTAGAATTAGATCTATCCTATGAAAGGTGACTTTCTATATCTAAAGTATCAAGATTTATACTAGTTTTATCTATTGCGAACTAGGATTATGGTAAATCTATGTATATAACCTATAGTGCACATGGATTAAATTATAAAGCATTCTTGCAAAACCAATTTCTGTTTTTATCAAAGGTTAATGTCGTATATGTTAAAATAGATTGGTTGTGTTAATGAGGGGTAAGATTTTTACTCTGAGTGTAGTGATTTTTCCTTAGAAAATGGATCTGTAAAAGGATGATGATCAATGGGAGCTCATATAATAAATAATGGGTTGGTGATGATGGAAATATTTATGATATGTTCATTCCAATGGATCATCCCACTAGGCCTAGGAATATGGATGATCCTAGATTGGGACCATATGAGGATGTTTCTTACACTTCAAAAGAAGTATATCATGCCACACCAATTAGAGATCAAGGGTCACCTACCGATGATAGGAGTGATCCTAGCACCACTAAAGCACATAATGGTTTATTTGGAACTCATAGTCCTATACTTGCCTTACCCTCTGATGAGAAAACAGTAGAAGATAATGGTGATGAGGATATGTAAGTCTCTGGAAGTGTGGAATATGTAAGTAGATTTAGTGTCTCTAATAAGAAATGGATTGATGTATAGATGATGAGAGTGGTAATGGTGGTGAATGTGAAGAAGTTGAAGAAAATGCTGATAGAAGTGAAAATAAATCTCATGTCTTAAGACATTATGATGATAAAATCATTAAAAGTGATGAAGACCATCATAAATATGATAAATGTAGACATTATGAAATTTAATAATATTTGGATCTGTCATAGTTAGAAAAACCTCTTAATGTTTTTATTGAAGAGAAAATGATGACATTGTTGATGAAGTGGAAACAAGGTCAATTTCTAAACATCAGTTAGTATAATTGAAAATGAGAAATCATGTTGAATGTGAGTAACCAGGGAGGAGAGAATTAACTGATGGGGAACCTCACGAAAGGGGAGACCAACCCAATGAGTATCATCAACATGGAAGAGTAAGACTTAACACTCTCACTCTCTAGATAGTAATATAATGATTTAATGGGAACAAAATCATGGGAATGTAGCACTTGGTTTGTCTTATAAAGACTTATATAATGAGGTATTCATAGAAGTTCCAAGAGAATTATTGGTTGACACCCTTTCGAGTGACACTCTCACTAAAGAAGGCTTTGAAATATTTAATGAAGAAGTTTATTTAGAGGAATGTGTATCAGTTAAATCATATATGGTTAATGGGATTCAACAAGATAGAAGATGAAACAATGAGTTAAGTGATGATTTGAATTATATCAAATATTCAATAGTATTATTAATTAAATTTAGGCTATGTTGTTCTATTCAATGTCAGAAAGTGAGAATAAGTGAGGTTGATGAAACTAATGTTTCAAAGAATGTGATAGAAGAGATTCAACCAAACATAATCACAACTGCTGAGACAATTGTTACCAACACTTCCAAGTTGATAAATTTAATAATGGATCTTGCCTCTATAAAAAATAATTTGACATCAGAGTTCAAAGGTTGTGTGGAGACTGTTCTTAATGCTTTGAAGACTCATACCTCCACTCCTACTAATATTCCTTCTACCTATGGTCCTAATTTTCAAAATTAGGACAGTGTGGTAGTTAGAAGTGTTGTTAAGGAAGAGATTCAAGCTCTATTTGATTCTTTTGGTTTTGAAAACATTTAAAATATTGAAAAAATAGTTATCATGTTCAAGATATGGTCATAATCTATAACAAGATTGATGATACTACAAATTCTTAGATCACATAATTTGTCGAATACTATTTCATTATTATCATTACAAAACATTAGTTGACCAATAATATTATGTATTTTATAGAGAATCACTTTTCCTCTAGTGAACCTATATTTCCATGATAAATTATAGAAGTTGATGGACTTAACCCCTCTATTGGAAAAAATCATGTAAAATAAAGTTGACTTTTGGAATGAAATGAAGTATGGTGGTGAAATAATTGAGGATTTCATCAATATGATTAATCCATAACTTTATATAAAATGTAAAGCAATTGTAGTGTCTACTACTACAACTCTTATTCCTACTGAATTAGTGTCCTCTCCTTAGATGTCAGTTGTTCATGCCTCAGCTTAGATTTTCCTTGTGATCCAATAATTGATTAAATCTATTATGTCGTCACAATGCAATCTCGGCCGTAACCCTATTGTTTCCGAAGGAGTGATCATACCTCCTATAAAAATTTCATCAAACCCTCCAGCTTATCAGCCACCACCTACTAGACCATATATTTATCCCTCTATAAAAGGGAAGAAACTGCTTCATCCTGAGTTTTTTGATGGATCATTATCTTATATGGATGTTTGGTTGGATTTTTTATCCTTTATTGACGAGTTGAACGCATTTTACATCATTTTAAATGGAATTTTGTGTTCTTGTCTTTCATCTATTTATCTTATATCTATTATTCTGTAATATTTTTAATTTTTTCTACTTGTTTAATTATTTCATATACATTGAAGATGGTGAACAAATTTTACTCCCCTTGAACATTTTGATAATCCAAAAAGGGGGAGACCATTTTTGAATTATCATTACTTACCATACCTATGATATCACTCATATTTATTTACTTTTTCCATGATACCGTTGCTTTTTTATTTTACTTCTGAACCTTATCAATATTTTTAAAACATTCCTAAATAATGGGAGATTATATATTGAATTATTTAATTCCACATCTAATTATTATACTAAATGATTCCATGATTTGGATCATCAAAAGGGGGATATTATTGGCCAATAAGAGACAGTTTCCCCCCATCTCTAGAATTAATGGTTTGATAATCACAAATCTTGTCAGTTCCTATTAACCATGTCTAAAAATTTCAATCATGTTTGTTTATGTTTTAATATGTTCAATTATATTTATCTATGGTCACAAATATATTTGATACATTTTGATAATATTTATGTTCTACGATATTCAAATAAAAAACAGTTTCTATGTATAACCGAATGACCACGACAAATAAAATGAGACACTGGTAGTTCAAATTTGTCATTAACAACACAATTTACCTACTATCACATTGAGCTACCGAAACATTGAGATACTGATGTAATGAATCACAAAAAGTGAAATTGGCATAGTGACACACCGACTGTCTAATCAATAGTGAAATTGATATACCAACGCTAGTACTTACCGATGCAATTGACCAACCAATGCATGATTCTACCAATGCAAGGAAATACCGTCAGTTAAGACGTGTCACAGACACATGGAATGACCAATAGAATGAAACAACGATTGAATGAGTTACCAATAAAATGAGATATATACCGTGGAATAATTGATAGACTGTTTAAAATAAC
This sequence comes from Viscum album, assembly GCA_963277665.1. Lineage (NCBI taxonomy): Eukaryota > Viridiplantae > Streptophyta > Magnoliopsida > Santalales > Viscaceae > Viscum > Viscum album. Next base: position 963,470,685 of record OY728163.1, on the reverse strand, counting down.
ATTTTTCTAAAATTACTTCTAAAGGTCATATTCGGATTATTTTAATGATCCTTATTAATGTAATGGGTTTTTACAGAAATCATAAATGAGGCTGTCTAAAATACGAGGTATTGTTTCTAAGTCAAACAATCACAATATCGGTCTCCCAAAATATATATACATAGAAGAGGGAATGAAATAGGATTTCATGTGAAATCACGCATATAAAAAAAGGCATGAGTAGACCCCACTAGAATCATAGATATAGGACGAACACATGTTGAATTATTCATTCCTAAAAACTTTAAAATAGAGAACTATTGTTCATCAAACCTCTATCATCACTACAGAATTCAATAGAACCTAAATAGAATAACATCTCCTCCCTTCAAGAAGACAGAACACTATAATCCATGAAACTCAATTTTAGTGTATGTTTCCAATGGAGGGATTGATCATCAAATATGATACATCAAAGAGTCAAGAGTTTAAATTACTGAAAAATATGACCTTCTAAATCCTATCTAATTTTTTTTCTCTATTTTGTACCATTTAATAATATTTATGATTAGTGTGTTCATATTTATATAAAACACACACTATCTCTTTCACTAATCTATAAAATAATAGACATCCTCAATCAATAGTCATTTTGAACTTGTTCATTCCAAAAAGAAGTTTGGAAGAGGTCATGTGTTACATGGTTGTTTCTATTCCCATGATGAACTATTGTAGAGGTATTGGGACCAGAACTGTCTGGTGTACTGTTATTAAACCGGATCCAGGGTGTGGATTAAAATATTTATTTTTATATATTTCTTGGTGGTAGATGATCACAATGTGGAGAAGACTAAGTATATTCATGAGACTGAACATTTTGTTATATATCCTTTGTGTTTTCTAATTTTTTCAATTTCTATTTTAACTCATATTTCTGAAAACTAAATTTGACTTTGATAGTTTGTATTGAATAGTAGTTATATATATTTTACCGTATTATAGTAGTTTAAAATGTTGTATAAATATCTCAAATTCTTATAATTGGGAATTAATCAATCTTCTGAGAAACTCTTTGAGTAGAAAATCTATTATAATTTTAGGGCCTTGTTTAAGTTTCTGGTTTTATTTCAAATTGGGGGAATCATATAAATAAAATTTTGTACATAAATTTTTATAGAAACTCAATTCAATCCCCATTTGATTTTTCTTCTATGAACAAATTTTTTTATGAAAAATAATTTAAAAAAATTAAAAGTCATGTAGGTACCATGGGACATCATTGGCATAGAACCCTTTTAATAACCCTTATAAAACAATAACACCTATACTTGAACCACCATGTTCAATCCAAAAGGGAAGAAAACCTCATGAAGGCCTCCCTATATGGAAGAGGCTACTAATTTGAAGTGATTGTATGAGTCATAAGTGAGGATACTATAACCTAAATATCATGTAATAAGATTGATAATCAACAATCAATGATATATTAAACAATTAGAGTAAACATGATGAAATGTATTGATGGAATACATGTCGGCAAAATAAATAATCTCCCAATGGATGATGAATAACTAGTATAAATAGTTTTTGATAAAAAATTTGATAAATAATGGGTTCTATAGAATTCATCTCGATCTGATACTAGCTTCACACTCCACTAATTAACCATTCATCACTGGGCCCTTTCCCTTTATCAGATCTGTCATGAAATTTGTAGGCGCATCAAAATGATTGAGTAGTGTGTTAGTAAATGAATATATATGAAACCTCCAATACATCCTGAACAAAAATCTCTCACGTATGAAATTATATTAAATAATAATGATAAATGAAAAACATGAATAAACATATAACACAGAACTGAGTGTTCATACTCTAAACAAGAAACCGATAACACATGGTTGTATCTACATCGACTCCATACCAAAAATATACTATATTTTGATAAGTATCCCAAATAATCCACTTATATATTAGTGAGTAACTTTGAATATACTGTGAATTGGTGAAAAAACCATCACAAATCTACAAGGTATCATGATTTACTCAGAATCCATAAGGTATTTAGTATATGTGACAGTCCTGAAATCGACAAGGTATCAGGTGACACTCAAAATCTACAAGGCATCATGTTTCATCTATCTACTCAAAATACACAAGGAATTGAGTACATTCAATGTTTCTTGGTTATAGTGTGTCAATATCATAATCACTGCAAATCGTGTGTGATCCCCACATGGGTTAATCCTACCATGAAATCCACCTGTGAAACATACACACATGAATTCTCTAAAGGGAAAAATGACATGCCATGTCATGATAACAACCAAATCACACATCATAAGAAATATTATATCATCTTATACATAAATATGTGAATTTAAATTCATCATAGATTCAAGGAATCATATCAATATCATGAAATCAAATCATACCATACCATAGATTTCACACACACCCACTTGCATTCATATGTCCATAATGTTATAAAATAATCTGACATATAAATCATGTACGAAAATATATGTAAACAAGAGAAACAAAGGTATAGAACATCAACCCTCAAAATCCATTGACATCCAAGGAAAATATAATCATGTTAATAACACCACAATGAAGCCTTATTATCGAAATGTCGACATTTGAGTCTCACTAAGGGTACTTAAAAACAATTATAACTATTTTATTTCAATGAGAAATAAAATATCACATGTGATGATACTTTCTTTCTCATAGATAATTTCTAAATTAGTATTTTAAAAATATTACATGTGATAATATTTTATCTCTCCTAGATAATTTTAAAATTTTTATTTTATGTAAACTCCTACATTCATGATTATATGTTTTAATTTTAATAAATTTATTATTCTACAATTATTTATAATTATCTTTGATAATTTAACAATGTTAACATGATAATTCATTGACATTATCAGTTTCTAATTATTTATGATTATCCCTTTGAATCTCTTGAAAATTATATACAATTTTCCATTCAATAGTTTTATAAACTTATCGTTTTACAAGTCGTAGTATTTATTATTATACACATTTACAAAATTATTCTTTTATAAATTTTTTCAATAATGTATCATTTGATAATCCAATAATTATACCATGTTAATTCGTTGTAATTATCACATGATAATTTCACACAATTATGTTTTGAAAATTTTTAGTAATTATTATTTTATAATTAAAAAAAATATTATCCATAAATTCGAAAGAATTATAATTCAATAAATATGTTTTCCTGATAATTCTTTCTGATTTTCATTTCATTAAAAAAGATTATTTTGATTATTTTAAAGTTACATACTCAAAGAAAATATGGTCTACTAATCGTTGGATAAATATTTATAATTATTCTCGATAATTTCATAGTAAACATATTTTGATAATATTAAGACATTTTTCATGATAATTTAATTAGATGTGGGATTAACTAACTCCCAATAATTTCAAAATACATCGTCTAAAAATTTCATACAATTTTTATAAATTTAGTGAAATTATCCTTTTATAATTATCATAATTAACCCTATATAATTCACATTTCAATATTTATAAGTCAACAAAATTTTCAAAATTTGAGGAAAAAGACATATAATTACAGAATAATAAAATAAAATCTATACCTTCGCATTAACACCATGAAAAGGAGGAAAAGCATGGATCATTGATCTGAGATCACGAGGAAGAACTGAAATTAGCTCATTTGGTATTCACAAAGCAAGATTTGGGGTTTTTTATGGCATGGTAACTAATATACACAACGCCTAAGATTCAACGTGCATTTAAATCCCAAACATGGTGATCCAATCTATTAAAAACTAAAACCCGCATTTAATCCCCCATTTCTATTGAATCATGATGGTAATGAATTTTAGTTCATTATATTAATGTGTTATTAATTAAATCTTTCATAAACGAGTGAAATCATTGATTTTGGGACCTAACATGCATGAAAATGGGGGTTCATCGTAAATGTGGGAAATGATGAATAGTTCCCAAAATTATTTATTACTAGATTATTAAAATTAAAATATTTAATTGAATTATTTAATATAAATGTAAAATGACATGAAATAATGAGCGATTTGACCAAATTATTCAGTCATGTTAAGTATGTTCCCCACCATGGGTAAAACATGTTTTTCATACCTAAGAGTGGTCTCACATTTATCATACAATTCACTAATTGAGATATATTTGTTATCCATTATTTAAAAATCATTATAATAATAATATTAAATATAAAAGGGTTATTATCATGTTTGATGTTAGAAGATGCATGAAACTCACAAATTGTATACCCCTTTAAAGGTAAACATCACTTCTCATATCTTACGGTGGCCCCATATTTATCATACGACATACTATATGAGTGATATTAAATTTATTTGAAAGAATAATAAATAAATTAAATAACATATCCTCGCAAGCATCATGAAAAAATGACTAACGAACAAAATTATTATACCCTATGAAGGATAAATTCAATTTTTGAGGCCAAATGCTGGTCTTAGATTTATCATAAGACAAATTATTTGATAGATATTCATTTATTTTCGATAGAACTTATTTCATTAATTTAATATTTTTAATATTTTTATTTTTTATGTGTTATGTCTCTACTACCCTCAGATCATTAACCAACTCAGGATCTGACTTTGAAAATATTTGATGGAATATTCTGATTTTTTAACTGAGATTGTACCCTTAAGAAAAATATTTAAAACATTTATTTTGTTAATTTTTTGAAAAATTAAATCTTCACATAAAGAACTTAAAAATTATCAACAAGAGTGGTTTAATTATATCTAAAAATTATGGTTATCACAATATTGTTTTATATAAACTATCATACTTGAGATATATCTATTGTGGTATTTCTCAAATAACTCAAACCAAAAGTATTGATCATCAGACTATCATTAAATTATTCCTCATGGGTCCATCTATTTTGCCACTCAAAATGTAATAGTGGTATTTTCTCCTCTCATAACTCCTTTTTAGTTTGATCTGTGATCTGCACTAGACTCTCCACATAAGATGCAGTAATACCCAACTCAGTATCCCCAAAAATCAATAACATATATATATAGTTTGGTAAGTTCCTCTATAGGTATGACCTATGTAAAACATCGTTCATACCATGATAGTGATAATAGAGTACCATATGATATATCACTACCCCTATCCACTCGGTGTTCTCAAATGGTTCAAAAAACACAGGGATAACTGTCCCTACTTCCCCTTACATATTTTCCCCAAATGGGGATTCAAACTCAAGATAACATGATCTCCAATTGTAAACACCAAGTGAATCCTCTTTTATCCAACATATAATAACATTATACTATGATCAGTGGTAACCCACTTCACAGTAATACTCACTCTTTGGAAAGCTTCCTGAACCAAACTAATCCCACAAATTCCATCTAACATGACTCATAACAACAATAAGTGACCAAAATAGTCTCTTGTAAAGATACTCATAAGGAACCATACAGATTTATTTCGGGTAACATTTATTGATTTAAAACTCTATAAATTCTTTGAGATCAACCCATTCTCCACTAAAGTCAAGAAGAAAATATCGAATAATATCCTCATAATAGGTGGAGTTTTCTCAAATTGTCCATTAGTCATATGATGGTATACAATTTTTTATATCAGGTGAGTCCCTATAGATTTCAATAATAATTTTCAAATTTGTGATGTAAATCAAATGTCTTTATCTGAAAAAATGATCCAGGTTACTCTATGTGTGCATATGATCTCTCATACATAGAGGTTTCCTGGATCCTCATTTGAGTGAGGCTCTATGATCAGTAAGAAGTGATTATAATTTTCTAGCCAATAAAAAATCAAAGAGACTTCATCATGAATCCTATGGGCCCTAGGTAACCCTATCAAAAGATAATATTGACATCCTCCCACTTTAATATAGGTATCATAAGTGGAAATAACATCCCACCAGGATGTGGGAGCTCATCATTTACCCTTTGATAGGTAAGGCTCCAGGATAAAAAACTAAAAATATATTTATTCACCCCTGGACACCGGAATAGTTTCATAAAGTCATAGTACAAATTCATTGTAGTAGGATGTACCAAAAATCAAGATATACTGATATCCTTCATCTGATACCCTTTGATGGAAGTATTTATTACTGAACTACCAGGTACTATGATCACAACAACATTTCATATCAACCATCCAGATATCAGGTCACCTACAACTAACTACTCCCACATAACAACACAATTTTGTTCTTACTCCAAACTATTCTTCACTTGCTTCATAACATAATATGTGATCTTTATATGGCCCCATGTCACTGAACCATGGTCTTTTGAGGCATTCTTCCAATAATAATCAAATTCTCTCCAAGTATCACTACTCATCGGAATTACTCTTAAAAAGATCCTAATCAACCACAATACAATGTATAATTTCATTATCGATGATGATAAATTTTCCTAGGTGTATACATCATATTGAAAATGAACATTTTCAAATACTCAACCCAATGTATCTATCTTTAGACCAAATACCACATTTTGAGGATATAGTTATGGATCTTGTGGTCTTTTAAAATAATTAATACCACAAAATAGACAAATAATAACCAAAATTTTAGATCATATACCACAAATTATAGCGCAATGCCACGTGTATATTATTTCGCTTCTTGGTTTCATTGCTAAAGAATCCTATAGGCTACAACATGCTATTATTACATCCACACTACTCCCTGACCAATATGGGATGCATCACATTACACATTATAACAATCTTAAAGATTAGGGAGAGTTAGTAATAGATCTTTAATAAACCGTTTCATCAGTCTAAGAAACAAATATTCATGTTATTCTAACCACTATAACTATACATCCTTAATTTCATCACTATCATGGGTGCTGATTGTTGTGAGATGTCCTAGATAAGCTGTTTGAAATATCATACTAAACCCAAAATTATTCTAAAATCAAACACATTATAAGAACATGTTCAAGAAATTAATTTCGTAACATTCTTTGGGTATACATATATATTAGTTTCAGACACCACATTTCCTCAAAACAACCCCTCTAAAATCAATAATTCACATTCTGTTAGTTTGGCATAAATCTTGTTTGATTGATGCATTGTTAGGACCATATCCATGTTCCTAAAACGTTTATTTAGTGTTGGAGATATGTTAAGTATATTATTGATGAATAATAAATTGAACAAGTATATTTATAGATCAAATATAGTGTTCACAAGGTCCATGAACATTGTTGGTGTGTTCATCAACCCGAGTGAAATCACTAAATACTCGAACAACCCAAACATGATCTGAAACTCCATATTTGGAATTTTTTTCCCTATAATTATAAACTTATGATATTTATTTCGAAGATAAATATTTTACTACCACCTTTCTCCCCATAACTAAAAAAAATATTATCGATCAAGGGAAATTGATATATATTCTTCGCTATCACCTAGTTCTATTTTTGTAATCAATGCATAAAAGAAAAAAACTTTTTGCATTATCAAAGAATAAAATAGATGAATCATATGAGGATGTACATATATATATGAATACCTTCATATACAATTAATCTAGATGAACATTTAGCTTTCTCATCTCAATTTTCAATGTGTAATATAGGTATTGAAATGTTTTTTTCTGTAATGAGCATAATATCACATTAAAATTTCATTACATCATATTATCTACTCAGTCTAAGATTATGAAAGATATTTCAACCCATTTTTTTTAATTTACAGGGCCATAGGTTCTTTGGAATAATAATTAATGGTGGATTTTATTATAATTTCACGTTCAACCATAGTTATGAACTTCTATTAATAGGATAGGAACTAAGTGAAATACTTCCACTTGATGCATAAATGTTTCTTAAACCATAGAGAAATTTTTGGAGCATTATGAACAACATTCTACTTCAAATCCAGTGGAAAATTAGTAGTATTATACCTTGTAGAAGTATTAAAATTTTCATCCCAAGTTGTCCCATAATACTATGTCGAGGTGATATCTATAATAATAAAAAGCAAACCCTTCGGAAAAGAATCAATGTTGTTAGGATAAACACTAACCAGTCTATGGGATCACACAAGATAAATTATAACCAATATATTGGATCAGATAGGGTTTTCCAAGTATCATACTCATAACCAAGCTACACCCATCCTAGTAGTAATCCTTGTTTCTATCTCTACACATTAATTATAGTCATCATATATACAATAACCCAAAAACATGAGTAGTTAAACTAATTAATTCAAATAATGGTATATAATAATTGAACTCCAACATATATATCACATAAAGAAAATATCTCAAATAGATAGTGTAAAACAAGAAATTTAATCACAAAACCATTGTACAACATAAAAATAGTTATATATATGTAATGTGAACCCAAATTCATAGTCATGATATATGAACACATCCAAAATCTCACAAATCACAAATAAATGTAATGTGTCTCACTAAATGTTAATTTAATTAATGGTAACAAAAAAACATAAATTCCCAACTTTATGAAAGCATAGATGTCTATTATACAATGTTCGCCAGAAAAATTTATTATTCCCTTACTCAGGTTCCATTTATCCTTTCTCTTGTCTATCTTGTCCCAATCCAAAAAATAAAGAAATATGTTATTGAGTCTAGATCCCTTGATACAATTTTGTAGTACCTCAACTCGAACCAATGGAACTGAGCTAGAAGGTCACATAACATCATGTGAGACTCCCCAAATACAATAGTCTATCAACTCGTAGTAGGCGTGTAATTCAGTCATTGGAATGATTGTACCCTCAATATCATGTAATAGTATCGATAATCAAAAATAAACAATATAATAAATAATCATGGTAAACATGGAAAAATAGATTAATACATACATGTTATTTAAATAATAAAATCTCATAATGTAAAAAAACTATCAAGTATAATATACAATATATAAATAAATTTATAAATATAAGGTCCTCTAGAACCCATCCTGGTACTCTAAGTGCTCCGTTCTCCACTTTTTAGTTTTCCATCAAATTTACCTTTCTCTTCAACAGATCCATCATGAAATATATAAGTGAATAGAAATTATTGAGTACGATGTCATTACAATATTTCTTAAGACACAACAAATGCATCCTTAAAATAATGTTCTCAAGAGTAAAATTCTATTCCATAAGAAATAATTGGGTGACAATGTAGAAACAAACAAACCAAAAATGAGTAGTTGTGCACTAACCAAAATTTCACAAACACCAAGTAGTACCTTATTTTGATCACTGCAAGAAATGTAATTTATTTCGCTATGTATTCAAAACAATCCCAAAGGATATTAGTTAGTTACATAGAATACAATGGGTATTGAGTAAACTAAACCTAACCAAAATCCACAAGGTATTCAGAAATTATTGGAAAACAAAAGGCATCAAGTATTAGTAACCTACCCAAAATTCTAAAGTCAATGGTTTACAATCTGAATCCACAAGGAAAAATTTTTTACCGATCTTTTTAGAATCCATAAGGAATTAATTAATATCCATGTTACACTCTTATCAGGGTGTGTCATATTCATCATCACAAATCATGTGAACATCCCACATTGATTAAACATACCACGGTTTCCACCAATAAAATATACACATACCAAACCTCTATATAGAAATTTGAAAATCATAGCATGATAACAACCACAATAGACATCATGAGAAATATAGACTCATTATGTACATATATATTTGAATCAAACCAAATCATGTAACCAAGATATTACAATAATATCATGGAAATAAATCATTCCATATCATGGGATACACTCACCCCCACATGAAATTAGAAGTCATGTACGATATTAAATAATCAAACTCAAAAATTATAAATGAAAAATGTGTAAACAAGAGCATAAAATGATTAGGAACCTCTAACCACCAAATTCATCGATGAAAAATGAAAAGATAAACCGGTTTTGGACATCTCTTTGTAGCTTTATTATCAAAATGTTGACATTTGCGGTTCTACATGGTTCCCTAAAACCAAAAGTAATGTTTATTCAAAAAGAAATAAAATATTACATACGATGATACCATCTCTCTTATAGATAATCATAATGTGTAGATTTAAAAATATTACAAGTGATAATATTTTATCTCTCTTGGATAAAATTCCAATTATCATTTAAAATATTACATTTTATAATATTTCATCTCCCCTTGATAATTTTTAATTATCGTTTTATGTCAAATTTTGAATTCATAATTACCCTTGATAATTACAATTTTAATTTCATTTTATGTTTTTTAATAATCTTTGACAATTTCATAAAATTACCTATATAGTTCCTTGGAATTATCACTAGATAATTATTTATAATTGTCTATATGGAACTTCTTCGATTTGAGGCTTGGGGTGAACAATGAGGGCATTGTGATTTAAAGGAGAGTGAACCCTCCTAAAAAAGTGAGACTTAAAAGTATAAATGTAAATACCCATTTCATCATTGTGCACCATTCCTTTTATGAGCCTACCCAATTAGAACTCCACATTTATGAATTCTAATCCCAATGTACTAATCATGATTGGTGGACTTTAGTGGTGTTTTCAATGATGTGAGTGCATGAGGTAAAAGCACATTGAAATAAAATGTGTTTCCCTATGTGTATATTCATTGATCAGATATGTGACCCTTGTAAGTAATATCATGTGGTTTTCTTAGCAGGAAACAAATGTATCAGAGGAGAAGAAAGGGGTTAGAAAACTATGTTAATCCACTCGAGAAGATCCTGTCATGAAAAATGGTATAATAGATAACACCCATATGAAAGTGTATATAAAATTCCATGTTTTGAGGCATAGGGTCCACATTATGACTAATTTTTTTAAAAATGTGAATATATTGTAACACCACAAGAAATGTGAGAATAAAAAAGATAAATATTAATTCCCATGTTAAGAAGGTGAACCATTATTTTCAAGATCATACCTGACTACCACTCAACAATTAAGAATAATTGGTTTACTTTACCGATCTGGATTAGTGACCATGTAGGAAGATTCCCAAGATGTGTATGTGTGAAGAAAAACACATTGATATAACATGTGTTATTTGGTGGGGACAATCGTTAGTCTAATAAGTGACCATGTTGGTTAATATCTTATGGTTTTATTAAAAGTAGACCATGGTATTAAAGGAGACATAGGGGTTATAAAAGTACTTTCATACCCTAAGTAATTCTGGGTTATGATAAGAACACTTATACATTTAATATCCGACTATGTTAATTCAAACATAAATCAATGGAGAAAAAACATTACACAATGCATTGGAGAGTTATATGAGGCTAACCCATCATAATAAAATTTTAAAAGGATCATAAAATATTTAAAACACATAAAATATTTCTTTTCCATCATTAAAATCATAATAATATACTTTTTAACCATTAATAAAAATACTTACAGAAATTAATATATCCCATTAATTTTAAATACAAAGTTAAAAACTAAATTACCCAGAAGAAAGTGAAGTGGGGTTTCTTCTTAAATAAAAAATAGAATGTTATGATGGAATAATAATATTAATTAATTTTTTTAGTGTTGGGATAATACATTGATGTCATATAATTTATAATAGAACATTATTTTCCCTTTTTGTAAATAAAGTCGATACATTTCATTTAAAATATGTAAAATCCTTTCATTTTAAAAATATTTAATGAAAATCAAGTGGAGAAAATTAATTTATAATTTAGTTATTTCAATAAAAATGCCTCGAAGAATGTTTTTAATTAATATTAAAATATATCGATGTAATTCATAAATTCAAAATTTAATGAATTTAAAATTCCGTTATATGATAAAGACTCTCTTAACTCGAACCTAAATTGTAATGTAATTTCATTTTATTTTGGAAGAATAACATGTTATTAATTATTTAATTCTTGTAATTTAATTCATGTTTTTTATCCATTTTAATTGACTCATATCCATGTTATAATATATTACTAAACTAATTAAGTTCACGTGAGATGTTTTGACCAAATTCATCTTATAAGTTGAAAATGTATTGGGTAGCTTGAAAATGGTCAAACGGTCATTATTAAGACATATATGGAATATTAAAAATTTAATAATTATAATATTTATATATTGAATAAATTTTTAGATATATCTATGGAAGGAACAAAGGAATAATGAAATGCATTAATTTATGGAGGAGGTAGTCCAAACATAGGCACAAATGTCAACATAATATTGTAATGGATCAAAAAGTAAGATAATAAATGATTTATTATCGTTATATAATGATTCATATACCAATAATATCATATATATTAATTTATTTCACATAATATCTATCCTTGATAGATGATAATGAAAAATTAAACACATCACTTCATGGAGGTGGTAATCAACACATACTCACGAGTAATGATTCCATTTCACATAAGATGAAAAAAGAGATGAAAAAGGTTTTTAAAAAAATCATAATAAATTTTATTTATTTATAATATACTTTTTTTCTTATTTAATAAACAAAAAATAATAATTAAATGAGTTAGAATAATAATTAATATTGAAATTGGTCGGTTATGACTTATACTTTCTCCCAAGATAACAACTTTGGATTACATCTTAAGCATTATAGATTTGATCTTTTAGTGAGATCCTGACCAATAGAATAAAGAGATAGATTTTGGGAAGATATTTTGGTATGTATATGTCAAAATATAGTTGTCCTAATATTTTAGTAATATATGAGAGGTGGTTCCAATTTTTAACTGCTGAGAGGGACGCCCTTGGAAATTCTTAATGTATTGAATTACTATAAGTTAATTTTCAAAATCTAGTAGAAAAAATGTTACATATGTCAAATATATGATGAGTATGAGTTTAAATAATCTCATCCATTAAAATATTTAAACATATGATATTTATTTTCACCTGATATAATAATTTTAAACCCCCAACCCATTTGAGGTTTAGAAGGATATATCAATGTTTTTAACTCTTTAGGGTCAAGAACATTACTACCAAAATAAGAGTGCCCCATAAGTGGACAATTTATATATTAATGATCATACACAAATAACATACCTAAATATGTTTTTTAAATTTTAAACTATTAAATAAAATACTATTTAACATAATATATATTGAATGTCATTTTCAAGACTATTAACATATATTGAATTTAATGACATCAAGATGAAAATTTAATTCGAATATAAATAATAACAAAATAAATAATATAAACTCTATATCTTAAAAATTCATGGAACACAAATATTAATCCAAAATTTATTATTTTTATTGTCTTCTAAAATCTATTACCAGATTTTACTATTACTTGATAAATCATTATGTCAAATTTGACAAAGAATTAAAGGTACTTATTCAATCAATAAAAAATAAAAAAAATTACATGATAAAAAATGATTCATATTTAATAAAATCATGTATATTATAACATAACCTCTTTTTATTACTATGAAATATATTATGTATATTAAAACAAATATAAATACATGTTTTATTTATTATTTATAATAAATAATTTTAATGTCATTATCATTGAAAAATAGAACCATGTAATCATATATGAAGTTATTTTATAATTTTAGTTTAACTAAACCAAACAATTTAATTTAGTATGTTGGTAGATGTATTTGAAAATACATATAATCCATTTTTATCCTTAAATACCTGATTTACCTTTACCAATGACACAAATATTTACTATAGTTACTATTCCTTATGACTAAAAATAATTTTTATATACTAAATAAATTTTGACCAATTGATTCCAAATATTGAATAATTTTTTCATTATTTTTTTTCAAAAAAATTAAAGAAAACAATGTTTTTGTAAATGCCTAAAATGTAATGGAAAAAAGTTTTAGAAAAATGTGTTATTTCCCAAATTTAAAATTTTACTAGAATTAATTATAAAGATAATTTATCTAAAAATAATCATATTATTTCTCAATAAATGAAATATATTATAATTTGAGATAAAATACAATCCATAGTGAAACGTTTAAATTAAAACATTTAAATAAAAAATGAATGTTTTAAAAATTTTGATATATTTCACTATTCAATTTGGTATCAAAGGTTTTCATAATAATCACCCTAAGGTAATATTTATATAATGACTTAAAAAATTATATTCATTTCATAAAATAATTTTTTTATAATATTTTATATTAATTATAATTTTCATGTAAAAAAATGAATCCATTCTTGAATTAAAAATATCATGGAAGAAAAAATTGGACTAACAAAAAAATCAAGTGATTATTCATTATATAATAAAATTAGAGATATATTTCATAATTTTTCTTGTTACTATTCATAAAAATAATTTAATTTCTAGGTTATAAAAATCACATTTAAATATTAATATATTTATGGAATATATCAATTTTATTTAACTTGGTGTTTTCATATATGAATGCTACCGACCATATAATGTATTTAAAATAAATGTAAAAATTTCAAAAATAATTGATAGAATATATAAGAATACATGGGAGAAAAAAACCCTAGATATTACATAATGGGGAATAAAAATATATCATACATTGTATTAAAGAGACAAGTTTTATGGATATTTTCTTCATTGTTTTAAATATTAGAATAAGGTATTTAATATCAAAGAGAATAAATATAAAACCATTCCAGTTAAAATTAAACTAAAATGTATGAAATGAATCTTAAAATAATTCCATTATAGAATAATTTTAATCCTGGTATAGGGAAATTTATTACCTCACTACCTAGAAAAATGTAAATTAATAGAGATCATCTCATGTAGCAACCAAACTAGTTATATCCATAAATGAAATGAGTAACATTGAAAAAAAAATCATTAATTTTTTATTGAATAAAATAAATAAAATAAAAAATTAGATTCATGATAGTGTATATTCATCCAATACGACCATAAAAATTAACCATTTAAATAATTTTGGAGATGTATTGATGGAATGGTTTATTTTCGAAATGATCGATCATAAAAAATTAGTGGAATTGGAATCAAAAGGATAACTGAAGACATAATGAAAAATATATAATTTTAATTTGCGTATGTCCTATGAAATAGTATCTTCAATATCATTTAAATGTTAAACATAAAAATTCAATTTAAATTTAATTTTTCTAAATACATAATCAATTTAAAGGATGGTAAATCAGTTTGGTGAGTTTTAAGAAAATATGAAATCTTATATCAATTACATAGTAAGTAGAAATATATTCCCCATATGGTAAAATAAAATAATTTCCATTACCATTAAAGGATCAAAAATATCTATTACAAAATGGGGATAATTTTATAAAAAATTAAGTCTTAAATTTATAACAAAAAATTAATGATGTGTTGTATATAATACATATGATACATGTGTAAGTGTGTAATTTATGAGTAATCACTATTAGCTATAGATGAAAGTGGATTAATATCTATTATAGTTAATTGAAACTAACTACCATAGACTTATGAATATTATCAAATAACATGGTGAAAAATATTTCTTTAGTATTGTTTATGAATATAGAAAAACTACATTTATAATATTTATATAGGAAAAAATCTATGTAATACAATGTATTAATGGGTTCTAAAGGTGAGATGTAAATAAATTCATAAGAATGGCCAATTTTTTTAACCAGATAGAAGTATAATGTACATATATATTGATGTGTAAATGTTTATTAATATTTATGGAGTTAAACACGAATTTCCATCTATGAGAAAACCATAAAAATTATGTTTTTAAAAGATGAACCATATGATGAACAACATTGAAAACCCATGCTCATTGAATGTTACATCTATTAACATTAATGGAAGGAAGTGTAACAAGTAGTAATGTATAAAACAATCAGGCTACCATGAGACCTATTGAGAATAAGAAGCCATATTAGATGTGTAATGGATGGTATCAATAAATAAAAAAAATTTAATGTGTTTTTGATAAAATGATATATGAAGAACAAATGGGAAAATCAAGGAAAACATAGAGGTATTTTTTATGGAGACTTTTTGGGCTAATAAATCATGATTAAATCATAGATACTCGTTATAAATAAGTTAAAAGGTTCATGGACATCTTTTATAATAAATATATAGGATAATAAAATAGTAATATATCGTTAATGATTGATTGTTTGTGAATAATGTAATGAAAAATATGACAATATTGATACAAATTCTAGATGGTCCCTTAATCCAGTATACATAATGGATTACAAGATTTAATTGGTGGATAAAATGATGAATAGAATAAACCTATTACACAATGATATAATATACTATCTAATATCAATTAATAAAATATTATTGGTGATAAATATGCTCTTACAAAATCTCATAAGATATGTAATATATATCATACCTCTCTATTGTCTCAAGGGTATCCATCCTCGTATAGGAAATTGTAAAATGATGATATATTGGTTGATTATATGAATAATTAGTTGGATAAAATATAGAAGAATAAACCATGGGATTTTATAAAGTGACCAATTTATCCCAATAAAATCATATTGAATTGGGTGTTCAAGATTATATATGATGGGCGTATGAAGGTTATCTAAAATAAGGATAAACATGTGTGAAAGGACTATGATTATATTTAAGGAATTTAAGGTAAGTAATCATTCAATTTAATGGAATTAATTGAGTAAATAAGTATTTTTATAAATTTAGTAATTAAGAAAATTAGAATTTATCAAATTTATGCCACTGCATAATTTTTTGGTGGAGTTATCAATGAAGAAGTAAATATTGTAAAATCAATGGGATTTTAAATAAGAGACGATGAATGATACATTTTTAGGTATATAAATAATTATTAATATTTTAAGTATGAACCTTTGTTTACATATAGTCAACATGTTATATTCATGAATAAGATATAATATAAATTGGTGGGATAAATCATAGTAATTATTTGATTTTTTTCCAAGGAAGTGTAGTTCATGGTTATTATCTACACTGAAAAAATTATATTTCATAGTATAAAGTTGAAATAAATGATTTATTTTTGGTGACAATGAACTCAGATATTGTAATGTCAATTATTATAGATTTTATAGATTTTATTGATTTATTTGTAAATTATAAAGGTAGATATAATTTTTTGGTATAAATAAAAAATAGAATGGATGGGGTTGTTTAAAATTAATTATTGTAGTTTAGATTTTTTATAGATTGAAATTATTAAAATGATTCAGAATCACTAATATGGAAAACAATTTGGCCTCACACTATACCAAATGATGATTGGAATTGTGTTTATATCAAATTTACATGGACATATATAGATTGTGATATATAATTCACTAATTTTATCAATATTTTCGCAATGAAAATGATATAATATTTATAAATAGATTCACAAGGAATATCCAATTACATATTTGTGTATTATGTTGGTAATACTAATATCATTATTCTTATTGGGTTTTATAATAGGTTGGAAATTTTATAGATAGAAATCAAAAATAAAAGGGAAATTATTTATTTGGAAAGTGTCAATAAGTTTGATTAAAAAGAAGTAGAAAACTACTTAATGATTACAGCTGAATAGAAATAAAATTTACCCCAATTTTTGGTACCCAATATATGTGGAATGAACAAAAACTAAAACATCTTAGAGTGTACATGAACCTAACCTAGTATTACATTATAAAAAAATGTGTTCCATTGAGTTGATAATGAATTTTGTGTAACATTCATGTAAAAAAAATTAACATCCATTATCACATTTTTAAGGAGACTCTGGAGTAATGAATTATCATAATTGAACATGAAGCAATGAATCAACAAGTGGCGATAACATTCAAAAAATCATTGGCTACCGAAGCATTTGAAAATAATTATGTGAACATTAACAAATTCTATTAGTTTTTTAAACAATACCCTCTCCCCATATTAATTTAATGTCTAACATGGATTCTAATGTTTTTATAGGACACTACACAATGGTTTATTGAAATAATGTGATAAATATTATAAATGTATATTTGAAATTAAACATTGGATTCCTCTCTCAAAAGTAATATTATGTTAAGGAAGTGTATTTTTATAATGACAGTGTTATATTAAATACAAGGGGATGTGATATTATATGATTTATGGATATTATTGAAAATAGAGGGTGCTTGTTAATAATATTTTTTATTATCATCATGCTATATGAGATAAATATTGAAAGTGAATTTAGAATTATATCATGGTCCATTTTTTATCATGAATAGTTCACTTAGACATAGTGTAATAGTTGGGTTATCCAATTGATTTATTATTCCTCCAAGAGTATAATTTATCATAAGAAACCATTGGTTTCAAAAACCCTAATGGGAAATAATGATGGAACTCAGGTTTCCATTGGTTGTGTTTGTTTCCTAGATGGGAAAATTATAGAACCAATGTTTTTTTTATTGTTGTTAATATGGAGTCACATATTTGGTATATCATAAGATTTATATTTTCATAGAGAAGTATTATAAGAGTTAAATATTTTTATAGAGTTAGATCTATATAAAAGAGGTCAGTCATGAAACAATGATATATCTCATTAAATCAAATATGATATATATTATTTATATATAAAATTATAATGGTTGTATACATATAAATTAAAGATATGTAAGAATAATTTTTTGAGTGAATGTATACATTTCACAATAGAGATGGGTTCTTAATTTAAAATGTTATTGTTCAATAATTGATCAAGAGTACGAAAGTGTAAATCTAGTGTTCTAGATGACATATCATGATATAAAGAGAAAAACAATTCTGTAGTTTTTCTTTCATAGGAGTAAAACATTATATATATAAGATTAACTTCTTAACTATCATGTTATAAATGATCATTAATTGGGATCCACACCACAATGTTATCTATGAATTATGAAGATTTGTTTATAAATCTTGGAGTTGGTGTAGTGATTTGAGGAACGTACACACTACAGTAAAATCGATTTTCCTATAAAGGGGATGACTATGCCAGAGTGGGGACCTAAAGAAAATTGGTGTGGTTATAGAATTAAAATTTTGATTACATCATAAAATTACTCGATAATGACACCATAATAGGTCCAATGATTAGTGAAATGTGAGAGGATCTTGACATGATATCCTATAGGATTTTCATTAAGAGATATCATTCATATTTTATGGATATGGCTATTAATAGAAGATCATAACACAACAGACGAAGCTATGTCATGAAGATAGTAAATCAATTAATTTTTGGAACTCAAATCCATCCAAGATTTTGGTCGAATTGGTTTGAATTGGGATGTCTTTATTAATGATTAATTATCAGTTTGTAGGCTAATAAAATGGGTAAAATATTATAAATTCATTAGGAATGTTTTTGGAATATGTAACCCTTCATATTGATGACATCATAAAATAAATGGAGAGATTTTTTAAAAATTTCTACTAAAAATTAAATATATTTCAAGGTTAATATACTACTATGAGGATATTCATCAATTACCTATAGTTAATGATAATAATAAGATCACAATGAAAACACCCATGGAAATTTTTTGTTCATTCTTATCAATAAATTTTCTAAGAGGTTATCAAGTCATGAAATATATTTAACTTTTCATTGAATTATTATGTATTTCGGGGATAATAATTGAATGAATCAATGATATTGAAATTGTATTTTTAAAATCATTAGATATTCTATAGTGGGTAGTTTTATCCCTTTGTATGTCAAAACAATGTTATGATATGTCGTTGGAGTTTCCCTTTATGGTGAACCTAATGATATCCTTATTTCATTGTATATAATCTCTAAATTTTATATTTATTGATCATATTATTATATTATTTAAATAGTTATTTCAAATACATGGAAAATATTCTAATAAATATTAATAAGACTTGAAACTATGATGCATACCCAATCCTCTTAGATTTTATTTGAGATTTTTTTTGTAATAATGTGACATCTCAAGTAACCTGATCCAACCTCCCCAATAAAAATCCTAAAAACTAGGGTGTTCATTGATGTAAATCCTTTAGAATCCATATCATGATCATATGGTTCTGCAAGAAGTGAACACTATCAAATGGTCTGTATTCTTAAACACTCAATCTCACATTGAAATAAGCTAACTCATAATATATAAACCATTATTATATTATTAAATAATACTAATATATGAGCCTATTGCATTTCCATTCCCTAATCATAAACCATATAATTGACCATCACAAATTAGTGACTATCACATTATAGAGCTACTATGGTCAATCTATAGGGAACTCATAAAAAAAATAAGGTGAAAACACTCATTATGAAAGATTATCTCTACCTCAAAGATGATTTTGAATAATCTAATACATAACATGATCTATATGATGTATCCCATTATATCCAATGGTTATCCCAATTCCAGATCATATCGCATGTGTGATCACTCAATCAAGGTATTACTAAATTCATTGAATAAAAACATGAAATCTCGGTTGATATAGAATATTAAACAACATTTCACTCAAAAGAGTATACCAAGGATCCAATGAACATATTATTATAGGAGACTTACACTATATGACGATCCAATATAATTAACCAATCACCCATGTGAAGGTTTCTTATATTGTTGGAATATATTCATTCTCCCCAATAAGTGATAAAATACAAGGAAACTATGAAAAGTAATTTTCTACACAAGTGTAAACTTTGCTGAATAATTAGTGTCACTATCATGAGTTTAATTAAGAAAAAACATTTATCTTGTCTTAATTCTATAATTATATTCATGGGTTAGTCAA
The DNA here is from genome assembly GCA_963277665.1 of Viscum album. Classification (NCBI taxonomy): domain Eukaryota; kingdom Viridiplantae; phylum Streptophyta; class Magnoliopsida; order Santalales; family Viscaceae; genus Viscum; species Viscum album. The sequence continues at coordinate 963,449,854 of OY728163.1, read as the reverse complement.
TGATTTAAAATAATACATTTCATTTTGTTTATTTCATTTAAAACAAATTTCATTAAATAAACTTTTTAGTCTCCAAATAAAACTCAAACTCTATTCACTTAAAAACCAACCATATATTGGTAAATCAATTCTCATTTGAAAAACACATTAAACCAAAGTAATTTTAAAATTTAATTTAAAATAAAATATGGTCCATTTTAAAACCAAATTATATAATTATGTAATCCCAAAATAGTCCATCCTCCCTTATTCGACCAAGGAATCACACAAAGGTCCATTTAATAAGATATGAAGTCAATAGAGACTTTTAATATTCCCCAAACTCATCGCATATTGTGATTAATATCAATGAAATGACATATAATCATTACCACAATAATAATAATATCACTTTAGAATAAAATGACCATAATGAATTTCAAAATATTCAAAATAATCACTATTTCATGGACACTAATGCCACATACATTTTATTAATTATCTATTTAAATATTTAATATTATTGAAACAACTATTAATCGTAAAAAGAACTTATATTATTAGTGAACACACATAAATTAATTTTCATCCCAGTTAAAATTAAATTCTATAACAATGGCTTATAAAATTAAATGAGTAAATATATGATACTAAATACTTACTTAATGAGGTGTGGTCTACTCAATCCATTCCCTAGAGCCTATGATACACAATGGAAAAATTACTTTAATATACCCCATCATTATTTTAATGGGTATCATGTTGACTATCATCCGGGAACCAGATGATTATATAGCTACATTGTAGTCTCAATCTTATTACAACAATATTGATAACATAATATCTAAATTTTAAGCTCAAATTTCCTGCTCTGAAAAATAAATATAAACTAATAAAAAATTTACAAAACACCTATATATTTATTTTCATAATAAAATTTAATTCATCATATATTTAAAATCACTATATCCCAAATGTCCTTTTGTTCCACAATATGAAAATCTATGGTTTACTATAATATCCCATCATTATTTTTTTCATCATCAATAAAAAAAATGTTATTCTCCATCATAAATTGACCTATATCAATCCTAAAATCATCATAATCCTACCACATAAAATCTCAATACACCCACTATTCTTTCATTGTGTGACTCTAACAGCTAAATGCACTATTCCTTGAAAGCACCTCTACCAGATCAAGAAGACCACTATTTGTTATTCTATGGATTAAAACACAACATTCATGTCATTTTATTTCATATCATATGTACATTTTATTATATTTTAATCCTAATAACATTATAACCCTTCATGTGTCCACCATATTTAAATAGAAACAGTGCATGAACACACCTACTAATCATAAAACACCAACAATCAACAGATACATCCTCTTATGGAACTACCAACCATAACGAATAATTACTAAAAATTAGTGTCACATTGTTAAATACATGAAACCATAAATTAATATATATATATATATAACTCATATATATGTCACCACATGTCATTCAATCATTTATTATAAGGATATCCATAATAAATCACACCATATATGCTATATCATGTAATTTAGAATACTTAGTTGACACCCATTCCATATACGGAAAACCCACTATACCCTATTTTACATCACTAAATTCTTATATTGAAATCATATCCATATTATTTCACACATTTAAACTCACATAAGTATTTTCCAAAATTTCCTCAATATTAATGTGTTTGTGTCAAAAAATTAAAATCCTGAAGAGTGGTAATTTTTTCTCTCCAATAAAAATGTATTTTTATTCAACAAAAATATTAAAAACCATATTAAATCCATTTTTATTAATCATATTAAATTTGGATAATTAAAAAATTCATATCCATGGAAAAAAATATTTAAAAAATAATCCTAAAAAATTGTGATAGAAATGTAATGAAATTTCACAAATACTTGTTTTGAAAAATAATTTCTTCTGAAACGATATCAATTCATTTAAAATTATCTTTTTCCATATTTCATTATATTTTAAACCATCCAATAACATGTTTTACATAAACTCTATTCTATAACACATATTTCTTTCCCAAAAATAATCATTTTCTCATGGATATAAAATATCAAAAACTATTTCCCAATGGTAACTAAATAAGCACATGAAGCTACCAAATAACCCCTATAATCCTTATTAAACATTTAACATCTACTAATTTTCTTAGACAACATTGAATATTTATTCATTTTTTTTATTTATTATTGGATATTATCAATGGAACATATCAGAAAATTCCATATACATGTGCCTCTAATATTCAATAGAATTATACTACCATGATTCAGGAAATATGAAATTAGATCCCTTAAAATACCTATAATATACACCAATTTCATTCCCATATCAAGATTATTAGTCTAGAGAAACTCTCCCCTAAGAGTGGTTATTCCCAAAGTAATACATCTCCTTGAAAGATGGGTTTTAGCACTAATCATACTATCTAGGAATGTCCGAGGTCCACCTACTATGTCCCAATATTCTATCCCCACCATTAACTAACACTATATAGAAACATTATCCAATACCGTTTTAAAAATTTTCAACCCAGTTTAACTTAATTTTAAATTAATATGAACATCAATAGAAATAATGTGTGTCTCCCCATATGTCAGAGGTTGTTGACTAGTTTCTAGTGTCTTAAAAAATTCTGGAGACTATTCCCTCAAGAAAAAAAATTAAAGGACCCACCCAAATTTATACTAAATTTGGAAACACAAATAAATATAAAAAATATTATCAAAACATTTGAAAAATACCAAGATCTATAAAATAAACCAATAGTATATCATATAAAAATACTGTCTATATGTGATTAAAACATACAAAAAGTAGTAAAATGATATAAATTATTCAAATAAAAAAATAATATACAATTATTCCCATGGATTATATATATATATAGTATAATAAATTATATAAAGTACATAATTCCTATCCCAAAAGAAAAGACTAATTTGTATAATCATTAAGCTCAGAAACAGAAATCATCCTGAGGCATATATCCCTATATATATCAAAAAACATTACCATCCATGATTTATAAGGTCTATCCACATACATTGAATCCCACGTAATGTATATGGGTATGTGTTCAGTCTAATGACATAGGAGGATTCTTTCACTCAACTCAAATAACTATGTGATATTGATCTGGAGTATTCATGTGAAAGTAGATTGTTAGCGAAAATCATCCAACCAAGTATCATAAACCTTCATTCTATTAGATAACTTCTTATTTAGGTACATCCCTCTTTGACTATTTCTTTTAAGACTTAGTAGTCATGTCTTGTTTGGATAGAGAGAGGCTTTGTAGGGGTAAACGACATAAATTCTGGGGATGTATGTTTTTTTATATTAAGATATTCTAGGTATAAATAGGCCTACTGTTAACATGTGTTATTGGTAATTTAAGAAGCGTTAAATGTGCATAGGATTTTATAAGGAAACTAGGCTATAAAATATTCTATAGAAAAATTATGCCTAATGTAACTATAATATAAATCATGTTCTTTTTTTCCATACACAATTCAAGAAAAAATGCATTCCATAAACTAATGCCCAACATGAAAATATTACACATCATGTAGTTTTATTACAAATCAAATAATTTTTAATTATAATAGATAATAATACGAGGTGAAGGGTTTTTCTGCATATTCCAGTAAAATTATTTTTAGGACATGTAAATATATTACATGATTTGTAATTCACTAATGTACTATATTAATTTACTATGTGGGGATGATTTTTTAATTCCCCATGTCTATCTTTTCATATCTTGACTTAGGGTGACCTACCAGGTTATTTTAGTGTGAAAACCATCCTTCTCGACATAATTATTTTGTGATCAATCTCAAGTATGAGGTTTTGGTGAGATTTTGTATTATCTCATGTGTTTCTCAAAACATTGTACTGTAATAAGATGAACATATGTGTTTCTGGTTTTGATCATGATCATTTTTGATCTGGGATCATTATTTTTATCATCCACACCTTCATCCTAATGGGAGTTTTCTATTTCAAACATTGTATGATCAGTAGTTAATGGAGGGGGTTATAAAACAAAACCGTAGGGTCTGATGATTTCCATTTATGTTAAATATTAATAATGAATCCAATATAACATTTCGAGAATAAATTTAAATAATGAAATCAATTATTCCTTGGAGTCCATTTTGTTCCAATTATGTATTGAACTAGATCATTGCAGTTGTTCGAGTTTCAAAACCCTTGAATATAAATGAATTATGTTATACCATAAATTGGGTATAACATGAAATAGATTGCAGGATATTTCTTAAAATATATTCCCCATAACTTGGTTTACTAATTAAGATATGTAGAATATTATTGGTTATGAACAATTGATATATAAAATGTGTAATAGAAAGATAAATGACACTTTTAAAAACTAACCATTGATACATAGGTTGTGAAATTATGATATCCTTATTTACATAGCTTGTGTAGTAATTAATTGTTTTAATTCTTATATAGTGGGAAAGGATTAGTGACTCTTGTTTTAATGATTACTTAGTGGGAATTTCTTAGTGAGTCATGTTGTAATGCTTATATAGAATGATTACCCTAGTCACTCTTGATGTAATGCCTAAATAGTGTTCTTGGCCTACTGTCTCATACAGAAATGATTTTATAGAAGTATTGATCTAATGAAACATGTTCAAATGCCTATATAGTGGTATATTCCTAGTTGACATTTTTAAATGATTATATAGTGAGAATGACCAATATTTTTGTGAATTATACCTTGGTCACAATGTTATGGTAGACATGGTTATAATCCATCATCAGAGATATTTTGGCATGGTGTCGATGATGGTTATGAATTACCATTGTTATATGGTTATGGTTATAATGGTTGTGAGAAATGATCAGATACATTCCTCCATGGAGAAGAAGTAGGATGATTTATTATTAATTTAATTATTTAATATAATAAGACATCATTTTATTTCATTATAGAATACACATATTATCAAACTAGTTATATTTATATATGGTGGTGTTTACCTACGATGTTTTACTTAAAAAAAATTCAATATGATGTTTGGATCATATAGGAACCCTTTTATTTTATATATAACATTTCATGATTTTTTTCATTATTATAAATCAGGGTATAAGACAAGGATCATAAATTTTAGTGTCTCAGATTACTAGGTAGATAAAAATGATAACATTAAACTAATAAAACATTCTTATTTAATATTCATAATGAAATCCTAACTTATTTTGAGTAATTACATCTGCATTGGGTACCCTATGGATAAAATGAACGAAGGAATGAGCTAATATCCCATGAAGGAAATAAATATATGAATATGTATTTAGCACAAGCGTTAATGATCATTACAAGATGATATAAATTAGCATTTAGAATACAAACATGGAATCATGCAATAATGATTTAATAGTAATGTTTATGAAACATAAATAATGACTATATCATGATTCATGTATCATTTCACATAGAGGATCACAAGTCAAGGTTAACCCCCAAGACTGTTGCACACAGTTGCATGATTCATGAAAAACTGCCAAGATTATTTCACATAATGTCTCATGAGACTACACATTACCCACCACATTGAAGCCCTATATGGTTGCACACATAATAAAATGATCAATAATATTCCTTCCACATAAATAATAATACATAATCAATCATATATAATTATAAAGAAATCCATGGAGGGAAATGTGTATCACATTCATGTCATAAATAAAAATGAATTGGTGTCTCCTAAAATTATTCATGAGAGAATATAATTAAAAAAACAAGGACATTACTAAGGTAAAATATTCATATTTAATGGTAAGTGTTTTTAAATATATGTTCCAACTTGTAAGAATACATTTTTTGGGAGCGATTTCATGAAAAATATTAAAGATAATTTCAATTCATAAAAGAAATAATATTTTAAATAAAACTAAAAGTTCACAAGAATGTTATCATAATAAATATAATGATTTTATAAACAAAATTGTCTCTTAAAACAAATGGTTGATCTCACATGAAGTTGTGTAAAATTTTAGAAGTTCCCTTAAAAAAATTTTGCTTATTGGAAAGTATCGAGGAGGGAAGCACTTAAAATAATGTAAATCCCAAGAAGTTAATGGGGTATGGATCGTGAATCATTATTTTGGATCCTATTTACTTAATTTAAAATTTTAAATGAATAGAAAATACAACTTCATTTAGGGATCAAAGAAAGATATAACAACTAGATTGAATAAATGAAGTTCAAGTTGAATCCCATACAGAATGTCTCAATGGTATCAGGTTAACTTAATATGTATTAATTAGAGATAAATGGTTTTATAACATTTTATAAATAATTAGGGTAGTATTTTTTATGTGAGGGAACATACCCCAAAATTAGAAATTATACTTATATGTTATTAACATAGAGGTCATTCTTGAATAAATGTGAAATAGAGGGATTCCCTTACCTTAGGCCAAATAGTGTTCTCCACTTAATATTAATGACCTGAATAATAAAATTTGATTAATTAAATAATAATTCCAGAACCTTTTATATATGTACATGATTTAGTACAACCATTTTGAGTTCATTCATAACATTTTTGATTGGTTATGTGATTCAATTTGATTTTTTGAGTCTGTTTGTTTCCTTGGTTTTAATGATCAGTTCAAATAAATTCATGTTCGGAGAATCATGTAAAATGGGAATGGTTGTAAAGAATTTATGTTATATTATATTATTTAACATCCTTAGTTTTACATGTTTGTAAATTTTATTTTGTTATTATGGTGATAATTAATCACTATATAAATATTTAGTGATAACCTTTTTGGTTAAATGGTGGATTTGTCTACAAGGAACATGTTTGTATTTTAAATTAAAACCATGTGTACCAAAGGATTCAAGAACCATATATGAGACATAGTACATATATTATGTTCTGTTTCATCCATGAATTTTTTTTCATGGCCATAATTTAATATGGTTACGTAAATTGAAAAGGCATCGTCCTTGAATGTGGTAAATTAGTACATCTCAGATAGTGTTTTTACTTTTTGTATAAATAAATGGGAGAGAAGTGATGATGAATAATTATTCCTTTATCATGAAACCATTGTATTACAAATATGGTACTGAATTCATCATTACATTTGTATGAAATAAGGTAAGGAATGAAAAATTAAATAAATGAACTTGAAAATAAAAGAAAATGTGAGATATCCCTTACAAAAATGCAGCTACCTATCAACACTGCATAAAATTTCATAAAATATTATGATGAGATAAAAAATGGGTCTCTTCAAATTTTTACATAATATATACATCATTTGGGGTATTAAATGATATATTATAAAATGATCCAATAGATACTAAAAATAAAATATAAAATGAAATATTGAAAAATAGAAGGGATGTAGATTCTCTTACCTTGTAGAGTAACTCCTAAAACAAGAAGTATGGGACCTGGGGTGCTTTAAGAATCCGTTGATAGACGTGTATGGAGGTAAAACTACATTATATTCTAGGATGATGGATTTTTAATTATTTAAAATGAATGAAATAGTGGGTATTTATAATAAAAAGTGACTGTTTTTTATTAATTTCAAATGACACATCATTAGTGGTTTTTGAAAAACCATTGGATTCCCCATGTAATTTTCTAATGGAATTATCCTCCAGGGACACCTAATAAAATATATTATTTTAAAAAACTCTACCAGGATTTTATATTAGTTATTACATCATTATGATGTCATTAAACATATGGTAAACTCAAAACTGTATTTTTAGAATTCATAAATAATTCATGTATTTTAGAAAAATCCCAAAAATTCACCCTTACATTTTTTTAACATGTAGAAATAAAAAAATGAAATAATATTTTTGGAAAATATTTATAAACATAATTTGATTTTTATTTTTATATTATTTTATAATTTATTTGAAAAATACAACATTAAAACTATAACTTGTTTTATAACACATTGAAAAATTAATCATGTTCCTATATAAATTTCTTATAACCATAAGACAATAAAGTAACAATTTATGAATAAATTTTTTGATAATAAATTCCCATTTTATATTATTATATTAATGAAAAAAATTTATATAAAAAATTTATGATATACAAAAATAACAATACCTAAACTATTATAGTTGTTTCACTTTTAAGAAGTCTAAATTCTATTTATACATTCATGGGTGATGTATATATTTTTTGACCAATTTTATTTTCATTAATATTCATTAATATTCATAAAGGAATGTTAATATTCATAAGATTATGTTACAATTCATCAGAAAACAAGTTTTTCTTATCAGACTCTAAATAACTTATTAGACGCAACCGTGCATGTCAGTTTTTCAATAATCAAAGCACAGAATTGGAAATATTATGATTAATGGTCACATAGTACATATTAGTTCATTGGGATATAATTTAATGTAATTATATGACCTAATTATAACATAATAATTTCCCTTGATAACAAATTTGGTCGTTACATTATTCCCCCATTATGAGACTTCACCCTCGAAATTTCGTTTTGCATTCTAAGACTTAAACATGTGGTGGTACTTTTCCTTCATTGCCTCCTCTGGTTCCCATCTTGCCTCTTCGTACATATGGTTATAACACAGTACTTTGAATATATGAGTATTATTGTTATGTAGATCATTATCTCTACAATCCAAGATCTTCACTGGATTCTCCTCTTAAGAAAGATCATTCACCAACTATACCTCCTGTGAAGAGAGTTCTTGTGAAGGGTTTGGAATTTACTTCCTTAAGAGGGATATAATAAATACATCATGAAATTTGTACATTATAGGTGGATTTTCTAGTCAATAGGTCACAACCACGACACGATAAAGAATATCGAAGGGGTTGATGTTCCTTGGAATTATCTTTCCTTTCTTCCCAAACCCCGTTACATTCTTCCATGGAGATATGCATTCAAATACCATTTCTCAAACATTGATCTCAATGCCTCATTGAATATTTTCTTGTATAACTATTCTATCAACATTAGTCTTTTTTGATGTGATGCTGAATGGTTTTCACCTTATCCCCCATTTCATCGACCATTTCATGTCTTACTAGCATATGCTCACCGATTTCATTGCAATATGCCAGTGCTCTCTATATTTTATTATAAATGGCATCATATGGTGACATTTGGATGCTCGAGTGGAAAATTTTGTTGTAAGAGAACTCAACTAGTGGAATATTTTGGTCCCATCTTCATTTAATGTTCATAGAACATTATCTCAACATATCCTCTAGTGTCTGAATAGTTTTCTCGGATTTTCCATCACTTTGGTGATGATAGGCCACACTAACGATCATTTATTTTATTAGAGCATGTAGGAGACTTTTCGAGAACGTCGAGGTGAATCTTCGAACTCAATTGGATAAAATAGATAGTGTTACTACATGAAGCCTTAAAACATCATCGATATACATCCATGGAATTTGATCTACTGTTAATTCTTCTCAAATAGTGATAATGTGAGTAGTATTTGTATGATTATCCACAAGGACACATATTGTATTTCTTCAACTAGATGTCCTTGTAAGTATAGTGAAAAATTCCATGGTGATGTTATCCCACATCGTTGTTGGTATACATAGGGGTTGCATCATTCTCTTATACTTTATTCATTCAGACTTCACATGTTGACATTCCTAGAACATTGATGTATAATCAGCAATCTCATGCTTTATATTGTCCCATGAATTATGCTCTCAGAGATCTTGATATATCCTTGTGCTCTTTGGGTGGATATAGAAGGTTGAGCTATTTGCATCATTCAAAATTTTCTTTTTTATCATTGGATTGAATGTTACACATAATCATGACCCAAATCATATAACTCCTTCCTCATCAATCACATACTCAAAGGAATTCTGATTTCTATAGGATTGCACCATTTTTATAATTTCCACATCTTTACGTTGAGAATAATTTATTTTATTCACCAGGGATGGTTGAGAAATCATTTGATAAAGGATTAATTATGTTCTCCCATTAATGATTCCCATTCAATTCCTCTAAAAATCTATGATGATTGGATCCTTTCCAATTCTCATAATTGATAAATATGAATGATCTTTTCTACTTGGAGCATCCACCACCTTTTTTACCTTACTGGGATTGTAGTGTATCAAGAAGTCATAATCCATAATGAGCTCTATCTATCTTTGTTTGGTGAATATTAATATAATTTTGTGTCAATATAAATTTGATACTCTTATGATCAGTATATATCTCACACTTCTCTTGATAGAGGTAATGTCACATGATTTTTAATGCAAAGATCACATCCACCAACTGTATATCATGCATAGGATAGTTTTGCTCATGTATTTTCAGTTGTCATTAGGGGTATCCTATTACTTTTTTATGTTTCATCAGCACACAACATAATCCATACTTTAAAGTATCTCTATAGACCATACATATTTCTCTACATTCTAGGAGTTTGAGTACTGAGGTAGTTATTAGACTCCATTTCAACTACTTAAAATAATCTTCACATACCTATGTCGAGACAAAGATTACTCCCATCCACGTATTCTTGGTCCTTGGGTTTGAAAATAATGATTTTTTTTAAAAAAAATCAACGATAATAACAAGCTAAGCCCAAAATAATGTGCATCTCCATTACAGATGTTGGCCTAGGACACTCTTCAATTTCCTTCGTCTTGGAAGAGTCCCCAAATATCCCATTATTGGTGATATCATGACCCATGAATGATAATTCCTATATCCATAAGTCACATTTACTGTACATGACATATAAAATTTCCCTTTGCAATGTCTTTAACGCATTATTAAAATGCATCAAATGTTACTCCTTTCCCATGGAATATATCACAATATCATCAATAATGACCACCACAAATTTTTTGAGGTAATCTATAAAGACACTATTTATTAAATCCGTGAAAAGTTCGGGATAATTAGGGAGTTTACAGGGAATAACTATGAACTCATAGAGTCCATAAATCATTTTAAAGGTAGTCATGTGAATATCTTCCTTTAAGCCATTAATTGGTGATATCTTGACTGAATGTCCACCTTAGGGAAATAACTATCCCCAAAAAGATTTTAAAAAAATTCATATATCTGTTGTTGGGGATACTTGTTCTTTATTGTGATTTTATTGTTCTCATGATAATCAATTTAGAGGCATATTGACCCATCCTTCTTCTGAAAGAAGAGGACTAGCACACCCCAAGGTGGAGCACTCAGGCATATAAAACCCTTGTCATGATTTTCTTATAACTACTTCTTCATATCTTCGAGATATATAGTTTCCATTAAATAAGTTGTCATTGATATAGGTAGTGATCCAGGAATAATATCAATTGTGAACTAAAAATCTCGACCTAGAGTAAAACTAGTAAACTCTTTGGAAAATTCATTAGTGTAATCCCTCATGAAAGGCATATCATCGAGTGAGATTCTCTCCATTGTCTCAACAATTTATGCTAGATATTATTTCTCATAAATAATTAATATCCACACTTGAGACATGGATTATAAAAGAGATTCATCTTCCTCCTTAAACCTGTAATGAATTATAGGATTCCTCGGGAAGTAAAGAGTGACATCCCTTTCCTGATAGTTGAGGTTTTCTTTTTCATAAATATAACCAATCCATGCCGAAGATAACTCCAAACTCCTCTAATGGAAGTATGAAAAGATTGTATGGGGGTTGAGCCCAAATAAATTAACCAGGGAGGAGTTATAAACCACAAGTGAAAGAATTTTCCCATTATCTATTCTCACAGAAAACATATCCTAAAAAATTTTAGGTGGTGTTTAAATACTTCTACAAAACATGAAATATACAAAAGAATGATTAGAACCAGACTCAAATAGCACATTCTCAATTATTGAATGAATAACCAGCATACTAATCACCACATGGTTTTATAGCTCCACCTTAGGAGTAGTGACAACATAATATCTTACTTTTTTATCTTGGAGTTTGTTGTTGATTTCTTCCAACAACCATTGGCTTAGGGAAATTGTTCATATAATTCCCGTGTTCCTTGATGTTTTAACACTCCACCACTGGCTGAGCATATAACTAAACCATACATTCATTTATCACATTAGTGGGATTTTTCATATATCATTAGCAATTTTTGTCATGATTTCCCATATATCTTCATTTGATGCAATTACTGGTTCTCTTTAGATAGTTCCATGGATGCTTCTTCTGAAATGTTTTTCACGTGGGATGATCAGAATTATTTCCATCATGGATTTAATTTTGTATCCACCCAAATTGGATTCCATTTTCCAATTTCATTCACTAGGCCCACGATACCACTAGGAGGATTTGATTTCCATTTCAACCTTAAGGGAACAACAAATAATCTTCTTAGAGCGGTTGAAGTCTTGAATCATCATTACTATTTGTTGAAACGAATTTAGTCCATGAAATAAGAGATCATAATTTATTTCAGGGTTCATGAAAAGGCAATAAAAATACCATGCATGCCTCATAATGTTCTCTTCATACACCATAATGTACTCATATTCCTTATGCATGAGTCTGAAGAACTCTCTTTCCATCATGAGATAGAGGGTTCAAGTAAAATATATATTGAAAAAAAAATCTCTTTAATTCATACCATTCCATGGAATATTTTTTATTATGAGGATTTTTATTCTTCTTTAGTGTCCACCACTAATCAACATCACCATAAAAACAATATACCTTCGGATCAACATTATCATCTTCTATGAACTAGTTTATAGACAATATTTTTTAAATGAAGTTAATACACTATTTCTCGAGGAGGGGATCAAATGACCCACTAATAATGGGATGACTTTTCTCAAAATAGATTCAATGTAATCTTTCCCTTTCCTTGGAGGAGGAGGGTTTTCCACAAGATTTTTGTTATTAATCATAACTTTATCCAACCGATCATGTATTATCATGATGTTTGGAGCACTGGTTCCCTTTATATTAGGCATATAATTTTTAAAATCATCACATTCCCTATCACATTTCAAATTTTCTTCTATTAAACGATATTAGATAATAAAATAGTTTAAAATTATGGGTCTTGAATACTTATCTATTAAGCATAAAAAGAAAACATTGAACTTAAGAGGATAAACATGTAAGTGTGAAGTATATCCTAACATGTGATTCCATATACATCAATCTAGGTTATCCTTGATCTATTTCATAACATATATTATTGTGGGTTTTTTCATTCTCATGGTAATGATTTGTACGATGATTATGAATTTACCAAAGTATATCCCTCAAGATTGTCAACCCCAGAGTTTAGCATGGCCAGTTGTTGTGTACCAGGATACCCGGGTCAGACCTGAAACTATTTATAGATGTCTCCACTCTTAGGTACATATATTCCTGATCCACCTCTAACTATATTTATATAGAAATGGATGTATTTTCATGATTATCCACTTACTCTATACTCACCAAAATATAGGGATGTTTTCTTATACGTAGTCTCATCCTTAAGGTTCTCACAATGGTGCTTTATTCTTAATCTCCCAAAATAACTAGGTTATCCTCTAATACCAACTATACTGAAAAAAATACTTCTATATATAACATTACATGATTTTAACCATAATTCTTCGTCACGGTACAAGTCAATTCTTGTAAAGTCTAATGTCTTGGAAGACTTTTTACATAAAACTGAAGACATGGAACTAATAAAACACATTTTTTTAATAATTACAAAGAGCTAATAACATATTATGAGCCATTACATTTGCTTAGGGTAGCTTGGGGATCACATGAATGAAGTGATGAGCTAAAATCCAAGAATGGAAATAAATATAAGAATATGGATTTAGCACAAGGGTTAGAGATCAAGAAATTCAGATATAAAATGGAATATAGAATAAAAAATGGGATCATACAACAATGATTTCATCGTAATTTGTCTGAATAACAAATCATTAATTTATCACAAGTCAAGGATCATTTCATATAGAGAATATCAATTCATGGTTAACCACAATGACCATTCCACATGGTAGCACGAGTCAAGGATAACCGCCAAAATGTTGCTCATAACGTCTTATGAGACTAAACATTACCCGATGAATTGTAGCATCGTCTCGTAAAATCCATCTTAAAATGTTAATTAATATTATTTTAAGATAAATAATCATACATAATCAATCATACATAAACATATGTAAACCCATAAAGAGTAATGGGTATCAAATTTCTGTCATAAAGCATAAAGAATGGGCGTATCATAAAAGTGTTCTTGATAAAAAATAATTAAAATATGCACAAAAAATAATAAGGTAAAATAATAATATATAATGATATGTTATTTCAAATAGAAGTGACAACATTTAAGAAGAGTATTTTAGAAATTCTTTTCATTAAAAAAATTTAGAGCAGTTTTATTGAAAATATTAAAGAGAATTTAAAATAAAAAAGGAATAATCATTTATATAAAACCAAAAGTGAAATAATGGTTTCCTTAATAAAAATATTTATTTTATAAAAAAATTTGGTGAAAAATATTATTGAGTTCACGTGAAATTGGTTAAAAATTTGGAATTTTCCTTAAAACAAGTTTTCTTATTGGGAACAATCGAGGATGGAAACACTTAAAAGCATGTATATCCTCAAAAGTGAATGAGTGGTGGATATTGAATCCTGAGATTATATAATATAAAAAAAATAGATGTTGTACAAAAAAATATATGACAACTTCTTTTGGGTAAAAATAAAGACAGAGAAACCCAAAGAATAAAGGCAGCTCAAGTAGAATCCCATACCGAATATCGGCATGGTATAATGTGTAATTAGGAGGAATTAATGAGAGATAAAGTGGTTACACATATTTTATACATCATGTCATAACTATGAAGAAGTTGAGATATCATACCGTATCATTTTGAAATATATATATAATTTAATAACATAGAGGACATTCTAGAATAAAAGTGAAATAGAGGGAATCCATTACTATAAGTATGATGGTGTTCTCCCCATGATATTAAGGACTTGAATAATCAAATTAGATTTATTAGATTATAATTTCTTAACCTCTTATATATGTAAATGATTTATTACAACAATTTTTATTTCATTTATAACCTTTATTATTGGTTATGATGTTTAATTTCATTTTTCGGGTCTGTTTGTTTCCTTGGTTTTAATGATCAGTTCACTCATATTCATGTTTGTAAAATCATGGAAAATGGGTGTGGTTGTCCAGAACATGAGTTCTATTATACAATTGAACATTTTTATGTTTACATTGCTTTAAATTTCATTTTTTACTTGTATAGAAGATTAATAATTAAGTAAAACATTAGTGATAACCTTTTGGGTTAAATGGTGGTTTTTGTCCTCAAGGAACATATTTGTTTTATATATAAAATCCATGTGTATAAAAGAATTGTATAAGCATTGATGAAACAGAATACATATATTATAGTCTGGTTCAAACATGAAAATGGTTTAATTACCATTTTTGAAGATGGTAATGGAAACTGAAAACCCATTTTCCTTGAAGGTGGTAAATTTGTACATCTTGGATGGTGCTTTCAATTTTAGTATAAAAGAATGGGAAATGAGAGATGAGAAGAAATATTATTTTATAATGAAAAATTTCTAGTACATTTAAGGTATTGAATACATCAATTTTTTTTTATGAAATATGGTGATGATATAAATAGAAAAGAAATGAACATGAAAATAAATGAAAAGTTGAGAGATCGCTTACGAAAATCTAGTTGCCTAATGACATCGCATAAAATCTCATAAAATATGAGGATGAGAGAAAAATGGGTCTGTAAAAATGATTACATAATATGTAAAGTAAAGGGGATATTAAATGATATATACCAACGCAATCCAATTGAAATTAGAAATAAAACAAAAAATGAATGCTTGAAAAATAAAGGGGAGGAAGATTCCCTCACCTTTTGGAGTAACACCTAAAACATGAAGGTTGGGACCTTGTGGGATTTGGGACACCATAAGAGGACTCCTCAGGAGGTAAGAATACTTGATCATTGAAAATGGTGAATATGTAATGAAGGAAAACCATGGAATGGGGGTGCATTTATATTAAAAATAGATATAATGTTTTATAATTTTCAAATGACACCTCATTAGTGGTTTTTGAAAAACCATGGGCTCCACCATGATATATTCATATAATATTAGACACATGGGACACTTTGTATCATATATTATTATACCCAAGTAAACCATAATTTTATATTAATTATTACATAATTATTATGTCATTAAACATACAAAAAACTCAAAATTGTATTTTTACTATTCACGAAAAATTCAAGTATTTCAGAAAAAGCACAAAAATTCACCCATACGATTTTTCAACATGTAGAATTTAAAAATGAAATATGTAATGACACAACACTAATTAATTAAATTTTATCTTGATTAAATTAAAATTGTTATTATGTAAAAAGGTTATGTAAAACATATGCACTTCCTTGGTTTTATGTTTTTGGATTTTAAATTACCGTTATGAATTGTGACTATTGCTAATCTAGTAGTTGAACAATGATCACATGATTAGTATAAATACAGGGATTAAACATATGAAATTTACTCAGACAAAGGATGTGATAGACTCATCCAATAGACATTCCACTTATGAAGACCATTTTTCGGTGGTTGAAATTGAGTTGGTATCATTGGGATTTTCTCTATCCCATACCCAAGACAAGCTTCAATACGTTAAGCTCCAGTGGAACTGCCTATAAGATAAGTGGATGTTTATAGATATTATCACTGAAGAGATGTTATCCGAGGCACCCCAAATGTTTGTAACCATCGTGTACCTTACCCTAAGGTCTTATGTGAGTGTTTTAAGGGGTTATATAACAAGACACTAGCATTATGACTATGTACATTATTTTTGTATAAATAATATACATTCATTTTTTTATTGTTACTGTTTAATGTTTTTTAATGAAAAAATAGTATTTTTATTTTATATTAAAAAATGTAATATATTTTTAAAAAAATGGGGTTTTAAATTGAATAATATTTTAATAAAATATTTTTATTAATAAATTAGTTTTTATTAAATATAAATGATCTTATAATTTTTATGAATACAATGGTAATGTTTATTAAGGTTTCAAATCATTTTTTGTCAAATCACCAGAATTCTTGATAAATGTCGTTTTGTATTATAAAATATAAAATTAAAATATTTATAAAAAATTTTAGATTAAATTAATATTATTTTTTGAATCAATACGTCAAAATTATCCAATAGTGATTTTTTCATAATTTTCTGAGATAGTTGAGTTTTTTAGTAAAAAAATTAAATACTGTTTAATTATATAATCTTTATTATGACATCATAATGACCCAATATAGATGAAATAATATAATATAAACACTATTTCCGTCCATTATATCTTTTAACATTCAATTATTGTGATTTTAGGTTTATTTTATTAATTTTACAAATCTTTCATGGACCCCCAAATACATATAAAACCTTTATTTTTTAAATTGATTTCCTTGGGGGTGCAACTAAACTCTACAGAATCAACAATATTATTTTATGAATTTATGCCATTGGACATATAAAATATTGTTTTCCACTCTCGTTTTAAAAAAACCATCGGCAATAACCATGGGCTGGACTGTGGTTTCGATTAATTTAATGTTTCGTGTCCCAAACCTAAATAATAAACAATTCAATATTTTTTTCCGTTATATAGATAGCCAACTCCAACTTACTCTTCACTCAAAGCCTTTTAATTTAGTCCATCCTCTAACATCGTCTCTCTATAATCCGCCCAAGGAACCCAAAGCTCCCATGAAAACTCTCCCAAGCCTCTCTTATGACATTGGGATCACACTTCCATGTAATGGATTTCTTCCTTTCTAAAATTTTCCCATGTTTCATTATATTGTTATATCTTTTTGATTTCAATTAAAAATCTTGGGGTATGATTTCACACAACCCCCATACTTCCCTCCTTATATATTAATTTCTGATAGACCTCTTTCTCTCTCATTTATGCCTCCCTTGTTCACTTATTACCATGCCGAAATTCTGAAAGGAATTTCTCCCTCATCATTTACATTCAATACATATTTTATATTATGCATCCAAAATTCATTACATATGTTGGTATATTATATACCATGATCCCCATACTTTCCATCTAATGTATAAATTCTGAGATACACCTTTAACTCTTATCAACCCATTTTACGAATTAATTTTTGACGTCGTTGTGCTACCGAAATAACACCAAAATTTCCATTCCAAAATCGTAGTGTTTTTAATACCGTACCCACTCCTCTATCAAGGGTATTCACCTTTTTTCACAAGTACTTGTTGTTTGAGGACATAAATTTGTTTATTTCACATCTCTTATTCATGGAATGAATTATAATGTTAATGAATTCATGTTGTATGATCTATGTGGAACACTTATGCATGAAATGAAATGATTACGAAGAGTGAACCCTAATAGCAATATAATGCATTGTGTAATGTAACGTATCATGATATGTCATTTTAAATGAGATTTGACTCATGATAATTCATGTTCCATGTGGTTTTACTCGTTCTTCATGTTCAATGAGGGTTTACTCATGCTCCCTATGCAATGAGCCTTGGATCTTGCTAATATCATGTAAAATGTTGTTTCTACATCTCCATGTTATAATTATCTTTCTTTATCATGATTCATCATGATTTTATGTTCATGTTTCTCTTATTCCTCATTTTTATTACTAATTACTATAATGTATTGTATTCCTCATGTTATGCCATGTTTATTCCATTACTGGGCTTTATAGCTCACACTTTTCGTATGCATGCCCTCAGATTATCCCATGCAATTCTATGTACAAGGGAATATAGTGGTCATGTAAAGGTTGTTTTCAATAATATGTTGAGTTTTATGTTTTATGTGGGTTTTTATTGTTTATATGCCCCAAAGACACTATACCTCTTGATCTTCTATATTGTATCTAGTGAATGTTTTATTTAATAAATAATGATTATGTGTGTAATAAAGAGATGGGGATTCATAGTCGGTATATGTGGATAGGTTTAGTTATTTTTGGGATTATTATTAGAAAAAACAAGTGAAAGAATTATAGACAAGGATTAGTATAATAAAAAAATCACTAAATTGTGGTGGGTAATGAGTAAGTGATTTGTCAAACAAAAACATCCCATTCTGAATATGAGTAGGTAGAGGCATCTTTGGAACAACTGTACCTAGGAGTGAAAAAATAGAAAAGTAGTTTAAGGCTTGACCCAATGAATCCCGGTACATGATGACGGGCCTTTATGCAGTCTTGGTTATGAAACTCCCAGGGTATATTATTAGGTAAATTCAAAACCATAATATGAACCATTATTAATAAAATAAAAAATCCCCTAAGAATATATGTTAGACGATATATCATGGATTATATATATTGAATCCTATAGATTCATAAGTTAAGAAATAAATGTTATTTATAAGTAATATGTTTTATCCCTCGATTATCCTTCATGTGCTATACCGAACATTCCTTTTATTCCATCCAATGGCTGGTAATATGAGGACTCCGGCTAACAACCGATGTGAAGATAAATGTGATGATTGTTCTCATGTGATTAAAAATCCAATGGGAGCAGGAATCGAGAACATTATAAAGATAATCTATCAGTTAACTTAATCATTGAATAGAAACATGGGTTAAGGGGAACTTTCAACCCCCTGCTCCCTCTAAGAAAGAACAAGTCTCTCTCAAGAGCTTCATGAGACAAATTCCTCCTACTATTAATGGATTATATGATCCCTCAATCACCAAACAATGGATGTACTCCATTGAAAATATCAATGTCATCCTTCAATGTTCTGTACTAGAGAAGGTACTTCTGGCTGCTTATTGTATAGAGTGCGAATCCGATCAATTGTGGAAATTGATCTAAAATATAAAGCATCAGGTGGAGATATAGGTGTTGGAATGAAAGGATTTCCAAAAGATTTTTTCTGATAAATATTATTCACACACCCTCCAGCTTAAGATAGAAGGATACTTCTTTTTCCTAAAGAAAATAGATGACAAATCAATCAATGCGTATGATGAAAACATCAAAAGGCTTGTATGATACGCCTCCAACTTTTTCATTACCCCCAAATACAAGTTTGAACACTTCTTTAGTGGGATAGAACCTAGCATATGGAAAGCCATGATGATTCATGACTTCGACAACAATGAAGAAATATTCTGATGCACCCTCAAGGTAAAAATAGAGATCGATGATTCTCAGGGGTATCATGGGGATTAAAAGCATAAGGTGTACATCAATTCTGGTAGTCCCATGGATAAATCCAATGGTTCAAAAACAATCTAGCACCCAAATTGCCAATGGTGCAGAAAAAATCACACTAGATATTTCCTGAAGGGGACAAAGAAATGCTTTAGTTTTGAAAGAGAAGGGAAACTATATGTTAACTACTGACAAGAAAAACTTGTGGATGTGATAGAGGGGAAGAACGCCTCATTAGACTCTCAAAGAATTGTGCATTGCTTCAACTACAATGAAGAAAGGTATCTTGCAAATTAGTTCCCTATTCCAAGGGTTTTCAGAATCAACCAACAAACTCTACGGATGCAAGGGTGATATTTTTCCATCACTACGGTCGAAGTGATCCTCGACAACGATGTGGTAAAAGGTATGGTAGTTATTCATTCATGAATAGAGAATGTACTTTATGATTCTATTTCTACACATTCTTTTATTTCCAGAATGTTTGGTAGAACAATCCAAACACCACTAAATATCATCGAAGTGATGATGTCGGTGATTAGAAAAAATGGGGAAATCATTTCATTCTATGAATATAACTCCTTATTAGCTTCACTAGGTTAGATACCATGAGAGGGCAGTGAATCAGGGTATGGCAGACTAAAAAAACACCCCTATTGATCTTGATTCATTTTTAATAAATACTCTTTTATATCTCATTTCCATAGATCAGTATAAATATAAATTAAATCATGCACACGACACATCAATTTTAACATGGTTCACCCTCACTAGGATATGTATAAGGAGCATACACCAGCAATGTGCTGATGTATCAAATTTACTAAAAGTGCATTGATGCTTATAATGATTGAAGCAGACTCACCATCCCTTATAATTTACAACCTCTAGCTGTTTGAGAACTCACTACTCTCTCAACTGAAGTGAGCTCACTATTTCATCAGAAGATTCACTAAATGTTTGTAGACCCATAGGTATCTTCATTATCAAAAATGAATGCATCTTCTTCTTTATGTAGATGATCTGGAAAAGTTCTACATTAATCCACTATTGAATACAACATTACCACAGATTTCCAGGAAATATTATAACGTTCCAATATCCCTTGAATAACTTGTATGCTTCTCTTTTCCATACACACATCTCTAATGTTTGACGTGATTCTCTATGCTTTGGTGCATTTCTCCAAAACTGGCATGCAAGTTTCACCTAACCAATTGTGTGAAAACCCCTTATTCAACTCTGATATTGGGAGAATCACACCTTATTATTCCAAAACCAGCATTGGCGTTCAACTATCTATAGGTACACATCTTTTGAGTATCTGTATACTTTCATGACCAAACCACCAATTTCATGACCAAACTACATGCGTGTCTGGAGCTCTAATTTTCTCTAAATGTTAATCCATTTTATAAATTAGTAGAAGTGGGATTCTATTTATAGGAATTATTGATTCCCTGAACACTGGCAGGGAAAGTCACCTCCTGGTGCGCAAGTCCATCCGTGCAAGTCTCGGTCACCCAAGTCACATTGCGCTCCCAAGTCCAAACATGGGTGACCCTCTTTCCTTTTCCATATTTTGATGTTCTAATATTGAAAAACATGGTGCGTTAAACTTTACATGATTACAAGACACTGACTCTCAATTACCTTTTCCAATAATACTTTTCATCCTTTTTCGATTTTGAAGACCAAAAATTTGGCAAACACTAGAAAGCGGTGCCACCTTGTATCTGTTATTTTTGTACCTTCTCCAGATCATCAATTCATTTTTCAAGGTTCTTCAATCAATAATGTATTGATAAGAACATCTATTGATCTAAACATGTCACCATGAATACCACATTTATCAACATATTTGTACATCATGGTCTACTTTGTCAATAAAGACATCATGGAGACCGCTTTTTCAACAATCACAATCACAGAAAAATTGATTCAATGATACCTTGAGGGATATTTTACCAACACTCCTCCCTTATCATAATATGCAGATTGAACTTCTTGGAGAAGAACATAATACTCCCTCTAGTGGAATCTGATGCAATTCATGGCATGGATTGTCTTTCTCTATAAAGAGATAACATAAATTTCTATGAGAGGGAAATCACACTCCTTATGAAGAATGGAACACCTGATTCAATAAAAGTACAAAGAGGAAGATGAATCTTCTTTAGCACAATCATATCAAGTGTTGATATTACTTACCTATGAGAACAAATATCTAGCTTAGATTATTGAGTCCAAGAAGGAAAACATCTTTGATGACATGCCTATTGTGGGGGAATTTTCAGAGGAATTGTCTAGTCTTACACTTAGACGAGATGTTTAATTCTCAATTGATCTTATACGTAGGGAATTTCCAATATCCATGACTCTATATAGAATTCATGTTTTCAATATTGAGGATTTGGAGAAACAACAACATGAGAATCTGGATAAAGGGTTTTTACGCCTAAGTGCTTCACTATGCGGTGAACCAGTCCTCTTCATCAAGAAGAAGTATAGATCAATGTGACTTTTCATTGATTATTGTGAGATTAACAAAATCAAAATAATGAACTAGTATCATCTACCATGAATTAATGACTTTTTTGATGAGCTTTGTGGAGCACAATAATTATCCATGGTGGATTTGGAGTTGGGATATTTTCAAGTAAGGGTGAAGAAGGATGATATCCCCAAGACTGCTTTTCGTATAAGATACGGGAACTATGAATTTATAGTAGTACCTTTCGAAATCACTAATTCTCCAGAAATATTCATGGAATTGATGAATAGAGACTTTAGAGATTACCTCGACAAATTTGTGCTAGTATTTATAGAGGATGTTCTAATATACTCTAAAACCAAGGAGGATCATTAGGAACATCAAAGAACTATAATAGAGATCCTGAGAAAGGATAATCATTATGAAAAGTACATCTACAATGAGCTCAGGTTGAAGGAGGTATCGATCTTGGGTCATATCACTACAAGCAATGGGATATCTATGGAACCCTTGATGATAGCTATAATAGAGGAATGATTGAGGACAACATCAGAAACTGATATCTGTAGATTCATAGGGTTAGCTAGATATTATCACCGATTTTTGAGAAATTACTCACAATTTTAACCCTCTTCATATGCTAACTCAGAATGGAGTGATGCTTTCTTGGAGAGATGAATGTGATGAACGATTCAAGGAGTTGAAATGGTGGCTTGTCACTGTGCCCATGCTCACATTACCCATGAGTGGAGAAATTTTTGTGGTATTTAGTGATTCTTCAGTGAAGGTTCTTGTTTGTGTGTTGATGAAGAATGATAAAGTTATATCCTACACATCATGGAAGCTGAAATTCCTAGAGAAAAACTATCCCACACATGATCTGGAGTTCGCAGTTATGATCATTGCATTGAAAATATGGTGGAATTATCTCTATGGGGAGAAGTGTGAGATATATACTGATCTCAAGAGTCTCAAATATATATTCACACAAAAAGAGATTAATATTCTCCAAAGATGATGGATAGAACTCATCAATGATTCTGACTGCTCAATGTACTACAATCCCGGTATGGAAAACAAGGTGGAAGATGCTCTAACTAGAAAGGATATAGCATTATTATCAATGATGATAATCTAAAAGGATCCAATCATCTTAGATTTGCAGAGGATAGACATGGGAATCATTAAGGTAGGAAAATCATCAATACTTTCTCAAATTATTGCTCAACTATCCAACATGGAGAAAATAAAGGATGCTCAAACAAAGGATATGGAAATTCCAAAAAGGGTGGAAGCTATGAGAAATTAAAAATCCATAGAGTTTTGTGGTCGATAAGGATGGAATTGTGAGATTTGGGAAATAATTATGTGTACCATCTAATTTAGAGATAAAGAAGGTGCTTCTGAATGAAGCACATAGCTCATACTTCTCTATTCACCCTATGAGAAGAAAGGTGTATCGAGATCTCTTAGAAAACATTTGGTGGGACAATATGAAATGCGAGATTTCTCAATATACATCAAAGTGCCTAGTATGTCAGTAAGTGAAGGTTAAGAGGCAGAAGTCTAAGGGGATGATGAAACCACAACCCATACTAACATATATATGGGACAAAATTTCCATGGACTTTGTCACTGGACTTCCATGTAAATCCAGAGGAAACAATGTTATATGGGTCACTGTGAATCGTCTTACGAAGAAAGATAACATTATCGCGATTCAAGAGGACTTCTCAAAAGATCAAATTGCACATATTTACATCAATGAAGTGGTAAGGCTACATTGAGTAACAATATATATTGTATCTTTTCATGATCCTCGATTCACCTCGATGTTCTGGGAAAGACTTTAATATGCTCTAAACACCGAACTGAACTTCAGTACAACCTATCATCCTCAATCTGATATCCAATGTGAGTGATCTATTCAGAAACTAGAAGATATGTTATGATCATGTTCTATGTACATAAAAGGTTGATGGAACGAACATCTTCCCATAAATTCTCCAACAATAACAGTTTCCACTTGAGCATCCAAATGAAACCATATTAAGACCTTTATGGGAGAAGGTTCATATCACCAGCGTGTTGGGATGAAGTCGGTGAGAATAAGCTCTTAGGACATGAAATGGTCAAATAAATGGTGGAGAAGGTGAAAACCATTTAGTAGCAAATCAGGGCATCCCAAATCCAACATAATAGTAATGCAGATAACTATCAATGAGACCTTGACATCAATAATAGAGAAATGGTATTTCTACCCATATCTTCATGGAGTAAGGTCATGAGGTTTGTAATGAAAGGGAAGTTAAGTCCTAGGTACATCGTACACTTCGAGATTATTGATCGTGTTAGGGTTGTGGCCTATCGACTAGCACTTCCACCAACCATGGCCAAAATAAAAAATTTCATTCATGTATCCCTCTTAAAAAAGTACATACAATACCCTTCACATGTAATCTTTTCAGAAGTAGTACAGTTAGAGGATGATCTTTCTTATGAGGAGAAACCATTGAAGATATTATATTATAGATACAATGTTCTACGAAATAAGTCAATTCCCCTTATCAAGGTGTTGTGGAGAAACCACAAGTTTGAAGAGGCAATGTGGGAACTGGATGAAGTGATAAAGTAGAGTTACCAACATCTGTTTTAGTTTGGGAATAATAAATTTCCAGGGAAAAATTTCTTAAGGGGGGGATGATTGTAAGGACATGATATTTCATTAAAGAAAATTACTATTGATCCAATTAAATGTCTTATTATATAAAACAATTATGTAAAACTTATGCATTTCCTTGGTTTTCGGTTTTTTGATTTTAAATTATAGTTATGAATTATGACTGTTGCTATTATAGGTTTTGAACATAGATAATATGATTCATATAAATATAGGTATTTAAAACATCCACTTTACTCAAACAAAGAAAGCGATGGATTCATCTAAAAGACTTTCCCTGTACGAATAAAATTTTTCATAGCTTGGAAAGGAGGTTGCATCATTGGGCATCACTCTTAATGAAGCCCAATCTGAGCATGAATATGTTAATCTCAAATGGAACCACCTACTAGAGATGTGGAAGTTGATAGAGATTAACACTCGAGCGATGTTATCCGAGCCACCCCAAGAGTCAGTCACCATTACACACCTTACCATCGGGTCTTATGCAGTTGTTTTAAGGGGTTATGTACCAATTTTCTAGCACTTTGACAATGTATATTATTTTTTCTATAATTATTATCAATTCATTTTATTATTGTTACTTTGAAAATAGTTTTTAAATAAAAAATTGTAGTTTTAGTTAATATTCAACTATGTAATCTATTTTGAAGAATTAATGGATTTTTTAATTAAATAATATGTTTATAAAATTTTATTATTAATAAATTAAGTTTTATTAAATATAAATAAACATATAATTTTTATGAATAAAATTGAAATTTTTATTATGATTTGAATGATGTTTTTGTCAAAAACCATGAATTTTCGATAAATGACATTTTATATTTTAAAAGATAAAATTCACATATTGAGAAAATTATTTAGATAAAATTAATATTATTTTTGGAATCAGGATGTCAAAATTATCCAATGGTTAATTTTTAATAATGTTCTGAGATAGTCAAATTTTTGGATAAAAAATTAAATATTATTTAATTATATAATGTGTTTTATGACATCATAATGACCCATAGTGATGTAAAGAAACTATAAATGTTATATTCGGTCATTATATGTCTTACCCATAAAATAATGGGATTTTTGTTTCATTTGTTTTATTATACAAAGCTTTAGTGGTCCCTCCAAGACTTATGAAACTTTTATCTTTTTAAATAGATTTCCTTGAAAGTGTGACTCACCTCCACATAAGAAACCTTATTATTTTAAGAAGTTAAACCATATGACTTATAAAATATTTGTTTTCCACTTCACTAGGGAAAAACAAAGGGTAAAAACTCTGGTGTGGTTTGTGTTTTTGATTAGTTTAATTTGTGGTTTCCCAAACATAAATAAAAAATAATTCCCACTCTTTTCCTATGTAAACCCACCCATGCTCCCACTTACGCTTCACTCAAATCCTTTGGAGTTCGTCCAACCTCTACCATCCTCTCTCTATAATCCTCTTAAATCACCCAAGCTACCAAGAATCCATTTTTAATCCTATCTCATGTCTTTGGGATCACACTTCCAAGTAAAGAATTTCAACCTTTCTAAATTTTTTCCAGGTTTATCTATGTTGTTATATCCTTTTTATTCAATTAAAAATGATGAGGTATGATTTAAAACATCCCCCATACTACCATCCTTATTTTTGAATTGATGAGAGACCTCATTCTCTCTCATTTATGCCTCCCATGTACACCCGTGACCATGCCGAAATTACATAATGAATTTCACTCTCCTCACATACATTGAAGAAATTATTTTCTATTATGCATCTAA
Organism: Viscum album; assembly: GCA_963277665.1. NCBI lineage: Eukaryota > Viridiplantae > Streptophyta > Magnoliopsida > Santalales > Viscaceae > Viscum > Viscum album. The sequence goes on along the minus strand of OY728163.1, from coordinate 963,422,565 downwards.
AATCCATTCCATATGTTTTTGTATTATGTTCCATGATCCCATTACTATCCATTTAATTTATAAATTATGAGATACCCCTTTCACTCTCATCAACTCATTTTATGAATTTCTATTTGATGTCGTTATACTGCCAAAATTACACCAAAATTTCCATGCCAAAATCATAGTGTAGTGAATCCATACCAACTACTATATCAATGTTATTAAACTTTATGCACATATACATATTGATTTAGGAAATACTTTTATTTATTTCACTTATTTTATTTAGGGAATAAATTATGATGTTAATGAATCAGTGTTGTATGATGTACGTGTCACACTTATGCATGAAATGAAATAATTTTAAGGGTGCGCCCTAAAAGAGCTCCAATGCATTAGGTAATGAATAGTATCATGATAAGTCTTGTGAAATGGGGGATAACTCATGATAATTCAAGTGCAAGGAGGTTTTACTCATTCTTTACGTTCAATGAGGGATTACTCATTATCCATGTGCAATGATCCTTTGATCATGCAAATATCATGTAAAATGTTGTTTCCACATCTCAATGTTATGATTATCATGATTTATCATGCCTTTATGTTCATGTTTCTCTTATTCTTAATTGATATTCTTATTCATTTACATGTATTGAATTACCCATGTTATTCTATGTTTATTATCTTTCTAGGATTTATAGAACAAATTTTTTATATGCATGTCCTGAAGTTATCCCATGAAATGCTAAGTATGAGGGAATTTAGTAGTCATGTAAAGGATGTTTTCAATAAGATGTTGCATTTTATATTTTAAGTTGTTTTTAATGTTCCTAATACCCAAATACACAAGGCTTTTCAATCTTCAATGTTTCATAAATTGAATTTTTTATGTAATAAATTGTTTTTAGGTGTGTAATAAATAGAAGGGTTTTTTTAAAATCCATTTTTAAAAAATTATTTAACAAATATTTAAAATTTATTTTAAAATAAATTCATAATTTTTTCCAAAAAACAACAATAAAATTATAACTTGTTTTGTAACACCTTGATAAATTAATCAAGGTCTCATGAAAATATATTTTAACCATAAGACTATAAAGTAAAAATCTATGATTAAATTTTATGAAAATAGATTCCATTTTTAAATATTAAATTATTCATATTATTGTAAATAAAATATTTATGAAATAAGATAAAATTACTTATACTATGATTGATTTTTCAATTTAAAAATATTTAAATTGTAATTATACATTCATGGGCGATGTTTCTATTTTTTTGGCTGATTTTGTTATCATTACTATTCATTTCTATTTATAATGGTATGTTTCTATTCATAAAGAAATTATGTGTCTTATCAAAAACTAAATATCTTACCGAACCCAACCGTTCATTTTAGTTTTTCAGAATTCAAAATACATAAGTGAAAATATTATGTTTAAATGTCACATAGTATTTAGTAGTTTATTATGCTAAAATTTCATGTGATTATATAAGATTATTATAAGAGGAAATTTTCCATTGATAAAACATTGGGTTGTTACAATACCTAAAAAGATTATATGGATATAATATTATAAATGGGAAGAGGTCCATTTTTTGTAATTTTTCCTGATGTATTGGCTAGAGTTTAGAGAAGGGAATGACATGGAGTTTTAGACCAAAAAATATTGAGTAATTTATTTGTTATAAAATTTTCTAATTTTGAATTACATCTAGAATGAAATTTAGTTATATGATAGTATACAATTACATTAATTAATTATTATGTATGATATTTTTTAGTTGTCTTGATTTTTGGTAATCCATTGTACATTAATGTTTCCATTGTTTCCACACTATGATATTTAATTATTTTTATTAGATTATATTCATTGATTTTTAACTCTATAACCAAGTGGTATAGTCTCCCCACTATATATACCATAGCCCTCATATTAGTTATCTGCCTATGGCATATGGGGATGTGTGGTTGAGGTTTCAAAACAATCACGTTTCATCCATGTGAGAGAGTTCCAGATTGGGGGCATTAAAATGTGGCATCATAGGTAAATTTTTCATGTCTATTTATTTAATATCTGGGATATGTAGAAAAAAGGATATGATATGTTAAGAATTGTTAATATTCTTATTCATTATAATATTCAACACTTGAAGGAGGAAAAATCTGAGTTCCCATGGGTGGTTTTTTATACTATTTTTATACCATTTATAATATTTCACAATAATTGATTCACATTTCTTAAGGGGTTATGGTTTATGACATTATTAGTTAATTAGATTAAGTCTCTTTGCTTGATATGGTGTAAGATGACTATGAAAAAATCATAATAGGTACTTAGGGATATATATTGACATGAATTGTTTATGATAGGTAAATATTTTTATTTTCATTATGATATATAATTTCATGTTTGTCTTTGATATGATATATCTATTAACATTGGAATATATAAGAAATATTCTTTTATATAATGCTAAAACACATCCAGTCAACATTTAGATAGACAATGTTTTAGTTTTTCTCTATTGTTGTTACCTGTTGACGTTGAAATTTTTATTATATCTAGTGTTCTAAAGAGTGTGGTTGTGTTTTATATAAAATTAATCCTTGTTGTATTTTAGTTGATAATATATTAGAGTATAAATTATAACTCTCCAAATGTAGCTAAACTGAAAATTCCTATAGTTTCTAATGATTAGATAGATGTTTAGCTTCACAACAGATTCCATATAGTAATTATATCCATAAAAAGAGATATTTTACACACAATGTATTTCATTCATTATCGGATGAGAGAGTTTCAAATATAGAATCCTCATTTGTTTACTAGCGAGGGAGGCCTCTAGGAAGCCGAGACATGTATCGAGTATGACTATATTATCATTAAGCATTTGGAGAGACCTGCAGATAGGAGTGTGAAGCATTAAGAATATATGATTCATGGACCAACAAATTATTGGTTGGAAATTATGAATCATGAAGTAGATAAGGTGCAGTTACCCGTGAAGGACTTTAAGAAACATTTCACCATCAATTGCTATCCGAAAACATTAAGGGATGATAAGGCTTTTGAATTAGTACAACAGACACTAGAGGTCTTGTCAGTGATAGAATATTCTGTTCATTTCACCGATCAATAATGCTTTACGCCATCTTTGGAAGCTGTTGAGATCATCAGTGTGAGACACCCTAGGTATGGTCTTCTCTATGTGATAAGTTTGTAGGTGAACTTATTTTTCCTTAGCTATTTTGTAGATGTGATTAATTAGGAACTCATCATGGAATAAAATCTAAGATAGGCCCTGAGCAGTGGTCATGCTGTTTTAGTATAAAAAACATTGAATTCTTATGATAGTGTAACAAATTATCATTGTGATATGGCTAGAATGTCCATAAATGACCTCATTATCTATAACTCTCTTTGGAGTTCCATGTTTTGGTTAGATTAGTCCATAGAAAGAGGTTTTGTAGCGAATTATTGAAACCCATTGATATTGTTAGGAAATATTTTTTTTAATAATTTGATTTCATTGATATTTTTCCTTACATGAAACACCATCTTATATTGTGTTACATGTAACATTGAGTTTCTATTAAATAACATTTAATTATTGTAATTATATAATCAATGAAATTATAACCTAGCCATCTAAATGGTGGGTTTGAACATGATTAACTAAATTTATAAAATTATAGAATGCACATGTATACGTAATTTTTTTCCAATTAACTATAAATGAATGTAAAACCATTTTTCAAATAAGTGGAATTTTTTTTGGAAAAACTATTTAAATGATATCAATTGTGTTTTATACAAAAAAATAACAAATAACTATATATGGAATATATTTTGTAAATATATATAATATATTAAATTTAATTTTAAATATTCATCTTATATGTTTTCTAGATATGAAATAAAAACAAATCAAATATTACACATAAAGAATAGGATATATAAAAAGGAATTTTTAGAGCCTTTTTTTAGTAACCCTGTTTTCTGCTATATAACCCTTACTTTATGCTTTTCAGGGTAAGTTATGGGTGATGTATGGGAGAGTCGGGATATCATGGATTGATGTTTGAGGCAATGGGGAAGGCGTACGGGAGGTGTACGGTTTGTCTAAACCGTGCGACCAAACCGTGCATGGGTAACTGAGGAAGCAGTGGATTCCACATTGTCGACACATGGTTAAGGGAAACCGTGCGATGAGGTCGTGCGAGAAGGATGGCCGAGGCAATACCTAACGCACGTTTAGCGCACGGTTTGTCAAACCGTGCAGACTAACTATGCGGTCACATAAATTGGATCCTTAAATTGTGGATCTAAATCATTTTTCCTCTAATTGACTAATTAAAGCTCTTAAGTGGCCATAACTTGGGATTACTCTCCCTTTAAGGTTGGAAAACATCTTCCATGCATTCCAGAGGTGATCTGAAGGATTCTCTTGGAAAATTGAAGCCAAATTCTGGAGGTATGTGATCATTTTTGTTCGTCCATGATCGTTTTCTTAGATATAATTTGATTTACTTCTCATCATCCCTTGGTTTCCTAGATCTAAAAACTTTATGGGTAGATCTATGTGTGTGGATGCCAAGTATGATGATATTTGGTCTATTTTGTGTTAGGATAAGGGATCTAAGGAGGATTCATAGAGAATCGACCCGGTTTTCTTGTGCGTTCTTTGACCGTTGTGGGTTTCGCCTAATTTGTTGAGGTAAGTGGATTAACTCTTGACATAACATGTTATAATTGATTGGATTAGTTTCAAATTGGGTTATTTGAATGGAATTTATTGTGCCAAGCATGGAATAAATCTGCTTTAGTGATGATTTATGGTTTTGATGAAATTGTGAAATCTTGGTGAATTGTGTGCATAGTGACTTGGCTATTTGAATTTAAAATGTTGATTTTAAATTATGAAATTGCAGAAATTTTAAATAGTTTGATGAGATATGAGTTTTCAATAAAAAGGGTGTTTTATTAAAATAGTTTTGATGGATTAGGATTTCCATAAAAGGGTAGCTTTATTGAAATGGTTTGAATTCTTTGAACACACTTGGTTTGGATGAATTGTTTTTTCAATATAAGGTGTTTTATTGAAAGGATGGTTTGACATGATTGTTGGGAATGTGTGGTGTGTGTTCATATTGCATTTACAGGGATTGGTTGAAATAGGACCTTCTGCTTGGTGCCAAACATTTAATGGAACGTGGTAACTATATGTACGAGGCATGGTTGAAATATGACCTTGTGCTCGGTGCCAAAGGTGTAATGGCACATGGAATACAAGTACCTTGTGATGACTTGGTAGATTGAAAAGAAACTTCTCATGAGTATGGAACTGTCATAACGAATCATGCATGGTTAATTTCAAGGGTTGTAAAATGGTTGGGTATGCCAAAACCGGATGTTTGTGAATTGGTTCGACAACTTTTTTGGTTATTTTTCTGAAAAAAATTAACATGTTGGAAAAATTGATTTCCCTTGAACAAGGATGATTTTGAGTATGAATGGATTTTGAAACATGTCTATTTTTAGTTATAAACTTCTTTTGAGAAATTTTTTTATATAAACTGTTTTTATATCAATGTGGCTAACTCTTCTATCCTAGTGTCATGAGTAGGGAAGTAATTGGGGAAAACCTAATATGTTTTGTACTCTCCCATGCTTTGGAAAATTGGTGATTTTGGAGATGTCATCTTCCAGGTCATAGGTAAAGGAAAATCATCTTATTAATGGCGGTTCATTGTGATGCTTGGGAGATGTGGTGGTGCATAGTGCATGGAGCTGGGTGTGGTGTCGTGGAGAGTGTCTCGGCTTGTTTTGGATCTTTTTCATAAATCATCCTCTTGGTAATCTGTTTTTGTGTTGTTTTGTATTTGGGGTGGAACAATGTAGTTCTCTTTTGGTAATTCATGAGTCAGTTGTTGGTTTAATGTGCATCATATAGTGGTTGTTATTGATGGTTTGGTTTGATTATTTCTCAAAAGGTAAATCGTCCCCCACTTGCATTGAAACCCTTCGACATTTACTATATGCCTTTGGGACCTTGGGGATGTCGCTTAAGGCCTAGTAATGTGTTGTTGTACTCTTTTTTCCCATGGAAATTAGAGGGTCATTACAAAAAGTATCATCTTGTTCGGTCCTTTCCTAACAAGTGGTCATCGATGATCTTGGTATGGAGTTGAAATTCCTTCTTTTATATTCCTTGGGTGGTCATCTTAGACAGAAGATGGATTTTCAAAACTTGAAATTTATATCATAAAAGGATGTAGCAAACACCTTTATGATGAACTTCAATTTACTAGGGTGTTGGGTAGATAAGTGTTTTGGATACACTTCTAGAATGTTGGAAATCTCATTGTCATGGGTTTAGACAATGAGATGAGAATGAGAAGCATTGCATATAATGACTTCCCTACAGGATTGCATATCTCATTGTGAGGAATGAGTAAGGATTTGTTGAAAGTTGCCAATTTTTTAAAAATTCAGAAAAAATTTTCAACTGAAAGACTTAGAATACAGGGTATTTGTTATATTTTGAAAGTGAGTTAATTTTCAAATATCATGTGGAATGTTTTCAGAAAGTGGTTGATCATGTAAAAGGTTGTTTTGAGAACAATTTTTTGACACTTGATGTGATAGAATTTGAAATGTTAAGCTAATAGTTACTAGAGAGTGAGATTGACGACATTTGTTGTGGGTTTAGAAAATGGCACCGGGTATGCGTCGTCAAAACCAACCTTAAGAAGCTACAGATAACCTGGTAGCACCTGAACCACGTGTGAACCAAGAGTTAGTTTAGAGTATTGTCCAAGATTTTGAAGTTGTGGATACGGGGAACCAGATGAATTAACCATGGAATGTGGTTCATACCATTTAGTTCATGAAGCAGAATCCACCATCCTTTCGGGCTGATGCTGAACTTGAGAAGACAGAGGTGTGGAAAAGTAGGATGAATCGTGTATTCGATTTCATGGGCACAACAGTAGAGGTGAAAATAAAGCTGGTGATGTATATTCTCGAGGATCTTGTATTTTAATGGTGGGATTTAGTAGTGCATGCTAAATTGGAAGAAGGCCTTACATTGGAGGCTTTTGAAGAATTTTCTAACAAACAATTATATCCTCACACGTTCGAAACCCAAAAAATGATTGAATTATTCAGCATGAAATAGGGGAGCCACTCTTTCACAGAGTATGTGGCTATGTTCATGAATTTAGTCTATTTTTCACCAGAGGTTGCGGGAAGTGATTCCTTAAAGGAACACATATTCAAATCAGGGAAAAGAAATGAGATTTTATCGAAGATTGTGGTGCTCTGTGTTACAGATTATACAGAGATGGTGAACAGAGAAATAGTTTCTGAACACGATATCTCGGTATCAATTGGAGGAGGCAAGATGATACCCATGGGAATGGGTGCGGACTCTAATTCTAGGAACAAGCGGAAGAGGGACACCTACTTCCATAGTGGGAGTGCGAATCAGAACCTGACGGTGGGATCAGTAAACCTTCTTCCATGACCCCAGAGCAAAGCAGGTTTCTTCCAATGTGGTTCGACTGATCAAATGAAATGGTAATGTACAACACAACTAAGAACATGACACAATTACAACAAGATGGGGCATCTTTAGCGATATTGTCACAGTGCTCCATAGTCAGGTGTTCGAGACACTTCCCAGGCATCACAAGCATCGTATGGTTCGACAGGACGAGGAAAATATAATCAGTCTCATCAGTACAACAGAGCTAGCCAGGGTGATTCTCGAAATAACATGACTCCTCAACCAGGGAAAACACAGTAGGGCAACAAGGTGAACAGTAAATCGACGAAGCAATTGTATGGAGCTCAGAAAATGATGTTCAATGATCAGGCTAAACCATCTATGGTTAGAGGTACTAATCCTTTTAATTCTACCCTTGTACAAGTGTTTTTTTATACTGGAGCATCGCATTCTTTTATCGCTTCTCATGTTTTTGACTTGCAATGTTTAAAACTGGAAATGATGCCTTCTGTCTTGAAACATTGAACTCTTCTTGGTGAAAGATAATGTCAAGTATTCGTGTGTCAAGCATGTGCTATGAATGTTGATAGAGGTGAGATGAAATAGGAATTCTCCATGATGGACATGGATGTCTATGATGTAATCCTGGGTATAGATTGGGTGACAAGGTTTAAGGCTCACATCGACTGTTATAGGAGAATAGTTAGTTTCACAACTGAGGACGACATTGAGCATCTCTTTAGAGGAGAGAGGACGACAATGAAAAGTGAAAAGAGCTTACTGGAACAAATGGCGGGAACAATCTCTTACCAATTGGAATAATTGTATTTGGCATCAATGGAAGAGATTAGGGAAAATAGTATTCCAGCTATCGTGGATCAATTTCCAGATGTCCTTCCAAAGAACTTATCAGGGTTACCACCTCTATGAGAAGTGGAGTTTACGATTGATCTCCTTCTTGGGACCATTCCTATTTTCCATCTGTCTTATATGATGGCACCAAAAGAGTTACTATAATTGAAAGTGCGGCTAGAGGATTTGGAAAGCAAGGGTTTAATTCGGCCAAGTGTGTCTCTGTGTGCAGCACCGGTTTTGTTCATGAAGAAGGCAGATAGAACTCTTTGACTGTTTGTGGATTATCGTAGTCTTAACCAAGTTACGATAAATAATAGATATCCACTTACATGCATTGATGATCTATTCGATCAATTAAGGGGAGCTCAGTGGTTCTCTAATATTGAATTGTGGTCAGGATATCACTAGTTACGAGTTTCGATGGTGATATTCCACAGACAGCTTTCAGAAGCATATAAGGCCACTACGAATATGTAGTCATGCCTTTTGGTCTAACGAATACACCAGTGATCTTCATGTATATGAAGAATTAGATATTTCAGGGATATCTGGATACTTTTGTTGTGGTGTTTGTGGATGACTTATTTGTGTATTCAAGAACAAGGGATGATCATGAGAAACACTTGAAGATGCTGTTGGAAATCATGAGAGACCATCAGTTGTATACCAAATTATCAATGTGCAATTTTTGGATACAAGAGGTAAGTTTCCTTGGCCATGTAATTTCAGGGATAGGAATTTCAGTTGATCCTGAATAGATATAAGTCATTATCTCTTGGAAACCACCGAAAAATGTGTTCTAGATACGCATTTTTCTTAGTTTAGCTGGTTACTACCGGTGCTTTCAGCGTGATTTCTCACAAATAGAATCACCAATGAAGACTATAAAAAATAATATTTCTCCATTCTAGTGGAAAATAGAATGTCAGACGCCTTTCTAGGAACTGAAGGTTCACCTTACATCAGCATCCATCTTGATCTTGTCTGAATAAGGACAGGGGTATGTGGTGTATTGTGATGCTTCCGGATCAGGGCTGGGTTGTGTTTTCATGCAAAGAGATCATGTGGTTTCTTATAGTTCAATGCAGTTAAGGGTGTATGAGAATAATTTTCCAACACATGATATGGAGTTAGCTACAGTTATCCATGCTTTGAAAACATGGAGACATTATCACTTTGGTGAGAAATTTACTGTGTTTACGGATCACAGAAGCTTGAAACACATTTATCACATCAGGATTTGAATATGAGGCAGAGTAGATGGATGTGGTATCATCAAATGTTTGAATTTGACTTGATGCATACACCGGGTAAGGGAAATTCAGTGGAAGATGCATTGAGTAGAAATTCATATGCTCAGTTAGTGAAAGATGCTTCAGAAAAATGGAACTTGATGTCGGTCTTAGTTGACATGCATGTGGAATGTGAAGACTGAGGTGATGTTGCAGTTTTCTTTCCAATTGTACTTGTTCATGATTTGGTGGAGATAGAAAAAGAGGCGCATGCATCCGATGTATATTGTGTTTCAACGAGTTCAAAACTCAATGGTAGGGCAACCATTGATGGATGGAAGATGAATGGGAGTTCAGTTTTTCGGTTTCAAGATCGGATGGTTGTACCTTCAACTGCTCTGGAACAACTCTTTCATTCTTACCACTATTCGAGATGGGTTGTTCATCCTGGAATATAGAAGATGTATGAGGTGGTGAAGGCACAGTTTTGGTGGAGTGGAATGAAATAGAGGGTAGCTGAATTTGTTTCAATGTGTTTAACGTGTCAGAAAGTTAAAGAAGAACATCTGTGGACAACTAGTATGTTACAATATATACCTATCCCAGTGTGGAAATGGGATCAGATAGAAATGTATTTTGTTATAGGTCTTACAATAATGGTCTGAAAACACAATCCCATTTGGGTGATAGTGGATTGTCTAACCATGTCGGCCCATTTTATCCCTATTCGTGAAACTCAAACTGTGGAAGATCTTTCAAAAATATATATATTAGAAGTGGTAAAGATGAATATTGTACTATTGTATATTTTCCCATATAGAGATCCAAGTTTCACATCTCATTTATGGAAATAGGTATAGAAAGCCATTGGGACTTAATTGACGATGAGCACGGCGTATACTCCTCAGATGGATGGGCAATCCAAACGGATGATACAAACGTTGGAAGACATGTTGCAGGCCTGTGTAATGGATTGTGCTGGCTCATGGGAGGATCAAATACCTATAGTGGAGTTCTTATACAATAACAGTTATCAAACCTCGATACACATACCTACATTTGAAGCATTTTATGGGCGTCCTTGTCGTTCTTCGCTATGCTGGTTGGAAACGGGTGAAACATCACTAGTTGAGCTGAGCCTTGTCCAAGAATCAATGGAAAATATTCAATTGATTAGAAAGCGGTTGAAGACGGCTCAGTGTCGTCAGATATCTTATGCAGATCATCGTCGAAGACTATTGTCGTTCATAGTGGGTGATCATGTATTTTTGAACATATCTCCCAGTATTGGACATCGTCATTTTGGATAACATGGAAAATTGTCTCCTCAATATATAGGCCCTTTTTAGATACTAGAATGGGTTGGCAATGTGTCTTAACAGTTGGAATTACCACCATGGTTCAGTGCAGTGCATAATGTGTTCCATGTATCTCAGTTGATGAAATATCAACTCAATTCCGACCATGTGATTAGATGGGATCAAGTTGACCTAGAGCTGGTTGCTTCATTGGTACATATCCCGGTGCATATTGTTGATAGGTAGGATGAATTCTTTCTTGGAAAAAGCATCGGCCTAGTGCGGGTATTGTGGTAACATGGTCAGATTCAAGAAGACACTTGGGAACACGAGAAAGGAATGAAAGAGCATTGGCAGAACTCTTTCAGGGAAGCGATGGTTTTCTACTTTCTGCGGATGGAAAGGCCAATTGTGGGGAGAATTTTGAACCCCTGGTTTCTAGTATATAACCCTTACTTGATGATTTTCATGGGTTTAAAAGTTAAGGGTGACGTATGGGAGAGTCGGGAGATACTGGATTGATGTTTGAGGAAAAGGTGAAGGCGCATGAGAGGCACACGATTTGTCTAAACCGTACGACCAAACCATGCATGGCTAATTGAGGAGGCAATGGCTTCTGCACGGTTGGCACATGGTTATGGGAAATCGTGCGATGTGTTCGTGCGAGAAGGATGGCTGAGGCAGGACCTAACACACGGTTAGCGCACGGTTTGTCAAACCGTGTGGAATAACCATATGGTCACTTAAATTAGATCCTTAAACTGTGGATCTAACTCGTTTTGCCTCTAATTGTCTAATTAATGCTCATAAGCAGCCATAACACGAGATTACTCTCCCTTGAAGGTTGGAAAACTTCTCACAAGCATTCCGGATGTGATCTGAAGGCTTCTCTTGGATAATCGAAGCTGGATTCTGGAGGTATGTGATCGTTCTCTTTCGTTCAGGATCTTTTTCATATATCTACCTAGATATACATCTCCTATTCCATCGGTTTCCTAGATCTATTCCCGTAATGGGTATATCCTTGTGTGTGGATGCCAAATCTGATGATATTTGGTCTGGTTTGTGTTAGGATAAGAGATCTAAGTAGGAATCTTGGATAATCGACCCTGTTTTCTTGTGCGTTCGTCGACCATAGTGGGTTTCACCTAATTTTTTTAGGTAGGTAACTTCACTCTTGACTTCTATTGTTAGAATTGATTGTCTTAGTTTCAAATTGGATTATTTGAATGGAATTGATTGTTCAAAGCAAGGAATATATCTTATTTAGTGATGATTTATGGTTATGATGAAATTGTGAAATATTGGTGAATTGTGTGCAAAGTGACTTGGCAATTTGAATATAAAATGTTGATTTTGAATTTTTAAAGTGATGAAATTTTAAATGGTTTGATGAAAAATGAGTTTTCAATAAAAAGTGTGTTTTATTGAAATGGTTTTAAGGGATTTGGTCTTCAATAAAAAATCATCTTTATAGAAATGGTTTGAATTGTTTGAACACAGTTGGTTTGGATGAAAAAGGGTTTTCAATAAAAGGTGTTTTATTGAATGGATGGTTTGGCATGATTGTTGGGAATGTGTGGTGTGTTTTCATATTTCATGTACGGGGATTGGTTGAAATAGGACCTTTTGCTTAGTGCCAAATGTTTAATGGAAGGTGGTAACTATATGTACGAGGCTTGGTTGAAAAATGACCTAGTGCTCGGTTACAAAGGTGTAATGGCACATGGGAAACAATTACCTTGTGATGTCTTGGTAGATCGACGAGAAACTGCTCATGAGTATGGAACTATCATAACGAAGCATGTATGTTTAATTTCGTGGGTTGTGAAATGGTTGGGTATGCCAAAACAGGGTGATTGTGAAATGGTTCAACAACTAGTTTGGTAATTTTTATGGAAAAATAACTTGTGGGAAAAATTTATTTCTCTTGATCTTGGATGCTTTTGAGTATGAATGGATTTGAAAACTTGTCTATATTTTGTTATAAACTACCTTTGAGAAAAAGGTTTTATATAAACTGCTTTTATATCAATGTGGGTAACTCTTCTATCCTAGTGGCATGAGTGGGGAAGTCGTCAGGGAAAACCTACTGAGTTTTATACTCACCCATGCTTTGGCACGTTGGTGCTTTTGCAGATTTCATCCTCCGTGTCACAGGTAAAGGAAAAGCATCTTATTAATTGTGGTTCATGGTGATGCTTGGGAGATGTGGTGGTGATTATTGCATGGAGCTCAGTGTAGTGTTGTGGAGAGTGTCTCGGCTTGTTTTGGGTATTTTGTTTAAATCGTCATCTTGGTACTCTTATTTTTGTTTTGGATTGTATTTGTGGTGGAACAGTGCATTTCTGTTTTGGTAATGCATGAGTTGGTTGTTGGTTTAACCTGAATCATATAGTGGTTGTCAGTGATGATTTGGTTGGTTTATTTCTAAAATCGGTAAATCATCCCCCACTTGCATTGAAACCCTTCGGCATTTATTTCCAGCCTTTAGTGACTTGGGGATGTCGCTTAAGTCCTAGTAATGACTTGTTGTACTCTCAAGCCAATGGGAATTGGCGGGTCATTACACTTTTAATGGAGAACATGATTTAAATCTTATTTTGACACTTTCATAAATTGAACATGAAAAAATAGACTTCTTCCATAAAATCCGAGTATCAAAATTTACATTATTTGTTTTTTGGTATTTTTTTTATATGTATCATTTTTTATAAATAGAGGGAAATGAAAAATTTTAATTGAAATCTAATTTTTTTCTAACTCATTTATATAGTTAAAATATGTTTTGAATTGGTTTCAAATAATAAATAGATCAAATATTTATCATTTAATCCAATATATTTCACTGAAGATAATTTTCACATTGAAATTGAATATAAAAACATTTTTAAATTTTGAATGTTTTAACAGAACTAAAACGGCTTGAAGTCCTCCTCATTTTATTCATTTTTAATACCCCACTTTTAAAGGTTTAAGGGGAACCCTTAACACAAAAACCACATTTTCACATTCCTTTTATAGAATTATGTTTGAATTAATTTCTACAATATATGTGTTTTGAATTTTGTAAAATAGATTCCATATTTTTAATCATAAGATCCAAATTTAGTATCTACGTGTCTTTTAATTTTGGATAATATGAATAGTAACTTTAGTAATTTCTTTATTACCATTTTTAATTGTAAATTAGGTAGTTATTGGTAAAAATAATATTGTATATATTAGAAAATGAGACAAAAATTTTCAAAAATGTAATTTTATGAATTTAATTATACTCTTATGACAAAAAGATCTAAATTAAATAATTTAAATAATAATTTTCAATGAAAAATACTTGTATATTATTAAAACCAGTGACAGCGACAAAATGTCACACTCTTACTCATAATAAGTAAAATATTTTTAATATGGGTTTTAAATGAAGATATGGTTGACTATATATATTATTATGAAATATATATGGTTTTTATACATCTTGGAAATTTATTTTTAATTTTTAGTGTATAATAATAATTATAAATAATTACACAGTGATGATGCTGTAATTATTCAATTAATAAAAACCCAAATTATTTTGTATTAAAAATATTTATATAAATATATTTTTCATTACATAACAAGGTACATGAATTTTATAGGTGAAAATAATATGCCAGTTGTTTATTCAGTAATAATTTTCTATTTTATCTGGCTGTAATGTATTATGTATGGTCAATATAATGATTAGTATCAAAAATTAATCTAATGATATTTTATGAAAATAATAGTTTATTAAATTAGTTAAAGATAATAGAAAACCTAAATAATAAAAAAGAAAATATAAAATGGTATAAAATATCACTAATTAATTATTTATGGTTTAATTAACCACATATACATTAACATATACACCCTTTAATAATGAAAATGTTATTACCATAGTTAAAATTAAAATGGGTTAAAAATGGTTAATTAAAAAGACAAGGATTAAAATTAAAAAAAATAATAAAATCTATTGATTCATGAAATTTCAAATTATACCACATTTAGTTATTATATTTTTTACATTTTTGGTATTTGGATTGATATTAAATATTTTATAATTTAATATTTTTGAGAAACTCATAAAGTGCACCTCAACTTCACTATAAAATGACACTACCTCCCTCATAACATTTCACAAAATTGAGCCTTCTTGCTTGAAACATATCTTTCATCTTTTCTTCTCCACTTCCCAAGCCATATTTTATAGGTCGTGATATTCCCAATAGGCCAACCTAAAGTCCTTTAGAGGATATCTGAAGGACCTATTTTGAAAAATCGATAATTTCTCTAACCGATCACTCTCCTTTAACAATATTTATCACCTCCACTAAATATATGATATATATCATAAAATAACAATATAAAAATAATTCATATTCTGAATGTTATTATTATTATGAACACACCATTATAAAAAACATTTCCTAATCAGAGAATAACTGAACATATCACTCGTGCATACATATGGCTTATATTTTCCACATAGTGTTAAAATTAATCTTCCATCACAATATTTTATGATTGGGAATTATGGGGGGATTTAGTTTTATATATGATATTTATTTCATGATTTTAGTTTTAGAATTATATTATTATATCTATATTTTTACCTCCTAATATTTTGGAAAATTATAATTTCCCTCATGCATACATTTGGATTACCATCTCAATGATGCCATGTGATTGTTTTTTCATCTATATTTTACATGGGATGTAACAAGGTTGAATTTTATGATTATTTATAATATACATAATAAATATTATAATTTAATTATAAAATATCATATAATTTCATTCATTTAATATGATAACAAAATGAAGATAATTGAAATCCGAACGTATGACCTACCGTCTCCATGATTGGTGTATTTTATTTTCTATCTCGAAATTTTATTAATCACCATGAATAAATGTATAATATATATATATATTATATTTATATCAATATTATAATTTTGTATATGATGAGATCATGATCTATGTATGATGACTATGGAAAATAAGTCAAAACATGAAAAAAAACAAAACAGTTCTTACTCAAAACAAATAATTTATATGGAATTGTTAATAAGAGAGTAATATAATGTTATTAGTAAATAATGTATGATATTATATATATAAATATGGTTTTGTTGTAGATTTATAATAAAATAATATTTATTATATAGGAGGATTGAACACATATGAAGGTATTAGAGACATAATGTTACACCACATGTTTTTAAAAAAAATGAAATTAATGAAATGTTGTTTTAAATAGATATGCAAAACTAGCCTCTAAACGCAATTTTTCCGCTTTTCTGATTTGAATTTTGAAAAAAGGTCCTCTAAAATTATGACCAGTAAGTTATTTGGGGATTGATAGAACCAACATGTTTTTGGGTGAATAGAAACATATCCTTATGAATAGTAATATAACCCTAATGAATAATAATTTTTATTATTATTTCATTTTCTCAAGGATTTGTGATAATGACATCTTGATTTATATTGCAAGGTGTTTAGAAAAAGAGTTATGGATTTAGAATTTATATTTTTGAATAAATTGGAATTTTATTAAAAAAATTAAATTAATACTATTTATAACATTATTATAAAAAATAGAGTTCATTTTTGAAATATACACATTTAAAAAGCGATAGGGTGAATTTTGGGGCTTTTTCTGAAATACATAAATTTTCATGAACAGTAAAATTATAGTTTTGATTTTTTGGTTTGTTTAATGACATCATAATGATATAATAATAAAAATATAATTATGGTTGAATTGTGGGCAGAAATATATGACATGAGGTGTCCCAAGTGTCGAATACCTTGGCAATCTCATGGTTTTTCAAAAACAAATAATGAGGTGTCCTTGGAAATTACTGAAAAATTCTATCTCATTTACAATAAATACCCACTAATTCCTTTGTATTAATTCATTCCAAACTCATCATACTCTAATATATGTTAGTTTTACCACCCTAATATTTCTCCCCTGGTTTTCACAAGCCCCAAGATCCCAACCTTCATGTTATAGGAGTTACTCTACGTGTTATGGGAATCCACCACCCTTCTCTTATTAAAGAATTCATTTTATGTGATTCATTTTAATTTAAATTGTATTTTGTTGTAATATGTCATTCTACATTCCTCATAATTTTAATATCATATAGGAATTTTTATAGACCTATTTTATCTCAAAAAAATCTTTTTTGAAAATTTAAACAATGTCGTTATGCTGCTGAATTTTCGTAAGGGATTTCTCAACTTTTATTTTATTTAGAGATTCCATTTTTTTCTTTTTCTATACATAACTCCAATCATCCAAGTGTTATGGTAAATTCAATACCTTAAATTTAATATAATTCTATTTTTATTATGTAATAATTCTTCATTATCTCTCCTTTCCCATTCTTTTATAGTAAATATGAAAACAACATTATAGAGGTGCTAATTTACCACATTCAATGACAATGAGTTTTAAATTTCTATTACCATCTTAAATTATGTTCTTGAGACTATTTTTATGTTTTATATAGATTATAATTTATTTTTTATCTTATATATGGTTCTAGACTAATTTTTTACACATTTTATTAATTAATAAAATAAAAATGTGTTCATTACGATCGAAAAATCACCCAAATGACCTAAACAAAATATCGATAATGTTAGAACTTTTGAATCATCTTCATGTAAGAATTAAAAATGATAAATGTTATAATTTATGGTTATGAAAATATTTAAATTCCATTCCATTTCAATACTATAGTTTCACTTCCAATATTCAAGAATACCCATCCTGAACTGATCGTGGAAATCAGGTAAAGAAGGCACCCAAAACAAAGGAAGGAACACAATATTAACAATTAAAGGGAGAAATGTTGTAATAAAATGAATATATAAGGTATTTTAAACCAGAATATGTATCTTTAAGATATTAATAACACTATTTTAACCATTATACATGAGTTTTCAACATGTTTTATGTAAGAGGTACCCAAGGTAAATGAATTCTTAACCTAATATTTGTTCATTGGGTTAACCATCAACTTCATTATTTATGTGGTATTAAAATTGATTTTATGATGATTTATGACTATATTATGTTTATTTTGGTTTATTTATAGTGTATATACATATTTTATATACTCTATTAAGTTTCAGTTCAATTATATGATATTTTAATAGATCTTTTCTTTTAAAATCCTTTTAAAAATCTATTTTACAAAAATTTAAAAGAAATGATTTTATGCAATTAAAAATGCTATGTGAATATATTATGGTTATTAAGAATTGTTTATGGTTATGGGTGGGACCTATATCTCCCTATAATTATTTGGTTATGTGAAAGCTAGAGGTCGTTCGTACGTTTACTCCAAGTGTAACTGCGATGGTTACACAAATTGTAAAGTAGCCATGAGGGTTAAAAATTATAAGGTAGTTGAGAGGGTTAGAAGATTTTTTAAGTAATTCCCAAAGATACCATTATGGATATATTTATATTTTATATGTTTTTTGTAATTCTCTTGGAAGTATCATTTTTTACATATTATTTTTTATGGGTAACATTTATCTCTTTTTTGATAATGATTTCATATGTTACAAGTATACATAGAATTATGTTTTCCTTTCATATTCTAATATCCATTACTAATATTTTTTGGTCATCCAATTTTATTAATTTTTTTTCACTTTATATAAGGATGTGTAAGAAATATATGTAATTCAAGTTAAATGTAATGATGCTTTTTCAACGAAAACATGTTTTATTTAAAATGTTTTATATTTTGAATGAATTGAATACTATTTTTATAGTATCTTCTCTATTTGAATGTGGAATATAATGTATGTATGATATACCAATTCTAGAAAAAAAAATTCCTAGAAATATCCTCAATATAAAAGGAAGATATTTTTTGACTAATATTCATGATTATGTAATGTAATATTGAAGAGTACTTATAGATGGTATTATATAATGGTTTCTATATCATTGGGGGTTAGGACGATGCTAATAGAATACCATAAATAATTTCTAATCTATGGTAAATTTGAAATGATTTATAATTTAAATATCACCATGTTTCTTTGACTAAGACATGATTCATTAGAATTGTTTTCTGTAGATGAAACACAAGAGTTGAATAGGAAAGACACTGACAGAACAATATCCTTCAGAATCTGTAGCTTGGAATGGTAGGGATTGTAATTGAGCAGTTTATGATAGTAATGGATCAGCTAATGTAGGAAATAAATGGTGTTGGAATCCAAGAATGAGAACAACCATTGGAACCACAATAGAACATGAAGATAATGGAACATTTTATGAGACAACACCTCGATAATTCAATAGATCTTATGACCTAGTAGCGACTGCTAGGGTTTTTCTCGGTCGATCTGTGGATCTGGCATGACTTTGGTGCTGATTCATTAGAGGATGCAAGGCATGAGGCTCTAGTGGACTGCGGAGTATCAGTACGTGCGGTTGGGGCATTCTAGTTCAGCGTTCTGTGCGATGGGTTCGCTTCAGTCGAGCAGTAGGGATTCAGATGGTTTCATAAGGTTGCCGCAGGGAGACGAGGGTTTGGAGATGACTCCAAGCCCGTCAGTTCTTATGAAACTGGGTATCTCGTGCCTATACTTCCATTAGATCCAGATATGTGGTTTTAATTTCTTCTTGGATCATTGATATCTCGAGCTGACGACATTCTGATGAAAAACTGGTCTTGTGTTGGGAGTCGCTATTGGCGATGACGCAGGCAGGAACCAGTGAAGGATGCGGGTGACGATCTGGTCCAGATCTAGTTCCCATACTAGATATGGTCAGAATTCTGTTGACCATTTTATGGGTGCGGTTGAAGATCAAGATTAACAGCAGGCCTCTTGTGGCTAGAGACACGTCGGCGCTTGTGACAACAGTTTGTGACGGCAGTGCTTCTAGTGTTTTTTCTAGAATTTGATTCCTATTTCCTTATGGTCCTCTTGGACATTGTAATGGTTAGTGGACTGGGTTTTGTAGTGGATTGATTCCCCTGTATTTAAGAGCATTTAATGGGTTTGTCCTCTCCCATTAAAAATGGTTTCCTGACATTTTATTATTTTAATAATTGGGCTTGACCACAAACTTTTGGATATATTATATGTTATAGGATATTTAGATAAAAAAATTTAAGTATTTCCATTTATTATTTTTTAGTTAATCCGATCATTGGTGTATAATGGTATAAAATATTAGAGATAGAGTATGGATTTGTGCCTTATAGTGGGATGAATTTAAAAAAAATTTCCATGAAAAATATTTTCCTAAGGAAGTGAAACATAGGACGAAGAAGAAATTCCTGGAATTGAAGAAGAAGGGGGGATATTTTAGGGTCGTGTATGAAGCGATCTCCAGTTGACTAGAGAGGTATTCTCCAAATCATAATATGAATCCTGATAGAAAAATTAAACTCTTTTAATTTAAATTAAAGAGAATGTATTTAAGGGTATTGGCCTCCAGTGAATTCAAAAGTTGTGAAAAAAATTTCTGTTGTGCTGAGAGGATGGAGATGCAGTTTTCTAGTGATCAAATTCACTTTGAAAACAGTAGAGGAAGAGTTCTAGATAGTAAATGATGGGTAAAATTCAACTAAATAAATATTATTGTACAAAATTTGAGTATCCAATTTGTGAATGGTGTTGAAAAATGAATCATGGGGATTGACATACTAAAATTGTGAATTGTTTTCGATGTGATATGTTTAGACATATGTCATGAGATTAGAATGAAAATGATCATAAGAATAATTATGATAATAAAATTGTTTAGTGCATTAAATGTGGCGAGATGGGTCATTATGAAAATGCTTTCCCAAAGAGAGAATTTAATGATGAAATGATGTTAGAATATATGAATAAAGTTGTAGTGAGATCCTTTTCAACTACATCAGCCTACGTTGGTCCATCCAATGAAGTTGTATTAGGTAATTTGTTTGTTTACTCAGATTTATCTAATTTTTTGTTCGATACGGGTTCTACACATCCCTTTATTTTTGAGAAATTTTCTTGTAAAATTGAAGTATCACCTCAATAAATAATACAAAAACATAATGTCAAAACACTAGAGGAAATATTATAGAAAATAAAAATTATAATAATTTTTATATTGTATTATATGGAAATACATTACCTACAAAACTTATTGATTTTCCCTTAGAAGAGTTGGATGACATTCTGGGAATGGATTGGATTTCTGTTTACTGTGTTAATATTTATTATACATCTAAAGATGTTGTTTTTAATAAAGAGTTTCAATTTTTATAAAATAATGAATGCATAAAATTGATAACATATCATAATGTTCAGAAACTATAGAATGATGGAAATTAATGTTATATTGCTCGTATTGTTGAAAAAAGGAACTATTCAGATTAATGATGTGTCATTGAAAAATTAATACCTTGATGTATTTCTTAATGAGTTATGTGGTTTCATACTAGATCGGGAAGTCGAATTCACAATTGAATAAGTTATTGAGGTGAATACCATTTCGAAACCCCCAAATTAAATGGATCAAATGGAACTTATGGAATTGAAAACATAGTTTCAGGATTTTCTTCATAAATGCTTCATTTTTCCATGTACATAAAAATGGGGTGCCCATAGTTAGTTCGTTAAAATGAATGATGGTCCCATGAAACTTCTCATTGTTTGTAGACAATAGAATAAAATAAATGATAAAAACAAGTATCCTTTTTCTTATATTGAGGACTTGTTTGATTAGCTCCAGATATCTCAGTACATTTCCATGGTTAAATTGAGATCGAGATACCATCAGCTAAAGGTAAAGGAGGATGACTTCCCAAAAAGAGATTTTCATACTAGATATGGGAATTACGATTTTTTGTTATTCTATTTGGGTTAACTAATTCACCTTCTGTATTGATGGATATTATGAATTGAATATATCATTAGTTCATGGATATGATTTTTGTAGTGTTTGGTAATGGAATTATGGTATTTTACAAGAGTAAATAGGAGCATGAAAAACATAAAACTGTAGTTTTTCCAAACATAAAGAAAAATAAAATGTAAGGAAAATTAAGAAGTGTGACTTTTAGATATAAAAATTTCTATTCATGGGAACATTATGAATAAAGATCGAATAATAGTTGATATTTCCCAAAAAATGATTTTGATTAATGTTCAAGAACCAAAAATGATACAAAGATTCATAATTTTATTAGATTAACAGGTTATTACCAATGATTATTTAACAAATTTTCACAATTATCTAGCCCTCTATCTATGTTAATGATAAAAGGGGTTAATGTTATTTTGAAAAATTAATGTGAATTTTTTTTATAAAACTTATGATGATATTTTTCAATAGTGTAGTTTTGGGCTTGCCTTCACAAAATTGGGAGTTTTTCTTCTACAATGATGCCTCATTGAAGATACTTTGTTGTGGTTTGATGAAGAATGATCAGGTAACATCTTATACTTCAGGTCATCTAAAACCTCACATGTTAAATTATCCCACATATGATTTCTAATTAGGAACTATGTTATTTTGATTTTAATATTTTAATACATCATTTATATACATAAAAATTTGAAATATATAATAACCATAAAAGGATGAAGTATATATTCACTAAGAAGGAATTAAACAAGAGGAAGAGAAGATGTATTGAACTGATAAAGGATAATGATTTCATGATCAATTACCATGCATGAAAATAAATAAATATGGAGGATTCCTTGATTCAAAAACATCATGAATCATTTACCATGTGATGTTTGGAACATGACCCCTTGATTAATGATTTGATAAATTTTTTCTTAGAAGCTGTTGGTGTAGGAAATACATATTTTTTCAGATTTCAGTGCAATTAACTTTAACAAAAAGAATTAAACAAATCATAGAAGGAAGACCATGAGCTACAGAAAATAGTAGAATTGGTTAAAATGGGTATGTTTATTGAACTTGACCTTGATAAAGATTATTTATTATTTTTTGAAAAAGGTTGTGTGTACCTTGTGATTCCCAATTGAAAAAATAGTTTTTGTGTGAAGTGTATAGTTCTCTTTTTTAGTTCATCCTGGAAGTACTAATATATAAGAGACCATCGAGAGTATTATTGGTGGGATGGAATAAAAAGAGATATTTCTGATTTTACCATGAAAGATTTTACATGTCAAAAGTTTAAAGCAGTGTGGTAGTTAAAAATAAGATACTTCAGCCACTACAAGTGCTAGAGTGGAAATGGTAGAATGTATCGATGGACTTTGAGGTGGGACTTCCAATGTATTCTTGATGTTATAATGTGATTTGTGTTATTGTGGATCAGCTAACTAAATCCATACATTTTATTTCTATTCGAGATACAATTTCATTCGTTATAAATTATCGATTGAACCGAAAATAGATTGCCAGGTTACATGGAGTTCCTCTTTTTGTTGAATATGACCAGGATCCAAGGTTAACATATAGCATTTGGGATGAACTTCAGAAGTCACTGGGCATAGAATTAAATTTCAGTACATCTTTTCATCCTCAATTAGATGAGCAATCAAAAAAAAATAGACATTGGTGGATATGTTTTGATCTTGTTCAATGGAATACTAAGGATTATAGGATCAATATCTTTCTTTATTTGAGTTCTCTTATAATAATAGTTTTCATTCCAGTATACAAATGTTACCTTTTTAGGAATTGTATGGGAATCAGTGTCGAAATCTAGCGTTTTGGGATGATGTTGGGGAAAGGATGTTGACAAGAACATATTCTGAAGAAGAAGTGGCTAAGAAAGTGATGATGATCCATAATTACATCACATGTGGACATCTCAAAGCAGGAAGAAAAGTTATGCAGACAATTGGAGGATATACTTTTCTTTAGAGGTAGGTGAATTTTTTACATAGGATCTCACCATGGAAAACTGTTATTCATTTTGTTATGAATGGAATTATAAGTGCACGGTTTATTGGAACTTATGAAATTATAGATAATGTTGGACCAATTTACTACAGAGTAGCTTTTCCACATTATTTATCTCAGGTAGACAATGTTTTTTATGTTTTGATGTTGAGAAAATATTTGTCAGATTCATCTTATGTCTTGAGCCCAGATGTATTTCAGATAGAAGATAACCTTTCTTATAATAAAAATCCAGTTCAGATTCTTGATCAATGGGAATGGGTATTGCGGAATAGGGAAATACACCAAGTTAAGGTTTTGTGGAGAAACCACATGGTTGAAGAAGTAACATGGGAATCTAAAAATGCTATGGGGGAAAGGTACCCTCACTTGTATAATAAGTAAATAAAATTTGGATGGTGTTATTTCTGGATGGTGGAGACAATGTAACAACCCATGTGTTTTAAAATAAATTGTAATTTATAAATCTTTGTTTTCAATATATTTTTATAACCAGTCTTTAAACATAATTTTTCAGCTTCTATGTTTTGAATTTCGAAAAATATTCATGTACATTTCTGATCAATATGCTATTTGGAGTTTGATGGAACCAAAATATTTTTTGGTGAGTAGTAACATAACCTAATTAATAGTAATACGACCCTAATGAAAAGTAAATTTTATTATTATTTTATTTTCATAAGTCTTTAATTTAATGACATCTTGATTAATTTATCATGTTGTTAAAAATGAGTTATGGATTTAGAATTGAAATTTTTGAATATATTATGATTAAATTTAAAATATAAATACATAATTATTAGAAACTTATTTTCAAAGACTGCATTTCATCTTTTAATTATACACATACTAAAAGAGTCAGTGTGTATTTTTTGGATTTTTCTGAAATACATTAATTTTTTTGTGAACAGTAAAAAATATAGTTTTGAGTTTTCCGAAGGATTAAAGTAATCATAATGACATAATAATTAATATAAAATTCAGGTTGAGTTGTTTATAGTAATATATGACATGATGTGTCCAATGTGTCTAATACCATGGGATAATACCATGGGCAAGACAATGTTTATATGAAAATCACTATTGTGGTGTCTTTTGAAATTTATAAAAAAGAACCCTCTCATTTACTATAAACACCCAATAATTCCTTAGTATTAATTCATTCCAAACTAATTATCATCAAATACCTTATAGTTTTACCTCCATAAGATTCATCCCAAGGTATCCTCAAGCCCCCAAGGTCCCAAATATCATGGTTTAGGAGTAACTCTAAGGATAAGGGAATCCATCGCCCTTCTTCTTTTCAATATTTCATTTTATGTTATTATTTTTAATTTAAAGAGGATTTTGTTGGGATATTTCATTACATATCCCCCTTAATATGCATATAATGTAAAAATGTGTAGGTACACATTTTCTCTCATCAAAATATTTTATGAAATTTAATGCAACATCATTAGGCAACTATATTTTCGTTATGGATTTCCCTACTTTTCAATTATTTCAAGATTCATTTTTTTCTTTTTATTTCCTCACATCCTTTCATCCATGTGTTATGATAAATCCAGTAAATTAGGGATACTATAATTTTATTGTTATATTTTAATAATTATTCAAAATATCTCCTTTTCTCATTCCTTTATACTAAAAATGAAAACACTATACAATAGGTTCTAATTTACCACATTCTAGGATGATGGGTTTTCAATTTCAATTACTGTATTAAATTATTGTCATGAAAACAAATTTATGATTGAACTGGATTATAATTTATGTATTATATAATATATAAGGTTATAGAATAATTTTGTACACATTTTGTTAATAAATAAAATAAAATGACTTTGTTATGATCGAAGAATAACCAAAATGACCTAAACCAAATATCAATAATGTTTTAACTAATGAATCATCCTCATGTTCGAATTCAAAATGATAGAATGTATAATTTATTGTTATGGCAATATGTAAATACCATTCCATTCCAATTAGGTAATTTCACTTCCAATCAACAAGAATACCCATCATGAACCGATCATGGAAATCATTTAAAGAACGCACACAAAACAATAGAATGGAAAAAATAATAACAATTTAAGAGAGGATTGTTGTAATGAAATGATAATATAAGGTATTATAAACATTAATATAGTTCAGAAAGATATTAATAACACTCTATTATATGATATTGTTAAGTATCTTTTCTTTTAAAATACTCTTTTAGAAGTATATTTTACAAAATTCAAAAGATATGTTTTTATGAATTTATTCATGATGTATCATTATTTTCTGGTTTGTGGGAATTTTTAATGATGGGGGGTAGTTCCTTAATCTCCCTCTAATACATTGGGTATTTGTATATTGTAGGTTGACAGTATGGTTACACCAATGGTAACTAGGATGGTTACAGTAATAGTAAGGTAGCAGTGAGGGTTACAAATTATAAGGTAGCTAAGAGGGTTGGATGATTTTGTAATTAATTCCCCAAGATAACATTATGTATCCAATTGTTTTATCTATATCTTTTGGAAATATCATTATAATATCATGTTTCAAATGTTATTTTATATGGGTAAAAAGTATGTCTTTTTTGAAAATGATTTCATACGTTACTAGTATTCGTGGACTTCTATTATCTTTCATTCATATTATACGCCTTACTGAGATTTTCCTGCTCATAACATGATTTTAAATGATTTTCATAGGTTTTATGGATGTGTGAGACAAATAAGTAAGGCATGTTAAATTTAATGAATACTTTTCAATAGAAACATGTTTTTTGATTTTTTTTTTACAAGAAATGGATACTATTTATTGGTATCTGCTCTATATGAAGGTGGAATGTAATGTTTTTATTATATCTAAATTCTCTAAACCTCTAAACCTAACAACATACTCAATATTAATGGATGTGTGTTTTTGACCAAAATTCAGGATTATTTTATGTAATTAGGCTGGGCCATTTTACATTAGCTAAGATATTTTCTCTCACTTTTATTTCTGTGTGACATATGACTTATACACTATTAATTTGTTCTATGTGGTTTATACTTGCCATGAATGTATTTTATGAGTATTTTTTAAATGATTATGGTATTTTCAAATATAAATATTTTTACTCATTTCATGATCCATATGATTCTATTGATCAAAATGTGATGTGAATTTATTTCACAATCTTATCAATATTTGTGATTTTTATGTTTTAAGAATCTATTGTGGAATATTTATCTTTCATGTCCATGTTTTATAAAAATGTTTTCAAAATTTATTTAATATTATCCTATGTATGTTTACAATATATTTTTCCCATTTTTACACAATTGTTTGAAGGGAATATTATTTTTCCCTTTCCATACTAGGTGCATTGTGACTTTTCCTGGTTAATTAAGAAAGTAATGTTTATAACCTATACAAGAAGAAAGGAATTATCCGATTTAAATATGACCTAATTAATTTAAACAACTTAAATAATTTTAAATTTTATTTTTAATGATATTTTATCTATTAACATATAAAGGTATTTTAAGAAAATAAATAATTTTCAAAGAATAATAGATATTTTCCTCAAGAATTATTTTAAGGTAAACCCTCAAAATGATTTTCCATAAATGATATAATTATTGTATGTTAATAATCATTTACTAGGGATATATTTTATAGATAATTTCCCCATTTGACATATGATTTCTTTTTTTTGTGGAAAGATATTTATGAAACCCATTCGTAATCCATGGGTAATGTATGATTTAATTATTTTTATGAAACTAATTACTTCACATGGTTTCAAATGTTATAAATAATATATGTTCCAATGAAACACATATTCATAGTTATCATTAAGTGATATGTGGGACCTGTATCTCCCTTAAATGCATTGGGTAATAATAAATGTTCTTTGTGATCAAAAGAATGCATGGGAGGTCATCCTATGCCCGAAATAATAGAATGCATAGGAGGTCATCCTAAGACCACAAAAAGAGGGTACATAGGAGGCCATACTAATATAAAAATAAGAGGGTACATTGGAGGTCAACATAGGACCAAAAAAATAATGTACATAGCGGTGAATCCCAATCCCGAAGTAGTAACACAAGTGATTATCCCCAACGTAACATTATATGAATTCCTTTTTTGGAATCCATGACCTATGATATTTTAACATTATTTTTATTCCATAATTCCCATGTATTATTCTATTATATAATTCTCATAACTCATGTGATTTTATTTTATTATTAACCATGTCTTATGATCTTCTAATATTTATTCTATGACTCATTTTTATAATATTTTATATGAAGGGTACCATCATCAGATGGTAAGATCATCTTTTCATACCATTATACTCATGTTTTGATAATTTATCTTTCTTGTTTACCCATACTGAGCATTATAATTTATCATTTCATATGGTTCTTTCCCTGGGTTATAAAATGTTTTTATGTGTGAGTAGTAAAGGGGAAGGTCATTATTGTAAATATTGATGTTACTTTAAGTTTTTTTTATAATTTATTACATGTTTCCAAAGGCACTGAAGTATTATGATCCTCAAGCATGTGTTTTATGAAATGTAGTGAATTTTTATATTAACATATGTAAAATCCATGTACGAAAATACTTTTTCATTAGAGTTGTTATCAATGAAATTGTTTAGTCATCCTTTGGAAACATGGAAGAGAAAAATTCAGTGTGATCTCAATGGGTTACATTTGTGGATGTATCTATGGATTTCCCTATCGATAAGACTAAGGTGTAATTTATTTAAAGTTTGGTTTCATTAATTAGTCATTCTATAAGTAAACTTTTCATGAATATATGTTTTTTTGTGATAATTGTTTCTCACACTTTTCTTTTTAGTCTTATTCAACTAAGGGAACTATAAGAAATAGGGTTAACATTGGTTGTTTCAGATGTATAAAGTATGGACATAAATAAAATAAATGTTCATAGTATAATTCTAATGATATGAATTAGGAAGGTTTCATTAGTATTGGTTATAATATTGTGGATAAAAAGACAAAAAAATGACATCAGAAATGTATGGGATCTTCTACTAGCATTGTTTACATTAAACATAATAAGCTTGATTAGATTAAGGTTGGAGATCCTTAATTAATTACAAAAAATTTATATTCTAGGAAAGAATAAGATTATGATGCATGAGTAATGGTCTATGAATTATGTTTGTTGATTGAAGTTTAAATGTTTTGGCATTCAATGATTTTGTTTTTTTCCTTATGTTTTCAAAATGAAATATTGACTAGTGATAAAGAGATATAAAATTGATCTAATTTCATGGTGATATAAATGGGAAACACAATATTAATGGAAATATAATTCGTAATATGTTTCTAATATTGATATAATTATGTTCGGTAAAACTTATCGGGAATAAATTTAAGTAAATTGGGTGGTAACAATTACCATGGAACCGATAAAGGATTTGTTAAAAATGTGGTTTATGCAATCACAGATGGGTTTTTTAGAAATATTTTTACAAAATTAACATAACAGATAATCATTTTAATAAGGAATTGTGACTATTTTCATTATGTATTTATGGAAATTCATGTTATTTTAAGGATTCAAGAGAGTACATGATGAAGGTATTCACATGTTGGGTATGTGAAAAACAAGATATACTTTATGATATATGGGGTATCAATGAAAATATATTTTTTATAAATTTAGTTAAATTATTTATAATGTATTAGAAATTATTCTTTTGGAAGGTTTATAAAGATAATTATTTATGTATTAACTTATCTTAGTATTTGGATGTGGTTTTATAGATTAATGTATTATCTCCTTATATGAGAATTAATGCATATTTGATAACATGTTCTAACTTTTTTGTTATAATGTTCAGATCAATGGAATAACATATCATTTAATAGATCTCATGATCTTGTAATTCGTTATTATTAAAATATTCTCCAACATTTCCTATAATAAGAGATGATCTAGAAATTGTTCAAAGAAAAAAAATGATGAAATATCATTATGAAATGCAATTAAATCCAGTAAGTATTTCTTCTATTTATAATTATTCAACCATATAAAAATGATATTGAAACAAAAAATTTATCCAAGTACATTATTTTATGATTAATCAAAATTTTCCTTAGATCATCACATTATTATGGAATTATGAATTTTAGAATTCTCTAGGCCGCATTCTCTGTCACTCCCCATTAGAACTTGACAGTTATATTTTTCTTCCATGTCTTAGTCTTCAACTTCCACCTAAATTATCTTTTGTGGAAACCTAGTAATGAGCTACTTTTTGTAACTATTATGTTTATAAATATTTCTTTTCAAATAAACTTTTAGTGTTCATTTTTATGATGTGGGATTCTATGAAAGAAACTGTAATGTATTAAACCTATGATAACCCAGTCTAATTTGAAGGGAGAAATTCATTTTAAGGGGGAAGAATGTAACACCCTGAGATTTTTATGATATTTTTTTATAATTTTATTTCATTTATGTTTTTAATTACACAGAAACCCATATTTTCTTTTATTACATGGAATACTAAGTTTCCCCAAAACATCATTTTATTATTATAATTATTTTAATAAAATATTATAAAATAGCCATTATAACGGTGGGTATAAACAAGATTAACTAAGTTATGAAATTAGGTTTTACAAATTTATATATAATTGTATTAAAAATTATTTACAAATAAATGTAAAACCATTTTTAAAATCAAAGTAAAATTATTTTAAAAAACTAATTAAAAGTGAACAAGGGTGTTTTATACATATATATTAAAAAATAACTTTTTATGGATTATATTTATGATATATATATATAATATTAAATACTAATTGTAAAATTTTTCATATGTGTTTTCTAGACATGATATATGAATAAATACAATTCTATGGAAAAAATATACATTTTTATAAAAAGACACTTTTATTGCATTTTTATGGACCACATTTTTAAAAGAATTTTTTAAACATTTATAAAATAAATTTGTCAATATAAAATTTTCATTGAATTATTTGTATCAGTATTTATTTATTTATTTGAATATTTTATATTTTTATAATATTATTTCTGTTTAGATGAATAGTGATAAATACTGTATTTTAACTAAAAACAGATTTTTTTTTCTTAAGAAAATATATAGTTCAATTATGTTTTTAAATTGTTACTAATTATAATTAGATGAAATATTTTTCATTTAATCCAATTTAGGTAATTTGAATAAATTTCAACATTAAATTAGATATAAATTTGTTTGAACTTTTGAACGTATTTACTTTAAAAACTTATTTTCTCATCTCATCGATGAGATTAAATATTAAATATTTTATAAAATTTCTAATTTTTAAATTTTGGAAAATTTATTAAATATTTTTCATCTTAATTTAATAAATTTATTAAATTTTTCCTTAATATTTTTGGATAATTTGAATATTAACTTTAGTAATTTTTTATTACCATAGTTAAGGGTAATTCATATAATAGTGGGTAAAAACAATATTAAAATCATAACAAACTTATCATAACATATTTCCAAATGTTCTTGTATGATGTTAATTTTATCTGTGAAATATAAGTATTTAAATTGAATAATTTAATGGAAAAGGTTATGTGAATATGATTTGGATATTATTAAAATCCAAGAAAGTGAAAAATGTTACACTCTAACTTTTAGAAAGTATAATATTTTTAGTATGGAGATAAATATATTATATTCTAGAATATATAAATTATTATGAAATATGAAATTTATATATACATAACTGTTAAATATTTTTAATTTATTTGGGAATAAAAAATTATCATAAAAATATTCGTGATGATGAGGTATTAATTATTTAATTAATGAAAACCAAATTTACGTGGTATATAAAATATTATATTAAATATAATTTTATTTACTTAATGTGATAAAATAATTTTATAGGTTAATATTAAATATTAGGGGATTATTAATGAATTCATTCAATGTTATCTTTCTGGATTTATTTTCTTAAATTCAATGTAATGAGTAGTGTTTAGATTGAATCTAATTATATCTGATGAAAATAATATGTTATAAAATTAGTTATAAATCATAAAAAACATACATATAGAAAAAAGAGAAGAAATATTATCCATAATATCATAAATTTACAATTAATGATTTAATTTACAACTAATAAGTAAAAATATCCACCTTTTAAAAATGAAAATATTTTTACCATCGGTAAAATTATAATAGTTTACCAATGTTTTATTGAAATAGATAAGATTTGAAATTATAATAAATGTTGTCTAAGATATGTTATTGTATGGTATAAAAACCTATCCCACGTTATCTGTTAATTAATATCGATTTGGATGTATTTGGATTGATATTTAATTTATGATAATTTAATCTTTTGAGAAATTACCATAGTGCCTCTCTCATTCATTATTAAAGGAAACCTACCCCCTCATCACATTTTACCCCATTGAGCCTTACATATCTACCAATATCTGTTAAATTATCTTCTATTCTTCCCTATACAAATAATATGGGTTTTTTCTTCTCAAAATACCAACTCTATAATAATTTAGAGGATATCTAAAGGATTCATTTCGAAGAATAGGTCAATGCTATAACAAATCACTCCCTTTTAATACTATTATATACCTCGTATAGATATATGATATATATAAGAAAATAATAAATTCATAATACTCAATATTATTAAATTTTATAATGATTGTGGACACACAATTATACACAACCTTTTCCATCGAATAATAATTTAACGTATCCCTCATGCATACGTACGACTTACCATCTCCAAGTAGTGATACAATTTATATTCTATCACCATTTTAATGATTGGGGATTATTATGTGTTAAATATTTTTATTTTATATTTATTACATGATTTTAGTTCTTTAATTATAAAATCATATATACATTTTATCACATATTTTTTTTAAGGAAATGATTACGTCGCTCCTGCGTTTGTATGAATGACCATCTCTACAATGTGATGTGATTCATTTTTCATCTATAATTCACATGGGTGTTAATAAGGTTTAATTTTATAAATATATATGACATATATAACATAAATATAATTTTATAATTATAATAAATCATATTATTACCTTTTATGTTATATGACAAGAAAATGAAAACTGGGTTCACGTGTATCTACGGCCTACCATCTCCATGAATAGTGTATTTTTAATTTCATTATCTAACATTTATTTATAAAAATAAATACATAAATAAATATATTATATTTATACCCTGTTTACCATACTTTAGATGATGTAATCATAATCTATGTAAGGGGACTATGGATAACAAGTCAAAACATGAATGAAAAACATTACAATTATGACATTAAACATAACATTAGCATGGAATTATTAATAAGTGAGTAATATAATGTTATAATTAAATCATGTATAATATATATATATATATGAACATGGTTCTATATTAGATTTATAATAAAATTTTATTTAGTATACATAACTTTTTAATATATAAGAAAAAATTCAAGACTTAAGGTACGAGATTTTATTATCACTTTTATATATTTGATACACATGACTTATACACAACTTATTTAACTGAATTTATATATACTACAACTGAATGTCTTTCTTGAGACTTATCTAAAATAATAATAATATATATATTGTTTTCTTTCTTTCTCAGGGTATACAGTTCTACTAATCATAAGGTGATGAGTATTTCTTTTATAGTGTCTTCAATATTTGGGATTATTTCATTTTAAGTCTCCATTGGATAATAAATATATTACGTGTTCATTTTTTATTAAAAATTTAAAAAAATGATTTTCCTATTCTCCAATGGATTTTTCAATTCATTTTTACCTTTTTTTGACTTTTTTACTACACAATTGGAAAAGAATTGTTTTTTTCGTTTTCCAAATGTGATACATTGTGACTTTTTGGGAAAATGGATTAAAGGATAGTTTCATTAAATTATATTTAGTTAACATATTTTTGTCATTATGACTTAATTCATTATATCATATTTTATAATATTTCAACGTTATTTTGAAATAAAATTTTTTTCATTGAGATTATGCATCATTTTAAAAAAAAGGAAACATTTCCAAAGAAGAAAGGATATTTTCCCCATGAATTATTTTCATGTAAACTCTCGAATTATTTCCATTATACAATAATATTTTTGACATTAACTATTTTTTACTACGGAATATTTTTTAAATATATTATCTCTATTCATCCTATAATTGGTTTATGTTTATGAGGTAATGATATTTATGAAAACCATTTCATTTCCAGGGGTTGTGTTTGATTGAATGATGTTTAAGAAATTAATTTATTTTCATGGGTTCTGATGTGATGACGGAGTTATAGCCTTTTGGAATGCATATATATATTTTTTATTAAGGGATGGTTGGGTCCTATATCTCCCTCTAATGAGTTGGGTAATGATAATTGTTTTATGTGTTGGAAATGGTACATGAGAAGACAACCTATGATCGAAACAAGTGGGTACATTGGATGTCATCCTAAACCCGCTACAATAGGGTACATGAGCGGTCCTCCTAAGTGTAAAACAAGTTGATACATGGGAGGTCATCCTGGTCCTAAAACTAGAATGTATACGAGAGGCCGACCAAATACCAACATTAGTACATGTGTTATTAACCAAATGTTAATATACTATGAATATATTGGTTGGAATCATTGATATAAGATATTATATGATTATCTGTATGAAAAAAAATCCATGTATTATGCCATTTTTATACTCCCATGGATCACGTTGAATTATTTTCTTATTATTAATGTTTTATGATATGCTAATATTAATTCCATGAATTATGTATATGTTCTCTGATATGTAGTGTATGATCTAAAAATGTTATGCATAAGTTTTCATATGCTTATGCTCGTGTTATGCTTACGTATCTTCCCTGTTTTAACTTATTTAGCATCTCTTCTCATGCTTTCTATTGTTCCCTTCCATAGATTATAATGAATGGATTTATGTAGGAGTAATAAAGGGGAAGATATTTTTTGGGGACGTTGAAGATCATTCCCAAAATTGGAATAATGTGTTAATAATTTTAAAATACCAGAAACTATTAAAATCATTGGGAATGTGTTTGTGAAATTTATTGTGTATTCATCTAAAAATATGTAATACCCATGTAAGAAAATCCTAGGTCTTTAGAAATAAAAATCATTGTAGTGGCTTGGAAACCAGATAGATATTAGAGGTTTAGAAGGATGCAGTTAAGCCTCAGTAGAGAGTTAGATGGAGTCCAATAGGATTTTATGGTCGTGCAAGGGGACATGCTACTCTATTCAAAGAATGAGTGTATTATTCATAGGGTATACCATAGAAGATGTATTATTGTTCCTAGTGTAGAATGGATGGTTATTCAAACATTATATTGAATACTCTGACTGTTGTTGACGCAGAACTTTCTAATATCAAAGGTACGAAAATTGTATCATCTACCCTTTAGGATGTTTATTAAGATGTAGGTGAACTATATTTATTTCTATAAGATATTTTTTATATTTTTTGGGATTTGATGGTGAAAAATTGGATGATTTTTTAACCATCGACACACCATTGGGAGTGTGATAACATAATATAAAACATGTAATTTGGGTTCTCTAGTGATGGTGGATACAAATTTTTTAGGAGACATTCTTGGTGGAAATGGCAGTCATCAATTTCATTCAATTTAAATACTTTTCTATCCTATTCCAGGATTATACACTATCACCAAAGTATAGTAGACTTTTTATCTCATAATGAAGGAAACTATTCCCACAAAGGTGAGTGGGATCTTCAGGATAGTAGTGCATGATCAATTTAGCGAGGATTGGATTGTATCAATGTTGAAATACCTGGAATTTTTCTAGATGGGGGAGGAATATAGCATCCTTAATTTAATCTAGTGGTAGATCATTTTAGGATGTGTTTCAATCGGATTTCTATGTCTTACCACCTGAAAGATGATCCATTTTATGATTGAGTTTCTGATGGAATTAGATCCAGTTTCTATCCCACCTTATATTATGGCACATGGAGAACTTCAACAGTTCAATGTTCCATTGGAAAATTTGTAATCTAAGGTTATAATATGCCTGTTTACATCTCCATGGGGTTCTCTAGTTCGGATCTTTGATGAGCCTAATGGGTCATTTTTCTTATTTTCAGATTATCGGAGGTTGAACCAGTTTATAGTCCAAAACTAGTATCCTTTACCCTGCATGGATGATCATTTCAATTATATGATGGTTGATAGTATCTTATCGAAGATCTATTTTAGATTATGATACCATTAGTTGAGGGTATAAACATTAGACATACATTTATGTGAATTTGTTTGAAGGTATGGCGTGTATGATTATGTTGTGATACCATTTCGTTTGACTAATGAACTGGCGGTATTCATGGGCTTAATGAATAATTTATTTGATCTTTTTATTGAACAATAAGTTTTGGGTTTTCTTGATGATTTAACAGTGTACATCAATTTAGTATAAAATAATTCTAAACATCTAGGCATAGGTCCTATATATATTGAGAAGTATCGGATTTATGCAAAGATAACCAAATTCTGTATCTGAATTGATAAAGTGCATTTATTGGACTATTCCAACAAAGAGGAAGGAGTGTCAGTGGACACATATAATATTACAGATGTGATATCATGGAAAAAACCAATGAATTTCTTTGAAATTTGGAGATTTTTGGGTTTATCAGGTAATTATAGGTGCTTAGTCAAGTACTTCTCCCATCTGAAATCGTGAATGATAGTGATGACCAAGGAAGGGGTAACAAATTTAATGATTGGATTATTAATAGATAAAATCTAAAGGGCTGAAATGAAGGATATCCACCACACCAATCCTCACATTACAAATGTTAGGTTAAAAATATATCATGCGTTGTGATGCATCTACATATGTAATCATAATAGTTTCAATGTAGGAGGATTGAGTGGATTCATATGGATCTAGACAGATGATACCACATGAGTAGAATTACCCTACCCATGATATGGAGATCATCACATTGTTACATGTCCTAAGATATCATATTCATTATCCCGAGGAGAGAGTCTTGGGTTATACATATATCCACAGATCGTTAGGTAAATCATTTTTTAGCAGGACATGAACCTTTAGCAGAATCAGGGGTTATATATCATGAGACATTCAACATAGAGATGCATGATACATCATGAAAGGGTAAGGAAGATACTGATTTTTATGATGATATATGGAAGAAAAGGTAGTAAAAGTGTCACGAGACAAGTGGTGGGTGATTAACCTCATTGAAAACATGCATATTGTTGTTTAAGAGATTCAAGTATTGGTATCTTTTGCATCTACAACTGTTATACCGTTGATTTTGGATAGGTTCATGGCTAGGATGTTTTCAAATTTTGAGGGATTGATTTTATGATTAATATTATAATAGGGGGATACAATAATGGAATTTTATCATGGTAGTGGAAATTCATTTCATTTCCATGTCCATTTATGGTTTCCTTTGGGCTTGCGGAAGGAGCTGACAAATGAAATTCATGTTTATATATGGCTGGAAAATGCTGTTTTGACCAAGATGTATCATGATTCCCATACATAGTAATTGGGAACAAGAATGAAGACGGATATATTAGGGTTTATGGTGAGATTCTTCGCTTATAAAAAATTAAAAGATGGTCATTTGAGACCAACTAGGATTCTATATCAATTTTCCAATCATCAGTGGAAATTCGACGATGTCACTATTGATTTTTTGATAGTATTAAATAGGAATACCTATAAGAATGATATATTATGGGTATTTTTGGATCGATTGATGAATGTGTCTCAATTCTATCCTATCTGGTAGACCTTCACAAGTGATTATCTATGCATTATTTATGTTTATGAGGTAGTTAAGATTCACATTGTTCTATGGAGTATCCTTGTAGACAGAGATCCTCATTTCAGACCTCGTTTCTTGTAGTCTTTATAAGGTTATGGGAATGACTTTTATTTTGAGTATAATATATCATATGAATAATAATATTCAATAAGAGATGACTATTTAGGTTATGGAGGATATGTTTCATGCATGTTTTCTTTCTTTTGGTGGTTCGTGGGAGTAGAATATCAAACTCTTGGAGTTGGTATATAATCTTACCTTCCTTGCATCAATCTAGATGATACCTATAAATGATTAGTATGGAAGAATGTTTCATTCACCAATTTTTTGGTTGTAGGTAGATGATTCAGAACTTGATGGTCCATGTATCATGATGAAAATGTAAGTGTCAGTTCAATTGATTACATACTCGTTGGTGACCACATATATCAAGAAGAAATATTAGGTCTACCATTAGAGACGACCTATGGAGTATGTGTTTGGTGATAGTTTTATTCCTTCTGGTGTTTCCTAGGTTATATAAATTCTATATAATGATAGAGGGTAAGATAGATCCTATTTTTTTAGCGCATTTGAAATTGTGGATTGGGTTAGTCGAGTGGTGTACCATTTATCCCTTCCACATCGCTATAGTTCCATGGATGATGTGTTCGATGTGTCGTAACCGCATACATATTATTTAGACCCATATCACATGATATACATATAATACAAAGATAATTGTGTTGATAAATAATTTTAGGAGCATGTAATATGAATTATGGATCACTGTGATAAGTATCTATGGGGTAGGACTATATCACTAATTTTAGAGTAGTGGCATCATTTGAGAGTTCAGGAGGAAGCCAAAAGAGATATTCTAATATGTGAGTACAACGGAGAAACATTTTCTCTATGAACCCATATTAATGCTTTGGGAATCTAGAGTATGGGTCATTATATGGTGGGGATGTTCTATCATCCCTCCTTTTTTCTAGGATGTTCTTATTTGAATTTTTAATTTAATCCATAGTGGATGCGTCTTTTTCAAATATTCAGATAATTATTTTTTGAAAATGAATTAAATTCAAAGGATGTATATTTGATTTAATTAATAAAGTCTGGGTATAAATGGGTTGAGGATTACAATAATTTTTGGTATGTTTAAAATCCATAATGTTCATTCATGTTTTTTATAGAAATTAGTCAAAATACTATCTGAAAAATAGTTTCACTTTGTTTAACTATAATACATGTAGTGTAATTGATTACGGACACATGTCATGAAGAACTGTAGGATGTGAATTAATTCACAACATATTAATAATATATGTTGGTTAATTTTATTACAGATCTTGTAATAGTTAATAGGAATATAATTTAATCCGATTTGATATGTTTTTTCACATATTCCACTAAAAACAATTTGATGAAGTGTGTCTATATTACAGGTTGTATAATTCAATGATATTTTGTTTTAATGTATGTTGTGAGGAATAATTTCCAATTATTTTTTTGAAGATTTTCTCCTCTAGACATACTGTTACCTTCCAAGTGATTTTGGAGTTCCAAACTCCAATCCAGACACCCCACTTGTCAGATCAATCCATGGTAAGTGGTTTTGTTCTATCTTTTCCTTCTATCCCTTGTTTCTATATAAATTAGGGTGTAATACATTTTACATATAAATTATTGGTTTTTATCATGATCATATTTTATCTTGGATCTATCTTGTGATCATATGTTCCTTATTCTTAATGGGAGTGTTCCATTGGAAGCGTTGTGTGATCGACAATTAAAGGAACGATGTTAAATACATAACCCTATGGTTTGATGATTGTTAGTAATGTAAGAATATTTAAAAATTTTCCTACATATTATATACTAAATAAAATGATATAATAAATTTAGTTATTCATTAGATTATATTTGAATCCAATTGAGTATTGACTTGGATTTTGGATACAATTATGGCAGGCATACACTTGAATATAAATCAATTTAAAAATGGATTAATTATTTTAACATGACATTTATTATGGATGATTTATGGATAAATATTAACCATGTAATGATTTTTTTATTGAGATAACTAAAATTTTATTGGTTATGACCAATTGAAAAATGAATTGTTTGATTGAATGATAACTCATAATTTGTATAATTAACCATTGAGCCATATGATGTTTTATTGTGATATCCTAATTTCAATGAATTGAGTTTTCATTAAATGTTGATATGATTATATAGTAGTAATGGACTATTGACTCATGTTATAATGATTATATTATGGTATTATCCAACAGAATCATGTTTTTTTCTTATATAGTGGGCTTGCCAGATGACACATGCTATAATGATTATATAGTGGGCATCGCAAAGTGACTCATTCTGAAATTCTTAAATAGAGGGATTGGACTAGTGACACCTGATGAAATAATAATATAACCGGTTTTTCCATGTTGACATGTAGAAATTCTTATAATGTGGGTTTGACAATGATATGTGTGATTTATACAATATTTATAAGGTTATAGATGGCATGGTTGTATGTCTTATATATTAAAATTATGTCATTGAACTGATGCAAGTTATTCATTACCATGGTCATATGGTGATGGTTGGAATCATTGTTAGTCATGCTTAGAGACATTCCAGTATAGTGATGAAGCATTTTGACGTGGAATTAATTTAATTGTTTAAATAATTAATACATCTATTTATTGGATGATTTTATACACATATTATCAGATTGTTTATGTTTAGATATGGTGGTGTAAACCTACTGATTTATAATCACACCCTATTCGTGTCGATGTTTGGTTCGGGAGTAGATTATGTTGACGTAGGATTGGATAAGGAAAAATACCTTATTGTTGACTATTTTCTTCTTTTATGGGACAATGTTTGGAGATGAGACCAACATGGGGTTTAGGATGATGGACTTTTGAGTATTTTATAGATTCTGATAGTCATTTATTTGGTATAACATCTAGCATGACATTTAGTTACATTCTAAAACAACATTAAATTATTATTTGTATTATATATTGGATTATTCATTTATATTTATTGAGGGTATTCTACTGTACAATATTGTTTCCATTTTTTCACAAATTGATATTTATTTATTGTTATTGGATTATTTTTATTATGTTCTAACTCTATAACCAGGTGTATAGTCTCCCCACTTTCAATATCACAACCCTATTTCTATTAGGCAACATCTGGCATATGGGGAGGTCTCTAGAGGTATTTTAATCAACCTATATCATCAACATAAGATTTGTCCAGATCAGGGGATGTTAAATGCTCTCATGAAAACTCATTCATGTGTATCATTATGGAATATAAAACTAAAACACCCTGTGATATAAATAAGTAATACATAAATATATTTGAATATCATATGTATGTAATTGATTAATTTTATACCATCATATATTAATATTGAATATGACACTATAAATATCCTATCAAAAGAAACTATCAATAATAGTTAATTTTTATATTCATAAATACTCAATTTTTAAAATCCTATCTAACCCATTGGACATATCACAACCCATAACTGACGAAAACTCACAATATCATAGTAAATAAAAATTATTTAAATATTGAAAATTATAGGTAATCAAATGGGTCCCATTTGAATATCATCTTACTGATCCCTATAAGTGTTATCTAATGAGTTACCTATAGAGATCCTCTACTTAAGTTCTTTCTATAAATAATTTTCATATGGGATGATACAAAATAAATTATCATATTAAACATATTATTCACATTGATCCCATAAAATTTATCAAAGTACCATCTTAACTTGTGTTCTACATGTCTATGATCTTAACAAAAATGAATCCAAGGAGAAAATAATATACATAATCACATAGTCTTGGATAGTGATCCCGTGTCTCCTAAACCAACTCTCACATAGATCATCTTTTATCATCATTCCATGAAAGGTCCATTAACTATGATAGAACCTATAGTGAGAGTATAAATCCCAAATATGAAATCAATCAGTAGGCATGGTCATATAAGTTAATGATATCAAGACTGTGATGCTAAAATACTGCATTATATATTTTCTTCTAAATAAATAATAATATGAATAACTTCATCAAAAAACAAAAATTAGAAAAATCTATATTGAAGAGTCTATATCATATTTAACACTAAATAAAAAAGAACAAAAATATATTAATGAGATAAGAATTAATGTATTTAATGTGAATTTTATAAAATAGACATTTGATTACTGAGTACAAATAGAAGAAACCACATTATGAAATATATATTGAAATTATACTCATTGGAATAAATCAATGGGAGTATTCCTAATGATTCTTATTTTCTATAATCTTGGGATGTAGGTAGAATCACTACAGGTTTCATTAGACCAACACCTAGATAAATTTCAACATATATTCATTGATAGAAATATCAATAGGATAAGTATAAGCTCGTGGAAAAAATTTATCCATTGTAGATAAATCACCACCATTGATAATCATAATTTCTTATCTTACACTCAGATCTTACATGGATGTATCAAGGGGGTTTTGAAGTAGTATATATGATTATACAAAAATATAATTATTCATTTAGAAAATGTTATATATGTTATAATTATTTAATTTCGATTTTTCATAAATTATTTATATATAATAAAATTAAATGATTTTATTTAATATAAATTTGTTGATAAATCCTAGTAAATATGTAATCATGTCAAAAAGATTACATTTAAATTGGAAATATATTATTTTATACTAAATTGTATTTTTCTATATGTTATGTATTATTATATTAATAAATTAAACCCAAAAACATTAAAAATTTATTAAATAACAATATTTGAATTAAAAAAATTAACAATCATTTAATTATTAAATAATATGAAGTAATATTAATAACCCTTAAAATTTATATATTCATATTTTCATAAATATAGATTTTCATTATGTT
Source organism: Viscum album (assembly GCA_963277665.1). Classification (NCBI taxonomy): domain Eukaryota; kingdom Viridiplantae; phylum Streptophyta; class Magnoliopsida; order Santalales; family Viscaceae; genus Viscum; species Viscum album. The sequence goes on along the minus strand of OY728163.1, from coordinate 963,379,881 downwards.
TTCAATTTAATGTTAAATTCTCAATTATTATAAATTAAATTTTATAAAATCAAATTCAACTTCAGGGTCCAAAAGTGAAAATTTCATTAGGTTGAATTGTTGCGATATTTCTTAAAAGTTTTATTTTTAGGTGAATAATACAAATTACAGTTAAATAGATACCATAAAATTAACCAAATTATTACGATAAAATCATGAAATAAAAATTTGTGAAACATTTTTCTAGAAAAAATATATATTTAACGAGAAAAATAATTCATCATAAAATATTATTTTGAATTTTCAATCCTATGTATGAAAGTTTGAAAAATAAGTTAATCTATTCAAATTTAAAACTATTCTTGGCCATTTTAATTTAATAAAGTATTCAAAATTTTCCATTTGGTTATATCATTGTTTGATAGTGCCAAAAATATCATTTTTAATCATAAACTAATAAATTTCAAGGGAATCAATACAATAAATAATTATAAGCTAAATTACTTTTCTTCTTAAAAATATATTTTCTTTAGTTTTTTCATATTATATATTTATTATTTAAAATATATGTTTTATCATTTTTAAAATTTTTATATAATAATTTTTTATTATTTTTATTCATCATTTTTAAGTTATTTAATATGTTTAACATCATTTTTAGGTATAAACATAGTTACAAATGTAAAACTTTGTCCCTTGAATAAAGGCTAAAATATGATAAAAATAAAAAATAATGTGGTAAATATATAAATTATCATGAAAAAATATCAATAAATGTGTGTATGTGGTCCTTATAAACCTAACCATATATTATATTAATTTTTAAAAAATTTGAATCCACTTTTATTAAAATTTATTCATATCAATAAAATAGTATTAAAAAAAGTGATACTCAAATCACTTATAAGATAATCCGTCAACCATTACTTATATAATCTATAATTATAAAACCCCTCCATAATCAACCACATTAAATTCCAAAATAAAAAATATTCAGAATTGGTAACTTTTTTCAAAAGATAATTACCAAATATTTGTAAATGAATATGGTTTCTAAGATGAGATATGATTTCTTCATTGTAAGTAGTATCTTGTTATCATTATTTTCCACAAATATTATTAATTTAAATGTTAATAACTTATTTTATATCTTTAATAAAATATAAATAATAATATTATTCATTTATAATGATTATATGAACTATTCATAATTATACTCATTCATTGATTATAGTGTGTTCATGTTTGTGTCAATTTAACCACATACATGAATGATGCTACAAATTATTGTGGTTGATAGTTATGGTAACATAGTTTATTGTATAATAAGATATTAATAATAATTTTTTTGGGTTTTGAAATAATAATAAGAATATTTAAACTAATTATAAAAAGACAACCTTTTATTCTAAAAAAATTTCTAAAACAACTTCATTAGAGATTTCATTTTAAATAATGAAACATGAAACTCCAATTCAAGGAACCTAGAAATTCAGGAATCATTATAGAAAAAATTTTAAAATAAAATGACTTCTCTAGGGATTATAAATTAAATAATATAATATGATAACTGAAAATGTTATTCCCAAACAAACAATAAATGAATAAAACTACAAACACTAATGACCAATATTAACTAAAAATAAGTAATATTTTTGTAACAAATAAATACATAATATTAATAATAATGGAAATAATTATTAACAATGTTATAACTTAAATGTTTAAAAACTCTATTCTTATTATAAATAAGGTTATATCACGTTCTGCAATGATATAAACTAAGGTAATAGCTCTTTGTATCAATTTCAATTCCTTCAAACATGTTTAATAATATGCAGTATTTTTCATTTTATATATTTTAATTACGTCACTAGAGTAATCGTGATTTATATATATATATATATATATATTATTTCATGATATTTAATATTCGATTTCCTCATTTCATTTTCATTTTCATGGGATACATACATTACAAAAGTCAGATGGTTGTTATTAATTAATATTATTTACATAGGTTGTAACCATTATTCTTAAACATGATCCCTTTAAGATTCATTTTATCAAAAATTTGATTTTATTTTATTTTATAACCTTTTATTTTATAGTGTTTTATGTTTATTTCTCATAATATCCGTTCCAAGGTATTCTTACATAAAATATTCTAATGCCCATACAATGTTTTTTGCATCCTTTATCAATCACTGAGGAATGTTTTTTAAACTATTTTCATCTTAATATTTTATATACTAACTATTATATATTTATATTCACAATTATCTTTATACATGGTATCATCATCATCAATTCTATTCCACTATTTATTTTCCAATTTTTTATTCAATACTAATATCATACATGTTTTTAAATTAATTTATTATTTCATTGAGTCATAAATATTGTTCATTTGATATTATATTAAAATACTATTTCATTATTTCATTTATATGTTCATTATTTAATTTTATCTTTTTATATTTGGAAATTATTTCTTTACATCAAGTTATTCTTCTTTGATTGAATCCAATCTCTAGAAAAATATTAAATTTTCAAGGAAAATGTTTACTCTTTATAATGGTTCTTTTTTTTATTTGAATTCATTATAAAGTTTACAAAATATTATTTTATTAACCTCATTTTATTTTTATATTCATTTTACACTATATTTTTCATTAAAAAAATTAAATAAGTATTCTTAATGATTTCCACAAGGATCATTTTTTTCTTTCTTTAAATAATATTGAAAAGACATTTATTTTTAATTTTTACCATATAAATGTTTTTATACATTTGTAATCATTATTCATAATGATACATAATTTTCCAGTATTTATGGTGTTCGAACTTAATTTTGTTACCACTATTTATTTATTTATTTTATAAATTAATGATACTTTTTTAGAATAATGAAAAAATGGATTTCACAGCAATTTTGTATGTTTCAATTTTAAACTCAAAATTTATTTGTTAAATATTTATTTATTTTAACGATTTGGTTATTAGATATTATTTTAAATCAATGTTTCAAAAATTTTATTTTTCCATTCTGAAAGATGTTTTGATAAAATAAATTGTGTCTTTGAAAATAATCTAAATTATAAAAATGATTCTTGAAAAACAATTTCATCACATTTATTCTATTTTTTAAAATACGGCCTTTGTATCTACCCCATATGTAGTTATTTAAGTGGTCATAATGTAAAGTATTTTATACTCTTATTTAAATAATTAATATTCATATCAACCTATCTACTCTTCATTTCGTGTTATGTGATGGAATTTGATAATGATATAAAATAAATTTTCATTTAATTTGTTTTTTAGGATAATAATTTTAATTAACTTCGTGTTGAATAAATATATATTTTATAATTATTTTGTGGATGGTGTCGTATATATCCCTACAATGCATTGGTAAAGTTTTATGACTTAATGTTGTAATTTTGGAAGCGAGTTTCTTAATACAAGCCTTATGTATTGACTAGATTGTGGATATCATTTTTTGGGTAGAATGAAAATGGAGTTGTGGTTTATTGAATTTCCCTTTTAAAAAATGATAAATAGTCAAAAGAAAAGTACTAATGTTGATGTTATAAAATATATGGAGACAATATGAAATCATTTGATATTTTCAAATTAATGTGTGGATAAAAATTAAATAATAAGAGATAATGGATATTTGAAAGGTAAATATAGATAATAAAATTGAAAGGGAATCATTCATTGTAGATTAACTATATCTCCACTTTTAAATGAACCTTTTATTCTCTTGGAATCCTTCCTCTTAACATTAAATAAAAAATTGATTCTTTTTTAATGTAGTGTAGAAAAATGGAATGAGGTACCCTTATGTATCCTACCCCTTTGTATTAATAGATATATAATAACAAAAAAGTAAATGGATCCATTACTTAAATTCAAAAAAATAACAAATCAAAGAGACCCATTGTTTTAATAGAACACCATGAAACAAATGTACCATTTAATTTGAATGAAAAAAGAATCCAATAATGAGAAGAATTAATAAGATATGTGTTTTCATTATAGAAAACCAATTAAAAAATGATCAATAATATCACTAAATGATAAGAAAATTAAATACGATGACTAAGAGAGGGAGAGAGATAATAAAATGGTTACATCCAAAGGGTTATAAATATGAAATAAAAAAAATCTATTGACATTAAAAATTAAGGGGTGTGATGAAAGATATAACAAATAATCAATGTAACGCTTGTTAAAATTCAATGAATTTTACACCTTTTAGTGGTTCCCATTGATATTTTCAATTCACATTGATAATATATAATTTATCTTCTTTGGAAATGGATGAAATATATAGGAACATTTGATATATTAGGCTGATCTTAGTGAAATCCTTGATCATTGGTAACAAATGATAATTTCACTGGATCCTATATCATTCAGATTATGACACATTCTACTCGAGACCTATATTTATTGACTAATAGGGTGATTGGGTGGTCTATGGTCAAGAAAAAAATTTTGGTGAGACATGAGTTACCATATTTAAAAACATTCAATATACCAGAGAGTGTTCCAGAATGGTACCCCTGGATAACCTCTCAATTCCATTGGAAAAAATGTTTGCAAAGTATATATGTTGTATTATATAAATATCAATCTATTTTCTAATACAATTTCATAAATAATATAGGATTTAAATTTTTTGGTTTGTACTATTGGACGGCTAGGAAAATCTTAGTAGTTGGATGGAACAATAATATTGTGATGTACAAAAAATGTTCCTTTAAGACAATTTTGAATACCTCCTGAGTTCTTTTGGATTCTTCTCACAATAACTCAAAAAATATCTAAAATGTACCTTGAAGGATACATAAAACAAGTTATATGGATGTTAGAGTGTTATTTATCATTGACACAACAACAACAACCAACAATCACCCACTTGATAATCCCAAAATTTTTATATAAAAATTATGATAACAACATTGGAAATGATAAAAATTAAAGAGTTACCGAATTTCCATGAGAAAATATTCCTTTTTTGAGATCAATTATCCTTCTTTATAATGTTATTTTTTTATCACACCATTGGTGGAATATTGAAATAAATTTTCCTCCTTTGAACAAACCCTATTTGGACATCCATATATTATTTTATATTTTAAACCAATCTAAAATACTTCTAAAAATTTGTGAATGCCAATAAAATATATAATGAAAGATGGGTTAAAAAATATGTTATAAAATATGATAAACATGTATGAAATTGTCTTCATAAATATTTTCTAAATGCATTACTTAAAACAATATACACATATAATTTTTAAAATGACCTTCAAATATAATTTTATTAACATTATCTAACCCACCCATAAGAAAATCATGTCATATTAATGGGAGTACATTTTTAAACTATAATGACTCAAAATATATATAGAAAAAAAACTATTAATCTTTTGAAGACATATAGATATTGTTAATTAGTCTCCTACTCAAGAAAATACATTAAATGAACAAACAAATTCAAAATTTAAATATTTAAAACATGTGTATATATATTCAAATAATTATAAATATTTGAAGAAAATAATTATATTATATCATTATATAGGAATTTAAACATTTCTATTATAAACTAATTTTTTTAAGATACAAGATTCTATGGAAACGATAAGAAATTAAAACCATTGTTATATATGAGATTAAAAAATATATCATTAAATAACACCCCTATATAAAATAATTAGAAAATATTAAAATAAGTTACTTCTTGATTTTTATAACATTTAAAACACAAGGGATCTGTATTTTTTATAATAAAATAAATTAAGGATAGATCATCTACATTGTTTCCTTTACTGAATAACAATTATATGTTATGATAATGATGTTTATTGGAATAATACTACATGAAATAAAATGTGAGATCCAATTGGTACCGAATTCTTTTGTCTATAAGAGTTACCACTAAATTGTTTAGGAAATAAACCATATTCTTGTAAACAAATATTGTCAAGAAATGATTTAGGGATGTAAAATTGCTCAAAAAAATATTTTTTATAAAAGAATAAAATAAAATAGTAATGTTTTTTGTTCTAACATATATATCATTTTTACAATCGAATTATATATAAGATATTGATATTATAGAAAAACCTCATATTAATGTTTTATTTTTTATTGGATTTCAATATATGAAATCAAAACAAAATCATGATGTTTTTTATTAGATATTGAGAAACCATAATCATATCAAGATATTGATCACCATGAGTGTATTTTGTGTGATTATTTTTATGTTCATTGATTTGGGATTATAAATTCTCATTGTTTGGTTATTTATTTAATAATAAATAAATAATTATTTTTTTAATTAAGGATTTTTCATTAGAAATATCACTTTTATTATTAATAACCCATTTTGAATTTCATTGTAAGCATAAAATATTTTGAAAATATTTATTTAAAAAAAATATAAAATTTCATTTTATTTATATTAAGATAAAAAATGAGATCCATTAGAGGAAGGGGATGAATGAAATGGATAGTGAGAAGAATGTTAACTAACCTCAACACCTATTTAGATATGAGCTATGGTAAATTTAATATAAACATTTTTTGAGGAGGATGATTCTTTGGAGTCTTCACTAGAAATATAGGTTGAAACATTAAGAGATCTTTTACAAATATTCATTTATATAATTTTTTTATATTTAAATATATTTTCTAACATAACATTTATCTTTTCATTAATATAATGTTACTTCTGATACATTAATTTGTTTCTATTTTGGTTTATTGGATATTTTTCCCTGAATAGTTAATTTTTTTCAACTTCATAATCTATTATTCAATATCAGATTTATAATCTGATGAATATTCACATAAAATAATAGGAAATTATTTTTTGGGTTCATTTCCTTCCTTTGCATAATTGTGTTATTTTTTATTTTTTTTCTTAATTATGATGTGATATGTCATTAGTAATCTAAAAATATATTCATCCACTATTTTTATTATATCCTTTGCTTCTTTTATTGTTTTTGAATTGTTATACCAATTACATTGCATGATTGAGAGTTTCATTTTCACAAAAATTCATGTATAAAAATCTACCCCACGATATAATCATTCATTTTAAATGTCATCAAAATGAGTACACATACAATAAATGGTTTCATTTTCATATATATAAAATCATTCAAATCCTAGTTGTATAATGTTAATCTATTATCATTATCATTTTTATTTACATTATGGGTGACTTATATAAATTTCAATATTTCATGGGAATATTTTCAAGTAGATATGTTATTGAATTCATTTCAGTCAATCCTTATGTGCGTATCTTCTTCTAGGTTGCTATGTTCTATGATTTTTTTTCAGGTTTGTTTGGGTTGGGCTGGCTGTGTCTACAATAGTGGTTCCCCTTGGACAAGTTTCCATGGATTATTTTTCTTCTTTGGTTCTCACCTAACCATAAAGTTATTATTTTTATAAAATACAATTTTTATAGATGATATGAATTAAACTAATATTTTAGATTATTAGTATGAATATATAGATTCATATCCATTTTATTAGAATGAAAACTAATTATACAATGAAATTTTGACATTTTATTCTTCTAACAATAATAACTGTGGCGATCCAAAATAAGAACATTAAAATAAAAATTAAATTCCACAATAAAAAGATAAAAAATATAAATATTTTATGATTTTGAAAAAAACTAATTTTATAATCAATTTTCATGGGATACAAAATGGATTTCTCTGATAAAAAATGTTTATCAGAAACAAAATGAAAGGAATGGTGTCTATCCATTTTAAAGAAAGAAATAAAATTAAAGAGGTAAAATTCATTATAAAATTATTACTATAAAATGATATAAAATATAGAAAAATATCATAAAGGAATTATAAATAATAAAATTAAATCATAGAGTTAATTAATATAATAAGTTCTAAGGAATGGTTAAAAAGTAAATTCACCCATTTAAAATGATAAGGGGGACTTTTATAAAGGTGTTCTATAAAATAACACAACATTCACCTACATCTACTCCACTAAATAATGCTTTAAAGGGTAATTTTTTACCTGACAGATTTAATGGATTATATAAAACATAAATGGATATACCAATGGTATTAATTAAATCCAAGAACCTCTAACTGATATCTATGGTTTTCATGTAATTTAAATAACCAAAATATTCCTTTATTTTGATAAAAATGATAAAACCTAAAAGAAATTTATATTTTTAATTTAAATATCAATGAAATAATAAAGAGAATAAGGGATAAGATAAATGGTTTTATTTTATAAAACCTTTTACAGTTAAATTTCATCTCTCAATAAAATATAATAAAATTAAATAATGTGAGAAATAGAGATATAATACAATGCTGAGAGCTAAGGGATTACAATGAGATTGTACATCATCTCTAGATAAAAATTATAAATAAACTGAAATGATACATTTATTATAAATCTTGTTGATGTTTGATGATTTTTATTAATTTGACTCCTTTGAAGGGTTAAAGTTGATGTTACTAACTCCAGTCTATGATGTACCCCTAATATTTTTTAGAATATAATAAAAAAGATAAAACCAATGTCCATTAAGGATTAACGATGAATCCGTGATTTTTGGTAATCATAAATTTTGTATATTTACAAATAATTTATATTATGATCACTGCCTCCAAAAAAATATATTTATATTCTTATAGTGTTCAATGATAGGATATGTTAGTGTCGTAGATTTAATATTCTTCTATGATCCTTTTGACCAATATTGAATGCACCTCATAATGTTTTTGAATGGTTCCACCATTTTACCACTCGATGCCACTAGGTAGATAGTGTGTATGATAATGGGGATACATTTCTAGAATCCCCATCGGTTAGCCACTGAAGAGCTATAAGTTGTATGAGGTTCTAGTTCTTTTACCAGTTTCTTGATTATCTCTTATTGGATGGATCGTGCTTTACTTCTAGGTTAGACATTAAAATTATACTTTATACCCATGTTCATGAATCTGTAGGTTGTTTTCCATCCTACAACTATGATTCAACAAAATAACTAAATACTCACTTTGCAAATGGTATAAATACATTTGTGGGGTTTGTGGTCATTATTACACTTATGAGACTCAATGACCTTGTCTATATTATTATTTATGTAGCTGATTTATTGTCTAAAACCTTACTAATAGACCTGATTATGTTTATCCTTCCCTATAACATTATGATTTCCAAAACATATTTTTTTACCTCATTTTTATATTAGGCCACTTTACTGTGTTATGATCCCTAGCTTATAATTGATTCATTATTTCTCCCCATTTAATAATATAGTATATTTGAAAAATAAATTTGGATTATAAATATTTCTCTCAACCCTTATATAAAACTCTAATAATTTCATCTTCCATTCTAATCATATATTCCTCTTATTATCACATTTTCTTATATGATTATGATATAACCCATTAAGATATATTAATATGTATGTAATATTACTGATCAATAGAGATCACTCATTACGCTTACCTATTTCTCAATACATTATATAAAGCACTATGTGTTAAAGGAATATATGTTTGAAATCATTTGTGAGAAATATTGATGCAATACTTTGTAATAAGATATTTAATTATATCATCTCCAAAGACTGTAAACCATTAGGTTCATGGATTTTTATTATTATTGTTATCTGTAATGTTCAATGTATATAAATGATGTAATATATATATTTTTTATTTCATTATCATACAGTGTGTCATATTACGGTTTAGTTATTATTCTAGAATATATTAATAAGTATAATTGAACCAAATTTAAATTAACATAGATTTATTCAAAATTGTCATAGAGACAAAAATATTGGATTTCTATAGTAAGATATTATTTGAGGTACCATCCAAATAATTGTTTTTTTCAGAAAAATATTCAAAATAATTTATTATTTATTTGTCCTGTTAACCCTTTTTCATTTAATAAAATTTATAAACATAGAAGAAACCATGTTAAAATGTATGAGAAGGGCAATTTTTTTGTGTTCTGATTGAGAAACATAAAGTTATTTGATATAAGGTGTAGACCATTATGGATTTTTCTTCTATGTCATTAAACAATAACCTTAACTATATTGAAAATTGGAATTCACTAACGAAGGTGAAACATTTTTGGAGTCAATAATTTGATAATGTACACCCTCCTTTAGTGGTTCCCTCGATACTCTAATTGTCGATTAATATTTTATATCAATAGAAATGTTATTTTATGTTCTTTAGTGATAATAAAATGAAAATGTTTAATTGGTTGTTTATCTTATGGACGAAGAATCTAAAAAGTTGTTGAGTCTCATTATGTATAAATCGAATGAGGATGTAGTTGAACCAATGGAGTTGAGGAAGTTTACTAAAATATACATAAAAATATATTTTTACCGTGACCTTCATATTGAAATGATGATATAATGAATATATTTAAAGAAAATGTAAATATGAACACATGGATAATTATGAATAAACCTTCACGAGATTTACAAGGTATACCTATAGTTTTATTATAAAAAAAATGCAAGATTGAATATTTATTTAGTACTCTGAAACAAAAATATCACAAACATAATGCTAAAATATACTTCCCTATCTATGATTAAATTTATCAATGTGTACTTTAATAGAAAATAGATTATAAGGAATATCATTATTTTGGTTATAATTAAATAGAAATGATGTTTCATGGAAATTCTATTAATAAATTAGATCGAGAAAGAAATTTCAGCAGCATATATTCCAAAAATGATTTTGGAAGAACTTGGTTACTTTTTAAAGGGCAATTAAAATAAATTTAATGTATGGAAGGGATGAACATCATCATTAAAAAAATCTATGATAAATAAAAATTCTTTTAAATACTATAGAGGAGAATATATCGTAAATAATGAACCACATATAATTTAATATATAAAATTTATGGAGTATTGGAATTATGAAAATAAACACCCAAAAAAAGTTTTATTGAGTATAATAAGAATCGACAATATCCAACACTAATGGGTCCAGAATATCCTAGGATATCACTATAGCTACCCATGCTTGAAATACATGGACATTACAGTACTTTTGTAGTAAACTTACTACATGACAGAGACATACTCCCAAAGACCGTATTAATTTAGTGACTTTGGGTCTTATAAAATAATCTTATTCGTTGGTGAAATATCTTAAACATACCCCATAATGTTCTTCCCCTTTTTTCTTTCATAATATTTTTTATATATTTGGAAGGAGAAAATATAAAAAGGCTGATATCAAATTCTCAGTAAGGAAAAACTTGGAGAACATAAAACACACCATATAAATAAGAACGTAAAAACAAGAACATAAAGTTTTAAAATCAAAATATTGAGTCATGAAATAAATATTGGCAGTACGTATGACATAGATCATAAATAAACATTAACCAGGATAAAATAGAATTGGAATAAAATATGGAATTATGGAAAAAATAAGCAGATATTATGATTTGTATAATTGCCTACGAATTACATCCAAGACCATAATACTGGAAAATATCCATTACTGAACTGGGTTTTTTTGTTGTTCCATCCATGTGTTACTAAACCAGATTTACTTGTCGTTCTAGCCCTGTATTACTAATCAATATTTACTTTTCATTCTAGCTCTATATTAATATGATAAATTTACATTTCATTCTAGTCATGTATATCTTATGAGCTATAAATCATTACCTAGTGCATTTGAGGGTTTTATTTGTCCCACCCATCTCATAATGAAACCATTCTTATGTATTCCCCAAAAACATAAAAACATTCACCATATTATAATCCATTAAATAAAATGGTTTTCTTTAATATAATTCAATCATAATTGATATAAAAGAAATGGATTTAATAAATAAAACATAATAAATTCATAATAATGATACGGTTGGAAATTTAACTCTATTTAAAGAGTGTTAGCATAAATGGAAAATAATTTTGAGAAAACACTTAAAATTAATTCGGGAGGAAAATTTGCTTTCTTCATCCAAAATGATTTCCTTTCTCAAAATAACAAACAATTTTAAAAGAAATCATTTTCTGTGAAAATAAACATGTAATATAGTGGGAAATGTTTCAAGGTATTAAGGAATTATGAAATCATAAAAATCCAATCATTTCGTATTAGGGAAAAACATTCTTCACTTACTTGTACCGGAAAAGTCAAAAAGTACCTCTTACAAAAAATGAAAAAAGATTCCATTCATATTGTTTAGTAAAAATTTACCAATGGATAAAACTTAATTTAAACAATTATATAAGGATATAGAAAATATTTTGAAATACATATTTTGGAATCATGGACATGGATGATAAATATACCCCAGTTAATACATGAAATTAAACTATCTCGTATAAAAATAAGATTTGAAAAGTTTTCCTTTACCTCAGGTCTCATATAATTATTATGTATCTGAACCAATTTTATATTGATTTAAATAATTTCATTTACTTACTCAAAAATCATCGTCATTTTTATGATATTATATATGGTAATATTCTCATTACTTCATTCGTAACATTGCCTTGTTACTAGTTATTCGGGTTTTAACTGCTTTATGTTCTTATGCACATTTAGTCGAATATGTTAATTTTTATATTATTTGTTTATAGTAATATCATTTAAATAATTATATTATCTTAATATATATCATATTTAATCATTAAATGTTTTTATATAATCATCCATTAATGAAGATCGTGTAGAACAAATCACATCACATTGTGGTGACAGTAGATTGTACGTTCGCACGGGCGACGATATCATTCACATAATTGTTCAATGGTATTTAATTGGATGGTGTATAAAATTTCAGAGTCAAACTAATATTATAATAATCATATATATTTATTAATTGATTCATTATACCCATCCATTTATGTTGGTTATGAAAAACTGATTGCACCACAGCTTGGAGACGGTAAGCCGTACATACACATGCGTGGTGATTTCAATTTTTGTTGGACGGATAGAAGATGTAACATTACGTTTTTCTAATTATAATGACATATTAGAATATAATTGACACTAGATATATTAATTTTTAATTAATTAACTAATTAATTGGATGAATATGAAGAAAATAATTGAATGAATCGGTAAAGGAGATTACCTCTTCTTTGAAGTAATTCCTCTAAATATTCTATTATTGCACTGTATTTGTACATTTATGAATACTAGAACCTCTATAATGTAACTAGAGAAGTTTATAAGAGAATTATTTAGGGTATGGATGAACATGAAGGATAAAAATGAAGTTATGTGGTGAGGGTGGATGTGACCTTTTATAATCGAGGTGAGGGGGACTTTTGGAATTTATGAAACTATTAATTTATAATAATTTTAAAATCAATACACATACCTCCCAAATAAATTATATTAAAATATAAGATACTATAATTTTGAAATATCATCTAAAAATAAAATTTAGGCATATTTTTATATAAATTTTAATGTTATCCTATTAATTATCAATTGGTTATTATACGTTAATTTAATCAAGATAACAAATGTTTCAACATTAAAAGGGGAAATATTTAGTTATTTGATTTCCATTATACCATAAATTGATAAGTTTGAACATTTTAATCAATTTAATAATTATTATATATTTTTAAAAATTTGTTATGATTTTTAAATAATTTAATAAAACACTATTTCGATAGAATATCAATATTGTCAATCTTAACATTATTAGAATTTATCATTTAAAAAAACTAACATTACAAGTTAACATTGAAAAAACAATTTTTTTATATTTCTATGAGGTCAAGGTTTTCTATAATTTTAATTATAGATGTTAATTATCCCAAAATATGTTTATTTTAATATTATTAATAACATTTATTTGATATCACCATTACTAAAATAATTTCTACAATGGTTTTGTGTAATTGTTTAATATTCTTATTTGTTGAGTAAAAATTTAAAATATTACACAAAAATTAATATAAATTTAATATCATTCTCGGTCATATATTTAGTCAAATAGATATTCTATAGAACCCAAAATTACAAATAATATTTTTATAAAAGAATGAATATGACAACATTAACAATAATTTAAATAAAATAATATAAAATTTATAATCTATTCTATAAAGCTCCAAATGGTAACTATCATGACGTTTGGATGATTATGGTAGATATATACTAAACCAATATGATTTGGTCATGTTTTTGGACCTTTTTATGGTCATTATGATTTTAATAAAAATTGGTTCAATGATTTCTCGTCAATTAATTAATTTTTATATCAACAAAGAATAAGACATTAATATAATTATTTATGTACTAAAAATTAAAATTAAACTACCATGATGTAGGTAATTATTGTATCTTTACAAGGACTATTTATTTTGAATTTTATCACCTGTTTATCCCTATATTAAAATTATTATACTTATAAGAAATATGAGTTTGAATTTTTTCACATTCAATGGTTTTATTAATATCTATGTCATCTTCATTGTCATGTAGACATTAAATGACAATATTTTTAACCAAATATCATAAGGTTGTAATTTTATTCATTTAATTGGATTTATTTAGGTTTTAGGATAATTATATTGTCCTTGTCACATTATTAGTTACCTTAATTTTCCTGATTTACCTTTAACTGTGGTAAATAAAAATAATCATAGTTACTATTCATAATATCCATAAATAAATGTAACATATTAACATAATTTGGAACTAATTATTCCAAATAAGGAATCCATTTTTCATAATTAAAAACAAATAATTGGAATAAATTAATTTTAAATTAATTCCTATTATAAAAAAAGCGGGTTTTAAGAAGTAATAACTTTTCAAAATATTGTCATGTCTTTATATCCAATTTATATGTGAAATTAATTCAATTGACAAACATTGGATTAATAATATTACACTTTAAAACTGATTAAAAAATTTAATATAACTATATAAATAATTTATATGAAAAGGTAAATTTGAATTAAAATGTATTATTTTTTACTATTCATCATAATATGATTATCATCAAAAAATTCCAAAATTTCTACAAAGTTAAATTTTGATGTCCTGTATTCAAATAAAATGTTCATTTTTTCAAGTAAAATATATAAATGTGTTAAAAATTATATTTAAAATTGGTACACCATCAAAAGTTAGAAAAACTACATTATATGAAAAATACCCTTTTATCCGAAATATTGAATTTGTTATTCTATAATGTCAAGAAAATACATAATATTATTTTATAATTATATAAAATTAAATATTTGGATATTAGTATTCCTAAATTCATGTATATATGTCCCATAATAATATTTTAATAATATATTATTGTTCAGTTAAACTCGGTATTGTGTACAACATAAGCTATCAAGGAATGTCACTCTAGAATATAATGCAGGCCAATAATATTGTTGTGTATACTGAAAGATAATATATGGTTTCATATAGATAAATCTAGTATTATTGTAGAATACAACATAGGACATAAATGAAATTAAAAATAATATATCTCATAAAATTTAGGGGTGTCACATTCTATGCCCTTTAAAATTAATTTCTCACTCAATATTCATCGAGGATAAAAATGGTTTACTACTTTAATGTTTTTATCATATAATCACATATAGTCAAATATAATATTAATACTTCATTTAAGGAGAAATTTTATAAACATAATGGTTACCCAATGTAACTCATCATTGAGTTTCCACATAAGAGAACATAGTTTGGAAGTGGAAAAAATGTATATGAAAGTGAAATCTAACCATCATGTTCTGATGGATAGTGATAGAGAACAATGTTTGAAAAATGTTATCTAATGGAAATCCATTAATCTACGATGATTTAAGAGAACATCTAATTCATCAGAGAATAAGATACTAGGAAAACATTTTTGGTTTTTAAGACCCATTTCCTATAGTTCATGAATTTTCCATGAGAATAAATACTTACTTAATTATGGTAAAATTTCACCATTGTTCGTATCATGAAAAATTTCAAAATCATCTCTAATTTAAAGAAATGATACAGAATTTTTCATTATTGATGAGGTAGTAGATCATGCGATGGAATGATAGGTCATTCCATATGTCTCAACAAAAAGGTTAGAACAGGTAATCAAATATGCATAAGGCCACCTATAGTGAGATAATACATTAATCTAACAAACTCCAAACAAATTATTACTTATACTATCAATAAATGTATAACATCTCAATCCTTCAAAAACTAAAAATATAAACATATAGAAAGAGGTAAACTAAATCGACTTTACATTTATCTCTCATATATCATAAGGTAGTTATTGGTTGTCATATTCCAAGCACTTGAATACCTTAATCATCTATTTTATTGAATCATGGTAATGAAATGAATTACCATTGAAACATAGTGAAAACATGCATTCTAACAAAATTAATATTTTCCACACACCAAAAAATATGAAACATACTATATAATCAAACCATGATATCACTTTTCCATTATATCAGTGATGAGGTCATTAACTCTAGCAAACATTTCATTATCTCTTTATCAATTAATTATGTGAATATCATGTGATTTAAAAAAATATTTTAATCACTTTTCATGGTTATTGGTGCCGTATAATTATGGAAAATAGCAATAGAACAATACATAGATATTCCAATATTCCAAAATTATTTAAATGATATTTCACAATCTTATTTTGGAATCCCATTACATAAAAACGTAATAATTCCACAACTCCGTTATCATAATCATCTTCTGTAATAGTGATCCCATGTGACTTCCCATTATATTTTTACTTAAGAGATTGTTTATATCGATCATCATTAACCCTTTGGATTAGGGCATTGGTTATCATAATGCCATATTTCCTTGCACCTGTAGCATTGATGTGTGGGTGGTGAATTCAAAACATTCTTCCCTCTATTGACATCATTAAGAAACATTTTTCCTATTACATCAGCACTCAACTACTCAATGAACTTATTTTCCACACTTATAAAACATGTTTTAGTCCCTTTATAAAAATATCTAATTTGATTTTTTCCACACATTTATCATAAGGAAACATTCATCTTTTTTTCACCATTGTTTTTGAGATTTTTCAATGAAATCCATATTTCATTTCTGGTCAAAACCATGAGACATATATATAACACCACCTTCCAATTCTACCTTGATAGTGCAACAAAAAATCTCTTCAATGATTCTAAAGACACTTATAGATATTTCCTTTCTATGACGTGGTTTTAAGACACTAAATAATCGATCAACATTACTTTCAGGTTTAATGATATAGCCTAAAGCATTCCATGCAAGTCATGTAAAATTTTCCTCGTATGTACCAACAGATTCAACATCTTATTTCTGAAGCTCAAGGAACATTATTTACATTTTTTTTCACGAATATGAGGAATTCACTTATTGAAAAACAAGTGCATGAACACGTCCCATTCCATGGATTCAATTTCATCTTGTTTCCTTGTATTTTTAATTAGAGTCTACTACTGGTCTGCTTCAACATTAAACAGTAAACAAATAAAATGACAATTTCTGTTCTGAATAGTTAATGATAGAAAATATCTTTTCAATGGTACTGATCAACTATTAGACATAAAGTTGGTTAGAATACCCATTAAAATAATGTGGAAGTGGCATCATGAATGACTCAATATAATGTTGTTACCTTCTTGGCTAATTTTGACGTCCATAATAATTCATATCTTGTGTATATAGAAATAATTTTTTTCATTCAATCTCCCATAACATTTGGTTGTTCAGGAGGATAATAATTGCATTTCCCAGTGCATTAATCATTAGCATGGTTCCTTCAGATTCCATCCATCATCTAAAACCCAAAAATAATAGCATGAGAGAGAAATATCATACTAAAAATAACACAATCAGGGGGGGTACATTAAATTCTATAACTTCTTAGGTTTAGACCTAGGTTATAGATGATCATTTCCATAATTTTGGGAATGTTACCTGTAGTAATACTTACCTTTAAGAAAACCCCTTGATATAGTTTATAAATATTTACAAGGATATCAATAAAGTTTTCACATCCTAGTTTCCAAAGGATGACTATACCTTTTCTCTAATACCAACTATAGAAACCCATACTTTACATTCATTATTATTAGTTCATAATTTAATTATATTCATTACAACATATAACAACACCATGATAACACCGTATTGTTATAGTCTCTTTATAAATTGGGAATCATACACAACTGGTTCATAAAACATATACATTTTCATTTATTTATTTCATCATAACTAATATATTTTTTGGCATATCATACTTAATACCCTTCATCATGACCTGGGGAAAAGAATCATACTAAAGGGTGAGATAAAATGCTCATTAGGGGTAATGATGGAAAACATAAAACAAACCATATAATTAATAATGTAAAAACATGAAAATAAACTCTAAACATCAAAATCTTGTGTCATGAAATAAATCATGGCAGTATGTAAGTCATAGATCATATAGGAACATTAACCATGATAAAATAGAATTTGCATAATACATGGAATTGTGGAAAACAAATAGGAACATAATATGATTTCAATAGATACCAAGAAATTTGCATCCATGACCATCATATTAGACAATGTCCATTAATGAACTGGGTGTAATTTATATTCCATCCATGTATTACTGAACCAGATTTTATTGTTGTTCCAACCCTATATTACTAAACCATATTTAATTTTCGTTCCTTCCCTGTATTACTAAATTGGATTTAACTATTGTTATAGTCATTTCTATATCATGAGATACAAATCTTTACCCAATACACTATATAGAGATATATGTCACTTCTATATCATAATGAAACCATTCTTATGTGTAATATAAAAGTATAAAAACATTCACCATTTCATAACACATGAAATAAAATTGGTTTCTTAAACATCTTTCCATCATAATTGATATAATACCAATGGATTTAAAAAATAAACCACAATAAAAACATAGTAATAACAATTTTAGGAAATATTACACTACTTAAAGAGTGTTATCATAGTTGGAAAATTATTTCTAGAAAACACTTGAAAATAATTATTGAGGAAAATATCATTTCTTCTTAAAAATAATTTCCTTTCTCAAAATGACACACAACATTAGAAGAAATAATTTTTTGTGGAAAATAAGATTATATGATTTTAAGGGAATATTCAAGGTAATAAGGCATTATGAAAGCTTAAAAATCAGTCCATGTTGTAAAAATTTAAAATACATTCTTCTCGTACTCTTTCTGAAAATGTCAAAAAGTACGTCATATCGAATAAGACAAAAGATTTCATTCAGACCATTTAGTAAAAATTTACCAATGGTTAAAATTGAATTTAAAAATATATATAAGGATATTGATTATATTTTGAAATACATATTTTGGAACTTTGGAAGTGGATGATAAATATACCCCGGTTAATAATTACGAATAACTAATATAGGATAAAAATAGGATTTCTAAAGTTATCCCTTAGCTTAGTTCTAAAATGATTTTTACTTATCTGATCCTCATGTATAATGATTTAAATAATATCATTGAATTATTAAGGAATCGTATACATTTTTATGATATCATATATGGTCATATTCACATCCGTTCGTTAGTAACATTTGATTTTTATTCATTATTTGTGTGTTAAATGATTTTATTTCTTATGCATGTTTTGTCGAATAATTTTTTTTTCTATTCATAGGTTTCATTTATAAAACTTACATATAAATATAAATATATAATGATAATTTTTATCATATTTATTCATTAAATTAATTTATATAATCATCCATTAATGATGATCATGTATAATGAATCGCATCGCATCATGGAGGAGGTAGGTTGTACGTACGCACAAGCTACAATTTCATTCCCATAATTGTTGAAAGGTGTTGAAGTGTATGGTATATAATATTTCAGAATAAAAATAATTTTATAATAATAATTTATATTTATTACTTACATAATTATACCCATCCATTTATGATGTTGATGACAAACTACAAACACAATGGCGTGCAAATGATAAGTCGTACGTACACACGCATGGGTATTTAATTTTTTGTAGGATGGATTGAAATTTGAATATGGTTGTCTCGTAATTATAATAACATATTATTATTCAAATTATAATATATTTATTACTTTATAATGAAACAACTATTGATGTGGAAAAAGAAGAAGAAAAAATATTTAATGAATCCATAGAAGAGATTACTTCTTCCAAGACGGGATTCCTCTAAATATCCTCTTAGAGCACTAGAGTTGGTATTTTAAGAAGACCAAAACCATTATAATATTACTCGGGCAGTTTATAAGAAAAAATATCATTGGTTATATTATATTGATGGCTAAAAATGATGTGAAGTGGTGAGGGTGGATATGCCCTTTAATAATTGAGGTGAGGGGAAATTTGGGAATTTTTTAAACTATTAATTTATAATAACATGAAAATCAATACAAATACCTCAAAATTGTGATATATTAGAAGCTAAGATATTATAGGATTGAAATCTCATCAACCAATGAGTTTTACACATATTTGAATGTCAATTATACATTATCATTTAAAATAACAATGAGTTATTCTATTTTATTTTAATTAAGATATCAAATGTCCTAATATTAAAAGGGTGCAATATTTACATATTTGATTTAAATTATACCATAAATGAATAATGAAGAAATTTTTATACCATATCATAATTATTATGTATTTTTGAAAATGTTTTATTAATTTTAAATAATTGAATAAATCACTATTTTGATAGATAATCAATAGTGTCAATTTTGAAACAATTCAACTAAATAATATTTTAAAAATATAAAGACAGAAATTTAACATATAAATAAATACTTTATTATATTTTTATGGGGTAAATGTTATATAGATAAATCATTGGATAAATTAATTATCCCAAAATATATTTATGTAAATATTTTTAATAACATTTATTTGATATCTCTTTTAATAAAATAATTACTACATCGATATTGTGTAATTATTTAACAAACATATTTGTTGAGTAAAAATTAAAAATAAATTTCAATAATGAATATAACATTAAATTATTTTAGTATATAATATTTAGTATAATTTATCTATAATTAAATCAAACATAATAAATGTTATACTTATTAAAGTAAGAATATGACTATTTTAACATTACTTTAACAAAAATAATATACAGGTCATAATCTATTATATAAATCTATAAATGGTCACTACTATGACCTTTATTTGATTAAGGTCGATATATACACTACCAATAATATTTTTCATGTTTTTGTACCTTTTTATGGTTATTAGTATTCTAATAAAAATTGTTTCATTTAATTCTCATCAATTAATTATTTTTTTATCATTAAAGAATAAGACTTTATGGTAATTATTTATTTCAAAAAAATAAAAAAAAATTACAATGATGTATTTAAATATATATAATTTCATGGAATATTTATTTTTGAAGACAACACATGGTAATACATATATTAAAATTATTATACTTATTAGAAGTATGAGTTTGAAATTTTGTCACTTTCATTGGTTTTATTAATCTCTATGTCATTCTAATTGCAATGTGGATATTAAATGAAAGTTTTTAGAAAAAATGAAGTTTAGTGTAAAATTTTATTCATATAATAGGGTTCGTTTTGGTTTAAGGATGATTTTATTTTCCTTATCATGTTATTAGTTTCCCTGGTTTACCCAATTTACTTTTAATTACGTTACATAAAAATTACCATAGTTACTATTCATAATATCCAAAAATAAAAGTAACATGTTAACATAATTTGAACCCACCGATTCCAAATATGGAATCCATTTTTCATAATTCAAAACACATTATTTGTAGAAATTAGATTAAAATTAAATTTCGTTGTAAAAAAAAGTGTGGTTTTACGAAATAAAAATGTATCAAAAGATTGTCAAGGGTTTTTGTCCAATTTAAAAGTGAAATTAATTCCAAAGACCAAAATTGGATTAAATGATTATAATATAATCAAATTAAACTTTTAAACCAATAAAAACTACAATCTAACTATATAAATAAATTAGATGAAATGGAAATTTTGAATTAAAGGTGTTATTTTTCACTATTCCTGGAAATACGAATTTCGTTAAAAAATTTACAAAATTTTAACCAAGTTAAATTTTGATGTCATGCTTCAAAATAATATGTTTATATTGTAAAATATAATATATTAAAGTGTTAAAAAACATATTTATAATTGGTTCCCCATCAAAAGGCAGCAAAACTGCATTTTTTTAAAATACATCTTTTATCTGAAAAATTTCATTAGTTCTTAATCATGTATATAAAATGTCACGACCCGCCCTCGGGGTCCATGCCGTGACTACCCCAAGACCGCCTTCCATAGGCCAGGGGCTGGCGACTAGCACCAAGGCGTAAATCCCGGTAAAAAAGGAAAGCATTGCCTTTGTGAAGTAAACAAACACCACAGAGTAAGCAAGCGGAAAGTAAACACTAAGCAAAAGCAGAGTACAAATGAAAGTGCGGAAAGGTAAATGGGCCAGTATACAAACCCAAACTGAAAGTAAAGTACAACGCGAAAGGGAAAACAGTAACTGAAAAGTAAAACCCGCTACACTGGGCTGTCCACTGGAAATCCCGCCTGAAGGGTGGGTACAGATAGCTCCACTGCTCCACGGGTCCCGTCGTCCGCTACGAGCACGTCCCGTCCAGTGGTCCACCTCCAGGTACCGTCCTGCTCTGCAAGCCTCAGCTAAGATCAACGATGTCCATCGTCTGCAACCAACACAACGTAGTACGGGCAAAGCCCGTGCAGGGGTGAGTATAAGCAACTCAGTAGGGACCCCGAGACCCCTGAAGGTCTCTCAAATCCACAAGGATAAACCACGAAGAAAGGTACAATCACGAAGTAACAATCGACATTGCTTAGGTATATCCCCATACATATACCTAAGTCATCAAATTCAAATAAGCTCCAACCTCCGAGCCCAAGTACAACTCAGTCCACACAGGAAAGTAAACGTATTCCATACAGGAAAGCAAAACGTAATCCACACAGGATAGCACAACACGATCCACACAGGAATGCAACAGGATTCAGCTCACACAGGTATACATCTTCGAAAGACGATAAAGATGATCTCTGATCCATCTAAGTCGTCGGACCCACGAAGGATCGATAGGTAACGAACCCCCGCAAAAGACCCACACAGGATCGGGCCCACGTAGGACCTGTAGGCGCTGGTTCACACAGGACCGCTGAGCGCAAAGACCCACACAGGATCGGACCCACACAGGATCGGGCCCACACAGGACCTGTAGCACTGATCCACGTCGGATCGCTGAGTGCTGAAGTCGTCGTCGTCGAATCCACACAGGATCTATGTACTGTCGTCGTCGCAGTCACAGTAGCAGTAGCAGTCACAGTAACAGTCGCAGCCAGCACTAGGGTTCCTGCACACAGCAAGCTCGTTCGGAGGGTCCGCTCCACGAGCCAAGAGGCTGATAAATCAACTGTCACAAAGTCCAGAGTTTATGTATCCAAAAGTTCCATATCGTCAACAGGAACTCAGAGCAACAGATGGCGCGTCGATCGGACGCCCGGTCTGAGAGTTATTGGCATTTTCGTCCCCGGGGACCGGTTGGATTTTAAGGCAAAACCAACCCGACCGTACACCACCTACGTCCAAACCTCGGGTGGATTATGCCAAAAGAACCGTCTCACTAAGAGGAACACAACAAAGCCGACAGCACGTCAATCGGACGTCCGTAGCTCAAGATATGAGCGTTTCCGCTCCGAAGGCCCGGTTGGTTTCGTGAACGAACCAACCCGGCCAAACTCAAAGAGTTCCGAAACATTGAGTGAGATATACCGAAATGACTGGCTCGATCCAAGGATCACGTATCCGTAGACGGTTCGTCAATCGGAGATCTGTGGCTCAAGTTATGGCCAAAAGACCGAAATAGTCTCAAAAACGGGGGGTCCGGGTCAGGGCCGACCCGGCCCGACCCCCCCTGGGTCGGCCCGAACCGGGTCGACCCGGATCTGACCCGAACCGGGTTGGACCGACCCGGTCCGCTGGACCCGGCCCGGCCGGTGGCGGCGCGGCGGCGCGGCCAGGGTGCCGCGCATGCGCCGCACGCGGGGGGTGAACCCCCCCCCCCTTTCGGATCTCGGCCAGCATTTGCCGGTCGTTTTTAATAAACACACAGGACCCGCGGGTCCCGCCTTCTAACCGAACCGGCGGCCGGCACAGCCGGCCGCCTTCCCCCACTCCGCCGCGCCCATTGTCGCGGATCATCTGAACTCCAGCGGCCGGCGAGGCCGGCCGCCCCTGGATGCTCCGCTGCGACCGTAGGGTCGCGGCCCTTCTTGATCTCCGGCGCCGGTGGCTCGGCAGCCGCCGGTCTTCCCGTCTCGCCGCGGCCCGGTACCGGCCGCGGTGTTCGTCGTCCGGCGCGGTGCGACGGCACCGCGCCTTCGATTCCCCTTGACGCGGCGCGACGGCGTCGCGTTCTTGATGATTCTTCCACGGCGCGGCGCGACAGCGCCGCGCAATATAATCGTACGATTATCCGCGTGGTGCGACGGCACCACGCCACCTTGTTTCCACCCGCAAGATAAATCAACAAGAACGATGGAGGGGGTTCGGCCGTGTTCATGCGGTCCGGCCCCCTCATGTTAAACAATAACACAAATTTATAATCCTCACGTTAGTCATGCTAGAACAATGAACAAGGATAAATAAATAAACAATAACAACAACCCCTACCTTGGGTATAGGTTCGAAGATTTGTCAACGTCCCGCGGATGACAACGTCGCCGAGGTCGGGCGTCACGGTAATCGTTCGTCAAATCCGATGACGAAGAGGTACATCCGAAGAGGTACGTCGTTGGCGAATCTTCTTATGTCCACGAAGGGAGTCAGAGGAGGAAGCGGCGTTCCCTCTCGTTTACACGGAAGACGAAGAAGAGTGGAGCGGCGTTCTTCGTCGGAGCTTGAGTGTTCTTCGTCAAAGCTTGAAGAAGAAGGAAAAGCTCTCAAAATCTCTCAAGATGTCTAAACAAAAACTAACCAAATAAAATAAGATTGAGACTTATTTTATTCACAAACTTAAAAAATGAATTTTAAAGGTTTGAAATTCAAAAAGGATAACTCCAAAATTAAATAACAATTGTCATGTCATTTAAAGAGGGGTTAAGGGAGTTTGGGAGAAGATGAAAAGTTTAGGGTTCGTGTGGGCCCCACCACACTTAATCCTCTCAAGGGAGGTTAAGTGGGTGTGGGTCCCACCCCTAACTTCCTTTGAGAGAAGTTAACTAACATGTTTAAATAAAAATTTGTAATCCACACTTTTTATTTAACTTATTCTAAACTCCCAAAAACTAAATCTCATCCCAAAATAAACGCAACCTCGGAAAAGGTCTCCTTAAGCGAATATCGACGCTACGAGTACATCGGTGCCCTCAGATTTCAATTCCGAGCACCAGATCAAAATTTAGGAAAACCCGCTCGTTCGTTCACTGAACGTACCCGAGCCAAACTTCGGAAATTGATTCTGGGCACACCGGGCCTCAGAATCAGGTGCCGTCAGAAACCGCGCTCTTGTAAAATTCCAAAGAAAATTAAGAAAAAAAAATTTCCCTTGAATTTTACGGATCTTTACATTACTCCCACCTCAGGGCTTTACGTCCCCGTAAAGATACATCAAAAACTAGGGAAACAAATGAGGGTACTGAGCACGCATCTGAGCCTCCCGCTCCCATGTGCTCTCCTGGAGATTCCCGTTCTGCCATCTGATGCGCACAAGAGGAATCGATCGCCCACGCAGGACCCGCTCCTGTCGATCCTCTATCTCCACCGAGACCTCTGTAAAAGTCGCCCCATCGTCAACGTCAAGCTCCCCATGGTCAATGATGTGCGTCGGGTCGTGCACGTATCTCCTCAGCTGGGATACGTGGAAGACGTCATGCACCCGGTGCAACTGAGGTGGCAGAGCCAGGCGATAAGCCACCTCGCCAACCCTGCTGAGGACCTAGAAGGGTCCGATGAAGCGTGGAGATAACTTGCCGCCTCGGCCAAATCTTCGAATACCACGTCGAGGTGAGACCCGCAAGAAGACGTGATCGCCATCCTCAAACTCTAGTGGCCTCCGCCTCCTGTCAGCATATGACTTCTGCCGGCTTTGAGCTGTCCTCATCCGCTCCTGGATGACCTGGACCTTCTCTTTCGTGGCCTGGACCATCTCCGGTCCCACATGTGCTGACTCCCCAGGGTCTGTCCAGCATAAAGGAGATCTACAAGGTCGGTGGTAGCTGTTGTTGTACGCAAACACCACCAAGGGTAGGTGGTCCTCCCAGCTACGACCAAAGTCGAGGACACATGTGCGGAGAATGTCCTCGAGAGTCTGACTGGTCCTCTCCGTCTGACCATCCGTCTGTGGGTGAAAGGTTGTTCTCAGACGTAGCAGCGTCCCGAACGCCTCCTGTAACCCCTTCCAAAGCTGGGAAGTAAAGCGAGCATCTCGATCAGAGACGATAGATGATGGCACACCGTGGAGCCGCACAATCTCCTGAACGTAGAGACGTCCCAAACTCTCCACTGAGCCCTTCTCTCTAATGGGTAAGAAGTGTGCCGACTTGGTGAGTCGGTCAACAGTCACCCAGATGGAGTCCTGACCTCTGGAAGTGCGTGGAATTCCAGTCACGAAGTCCATAGATATGTCGTCCCACTTCCACTCCGGAACCTCCAAGGGCTGTACCAAGCCTGCTGGTACCTGATGCTCTGCCTTCACCAGCTGGCAGGTGAGGCATCGAGAAACGAACTCTGCTACTGCCTTCTTCATGCCTGGCCACCAGTGCTGTCGTCTGAGGTCCTGGTACATCTTTTCCACTCCAGGATGTACCGCTAAAGGAGAAGTGTGAAACTCTCTCAGCACTTCCTCTCGCAATGCGACTGGTACCATGGTACGTCCTATGAAAAGGATGTCGTGCTCTGCTCCAAGGGAGAAACCATCAGGTGCCTGTCCCGAGGATATCTGTGCACGCCGTGTCTCACAGTCAGCGTCCCCACGCTGTGCCCCCCTGACTCGCTGCAGTAGTGGAGGAGTGACTGTGAGATACTGAAGGAAGGCTGCTTCATCTCTATCCACGAAGGATATCTGCAAAGAGGCTAGCTGCTCCGTCGCCTCCTCAAGTAGGTGAATGCCCGTCCTCCTGCTAAGGGCATCGGCTACTACGTTCCTCTTCCCTGGAGTATAGACTATCTCAAATTCATAGTCCTAGAGGAACTCGAGCCATCGCCGTTGTCTCAGGTTCAGGTCCTTCTGTGAGAAGATATACCTGAGGCTCTGATGATCGGAAAAGACTGTAAAGCGCTCTCCCATCAGGTAGTGTCGCCATGTCTTCAGAGTGAAGACCACTGCTGCTAACTCCAGGTCATGGGTAGTGTAGTTCTCATGCGGCCTCAACTGACGTGATCCATAGGCGATCACTACCTGCTCCTGCATGAGAACACATCCGAGTCCGGTCCCTGATGCATCGCAGTAGACTACGTACCCTACTCCCTCCTCGGGAAACCTCAAGATAGGTGCGCTAGTCAATCTCTGTCTCAGCTCCTGGAAGCTCTGCTGACATCTGTCTGACCACACCAAGGGTTTCCCCTTCTTCGTCAAAGCTGTGAGTGATGCCGCAACTCTAGAGAAGTTTGGCACGAATCTCCGATAGTATCCAGCTAGTCCCAAGAAACTCCGAACCTCAGTCACGCTTCTGGGTGGCTCCCAAGCTAACACAACCTCAATCTTCGTGGGATCCACTGCAACTCCCGCCTCAGAGATAACATGTCCCAAGAAGTGGACCTCACGTATCCAGAACTGGAACTTCGAGAGCTTACCATAAATCTGGTGCTCTCGGAGTGTGTCTAGTACAACTCGCAAGTGATAGGCGTGCTCCTCCTCAGTCGTACAGTAAATCAGAATGTCGTCGATGAAGACCACGACAAACCGATCGAGGTATGGCTGAATGATCCTGTTCATGAGAGCCATGAACACTGCTGGAGCATTGGTTACACCGAAAGTCATAACCAAGAACTCATAGTGGCCATATCGACATTTGAAGGTTGTCTTCTGCACATCCTCGTCTCTGACTATGAGCGGATGAGAGCCTGACCTGAGGTCTATCTTCGAGAACCACCGTGCTCCCTTGAGCTAATCAAAGAGGTCATCAATCCCCGGTAGCGGATACTTGTTCCTCACTGTCACCTGGTTCAGGCGACGATAGTCAACACAAAGTCGCACGCTCCCGTCCGCCTTCTTGGCGAACAAAATCGGGGAAGCCCAGGGTGAAACACTGGGTCGGATGAACCCCTTGCCCTGCAAGTCCTCCAACTGTACCCGTAGCTCTCGATGCTCGGTGGGGGCCATCCGATATGCTGGAGTGGATATTGGGGCTGTCCCGGGGTACAAGTCAATATAAAATTCTACCTCTCTGCGAGGAGGTAGCCCTGGAACGTCGTCGGGAAAAACGTCCGCAAACTGATCCACCACTGCAGGAAAACCAGGACTCTGCACGTCAACTGCTTCAAGGATGAGGCTAGCTAACTGATGAGTAATGGGCTATCCTCTCCTCCGCGGAAGTCCATCCTGTGCTGCTAAGGCTCCCTTCTCGCCGGTGAAGGTGAACCTGCTCCCGTCGGTGCGTACACATCGCACCTTGCGCCTAAAACAGTCAATCTGTGCATGGACCGTAGATAGCCAATCCATGCCCAAGATGACGTCGTAAGGCCTCGACGCTGCTACAAAAAGATCCCAGCCAAAGCTCTCGCCTCCTAGAGTAAGCTCACACTGTCGGCACCAGTGCGTAATCGTCGAGTCTGCTCCCGTAGGAGTCTCTAGCCGTAAGGATTGAGCCAACGGCTCTGTCGGAATCTCCGAGCTCCGAACAAGGGCAGCGCCTATGAAAGAGTGACTCGCTCCTGTGTCTATAAGAACTGCAGCAAGGGTGGAATAGACACAGATAGTACCTTGAATCATCTCGGGTTCACCGTGGTCGTAGGCCATTGCTGCCTGGAGCTGTGCCTATCTCTGCCCGCCAGCTCCCTGTGGTCGGGGTGGACCTCCTGGTGGTGGTGGTGGCAGAGCCTCAAAGCGTCGCCCACCACGGGCTGCTCGTCCAGCTCCTCTGCCTCGTCCGCCTCCTCCCTACGGACCGACACGGTCGACCCTCTTCCTCTGCCTCGGTGGTCCCTCAACCGACTGCTGCACCTCGGCACGGCGGGTCGGGTAGTCACGATCCATGTGGCCCTGCCCGCCGCATGAGTAGCACTGTCTGCCTCTCGAAAGACTGGCTCCTCGCTGTGTGCCCTGCACTGCTGAGCTAGTGCCCTGAGGTCATCTGCCCAAAGGTCTGGTCTGTCTGGACCCCTGAGTCATCTGTCGACTGCCTGCTGCAGATGACTCTGCCACGTGCCGCCCTGAGGTGGGTCGCTGCGCTAGTGTAGACTCAGCAAGGAAGCTCTCGATCGGGAGGCCCCGCTCCAGTACTTTTGTCTGAGTCGGTATGCTGAGGGAGATCAGCGATGCCCTGATCTCGTGTCTCAAACCCTGCTCGAAGTTCCAGGCCCGGAAGAATGGGTCCCGTACCATGTCGGTCGAGTAGCGCGAGAGATCAGTAAATCTCGCCGAGTTCTGAGCGACCGTCATGCTGCCATGCCGCAGCTGAAGAAGCTCTTGGATACGTACCGCACGAAGGGTGGCTGGGACGAACTCCGAGCGGAAGAGGCTCTCAAAGTCCATCCAAAGTAGAGATTCCTCATCATGCACCTGGAGCATCAAGCTCCACCATCGTCCTACTGCTGCATGTAGTAGGCTCGCAGTGAGGATCGCCATGAGGTCTGCTGGTGTCCTCACTAGCCTAAACACACGTACCACTGCCTCCAGCCAGTCCTTGGCGGCCTGGGGATCCGTCTCCCCACGAAACCTGGGTGGTCGCTGGCACTGAAACTCATGCAGTGCGCTGAGGCGACGTGCATCGTCAGCGGCTGGTGCTGGAAGCATCGGGGGCTCGGCGGGTAGAGCTACCGCCGGTGCCACTGCGGACAAAGGGCCCTACACCGAGGCCTCGTCGCTCGGTGGGCTGTCGTCACGCTCGACTCTCGGAACCCTAGCTGGCTGCCGTCGTGGGGCCATCCTGAAAAGGAAACAGGTGTTCCACGGTCAGAACAGTATACCTGGTGAGCTGATATAAGTAATCACAAAGAAAACTTTGAAACACACACGCAATCAATGTTTTCGTGCATTAAGTCGGAAATCAGAAGTCAGGGTCCTGGTGTACGGATACGTCGGCCGCCGCACCAACACTGGACTCTGTGGACTGATAACCACACTCAATACGCTAAACATTATTGCTTCACATAGAAAAGATCAGAGTTCGTGGTAGAACCGAACTCCTCTGATACCAATTTGTCACGACCCGCCCTCGGGGTCGGTGCCGTGACTACCCCAAGCCCGCCTTCCATAGGCCGGGGGCTGGCGACTAGCACCAAGGCGTAAATCCCAGTAAAAAAGGAAATCATTGCCTTTGTAAAGTAAACAAACACCACAGAGTAAGAAAGCGGAAAGTAAACTCTAAGCAAAAGCAGAGTACAACTGAAAGTGCGGAAAGGTAAATAGGCCAGTATACAAACCCAAACTGAAAGTAAAGTACAACTCGAAAGGGAAAACAGCAACTGAAAAGTAAAAGCCGCTACACCGGGCTGTCCACTGGAAATCCCACCTGAAGGGTGGGTACAGATAGCTCCACTGCTCCACGGGTCCCGACGTCCGCTCCGAGCACGTCCCGTCTAGTGGTCCACCTCCAGGTACCGTCCTGCTCTGCAAGCCTCAGCTAAGATCAACGCTGTCCGTCGTCTACAACCAACACAACGTAGTGCGGGCAATGCCCGTGCAGGGGTGAGTATAAGCTACTCAGTAGGGACCCCGAGACCCCTGAAGGTCTCTCAAATCCACAAGGATAAACCATGAAAAAAGGTACAATCACGAAGTAACAATCGACACTGCTTAGGTATATGCCCATACATATAACTAAGTCATCAAATTCAAATACGATCCAACCTCTGAGCCCAAGTACAACTCAGTCCACACAGGAAAGTAAACGTATTCCACATAGGAAAGCAAAACGCAATCCACACAGGATAGCACAACACAATCCACACAGGAATGCAACAGGATTCAGCTCAGACAAGTATACATCTTCGAAAGACGATAAAGATGATCTCTGATCCATATAAGTCGTCGGACCCACGAAGGATCGATAGGTAACTAACCCCCGCAAAAGACCCACACAGGATCGGGCCCATGTAGGACCTGTAGGCGATGGTTCACACAGGACCGCTGAGCGCAAAGACCCACACAGGATCGGACCCACACAGGATCGGGCCCACACAGGACCTGTAGCACTGATCCACGTAGGATCGCTGAGTGCTGAAGTCGTCGTCGTCGAATCCACACAGGATCTCTGTACTGTCGTCGTCGCAGTCACAGTAGCAGTATCAGTCACAGTAACAGTCGCAGCCAGCACTAGGGTTCCTGCACACATCAAGCTCGTTCGGAGGGTCCGCTCCACGAGCCGAGAGGCTGATACATCAACAATCACAAAGTCCAGAGTTTATGTATCCAAAAGTTCTATATCGTCAACAGGAACTCAACGCAATAGACGGCGCGTCGATCGGACGCCCGGTCTGAGAGTTATTGACATTTTCGTCCCAGGGGCCCATTTGGTTTTTAAGGCAAAACCAACCCAACCGTACTCCACCTGCGTCCAAACCTCGGGAAAAGTATGCCAAAAGAACTGTCTCACTAAGAGGAACACAACAAAGCTGACAGCACGTCAATCGGACGTCCGAAGCTCAAGATGTGAGCGTTTCCGCTCCGAAGGCCCGGTTGGTTTCGTGAACGAACCAACCCGGCCGAACTCAAAGTGTTCCGAAACCTTGAGTACGATATACCGAAACGACCGTCTCAATCCAAGGATCGCTTTTCCATAGACGGTTCGTCAATCGGAGGTCCATGGCTCAAGTTATGGCCAAAAGACCGAAACAGTCTCGAAAACGGGGGGTCCGGGTCCGGGCCGACCCAGCCCGACCCCCCCTGGGTCGGCCCGAACCGGGCGACCCGTACCGGGTTGACTCGACCCGGATCCGACCCGGTCCGCTGGACCCGGCCCGGCCGGTGGCGGGGCAGCAGCGCGGCCCGGCCAGCGGTGGCGCGGCCAGGGTGCCGCGCATGCGCCGCACGCGGGGGGTGAAACCCCCCCTTTTGGATCTCGGTCGGCTTTTGCCGGCCGTTTTTAATAAACACACGGGACCCGCGGGTCCCGCCTTCTAACCGAACCGGAGACCGGCACAGCCGGCCGCCTTCCCCCTCTCCGCCGCGGCCATTACCGCGGCTCATCTGAACTCCAGCGGTCGGCGAGGCCGGCCGCCCCTGGATGCTCCGCCGCGGCCGTAGGGCCGCGACCCTTCTTGATCTCCGGCGCGGTGCGACAGCACCGCGCCCCTCCGCCGCGCCTTCGATTCCCCTTGACGCGGCGCGACGGCGTCGCGTTCTTGATGATTCTTCCACGGCGCGGCGTGACGGCGCCGTACAATATAATTGTACGATTATCCGCGTGGTGTGACGGCACCACACCACCTTGTTTCCACCCGCATGATAAATCAACAAGAACGATGGAGGGGGTTCGGCCGTGTTCATGCGGTCCGGCCCCCTCACATTAAACAATAACACAAATTTATAATCCTCACGTTAGTCATGCTAGAACCACGAACAAGGATAAATAAATAAACAATAACAACAACCCCTACCTTGGGTATAGGTTCGAAGATTTGTCAACGTCCCGCGGAAGATAACGTCGCGGAGGTCGGGCGTCACGGTAATCCTTCATCAAATCCGATGACGAAGAGGTATGTCCGAAGAGGTACGTCGTTGGCGAATCTTCTTATGTCGACGAAGGGAGTCCGAGGAGGAAGCGGTGTTCCCTCTCGTTGACACGGAAGACGAAGAAGAGAGGAGCGGCGTTCTTCATCGGAGCTTGAGCGTTCTTCGTCAAAGCTTGAGTGTTCTTCGTCAAAGCTTGAAGAAGAAGGAAAAGCTCTAAAAATCTCTCAAGATGTCTAAACAAAAACTAACCAAATAAAATAAGATTGAGACTTATTTTATTCACAAACTTAACAAATGAATTTCAAAGGTTTGAAATTCAAAAAGGATAACTCCAAAATTAAATAACAATTGTCATGTCATTTAAAGAGGGGTTAAGGGAGTTTGGGAGAAGATGAAAAGTTTAGGGTTCGTGTGGGCCCCACCACACTTAATCCTCTCAAGGGAGGTTAAGTGGGTGTGGGTCCCACCCCTAACTTCCTTTGAGAGAAGTTAACTAACAAGTTTAAATTAAAATTTGTAATCCACAATTTTTATTTAACTTATTCTAAACTCCCATAAACTAACTCTCATCCCGAAATAAACGCAACCTCAGAAAAGGTCTCCTTAAGCGAATATCGGCGCTGCGAGTTCATCGGTGCCCTCGGATTTCAATTCCGAGCACCAGATCAAAAGTTAGGAAAACCCGCTCATTCGTTCACTGAACGTACCCAAGACAAACTTCGGAAATTGATTCCGTGCACACCGGGCCTCGGAATCAGGTGCCGTCAGAAACCGCGCTCTTGTAAAATTCCAAAGAAAATTAAGAAAAAAAAATTTCCCTTGAATTTTATGGGTCTTTACAGAAAATACATAAGATGAATGTTAACATTATATTAAATTCAAAACGTTTTAAATACTCTTAAAAATTTCTTGTTTATATCTAATAATATTATTTTTAAAATATATCATTTTTTAGTAAAACTCAGTATTGCGTACAATGAAAACTATCAAGGAAGGTTGCTCTTGCATGTAATGAAAGAACGAATTGTTCTACATATACTTAAAAAGATAGTACGGTGTTACGTATAGTGAAAGCTAATATTGTTGTAGCATACAAACTAATACATCAATAAAATAAAAAAAAATCTATCTCAAAAAATCTCATGGTGTGACAATCACTACAAATAAAGAATGTCATGAAAATGAAGAGGATTATGTTACACTATAGAACTGTAATTTTAATGTTTGATTCTGGATATACACCCTCATTTACAAATAGTATGTTTTCAAAAAGAATAATTATTATATATTATATTTTCAATAAAATCATGGATTTTTGTGATGATTATATCCCATGATTGTAAAATATATTCAATGGAATATTTTAGGATTTTGCTTCCAGAAATCTTATTTTTCTTCCCTTTGTTGAATTAGAAGTGATTGTTAGAATTTATTGGATCTCTATATAAATATTATATAATAATTATTTTTATATGGAAGTCAATTTTTAGATCCAAATTCAACCAATGATCATATGTTTGTACAAAGAGGTATATGAACTATTTAAGAAAATTTATTCCATTATAAGGGTCATAAACCCCAATAGTGAGCGGTATTTAGATCAGATGATTAAGGTGAAACACAATTTTGGGGATAAGAATTATATAAGAAAAGAAGATTATTTTAATACTCTTGATTAAGATAGTGAGATTTATCATTTAAAATTAAATCCTAATTCATGAAAATATTATAAATTCCCCTATTAATTTTCATCAGTGGGAGAAAAATAAAATTGTGAGGACAAAATTTATTTAAGGTGCATAATTTAAATCCTAATATTTTTCATCAACTTTTACATTAAATAAAAACCATTACAAATATATTATTTCCATGAAACGTCAACATTAAATAAAAACTATGTTAAACATTTATAATCACATTAAACCTAGATGAAGAATAAATAATGATGGATCAATGAAATAATATTTTAAGAAATAAATTTTTATATTATAAAATTATTAGTGAATTGTGGGATAAAAAATATATGTAAAATTTATAAAATATTTTTATAGTCAGATGTAATGGAAGAAATTATTAGGATTATTCCTTATTAGTATCATTTTTATTAGCTTTGAAATTATGTAGTGGAACTATGTTTTTCATAGACTAAGACCAAAAACATGTTTTACAACTAATGATTGTGTGAAATAATATATGGGAAATGTTCAAGATCATTTAAATAAATATGAGATTCATTATTTTTGAATCATCACATGAGACTTCCACCATTTTATACCATACACATAAATCTTATGTGGGGTCCTTGTTCAGTCTTGTAAGTATATGTTATGATGGTATAAACATATAATTATTCATGAAATAAATTTATATTTAATATCAATTTTTTATTTTTTATTTTAAAAAAAATTAATATTAAAATAAATTTTAAAAAATTTCTATTGTAAAAAAGGTGTTGATTAATACATATGAAATAAGAAATAAATTTAACAAATAGTCATTTAAGATAAAAATTCATGTTTTTAAAGAAATTGTTTTCTCTATATGTTATATATTTTTATCTTAATAATCTTAATTAAATACATTTATATGGCTTGTTATCATAAAAACAATCCATATACAAATAATTATATTAAATCACACTTAATTATAAATTTATATGAAATAATATATTATGACTTATAAGTTGGAATTTTTTTATAATATGATATTACAATATGTTCTCTTTTAAAAGTTAAATTACAATTATTGTGATTTTAATTTAATAAAGTTATATTTATTTTTTGACTAACTGTTTCAATGTTCTATTTATGTGAATATTTTGTATCTTCTTCAAAACGTTGATTTTTAGAATAATATTAAAAACCTATTTTTTTATAAAATTCATACTTTTATGAAATAATTTTGAAATGACAATGATGTAAAATTATGTGGAACACTTTTATTCAAATATTTTTACTTCTGGATTTAATCAACTAATTTTAGATTTTTTTTTATTTAGGGACCTGGGTTTCATGTTTTGGAACCAATGTATTGTTTTATTTAGGTAAAAAATATTTACTTCCTTTCTTATTTAATTAAGAACTCAAATGATTCCATTCAGTTATGGATTGTTTTTAAAGTCACAAAACTCTAATTTGTTTAATCATAAACAAATAAATAACCTGGGAATCAAAAAGTTGTATAATTTTATCCAAAATTAATTATCATTCTAAAATATTTTTTTTCTAAATACGTTTTATATGTGTTGTATATTTATTATTTTAAAATTAATCATTATAAATTTTGAAAATTTCATGAATTTAATTTATAATATTCTTTTAACATTTATAATCATAGTTCAAAATTATGTAAAAAGATTGATTACACTTTAATCCATAATAATGAGTTACCAAGGTAAAAAATTTCACCTTAGTAATACTTAAAACAAGGTAAAATCACTGAATCAAGATATTAAAACCAGAAATTCAATTAAAAACATGTCATTAAATGACTGAATGTGGTCTTTCTCAACACTCACTTTTATTGTAAATTTTTTTAAATTTGGGTTACATCCCTAGAAAATGACTTTCCTTTTTATATTATGTAAAAATTATTAATTAAAATTTACATCCTCTCACTTATAAGTGGATCCCTCTACCATGCCTTCAAATCCATACATAAAATAAAATTACGCTCCATAATCATCTTTATTTATTAATCTAATAATAAAATCACACTATGTGTATCTTCCAGTTCCTGTATATTTCCCAAACTCTATCAAAACTAAAAAGGTTTCTAAGAGGAGATACAATTTCATCATTATAAGTGACAACATATTATAATTCTTTTTCATTTATATTATTCACCATATTACTTTTAGTCCTAATTTATCACTTTTAAAAAAGATAAATTATATCATGATTCTTCTATAAAGATGATACTTGAATGTCAAAATCATATGCATCCATGGAATATATTGTTTTTTGGTTTGGTCTTTTTAACCCCATACATGATTGTAGTTATTAATTTTTTTCATTGATGGTTATGGAAACATTATTTAATGAATGATATGATATTAATATGTAAATAATGTTTTTTTACTATTAATTATTTTTTATTTAAACTAATTGAAATTAATCCACCTCTTGTTCTTGAAAATTGACTGAAACAAGTATGTTATAGATTTTATTTTGAAGAATTATACCTAAAACTCCCATGGAGTAAAACTAAATCTCATCAAATCAATATTGAAAATTAATTATAGTACCATTAAAATTTAAAAGATGATGAACTCCATAACATTTAGTGATAAAAAATTCCACTTTACCTAAGAAGATTTTTAACGGATAAAAAACTCATCTAATTAGAAAAATTAACTAAAAATTAATAAAATTTATTTAATAAAAAAATAAATCTGAATATGAAATGAAATAACTATGAAAAAAGATGTAAAATATATTGGTAATTAGTATGATATAATTATAAAGGGTGTTAGAGATTGGTAGACCAATGAATAATCCAATGTACAGTTTCATTATCATAATTTCAATTCCTTCAGACATATATCATTTTATAAACCATGTTTTATATTGTATAGTATAATTTTTAATAACCTAATATTTTTTTGATATATTCCTCCTTAAATAAAATTATTTTCTTTGATTTCTATCTATACTCACAATCCATATTCTAAATGAACCATAATATTGTATATTGATATAATCCTCCTGTTATATTGAATAAGTGAATAAAAAATCCCATTTTTAATAAAATACTATTTCAATTTTTTATATAAATAAAAAATATAGATAAATAATTAATAAATTTTCAGTAATTATATTTTAAACATTAGAAATAAATTTCTCAAAAAATAGTTTTTATTGATTTTTAATAAAAAATCAAATAAATAATTTCAACCACTTATAGAAAATTTATTTGAACAAATGAACATAATTTTAAAATGATCATGTATATATTTTCATTGAGTGAATGTTTTCTGAATTTTATAAAAAATCATTTTTCAATGAATATGGAAAAAGAAATACTTCTATTGAACAATATTTATCACTTCATGATTTTAAAAATAATATTTTTTTACAAAATTATTAAGTTGTGAAATTAGTTTATTTATTTATTTATTTTAATATTCAAATTTTTTTCATAGGAATAACTTTTATTTTTGATTATGGTATAATAACATTTTATACTTTTGAAAACATTTTTTCGTGTAACACGTATTTCATTGTGTTTTTCATAATTTATATTAAATTAAATTAAAAAAATATTGTGAATTGAATATGATAATAATAATTCAATATTTTAAATTATAATATTTGATATTAAATATTTATTTTTTCTTAATTTTTATTCATAATTAATTGTTAAAAAATTGTTACTGCGATGATGTATAAAGTGTATTTTCTAGTGGTTAAAGTAAACATAAAGAAATGTTTAGTAATTAAAATGGTTTAAATCCAATTTTTTAGGCATATTTTATTCTCATACAATCCTAAATTTCAATATCTTGACATTATGAAGTATTTTTTTGGAGTAATATATTATAAAATATTAATCATTTCTAAAATTTTTGGAGATGTCCTCTCCCACACTTATAATATTCAAACACTCATTTATCTTATTTACTATAACTTGAGAACTCTATAATTCCCGTATCCAATCCAGCTCAACTAGATAATGATCTATCTATGATTTCTAAGATTTTGTTTTCCAAAAAGATCATTCCAAGGATCTTTAATAAGGGATCTAAATGTGGACTACTATAGAAGAGATATTCATCCTACCTGAACTATTTTAATTTATTTTGTCTTATAACTCTTAAAAATATATGTTATTAATCTTAATATAGTTACTTTATTTTGAAAAATAAATATAAATGATATTATGTTTATGGATCCATCATTATTCATCATCTTTTCCACTGAATGTATAGTGAATGTATCGTTTGTGTGTGCATGTGTGGACTACCACCTCCACATAGAAATAGAATAAATTTTCCATATCCATATTTCATCGACACTCATTATGATGAGATAAAAATTTATATATGACATTTATGACATATTTAATGATCACATCTACAGAAACTAGAAAATTCACTGAATTGAGACATATATATGGTAAGGTGAAATGAAGGAACATAAAACTAGTTACATGAGATAAAAACCAAGGTATAAAAGAAACATAAAACATGGAAGTAAGATCAGAATAAATGAGACCCATAAAATTATGTACAACTAGGAAAAACTATAATGATAAAATAGAATAGAAAAAACATTCCCATGTGTGACCATCTGTCACCACCAAAACATCCTTCTATGAAGAAAAAGTCTGAAAAGATTAATTAAAATCCTACACAATTCACTTCCCTATACTTGATTCTTGAAAAATGTAATCTTCTACCGACCGATGAAAAAATTATAGTTTGATAATAGTTGATAGTTGGATGGCACAAAATAATAAATATATGTTCCCAAATAAATAATTTCTTTTCTCCACATTAAAAACAAATCCATATTTAAAAGTATTTTCATCATAAAAAACTATTGTTGTAAATTGAATATTGGTTTTTATATAAATAGTTCATATTCACAAAACTAAGAATATGTGATGAATAATTAAAAAAACAACCATTGATACACCAAAATGTATATATATGAATGAATAACTATGATAATACCATCATGTAACAAACCAATTCTAAAATAAATAACACACCATTTAGTCTCTAACCATAGGGTATACATTCTATACATGAAATATAATGACCAATCTAGGTATAAGGTGTATCTATACAATATTACCTCTAGTGGAACAATAGACACTAAAGTGACATAAATCCTCTCATGTAATTATGCACATGACCACTTCTAGGTCTATTCCCTACTCACACAAGGTTAACCAATTTCCTCATTCTATTAAATTCCATTTCAATACAAAGAAAACCCATTAAGAAATTTAATCAAATAATTAATATGTAAAGAATAATTTTTAATAAAAAACATTTAGAAATAAATTTAATTTCCAAAAACATCCATTCAAATGTCAAATAAAACAATTTAAATTATTAACATGAAGGAATTTAAAATAACATGATAAAATTCCTTAATTACAACCACATATATAGATACAACTACATCAATAATAGATAAACCCTAACATCCTTCGACAATGGTTATTGGTAGCAAGAGATTCAACCTTTGAAAGGAAAGGATCAAGGGGAAACTATAAAGGTTCAATAGAAAAATCCAACTAATCAAAACCAAATCCATAAAAATGAGCCCATATAATGCCAAAAAAGGATATAAGGAAACTGGATGATATCTTACTAGGGAGAATAGATAAAATCCCCATCGGGATCCTATACCAAATGGAGTGATTCAGAAGGATGATAATCATACAAAATACAAAAAATTTGAAAAAAAGTTTTGACAGGGTTTCCAAAACATTGATGGGAGAATAATTCATTTTATTAAAGTATTAATAACTTATAGACCTGGTGAATTTACCTTGTGAATACATTTCACATCATGATTCCCATGATTTTATAATTAAACCAAAAAAGGTATCACCTCATGTTGAATTAATCTTGATAAACACATTGATTTCACTAAAGGATTTCATGTTTTCTAATTATTCATTCTATAAAGGAAATTATTATATCTTACTTATAAAGGATTCATATAATGTAACAAGTTCATGACATGAATATTTCCATTAAATGTCAATTGTCAAGGCTATGACTAAAAACACTAAAACATCTCCAAATATTTAGAAGCCCAAGGAAAACCCCTTAAAAAATTGACCCATTTATCCATGCACTCCCTCAATTAAATAAAAAGAAACATCCCTTGACATTAGTTTATTTACCCCAAAAAAATCTCACAAATCCTATAGGTCCCGAAATAAACCCATATAAAAGGTTATAAATACATGTGTCAAGAATTTTATGAATGAAGTTAACTGAATTTCATAATCTCCCCACCATAACAACTCTTTATAAATGTAAATTAATCATGATCCTTGACTCGTAAAAATGGGGGAAACTGTTGCCTCATCAACAATTCCCTGTCTCATGTATCATTGTTATCCCACCCTCAATTTCATGACACATAGACCAAGTGAATTGTTTTACCATGAAAAACCTTCTCTATGTGATCCATAATATGAACTGGTTTCTTATCCATATTGGTGTTATGATCATTATCAACATCCTCAAATTCAGTAACATGGTGAGTATCTAGTTGATACCTCATTTAATGGGAATCAATAAACATGTTGTGGTTGGATGTCAAACAAGATGGAAATTCCATCCATTATTCAACCATTCCAAGATTCTCCCAATCTCAAAGGGGAAATCAAATATCTATACTAACATTACAATTCTACCGAACCGATGATTTAAAAAATATTGTGAAAATCATAGAAATCCTAATAAATAATATCAAAATCCATTGGGAAATAATGGTAGTAAACATAATATTTCAAATTTATATATGAATATATCAATATCTTTTAGATAAACATCACATTTTCCATCATATCCTGAAAAAGACTCGACCCAACAAGGGAAAACTCTCTCAACTGTACCTACCATATGGTTTTTCTATATGTATCCCCTCAATAATAATGAAATAGAAAGATATTAAATGTTTCCTAATAAATATTGTTATATGAAAACTTGATCAGAGGAAAATGTTTTTACCAAAAACCACTTAAATCAATAAGACATTCTCTCAGTCTATACTCAATAACCTAGACATATCTCTCTATCCATTCATTTATATATGAAAGATATTTCATCCTCAATTTCATCTTATAACTCATAAACACTTTTAAACTGTTAAAAAACCTATATGTTAATTTAGAGACATTTTGGAAACAATTTGAAAAGGAAACCCATTGACTAAAAAAATTATTGGACATACTAGTCCCTTAGAGTCACTACATTCATAATCTCATTGATATAGAAGAAAGGAATTTATTTCATGTGATAATAACTAATCAACCTAAGCACAACATTTCCACTAGAATTACTTGGTAACCCAATGAAAACAAATTATGGAATGTTTTCCCACATCCACATCGAAATGGGTAAGGGATATAAAAATCCAACATGCCTCTAGTGATCTACAATAATTCTCAACCAAGTTAGACATAGTGACACAAAAACTAAAATCAACATTATCATCCTCAAAAATAATTATAAAATTCTTAACAATTAATAAATATTGGTGTTCTTATGGTGTATAGGCCAAATAGAATGGTTTCCTCCATCAATGAACTATTTTCTCAGGGAAAACATAATACCTAAACTAGTTTAGAAGCATAATGTGACCCTAAGAGATCGAGACCACTCAACTAAGATACCCCAACCATTTAGGAATTCAAAAAAATTAAATGGAACCTTGTGTCAGATTCCAACTAAAGAAAAAAAAATATGAGTCAATCATTACTGAATTCATGTAAACCTTCCCTCCAATTTCGTTAACTCCCAATAGCATCATAGAAAACAAAGTCATTAGATACCAGTCTTCCACTATATCTTTTACTACTCGATTAGGTAATTTCAAACTCAAATCATTAGTGACCACATTCCCTTTTCTAAGAATATATTA
Organism: Viscum album; assembly: GCA_963277665.1. Lineage (NCBI taxonomy): Eukaryota > Viridiplantae > Streptophyta > Magnoliopsida > Santalales > Viscaceae > Viscum > Viscum album. Next base: position 963,337,297 of record OY728163.1, on the reverse strand, counting down.
AAATTAGAAATCTAAACAATAGAGATACTCAACCTAGAATCTCTATAACATATTCATATCCCTCTAAGTGAAAAAATTCCTCATGCACATATGGTTAGAATATATCATAAAGTTCTCCCAAATAGGTTGTAATTCTATGTTTTGAGTTTATACATAAATTATTCTAATTCAAGATCATGTTTGTGTTAGTTATTCTCAACAGTGATTTACATGAGAGAGACATTGGCCACCAACTGTTTCCCCTATATCAAGATGCATCCGAACCACATGAAAAATTCATAGTAGAAAATATCATAACACAACCCTGATTCTACAAGATTAAAAAAGGGATCTAAATTATACACTATAATTATATTCTAAATATATATCTTAAATGTTTCTCCCCAATCAAATATCACGCCCTTATTAGATAAAGCCCTCATCAAAGCTGAAATATGGGAGATTTACTAAACTGAACTCCTATAATAACTTCCCAACCCTATGAAACAATAAATATCAAACATATTTCTAGATTGATAATATTTTATATCCATCTAGATCATTTTAGGAACAAATAAGATTCCCCTCTTAGAAAAAAAATCCCATTAAACATCTCTTCCTGAATAAAATATTCAAAAATAGAATTTAAACCATAAATATAAATTTCCATCAAGGTTATAATAATGGTATCCAAATAGACCATGTTCTCCTCATCTAACTTGGAGTACACCAAAATATAATCCATGAATAAACCAATAATTCTATATTTTAATTATATATCTGGTTCATCAAATCCATAAATACCATAATAATGATAGTAAGACCAAATGGAATAACCATATACTCAAAATTCACATTCCAGCTCCTAAACATTTTCTTAGATATATTCTCTTCTCATAATCTCAACTAGAGTTACCCTAAAAATTCTTAAAATTTAAAGACAAATTTTCCCCCACAAATTTTACCAAAAATATCATCCATCCTGGGAAATGGATATTTTTATTAACTATCAAATGTTTTACATCTCAATAATCTATAAAAAGTATAAGGATTTTATCTCCCTTCATTTAAAAAATTATAGGCGAATCCCATGGGGAAATTCTAGGATGAATAAATCCCATTTTAGCATTTTATATAAGTTAAAAATTAATTTCCAAAAACACAAAATGTTCTATATTAATGGATTGAATAGAACTGAGTATTATATCAAGTGGTGTCTCAATAGTAAACTCAACCTCTCTCTGTGGGGGTACACTAAACAAATAATAAAGAAAGATTATTTGGAATATACACACCACAAAATGTTTTGGACCACTCAAAAGAGGTAATGTACATAAAGTTGCATCTTTAACAACTGGAATGATATCAACCCATCAGAATGAATACGATGCCCCAATCTCCTTTATCTATAGTCCCACTAAACCTATAAAACATGAGTGTCTCCCAATAAAGAGAAAAATTAAACATTACAATGATAAATGTTTTTTATTGTCTATAACATATATCATCCAATCCATTATAGTTATCATGTTGATAGTATCATGATCAACAATAATGAAATCACCCAAAACTCCATTGTTATTTATCATCACCTAATATGCAGGGCATTTGAAACTATTTTCGATCATATTTCCTAAAGGTATGGAAATATCCTAAAATAAAATCATACCATTCAAATGAAAACCCAATACATGACATATGTTTGATGATATAAAATAACGAGTATCACTTATATCAAACAATGCTGCCACAACTTAAGCTGAAATAATGATCATACCTCTCACAGTTACTGAAAAGTCCTGTGTTCTTTAAAAGGCATAAAACAAAAAACGTTTTTTAAAATTTTCACTGTAATGAGGAGTTGGATTTTAAAACCATGATTCAAGATGATGTTTCATGAGTTGTTATCTTTTAAACATGTTTATATCAGGCTTGGGTAAAGGCTTAGGATGTTTCTGGATGGCTAGATGGGTTTCTAGAGCACCAGACTAGGTAGTGATGATTGCACGGGCTGCCCATAGTTAGTCAAACCATGTGGGTCAGTCGTGCATGATAAAACAATTTTCCAGTACCAGATGCACAGTCTTCACATGGTTTGTCAGACTTTGCGATTGAAAACCTATGGTTTAAAACGTTTTGTGATTTGGGTTTAATTATTTATTTATATTCATAGTAAAAAAAGAGGGTTAATTAAACATTTTGAAGTATCAGTTTTACATAATTAAATTAATGGATAATATGAATTTTATTAATTGATGAAAAATGGTGGATTCATATAATTAAACTCGATGTTGATAGAATATAATTATATGAAGATGAATTCTAGAATTTATTAAATTAAATTTGGTTGAATGGATTTTAATTAAATAATGGGTTTAAATGTGGATTTGGGGTTTATCAAAGAGTTGTAATAAATTATGTGTTTAAATTTGAATTTAGGGTTTATTAAAGTGTTGTAGTAAATGAGATGTTTAAATGGGGATTAGGGGTTTATCAAAGAGGTGTAATAAATGGTGTGTTTTACTGGGGAGGTTGGGTTTTATCAAATATGTGTACAATTAAATGGTAATAATAATAATATGAAGGTTATTATTATTATTGATATTATATTAATCATTTTAGATTATTAGGGGTTTTAATTAATTTCATATGGGAATGAAGGTGGTAGGTGCACCCCTGTTTTCTCCTATATGTTAGGCATGACCCCTCTTAGCTCTCCCATGGTGGCAGATTATCCCCTCAACTAGGATCCCTCTCTATGCATCAGATTGTGGTGGTTAATTAAAAAAAATTATATTAGTGAGGGGAGTCCTTATCCATGTGTTTCATTGATTTCATCACATGTTTTATCTCTTCGTCGCCTATGCCACACCCATTATACAACACCCATGGGTGGCGCACCTCCCCTCCTCCTGTCTCCTCTTCACACAACTATCTCCATCATGTTCCAACATGAATGTTTCCCATCTTGGAGATATGAGCCCTTCTCCATGTGTTTTTTTCAACATCGGCTATTTAGGCTCTCCGTTGCGTGATCATTGTTAGGGTGAAACCCTTTATTCACGTTTAATTTATTTTCTTATTTTCATTTGGTTCTAGATGGTGCATAAGATTTCTCAGGAACCATTGGTCTGTATTCCAATGACTGCTACTGAAGGATAAGTAGTTTGGGTAAATTTAGTTCACCACCATCATTTTCAGGTAAGTATATATACCCAATAATTTCTTTATCTCCCCATAAATTAGGTTCTTCTGGAATATATGATTTGTGTTTAATTAATGGGGTGTATGTTGCTCCCCACGTTAAAAATTTTGGGTGCCGATATTGTTGTTAGGGTGTTGCATCCCATTTTTAGTGGAGTGAGAATTTATGTTGAAGTGTTTGTGTGTGAGTAAGAAGTGACTTTGAGTTATAAAACATGGATTTTCCATTCTTTAATGTAGGGTTCTATACGTTACATAATTAAAAATAATGATGTTTTGTTGAATTACAGATTTTGATAATGTTGATTTCAATGTTTGTATGAAATGTTTAAGTAGTGGGAAGAGATAATTAATTATGAATTTATTATATGATATGATGTTTAAAGTGAGATAATTAGTCAGGGGATTAATTTTGATATTTTTAATTCGTTAATATGATATAAATAATAATGGATTAATTAAGTTCTTTAAAATAATAATTATTGGGAGATTAATTATGAGATATTAAATTGGTTATGATGAGATACATTATTAATATTTAATTATGTTCTTTGAGATAATAATTATCGAGGGATTAATTATGAGATATTAAATTGGTTATGTTGAGACAAATAATTATGAATTAATTATGTTCTTTGTAATGATAACTAATAGGAAAGTAGACTATGCGGTATTAAATTGGTTAATTTGAGATAATTAATTATGAATTAATAATGTTTTATCAAATTTTAAAATAGATTATTAATCGACGGATTGACTATGAGATTATGATTTAGTGCTAAGATGTGATAATTAATTATTGAATTATTTACATGATTTAAGGATGGTTTCCTATAGATAATTAATCTATGAATTAATTACTTGGTATTGGAATGGTTTACTTATCACAAGTTAATGGTTTAATTAACTACAATAATTGTTGTGATATGTTAAATGTTGAGTTAACTAATGGAATTTTGTGGGTTATCAAATTTGTTGAATTATTAATGATATCAGTGATTATTATAAATTGAAGAATTATTTGTATTATAAAGTTGTGAATTCTATCATGGACATTCAGGGAGGAATTAGTATTGAATTGTAACATAGACATTCAGAGGTGCACGAGTATGGAATGGTAACATGAATATTCATAGTGTGTGAGAATGGAATGGAAAACTAGAAACTCATGGTTGCATGGGTATGGAATGGTGGCTTCGACATTCGTGGTGAGTTAGTATGGAATGGTAATAAGGAAATTCATGGGTGCGTTAGTATGGAATGGTGACATGGACATTCGTGGTGCTTGTGTTTGGAATGGTAACATGTACATTCATTGGTGTGTGAGTATGGAATGGTAACATGGACATTTGTAGGAGCATGAACATGGAATGATAACATGGACAATCAAGTATATGTGAGTTATGGAATGATAACGTTATTCATGTGGGGAAAATATAAGAACAATAACATGCTCATTCATTAGTATGTAAAATAATAATAATAATAGATAATTTGATAAATAGTTCATTATACATTATTTATTTATATATTGTTTCTATTAAGTCTCTTATATTGGCTTTGAGGTAATGTCGATATCACTATCATGTGTCCCTTTGGAACCAGGATGGGTTGTTGGTTATTTATTAAATTCTATTATTCCATCGATATAATTTCACATTGTTTAATTTTATTGCATTTTATAGATTGAGATGCACCCTAGTGGTCCCTACCTATGATGATTTATATCTCACACCCTATTCTGGCCTCCATTACACTTGTATTCTTGAGTAGACTCTACTTGTATACATGACATTGGAAATTGCTTGTTGTTGTATGCTTGTATGAGGGAGTTAGGAGAAAAGGACCGAGCATGATTTCATGACCCAATCATGGGGGTCCTGTCCCACACCAGCATGAACATAAAAGGTGTGCTTCATCTAGTTTGTCCCCATCAAAGATATGGGAGTTTCATCCAAAAAGATGAGGATGGTGCGTGTAAATCTTGGAACCACTGGTTGTGATTTGGGGCCTCTCTCCTGATAAGTCCATGGTAGGACAAAACTAGGAAAATTGACATATGAAGAGCGTGATGGTTTATCCCCATCTACCTTGGAGGGGGCCGGGGTGCCGCACGAGCGAACTATTGTGCAAAGACACTCAGCCCGTGAGAAGTGGTATAAGAGGGAATGTGCCTCAGGGTGTTTAGGAATGATTCCATAAGGACCATGGAGGTGGGAGAGGAGTCCCGAAGTGTGATGCAGAGGTGACACAACAGAGAAGGTCGTTCTTGAGAGATTTCAATGGAAAAGATGTCGCAATGAAGGTTGGGTCTCATGGAGGTGGTTTTTGGCCCTGAGAGAGAGGTTGGACCATAATGGTTTGTGAACCAGAGAGTTGGAGGGACATTGATGCCAACAACAAGGAGCATCCCTGTAACACCCCAAGATTTTATGAAAAATATTCTTTTAATTTCATTAATGTCTTGTGTTGTATGCTACACCAAGATTACCTTGTGCTATACGCAACACCGTATTAGCTTGCAGTATACGCAACACTATTCTTGGATCGTGTTACATACAATTTTGTTAATAATTATTCTACGCAACATTGAGTATATATATATATATATTCAATGTATAAATGAAATATGGTTGGATTCTGTTATACAAAACAACGAAGGATTCTTGCACAACATGCAACCCTGACTTGGCTTGCATTACACGCTATCACGACCTTCCTCGATAGCGTGTGTTGTACGCAATACCGGGTGTTACTAAACAACGATATATTATTATAATATTATTATGAACTAGACGCTATGAATAGTATTAACTAAATTTTGAATTTTATAACATTATTATTCTTCTTACACATTTTCTAGAACATGTTATAAGAACAAAATAAATTTCTCGGGTAAAATAAGTATTTTTTAAAAAATACAGCTTTTCCACCTTGTAATGGTGCACCCACTTTAAATCTAGTTTTTGAAATGTTTATAAGTTCCATTTGACAAAATAAAATTATTCTTTGGAATAAAGAAATAAAATTTTACTTTGGATAAATTTTTCATTTTATTCTGATGACTTTCGTATTTAATGAATAGTAAATACACGCTATATTTTAATTAAAAACAACTTTTTTCATCATAATATCTTATGTGGTTAAATTATAATATTTAATGGTTTTAAAATATAAATAGAATATATTTTTACCATTTAATATAATGTATGTCATTATCATTGATTTTACCTTGAATTCGTAGGTTAAATCAATTCAATCTTTTGCAATGTTTTAAAGAAAAACCCGTTTTCTTTCGACAACAGGATAAATTTTAATTTAATTTCTACAAATTTTTTGTATTGAATTTGGAAAAATGGATTCCATATTTGGAATCAGTGGGTCCAAATTATGTTAAAAAGCTACTTTTTTTGGGCATTGTGAATAGTTACTATGGTAAATTTTATTTACTATAGTTAAAGATAAATCAGGTAATTAAGGGTAAAAATAAGATTATAAAATTACCCTAACACTTGGAAAAATTTAATTGGATGACTAAAAGTCGACCCATATCATCTAAGGGTCGGATTAGATTTATTTAAAGGACTTTTTTCCATGAAAATAAGTTAATTATTATTAAAACCAAAGAATGTGACAACATGTCACTTTCTTAAATCTTATAAGTATAATAATATTAATTTAGTGATAAACTTCATGCAAATTCGAACCTGAATGGTCTCCAGAAATATAAGACAATTATCTACATCATAGGAATTTATTTAGAATTTTTAGAGATTAAATAATTACCATTTATTATGACACAATGATGATACAGTAATTATCTTATTAATAAAATATTGACATAATTGATGTTATAAATACAGAAATAAATGTAATTTAAGACATTTTATGAATTAAAATAATTGTATAGGTTAATATGACATGTTAGTATTGATTTAATTAACTTTTTTAGAACTGATAATTCTGTTATGATTTTCACAAAAATCAATTACTAAATAGTGTCAAAATTGACATAAAATACTTTTTAAAACAAATATTATATTATTAATTGTTATTTTATTCCTAAAAATCTAAGGTTTAGCCAAATGACCTAGATAAGGTTATATATATTAATAATAAACAACTTGGGGTTCGTTTGGCTGATTATAGTATGTTTATTAACCTTATAGTATAAGAACACAAGAAGACACGGTAAAAGTAAAATTATCTAACTTAAAGTTAAATATAAATGATAAGGTTAATATAGGAACATCAACTTGTCTAAATTATATTGGATGAGATTATTTCGATCCATCCCCACCTTAGCTTCTAAATAAATCAATTTGGAGCTATTTAAAACAGAATTTGTCTTTATAATAAAATAATATTTTTAGTTATTCCAAAGGTACCCCTCTCCTCCCTTATAAAAGGGCACCTCCTCCCTCTCTTCCTCACACCACATTTAGCCTCCAAGCTCGGCCAACCCCTGCCAAATTCTCTTCTCCACTTCCCTAGAAACATTATAGAGATTCTGGTCATCCTCAAAGACCATTTTTAGTGCCCTAAAAGGAGATCTCAAAGTGGCGCTTCATTGAAGAGGTAATGTCCGTTACCGATTCTTTCAACTTTATTTCTTCTTCCACTTATTCTTATTAGGTTGTTTCATTATGAAGTAATAACATCAGTATCACTCATATACTGATATGTTATTATAAGTTTGAAACAACCCTATTTCACCATCTATCCATCCTACGGAAAATGAAATCACCGTGCGTGTGTACGTACGGAATACCGTCTCCACGCTGTGGTGAAATCTATTTTCCTCCACCAACTTACTTGGATGGGTATAATGGTGTAAATAATAACTATATATGATTATTTTAAAGTGATATGGATTCTAAAATAGTATAAATACACTCCAATACAGTCCCACGATCATGAGAACGATATCATCGCTCGTGCGTACGTACGGACTACCGTCTCCACGACGCGATGAGATTGATTCTCCACTTTAACCATTAATGAATGATTATAAAGTATATATAATAAGTAATCATGAAATATATGACATAATAATGATACTGTATTTATGTGTAAATATATGTATGTCATCTACTTAATACCATTCAACTCAATAAGGAAACGAAAACAACGTTCATGCGTACGTACGGCCTACTGTCTCCATGAACGGTGTATTTCATTCCATTTACTGATTTATTATATGTATATTATGAATATATATTATATATAAATCATGTTTTATATTCTGAAATTATGTAATCATGATCTACGTAATCATATGAATAATTACAAGTCAAAACAAGGACGTCAAATAAAACAATTTTACCCAAAACGCTCTTTAACATTGAATTTACAAAAGAACGGGTAATATAAAGTCATAAGTGAACCATATATGATATCATAAAAATGAGTATGATTATGTAATAAGTAAATGACATTATTTAAATCGTTATACAGGAGGTTCAGACACTTACGAATCAAATCGGACCTTAGGTAAGGGAAATATTACAATCTCATTTTCATCTGAGACTGTTTATACTTTGGTATTTACTGGGGTGTATTTTATCATCCACATCCATGTTTCCTCAATATGTATTATTATTTCCATCAACCTAAAATTTTTTAAATCCAATTTTACCCTTCAGTGAGTTTTTTGTAAAATATATGAAAGGAATCTTTTTTCGTTTTTCGTACGAGGTACTTTTTGACTTTTCCGACAAAAGTACGAGAAGAATGTTTTTTAACATATACGGCATGAATGGATTTTTAAAACATTATCTCCAAGAAGCTTACTTTAGAATTTTTAATGTTTATTTTCAATCAAATTCTTTTAGTTTAAAATTGTATGACATGTTAATAAAGGAAAAATGTTTTTGAAGTAGAAAGGATATTTTCCTCAAGAATGGAGTTCAAGTGTTTTATCAAAATAATTTTCCATCTATGATAATAAAATGTTTTGTTTTTTATCCCTATTATTACATTGATTTCATTATGTTGTGATGGAATTATTTTTATGAATTCATTTATATTATATTAATTGTTTTATGATGTCACGATGTTTAAGATTCCCATTTTAATTACATGGGTTATGCTATGATGTATGGTTTAGGATTTTGTGGAACACATAAGAATGGTATCATTATGAGATCGGTGGGACCTATATCTCCCTCCAATGCATTGGGTAATGATTTTATATCTCATGATATAGGAATGGATGGAACGGTAGGTTATGCTGGTTCAGTAAAACAGGACTGAAAGGAGGAGTGAACTCAGTTTAAAAATGGACTTTGTCCACTAAGATAGTCATGGAAATGTGTCCTGACTAATAAGAAATGATTCTCTATGATTATGTGTGTATGCCACAAACATTCATGTTTTAAGTTTTGATTATTGGGATTACATTTCACTACTATGATTTTTTCCATGTTATGATATTATGATCTCTTTTTCAGGTTAGGAATTCCAAAATGTTATGTTCTTATGAATATGATGTGATTGATATTTCTTTTGTTTACCTTTACTGAGCATTTGAGCTCACCATTTTATGTTTTCTTTTCCCCAGGATATAATGAATGGTTTTAGTTTTTTTTTTAAAAGAAGATCTTTATGGGAGATATTGAAGATCTTTCACCATGATTAGAATATTATATTTCGAGTTTCCAAAGACACTAAACTATTACGGTCCTTGTGTGTCTATTTTTTTATGTACTAAGTATTCCGCAAAAGTAATGTAATGTGTATGTACGTCAAGCATTGAGTCTCTACATTTGGCATAAGAGGAAAGGTTTAGTCAACCTTTGGAAACTGGGATGCAATAACTTTAGTGAGATCCCTTGAGATATTTCTAAGGTATGTCTAGGGATGTCCCTAAGGTTAAGTATAAGTATAGGTCATAGTCCTAGAATTGCGCTAATTATCTTAGAATTAAACCTAAGATGTTAGATTTTGAGGGTACTCCCCCTTTTATTATGTTGTTTTCCCTAGCATGATTTTTTCCTCTCACACTATTCTTTTTGGGTTTTAGACGATGGCTGGAACCCGAAGGAACCATGTTGATCAATGCAATGGACAATGCAATGATTGTCCTCCTGAACAAACAAATGTTATGGGAGATGGAGTGCAAAATCTTATTGCTATACTTACACAAGCTATGAATCATTTTGGACTTCCAAATGAGCAGAGAAGGGAACAATATTCTATTGAGTCCTTCATGAGGAAACGTCCACCTTCTTTCAGTGGGTCTTATGATCCACTTGTTGCTGAACAATGGATCAGTACCACTGAAATGATATTTTCAGTTCTTCAATGTTCTGAACATGATAAATTCATCTTAGTAGTATATCGTTTGGAAGGTGAAGCTGATCAATGGTGGAATCTTATCAAGAATACGAGGAAAAGAGATGAAATTGAGTCCATGGAATGGGACGAGTTCAAGAACTAATTTTTCAATAAGTACTTCCCCCATATTCTTCGAACAAAGATGGAGAAGGAGTTTCTTGAACTAAAGAAAAAGGATGATGAATTTGTTGGTATATACGAATCAAATTTTACAAGGCTTGCAAGGTTTGCATCTAGATTTATCATCCAACCTGAAAGTAATGTTGATCGATTCTTCAGTGACTTAAAACCAAATCATCGAAGGGCATTAGCTATAAGAGACTTCAGTAGCTATGAAGAAATTGTGCGTTGTGATATCAAGGTAGAAATGGAAGTTGGTGTTACTTATCCATATCATAGTTTTGACAAGAAACGAAAGGATGGAGTTCAAGGAGAAATCTCAGAATAATGATGAAAATAAGATGAATGTTTCCTTATGCTCAAAGTGTGGAAAGAATCATGGTGTAGATTGTCTTAAAGGGACAAGTAAATGTTTCAAACGTTGAAAAGAAGGTCATTGGGCATTTGAATGCCACAATGATGGGAAGAAGATTTCCAATGATGCAAACAATGGAAGTGATACACAGAATGAACCTACTACACTTCAATGCTTCAAGTGCAAGGAAATGGGGCATTATGCTAATAAATGCCCTAATCCAAGGGTTAGTGTTGATCAACATGAGCAACCACTTAAGGCAATGGACAAAGGGAAGTCACATGCGATCACCATTGGCATTGTTGAATATGAAAATGATGTGGTGAAATGATTAAGTGTTTATGTAATGAGATTCCAAAATAATGTTGTATATAGTATCGTGGAATATTAGAATATTTATGTATTGGTCTATAGTTGTTTTCAATAATTTTATGGTACCGATAACCATGGAATGTGATTGAGATATTTTTGAAAAAAAAGATGATATGCGCATAATGAAGGGAAAACGAGAAAATGAAATATTTGACAGTATTCATGAGCTCATGATTGATATAAGGACTAAGTGATATCATGGTTTGAGTATATAGAATTTTGAGGATTTTGGTATGTGGAAAGTGTTATCTTTTAACTACATTCATGTTTTCACAACGGTTCAATGGGTATTTAAGAGAATACATGATTAAGGCCTTTTAATTTTTGTAATGTGACCAACATGACATATCTTATGATATATGGGGATCAACGATGGTATTAAATATCCGGTGATTGTTTTCACTATATTATGAGAGTGGACTGCAGTATTATGGACAAGCCTAACGATTGGAATGGATTATGTTGGACATAAGTTAGTATTGTTTGAGGATAGAAGTTTTTTCGATATTACTGATGGTATGTTATAGTAATATAGTTTTAGAAAAAGGACAACTTGCAGGAAGGGCGATCACCCATCGCGTCGGACAAGGCCGTGGGAATCGAACCCACAACCAAAGTGCGACTGGCCTTTATTGCCTACCACTGGCCTACAGGAAGTCCCTGTTTAGTAGAAACTAGTTTTATTATATTAAGCAGTATGATATATGAAGTATAAGTCCATTTTAGGAACCATATATGATTAATCTCACTATAGATGGACTTATGTATTTTTTTTGATAAATTTTCTAACCTTTTGTTTGAGACATATGGAATGACCCATCATTCTATCACATGATCTACTAACACATCACGAATGATAAATTCAACTTCATTTCTTTAAGAGATGAAGTGGGAATTGTCCAAAGAATAACCAATGGTAAGACTATACCAAAATCACGAAAGTATTTCTTCTAATTCCAATTTCATCAACTTTAGGGAAATGATCTTGAAAACCAAAAATGATTTCCTAGTGCTCTTATATCTGATGAATCAGATGGTACCATAGATCGTCACAAATTTATGGCTTTGTGATTACTGGATTTTCTGTAGCCATGTTCTCTACCACTCTCCATTAGAACTTGATGGTTAGATTTTTCTTCCATATCCATATTTTCACATATGTTCTCCTACGTGGAAACCCAGTGATGAGTTAATTTGGGTAACCGTTACATTTCATACTTTAGTTTTTAAATCCATGTTTTGGTATTCCTTTTTACTATGTGGGTTTCTATTAAAGAAACTTTCAAATAGTAAACCATTTATAACCCTGACGAATTTTGATGGAGAAATTCATTTTAAGGGGGGTAGAATGTAACACCCCAAGATTTAATAAAAAATATTCTTTTAATTTCATTAATGTCTTGTGTTGTATGCTACACCAAGATTACCTTGCGCTATACTCAACACAGTATTAGCTTGCAGTATACGCATCACTATTCTTGGATCGTGTTACACATAATTTTGATCATAATTATTCTACGCAACATTGAGTATATATATATATATATATATATAAATTAAATGTATAAATGAAATATGGTTGGATTCTGTTATACAAAACAACGAAGGATTCTTGCACAACACACAACCCTAACTTGGCTTGCATTACACGCAATCGCGACCTTCCACGATAGCGTGTGTTGTACGCAATACCGGTTGTTACTAAACAATGATATATTATTATAATATTATTATGAACTAGCTGTTATGAATATTATTAAATAAATTTTTAATATTATAACATTATTATTCATCTTACACATTTTCTAGATCATGTTATAAGAACAAAATAATTTTTTTAGGTAAAATAAGTATTTTTCAAAAAATACAGTTTTGCCTCCTTTTGATGGCGCACCCACCTTAAATCTAGTTTTTGAAATGTTTATAAGTTCCATTTGAAAAAATAAAATTACTATTTGGAATAAAGAAATAAAAGTTTACTTTGGATAAATTTTTTCATTTTATTCTGATGACTTTCATAATTTAATGAATAGTAAAAACATGCTATATTACAATTAAAAACAACTTTTTTCATCATAATATATTATGTGGTTAAATTATAATATTTAATGGTTTTAAAGTATAAATAGAATATATTTTTACCATTTAATATAATTTATGTCATTAGCATTGATTTTACCTTGAATTCGTAGGTTAAATCAGTTCAATCTTTTGCAATGGTTTAAAGAAAAACCCATTTTCTTTCGACAACGGGATTAATTTTAATTTAATTTCTGAAAATTTTTTGTAATGAATTTGAAAAAATGGATTCCATATTTGGAATCAGTGGGTCCAAATTATGTTAATAAGATACTTTTTATTTTTGGGCATTGTGAATATTAACTACGGTAAATTTTATTTATTATAGTTAAAGTTAAATCTGGTAATTAAGGGTAAAAATAAGATTATAAAATTACCCTAACACTTCGAAAAATCTTATTGGATGACTAAAAGTCGACCCATATCACCTAATGGTCAGATTATATTAATTTAATGGACTTTTGTCCATGAAAATAAGTTAATTATTATTAAAACCAAAGAATGTGACAACAAGTCACTTTCTTAAATCTTATAAGTATAATAATTTTAATTTATTGATACACTTCATGAAAATTCAAACATGAATAGTCTCCAAAAATCTAATACAATTATCTAAATCATAGGAATTTATTTATAATTTATAGAGATTAAATAATTATCATTTATTATGACATAAAGATGATGAAGTAATTATCTTATTAATGAAATATTGACATAATTGATGTTATAAATACCCAAATAAATGTAATTTAAGACTTTTTATGAATTAAACTAATTTTATAGGTTAATATGACATGTTATTATTGATTTAATTAACTTTTTTCGAACTAATAATTCTGTTATTTATTTAACAAAAATCAATTACTAAATAGTGTCAAAATTGACATAAAATAGTTTTTAAAACAAATATTATATTATTAATTGTTATTTTATTCCGAAAAATCTATGGTTTGGAAATACGACTTAGATAAGGTTATATATATTAATAATAAAAAACTTGGGGTTCGTTTGGCTGATTATAGTAGGTTTATTAACTTTATAGTATAAGAACACAACAAGACACGGTAAAAATAAAATTATCTAACTTAAAGTTAAATATAAATGATAATGTTAAAATAGGAACCTAAACTTGTATAAATTCTATTGGATGAGAGGATTTAGACCCATACCCACCTTATCATTGATATAAATCAATTTTGAGCTATTTAAAACCGAATATGTCTTTATAATAAAATTAAATTTTTTGTTATTCCAATGGTACCCCTCTCCTCCATTATAAAAGGGCACCTCGTCCCTCTCTTCCTCACACCACTTTGAGCCTTCAAGATCAGAGAACCCCTGCCAAATTCTCTTCTACACTTCCCTAGAAACATCCTAGAGGTTCTGGTCTTCCTCAAAGACCAATTTTAGTGCCCTAAAAGAGGATCTCAAAGAGGCGCTTCAAAAAGAGGTAATGTCCGTTTCCGATTATTTCAAGTTTATTTTTTCTTCCACTTCTTCTTCTTAGGTTGTTTAATTATTAAGTAAAGAAATCAGTATCACTCATATACTGATATGTTATTATAAGTATGAAACATCCCAATTTCACCATCTATCCATCCTACGGAAAACGAAATCACCGCGCGTGCGTACGTACAGAATACTGTCTCCACGCCATGGTGAAATCTATTTTCCACCACCACCTTACTTGGATGGGTATAATGGTGTAAATAATAACTATATATGATTATTTTAAAGTGATATTTATTATAAAATAGTATACATACACTCCAATATTGTCCCACGATCATGAGAATGACATCCTCGCTCGTGCGTACGTACGGACTACCGTCTCCACGACGCGATGAGATTAATTCTCCACTTTAACCATTCATGAATGATTATAAAGTATATATAATAAGTAATCATGAAATATTTGACATAATAATGATATTGGATTTATGTGTACATATATGTATGTCATCTACTTAATTCCATTCAACTCAATAAGGAAACGATAACAACGTTCATGCGTATGTACGGACTACCGTCTCTATGAACGGTGTATTTCTTTCCATTTACTAATTTATTATATGTATATTTTGAATATATATTATATATAAATCATGTTTTATATTCTGTAATTTTTTAATCATGATCTAAGTAATCATATGAATAATTACAAGTCAAAACACGGACAACAAATAAAACAATTTTACCCAAAACTCTCTTTAACATGGAATTTACAAAAGAACAGGTAATATAAAGTCATAAGTGAACCTTATATTATATCATAACAATGAGTTCGATTCTGTAATAAGTCAATGACATTATTTAAATCATTATACAGGAGGTTCGGACACTTACGAAGGAAATCGGACCTAAGGTAAGGGAAATATCACATTCTCATTTTTATTCGAGATTGTTTATACTTTGGTATTTACTGGGGTGTATTTTATCAACCACATCCATGTTTCCTCAATATGTAATATTATTTCCATAAAACTAAAAATTTTTAAATCCAATTTTACCCTTCGCTGAGTTTTTAGTAAAAGATATGAAAGGAATCTTTTTTCGTTTTTCGTACGAGGTACTTTTTGACTTTTCCGACAAAAGTATGAGAAGAATGTTTTTTAACTTATATGACATGAATCGATTTTTGAAACATTATTTCAAAGAAGATTCCTTTACAAGTTTTCAAGTTTATTTTTAATCAACTTCTTTAAGTTTAAAATTTTATGACATGTTAATAAAGGAAAAATGTTTTTAATGTAGAAAGGATATTTTCCTCAAGAATGGAGTTCTAGTGTTTTATCAAAATTATTTTCCATCTAAGATAATAAGGGGTTCTGTTTTTTATCCCTATTATTACATTGATTTGATTATGTTGTGATGGAATTATTTTTCTGAATTCCTTTATATTATATGAATCGTTTTATGATGTCACGATGTTTAAGATTCCCATTTTTATTACATGGGTTATGCTATGATGTATGGTTTATGATTTTGTGGCACACATAAGAATGGTATCATTATGAGATCGGTGGGTCCTATATCTCCCTCCAATGCATTGGGTAAAGATTTTATATCTCATGATATAGACATGGCTGGAACGGTAGGTTATGCCGGTTCAGTAAAACAGGACTGAAACGAGGAGTGAACTCGGTTCAGAAATGGACTTTGTCCACTAAGATAATCATGGAAATGATTATTGACTAATAATAAATGATTCTCTATGATTATGTGTGTATTCCACAAAGTTTCATGTTTTATGTTATGATTATTGGGATTACATTTCACTACTATGATTTATCCCATGTTATGATACTATGATCTCTTTTTCAGGTTAATAATTCCAAAAAGTTATGTTCTTATGAATATGATGTGATTGATATTTATTTTGTTTACCCTTACTGAGCCTTTGAGATCACCCTTTTATGTTTTCTTTTCCCCAGGATATAAAAAAAGGTTTTAGGTTTTAAAAAAAAGAAGATCTTTATGGGAGATGTTGATGATCTTTCACCACGATTAGAAGATTTTATTCTGAGTTTCCAAAGACACTAAACTATTACGGTCCTTGTGTGACTATTTTTTTTATATACTATGTATTCCGAAAAAGTAATGAAATGTCTATGTACGTCAAGCTTTGGGTCTCTACAATCCCCTAAGGCCATGCTTGATAGCCAGTTAGTTGGAAGCTCCATTTCATGAACACACCAAAGGTGACGATCCTTCATGCACGAGGGCTTGCATGGAATGGTGGTGGGAGAATTTCACGATCCAATCATTGGGTTCATGTCCAACATCAGCAAGAACAAAAGTGTTTCATTTCAACTAGTTTGTCCCTATCTAATAGATATGAGTCACCCTGACAAAGATAAGGATGGTGCGTGCCAATCTTGACTACACTGGTTTGGAGTTGGGGCCACTATTCTGACGAGTCCATGGCATGACGAAACTAGTGAACCTCACATAGTAAGAGCTAGATGGATAAACCCCACCCACCTTGGAAGGGGATGTGGGTAACGCATGGTAAAACTGTTGTGTTGAGATGCTCAGCTTGTGACAAGTGGTATCAATAGGAATTTTCCTTGTGGTGTTGTGGAATTCTTCCAGACAGAGCTCTGTTGTGGGAGTGGAGTCCCAGGGTGTCATGAGGAGGTGACCAGACAGAGAAGGTCGAGCTCAAGATATTTCAGAGGAAGAGATTCTTTTATGAATGGTGGTTCTCTTGGAGGTGGTTTTAGACCCTGAGAGAGAGAGGTTGAACCACAATGGTTTGAGACCTATAGGGTGGGTGGGCCATTGATGCTTACGACAAGGATTGAGCATCCCCTAAGGCCATGCTTGGTAGCCCGTTTGTTGGAAGAACCATTTCTCGGACACAGATAAGGCCATGATTCTGCATGAACGAGGATATTCTTGGAATGGTAGTGGGATAATGTCACGACCCAATCATGGGGGGTCATATACCACACCAACATGTACATCAAAGCAGTAGTTCATCTGGTTTTTCTATATCAAAGATATGGGATTCACCCCGACAAAGAGGAGGATGGAGAGTGTCAATCTTGACAGCACTGGTTGGGAGTTGGGGACACTCTCTTGATGAGTCTATGGATGGACAAAACTAGTGAACCTCACTTATGATGATCTAGATAGCTGATCCCTGGAAGCCTTGGAGGGGGATGGGGTGCCGCACGGGCGAAATTATGTGCTGAGATGCTCAACCAGTTACAAGTGGTATCAGAGGGATTTTTCAACATGGTGTTTCGGAATGCTGCTGGATAGACCTTGGTGGTGGGAGCAGAGTCTCAGGGTGTCATGCGGAGTTGAAACGATAGATAATGTAGCGCTTGGGAGAAGTTTTATGTAGAGACACCACCGTGGAGGGTGGGTCTCATAGAGTTGGTTTGCGACCTTGAGAGTGGGTGGACCATGGTGGTCTGCGACCCAGAGATTGGGTGGGCCATTAATGCCAATGATAAGTAATGTGCATCCCCTGAGGCCATGGTTGGTAGTTATTATGGTTTAAGCACCATTTCACAGACACATAGAAGGCCACGATCATGCATGCATGAGGTCGTGTATGGAATGGTGTTGGGATAATGTCACGACCCAGTCATGGGGGTCCTGTCCCACACCAGCAAAAAAAGGAAACCTGAAGTTCATCTAGTTTATCGTAATATAAGATATGGGAGTCACCAAGATAATGAGGAGGATGATGTGTTTCAATCTTGACACCATTTTTTGGGAGTTGGGCCAACTCTCTTGATGAGTCCCGGGAAGGACGAAACTAGTGAACCTCTCATATGAAGAGCTGGACGGCTGAACCCTACCCACCTTGGGGTGGGTTGGGGTGCCGCATGGGCGAACTATTGTGCTGAGATGCTCAGCTCGTGACAAGTGGTACCAGAGGGAATGTTCCTTATGGCGTTGTAGAATACTGTCGGATGGACCTTCGTGGTGGGAGCGGAGTCACAGGGTGTCATTTAGAGGTGACATGACAGAGAAGGTCACGCTCGAGAGATGACCAAGGTAGAGACACCATTATGATGTGAGGGTCTCATGGAGATGGTTTTCGACCCTAAGAGAGAGGGTGGAACAAGGTGGTTTGAGACATAGAGAGTGGGTGGTCCATTGGTGCCAACTACAAGGAAGGTGCATCCACTGAGGCCAGGCTTGGTATATAGTTTGTTAGAAGCACAATTTCATGTACACATAGAAGGCCACAATATTTCATTCACAAGGGTGTGCACGTAATGGTGGTTGGGGAATGTCAGGAACCAATTATGGGGGTCCTCTCCAACCCCATAAAGAAAATCAAAGCTATCGTTCATCTGGTTTTTCCCTATCTATGAGATGAGAGTCACCCCGACAAAGAGGAGAATGGTGCGTGTCAATATTGACACCACTGGTTGGGAGTTGTGGTAACTCTCTTGATGAGTCCATGGCAGGAAAAAACCTGTGAAACTCACATATGAAAATATGGATGGCTGAACCACGCCCTCATGTAGCTCTGATGATCTTGTCACGGGCTGAGCGTCTCAGCACAGCAGTTCGCTTGGGTGGCACCCCAGCCTCCTCCATGGCGGGCAGGCTTCAGACATATAGCTCTTCATATGTGAGGTTAACAAGTTTTGTCTTTCCATGGACTCAACAAGAGAGTGGCCCAAACTCCCATCTTTTGGTTTCAAGATTTACACACACAATCCTCATCTTTTTTAGGGTGACTCCCATCTCTTCGATGAGAACAAACAAAGTGAACAGTATCTTTGTTGTACTTGCTGGTGTGGGATAGGACCCCTATTATTGGGTTGGGGCATTACCCCACCCCCATTCCATGCATGCCCTCGTGCATACTAGATCGTGTCCTTATATGTGTCTGTGAAATGTTTCTTCCAACTAACCAGCTACCAAGCGTGGCCTTAGGGGACCCTCCTTCCTTGTTGTTGGAATCAATAGCCCACCCACTCCCTAGGTCAAAAACCACCGTGGTCCACCCACTCTATGGGTCTTAAACCACATCCATGAGACCTAACCGATATAGTGGAATCTCGGCCTCGAACATCTCTCGAATGCTACCTTCTATGTCGTATCACCTCCACATGACTCCCTGGGACTCCGCTCCCACGAAAATGTCCATCCGACAACATTCTGCAACCCCACGAGGCACATTCCCTATGAAATAACTTGTCACGGGCTACGTGTCTCTGCACAACAGTTCACCCGTGTGGAACACCATCCCCCTCCAAGGTGGGTGGGGATCATCCATCTAGCTCTTCATATGTGAGGTTCATTGGTTTTGTCCTACCGTGGACTCATCAAGAGAGTTTCCCCATCTCCCAACAAGTGGTGTCATGATTGAAACGCACCATCCTTATCTTTGTCAGGGAAACTCCCATCTCTTCAATAGTGACCAAATAGATGAACCACACCATTGATGTTGTTTCTAGTGTGGGACCGGACCCACTTTATTGGGTTGTGACATTCTCCCACCACCAATCCATGCACGCCCTTGAGAATGAAAAGTCATGGCCTTCTGTGTGTCCGCAAAAAGGTGCTTCCTCCTAACCGGCTACCAAGCATGGCCTTAGGGGATGCTCTTTCCTTTTAATTGGAAGCAATGGCTCACCCACTCTCTCTATCACAAACCACCGTGGTCCAACCACTCTATGGGTCACAAAACACCTCCACAAAACCCACCCTACATAGTGGCATCTCCCCATCTGAATTATCTCATGCGTGACCTTCTCTATCATGTCACCTCTACATGACACCTTGGGACTCTGCTCCCACCACCACAGTCTATGAGAAATCATTCTAATGCACCAAGAGGCACATTCCCTATGATACCACTCATCATGGGCTGAGAGTCTCAGCACAGAAGTTCGCTCGTGCCGCACCCCATCCCCTCCATGGCGTGAGTGGTTAATCCATCCATATATTCGTATGTGAGGTTCAATGGTTTCATTCGACCATGGACTCATCAATAGAGTGGCCCCAACTCCCAAACAATGGTATCAAGATTGACAGGCACCATTCTTCTGTTTTTTAGGGAAACTCCCATCTCTTAGATAGGGACAAACCCGATGATCCACAACATTGATGTTCTTCCTAGTGTGAGATAGTACCCCAAAGATTGGGTTATGACATTCTCCCAACACCATTCCATGAATGCCCTCATTCATTCCAGATTGTGGCCTTCTGTCTGTCCAAAACAAGGAATGAGCATCCCTTACGGCCATTCTTGGTATCCGGTTAGATGGAAGCACCATTTTGCGGACACACAAAATGCCACGACCATAAATGCACAAGGGCCTGCATAGAATGGTGGTGGTAAGATGTCAGAACCCAATCATGGGGGTATTATCCCACACTAGCAAGAACATCAAAGCTACGATTCATCTGGTTTGTCCCTATCGAAGTAAAGGGAGTCACCCAGACAATGATAACGATGGTGAATGTCAATATTGACTCCACTGGTTGTGAGTTGGTGCCACTCTCCTAATGATTCCATGGTAGGAAAAAACCAGTGAACCTCACAAATGAAGAGATGGACTGCTAAACCATTACCTCCTTGGAGAGGGCTGGGGTGCTGCACGTGCGAACAGGTGTGCTGAGATGTTCAGCCCATGACAAGTTGTATTAGAGGGAATGTGCCTCGTGGAGTTGCAGAATGATGCCTGACGGACCATGGTGGTGCGAGTAGAGTCCTCGGGTTTCATGCATAGGTGACACAATAAATAAGGTCACACTTGAGAGATACTAGAGTCAGAGATTCCACTATGATGTGTTGGTCTCATGGATGTGGTTTTCGACCCTCAGAGAGAGGGTAGATCATAGTGGTTTGCAACCCAGCGAGTGTGTGGTCCATTGATGCCAACAACAAGGAAAGAGCATCCCCTGAGGCCATTCTTGGTAGCCGGTTAGTTGGAAGAACCATTTATAAGACACACAGAAGGCCATGATCCAACATTCATTAGGGAATTCATATAATGGTGGTGGGAGAATGTCACAACCTAATCATGGGGGTCCTTTCCAACACTAGCAAGAACATAAAAGCAATGGTTCATCTGGTTTGTCCATGCCGAATAGATGGGAGTCTCCCCAACAAAGAGGAGGATAGTGCGTGTCAATCATGACACCACTGGTTGGGAGTTGGGGCGACTCTCCGGATGAGTCCATGAAAGGATAAAACCAGTGAACCTTACATACACAGAGTCAGATGGCTGAACCCCACCTGTCG
This sequence comes from Viscum album, assembly GCA_963277665.1. NCBI lineage: Eukaryota > Viridiplantae > Streptophyta > Magnoliopsida > Santalales > Viscaceae > Viscum > Viscum album. The sequence continues at coordinate 963,315,122 of OY728163.1, read as the reverse complement.
TGGAGGGGGATGGGGTGCCGCACGAGTGAACTGCTATGCTGAGACACTCAGCCTCTGAAAAGTGGCATCAGAGGGAATGTGCCTCGAGTTGTTGTGGAATGATGTTGGGTGGACCATGGTGGTGGGAGAAGAGTCCCAGGGTGTCATGCAGAGGCGAAATGACATAGATGGTCATGCTTGACGGATGTTTGAGGCAGAGATGCCATTATGAAGGGTGGGTCCCTTGGAGGTGGATTCCAACCCTGAGTGAGAGGGTGGACCATGATGGTTTGAGACCCATATTAAGGGTGGTCCATTGATGCTAACGACAAGGAAGGATCTCCCCCTGAGGCCATGATTGGTAGCCGATTAGTTCAAAGAACCATTTTGTAGACACACAGATGGCCACGATCCTGCATGCATATGGGCATGCATGGAATAGTGGTTGGAGATTTTTATGACCCAATCATGGGTGTCCTGTCTCACACCAGCATGAACATCAATGATGCGGTTCATATGTTTTGTCCCTACCTAAGAGATGGTATTCACCCCAACAAAGAAGATGATGGTGTTTTTCAATCTTGACACCACTAGTTGTGAGTTAAGGCCAATCTCTTGATGATTCAATGGTAGGAAGAAACCAGTTAACCTCAAATATGAAGAGTTTGATGGTTGAACCCTGCCCACCTTAGAGGGGGCTGGGGTGCCACACGAGGGAACTGCTATACGGAGATGCTCAGCTTTTGATAAGGAGATCATGTTTCTTATAGAGATCTCCCTTGGAGAATTTAGAATTATCATTTTTTCTATAATGATATGTAAAGAATAATAAATTGTTTACTACATTTAGATTTGTAATACCATGATATTCATATATTTTATAAACTGGTATTGAAAATTTTATTTATTGATTTGATATTACAATTGACTTCTACATTAGTTTTATGTTTATATTTCTTCCACAGTTTTAATCTATTTCTAAATTGTTATACTGTAGTGAAAAATCATAAATGAAGGTATAGTATCCCCACTGACTATCCTTACACCCATGATTCTAGTTGAGAGACTCTAGCATATGGGGAGGCACACATGATGTCATGTGGTGACAAGTCGTGCTTCCAATTTGAAGGTAGGTCGGTTCGGGATGTTATAATATGGTGTCAATGGTAGGTTATTCTTCCTTTTTTATTAGTTATTTATATTTTTCTTTGTTATAAAGGTGACTTGGAAAGTGTCACCGCATGGTAAATAGTAATTCTTGGGACTGATCACCCAATGTAGGGGGAATAACCATGTGGCCAGGGATGGGAATTGAATTTTATACTTTTCGAGGTTATAATTGATATGATTTCACCTTGAGTGACTCGACTATTTTTCAGAACATATTTATGTTTAGAATTTTAAAAAATTTCCATGGCCTGATATGGAATGAAAGTATCATTACATGCATTGTCTTAGGCACTTATATATTCTCATGTCATGAATATTACATTCCATGTAGTTGCATTAGTAGGAAGCCAATAAATTTTGATTATGTTCCTCAGGTGTAATGCCATGTTCTAAACTCTTTAAGAATTTCTTCATGTACCACATTTTTAGAGGATTATATTCTATACTGCCTCTATTATTTGTATGTTTTTCTAATCTTCCATGATTCTGTGTTACATGATGCTTCTTTGTTACTACTTATGGTAATATTATAGAGATGTTTTTATGTGTAAATGGATTCATATGTAGAAAATTTATTGGTTTCATTTAAAATAGAATCTAGTTTCAGTTTTAAGGTGTATGATATCCTTAAAACTAGAAAAAGTGTAACCCAGGTATTCAAACAACTGAAAATGCGATTCTAAAGTTAAATTGTCATATTTGAAATTGTATGGTATAAATGGGAGCCAAATTCTAGTAGTAAGGTGTTTGGGTTCCTTATAGATTATTAGAGGGTCACCAGAGTGACTAAGCCATGTATAGCCATAGTGTTTTGGATATGGTTAAAAGTGTAAAACTATTGAGTTTTAAGAAATTAACTATTGCGGGGTAACATTTTGAAGAACGTGGATTGAAAAAATGAGACATCAGTAGTCACCTCTTTAATAAAGGGAATTTAGATGTTAGATTTGTGATTTAAAATGAATTTAAAAAGAATCTTAAATGTTAAAGATTAATTTTTTATGGTTTTCTGATTCATCCAGTGGTGTGTTTTTTGAATACCATGTTCCTTGTTGTTGAATAGTACTTGTAGGTTCGTTAAAATAATTCCAAATGATTAGAGGTTAAAATGAATTAATGAAATTACTGAAATAAAGAGGGGATTTGGAGCCTAGTGATTTATATTTTTTGTGAACAATTGATAGGGATGATGCATATGCTTCATAAGGGACCAGCTCGTGGTAGGTTCCAACCTTTGAGAATGAGGCGCTTTGTTTTCGTTGTGAGATTTTTGATGTTGGTACTGCTAAAGTTTCATTATCCTTAGTATAAAATTTGTGTTTGAATGAATATAACAATTTTTCAAGGGGTGTTCATTATTTATTGAATCATTATATGGGAATAATAATTGGGAAATGCTTGGTTAAGCAGGTCATACATGCCTCACAAATGTTCAGCCTTTAAATACATACTAGGGTAACTCCGGAGTAGAGTTTTTAGGGTGATACGGTATATTCATCCCACTGATCAGGAGGATGTGTTCAGCATTTCGTTTTTTGAAATGCCAATATTTTTAAACATTTCGGCTTTCATGTGAGATTTTCCTTGGTGATTGTGGATCATGGAATGTCATGTGTGTGTTTAATGTGTTTCTGAACTACTATGTCTATAGAAGACATGTATTTTATCGGAAAAAACATGGACACTCCTAAAGTGAGCAGTGTCACATCGATTTTATGGTAGGTGTATGTGCTTGCATGGCATAACAACCATGATGTGTTTGATGATGTGAGAAAAACATTAGAATCACCATTTGTTTTGGAAGACTTTGAGTGGAAATATTTGGGAGAACAAGTATGAAGTGGGTTGAATATGCAATGGGTTATGGTCAATAATGCATCAGTAGGTGAAGATGAGCCTTTTGGTAAATAGTCGACCTATAGTAGCTCAACTGAACTTTTGGTGTTCTGGGATTACTATTAGTTTACTCTTCTAAATGAGACGATCATGTCCCCTATAATTTCCTCATCCTAGATACACTATGATTGTGTGTTTCTTATGTCACGATAAAATTGTAAATTTTTTTGGGCTTCGTATAGTTGTAGTTATCAAGGTTATAAATGGGATGTGTGGATATTTTGGTTATGCCATTATTCGTTTCGGGGAACATTAGTTTTGTAATATCCAAGTGATGGATTGGATTGCGAAGTTAACTCGAATTTCAGGGAGGTATTTGTCTTACATGTGGTTGGTGATGGAATTGTTTTAATGGAATGTATCATGTTTAAGGGAGAGTGTGGGTTATATGGGTTGGTTATGACTTTCAATGAAGGGTATGTGGTCTGAAAGTTTGATAGTTAAATACTATGACTATTAGTGGAATGCACCAATGAGTGGATAGTTAAAGAGACAATGACAGGATGATGTATCTAGTTCTGCGGCCTCGGTTAAATGGTTCATAAAGGTCTTAAATGTATTTTGAGATATGGCTTGGGATTTTAAAGTCTTAATTCATTTGACTTGGGAAATGGTTAAATATGTGTTCGGCATTTGGAAATTCAATGTGACAATTCAAAAGATACTTCATGACCTTGGTGGATTGATTAATGTTTTAGTAGGTCCTGATGGATTCTTGGAGATGATAAAATTTTAAGGCGTGTAGATTGTAAAGTCCTATGATATTGAACTAGGTTAAAACATAAATGTTTTTGTACTTTTACATTGTAATGATGGGTCATTTTTTAAAACCAATAATCCTAATGATGTTATATGAGTTTTGATCTTATAGACATGTTTATATCAGTCTTGGGTAAGGGCTCGAGGAGTTTCTGGATGGATGGATAAGTTTCAAGAGCACCATACCATGTAGTGACATTTCCACAGGCTTCATACAATTATTTAAAACACATGGGTCAGTCATGTGTGATAAAATTTTTATCTAGTAGAAAATGTACAGTCTATGAACGATCTTTCAGACTGTGCGGTTTACCCAGTTTTCAGGTTCGGGTTAAATTGTTTAATTAAATTCTATGTTAAAAATGTATTTAAATAAATTATATTAAATGATTGTTTTATTTAATTAATTTCTTTTGTAATTGGAATTTAATTAAATGATGAAAAATGGGGGATTCAATTTATTAAATTTGACCTTGATAGATTTTAATTAAATGAAGATGAATTAGATTATTTTTTAAATTAAATTTTATTAAATAAATTTAAATTAATGATGTGTTTTAATGGGGATATCGGGTTTATCAAGAAGGTGTAATAAAATAGTTTTCTAAATGGGGATTTGGGTTTTATTGTAGAGGTGTAATAATTGAGGAGTTTAAATGTGGATTTTGGTTTTACCAAATAGGTGTAATATATTATATGTTTTAATGGGCAGGTTAGGGATTTTCAAATATGTGTAAAATCAAATAGTAAAAATAATATTTTAATGGTTATTATTATTATTGATATTATATTAATACAATTATTATTTTGGGTTTTAAATTTATTTTAGAGTTGAATGATGTTGAGAGGCGCGCCCCCTTTTCTCCTATACGTACCTCATGTCTCCCCCTCACCTCTACCATGGGGGCGCGCTACCCCCCTCAACTTGGCTCCCTTTTTGCGCATTATATCGTAGTGGTTCCTTCTAGATGATTGTCCCATTTTTTCATGATGAGTACTTATCCATGCATTTTTTTCCTCACATCGGGTTTTTCATCTCTCGGTCGCCCATGATTCACCCTTAGGGCAGCATTCATTGGTGGCCCACCACCCCTCCCCCCAGCTACTCTTCATGCGGCTATATCCTTCAAATTCCTTCACGAAATTTGTCCATATTGGCAAGGGGATTCCTCTTCCATCTGTTTTTTGGTTTACATCATATATTTTGGATCTCCATCACCCAATATCTATTGGTTCAAAACCCTATATTCGATTTTAAATCAGTTTCATATTTTCTTTGGGTTCATGTGTTGCAGAAGATGTATCGGGACATATTTGTTCTTATTCTAATGATACCCATATAAGATGAAGTGGATCAGATTGATTCGGTTAACTATCGTCATTTTTGGGTAAGGATATATACCCAATAATTGGTTTCAGAAACATTAAATTAGGTTCTTATAAATTATTTGAGTTTCAGTTAATTAATTTAGTGTGTGTTGGTCCTTACCACACTATGTTTTGGTTCCAATAATGATGTCAGGATATTGCAATCCATTTTCAATTTAGAGAGCATTTAAGTAGAAGTTTGTGTGTTTGAGAATGTAGTATATTTGAGTTATAAAACATGGATATTTCGTCGTTTGAGATAGGGTTATTCACTTTTACAAATTAATAAAATGTATTTTTGTTGATTTACTACATTTGATAATCTTGACTACAATGTTTGAAATGGTTGGTTATATTTTGGATGAGATAATTAATTGTGATTTAATTATATTCTTTGACGGTGAAATCGAGAAAATAAAACATAAAATTAATAATGATATATTATGTTGGTTAATATGAGATAATTAATTATGCGTTAATTATGTGATTTGAGATAATAATTATCAGATTATTAATTATGAGATATTAAGTTCGTTAAGATGAGATAATTAATTATTAATTAATTATGTTCTTTGAGATAATAATTATCGGTGGATTAATTAAGACATATTAAATTGGTTAATTTGGGATAATTAATTAAGAATGCAGTATGTGCATTGAGATGATAATTAATTGGGAGAATAATTATGAGATATTAAATTGGTTTTGTTGAGATAATTAATTATTAGTTGTTATGATATTGTAATATAGATAATTAATCAGGGGACTAATTATGAGATTTTTATTTGAGGATGTGATGATAAAATTAATTTTTTAATTATTATGTAATATATAGATGGTTCCTTATAGATAATTAATTTAGTAAATATTTTTTAGGTATTGACATGGTTTCCATGTGACCAGTTAATATTTGAATTAACTATAGTAATTGTTGGGATAAGTTAACTATTCATTAAACTAAATTACTTGTTTTATTTAACAAATTGTTGAATTATTAATGAGATTTGTGCCGAAAAGTAATTTACAAATTAATTATATTATGAAGTGGTGATTTTTAACATTATCATTCATGGGTTTGTGAGTTTGGAATGGTAACATGGGAATTCATGGGTGTGTGAGTATGGAATTATAACATGGACATTCCGGGTGCGTGAATATGGAATGGTAACATGGACAATCATGGGTGCGTGATTATGGAATGATAACATGGATATTCATGGGTGTGTGTGTATGTAATGGTAACATAGACATTCGTGGTACATGAGTATGGAATGGTAATAAGGATATTAATGGGTGTGTGAGTATGAAATGGTACCATGGAAACTTGTGGTGCATGAGTATGGAATAATATCATTGACATTCCAGGGTTCATTACAATGTAATGGTAACACGGAAATTCAAGGGTTCATGAGCATGTAATGATAACATGGACATTCAATTATGTGTGAGTTATGGAATGATAAAATCATTCAATTGGGTGAAATATAAGAATGGTAACATGATCCCTCTTTTGTATTATTAAACAAAGAAAATTAAATATTGTGATAAAAAGGTCATTATACATTGTTTTTATATATATTGTTCCTGTACAGACTCATATTCTGGCTAGGATCTGAAGCAGGTATCACCATCAGGATTCCCTTTGGATCCTCGATGGGTTTTTGGTTATTTATTAAATTCTATTGTTGCTTTAATATAATTGGAGACTGTTTATATTTATTGCATTGTCTATATTGAGTTAGAAACTAGTCGTCCGAGCCTACTATGATTTACATCTGACACCCTATTTTGGATACCATTGCACCGAGGTACCCAACTAGACTCTACTTGTTTATAGGACCTTGGATAGTGCATGTTTCTATTCTCATGTACCTATGAGTTTGGAGAAAAAGACTGGGCATGAGATCGGGATGCCTGTAGAGATCACCCTTGGGGCCTTGGGCCTTTTCATTTTTATCTTTACTAAGATGTAAATCAAGTCGATTTGTTTAATGTTTTCAGATATATACAACCATTAAATGCATACATTATATAAACTAGTGTTTGACATTTTCATTATTGATTGTATATTATAATTGACATTAACTACAATAGTTATTGATTTATACTACATCAGTTGTTTTTATCTATTTATATATTTTCATACTGCAGTGTAAAATCGGATATGGGCGTATATTCTCCCCAATGACTATCCTTACACACATGATACTATTAGGACACATCTGGTGTATGGTTAGGTTCAGTTCAAGTTAGATGGTGACTGGTCTGGCTACCATTTCAATTATAATTTGGGTAAATATGTTATAATCACTAGCCCTTCTTCAGATTCCTTTGGTTCACACTCTTCTGCATAAATACATCTAGTTTCTAGTCTAACATAATCCTTCATAAAAACATCAACACCTCCCTAAACATAATAATAATATGCACCACCTTTGGAATCATTAAAAATAACCTATAAAACCTTGGTGACAGTGATTACAAACTTATTTCCTTGGGACATCCATTTTCAAAAATATCCAAGATGGATAGCTTTTCCACAATGATGAAAAATCGTGGGAGCTTTTATACAATTAGGGTTCATATTACTAGGCCTTTCAAAATGATAGTCGACAAATATTTGTTTTCCTCAAGATTATCTAGAGAGTTGTCGTGAAAAAAAAAAGCTAACATTCAACATTATTTCATGGACAGAAGTCACACCCTGACCAATAACATCACCAAATGATGCTCCACCAAAACCATTTCTCCCAACAATATATACCTCTTCCAAAAATAATTTGTCAACAACCTTCACAAAAATCATAAGGAACATGAGAACCAAAATTAAATTAATATCTTCTCTCATCCCCATATCATATATTTTAGGTTTCATGTAATCATTGGTAATCAATTCATATTACATGTGAACTAACTCAACAAATCAAGTGGATTAATACAGAATGGTGATATCCACTTTCTTTGTCGTCATAATCACCTAAGCCACTTCCAATCGTAATTTATTTTGGATAAACTTCTGGTTGAATATTTACATCAAGGATTCCCATGTATGATCACCATTCAACATTTCATTCACAATGGATTCCAACTACCTCATTTCTGATGCCTCAAATTATATATGAAAATCTACCTTTGACTCATCAAGAGTTATGAAAAAGATAAACATCCACTCAATATGATTAATCTACTCAACATATTCCTAGGTTATAAATCAAATATATATGATAAGTGGATTCATATTTGTAATATTTTGTCTATGATCCACTACCCATCTTGAGTTCCATACAACAACTTGAAAAGAGTTTTAATAGTATGGATTATAGAATCCACTAGAGGACTCTACAAAAAATCTATCTCATAGATTCCACACATGGATTCAGAATATATTTTCTCCAAGGCATTATCTATTAAGAAAAAAATAATGAACACCCAGTATAAAACATAATACAAATGTCAAATAATCAACTTATAGAAATATTTATTAATTACTATAAACAAAAATAATTTAATCAATCATGAATTATACGAATGGAAAAAATAAAAAATATGTAAAATTTCAATTTCAATTAACCATAGATATAGTTCACTCAAATGAACTCAAAAACTAAGTAGCATTCTAGAAAAAATCCCATTACACACATTGTAACATGGATTCATACACGAATGTGAGCTGTAAATGCCCCATTTTCTCACACACTATCAAAATTCATGTATTAATAACTGTTATCGACAAAAGAAACAAAATAACACATAAGAAGTTTCAACAATCAGTTAGTTGGGAATCCATATCAAACCTATTTGAAAATAATCAACCAAGTGCAACAATACATGTCTCTTAGGATGTTTCACTACATGGTGAAGTGAAATAAAGGAAAAAAATCCAGTCTCATGAGCTACAAAAAATAATTTTGATAACAAGAGTAGAGAATGAAAGAAAGAAAAACATCCATGTGATAAAAATGTAAATAAAAATATGCTAAACTTGAATGATAAAATAAACTAGATTGTTTTTTAATTTGACACCATCCATCACAATGAAAACATATTTCCATGAAGATGTAGAAAAAAATAGAAACTAACATGCTAAAAAATTAACTTCCATTTACCAGATTCCAAAATACCCAAATCTAAAACTTCCTAAACATAGATATAGGATGTTTGAAAGATACCCAGAGTGATACCACCAAAAAATCTATAAAATTTATAATATCTTCAATACATTATATTTATCTTTCAAAAAAGCTAGCATAATATGCATTTTCAATTTTTTTTAATTTAGCCTTTTGTTTTCTTAAAATGTTTCATATCCACAAAATCTAAAAATATGTAAAGAATAAAATAAATTTAGTATGAAAAAAATGGATACACTATAATGTATAAATGTGAGAGAATAATAATGAAAATTCAATCATGTTAATAACGAATCTTAAATAAAAAATAACACCATTTAGGCTCTTAAATATTACTATACATGCAAGAAATGAAAGAGAATCCGCAAAGCATTCCAAAAGCTGACTCTAACCAAAATATCCTCTAGTGGGACAATAAGTGATAAATTTACAAAAAAACTCTCATGGAATAAAACACATTAGGAGTGGAAGATATATTCCCAAATCACCCATGGTTTACTAGTGTTCTATGTCTTTTAGAGTCCATTGAAACCCTAAAATCACACATTATAAAATTTAATCAAATACATAGTCTCCTCAAAAACATATTTTTAATCAAACCTCACTTAAAACTTTGTTAAATTTCCCGAAAATACATTCCAGTTAAAAATAAATCTCTTTAAAGGAACAAAAATGTTGATTTTATAAGAATTTAAGGTATTTAGTAAATTATAACCAATTGTATTGATACACCTACCTATATAATGATGAAAATATATTAAAATCAGCCTATGTATCAAGAGGGAGGCTTGACGATTGAATAAATAAGATTTCATGCTGAAAGCATATAAAAAATTGACAGACATGCAGAAGTGACATTGTGAATACATTTCATATTATAAATTCTTTAATTTTACATATATAATAAAAAATACATCCCCACAGGTTTATTTAATCTCGATTGACTAATTATTTTCAAAAATATATTTCACATCATGTAACTTTTTACACTCTAAAAGGAACTCATGATATATTCCATTCAATGGATTCACATCTTGTAACTAGTTCACCGCGTGAATTTGTCCAACAACCTATTCACAATCAAGATTATACAAAAAATATACACTATCACTTAAAATTTACAAACCAATGTATAACCACATTAAACAATTTAAAAATTTATACCTAGACTCTCTCAATTAAAATAAAAAACATCATCTTATTTTAGGCCATCATCCTTAACAAAATCTTATTATCCCCATTGGGAAAAAAGCCCAAAATAAAGGGAGTAAAGACTAGAGTCAATAAGTACCTGAATAACAGTGAAATAATTTTAAAACCTAATTATTCATATGAAATTTAATGTAATATCTACATTATTACATTCCCCTAAGTAGGAAAATGATAACCCCACTCATGTGTAAGTGTGGACTACCACATCCACGATGATATGTAAATCAAGTTTCATTTTCATCAAATGGATTATAATAAGGATATTTTTAATCAATATATATATTATTAATGAAGATTTTGTGTTTATATAATGGTCAAAAATTGTTTATTATTATTTCTTTATTTTCATTAGAAGAAAATAGTGCTCCTACGTTCATACGACCGACCATCACTATAAATGGTATAAATATTGTTTCTATCTATACTATTTATCTATGAAATTAAATCTATATATAAAAATATAATGAATATATGTGATATTTTTATCAGTATTAATAATCTGGTGATTATGAATCCCTGACTAAAGATCAAGGTATATAAAATTAAAATATATACTCTCAAAAAAATGAAAATTTTAACACAGAAAAAATGAAACTTTTAACAAGGATTTATTAATAAATTGGTATAGAAATGTTATGATGTGATAATATATGATATTATAATAATTTAAATTATTATAATATAAAATTATTATACATTTAATATTAAAATAATTTAGTTTATAGTGACTTTGAGTCAAGTCCTACTTGAGGTAAGATATTTATTCTTTAGTTACAATTTTATCAGAAATTTTTATGTTTTAATTTGTGTTGATTTAAATTATATGATATTTTTTCTATAGATCAATTTAATTTTATTCTAATATGGTTATAAAAGAAATGTTTCTGTAATGATACCTTTTTCAAATATTTGGTACCGAAAATGATACAGTTTATTTATAAAAATAGAATTTATTTCCACTTTGGTTGATAAATCTATTCTTCCATGTCAATGTTTTATTTAAAATTTTCTAAAAATAAATATTATAATCCATTATGATTTACTATTTCATTTTTACCCATAGTTTAATTTCTATATAATAATTCAAAATTATTTTGTTTTCATTTTTTGAATGATTAACTTTTAACTTTATACTTAAATGTTAATGAAATATTTTTTTAACATACTTGTCATGAACATAATTTCCCAACACTATAACTTTTCAATGATGTTATTATTACTTTATATGTATTCATGTTTATTATATATGGAAACATTTCCATAACTTTTTGGAAGTATTAATGTTTTAAATAAGTCATTTCAAAATTAATAGTTTATCTTCAGTGGGAAATATTCTAGTGCTCATTAGTAAAATTTCCCATAAATAATAACATCCTTTGATGATAGATTTTTATTAGATAAATGATCCAATTATACCATACTTTTTCTTTTTTCTTTTGGTTTAAGATTATAATTTATTTTTATTTTTATGAACCTCATTTATTTTCCATGGGTTATTATATGCTGCAATATTGAAATATTTATGAAACATTTCCTTTCCATGGTTTAATATTTATTAGTATGATGAATTTTTTATGATGTTTTGGAACAAATTTGAATTGACTATTAGTATGTGATGGGAGGGAAAAAATTATATATCCCACCATTTCATTGTGTAAATATGGATATATCATGCAGTAATAAGGACTGGAATAAAAAGTGATCCAAGTTAAGTAAGGGGATTTGTCAAATATGATAGTCTTGGGTGTGAACATAAATATATGATATGATGGAATGGAGAGTGATCCCAATACATTGTAATATTTACGTATGTGATCCTTGAATAAGGAAAATATTTTCTATAAATATTTATTCCACAATATTACACATAAGGTAATGTTTTCTCCCATGTATAATGTTATCAAAATAATTTATGATTCTTATCATATGAACTAAAAATATTTATAATATGATTCAATATTATGATCTAGTATACATTGGATATGGTTTTTCAAATGTCAGTCTCATATGAACATTCACATCTGGTCATTTTATGTTTATGTGATCATTGATATCCCCCTCGATTACCCTTATTATGTATTTGATCTCACCCATTCTTATGTTTCATTTCCATTGATTATGAGGAATAGTTTTATATAGGATATTTCTAGGAATATTACTACATGGGAGTATATTTATGGGTGATGTGTAATATCATTCATGAAATAATAATAATGTCTATCTTACCTCCAAATTCCCTAAACCATTATTATCAACAGGATTGTATTGGAAAAATATATTAAATAAAAATTTATTATGATGTAATGCCTATGTATGAAGTGTATAGTTGGATGTATTTTGTATAATATGAATGTATAGTAGTTATTTTGATACTATGATTTGTGAAATTAAGATAATACCCAAGGTATATGACTATTTACAGGATAAAATCCTAAATTTTTAGAAAGGTATATATTATTTGGATTTCCTAACAATACATACTTTTCTATAAACTTAATACGGACATGGTTTTTTATATAGATTTATCAAGGGGTATTAAACTCTAAAAGAGTAGGTTGATTAAATCTCAGATATCATTCCATCATGTTGCACTCACATATTTTGATAATCCCAAATCATGTTTCACTTATGTGATATTCATGTTTCTATTATCGAATCATCATGTCATTAATATTTATAGTTTCTATGAAGTGATACCTATGTATATTTAATATAACTGTTCAATTGTTTAATCTTACAAAGAAAAATTTATCCATATATGAAATTTGTCCAATGAAGGTCACCGATGTATGGTCACTGATGGAAGGTCACCGATGAAGGTAACTGATGAAAGGTCACTGATGAAATGTTACCATTGAAGGTTACCATTGAGAAGGTTACCGATGAACTTTACCATTGATAATATTACCGTTAAAGGTTACCCTTGTGAAAGATACAGTTGAAGGATACCGTTGAGAAGGTTACAGCTGAGAAGGTTACCACTTAAGGTTACCGTTGACAAGCTTACCGCAAAAGGTTACCATTGAGAAGGATACCGCTGAAGGCTACCATTTATAAGGCTTAAGATGAAGGCTAACATTAACAGTCTTTTGATCCTCATTCTTATACTCCATACTTTAACAAATTCTTATGATTATTATAACCTTCATATTTGGTAAATTTAATGCTTTTGAAATTAATTAATGTTGAATGTATAAATATCAAGATACTGTATCTGGAGACAGTATGATGTATGAGGAGGATCGCACATTCTTTACATATTCTTATTGTTGAACTTAAAATATAAAAGAGAAGACCCAGGAATAAAAGAAAAGTGGTTGTTCATGAACCGTGTGTGTGAGAAAAGACAAAGGAATTCATGAGAAATAATGAGTTCACTAGATCATAGAAGAACCATGCAAAAATTTCTTTGTGATCCCAAGAGCTTCATGAAGATCAGTTGGGATAATCTCATGACTGACTTTTGTGATTCATCAACTCTTTGTCATGTCAAGAAGAAGAGGACTCATTTCTTGAATGCTAGACCCCAGAGTTGTGACACTCTATTTTGAGGAAACCTTCCACAGAAAGACTCAAAGTGAAATTTCGTTACTCCAAGGAGTTAAGAGATGAAATGAAAACACATAGATCAACCAAAACTAAATATTATAATATTTTATCTACTTTGTTGTTTTATTTTACATTTTTGAGAAGTGTATGTGTCTGTCTGTTACGCACAATGTCTCCAATTCTTTAACTAGAAGATACTGAGAATCCTAAAATCAAAAAAAATTTAAACCTTGTTTCCCACCTATAACTGTGGAAGAGACCGTGTGTGGTATGTATTGTTTTTTTATAAAGATCTATGGTAGAGGATGTTACCCATGGATAGTTTGTGAATGATATTATAAATCCTGATACAGGATGTGTATCATGTTTATTATTTATATAAACTATTTGGTGGAAGGTGATCATCATTTGGAGAAGATTAAGTCTCGGCTTCAGACTGAACCTCTTGTTTTACTCTACTGTCCACTATATTTAGTAATACATAGTTTTTTCTATTCTCCGCTGCTCATATGTTCTAAAACAGAAAACAGTTTTTCATTGATATTGATTATTTCTGGTTAGTGTGTGTATGTGTTTAATTCAGTAAACTTGTTTAAAAATTAGAAGTTGGGTTTTACACAAATTTAACAGAGTAATAATCTCTTTTCGAGAAACATGTTGACCAACTAAACATTTATATTTATACTACCTTAACTAACTGGGCTGTTTCAATGTTGGGGGATCTTAAGAATAATATTTTTATCATAAATTTTATGTAGGAACTCAATTAACCCCCTCATGGAAATACACTGTAACCAACATTTTCTATCAAAGGGCTAAATATTTTATTTCTACCAACTGAACTGTTGTGCATGTTTTCAAATTCTTTTCAACTATGATTTTAGTTATATCATAAGGATCTTAAAAATTACGTCATATCTAAATTTTCAGTTTTTTAAAATTCTAATTAACAATAGATAAACATGTTGAGGGTGATTCTACTACCCGGCCACCACTCATTAATAGTAATAACTATGTTTAGTGGATGTTAAAAATGAAAATGTATCTACATAGCATGGGTACTGAAATCTGGGACACAATAGAAGAACAACATGAATTGCCTTTTACTGTTAGAGACACATGGTCTCAGTTGAGTAAAGCTACATAAAACAATAACTATAAATAAATGAATAATGTTAACTATTCTCTATCAGTTGATTAATTCAATAGAATGTCTTTCTGTAAAACTGCATATAAAATTTGGGATACATTGGATAATTCATGTTTTGGACCATTATGTTGTTTATAGAAAACCTATGAGACATGTATGGGTTCCCAACCCTTTACTTTCTAACCTCTATGGACCCAATAAAATCTAGGTACAAATTTTACTCTACACATAATCTATTTTGAAGGAAAATTTTCTGAAGAGCCTCTGTAAAACTCTATTGTACTTGAAAAGTCTTTGTTCAAGACATATGATATGAGATAGTTCATGCTTCAAGAGACTAAATAACGTTTTTAGTGGAAATGTCTATTTTGGTGATATTTTTAATGAGAAGGTCGTCGGCTTAGGCTATATTGGTAACCCTAATACTATATTAATTTCAAAATTACTTTTTGTTTATGGGTTAAAATACAATCTATTTAGTGTCTATCAGTTGTGTCATGATGGTTTTAATGTTATGTTTGAAAATATTTCATACAATATTTTTAATTCTAAATATGAGTTAAAATTTACTACTCTTATAAATGAAAATGTGTCTGCTGTTGATTTAAATTATTTAGCTAAGAAAATTCTATCTTATTTAAAAGTGTTTTATAAGGACTCATGGTTATGGAACAGAAGATTTGGACACTACAATGTGCATTCACAAAGGAAACTATCTAGGAAATGATTATTTAGAGACTTACCTAAATTGGAATTCCCATATAACAATGTTTTCAATTATATTCAAAAATGAAAATGACACAACGTTTATTTGAAACCAAATAAAGATGTTTCTACTTCTCAACTTCTTGAGTTGGTTCACATTGATTTTTTTGGTTCATTTAGAGTTTCATGTTTAAATGGGAAGAACATAGTTTATGTTCTTGTAGATGAATTTTCTAGATACACTTGGGTATACATTCTAGATCCGAAAATTGAAGCATGTTTATAATTAATTAAATATTCCAAAACTGTAGAAAATATTAGTAGACTTAGAATTAAGTCCTTGAGAAGTGATCATTGTTGTGAGTTTGAAAATAATGAATTTGAATATTTTTTCTCACAAAATGGATATAATAACAATTTCTAAACTCTTAGAACACCTCAAAAAAATGGAGTCATACAAATAAGAAATAGGAAACTTCATGATATTTCTCATACTGTGCTAAATTATCATTATCTACCTATCTATTTTTTGGATGAAGTTGTTAATATATCTTCTTACATCATTAATTGAGACATGATTATACTTGTTCTTATGAAAATACCTGATGAGCTCTGGTAGAAAAGTTAGCCTAAGGTTAATTACATTATTGTTTTTGGTTGCATATTTTGTATCGTTAACACTAAGGATAATCATGACAACTTTACTTCTAAGAGTGACAATGGAATTTTCCTAGGTTAATCAATCACTAGTAAATTATATAGAGTATTAAAAAAGAGAACCAAATGTGTTAAAGATTCATTTCATGTCAAAATTGAAGAAATTGATCCACATGAACCTAAAACCTATGTTGAACAATTTTACAAAGATATGTCAATTCTGGAGATTAATGATAATGGCAGTGAACCCTTAGTAACAACAACAACTTCTGGAAATTTTCCAGAATCTCAGCATGGTGAATCTGAACATATAAAAAACCATGAGGAGTCTATTTCATCTCATTCTAGAGGTATTATAACTTTGTAGAATCAGATTTTAGATGTTGTAGTAGGTGATATAAATAGAGGAACACAAACTAGGGCTTCTATGGGAAACCAGGTTTATCATCAAGCCTTTATCTCATAGCTTTAACATAAAAATATTAATGATTCAATCAATGATGAATTTTGGGTGAAATCTATGCATGAAGAATTAAATCAGTTTAAGGGAAACAAGGATTAGGAATTAGTAGAATGACCTAAATGCACTTTGACCATAATAACTAAATGTTATTTATAAATAATGTTGATGAATCTAAAAACATAGTTAGAAACAAGGATATATTAGATACATAAGGATAATGTCAAGAAGAAGGAATATACTCTGAGGAATCCTTTTAAACTATAGCTAGACTAAAATCTAGTATAATAATCCATTATTTTGCAACTCATTTGAATTTAAAACATTATCAAATGGATGTCAAAAGTTCATTTCTAAATGGGTACATACTTGAGGATGTGTTTTTTGAACAACCCCTATTTTACAAATCCCTATTTTTTAAATCATGTTAGTATACTTTATAATGCTTTATATGTTCTAAAACTACCTCCAAGAGCTTGGTATGATAGATTTAGTTACTTTTTTATTTCAAAAGGTTTTACTAAAGGAATAATTAACCCCATTGTTTTTAAAAAAAAGTATTTACAAAGATTTTTAAATAGTACATATTTATGTAGAAAGAATTATTTTGGATCCTCTAAAAATTATTTATGTACTGATTTTTAAAAAATAATGCAAGATGAATTTGAAATGAGTGTAATGGGGGAACATAATTTCTTCCTTGGATTTCAAATTTTTCAAAATAATAATGGTATAATTTTAAATCAAATTAAATATACTAAGGATATTTTGAAGCATTTTGGGTTGGATAGTAAACAAGGTTTAGATACACCTTCGGCTACCACTTGTAAGTTGGATGCTGGTGAAACAAGTAAACTAGTGGATCAAAAAAATTACAATGGTTTGATTGGGAGTCTGCTCTGTCCTACTGCTAGAAGACCTGATATTATATTCATTTTTTTCATGTGTGCTTGTTTTCAATCCAATCCCAAAGAGTCACATTTAACTATTGTTAAAAGTATTTTTAAATATCCCAAGTACAAAACAAATATATGACTATTTTATCCAAGAAGAAAATCAATTGATTTAATTGGTAATTTAGATTCTGAATTTTTTGGTGGAAATCTATTTATAAATAGAACTTCTGGAACATGTCACATTTTGGGAAATTCACTTCTATCATGGTGTAGTAAGAAACAGAATTCTGTTGCAATATCAATTGTCGATGCTTAATATATAGCTGTCGGTAGTTGTTGTGATCAAATTATGGGGATGAAACACACTTTAATATACTATGGATATCAATTCAAACATGACTCTATAAAATGTGATAATACAAGTGTAATTAACATCTCTAAAAATTTATTTTCTCATGCTTGGACAAAGCACATTGATGTGATACATCACTTCTTCAGAGACCATTATCAAATGGTGATATCACTCTTTAATTCATTGTCACTGAACACCAATTTTCTGATATATTCACAATTACATTGAGTTAAGAGAGGAAAAATTACATCAAACATGAGTTAGGTATGATAAACTATTATGTTAGGAACCCCACTATTAGGGACCTCACCGTTGAGACCTCACCATTAAAAACCTCACCACTAGGACCTCACCGTAAGGAACATCACTTTTGGATCTCACTGTTAGGAACCTCACCGTTGGACCTCATCGTTAGCAACATCACCGTTAGACATCACAATTAGGAACCTCACCATTGGACCTCTCCATTTTGACCTCACCATTGGGACCTCACAATTTGCACCTTAATGATAGTCAAAATTTCTAGGAATTTGCGTTTTCTAATGGAATGTGAAACGTTTTTAGTATTGCATATTTTTCTTACAAGATTTATTTTTTTATCACTAAATGATAAAAATAATGAACACAACACATTTCGATCCAATTCAAACATCTCTTGAAACTCTTCAACCCAATCCTTAGAAACTCACCTCATACTAAAACCCTTGAACAACTCCAAATTAAAATGGAAAGATTGAAGAGACCAATGGTCAATGATGAATGAGATGCACCAAACCGTAAGTGACCTAGAACTACGTCCATTTGTGGAAGAAATGTAGTGGAAAAGCTGATCAATACACAACTGTTGAAGAGGGAAATCATGGTTGAGAAGGAACTATGCCCAGAATGGCTGATGTCGAGTAGGTATCAAGTGTTGAAGGCACATTATGATCTGGACTGGGTCGAATTCTTTGCAAATAACAATGGCCCTTTTTACCCAATTCTATTGAAGGAATTCTTTCAGTATTTAAAATTTTAGTATCCTGAGAATTGGAATAGAATGTATTCAAAGGTAAATGGGGTATGTGTGAGATTTTCTACTCCTGAATGGGCTAACAGTTTAAGAGTACCACATGAAGGGATTTTTGATTACTATACTAGAGTGGTCCCTCCCACTAGTTAGTTCTTTAGTTATGAAGATGTGTTGGCAGAAATTATAGGAAATGGGATCCCTAGGAATGTGATAGTATCTTAAATGGAAGGAGAAAACAAGTTACTATTTAACTTGGTTCATCTTGTCATGATCCCCAGGATAGGTTAATTTTCTACCTTGATGTATCAGGAAATATTCCCTTTCTATCTTTTGATGCATGGACAAAAGATAAAATTGAGTAGGTTGATGATGATTCAATTAGAGGATGCAAAAATCCTAGTTCCAAGTCCAATGCTTTGTTTCATTCCATCTTGATATCCCTAATGTTGAAAGTAAAAGGAGTTACTAGAAATAAAGAGGAAATAATTGTTTTTAGGTACAACTTCTTCATTACTAAGATGAATTTCAAGTTGACGAAGATAAATTGGAACACTTGGCAAATAAAATTGGAAAATGATGAGGCTAACCTATATGAGAAATTCAACCCTATTACTCATATTACTAGGCCTAAGAATACGAGATACCCTGGTATAAATCCTAATAATGATTAACTATTATACTCAGATGAAGAAGAATCTTCAGTTATGCAAGAAAGAGGGGCTTCTCCAATAGATTATAATAGTGATCCTGAACTTCCCTCAAATCCATGTGCCAATAATATATCTTTTAGTGACCTAGCACACTAAAAATATTGCCTAAAAGGGAGACTTTATTAAGGGAAAGTGATGATGAAGAATCTATAGAGGAATAAGGATATCAAATTGTTTTAAGATAAATTACAGAGACCTCCAAAAAGGAAGATGAATCTAAATCTAGTCATGATGATTTTGAGATAGCTACTGATGAAAGGGAAGAGGATTTCATAACTGTCGGTATTCTGATAAAATAAATAGAAATGGTAGAATGTTTAAATGAAGGGGTTTCTAATTTGAATAAATCAATAATTGCAATGGAAGTAGTTGAAGATTCTATAGAAGAAGTGGAATTGGACTCTCATTATTATGCAGTTGATAAAATAGATATAAGAGTGGTGAATCTAACTGATTAGGAGAAAACTTCTTATGAGGGGGAGTAATATGTGGCCACAGGTTCATTTGATGTTACTCATGGTATAGAAGAGTAGTTAGATGACCTTGGATTCATGGCTCTGGGATTAGACTATGGAGACTCTGATGATGAGAATCCTAACAGAAGACCTCCAAATCCTTCAATTTCAAAAACCACCATTTAATAGCCAGTAGTTCTTTTACCTCATGACTATGAAAATAAGAATGATTTATAATCATTAAAATTATATTTGAAGAGGTACATTGATGAGAGATCTATAGAGATAGAGAGAACAATGGCCCTAAATCAAGAAGTTGAATAATCATTTATAGAAATAGTAATTTCTTCTTATCACTTAAAATTGCAATATGAAGTGGAGGATTTTTAGAATCAGATCAAAACCCTAGTAGAGACTATAGAATCTGTGAAACAATATATTTCCAAATTAGAATCCTATATGGAATCAAGTGTGCAAGTGGACAGTGATATTATGTATCTTAAGAGTGTTGTTCAGTAGATGGTCATTGTGTTTGAAGACTTTAAGAAGTCTATGGAGGTGCATGTGAGTGTCCAAGATGATGTTGTTATGAGATTGATAAGTGGATTGACCAAATATTTTAAGGAAACACTGGCTTTCACTATGGAACCTCTATGTGAATATGCTTCCTCATTATCCTCTCCTCCTGTTGATATAGAAGAATTCATATTGTTTGTTAGAGAAGAAATATAAAAGTACTCTGGTGCAAGTACCTCATCCCCTCAGTCTACGACTCAGGTCATTTTGACTACTAGGGATATTCATAAACATGTGAGAGATTATTTAAGGGAGGATTATCTAGATAAGAAGTCCATCAAATAACATGTTGATTTCTACTACAATAGGGTGTACAATAAGAATCATATGGATGGCCACTTTAAGCTGGGGATTGAAACATGAGGATCCCCCCTATCACTTAGACATTTAAGGATCAGGTTAGCAGGCACAAAGAGTTTAATCCTTCCTTATAGAAATTTTTGGAGAATAATGAAAATTTTATATCAGTTATGGAAAGAGGAGGAAGCATTAGTATGGATTTCATAAATATTCTTTTACCATTATTCCATGTGGACTCTACTCCCATCATTGTTCCTCCAGCATTACCTTATCCCTCACCTACCCCAGGATCAACCAGTGTTGCCTCATTGATTACTCTTGAAAATTCCATCAGATGCTTTACCCCTATGATCCCTCAGAGATCTACTCACTATATTTCCACTAATGCCTATGTAGTAGCTCCTCCAACCCCACTCACTACCATACCTCGGCCTATCCCTCCATCTTCTGAACCTGACTCCTTATCATCCATAGAAAAATCACCCTTGGACATATAAGATGTGGAATGCATGTGTGATTTCATATTTGATAGGGTTTTTTGAAAATTTTTGTTTCTTTTCTTCCTACTTCATTAATAATAAAATCCTTTTTTGTCATCTATTTTTTTCTTCCATTATTTTGGTTAATCACAATTGGGGAGGTGTTTTAAGGCAAAGAAGTTTTAAGTTGACTGGAATATTTACATATATACAGTATCTATATTTTCAACAATAATCGTGGTTCAATTTTAATTATTCACACTTTTGAAGATATTTGAAAACTTTCTTAACCCGAATTCAATTATACATAAATCTAAATTTTCACTAGCTTAATTTGTGGTTATCAGAAAGAGGGGGATTTTTGTCCTCACTGGTTTTGAGAATCCCAAATCATGTTTCATTTATGTGATAATCATGTATCTATTATAGATTAATCATGTCATTAATATTTATAGTTTTTATCCAGTGAAACCAGTGTATCTTTAATCTCACTGTTCTATTTTTAAGCATATAGTGAAAAATTTATCTAGTTTTGAAGGTTCACTGATAAAGGTCACCGATGAAGATCACTGATGAAGTTCACCAATGGAGGTCAACGATGAATGGTTACCAATTATGGTCACTGATTAATGGTAACCGGTGAAAGGTTATCTCTGAATGTTACTGTTGAGAAGGTTACCACTGAAGGTTTCCGTTGAGAATGTTTTCCCTGAAGGTTAACGTAGAGAAGGTTACAGCTAAAGGTTACCATTGAGAAGGATACCACTGAAGGTTACCATTGAGAAGGTTACCGCTGAATGTTACCATTGATAAGGTTACTATGGATGGTTACCATTGGGAATGTTACCGCTAAAGACTACATTTGAGAAGGCTACTGGTGAAGGTTACCATTACAGGTCTACTAATGCTCATTCTTCTACTCCATACTTTTTTAAATTCATAATATTATTCTAATAGTCATATTTGGTAAATTTATTACATATTCCATTAATTAATACTGATTGTAGACATATCAAGTGATTGTATCTAGAGATAGTAAAAGGTACGAGGAGGAACACCCATAGTTTACATATTCTTATTGTGGGCCCTCAAATATAAAAGAGAATACCTAGGATGAAAATAAAAGCAGTGTTTCAAGAAACGCGTGTGTGAGAAAATAAAGGGGAATGCATGACAAATAACGTACTCACTAGATCAAAGAAGAAACATCCATAACATTCATTATGAACCATTGAGCATCACATAGATCATTAGGGACAAACTCATGATTGCCTTATGTTCTTCATCAACTCTCTCTCAACATAGAAATCACAACACTCATTTCCTGAACACTAGACCCTGGAGTTATGACAATCTCTTTTGAGGACAACTTCTAGAGAAATACTCGAACATCAATTTATTCACTTCAAAGAGTCAAGATCTGAACTACAAACACATAGGGAATTCTAAACTCAATCTTATTATATTTTCTCTATTGTGTTATTTTACTTTACATTTATGAGAAGTGTGTGTTTCTGTTTGTTACACACACTATCTCATGTGAACGAATTGGAGGATACTGAAAATACTCACATCAAACATTACTTACACCTTTTTTCCATGTATAACTGTGGAAGAGGATGTGTGTGGTTCATATTGTTAGTTTTTTCATGACTAAATTTGTTAGAGGGTGTGACCCTAGGATATTTTGTGAAAACTGTTTTAAATCCCAATACATGATGTGTATCAATTTTATTATTTATAGAAACTGATTAGTGGAATGTGATCACCAAGTGAAGAGGATTATGTCTCTTCTTGAGACTGGTCCTCTTGGTTAACTCTAATGTGCAATATATTTATTAAAACACTATTTTTTCTATTCTCTGTTGATTATAATTTCGAAAACATAAATATTTTTTCATTGAAATTGATTGTTAGTTCTGGTTGGTGTTCTTATGCGTTTAATTAAGTAAACTTGTTTAAAAAGTTGAAGAAGTGATTTACACTATTTTAACTGAGGACTAATCACCCTTAGTGAAAACATTTGTCCAACTAAACATTAATACCTATACTATCTTAATTAACTGGGATATTTCAAAATTGGTGGATCTTTAACATAGTTTTTTAACATACATTTTATGTTGGAACTCAATTCATCCCCCTCTTGAGATTCCACTCTGACCAACACAACGCATAGTGTGGATTCCCTTATAACACACCTTGTTTGAAAATTCTAAGAGACATTCATAGGTTAACTACTATTTTCATTATGAAATTATGTGATGGATTTGAATATATTATTACCATGAATGACCTAGCATAAACCTATAATGTCATATATTTAAAATAAAATGTAATAATTTAGAGATCTTGTAAAGGATTTTTAATGATTAGTTGGGTTCCAATGAGGATTATTGTTGGTAACACTGTTATTTATTATTTAATTCCATGGTTGGAACCCAATAGATCAATGTTAATGATTAATATGATGGAAAATTAAATGATTTTTCTCAAGAGAAACCAAATATTAGGAAGGACGTAATAAAATATTCCGTTAATATGCTTACATAAATTTATAAAGTATTGAATTTTAATAATATTATAAATGAGAATGTAAGGGAATAAAATTTTATTCATTGCTTTATAAGTAAATATCTACCCTCTATTAGTGGGTTTGTTAGTCCTATACATGTGAGAAATGGATTAGTACAAATAAAAATATACTTTTTCATCCTTCGATGTTATGAACCTAAAAAGGTTGTTTTGGATAATTTTCATTTAGATAGTGAAGTAGATCAATGGTGGAAACTTATCAAGATTGTGTGGGTACATTATGAAATCTAATCAAAGGTGTTAGGTGTGTATATGAACATATTTATCAATAAGTAATTCTTCCATATTCTTCATATAAAAATAGAGAAAGAATTAATTTTTTAAATAGTAAATATGATAAATCCATTTGTACGTGGAACCATTCTAGTATTATCGTCTATCATAAAAGTTTGAATGATTGATTATTTAGTAGATTTATACCAAGTCTTTAAAGAGTGATATCTATAAGATACGTCATTTTCTATGAATAAACCATTCAATTTAATATCAAAGTTGATATTTATATTAGAGTTACCCATCAATGATGTAGTAATAATATGAAAATAATTATAGAATTAAAGGGACATTATAATGATAATAAAGGGGGAGAAAAAGGTTATATTTTAATTATTTCTGATGTATGGAATGAAACAAGGAAGAAATTTTCTTAAGGGGAGTGCTGAATGTTTTTACCGATATTAGAAATGATAATATAAGGGATTCATTCATTAAACGACATCACTATCAGGGGAAAGTGTTCTATTTGTTAAGAAAAAAGATGGATCAATGTTACTCTTCATTGATTATTAGGAGCTGAAAAATGTCAAAATCGAGAATAAATGTCTTCTTCAAATATTAAAAATTTGTATGATAAATTACATGGAACATAATATTTTCCCAAGATTGATCATTGATCTTGATACAATAAGTTAAGAGATAAAATTAAATTTATTACTATGATATTATTCCCTAGAATGTATAGACACTATCAATTTATAGTGATCACTTGGTATTAATAATTTTCTAACAATTATCAATGATTTAATGAATAAAGACTTTTTATATTTCTTTGATTTGTTTTTGGTAGTCTTTATAAATGTTATTATTATATATTATATGAGTATAGAAGATCATATATTTCACTTGAGGTTTGTATTAAATAAATTAATAAAGAAGAAATTATATGTAAACATTATGTTACATAAACATTGGATATAGAAAATTTAAGTTTTGAGTTATATAACATCAATTGACAGTATATCAGTGGATCCATTAAAGGCATAAATTATTGAAAATTATCCGTGAAAACCCACTAGGACAAATATATAAAGTCTTCATGGTTTTTGTGGATATTATTGATGATTTTATGAAAATTTCTTACATTTTTGTAATCCACCTACCATGTTATCATAGAAGGGAGATAAATTCAGTTAATGAGATGAATGTGATGGAAATATCAAGGAATTGTAGAGAAGGTCAGTCCACATGATGTGATTACACTAGCATTCATTAGAGAAGGGTTTTTTATCTTTACTGAAGCAAAAAATAAGGTATTCAGATGTTTCCTCATTCATAATTATATAGTTATAGCTTAAGAGACATAAATATTTATTGTTTTATTAGAAGAATACCCTTCCCGTGATTTAGATCCAGCTATCACAACTAGTCGATTGACCAATTTACCTTGTTTAATAGGTCCTTTTCTATAACATAATTTATAGCCATGGATTAATTAAAACCATGGAAATATGTATATTAGAATCCAATATATTATAAAAACTATGTAAATAGTGATCATTCCATAATGAAGCTCTTCTACTCTCTAAAACCCCCACCCTTTTACCTCTTACAGCTATCCTCCTCTCCATGGCCCCGTCCATTCACCCTCAAATGATCTTCTCTTGGTGACACTACCCTAATGATATCTCCTCTCTAAGAACCTCGTCCCCAATTCTCACATCCACTATTGACTCCCCACCACAAGCTCTCCTCTCTGTGACCCTTCTCCACTAACTTTTCCACCCAATGTAGTCGTCACACATCCCCACTAACACTCTTCCAAAGATGACTCCTTTCACCTCCTTTGGCATGTCTCATACGCAACCTCCAATAAAAACACTACATTTTCAAGAGATTTTTTTATATTTTTTTATTGGTACACTTTTGACATGTGATGAGTATATTTAGTTTGGGTTTTACCATGGTGTGTGTTTGGGTGACATTTTGTAATTTTGAAATAAAATGTGGATGTGCACAGTTTTCCCAAACCGTGTAACCATCTATAGTGGGGATTTACATGATTGGATCATATTTTTTCAAATTATTTTCACTTTTAAGAGAAACCATCAACCCCCCCCCCCCCACTAGAAGATGTGCATGGTTACACGTATGGGTTGGAAAACCAATGTGCCCCTTCCAAGAAAACTATGTGAGGGAATTAAAGTTAGCTGAAATTTTTTTAATGATTCAATAACCCCATTTGTTAATCCAAAATAAACCCCCATTCTACTCTAACACCTCTATCAAAATTTCATAGGAACTCTAACAAATTCTAGGCCACCACGACGTCTGTTCTTGGTGATTTGAATCCGAAATCAAAGATCTGCACCCCACCCAGTAATAGGATCTCATCCCGCTTGGTTTCTCATTCATTTTCCATCATTATATCATTTAATAATGATTTTTTCTTATTATTTGGATTATATAATGATCTATGTTTCTAGATATATATCAAGATTTTATGTCTCTTTATTTATTCAATCATGAATTAGGGTTTTAGATTCGTATCTTATTCTATATCATTGTGCTGCACAATTTTTAAGGATTTCAATTTGGAAATCCATCATCAATTAATCATGGTTGGTTGTCTATAATTCAAATAAAAAATTCATTATGTAAATTACGTGTATTTAAATTTATAATTTCTATTAGATATTTATTTTTTTCTTGAATTAATGACTTAATTTGATTAATTAATTAATTGAGGAAATACAATATTTGGGATTTGGGGACGTATAGGTTGAAAAAATTAATTGATGAATTAATTAAGAGGTTTTGAGTTTTTTGAATTGAGATTAATATTTTATTAATTAATTATGAGATATTAAAATTTTATGTTGTGATAATTTATTGTGAAATTAATTATTTGATTTTGATTTTGTGGATATTGATTAATTAATTGATGAATTAATAATTGGTATTAACATGCATAATAAATTACAGAATTGATATAGGGGATTTATGTGATAAAGGTATTATTTAATGTGTAAATAAATCAATGTGATTTTTTAATTGATTAATTAACTATATTAATTGATGCGATTAATTAATTTTTTAATTATTTATTTTTATTGATATTATTTTTTATTTTTTGAAATAACTAATATTTTTTTTATTTAATAATTTTTTTAATTAGTAATGTAATTGATGTGGATAATTAATGGGTTAATTAATTACAAGTTATATATGTTAAGATTTTCATTTAGTTATGAAAAAAAGAATGTGAATATGGTCATTCTAATGTGTAAGGTATGAATGGTAAAATGGTCATTTACTTGTGAAATAATGATTGGAAACATGATAATTATAATGTTTAAGAAATATATAATGACATAGCATTTTAGTTGCGAGTTGATTAATGAGAACAAGGTTATAATGCTGTGTGATGTATGAATAGTAACATGGGAATTAAAATATGAATTAAATAATGGTAATAATGGAATTGTGAGATATGGTATCCCTCATATATACATCAGGATCTAACAAGTGATGAATAATGGTTTGAGGTGTTGGTTTTTATAGGAACCAGAGGGTTTATGTGGTTAAATAAAGATTATTAGATAATGTGATAAATATTCTATTATGAATTATAATTATTTATTTATAAAAATGAATAAACATTCTATTAAATAGATTTTGTTTATGATGTTGTTGGTAGTGGTCTAAAATGTTGTACTCACTCCCTACTCGGGATTCAAGATCGACACCCAAATAGTCATTGTGTCTTATGAACAAGTTAAGGGGAATATCCCTATGTTATATGGATTATATGGGATAGGTCATGGATGGGGGAACTAGAAATGATTCGGGAACTGCATGAGGGATTGGTAAGTCTCCTTATGTTTCGTTTCATTTTAGATACTTGATACATACATTGGTATGGAATATATTTTGCTTTAGTGTTGACATTGTAATTCTAGTTTTTTGTCACCTTATGACACTAGTTTATTCATGTTATTGTAATATGTTATTCAGTGATTTTATTTTATTTTCTAATGTTTAATTTAATTTGATATATTAGGTTATATTCCCACCATGATCTATATATCAGAACCTCCCTACTATTCAGAAGCCTCAGGCATATGAGGAGGCTCCCCTGAGGTCATGTGACCGAATAGATCAGGGCACCAGTTTGGGGAACCCGGTTTAGGAAATTACAAAGTTGTATATGAGTTGGTTTTATTTTCATTTATTTTTATTAAATTATTAGAAAGGTATATAAGAGACTATGAAGAGTCAGGGCTTGGTTATTAGCTCATGCATAAAAATAGCTACCACATGTATTGGGGATAAACCATGTACATTATGATGGAATTTTTTTAATTACTATTTTTATGTTACAGTTGAATATAATTTAACATTGGGGGGCCATCATTTTTTTGTTGTGATTATTATTTCTCATATTTTTTGAGATTTTACTAATGGGTTGTTATTGTATGAGATTTGAGTGTTCATTCATCATTCCTAGCACTCAAGAATATTTTGTGATATAAATTTTTTTAAGGAATTCATGTGAAAATGGATTATCAATACGTTGAAGAACATGAATTGTTTTTCCTTAATTCTAAAATTGAATTGGAAAAGGTTCTTATTGTGATATTGAGAATTTATAAATGATGAAATATAAGAAAACATGTTTTCCTAAATGAGAAAACTAAATAATGGGAATGTGATACCTTTTGTGAAATATGTCCAAGGAGAAGGATGGTAAAGGTTAGTGATAGTTCCTCAATGTTGACAGTGTGGTAGGGTTAGGGGAAATGACTTTATGTGTCTTGTTATGATTCCCCTATTACATTAATTGGTTAATGTTTCAAATTTTTTCCAAATGTGAATGTTCAGAATTATTGTGATATGACTCTATAATGAATCTTGTTGAGAGGATGAAAAGAACTCATGTCTATAGATGTTTCTACCAGTAGTGGGTCCTCTGGAAATTATAGTGTTGAGTGAGAAAGAATGAGATCTATTATGAGAGAATGTTTCATGGTTCACACAATTCATGGGAAGAGACCCAAGGTGGGTTTTGAAGAGTATGGTTCAAATGATGAGGGAGTTCTAGTTTTAGTACCCTTTGAATTTTACTATATAGGGTAGACCTATGGGAGAGGAATTATGGGTTGAGTACATTGAAACTATACTTGACCTTTGTGATAATCCATTTTAGATTAAGGTCACATTGTCTTCTTACATTCGAAGAGGATCAATGATGTGTTGGTGTGATGTTCAAACATAGAATAGATATGTTTATCATATTTTATGGTATTACATTTTTGATATTTTCCAAGTTAACTTCTATAAATAGACATATAGGATATATAGAGTAGTTTTATTCATGAGGATGGCTCGAGAGACTATGATCGTGATGGAAAATAATAGATTTTTTTTATAGATTTTCAATGCTTTTCACCAGCAATTGTAGCGGATGAGATAACAATGATGAGGCATTTCAAGAAGGGACTAGCTACAAGTTTATATCCTAGATTGACCTCTCCCATATTAATATGCTTAACAAGATTGTGGATCTAGAATTAATAAACGCAGGGAACCTAAAAATGGCTTATAATTAAGGACAAAAAGTTTCAGCTAGAAAATCAGGTGGAATTTCTTCTAAGAGGAGGAAGGATTTATACAACAACATTAGTAAAGGCAGTGGGGATCATGGTGCATGGAAAGAGTGATTATTTCCTTATGACCATAATAGATATATCTATCAACTGTGTAGTTGGTCAGGACACATCAAGAAGTTGTACCCCAAAAAATCATTATGGTGATGGTATTTCAGAAATATAAGAAATGTATAGATGTTCTACAACACCCAATAACAAATGGGAAGTGAAGGTGTAGTGAGGAAGAATAAGAGTGTCAGAAGGGGATCATCCACACCATATCAGTGAGGTAGATGGTTTTCAACTAGAAAGTGTGGTAGAGGTATTCGATTTTGAGCATCGTCGAAATAGTACCCCTATCATCCAAGTGTATTAGCTCAACGGACGCAGACTACATCATATTAAAGAGTGGAAGGCCAGTTGCATGTGTTACAACCAATATTTGGGAATATCATGTCTAGACCATAAATATAAGAGGTTCTATTCTTTTATATTTTGAATTATATAGTTATGTATCTTATATTTCTTCCTCTCATTACATAATTTATATAAAAAATATTTAACTGTTTTAGCCTCATGGTGGATTTAGTGACTAGGGAATTTATGATAGATATATCATTGGTAGTATGATATAAATGCATCTATTTTTTAAAGGGTTCTTTTCTTATGTTTGGTGAGTATCACTTTCTTTTGGATCATTACATCTTATACATGTCATGATTTTATCTGGTTATAGGTTTTTAATGGTTAGTGGCATACGGATCTGATTTTGATTGTTTGTATAATAGAGTTTCCATTATGCCTCTGAATGAAGAAAACTATTTTTACTATGGAGAGTGCAATATCTAGGTAGGATGAGTAGGTCTAGTTACTCAATAAAAGATAGAGTGCATAGCCCATGATGTATGTATACTGTTGGATGATGGAGGTGTAAATACAGATGTCTTTTCACCTTAGGTGGATTGATTTTAGGATGTGTTTCTTGAATACTTCTCAGGGATACCACTTGATAGATATGTAGAATTAACCATTGAGATCATGTGGTGTAGATATACCTGTTTCAATTCCACTATATAGAGTGGATCCTTTAGAGAATCATGAGCTTAGGACTCAGTTGGAGGTGTTGGAGGATAATGGATTTATCCCTCCATGTATGTTTCCTTGGAGTTCACCTGTTTGGGTTTCCATGAAGATTTATGGGAGTTTATACATATGTCTTTATTCTAAAATGTTGAACAAGATGAGTGTAAATAACGAATATTGTATTCCTGGTATCGATGGATATTTTATCCCAAAGAGATGAGATTGTGTGTTATAAAATATTGACATTAGATCAGGGTATTATCAGTTGAAAGTTCATACCACTAATATACTGAGGACTACTTTAAAAAGTAGTTATAGAATATATGAGTTCACCATAATTATGTTTGGGTCGATGAAGGAACCTGTTGTTATTATGGAATTGATGAAACAAATCTTTAATCATTACCCAGATTGGATAGTGGTATTGTTTGTGGAAAACATCTTAGTTTACTCCAAGACTAATGGTGATCTTGCTCAACACCATGACATCATCCTAAGAACACATGGAAGAATAAACTATACACCAAAATATCCAAGTGACAGTTCTATATTGATCTAGTAAACTTCTTGGGTCACATCATCTTGTATGATGGTGTTTTCGC
This sequence comes from Viscum album, assembly GCA_963277665.1. Taxonomy (NCBI): domain Eukaryota; kingdom Viridiplantae; phylum Streptophyta; class Magnoliopsida; order Santalales; family Viscaceae; genus Viscum; species Viscum album. The sequence goes on along the minus strand of OY728163.1, from coordinate 963,283,163 downwards.
AGTTCTAGAGAGAGTTCATGTAGTGATTTATTGGGAGCAACCTATGAGTGTGTTAAATATTTGTATAATTCTTGGATTTGCTGGATAATATCAAAAGTTCATCCAGAAATTTTCATATCTGAAATCATTGTTACATTCTTTTCGAAAATGGGTATAAATTATGAATGGTTGGAAACATGTGAGAGTTCCATCAACGAGTTGAATAACCCCTTTAAGTCAACCCCAGTTTTGATCCATCCTAAGTCAAGTGAAGAGTATAAGGTGTATTCAGATAGATATTGGATTGGAAATGAAGAACTATTGAATCAAAAATATCGAGTAGTGGTTTATTGGTCATGTTATTTTAGGAAACATGAATGGAACTACCCAACACATGACCTTGATTTGGCTATATTGTATCATGCCTTGATTAGTTTGCAACATTATATGATGGGAGATAGCTTTACTATTTATATGGATCACAAGAGCATAAATTATATCTTATCCTAATGAGATGTAAATCTATATATGGTTATATGGTTTGAGTAAATGAAATCATTTGATTTTGAATAAATTATATTCCAGGAAATGGGAGTAGTTTGGTTGTTGCATTGGGCTAGAAAACTCAGACCCTGATAGTTCAGGAGTCCAGTTCTAAGGGGAAGATGATGGCTTTACTATCTGAGATTCAAATTTTGGTTCAATATCATAGGTGAAAATGACCGCTGTATTAGTGTTAGGGGTGTATACACATTTTGGTCAGATTATGTACATACAGTAGGAGGAGCATAATTGTTTGACCTTGAAAGAAATCCAAGAAGGGGGGATTCACCTTTTGATATGCGCATAGAGGAGTATGAGATCGTTTATGTTAAGAATAGGGTTTTTGTTCTTATGAGTATGTGGTAGGATATAATGTGTGAGTTTCAAGTCACAGTGTGGGTATTACATCTGGGTGTTACTATAATGTATCATGACCTATGACGATTGTATTGGTGGATGGGCATAAAAAAGAAGATTTCATGGTTCATGACATGATGCTAAATCTTTCAGAAGTGGAAGGCCAAGAATAAAAAACCTAGATATTTTTTATAGCCATTGACCATTTGAAATTGAGTTTGGATGTTGTTACCACAGAGTTTTTGGTGGCATTTTGAGGAATCCTCCGAATAATGATGTTTTATACCTGGCTGTAGAACATTTGATAGAGGTATTGAAATTATTTTCTATTAGCATGACTATATCAATGGACCGTTCATGATAATGTTATGTTCGAGAGATATTACATCCTCATGGGGTTCCATCTAAAATTGTTTCATGCCATTAATAAAATTTTACTCCATGCTTCAGGAAGGATGTACGTCAGTTTTTTGGTTTGAAGGTAATGTTGATTATGGAATACCGCCTATAGACATATTGTTATTTGAAGCATACAATATAAGTTCATGAAGATATGTTGTGATATTGTGTTCATGTATAAGGTGGTACTTGGGATAAGAAACTGGATCTGTTGAAATTTTCATATAACAATAGTAATTATGATTATCTTTAATTAAAACCATATGATTTTCTTTATGACCGGCCATGCAGATCACCCCAACAATGGATAATGGCAGGTGAGTGATAGTTATTGCAACCATGCCTCATATAATAGATATTAAAGGAGGTACAAATTATTTAGAAAACAATGACAATGTCTTTGAGTAGATAGAAGTATTATGCTAATACATGTAAACAACCCATAGAGTTTATATTAGGTGATTGTGTATTCCTTCGATTGTCACGTAGGTTGTTTCACCATAGGATATCGAGATAGAGAAAGTTGGTTCCTAGGTATGTTTAACCATTTGATGTAGTGGAGAGAATTGGGACGGTGGCATATGAATTGAATCTTTCATAGAGTTACAATTATATATATGAAATTTTCTATGTGTTAAAACATAGGGGGTATCACCCAAACCCTTATCATGTGATCTATGTGGATGATATTGAGATAGAGATACAATGTTACTTTTAAGAGAATCTAATATGTGTGTTGGATCAAAATTCACTGATTCAATGAAATATACTATAGATAGTTCATGTATTATGGAATAAAAGATGTGTGAATAATGAAAAGGCATAAAGGGAAGTATATATGATGTCTTAATGGATTAATCTTTTTTATTCAGAATCTTAGAGACACTTGGGAGTCCAACTCATGGAAGAGATGTTATATGGTGGGGAGATTGCAATACTCAGTCCTTTCATAGATATCATTCATGACCCTTTACATGTACAAATTTTTATTGTGTTGAGTAATTTCATTAGGTGTTTACCTTAGTGTGTTTTTGTGTGGAATTTGGAAATTTAGAAAGAAAATGGGAATGTGCATGGTCAGTACAAGGTTTTCCAACACCGTGCACCCCATACTAGAAATCTTTACAACCCTAAACAGTTTAGATTTTTAATTGTGGTGAATGGTTTGTCAATACATGAACCCTATTAAGTGAAAACATGCACCAACACCACCCACCCCTAGAAGAGTTGCACAATTTGGTATATTATTAGGGAAAATTTTATTCCCATGTCTTGCAAACTGTGTGCGGGAATTAAAAATAATCGTAAATTATTTTATATTTTCCCAAACCCCCCTATATAACAAAACATTGGCCCACATTCAATCCTAACGCCTATTTCATTATTAAAAGACCTTATAGATGAATTAAAATCCATCCTAACATATTATTTGGTGATTTGAAGCCCAAAACTAAGATCTACACCTCCCCTAATAAATGAATCTCATCTACCTTATATTCTCATTACATTTATTTCCATCCCTCATTCTAGAAGTTATTATTATTAATTTTTTAATAGATATTGATTAATTATTGTGTATCTAGATCTAGATTTACAGGATCTTGATTTATTCAATATTGATTTTGAGTTTTAGATTTGGATATTGTTCGATGATATTGTGCTAAATAATGTTTTATGATTTATGTTAGGCGATCACTCATTAATGAATCAAGGTAGGTGGTCTATAATTCAAATCCAAATTTCATTATTTAAATTACATGTATGTAGTTATATAATTATTGTAAAATATTTATAAATTTTGTTAATAATTGAAATAATTAATTTGGTGAATTATTTAATTGATGAGACATGCCATTAGGGATTATGGGAATTATCAATTGAGAAAATTAATTATTGAATTAGTTATGAAGTGTATACTATACTGATTTCAGATAATTATATCATGGATTATTTATGAGATATTTTGATTTGAGGATGAGATATTTAATTTTTTAATTAATTATGTGATTTGGATTTTATGGATATTGATAAATTAATTCATCAATAAACTAATGGGATTAAAATACATAATAAAAAATAGGGATTTTTTGTTAAACTAATTATTGAATTAGTAACGAAATCAGTTTGATTAGTTAATGGAGGAATTGACTAGATAAATTTATATGATTAAATATTTTATGAATTAATTAAACTCATTGATACGATTTGTTAATTTTTTTGAAAATTTCTATTATTTTTTTGTTTAAATAATAATTGAATTAGTAATGGAAAATATGCGAATAATTTGTTTATTAATTTATTATGTGTCAGGAATAGTAGAAAAGACAGTTTGTTTTGAAATAATGAATAGGAACATGGTCATTATAACGAGTAATGTGTGAATAGTAACACAATAATGTAGTTGTGTGATAAGGAGTGGGAAATAGACCTTATAATTTGTATGGAATTAATGGTAATAAAGCCCATTAGTTTTAAATTAATGAATGAGAACATAGCATTCTTTTATGTGATATATTAATGGTAGCATGGGAATTCATGTATAAATTAAATAATATTAAAAATGGAATTCAGTGACATGATACCCCTTTGATATATATGAGGCTTCGGCATGAACTGAAACAGGGATTGAGGTATGTGTATCTATAGGAAACCAAGGGTTTATGCGGTAAAATAATGATTAATTGATAATGCGACAACTATTTACATATTCATTGAATATTTTTTGTATAGAACATCATTAAAATTATTTTGACTAGATATTGTTATATATGTATTTACTGGTTTCCCATTGAATTTTATTCATACCCTACTTGGGCTTCCCTGTGGTTACCCGAATTGACAATGAGTTTTCTGGACAGGCTAAAGGAAATGTCCCTGTGTTAGATGGCTGATATTGGACTGCGAATGGATGAGTACACTAGAAATGATTTAGACCCCACATGGGGGAGTCGATAGTTTCTTTATTTAGGGTTTCATTTTAGACACTTTACACATACATTGTAATGAAAAATTTTCTTCATTAATTTTGACACTGTATTTTTAGATTTAGAAAACAAATTATAATGGTTATTTTTAGTTATAATTTCATTTTATCTAGTTATTATTTATTAGTTTATTCTTGATAATTTTCTTTGATTAAATAGGATATAGGTCCCTAATGATAGATATATTAGACCATCACTACTAGTCACTGACGTCTTACATATGGGGAGGTGTGTCTAAAGTCATGTGACTAATCGGCTTGGGGCACAGGTGGGTGGCACCTGTGTCATTATGTTACACCACCCCAACTCCCACTGATCATCATCTTCCTCACAAATATCATATATTCATAGCTAATGAATAATATTAAAAATTAAGGTATTTAGGGATTTTAATTGTTTAGTTGATGAAATTACTTCTAACATTCTTCACTATATAGCATCCCCACTATCTCCATCCTAGGATATAATTTGGGATTTCTCTTAGTAGGCGATTTTCATCAATTTCCTATGTTGTGTTCTTCTTTTTACAATCCCACTAATGTTAATAAATTTTTTGACAAGTTTTATTTTTATTTTAATAAAATTTCTATGTAAAATATTTTTCATATAAACTAATTATCAAATTCTTAAAATTCTACTCTAATATTTCCAATTCCATCATTCATTGCATGTTACAATTTTTTAGGTTACTTCGGATGAATTATTTAATAAAATTAATTTAAATTTAATATTATCTATTTTTTACCCTAAAATTTTATGACAAGGAATAATATCTGAACTATTATTTAGTCTATGAAACCATGATGCATGAATGATATATAACTCATGGAATTCAACTCTCCTTAAAATATTTTTTTCATAATTAGAATGATGATTCTTATTCTTATATAGGTATTATGGTTTTTTTATTTCAATATATTAAATGATGGTTTTTAATTCCTTAAAAATTTTATCATTTAAATATCTTCTTAAAGTATAATGAATTATTGTTTTCTTTTATGGGGTGATATTGATAAAAATGTGTATATGTGAAATTATTCTAAACAATGATGTTTCTGAAAAAACTTAATTAAAATTCTATTTCATTCCAATGTCTCATATAATTATTTTCCCTCATCTTGAAAAAAATAAGTTCATTTACATCTTATTTTAGTATAAATTTCTATTGGATAGAATTTACTCACAATAGCACTGAATAATTGGAACCATATTTCAAAAATAACATCATCCTATTGATGGAACCAAATAAAATTATTTCCCTTAATAGAAATTTTGAAAATAATGTATTTCATATAAAATTTAATAAACCCATTATATTGTTTTCTATTCAACAGAATATATAATTAACTAATTTATATAGGATATTTTTCATTGGGTAATACAATGTAAGAAGGAATTAAATAAAAAATGATTATTTGACATCATAATCTCTAGACCTAGTAGATTTCATAATATATGATTTATTTATTTAAACTATATCACATAAAACTGTTCAATACTTACACACACTACTAACTCATTCATTGGTTATGTTGTATTAATAATTACGATTTGATTATTATTCATATACAACTAATTGTTACCTATTTTTATTATCCTCTATTTTAGATAAATTATATTTCTATGAATTCCAGGATTAATGGGATATAATAGTTTAGTTTTCACAACATTTTCCATCACAAAATATATATAATAAATAGATATTATTTATTCCCATTGATAATATATTTGATTAATGTTTTTTATTTATCTTTATAAATTATTAATTTTTATTCGTTTTATGTTCCTTCCTCCATAATGGCACACAAATCAGACTGGTCATGTTGTTAATTATCAATAAATTAATTATTTATATTTTATTAAAAAACTCTATTATAGATTAGTGAAAATTATATCTACATGGATGGACATTGAATTGTGTGTGTGTGAGAAATGAAACCAAGAAGAACAAATAAACAATAAATAAAAACATAGAAACAATTTTTGATGAGGAAAGTGGTGATCATGAAAATCGATATGGTATTATGCGAGATAACTAAAAGAACTACTATATATCATGATGAAATTAGAGATGGACAATTGATGAAATGGGGGAATTGAATTGGACAGTTTTATAAATATTTCTATTGATTATTCACAAAACATACTACATATTGATAAAAATTGGTTGATGAACTATGTCAATAAATCATCCTTTGTGTGGGAGAACCTCAAAATCCATCATCTCTATAGAACCGAATCAATGAAAAATATAATTAAAATGACTTATTTTCTAAGGATGACATTTATTTTGATCCAATTGTACTAATTTCATGATTATATGATTATTTATTATCGCAATTTTTTATTTTTGTATGTAGAGAACACTTATCAAACTCCATGGTGAGGACTTACCAGATTAAGTGATAATATTTAGACCTATTATTATAGATAATAGTGAATAATTATTTGTGTAAGATATTTCTATATATTTTCTTCCATATATGAAAATTTATACGTCATTTGGGATAAGATATCATGAACCTGTTGATAATATTTTATATCCAATATTTATTTTTTAATTTTTTGTAATTATTTAATTTTAAATGTTTATATGTAAACTTCCACTAGTATAATAACTATAACTTAGGAAATTTTTTAATGAATCAGTCTTATACCAATTATATTTTTATATAATCATTCTGGATCTTATAAAAATATAATTTAACCAGACAATTAATTATATAAAATGGGAAAAACATGGTCTTATATTAGTCATCCAACTTTAATGAATATTATTTTATAAAATATCATATAATTTTTTAGGGAAAAATATTAGATTGATGCAGATGTTCCCCCAAAATCTATGTATTGACACATCCAAAGTAACACTTCATTATTTAGTTTATCTACCAATTAATACAGAAAATATCATACAAATTCATTCATTGTTACCAGTAAAATTATTTATTTAATAATATTTAAATAATAATAAAAATCCAACTGAATGTATTTTTTGTATTTTATGATGTTTATTGAGTGATATATGTGATTAATTATTTAAAAAGAGACACAAACTTATTTATATCTATAGATTCTTATATCATTTATCATATTGAAAAAATAGGATATGATATATGGAAGAGTGTCTATGAATATCACTTTAGTGTATAAAAAGGTCTTGAAATAAAAATATTTCCTCTCAAAATAGAATATCAAAAATAAATTCCAAACCTATAGTAATTTTTATCAAAATATATTAGCTAATTTCCATAATATTCTATATAATATATATTTTAAAATATAAACAGTTCATATTTCATGTTAATTCATAAAATCTCTTGTATATTCTATAAAATTAATGGTAATGAATGTGAGCTTGGCTTGAGGATTAAATATTAATTACCATGATTATTTTTGATGAAAAAATTGGGGTAGTTTTGAATCTTTATCATTACATCAAGAAATATAAGTAAAATAACATGTTAAAAAGTAATGAGTTTGATGTATACCATTAATATCCCTCATGAGTAAAGAGATATACCACTTACTGTGGATATGTTTCTTCATTTTAAGATGAAATAGTAACAAATGTTCAAATAAATAACTATAATAAATTAATGTATAAAAACATATGATACATATAATTTATTAAAAAATTAAAATAAATGTTATAGATGGGTTAATTCTAAATTATGAATCTTATATAAGTTAATTAATTGTTTTTCCTTAATTTATTTATAATTTATCCCATTCACTTGAATAAATTGGGACTTCAACCTGAAATTTAGAAAAAATATATATAAATTTACGATGTCTATAGATTAAAGAGTGGTTAAATTAAAAATGCAGGGAAGGAAAATAAATATGTTTTTATAAGAATAAAATATTTATAACATATGTAATGGGTAATTTACTAAAAGTAAATTTAAAATTCATCGTTCTAAATGAAATTATAATTTTTTCACACACTATTTACTGAGAAATATTCAAAATCACTTTCAAATTTTTATTTCATTTTTATAAGGTAATTTTTCTAAAAACCTTTTGATGTAATATTTGAATAAGAATGATATTTACATTGATTAAATCAAGGAAGATTCTGATTATATTGACTTGAGACATAATATATTAAATAGAAATAATTAAAAAATAAATGTTTCTCTAAATTTAAAATAATAACATTTTTTTAAATATTTCCTAAATTAATCATTCTATTTGATCGTATATACCATCTATAAACAATGAGAACTTTCTCATGTTAATATCCAAAAACAAGATTCTAATGAAATATTTAATTTTTTTTAAGATGATGGATCATATCTTTATAAATTTTTATGATTAAATATACTATAAAGATAAAAAATAGACTAAATAAATTAATATCATATGTTGATAACCAATAGAGAAATTGTTTTATGAAATAAAAATAAAAAAAATTAGATATGATTATAAGTTTTCTTTATAACTATTTATGCCCCAAAAATATAGGGTTAAATTAATTTTATATATAAAATCTTGTATAAAGTTATATATTGAAGAGGAAAAAATTTATAAATCATAGATAATGTATTTGGATAAAGTATAATGGATAATTGAAATTTTCTATTACATATAGATTATAAATTTTGATCATTTATTTTAAAAAAACTCATGAGGTATAAAAGTTCAGGAAATATAGTTATCTATTTAAAGTAATAAATTTCCATTTTTTTATTTATTAAATTTTTAGAACACAACATATTTAGGGTCAATCAGCATTAAAATGAATGTTATTTTCAACAAAAGTTAATAGTTAATCTTTAAAAAAATTCAATTGGGGTTATATATTTTCTACAAATAAAAAAATTTATACAACAAAAATATATGAGTTATTTTAATAGAAAAATACGTTAATTAGTGTAATTGAGTATTATTCTTTCCATTTACATATAATGAGAGGAAATTAATGTATCCATTACATAAATAAAATATTTTTAAAAAACACTGAATGTATTACTACATTTAATTATTGATTAATAAATTGTTTTTAATCTCAACAAAAACATCAACATGGAACAAACAGTAAACAAGAAAGTGAAGTAAAAAAATATAAATATCTATAATTTCCACATATGGATCATTTTGGATCAACTTATATAAAAAGAATTTAAGGGATAAAATACATGAATATCCTATGTGATACCTATTCACATTGATGTAGATTTTATTAATCTATAAAAAATATATGAATACTATTACTATGTCTTTTAATTTATATTAATTTCATCACATTTAATTTTTTTTATTTTAAATATAATTGTAATTATGTTATTATACATGTCATGAACATAGTTTGAAGAGGTGTGTGCCACATGTCACACCACATTCTTTATCATTATGTGGAAAATGTGCCTTACTGCACCATGTGCCTTTGAAAACTATGATTTCATCATTGTATAAAATAATTACAAAAAACATCTAATGACAATGAGAATCTCACCAATAGGGATTCCATAATTATTGAACGCTAATTATTTAATTATAAAAAAATAAATTATGTAACACTTATGAAAGATTGATTTAACTCCATAACATATCATATATCATAGGAGTGTGTGCATATATTATTTTACTTTCTATTTAAGATGATTGTTAGGATATTTTTGGTGAATTTCATATATCATCTGTTTGGAATTAATTTTACTAAATATATGATTTTATAAGATATTATATTAGGATTTTATCAAAATCTAATTTAATTTGAATAGTCTAACATTCCACATGTGGTAGGAATTATTGTATCAATGATTGAAAACATTTCCTTACCTGGATCAACAGATATGATAAATTTATAAAGAATACCGGATTGTGCACATTATATTTAGAATTAAAAATGAACATTTTAAATATATGTTTTCTATTGTTCAGGATCAAAATTAGGGTTTTATCATAACTATATACTTCAATGGACCATATTATATTATGGATGACTATTATTTACAAGAATATATCATGCTATAGGAAAATTACTACCAGTAATGGTTGCTTACCAATATAGATATAAAATTAATTAATTTACATATTGACATTAGTTCAACATTGAATAATATTTATCATATAATATTAAAAAACAACACTAGAGCCGTATAGGTTTAGTGACTTTAAAAACTGGGAAACATAAAGAACTGGTTTATAAAATATCTACATTGTATCCCTCTTCTTTTGTCAAAACATGACTTTTTTTGATATATCTTATTTAATACCATTATTCATGACTTGGTGAAAAACATATGAAAGGGTGAGCTCAAATTCCCAGTAAGGTTAAACAAGGGAAATATCAATCATAGCATATTCATAAGAACACAACATTTGAAAATCATATCCTGCATGTTGAAGATTATAATATCATGTCATGGGATAAATCATAAAAGTGAGATATAATACCAATAGTCATAACATAATACACGGAATTACAAGTAATACACACATAATAATAGAAAATAAATTCATATTAGTCAAGTCCCATTGACAAGACCATCATTGCACACAATTTCCATTACTGAACAAAGTTCACTACTAGATCCAGCCCTGTATTACTGAACCATTTTTTATTGAAATTCCAGTAATTTCTATCTAACGATATATGAATCATTAACAATTGCATTGGATTTAGATATAGGTCCCACAAATATCATAATGTAACCATTCATACGTTTTCCACAAAAACATAATAACAGTCACCATAGCATAACCCATTAAATAAAATGGGTTTCTTAAACATCATTCCATAAAAATTGATATAAAAAAATTAATTTCCTAAATAACACAAAATAAAATCATAATAATAATAAGGTTATAAATATAACTCTATTTTAATTGTGTCATCCTATATGGAAAGTAATTCTGATAAAAAACTTTAAATTAATTCCTGAAGAAAATATCCTTGGTTAATTATAATTATTTTCCTTCTTCAAAATGACACAAATTTTTAGAAGAAATTATTTAATTTGAAAATGACCATGTAACAATATAGGGTATTCTTCATGGAAATTTAAAAATATGAAATCGTAAAAATATATTCATGTTGTAGAAGTTAAAAAACACTCTTCTCATACTTATTCTAGAAAATTCGAAAAGTGCCTCATTCTGAAAATAAAAAAATATTACATTCATACTATTTATTAAACATTTAAAAAATTAGTGAAATTATATATGGATAAAAAGAATATTTTTAAATAAAAATTTAAGAATCATGGATGTGGATGATAAATAAAACCCAGTAAAAACTTAAGAATAAACAGTCACAATTAAAATTTGATATGCAATGTTATCCATTACCATAGGTTAAATATGATTCTAATGTATTTAACTCATGTACAGTGATTTAAATAATTTAAAATTTTTATTCAAGAATCGTACACATTTTTATGATGACATTTATGATCATATTTTTATCTCTTTGTTATTAATATTTCATTGTTACTCGTTATTCAGGTATTAATTGCATTTTGTTATTATGCGTGTTTCGAAAGATATGTTCTTCTTCCAATTTTTAGGATATAGTTATATAATTTATATAATGGTATTATTATAATATATATAATATATATTCATTCAATTCATTTATATAACCATGCCTTAATGAAGATTATTTAGAAAAAATCACATCGCACCGTGGAGACGGTAAGTCATAATACGCATGATTGATGATATCATTACCATAATTATTGAAGTTGATGGTGTATAATATATCAAAATAAAAATAAATTTATATAAATAATATATATATATTAATTCCATCATTATACACATCCATGTAAGGTGGTGGTGAAAAATAGATTACACCACGGTGTAGAGATGGTAACGTATGTATGCACGTGTGGTGATTTCATTTTTTATTGAATGGGTAGAAGTTGGAATATTGTTGTTTCCCATTTATAATAACATATTAGTATATGAGTTATAATAATTTTAATACTCTAAAATGAAACAACTAATGAAGAGGAAGTAGAAGAAGAAATGATTTTGAAAAACTCTATAGAAGAGATTATCTCTTACATGACGTGCTTCCTCTAAATCTCTTCTTAGAGCAGTAGAGTTGGTCTGTAAAGATGACAAGAACCACTAGAATAAAAAAAATAAAAGTTGATAAGGAAAAAATAAATGTGATATCTGGGCATGAAGGATCAAAATTATGTTAATAGGTGAGGGAGGATGTTCTTTTTTTATAATTGAGGTGAGGGGCACTTTTGGAAGCTCAATAAATAATAATTTATAATAAAATCAAGCCCTACCCAAAAAACCACCACTGTGACCCAATTTTTAATAAAAGATTAGATATGGATGTAATATCATATACCAATAAATTTTTTACAAGTTATTTTTTCAATTAAAACCATATCATTTTAATGGACACTTAGTTATTCTATTTAATTTTAATTGTTGCAATAAAATACTAAATATTTAATTGTTAAAAATACATTCATATACTATGTTAATTTTCCATAATTGGATATTTTATGACATTTCAAATCCTATAATTAACAATTTTAATTTTTAAAATATTTTTAGGATTTTTAAATAATTTAATAAAATTTTATTTTTATAAGAAATCAATAGTGTTATTTTCGACACTATTTATTTATTTAGATTTAAAAAAATACACAGAGAAGTTAAATTCGAACCAAAATGTTAAATACACTTAAAACATGTCATATTAACATATAATAGTAGTTTTTAAGATTAATTAGTTCATATAATATTTATTTTATTATTTTTAAAACCATTTATTTGATATTTCTATTAATAAAATAATTTTTTCAACAATATTGTGTCATAATTAATGGTAATTATTTACTCTCAAAAATATAAATAAATTTCTATGATGTAGGTAATTATGTTCTTTTTTTTATATATATTCTATATACTTTATTATATTATACTTATTATTATATAAAAATTAATATACTTATATAAAATGAGATTGTGACATTTTCCCACATTCAATAGTTTTTATTTCATTCATGTCATATGCACAGGTAAGTGGAAATAAAGTGATTACATTTCAAAAAATACATTATAATGGTCTAATTTAGTCATCCAATATGATTTTTATAGGTGGTAATGTAATTTTATAACGTTATTTTATCTTTTAATTAACTAATTTCCCTTTAAATACTGTAATAAAAATAATTACCATAATTACTCTTCATAATGCACAAAAATAAAAGTAACCTATTAACAATATTTCGACCTACTGATTAAAAATATGGAGTAAATTTATAAAAATTATAAACAAGTAACTTATATTATTTAATTTTTAATAAAACCTTCTTATTGGAATGAGAGAGTGGGTTTTTTAAAAGTTAAAACAATGCAAAATATTGAAATGTTTTTACATATCAATTCATGGTAAAATTATTTATAATGACATAAATTATATTTCATTATAAAAATATATTCTATTTATACCTTAAAACCATTAAATATTATAATTTAACCATATAAATTATCTCGATGAAAAAAATAGTTTTAATTTAAAATTTACTGTGTTTTTACTATTCATCAAAACAATAATGTTTTCAAAAAAATCATAAATTCAACCAAATTAAATTTGTATACCCCAAATTAAATAAAAATGTTTATGTCGCCGTATAAATATTATTAATGTTTCATAATCATAATTTAAAAGGGTTTCTCCATTCCAAGGGAAAAGATTGCCCTTTCTCTATGTAGGTTTTTATAAAACAAATAGTGTTTATTCACAAACTGTGATTAAAATATCCATTGGATAAATTAAAAATATTTTAATAAGTATATAACATATATATCTCATTAATTTCATTATCAATAGTAATTCACTCTAAAATAAATATATCAATATTATATTCATCATAAATAATTGATAGCCAAAGAATTCATAATGCACATTCATAGGTAAGTTATAATTATACACTATAACCTACTGGCTAGGATATAACATTATTTATTTACTAAGGGTGTCTAATGATTTTTTAAACTAATAAATTCATGAAACACAATCTACTTGATGAATAAATAATATTTAATGATACATTTTTATAAAATAACATCCGGGTGTTACGTTATACCCCACTTAAATAGAATTTTTCCCTAAAAATTCATCAATTGCAGACAAACAAATAAGGATAACTCTCTCTTGTTATATCATCAAGTTCCAATTTATCTTCTTGAAATTTCTGGTTCCTCCATTAATCTTTAACCAAGTGAGTGGTCTTGTTTCATTGATCATTTTTGTAGAGATCTATAATATCTATAAGTTGTTATTTATAAGGATGATATTGATCACGTGGTATGACTTCTGAGCTTAGTACATGTGAAGGATCAGGTATATACATTCTTGGGAGAGATACATGTAACACATCATGAACATGAGAGAGATTCGGTGGATGGACCAATTGGAATGCTACCTTCCCAACATGAGAGATAATTTCAAAAGCATTGATATACATAGGGCTCAACTTTCTATTCATTCCAAATATCATTACTATCTTCCATGGAGATATTCATATAAACACCTTATTTCCCCTTCAAACTCTAGGTATTTTATTATTGTTAAGAATAAATTGTTTTTTACTCTAAGCTGATTTTATGTTTTTTTTTCAATAGATCATACCTTTTTTCCATTTTGTCAACAAGATCAGTTCCAAGTAGCTTTCCTTTCCCATGTTAATCCCATAAGGATGGAGTTATACCCTTTCTTCATAGAGGAGTTCATAAGGAACCATATGAATAGTAGGGTGAGAAATATTATAATTAGAAAACTCCACCAATGATACACTACCAAAAAACTGGGGTTCCGCAGCACCACCCTTTAGTAGAGCTAAAAAGCCCCCTGATACAGGTCACATTTAACAACGCTAAAATGGCACTATTTAAAGTGACCCATTATCACCATTTTTTTAGCGCTGGTAAAGGGGACCCCTTTATTAGTGTTTTTTTAGTAGCACTGATAAAGAGTTGGATTTATCAGTGCTTTTACCTAGTGCAGATAAAGTTTATATTTCAAAAGAAATCCTGAAAAATAATATATGGTCATATAAGTATATTAATATTGAAATAAATATAATATATATATTTTAAATATGTTTTAGATATGTATAAATAGACTATTACATTTAATATATAATAAATTTAGTGAAAATGGATTTAAAATATTCTAAATTTTTTTATTAATTAATAATTATCAAATTATCAACAATTAATAATCATTTAATAAAATTTTAAAGACACAATAAATCAAAAAATTAATAAAATATCTTGAATATATTGGAAATGTAACTCAATATTCAAATAGCCATAACTTCTGATCTGGGTGTCCGTTTGAGATCTACAACATATCAAATTGAATCTTGCGATGACCTCTACAATCTAGTGACCGAATATATCCTTTTGGCATACTTTGAAAGGCCCAATATGGACCAGAAGGCCTCTAAAACTATGTTTTTAATCTGTATACCTCTATTTTTTAACATTCAAATAGGTATAACATCAGATCCAGTGGTCTTATAGGCTTGTACCACATATCATATTGAATATTGATTCATTTTCTTTTATTTTACTATTTGTGGAGTTAAAACAGACTTATCGATTTGATGTTATGGTTGTTTTAAAATTCAATAACATTTCAAATATACACATATATGTAATTATTCGTATATATATATATATTTATATCTATATCTATGTGTCTATGTCTATATATGTGTTTGTGTGTCTTATATGTGTGTCTATGTATTTATTTTTTTATTTATAAATAAACATAAAAACAAATATTTTATAAATGTATTTAAAACTATTTTTGTCAATATATATTAATATAAAAATAAATATATAAATAAAAAATTATAACTAAAATATATATATATGTAAATGTAAATATAAATTAATATAATATATATATATATATTATAATATATGAATAAATATATATGTATTAATATAACTAAATATATTTATATTAATACGAATCTATATTAATAAACAAATACATATAAATATAAATATATATAAATATATATAATTATATATTAACATTCAAATAAATATATATATAACTTAATATATGAATAAATATATATGTATTAATATAAATAAATATATAAATTTTAATATAAATATATAGTAATATATGAATAAATATAACTATATATATAAATAGATATATCATTAAATAAAGAAAAAAACTAAACAACTTACTGGTAAAGGTTCAGGCGCACAAGGGGGGAGGTCTCGGGTTCGAGTTCGGTTGGAAGAAAGGAAAGGCACGCGAGCTTGTTGGGGATCCGCGGGGCAAGGTCATTGCATGGGAGAGTGGGAAGGGGGTATGCCTAGCACTGATAGGGGGGTCAAGAGCTATTAAAATCTCCACTTGCGTTATATATTCATTTTAATATTTTTAATTTTCTTAGCTTTTATCACCGCTTAACAAAACGCTATAAAAGATTTATTTTATCAGTGATAAAAAAAGAACTGATAAACGACCTTTTTTAGCATCTCTTTTCTGAGGTCTTATAAAAGGGACCGCTTTATCATCATCTCAATTAACAATACTTTTTTAGCGTGGTTAATTCCCTTTTCAAGTGCTCATAAAGTCCATATTTGTAGTAGTAGTAAGTGTTGATCCCAACTAGCTTTGATATCCATAGAGAAAGGTCTCAATATGTATTCTAGATATTTAATTTTCCTATCAATCTTACATTCTGTATGAGGAAGATAATAAGTGCTGAAACGTAACATTATATCCAGAGCATGCTGAAGACTTCACCAGAACATTGAGGTAATCCTCGAATCCCAATTGTATAAAATGGAAATTTATACTCCCAGAAATCTTACATCTTCCTTTACATATATCCTAACAATATTATCTAGAGGGAAATCCTCTCTAATATCACTAATGTTTTCCGACTTCATATGGAGTTAAATTATATCCCCGATAGCATTATTTCCTTTGGATGTTTTGGGAGGCCTTATGAAAACATCCATAGTGATGTATTCAAATTTCCATTTTGATATGGGTAATGGTTTGTAACATCCCAATAGACTTATTTCTCTCAAACTTAACATGCTGACATACCAATCATCAAGAGTCACATTCAACGATATCTCTTTTCATGACATCCCACCAAATGTACTCTTTTATGTCCATGTACAACTTTGTTCTTCTTGGGTGAATAGAGAATGAAGAACTATGAGCATCGTCCAATACCTCCTTCTTTTATTATGTTATAGGGTGAATAAATACCTGGTTTATGAACCGTTTTATTTCATCACCATCATGTTTGAATTCAGGAAGTTTTCTCACCTTCTTTTGTAACTCTACATCTTCCTTCTATGCCTCCTTTACCTTCACTTGTATATATTGATGAATATTCATTTGAGAATGATAATATTTATCCCCATCCATTAAAATATCTAGATCCATCTTTTGAAAATCTATAAATATTGGATCATTTGTGATCGATATCATTGATAAGATAGCATGTTCTTTTTGACTCAATGCATCTTCCACCTTGTTCACTTTCCTAGGGTTGTAATATATCGAGAAGTCGTAATCATTAATCAACTCCATCCATATTCATCGGCGCATATTCAAATCTTTTTTTAAATATACAGTAAACATTTTATATCATTATAAATATAAAATTATTCAATAGAATGATAATGGATCCTTATATTTAAATATTTATTACTACAACAAACATAAAATCGTGAGTTAGGTAATTTTTCTTATGATTTTTCAACTACTGTGAGGCATAAGCTATCACCATGTCATTTTTTATGAGACCACCTCTTGACCCCTTCTTAGATGCATCACTATAGGTCAAACGTCATCCTCTACTACAAGGTAGTGTAAGAATAGGTGTATTGGATGTCCTTCTTTTTAGACATGTAAAAATCTTTTCACATTTCTCTATCAAAACGAACATAAATCCTTTATGAGTTTACATGTTCAGTGGATTAAATAATCATGAAAAATATTTCACAAAATGATGATAATATTCATCCAAACCATGAAAACCTCATATCATTATTACCTTTGTTTTTTATCGACAATCTTTCAATAACCATTATTTTTTTAGATCCAAATATATCCTATCTCTTGAGATTATGTTACCCAAAAATGAATATTTATTAATGAAAAATTCACACTTGGTAAATTTGATATAATGATTCTCCTTTACAAGGGTCTTATGTACAATTTTTAAGTGATCATCATGTTCTTAATTTCTCTTTGAATAGACAAGAATAACATCTATAAAGAATAATACAAAATAATAAATATAGTCTCTAAAGAAGATATTCATTGTATCCATGGATATAACAACATAATTAGTTATACCAAAAGTAATTACTCTAAATTCTGAGTGTTCATACCTTATACAGAATTTCATCTTTGGTATATCATCCTTTCTGACCCGTAATTAATGATTTCCTAAAAAATATCAATCATGGAAAAGTACTTATATCTGTGTAGTTGGTCAAATAAGTCATCAATACAGGTAATGTGATATTTTTTCTTGATAGTGATCTTGTTGTGTTCTCGAAAATCAATGTGGTGTATCATTGATCAATATTTATTTTTACAAAATATAACAGGTGATCCCCAGGGTGATTCACTAGGGTGTATAAATCCCTTATCAATATTGTCTTAGAGTTTCTTATTCAATTCATGCCACTAAAATAGGTCCATTCTATAAGGCATCTTCGAAATAGGCATTTCACTCGATATGAGTTCTGTTGAAAACTCAACTACACGATTTGAGGGTTGACCTGAAAATTCCTCAATAAAAAACATCAAACACTCACAAAATTGGTGTATTCTTAATCATGAGTTTCCCCCAACCATTTGAGATAAATAACCTCCATTTTATTAGAATAAAGACCCATAAGATAGAAGAAATTTCTATAAGATGGTTATCTTCATCCTTACATATATATATATGGTCATAGATTGATCTACAATATGAAATGTGACTTTCCTTCTATAGAAATTGAAACGAGCTCTATATAAAGAATTAAAATCATTTCCAATATTCACATCTAATTCTACTATAAGAAGGATCACAAGATTTACAAGAATCCCCTTCACAAAAACATAAACTAGATAAGAATACTAATATTTTGTTGTGTTTGTTGTTTGATTAAGTGTTTCCACAGCTCACTCAGTATCTAATTGTTGAGTAAAAATGACGATACCATTAGAAAAATTCTTCATAAATAAATGAGTAGGTGGATCCAAAATCAAATAAAACGTTTTCTACTTTAGAGATGATGGAAAGTGTACCTTTAACCACTTCATTATCGTACTCCTCATTGTCGATAGTGACTTCAAGTAACTTTCTTTTATCATTTCCCACCATAGTTTATTGATGTCGATCTTCAACAACAACCCTTTAATTAGGGTATATATTAGCATAATTCCCCATTTCCTTACTGTTGTAACACTGATGGGTAGGAGGTGCATTATTTGTAGACTTTTCCATTTTCGAATCAGTAGACATAATTTTTCCAACACTTCATCATTCATCTGCCTGATGACCTTATTTTCTACACATAATACATTTACTAGTCCCATTAATACAATTACATCCATATTTATTTCCTCACATTGTGCATATAGAAAAACTCCTCTTATTTTTCGTGTGGTCTTTAGATTATCCTTTGAATTCAATTTTTCTCTTCTTGTCAAACCAATATGACTGATGGGTCACTCTAATCTCCATCCCAAGCTTTAGAGAACATAAAACAATTTCCTCATAGCTATTAATGTTTATACAGGTTAATTCCCCTTAGAGACATGATTTTAAGACACTATAGAATCAATCAATTTTACCCTCATGTTGGATAATAATTCAAGAATCATATCTTCAATGTTGTGTAAAATTTCCTTGGTAGGTACAAACAGATTCATCAAACTTTCACATAATTTTAAGAACTCCTTCTCAATAATTTTCAAAGAATACGAGGAAATTACTTGTTGAAAAATAAGATATTTAACTCATCCAATTCCATGGACTCAATTTCATATTGTTGAATTTAATTCTTGATAATATTCAACCATTGATTAGCTTCACCTTCCTAACAATATACTTCTATGAAGAAATTATCATGTTTAGAACACTGCAGAATTGAAAATGTATTTTCAGTGGTAGTAATCCATTGTTCATCCCCTAATGGATTAGAGGACCCACTGAATGAAGGTGGTGTTTGCATCATTGTAACGTCCCAACCCGAATGTCATGAAATAGTGCCCCGATCCGGTTCGCCACATGACCTCAGGGGCATCTCCTAGTATACCAGAGGCTGCCAAAAAGTAGAGAGGATCTGGGAAGTCAGTCATGGGGGGAATATACCCTCTTTTATCAGTGTAAAATACCTGCAGAAGAAAAAAAACAATAGAGGAAGCATATATAATTATAATGGTACAAATGTAATAATAATAACCAAGACAAGAAAAACAAAACTCAACTGAATGGTAAACATGCAATGTATATATATTTGTATCATGTTTTTAAAAAACTAGAAAACTGAATATAAGATGTTAGAGACTCCCAAGTGGGTTCTGAACCATGTATGGTTCCCTCAACCAAGCTCCATCTCCAATCAACAATCTAAACCATTTTTTTCCATTGTCCTGTCCTGTAACAACAAAGTCTATTCGGGAACCGATCAGGCAGCCCGAGTAAGGTGTGAGTACGACTATGCAGGTCACCACCAATAGTGTCTAAAATAAATCTAGTTAGATGCAGTGTATGAATTTCTATTAATAATAAAATAAATCAATAGAGGAAATAATTTATATTTATCCAATTAACATTTCTTTAAAAACATAATATTTTGGGTTCCTAAGGACACCCAGACCACAATACCTAATTCGGCCCATGCTGAAGTCTGAAACATTTCCCATATTTATTTCATAATCATTATGTCATAATATTAAATTTTTAAACAATCAAAAGAAACCATAGTACAAATTAAATTAAGGTGTATAGAACGTCATATCACACTTGTGATCATTTGGAGCATCGGTCCCTCTCTCACAACCACATGGATATTTGGGGCATCAGTCTTTGTCCCATAAAATAATATTTTCATGTATGTCATTATTTTTGGAGATCAATGTATGGAACCCATGTTGGTATTTAGAGATTCAGTCCATGTCACACAATATATTCTCCATAAAAACTATATTTCACATATACAACATTACTAAATATTTAATTTACCATAATGTTCCATCCCAATTCTCATTCAAAATATTGATTAATTAATTCATCCAATAATCACAACTATTTCTAAATTAATTAAAATAAAATTATTTACCTAAATCCCCAATCAAAAAATCCACATAACCATTCCATCAATTAATTAATTAAAATAACCAACTAATTAACAACATTATGAACATCAATTAACTATGAAATTGGTTAACTAGATCCAACATCACAAAATAATTTTAATTCGTTTATTAATTAATTATTTATTCCAACCAATTCAATTACCAATTTCACATTTCCCAAATTAATTATTTTACCCAATTATTTAATTGATATAAAAGTTAATTTTTATTTGCTCAATTATATTTATACAACTGCATATGCATAAAAAGATGAGACTGTGAGATTGGAATATAAACCGCCTAACTTATGTCAAAGATAACTCGCACATCAAAAAATGAGGTATGGTTTGATTTGGTTTGAGCACAAGAGGACGTACAAACACCCTAAAAAAGCATGTCAACTATCGATAAATATTTTATGTAATATCAAGTTTATTGATCTTGTTATAATTCCATATTTTTTCTTTATAAATATATTTTATATTATTATGAGATGACAATAAAATGATAATTATTAAAATATTATTTATTCAAATCATACATTGATAATTTGTTTTAAAAACTCCATGTAATCACAATGTAAAAAGAAATTATTGATAATAATACAATCCTATCTTTTCATTTATTTTCATCCATATTTATAAAAATTGGCTATACTAAATTGGTGATAAAATAATTATTATATGTAAAATAAAAAATAAATAAATAAAACCAAAACCTGGTTTTTGTGTGCACCAAGTTGACAGGAAAATTGAAAATGGCGCACAGGAAGCTCGCGCTTCGGGTCTTCGGATGAATGAAGATGAGGGTCGGTTATGAAAATAACAACCAGAAAATTTCACACATGAACTCTATAACCATCATCAAAAAAAATTTGGAATTTAAAGATGGGATATAGAACCGTTATGTTTTAATAAAAAACCTAAATTAAAACACTCCATTTGATGTATATTTGATCCATTTCTTGTTGGCGGAGTTATTTATTTCATGCCGGGAAGTCATTTTAAAATTTATTACATTTAAAACGGTCCGCAATGAGGTTCCCAAAATCTAACACAAATAACAAATTGAAAATGCGGTATGTATGATATGATTGAACAGTGAACACCAATATTAATTAATTAATTTAATTATTTAATTAAATAAAATAATTTTAATTTGTTACTTTAAAAAAAGGTCATTGTGAATAATAATTATACTCTACCATGGGTAAACACCCCATTCTCGATTCATCAGTGGTCTTAGATTTCACGTAAAATGCACAGTTGTTTATTTATTAATGATTAATAAAAACGAAATAAATAATTAATTAACGTAAATTGATAATTTCTTGTGAGTGAGGCATCCAAATGCTCGACGCATACAGATGTTATACCTTATATAGGGTAAAACCCTCAGTCTGGACCCATTAGTGGTATTATATTTCTCATAGGATTCGCCATATGAGAGATATTTAATTATTTTTTTTAAAATATATTAAATATTATTTAATAACTTATACTAATGAACAAGGCATCCAAACGTCTGACGCCAATATATTTCATACTCTTCCTAGGGTAAACACAATTTTCCGAATAAATGGCTGATCTCAGATTTCCTAAATGAAACACAATTTTAGAGTTACTAAAATATTTTTCACAAATCTATGACATTTTAAATAATTTAATTAATATATTTAATTCATCTATGCTGAGACCTTTTGGGCCTTTTATTCTTTCACTACATAGTGACTAACATTGAACAAATCCATTAAAATGTTATAAAGTGTTAAATAAGAATTATTTCTTATGTGAAACCTTTAAACTATTATTAAGTTGTTTCTCCAATAAAATATTATTATATTATTCACATAAAATTTTTATAATCAATAAAAAGAAAATATTCAAAGGAAAACAAACCTGAAAAAAATGAAATCTTTAAATCTCTCTACCTTATAAGAGATCATCCTTTGAGCTATACTCTCATGCCTCTCTGAGACTCCAAGATAAATATATAGGGCCACTGAGCACACATATCTACCTCCCTATCCCATTTCTCTTCTTTCACACATACATGATTCCATAACACACGAACTATCTGTACAGACTTTACCAAAACACATTCTCATTGCGATCCAAAACAAGTATCAGCTGCTACTCAAAGGATGCATCTATCTCATGCTCGAAATCATCCACATAGATCACATTATAAGGGATGGGGTGATAACATCATAGTTGTGATGCATGGAAAACATCATGCACAATACTATATTTTTGTGTAAGAGCCAATGGGTATGCTTCCGAGCCGATTCACTTCACGATCTTAAAAGGTACAGCAAACCTAGTGCCAACTTTCCCTACCTCTGTATGCTGCAGTTACCCAACCTAGGTGAATCAGGATAGAAAACATGATTACACTCTATAAACTCTAAGGGTCATCTCTTTCTATTAGCTTATGACTTCTGCCTACTCTGAGTCTTAGCTATATTTTTCAGAATTAGTTGATCCTAATCTATCATCTCCTGCATGATACTCAGTCCCAACAACTCGGACACACCTCCTTCTATCCTTGATAGTGGTGATCTGCATGTCCTACTATAGAGAGCATCATATGGTGCCATCAATATCGTTTCATGATAACTATTTTTATAGGAAAACTCCACTAAATATAGGTTCTTCTCCCTTGAGCCACTGATGTCATGAACACATGACCTTAACATATCCTCAAGAACTTGTTTAGTATGATCTGACATTCCATATATTTGTGGATATAAAGACATACTAAATAAAAACTACATACCAAGTGTCGTTGGAAAACCCTTCCAGAAGCGCAATTTAATACGTGAATCACGATCCGAATCTAAAGTTCATGGAACCCCATGCAATCGAAATATCTCCTATAAATACAGATCTCCCAACTGATCAACTGTAAAGGTTTCTCTTATATGGAAGAAATATACTACCTTTTCCATTTGATCTATAATGACACAAATATCTACATTCTCCCTAAGTGTTTTTGGAAGACCTACAACAAATTCTATGGTCACATCATCCCACATTCATTTTGAAATGGGAAAAGGTTGCATTAAACCTCTAGGTCATTGATTCTCCTCTTTCACTTGCTAATAGGTGAAGAATAATTCCACGATACCTGATATCATGTTCTTCATGCTGGCCTACAAAACTATCTTTTTAGTTGACAATACATTTTTTTCACACCGGGAGGCACCTCCTATTTTGATACATGAAATTACCGCAAGAGCTCCAATCTCATGCTCGTAGGAACAACAACCTGATTCTGCACATAAATGATATCATCCTCATCTATCATCCAGTGTAAATGTGTCTCCCCACCATCAATGTTTTTCCAAAAGGACAAGAACTATGTGTCCACTTATTTCATGTCTTTGATCCATCTCCAATGTCTAGACTCCACTAAAACATACACAACTGTCATCTGCTCTTGTCTCCACTGAACCACAATGTGCATCTCAACTAGCAGTAACATCATCTTCCACTCTGCACTAGATTCAAAAACATTTTAACTATGAGTATTCATACATAAAGTGTCACCCACATTTTTTCATTTCTTGAGTGTATAAGCCATCTCATAATCAAAATACTGCATATACTAAACCCATCTCTGCTGTTGAAGATTCAAATCGTGCTGAGAAAATATGTACTTTAAGCCATTGTGGTCAGTATAAACTATAAACCATTCACCCAAGATGTATTATCTCCAACACTTCAGAGAATATACCACCCCTACCAACTCAAGGTCATGCATAGTGTAATTGAATTCATGTGGCCATAGCTATTGAGACTCGTATACCACAACATTATCCCTTTGCATTAACACAGCTCTGAGTCCTATCCCAGAGGCATCACAATACACCATGTAATCTTTACCTGATTCATGTAAAACCAATATTGGTGTAGATGTAAAACACTTCTTCATCTTTTGAAAAGGTTTATTTCAAGGATTCAACCATTCAAACTGTACACTCTATTTGGTCAATACTGAAAGTGGTGCTTCCAAATGAGAAAATTCGTGGTTGAATCTCATATAAAATCTAGCTAACCCCAAAAAACTTTGGTTATCAAAAACATTCTTGGGATGATCCCATGAAACCACTACCTTCACAAAATATGTATCCACTAAAACACCATCCATCGAGATAATGTTCCCCAAGAGGTTTACATGATAAATCCAAAATTGACACTTAGATATATTGGCATGTAGCCGTTGCTCTCTCAGTTTACTGAAGACAATTTCAACATATTGGGAATGATCATCCTGAGTATTGGAGTACCCCAAGATGTCTTCCATAAATACCACCAAAAAATGATAGAGGTACAGATGTAACATCTTATTCATCTTGGCCATAAACACTGCTGGTGCATTATTTAACCCAAATGGAATTAAAAAAAATCATAAAGCACATACCTACTCCAAAATGTTTTCCTCAGTATATTATAAGTATTGACTCTCAACTGATGATACCCCGATCGTAAGTCAATTTTGAGAAAACAGAAGCTCCCTTCAATTGGCCAAACAGATCATCAATAGGCAGAAGAAGATATCATTTCTTCACAGGCATCTTGTTTAACCTATGTTAATCGACAAAAAACGTAAACTCCCATTATCATTTTTCTAAATTAGAAAATGTGATCCCCAAGGCGACATAATTGGAAAATAAATCTTTTATCCTTCATGTCTTCCAGTTGTGCTTAGAGGTCTTGATGCTCTGTTAGTACCATTTTTTATGGTGGAGTAGATACTGGATCAGCTCCTGAAAAGAGATCAATAGTAAATTCAACTTCTCTATTTGGTGTAATCCTTGAGAAGTATTCTTGAAATACATACTGAAACAAATACACCACTGGTGGAAGGAAATCTTACCTAACAGCATCATCATCCAGTAAAAGACTAGCAACTTGGGTTGTGAGCTCTCCCAGTTTTTGAGTAATTGGCCCTACTCGTCCAGCCTCGATGTCCCACTCCCCACATGGAATGTAAAGGTCACTTTCATGTTACCTAAATGTCACCCTCTGATGATAAAAATCAATGTGGGTCGGTATGAAACTAACCAATCATTTACTAGAATTAGGTCAAAGCCTATCATGTTAAGGATATAGAGATCCCACAAAAAACTATAATCCTCGATCTCAAGAGAGCATACCTTGCAAATACACATGTCTCTAGAACACACTCCCAAAGGTTTATCTATCATCATAACCACACACACTAACTCCACAGCCAAAATCAATCCATTAACAAGTTTTGTAGATATAAAGGAATGAGAGGCACCAATATCAAATAAAGCACAAGATATGGTAGAAAGAAAAAGAATATTACCTCTCACTGTTGATAGTTCTTCCTCGCTATCTAAAAATGTAGGTTAAACCACATGAAATTGTGCTTCTCCCCTTTTCTTTGCTTCCATCTGAATCCTCTGACTTTTACCACTCTACTGATATTGGAATTGATGCCAAAAATCACTAAGTCTATTACCTTTACCACCTAGGCCTGTAGAAATCCAACTCTGGGACTAAAAAGTTATAGAAGATCCCCTTCCCACACTCTAACTCTGTTTAGATATTCTAGCACTATCGGACTACCTTGGGTTCCTGCAGAACCTCTGAAGATGTCACATCCAACCACACAATCTACATTTCATAGGGGGTGGGGACATTGGTTACGATAGTGTTCCTACCTACAACAATGGTGAAAAAACAAATGCGTAATGTCTTGTGTAATCGACCCCTATTTCTAGTTCTTCTTCTTTCAACTTACCTGTCTAACATTCTCATAACATATCTTTTGGCTCTCGAAAGTTGCACCACCTGACCATATAGTAAAAACCACATGTATGCCACTGGAATCCTCCTCCAGGATCCCCTAAGAGATGAGATCAAGATTTACCACTTTTGGAAACATGATCATCTTTAAAATATTCACTTGAGACTTAATTTCAAATTTAAGTCCATCATAAAATCATCTTGATGATGTACCATTTTCTACTTCCAATGCTATATAAAACTTTGTATCTCTATAAAACATCTAGAATAGTCCATCACAGAAATATTCCCTAGAGTTATCCTTATTAACATAGTTGCATTCCCATGCATGAGCATCTCAGAATAAATGTTCTCAAAGAAAATATCCTGAAATTCTTTCCACTCCATAGTATTCAGTTGTCCATCTCCAGTCTGGAAGTCCCACCGACCTTTCACTTGACCACACAACATATAATATGTCTTCTTGACTATGTTATCAATAGGTGCCTCCAGGTGGTCATGTATAGTCTGTATTGATAATCTCCAAAACTCAGCTTTCTCTGGACCACACTCTCTCGTAAAAGTTGGTTTGTGCTTCCACTGAAACTCCATCGTCAGATCTAACATGCATTTCACAACCAGCCCTGAGTATCTTCCAATTATTTGCATGAAATGGGTGAATTTCTCTCAAAAAGATTCCCCCACTTCATGAAATGGTACTATTAGTTCCTCAAGATCATCTACTAAAGGACCATTCCCATCTATTCCCCCAGGTCATCTTCTCAAAAATCGCTGTGGTGGCATATTTCTACAAAGCCAAACACGCATCATAGGGAAAAGTTCACAATGATATCACAATTACACCAAATCAATTTATTTGTATCATTTTATAATTTTTTTTTTAATTTACATTTATAAACCAAATTTATTTCAATTTCAGAAAAAAGAAAAAATGTAGTCTAAGTTCAATAGTCTACCCATAACCCGTTTTCCCATGCATGCCTAAAATATTGCACGTAACAATACTCTAGAGTGCCTAAAATGATGTATGATGATAAAAAATCATATCCTTCTAGGACATGAATAAATACTCAATAAATTCTTGTAATAATAATCACATCACAAAACAAGTTCATCACCCACGGTGTAATAATACTCAACTGTAAGGAAAAACAAAAATAATAGAAATCCCATAGTGAGTACTCGGGTTTTTCCACATACATGGGTTTGCAACACCCATGCATGAGCTCATTACCAAGCCTATACTATTACTAATCTCCAATCTACCTTTCCCAAAATAGTAAGAAAAAAAGGAATGAAATAAAACCACCATTTGATACAACATTGTAACGTCCCGACCCGAATGCCACACAATGGAGCCCTGATCCGGTTCGCCACATGACCTCAGGCGTGTCTCCATGTACACTAGATGCTACCCAAAAGTAGAGAGGGTCTTGTATTTTAGTCATGGGGAGTGTATACCCTCTTTTATCAGAGTAAAATACCATCAGAAGTAAACAAGCAATAACAGAAGCATATATAATTATAATAGTACAAATGTATTAAGAATAACGAAGATAAAAAATTCAATACTCAACTGAAAGGTAAACATTCAATGTCTATATATATGTATCAAGTGTCTACAGACAAAAAAACAGGATTTAAGAGGTTATTGAATCAAAATAAGGTTCTGAACCATGTTCAGTTCCCTCATCCAAGCACTATCTCCAACCAGCAATATAAACAAGGGCTCTTTCAGTTGTCTTGTCCCGCAACAATATAGTCTATTCAGGTACCGATCAGGCAGTCTAAGTAGGGTGTGAGTATGACTCTGTAGGTCACCACTGACAATGTCTAAACCAAATCCCAATAGATTCTATATACACATTTGTTTTAAAAATAAAATAAGGAAATAGAGGAAATAATATATATTTGTCCAATTAACCTTTATTTATTAACTTAATCAATTAGGTTCCCGAGGACACCTAGACCACAATACCTGCTTCAGCTCGTGATGGAGTCTAAACCATTTCACATGTTCATTTTCATAATCATTATTCCATAATATTCAATTTATAAACAGACAAAAAAACATATTACAAATTAAATTAAGGTGTATAGAACATCATGTCTTGCAAACTCATGAGTATTTGTAGCATTAGTCTCTATCTCACAACACCATGGATATTTGGAGGATCAGTCCTTATTTCATAAAATAATAATTTCATGTATGTCCTTGGTTCTAGAGCTCTATGTCCAGAACCCCTATGGGTATTAGGAGCGTCATTCCGTGACCCCCAACCCATTCCTGATCAAACATCTATTTAACATATACCACATTATTTAATATTTAATCAAACTTAATCTTCCATCACAATTCTCATTCAAAATACTGATTAATTAATTCAACCACTAATAAAAAATTCTTCATGAATTCAAATAATATTATTTAACAAAATCCATAGTCACAAAAATCTTCATAACTAATCAATCAATTATTTATTTAAAATAATAAACTAATTAACCACACTATGACCATCACTTAATTCTTAAATTAGTTAACCAGATCCATCATCAAAAAAAATTAATTAAAAAATTAATTAATTATTTATATCAACCAATTAAATTACCAATTTTACATTTCCCAAATTAATTAATTTACACAATAGATTAATTTATTAAAAATACTCAATTATTATTTATACCATGATACTTTTACAACTGCACATGCATAACAAGATGAGACTATGCGATTGGCATTAAACCACCCACCATATGTAAAAGATAACTCACACATAAATAATAGAGGTATAGATTGATCTGGTTCAAGTGCAAGAGGAAGAACTAACACCCTCAAAAAATACACTTCAACTGCCAATAAATATTCTATGATAATGTCACATTTATTTATCTTGTAATAATTCTATATTATTACTTTATAAATATATATGATAATATTACACAAGGACAATAAAAAGATAATTGTTAAATGATTTTTTTTATCAAATCATACATTGATTATTTCTTTTTATAAAATATATTTAATAACTATTTGAAAACAAAATTATCCATTATAAAACAATACTCTCTTTTATTTTTTCATCCAATTTTTTAAAAATTAATTAACGTAAAGGGGTGAGAAAATAATAATAATATAAGAAATAATAAATAAATAAAAATAAATCAAAAACATGGTTTTTGTGTGCACCAGGTTGATAGGAAAATGGAAAATGGACCATTGGAAGGTTGCGCTCCGGGTCTTTAGATAGAATAAGATGATGATCGATTATGAAAATAACAACTAAAAAATTTTGTACATGGATGCTTTAACCCACAACTACCAAATGGGGCCTTTTAAAAAGATATCTAGAACGATTCAAATTCAATAAAAAAACCCTAAATTAAAACTCTTCATTTGATGTCTGTTTGATCTGTTTCTTGTTGGAAGAGTTATTTATTTCACTCCTCGAAGTCGTTTTAAAATTTATAGTAATTAAAATGGTCCATAATGATTTTCCTAAAAGCTTCCAGAGAAAAAAAATGGAAAAGGGCATTTGTAAGAGATGACTGAATAGTGAAACGTTATATTAATTAATTAATTTAATTATTTAATTAAATAAAACAATTTTAATATGTTACTTTAATAAAATGTTAGTTGTGAATTATAATTATACTCTGCTTATGGTAAACCCCCCCCCCCCTTTTAGACTAAATGGTGGTATCTGATTTCTCATACGATGCACGTTTTTTGAGTTATTAATTATTTATTCTTCAAAAAACGCAATAAATTATTAATTAAAATAAATGGGTAATTTCATGCGAGTGAGGAATCGAAATTCTCAACACATAAAAATTTTATACCTTCTCTAGGGTAAAAACATCATTTTGGACCCTTTTGTGGTTTCATATTTCATATATGAATCACCGGTTGAGATATATTTAATTATTTTTAAAAAAATAATGTATTAAATATTATTTAATGATGTTAACTTACAAGTGAGGCATCTAAATTTATGATTCCAACATAAGTCATACTCTACCTAGGGTAAAAACCGTGTCCCGGATACAAAAATATCTTAGATTTCCAATATGACGCACCATTTGGGAGTTATTCAAATATTTTTCACAAATATTCCACATTATAAATAATCAAATTAATTTATTTATTTTGAATACGCAGAGGCCTTTTAAGCCCTTGAATCTCTCACAACTGAGTTAATAACATTGAAAACATTCTCTTAAAATATTATAAAGTGCTAACTGGGAATTATTTTTCATGTACACCCTTTAATATTTATTACGTTTTTTCTCTAATAAAATATTATTATATTATTTACATAAAATATTTATATTCAATAAAAAGAAATGATTCAAAGGAAACCATACCGGAATAAAATAGAATATTACACTCATACGGATTCAATATAATGTTTCCACCTCATTTTCTCGTTTGGAAGACCTTCATTATTCATAGCTTGAGAAAGTTGTGTGAGCATGTCTATGCCATTTTTCATTCCATCACCCATAGCATTTTGTTGCATAGTGGGACAATCATTTCATTTACAATCTCATTCAACATTAATGTGTTACCATCGGTTTCCATCTATTGACTAAAATCAAGAATCATACTGTGAGAAACACTAATCATAACAAAAAACCACAAAATAAAAAAAATCAATTTATGAATCTTTAGTTTTAATCATAGGTTATTCATGTTCATTTCTAAAACACTAGGATTATATATTATAATTAGACATATTTTAGGGTTCATACTGAGTATTTCTAATCAATGTTTCTAAATATTTACTATAAATATTCACTGATACCAACTTTAACAACCTATACATTACATATAGATATCACTTCAACATTGAAGAATATTTATAACATAACATAAAAAACCATTCTTGGACCATATAGGATTAGTGTCTTTAAAAACTGGGAAACATAAACCATTGGATCATAAAAAATCCACATTGTCTCAAGCTTATTTTATCATAATTAGACTCCTTGTTGACATATATTACTTAATACACTACTTCAGGATCTCGGGAAAATGAAGCATATGAATGAGTGAGATCAAATTATCAGTATGTGTAAACAAGGTAAATATAAATCATATCATAATTATAAGAACATAATATTTGAAAATCGTATCCATCATATAAAAGATCATAAAATCATGTCATGGGATAAATCATAAAATTGAAATGTAATCCCAATATCCATAAAATAAGAGATGATATTTTTTGGAATACACACATAAGCATAGAAAATGAATTCTTATTAGTCAATGCTCGTTATCGAGACCATCATATCGGCCAGAGTCCATTACTGAAATGAGATAACTCCTCGTTCCTGCCCTATATTACAGAACCAGATTTACTTGACATTACATTCATGTCTATCTCATGAGATATGATTCATTACCCAATGCATTGGAGGGAGATATAGCTCCCACCCATCTCATAATGAAACTATTTTTACGTATTCCACACAAACATAAAAACATTCACCGTAGAATAACAAATGAATTAAAATAGGTTTCTTAATCATAATTCCATCATGATATATATAAAAATGGATTTCTTAAATAAAACACAACATAATCATAGTAATAACTGGTATTGAAATAAATCCATATTTATAGATTTTCCTCTTATAAGGAAAAGATTTTTGAGAAAAGACTTGAAATTAATTCCTGATAAAAATATAATTTCTTTTTCAAAATCAATTTCCTTCTTTAAATTGAAAAACACTTTTAGATGAAATGATTTTATATGAAAATAAATTTTTAATATTGTATGGGATTCATCACGAAAAATATGGAATTATGAAAGTGTAATAATCCATTCATGTCGTACTATTTAAAAAAACATTCTTCTCGTACTTTTTCCCGAAATGTCGAAAATTACCACATACCGAATATGACGAAATATTCCATTAAAATCATTTACAAAAAAATCACCAATAGAGAAAATTATAGAAGGATATAAAGAATATTTTGAAATATGTATTTAAGAATCATGGAAATGGATGACAAATATATCCCTGTAAATACTTTTGAATAAACAATATTAGATGAAAATTATATTTTCCATGTTATCCCTTACCTATGTTTGATATGCTATATTTGATTTTTAAACTCCTATAAAATTATTTAAATAATGTTATTGATTTATTCTAGAATAATAATCATTTTTATGATAACATCTATAATCATATTTTTATCCGTTTGTTAGTGACATTTCATTGTCACTCGTTATTTGAGTATTAATGGATTTATGTTATTATGTTTGTTTTGTCAGATATATTCTTATTTTTATTTTTTAGGTTATAATTATAGAATTTAAATTATAGTATTAGTATAATAAATATCATATTTATTTATTAAATTCATTCAATTCATTTATATAATCAATCATTAATGAAAATTATGTAAAACGAATCACATCACACCTTGGAGACGATAAGTTGTAAGTAGGCAAGAGCGATGATATCGTTCCCATAATTGATGAAGTGGATGGTGTATAGTATCTCAAAATGAAACTAATTATATATTAAAATATTTATATATATATATAAATTCCATCACTATAAACATCTATTTATGGTGGTGGTGAAAAACTTATTACACCACGGTGTGGAGACGGCAGGCTTTACATACGCACACTTAGTGATTTCCTTTTTCATTTGATGTATAGAAGGTGGAATATTTTTTTTCATATTTATGATAACATATTAGTATATATTTGATATGTATTTTATTAATTTATAATGAAACACCTATTATATATGGAGTATAATGAATTTTTTTTAATGAATTGGTAGAAGATATTACCTCTTCCTCGACGTGCTTCCTCTAAATATCTTCATAGAGCTCTAGAGTTGGTATTTGATGATGACCAGAACCTCTAGAGTGAAAATTGGGAAGTTTAGAAGGAAAAATGGTAGCATATGGGTTGGATTGATGGCACAAAATTAAGTGAAGAGGTGAGGGACAAGGTTCCATTTTAGAATTGAGGTGAGGGGCACATTAGGAAACTCCATAAATATAACTTATAATAAAATCAAAACCTACACAAAAAAAATCCAAAATTTTAAAATTTAAATGATGGTATATGATAGGGTTTTAATCTTTTCATAGAATAAATTTTGGACATATTATTTTTTCAATTTAAACCATATAATTTTAATTGACACTTAGTTATTCTATTCAATTTTAAATGTGGTAATAACATTCTAAAAATTTAATAGTTATAAATATTTACTTATATGGTGTTAATTTTCCATAAATAGATATATTATTACATTTTAGATTATATAATTTTCAATTTGTAATTTATATATATTTTTAAAATTTTTAAATAAGTAATAAATTTTTATTTTTTTAAAATATCAATAGTGTCAATTTTTACAATATTTATTTATTTTAAATTACAAGAAATCCACAAAGAAGTTAAATTCAAACCATAATATTAAATATAATCTTATAATTTCATAGTATCCTTGAAAATTTTTGGAGCACATTTATTAGTTCATATGTTAATTATTTTAAAATTTTCAATACCATATATTTGATATTTTTTTCAATAAAATTATTTTTACATCACTATTATGTCGTCATTAATTGTAATTATTGAATCTCTAAAAATTATAAAAAAAATCTATGATGTAGGTAATTATTGATAATTTCTATAGAATATATATTGTCAATATTATCTCCTATATATTGATATATTAAAATTAATATACTTATATAAAATGATATTTTGACATTTTGTCACATTCAGTAGTTTTTATAACAATCATGTTATATTCATTGGTAAGTAAAAATAAACTGAATCCATTTTGAAATATATATGATAGGGGCTGAATTTAGTCATCCAATAGGTTTTTTATAGGTGTTTAAGTAATTTTATATTATTATTTTTACTGTTAATTAACTTATTTCCCTTTAACCAGGATAATATAAATTATTACTAAGGTTACTATTCATAATGCCCAAAAATAAAACTAGCCTATAAACAAAATTTTCACGTAGTGGTTCCAAATTTGGAGTCAATTTTTAAAATTTCAATGCATAGAAGTGGAAATAATGAATTTAAAATCCTTCCCATTGTCAGAATGAGAGAACAAATTTTTTAAAGGTAAAACATTGCAAATGAAGGGAATTTTTTACATATGAATTCAATGTAAAATTAATAATAATGATAGAAATTAAATTGAATGAAAAAAATATATTCCATTTACACTTTAAAACTATTCAATATTTTAATTTATCCATATAAATTATCTCGATGAAAAAAGTTTTTTTCAATTCAAATTTAGTGTGTTTTTTACTATTCATAAAAAATTTAATGTTATCTAGAAAGATCATAAATTCTACCAATGTAAATTTTTATATACTTCCTTAAAATAAAATGATTATTTTTTCATATAAAAATTATTAATCTATCAGAATCAAATTTTAAAAGGTGTTCTCCATTCAAAGGACTATGTTAACCCTTTTTTTTTTTAAAATCAGGTTTTTATTCTAAAAATAGAGTTCATTCACACCTTATGATTACAATATTCATTGGATGAATATAAAGTACATTATTAATTATAAATCATATATATCTCATTTCTTTCATTTCTTTCATTACCAATATTAATTCACTAAAAAAAATACAAATAACAAATTTATATTATTCATAAATAATTAATACCCAATGAATTCACAATACATTTTCATTAGTTAGTTATAATTATTCTGGCTAACCGAATGGCTAATATATAATGGTAGTTATATAATAAGGGTGTATCTTAGTTTTATTAAAATCACAATTGGGTGAAAATAAATATAGTTAATAAATAAACATTATATAAAAAAAATCATCCAAAAAAACATTTGAGTGTTATAATAGAAACAAACCATCATACAATGAATTTTGAGGTGATATGCTTCAACATAAAACAATGTTGTTCAAAGTAAACATGGTGTAGACGCCGGAAAAGTCCGTTGCTCCCAAACGAAGCTCCGGATGCGGAAAGCGAAGTGATATTTGGAGTCAGAGGCACGTTCCGGAGGGCCCGGAGGACTTGCGGGAAATTTCAGAGGCCCGCGCGCAAAGGTGAGTCGTGGCGCGCAATCCTCCCGGGATGCGCGCAATGCGCTGGGCCGGCGCGCTATTTTTCGCGCCCGTGGCCTGCGCGGCTCCCTTGCGCGCCGGGTCCTGATTCCACGCCCGCGAAGGGAATTCCGCGCCCGAGACCGGATTCCGCGCCCGGGGTTGCCTATAAATATAAGGCGACCCCCGACGTTTTGAAGGTTGCCAGAATCTGAAGCGTCGCTCGTTCGCGCAATCCAACCCCTTCCGCGCGCAATGCCGATCTTCAGGTAACCTCCTTTCTTTCGCGCAATAGAGCCTTGGGGTTCGCCTTCGCGCGCAATCCCCTTGGCTCATTTCCTTTGAATAATCCTTAACCCGAAGGCCTTTGCGCGCAAAAGAAGCCTCTTGCGCGCAATTGCCCCCGGGTGCGCGCAATCCAGCCCGATTGCGCGCACCCCCCATTTTCAAAGTGGCCATTCGTTAGAGAATGAGCCGTTGCCCCCGCGAGCTATCCGAAGCCCGGTGCGCGCAATCTCAATCATCCGCGCGCAAAGGGCTGGCCCGATTGCGTGCCAGCCCGCCATTTTGCGCGCCGACCTGCTGCTTTGCGCGCAAAGCTCCTCTTTTGCGCGCAATCCGCCGGGGTCGCCCCCTTCGACCCCCTGAGGGTACCCGCCTGCGTGGCGCCCGATGATCTTCATCCTGGGTGCCCGCACCGTGCGTTGTCTTTCCGTGCGGCCCTCCAGGCTTGCGCGAAGTGACACGGACCCATCGGCGGCAACCAACGTCCATCATGACGTTAAACTGCACATACGTCCCGCATGACGCTAAACTGCATCCGTCCAACATGACGTTAAACTGCACCACGTCCAAGCTGCACGACGCTAAACTGCCTAGCCCCTATCGTCTGTGCTGCAAGACGTTAAACCGCCAAGCACCTTCGTCCTCAACACACGACGTTAAACTGTACTTCGTCCGGGAAGACGTTAAACCGTCCGCTTCGTCCTCAACACACGACGTTAAACTGTACTTCGTCCGGCAAGACGTTAAACCGTCCGCTTCGTCCTCAACACACGACGTTAAACTGTACTTCGTCTGGCAAGACGTTAAACCGTCCGCATCACCCGATCATGTGCCTCGCACGCAGGGTCCCCCCCCCGGTTTGGATGTGGCCCCCACCCGCTCGTCTCTGCAGGGATGTCGGGATTGCCCCTTTTTAGGGACGATTTAATGGGAGCGGCTTTTCCCCACGGGGGGTAGGGTATTACAAACCCCTAGTTTCTTGTGGGGGGCTGCACATGTGTATCTCCATTGCTCTCCCCCACTGCCAAAGCCAGTAGAGGGTGTGACTGGGATCGAGGTGTCTCCTACTTTCGGTCCAAGTCCCTTCCAACTGAGTTTTGCCGCATCCGGGCTGCCTCAAGTGCGTAAGTCCTGACAGAATGAACTACGTGGACTTTGATCCCTATCTTCTAAACAGGGTACGTAGGAAGCCTCCCTGAGGTTCAAGCCCACCACCTGGTCGTCCCGGTCGTATTCACGTCGGTTCGTCCATCAGTGGACCCCTCCAGGGTTCACGCTTGCGTCGATTCACCTATGAATCCGCCCCTGTGGGAGACTGCCCGTGTGTATCTCCACTGTGCCTCCCCACAGCCCCTTTTTCCATCTCTCCTTTTATCGTCCAGCATGACGTGAAACTGTGATCCACCTTGCCGTTCCATCCCCCTCTGTGTGAGGTGGTTCAGTTCAATCCTCCGCCCGGCGGCCTCGACCCCTTCGTGAGTCGGCTTGCCGACGTCCAGCATGACGTTAAACTGTATACCCGAACTACGTTGACTTTTATCCGTGCTAACGCGCGGTACGTAGGAAGCCCCTACGGGGTCCAAGCTCTTCACTCCATCGTCCATCCTGATCCTTACCCGGGCCGCCACATCCCGGTGGGTTCATGCCACTTCTCTCCACTCCACATCATTTGGGAAGCCGCCCATGCGCTGGCCCCAGCGTCGGAGGTTCCCCGCAAGGGGTTCTGTCATCTGATCCACTTTTCGTGTTGATCGGTCCAATGCCGTCCCCGCTGGACGTTAAACTCACGGCGTACCCCGTGTCAAACATGGGAAGCTGAGGAAAACCTCAGGTGACACAGTTCCTCGCACCCAGTGCGGGATGCCTCAGGTCATCATGCCTTCGAGAAGCCCTATTAGGGACGGAAGACAGACGTGTAGAGCCGCAGTGTTACGACACGCCCCCAGCACCCAGAGCCACCCGGCCTTCTCACCGCAGGTTGCTGCCCCGACCGGACTCCTTGGAGCGTCCGGGCGGAAGCAGCATAATTAACCGGTGTCCATGAAGATATGGCGCCGGGAACGAGATTCACGAACATTCTTAAATCTATGAGGGAGACCCGGATTAGGCGACGAGTTTCGAGGAGACGTCCAAAGAAGGAGGAGCCGACATCCCATCATCCCGGTTTCGATCAAGGAGCAGACGCCCCTGAATAAGGGACGGATGCCGCCCGCCTTTGGAAAGCGGGACTGCGGGACCACAAGCCGCGCGCCCATCCCCTCGGGTTGACGGGTGCACGCGTGAACGCGTCCTGGCGGAACAGCGTAACCCGACGCACATCCGCACCGAAACAGAAAAATGGTGAACCCGACGTGAATCTCTTCTCCTCGATACGAAGACCGATGGCTTTCAGAGGTGTTGGAAGACTGGCATGTTGCCCGGCCAAGCATTCAGTCTTACCCGCCAGGGGCTGGGGAAGGGACATCGGGAACTCCGTCTCACGACGTCGATGGCCTGGGTTCCCCCCCCACAGATGGCGGGTGTTGGGTACGCTTCGGTTAACACCGTCGAGCTGGTAAATCCCTTTTCGGTTCCTGACGTTGAAGAACACCAGGTGGACCTCCCTAGTGTCCCCGGTCGTCGCCACCGTCGGAAGAACCGCAGCAGCAGGAGTCGCCGGGGCACAGCCGTTGGTACCTCCAGCCAGGCCGTGCACGCCACTGAGACTAGGCAGCAGGCTCAAAACCGAGCACAACGTCCGCCGCCCCCCCATTCGGGGATGACGGCTTCGCCTCCGCCGCTGTTTGTGGTGTGGGACCAGGCAGAACCGCCTCAGCCGTGTCGCGACCAGCTCCGCCCTGCCACGAGTCCATCCCGGCCTCCTGACCCCAGTACGGTGACCATTTCCCGGACTGCAGCCAGTGAACAGCGAGATGCGCTAAGTACCAGTCGGCCGCCGATCCAACCGGCAAGGCCCGTCATGCCGCCAACCGCAGAGCAACCTCCTGCAACCAGGGGCTCGCGCTTGGCCAAAAAGTATGATGTCCTGAAGCACTTGGCTGACATCCCAGCAAGGCTCTACATCCTTGAGGCTCTGCGCATGTCATCTGAGATGCGCGAGGCACTCGCTGAAGCCCTGAAAATCCCCCTCCAGTTTGAGACAGAGGTTGCGGCTGCAGAGGCCTTTCACGCCGGAACGATCGAGGACGCCGAATGTCAGGCAGTTATCTCGTTCTCTGGTAAGGATGAAGACCCTCCTATACAGGGACATATTCGTCCGCTGTATGTCACTGGCCAGTTCAATGGCCTTGAAGTCCGGCGTTGTCTTGTCGACAAGGGGTCCGGGATTAACCTGATTCCAACTCGGACGCTCCGGAGATTGGGGTTGTCTGAGGATGACTTGATTCCCTCCGACCTCAGGATTCAGGGGTACGACCGCACCGAGCAAACCCCGGTCGGCAAGATACGTTTGAAGACCCAGTTCGGTGACTTGGTTGCCAACACCGAATTCATGGTAGTCTCTCAGGACACTGCGTACAATGCATTGATGGGCAGGCCATGGCTCCACCTTCACGCGGCGGTTCCCTCGTCATACCACCAATGCCTCAAATACTCCCTTAATGGTCGAGTAGGCGTGCTTCAAGGAGATGCCTCTCCTTTTGCCTCGTGTGAAGCCCGCTATCTGGACGCGGACTATTACAAGAGCAAGGATAAGCAGATCCTGGCAGGTGAGGTTGAGCCTGTCACTGTTGCAAGTGATCCCTGGGCAAGTCTGGATGATGCTTACGTCCTCCCGATTCACCGGTTGGACGTCGCCAGGGTCTCGACGGCCCGCGAGTCTCCTGATGAGATGACCGCGACCGCCCGTGCCAGCACCAGTGGCCCAGCAGGATCTGGTAGCCCCAATGCAGTTTCCAACGCAGTCTCTCCCGTGGACGATCCCTCCCCGAGTGGAGAGGATATGGAAGACGCACCCCCAGCCTTTGAGGAGGGCGTCCCCGCCACGGTCGATGAGTTAATACAGGTGAACCTTGGAACCGAGGCCGATCCAAGACCCACATTGGTCAGTGCCGCCATTCCCTCTGAGGAGCGGCAGCAGTACGTGGACTATCTCAGGCAGCACCGTGATGTGTTCGCTTGGGGCTATGACGAGATGCCGGGGCTAGATCCTCAGGTAGCCGTCCACCGCCTTGGTCTCCCGGCGAACCATCGCGGGTTCAAGCAGCCTCCCAGGAAGATGCACCCGTCCCACGGTGCCATGGTTGAGGCCGAAGTTGACAAGCTTATCAAAGCCAACTTCGTGAGGGAAGTTCAGTACCCCAAATGGCTGGCCAACATTGTGCCGGTCAGGAAGAAGAACGGGCAGATTAGAGTCTGCATCGACTTCCGCGATCTCAACCGTCACTGTCCGAAGGATGATTTTCCCCTTCCAGTGACAGAGCTGTTGATTGACGCCACGGCAGGGTTCCAAGCCCTCTCCTTCATGGATGGATACTCCGGATATAACCAAATTCGGATGGCCCCTGAGGATGAGGAGTTCACTGCCTTCAGGGCCCCCCAAGGTACCTTTTTCTACCGGGTCATGCCTTTCGGCCTGAAGAATGCAGGTGCCACCTATCAACGGGCGATGCACCACATATTCAAGCCAATCCTCGGCACACTGGTGGAATGCTACGTTGACGACTTGGTGGTCAAATCGCGCCAGCGTCAGGACCATCTCAAAGATCTTGAGAAAGTGTTTGGCTTCCTCCAGTCTCGTTGCCTGAAGATGAACCCGTTGAAGTGTGCCTTTGGGGTCACCTCCGGAAAGTTCCTTGGATTTGTGGTAAGATACCGGGGTATTGAGATCGACCCAGAGAAAATCAGGGCGATTAGCCAGATGCCTCCCCCAGGTACCGTCCGGGAACTGCAAGGGTTCCAAGGCCACTTAGCCTATATACGCCGATTCATCGCGAATCTGGCCGGCAAGTGTAAGCCCTTTTCTCGGCTCATGAAGAAAGGTTCCACCTATGTATGGGATAAAGAGTGTCAGACCGCTTTCGAGGAAATCAAGCAGTACCTGCTTCAACCTCCGGTTCTGATGCCGCCTGTATCCGGGAAGCCGCTGGTCCTCTATGTGACCGCCCTGGAACGGTCCCTGGGTGCCCTTCTCACCCAGAAGAACAACGAGGGGACGGAGAATAGCCTCTATTACCTCAGTCGCATGCTCCTCGATGCGGAAGTTAGGTATTCCCCCATCGAGAAGAGCTTCCTGGCGCTCCTATTTGCCGTACAGAAACTACGGCACTACTTGCAGCACCATGAGGTACAGTTGGTTTCTCGGGTAGACCCGTTGAAATATATCCTGAGCCAACCTATGTTGACTGGCCGTCTAGCGCGGTGGGCTGTGATTCACCAACAGTTTGACATCAGGTATGTGTCTCAGAAGGCCATTAAAGGGCAAGCATTGGCAGACTTTCTGGCAGCTCACCCGACCTCCGCGGATCAGCCGCTGGATCTAGGCTTTCCTGATGAGACCATTCTCTCGGTTGATCGAGCCGATCCATGCTGGCAGATGCACTTTGACGGTGCCTCCCGGAGCCCCACCGGTAGAAGACTCGATAATACTAAGCTCAACAGAGTGGGCTTGGGCATCGT
Organism: Viscum album; assembly: GCA_963277665.1. Classification (NCBI taxonomy): domain Eukaryota; kingdom Viridiplantae; phylum Streptophyta; class Magnoliopsida; order Santalales; family Viscaceae; genus Viscum; species Viscum album. The sequence continues at coordinate 963,240,787 of OY728163.1, read as the reverse complement.
CTTCATTACCCCGGAGCGAGCTGTGATGCCATACTCGTTCCTGTTGTCAGAGGGCTGTACCAACAATGAGGCGGAATACCATGCCCTCATCACCGGCCTCGAGTTGGCTCTCGAGATCGACGTGCCCCATCTGTGCATGAAAGGGGACTCCGAGCTGGTTGTTAAGCAGATCAACGGCGACTATGTTGTCAGGAAGCCGTAACTTGTGCCATTGCTGGAGTGCACCCTCCTTCTGATGGCTCGATTCCCTTCTCAGCCAGAAATTGTCCATATTCCCCGGTCGCAGAACGGTCGAGCAGATGCTTTGGCCAGCCTTGCTGCGTCACTTGCGGAGCCTGAACAGGACAACCTGATCGTCCGCGTGACGCACCGCAGGCTCATCGCTCCCGTTATCCCGGAAGAAGATCGCGGCCCGTTGGTAAGTAATCTCACCACGGTTGCCCCTATGCCCGGAGCCCCGAGTACCCCAGATATGACAGTCGAATCAGCCCCTGATTGGAGGGCTCCTTTGGTTGAGTACCTCCAACATGGCATTCTTCCATCGGATCGGGCCGAGCACGAGCGAGTTCGACGCCGCGCATCGCAGTTTGTCCTCCAGAGCAGTCCCGGCCTGGAGCAGATCCTCTACAAACGCGGGTTTGATGGTGTTCTCCTCCGTTGCCTTCAGGGAGTTGAGATCCCACGAGTCATGCAAGAGGTTCATGCTGGTTCATGTGGCGCCCACCAAACTGGACCGAAGCTGTCCCACCAGATTCGGAGGTTGGGATACTTCTGGCCCTCCATGATCCATGACTGCATCGAGTATGCCAGGAGGTGCCATGCGTGCCAGGTTCATGGGAACTTTGTGCATCGGCCGCCGGAACCTCTCCATACCACTAGGTATTCCTGGCCCTTTGCAGTCTGGGGTATGGACGTTGTGGGACCCTACCCGCCGGCGACAGCTCGCCAGTGCCGGTTCATTCTGACCGCCACAGACTTTTTCTCCAAATGGGCAGAGGCGATTCCGCTCAGAGAGGTCAAATCCTGTTCGATCGCTGACTTCGTGACCTCCAACATCATTCATCGATTTGGAGTGCCTCACGCTATCCTCACGGATAACGGAACCAATTTCCGGGCAGCCGAGTTGAAGAAGTTTTACGCCAAGTATAACATTCGCTCGAACCATACATCTCGCTATCACGCGCAGGCGAATGGACAGATCGAGGCGTTTAACAAAACCCTCTCTAACATTCTGCAAAAGATGGTTGGTCAGAACAAGAAGAGTTGGCCGGACAAGCTCCCCAACGCCCTCTGGGCTTATCGGACGACGACTCGCAATTCCACCCAGATGACCCCTTATTCCCTGGTGTATGGAGCTGAGGCCGTCCTGCCCATTGAGATCCAGTTTCCGTCCTTGCGCACTGCGGTCTACGACCAGCAAGCGCCGGACAGAGTTGCTGAAGCCCGTCTAGTCGAGTTGGAAGCACTGGACGAGAATAGACTTCGCGCTTTGCACAACTTGGAGAGGCATCAAAGAAGAATGGCTCGAGCTTTCAATAAGAAGTTTCGCCTCCGCTCCTTCCTGCAGGGTGATCTAGTGCTAGCCCTAAGAGCACCGATGATCCCCGGCAGGAAGCCGCCCATGTTGGAGCCCAAGTGGGAGGGACCTTTTGTTGTCCACAAGGTCTATCCCAATGGCGCGTACTCCCTAGCGACTATGGATGGAGAGCGTGTCACTCCTCCCACCAACGCTAGGTTCCTCAAGCAGTACATTGTCTGAGTGTGCCAACGTCCTGCACGACGTTAAACTGCATACGTCCGCGCGGCAAGACGTTAAACTGCCAAGCACCATTCGTCCATGCTACAAGACGTTAAACTGTTCAGCATACGTCCAGCATGACGTTAAACTGCACATTTGTCCAGCATGACGTTAAACTGCACATCTGTCCCGCATGACGCTAAACTGCATACGTCCTGCACGACGTTAAACTGCCTACGTCTAAGCTGCACGACGTTAAACTGCCTAGCATATCGTCCGCGCTGCAAGACGTTAAACTGCCGAGTGTTTCGTCCAACATGACGTTAAACTGTACTACGTCCGAGCTACAAGACGTTAAACTGTTCAGCATTTGTCCTGCATGACGTTAAACTGCCTCTCGAGAACTACGTGCGGCTTGATTCCCATCCTTATGGGATACGTAGGACCGCCTGAACCTTCATGTTTTAGGCCCAGCCCCATCCTTCGGGAATTTCCGTCCCATCTCGGGCCCTTGGCCCAGTTGCCCCCAGGTGTGCGGCGTATGGTGTGAGCGCGGGGCTATGCCCTCATTCACGTCGTTTTGCTCGTCACGTTGTACGCCCCCCCCCCCACGTTTGGGGATGCCTTCTGCTCCTCCCTTCCTTTTTTCTCTCTTTTCGTCCTGCATGACGCTAAACTGCACTTTAAGAACTACGTGCGGCTTGATTCCCATCCTTATGGGATACGTAGGACCGCCTGGACATTCATGTTTCAGGCCCAGCCCCATTTCCCGGGAATCTCTATCCCGCGTTGGGCCTCTGGCCCAAGTTCCCCTCCTTTTTGTGCGAGGCGTATCGCGTGAGCGGGGGATTATGTCCTCATTCGCGTTGGTCTACTGGCCGCGCCGTACGCCTCCCCCCGTGTGTGGGACCACCTCACACCCCTCATCGTCCTGCATGATGTTAAACTGCCTCTCAAGAACTATGTATGGCTTGATTCCCATCCTTATGGGATACGTAGGACCGCCTGGACGCTTGTGTTTCAGGTCCAGCCCCGTCTCTTGGTTGATCACGGGGATCTACCGTCTATTGGTTGCTCTCAGGGTGAGTCCTCCGACCCTTCCCGGTGATCTGTTAACATGTTTTGGGTACTTCGGTCTATGACTCTTAGTGTCAGATTCAATCCTGACAAGTCCTGTGTTGCTTGTCAGGCCTCGCGCTTCCTCTTGTTCGAGCCTTCACTCAAAGGGATCCTCGTTAGCGGTTTGGGTACGATGCCTCAGAGCTCTCCTACCGCTCCGGGTCGATTTACCGGCGGGTCTTGGGCCGCAAATCGATATGAATCTTTCGATTGAGCGGTCGATGCTCGTTTGCTTGCCCCGTCTTAGGCTGACGCGATCGGATGTTGTGTTGCGAATATGGTCAGCAAGGTCCTTGATCGCCATGTCGGCTCTTTCAGGCTCTGAACATTGGTTGCGCAGTCCTCATCACACTCCGCCTTTGTGCGTTGTAGTGGAATCTCGACACTCTCTTCATACTGACCTCCAGTACACCTCTACACGTTAGGCAGACCAACCAGGGTAATGATGTCGTTCGAGGCTCCCATGATCTGAGCACCAAGGATATATGCGGATGTCCTCCCTAAGGGCCATGCGTAGCTGGACCCTCGTCCCCATAAGGAGGAAGGAGTCGCCCGAACAATCGCGTTCTGGGCCCAGTATATCTGGAGGCTAGCATCTCTGCCCCTCGGGTGATAGACATACGCAGGCCCCTATCCCAAGACTCTTCTCTTGGAATCGTGCGTGACCGCAGGGCTGGGTATGTTCCCACCTCTGCCGTGTCCGCCGTACCGCAATAAGCGGGTTCCTCCATGGTCCGAACCACACGACCTTAAACTGTGTTGTCTGGTCCTACCACACGACCGTAAACTGTGATCGTCTTGGCCGCCCGACGAGAAACGGCACTGCATCGTGATGTCCTCCTCAGGGGACACTCATGTTGGGCGCTGGTTAATAACCACGCCATTCATAAATGCCTTCCGTGGCTTGATTATTGTGGCGACGCCAGAGATTTCTCAATCACAGGCATGTCGCCGCACAAAGAAAAACCATTCATCTTTAAGGACAAACAAGAAATATCAAATGCTGCTCCTTCTGTGTGCGAGGGTCAGACCCGCACTCTTCCCCGCGCTGGTGCCCGATTGTGTTGCGCCGCGCTTCAAGAACTACGTGTGGCTTGATTCCCATCCTTATGGGATACGTAGGAATGCCCAGATGTTTGAAACTTCGGGTCCAGCCCCCCACCTCTTAGAGAATCCCCCTTCTCTGGGGAATCCGCCGCCTTCAGGTCACCCTCAAGGCGTGTTCCCCGACCCCTTGCAGTGGTCCACCGGTGTCAAGAGTACTCTGGTTTATTTCCAGGAGGGTCAGGATCCGCTTGGTCAGGTTTCCTCCACTTTTCAGGCTTCGTGCTCCCTTTCATTCGGACCCATCATCCACGCCCTGGGTGGAGCCCCCGTGAACGGTTCGGACACAATGCCTCAGTGCTCTCCCACCGACTCGGGCAGGTACCCCCAATGGCCTCGGGCAGCAAATCGATACAAATCCTGCGATTGAGCGGTCGATGCTCGTTTGCTGCCTCATTCCACCAACGGTTAGTGCGATATTGATGCTGCTTTTCCGCCACGGTCGGCAGTACTCCCATATCGTTACTCCGGTGCCCCCAGTCCTTGAGTGAATGGCCGCATGATTCACATTTTCCACCTCCCATCTTGACCAGGCGAAACCTCGATACTCTTGACACTATCCCTCAGTGCATCTTCGCATACCCAGGGGATATGACCACGATGTGACGTACTTTGAGGTCCATATGGTCCGAGCTCTAAAGACCTTAAACTAAGATCTCTCCTTATGGTCCGAGCTCTAAGACCTTAAACTAAGATCTCTTCTTATGGTCCGAGCTCTAAGACCTTAAACTAAGATCTCTCCTTATGGTCCGAGCTCTAAGACCTTAAACTAAGATCTCTTCTTATGGTCCGAGCTCTAAGACCTTAAACTAAGATCTCTTCTTATGGTCCGAGCTCTAAGACCTTAAACTAAGATCTCTTCCTATGGTCCGAGCTCTAAAGACCTTAAACTAAGATCTCCCCTTATGGTCCGAGCTCTAAGACCTTAAACTAAGATCTCCCCTTATGGTTCGAGCTCTAAAGACCTTAAACTAAGATCTTTCCTTATGGTCCGAGCTCTAAGACCTTAAACTAAGATCTCCCCTAAACGGGATTCTACGTCCTGCATGACGTTAAACTGCACTCTCAAGAACTACGTATGGCTTGATCTCCAGCCTGATGGAGTACGTAGGAACGCCCGGGAATCTCAACTCGGGTCCAGCCTCAGGGATCATTAAGTCCCGCCCCTCCTCATCGCCGGCCGTCTGGCATGGCTTCTGGTAGAGTGGTGCAGTTGTGATATTCTCCCCGATTCAGCTCGGGATGCCCCATTTCAATGATGGGAAGTGACGGTTTCCTTGTCAAAGAGGTGCTGTCTGAGAATTGGGGTGATTCACGGCCAGATTAGTGCATCCGCCTAATACGCTTTCCCCACGGTGGCGCAATTCTGAGAGCGTTGGATTCTGTCCGAACAATCGTCACTTCGCCCCACGCTTCTCATGCCCTGTTGATCTGGATTTCCACCCTTGTGTCTGAAGGAACCCCAAAGCGGTATACATGATGACATGTGGTCCGCCTCCTGCAATATGAATGATGACCTTCGGTCCGTCTATTGCAGTTGTTATGGTCGATCCACTGTCCGCCTACCGTCTTGGGGATTTCCTGGAAGGCCGACCGTTGTGGATGTCTGGATTCGGGACACGCGATTCACCCTTTCTCATTTCCCTATGTTCAGATAAAATCTCAACGCCCCTAGCATTGTCCCGCTCGTGTGTTGGAACAAGTTGGGGGGATGATACATTGATTAGGTCTGAGGTCTCCTTTCCTAGGAATGACCTCCCTCTTTTCTCCAGCAATCCAGGCCCAACTATGGATGCCTGATGCTTGGTTAACGCTCCCGCAAGACAACGAATTGTGGTTGAGCATGTTAAGCCAAAAGATGCAGATAAAAATATTGATTCATACAAATGGATCAAAGTAGCGGAAGCAAATCTTTTGGGAACGGCAAAACAAAGCCCTTAGGGATTAGCGTGCTGAATGAGTCTTTCTAATGCCGCTACCCTTTGGCTGGTGGCCTCCAGAGCTGCTTCTCGCTCTCTGCGTGCCCTCTCTTCGTCGGCGGTCACAGCACGCAGTTCGTCGATTCTGGCCTGTGCACGCTCCCGCTCGACCTGAATTGTGACCATCTATTAGCCCGCCTCCGTCAGCTGTACCTGGGCGTCAACCAGCTAGGCTTCTAGTTGCTCCACAAGCTCGGTACACGTTGCGACGAAGGCCTCCTTCTCTGCCGCCTGCCCTTCGAGGCGCCGGACTTCCTGCTCCGCCGCGAGGAGCGCCCGCGTGCTCTCCGACATGTCCCGACTTTGTGTGACATCGGCATGCCGGCAGCTCTCGCGCATCTTTTCGGCCATGAAATCATGGACCATCAGATTGAGGCGTTGAGCATCAGCTCCCCCGGCACACAGGAAGCGCAGCCAGGTTTGAAGTGATCCCATGCGCCCCAGCCACTCCGATGGGTCTCGCTTGAGGAAGCGCTGGATGCACTTCCACCCCCTACGGCGCGTTATCCGGCTCTCCTCGACCGCCTCCGCGTTCGAGTCGTCCATCTCCTCGGGGTCGGCAGGCCGGTAGGCAGGGAAGGCAGCCAGCAGGTCTGCTGCAGGGTCCGCCCCTGGGAGGTCCTCATGAGGGATAGGTTCCCCAACATCTGGGCGACCTTCTTCTCTCTCCCCAGCGGCGCTGACACCCTCGTCAGCCCCCGACCTCTCTCCGATGTCAGCACCGCCGGCGTCCGCAGCCCCCTGATCAGCAGTTGGTGGGGCCGGCTCGGTTTGGGAAGTCTGTTCCGGAGCAAGCGGCATGTCCACCACTGGTCCACTCGTAGATGGCCCGGGTTCGGCAACCCGACGAGCCTCCAATGTTGAGATCACTGCGCGGGGTATGCCATGGTTAGTCACGGATCGTCAACGGCAGGCACCAGCAGTAAAGCAAGGAGACTTACGGGAGGTCAGAGCGTCATCTTCCGCTATCCCGGCCGCCGCAGGAACAGTTGCAGCAGGGGGCCCTTCCGCGCCTGTCAATTCGATAATGGGTGCCTGCCCCCCGCCTTGTCCTGCTGGCGCCCCTCCTACTCCCGCTGAGGACGCCTGACCAACATCCGTGCGCTCCTGAGAAAGATGGAGAAATGGGTTAGAGGCTGTATAAGAGAATGGATGAAGCAGATTGAGTAAGGATAGAAGCGGACCTCGAGGAGCTCAGTGACATCAACATTGTCAGAGCCGGCCACCTCGCCGCTCTCCCGTGGACTCCCCTGATGGGATCTTCCCTCGGAGCCTTCATCCTCCCCCATCTCCTCCTCTTCCTCGGAGTCGTTGCTACTGTCGTCTTCTTCCGGCGGCATCTGTTCTGGAGCGGGCTCTAGACCGAGCATCACCTTCACCAGAAGGGATGGCTCCACACGCTGACCATGTTGGCGCGCGTAATCGTCCATGGCCGTCAGATACGCATACTGCCAGTTGAAGTCCACCCTTTCGGCAATATGGAGGCGCCCGACCTCTGGCAGATGGATTCCTTCTCTGAGAATCTTTCGCCAGATGGCGTCGGTCCCCAGTGACTGCCGCAGGGTCATCCAGGCCGACCACAGCGCCGGGAAGACTGCATCGTGGGAGGGTTCGAGCAGACGTCTCACCTGCTTCCCGGGCCGCTCTTCGACCACCGCACGTGCCCCCTCTCTGGGCGCTGAGGTCGTGGCGGCAGCTCGCGATGTGCCCGCCGCCGAAGTCCCTGCCCGCGCCGGCTCCGCTGCTTGGCGCGCCTCCGTTCTCCCCCGTGTGGCGGCGCCTCGCCTCCTTCCTTGACGCTCGGTCTCCGCACGGGTAACCTCGAGCCGCTGAACTGGCTACCGTAGAAGCCCCTCGGGGTACGCGATGGCCCAGTGTTCGGCGTACTCGGTTGCCAAGCCTGCGTCAACTCCGGTAGGAGGGAGAGTGATGACGTCGCCAGAGCCGAAAGCGGCAAACATCAGCCACATCTGGCGAAGGATGCAAGGGTTCGTCTCCTCCCGGACAGCAGTGAATACCCTCTTCGGCATCCGTTGAAGGCACCCGAACTGCCTGGCGAACCGGGTTGGCACGTAAGGCTCGCAGATCACCTTCCCGTCGATCCGAGCCACGAGCACCCCGCCCCGCGTGTTCAGGAAGTATTCATGCTGCTCCAGCGGACCCTGCCCGTTGTCGATCATCTGGCCGACGGGAGTGGGGAACGGACTGAAGTTGAAATTTGCATGATTTCCAATCCGAATCCTCACGCCCTCCTCACTTAGGGTCATCGGAGCGACCCCCGCGATGTTCAGCAGGGAGGGTCGCAGGCCGTTGCCCGGAGGAATGATGGCGTTCGGAAATGTGTACCCACCATGGTGAGCAGCCACCCAGCCGTGGAAGAACTGAAAGGGCCCACAGATCCTTCGTGGCGACCCCCCTCGTGAGATGCGTCCCAGGATGGCATACAGCCTCGCCAGCACAGGGACCCCGAGGTTGTATCTTTTGTTGGCGGCCATAGCGCCCGCCACCGCCAGTGTCGCCGGGCGAACGCCCATTCTCGCGTCCCGCACTGGCAGGAGCCACCCACTCAGAAAGGCGGCCAGGAACGCCGCATACCGTACATTTGGGTCCCGGGCCTCGATGACGCGGTACCCCCACGAGCGGTAGTCGCCCGTCTCCAGGACCCGCCAGTACGACCCGTTCCGGCTCCTCTGAGCTGCGGTCGGGCACCGCTTCCCCCTGCCTGGCATCTTGACCGCTGGGTCATGCTCCAAGAACTGGCCGAACTACTCCTTGTAGGCTATGTCCTTCTGGAAGTCCTTGACCCCGAGCCGCTCTGTAGCCAGGTCCAGCAGATGCCACGTCAGGATGGGAGTCCGTGACCTGTCACCCCAGGTGTTCCTCGGAGGCAGGAACTCATCATACTGGTAGCCCTCCAGCGGGATACCTCCGATGCAGTGGATGTCCCAGAGACCGATGCCGACCTCCCCATGGTGAAGATGGAAGGTGTTGGTATCCGAGGACCAGCGGGTGAACAGCTCCGGCCCGAGCTCGGACTGCTGGTAGAAGTGGAACTGCGACGTCCACACCGCCTCAAATAGGCCGATGTACCGCAGCTCCTCTGCGAAGTGATCGCAAGTGTGGCGTACCCAGAACGCCCAGGCCCACTCACTGGTAAAATTTCCTCCAGACCGCAAGTCCCAGTCCTTCAGCCAGCCCTTGGTGTCGTCAGTGACACTCTGGCGATATGTGCTCGAGTAGAGGGCTGGAGAATTCTCCGCAGTAGGCTCACCCCCGTCAATGGTTCGCGTCCTCGGGTTCAGGACATAGACGTCCAAGTGCCTGGTCTCCCTGGCAGGATGCCCATTGTTGGTGATGTTATAGCGTGGAAGCTCGTCCTCCCGAGTCACCCAGGTCCGTGGCGCATCAACCTCGAACCCTGGCACCGGAACCTCATCTAGGATGCCGAAGTTCCAGAGCGGCAGGTTGTCCGACAGTGGATATGTCTTCTGGGCCGGCGTCAGCAAGTCGAACAGGGATTGATTGTTGGAAACAATCTCCTTGGCTCCGTAAACCTCCTCGTTCGTCGCCATCTCAGCTCTGCGAGTGGCGGCATCCCCCTCATTTCCTTGATGCGCGGCCATCTCAGAAGTTTCGGGAGTCGTGCGGGTTAAGGGATGAAGCGTGCGGGATCGGACGAGGCTGGTAGAGAAGTTTGAAGGTTGGCGCGTAATCCAAGTGGACGGCGCACAATTGGGAAGAATGTCGCGCAAAGTTCCGGGTTTTCGCGCAAAGACAGGCGAATTCCGGATGGTTTTGCGCGCCGATCGGGCGAATTTCGCGACCGGAAAAGGCAATTTCGCGCACGAGAGCGTTGAAGCTTATCGCGCGGGAGGCCGGTGTACGGAACGCGGGACCCTGGACCCCTATTTATAGACGAGGCCGGGATTCCGCGCCGCGCGGAATGCTCGATTGCGCGACCGCGGCGGCGAATTGCGCGCCCGGCGCCCCTTTTTGCGCGCCTAAGTCCCGCGCAGCCCAGGACTTCGGCATTCCGGCGTCTCCCTCGGAACCCGATCGTTGCGACCTCTCGCTGATCAGATTCCGAGGGGGGGCTTTTGTAGACGCCGGAAAAGTCCGTTGCTCCCAAACGAAGCTCCGGATGCGGAAAGCGAAGTGATATTTGGAGTCAGAGGCACGTTCCGGAGGGCCCGGAGGACTTGCACGGAATTTCAGAGGCCCGCGCGCAAAGGTGAGTCGCGGCGCGCATTCCTCCCGGGATACGCGCAATGCGCTGGGCCGGCGTGCTATTTTTCGCGCCCGTGGCCTGCGCGGCTCCCTTGCGCGCCGGGTCCTGATTCCGCGCCCGCGAAGGGAATTCCGCGCCCGAGACCGGATTCCGCGCCCGGGGTTGCCTATAAATATAAGGCGACCCCCGACGTTTTGAAGGTTGCCAGAATCCGAAGCGTCGCTCGTTCGCGCAATCCAACCCCTTCCGCGCGCAATGCCGATCTTCAGGTAACCTCCTTTCTTTCGCGCAATAGAGCCTTGGGGTTCGCCTTCGCGCGCAATCCCCTTGGCTCATTTCCTTTGAATAATCCTTAACCCGAAGGCCTTTGCGCGCAAAAGAAGCCTCTTGCGCGCAATTGCCCCCGGGTGCGCGCAATCCAGCCCGATTGCGCACACCCCCCATTTTCAAAGTGGCCATTCGTTAGAGAATGAGCCGTTGCCCCCGCGAGCTGTCCTAAGCCCGGTGCGCGCAATCTCAATCATCCGCGCGCAAAGGGCTGGCCCGATTGCGCGCCAGCCCGCCATTTTGCGCGCCGACCTGCTGTTTTGCGCGCAAAGCTCCTCTTTTGCGCGCAATCCGCCGGGGTCGCCCCCTTTGACCCCCTGAGGGTACCCGCCTGCGTGGCGCCCGATGATCTTTATCCTGGGTGCCCGCACCGTGCGTTGTCTTTCCGTGCGGCCCTCCAGGCTTGCGCGAAGTGACACGGACCCATCGGCGGCAACCAACGTCCAGCATGACGTTAAACTGCACATACGTCCCGCATGACGCTAAACTGCATCCGTCCAACATGACGTTAAACTGCACCACGTCCAAGCTGCACGACGCTAAACTGCCTAGCCCCTATCGTCCGTGCTGCAAGACGTTAAACCGCCAAGAACCTTCGTCCTCAACACACGACGTTAAACTGTACTTCGTCCGGCAAGACGTTAAACCATCCGCTTCGTCCTCAACACACGACGTTAAACTGTACTTCTTCCGGCAAGACGTTAAACCGTCCGCTTCGTCCTCAACACACGACGTTAAACTGTACTTCGTCCGGCAAGATGTTAAACCGTCTGCATCACCCGATCCCGTGCCTCGCACGCAGGGTCCCCCCCCGGTTTGGATGTGGCCCCCACCCGCTCATCTCTGCAGGGATGTCGGGATTGCCCCTTTTTAGGGACGATTTAATGGGAGCGGCTTTTCCCCACGGGGGGTAGGGTATTACAAACCCCTAGTTTCTTGTGGGGGGCTGCACATGTGTATCTCCATTGCACTCCCCCACTGCCAAAGCCAGTAGAGGGTGTGACTGGGATCGAGGTGTCTCCTACATTCGGTCCAAGTCCCTTCCAACTGAGTTTTGCCACATCCGGGCTGCCTCAAGTGCGTAAGTCCTGACAGAATGAACTACGTGGACTTTGATCCCTGTCTTCTAAACAGGGTACGTAGGAAGCCTCCCTGAGGTTCAAGCCCACCACCTAGTCGTCCCGGTCGTATTCACGTCGGTTCGTCCATTAGTGGACCCCTCCAGGGTTCACGCTTGCGTCGATTCACCTATGAATCCGCCCCTGTGGGAGACTGCCCGTGTGTATCTCCACTGTGCCTCCCCACAGCCCCTTTTTCCATCTCTCCTTTTATCATCCAGCATGATGTGAAACTGTGATCCACCCGGCCGTTCCATCCCCCTCTGTGCGAGGTGGTTCGGTTCAATCCTCCGCCCGGCGGCCTCGACCCCTTCGTGAGTCGGCTTGCCGACGTCCAGCATGACGTTAAACTGTATACCCGAACTACGTTGACTTTGATCCGTGCTAACGCGCGGTACGTAGGAAGCCCCTACGGGGTCCAAGCTCTTCACTCCATCGTCCATCCTGATCCTTACCCGGGCCGCCACATCCCGGTGGGGTCATGCCACTTCTCTCCACTCCACATCATTTGGGAAGCCGCCCATGCGCTGGCCCCAGCGTCGGAGGTTCCCCGCAAGGGGTTCTGTCATCTGATCCACTTTTCATGTTGATCGGTCCGATGCCGTCCCCGCTGGACGTTAAACTCGCGGCGTACCCCGTGTCAAACATGGGAAGCTGAGGAAAACCTCAGGTGACACAGTTCCCCGCACCCAGTGCAGGATGCCTCAGGTCATCATGCCTTCGAGAAGCCCTATTAGGGACGGAAGACATACGTGCAGAGCCGCAGTGTTACGACACGCCCCCAGCACCCAGAGCCACCCGGCCTTCTCACCGCAGGTTGCTGCCCCGACCGGACTCCTTGGAGCGTCCGGGCGGAAGCAGCATAATTAACCGGTGTCCATGAAGATATGGCGCCGGGAACGAGATTCACGAACATTCTTAAATCTATGAGGGAGACCCGGATTAGGCGACGAGTTCCGAGGAGACGTCCAAGGAAGGAGGAGCCGACATCCCATCATCCCGGTTTCGATCAAGGAGCAGACGCCCCTGAATAAGGGACGGATGCCGCCCGCCTTTGGAAAGCGGGACTGCGGGACCACAAGCCGCGCGCCCATCCCCTCGGGTTGACGGGTGCACGTGCGAACGCGTCCTGGCGGAACAGCGTAACCCGACGCACATCCGCACCGAAACACATGGTCAATTATACACAGCAATGAAAATAATGGGATGGATAATATAGATGCTGAAAACCCCTTCTCTCAATTCTAAAATGCATGATATTTTTCCTCCAACAATCCTAATAATAACTACTCCACTGCACAGACAATATTATAACCAAAGATAAAAAAATTATCCTTTGATACAATCAAATCATAGATTCGAAAATATATTTAATATTCTATTTTGCAATTATTTTTTTCAACTATAATAGAAATTACAATAGAACCTTGGTTTGAGGTGTGTAGCCTTTGTTTATACCATTTTATGTTTTTAATGTTCTTGGGATGAGTTTGGGTGAGGGTCTGAGAGTTTGAAATGGTTTGAATAAGTTAGGATGATTATATAAGGGTGCATGGTTTGAGCATGGTTAGGGGAAACCATTTGTGGTCTCCAAAAAACTGTCTAGTGGGAGACCATAGGCTTTGCACATCCTATGCAAGGTTTTGTAAATAATGCACGGAAACCGCATGGATACCTTCTCTCATGGTAGTGGTGTGCACACAGTTAGAGCACGATTTTCCAAACTATGCAACCACAAAATGTTAGGGTTTTTTAATCCAGGCACATTCAGGATAAACATATTTCAGACCAAATCCTCTCCCACTCGAGCCTCACTTGGTATTTTTTGTTCTCATGGATTTTAGGGGCTCTCCCACTCTTTTTGGAAGCGATTCAATGGGGTTTCATGGTAATTTGAAGGTGGTTTCTCTTGGTTAAGTCTACACTATTTCTTCCTTTACAATTTTTCTCTAGATCAACTCTTTTCCCTTTAATGGTTTTCTATATCTACATCTGTTCTACGTAGATCTATGATTTATGTTTTCTTTAGTGTTGATTTTATGGCTTTTCGATGATATAGAAGGGGATATAAAGAAGTTGCAGTGGAGCGTTTTCCAGGATTGTGGGTGTGGTTGATTGTGGATCGATTTCACTAGATCCCTAAATCTAGGTGGCTTCTATCTCAACTCCAATTGATTAAAACTTGTGGTTTTGGTACAATGAATTTGTTTTTATTCAAATTAATTAGGGTTTTGATTTGTGAAATTGGTCGGAAATCCCATTGGAGAGTTTTTGTGACATTTTGGGAAAAGGGGTATCACAGTTGAATATTTTGATTGTTAAATATTTAAAATGTAAATTTTAATATTTGTTTCTTGGATTGGGTAGAGGAAATGGATTATGAAAATGGTTTTCAATAAAGACGTTATTTTATTAAATTGGTTTTTTTTTATGTAAAATGAATAATTAGTGATTTCAATAAATGGGTGATTTATTTAAGTGAATTGACATGTGATGGATATGGGAAAATCACATATTATTGGGGATTTGGTATGTTATCATTGGTTGTGGCTTGTTGAAATATTATGTTGAAGTGAACGTGAAGTGCCACTGTAATAAAGGGATGGACTGTGGACCGAAGGGACACCATCAAAGGATATGTGGGCATGAAGTACCACTTGATGGAAATGGGTGAAAAGATTAGACAGAAGCTCCACCATTTTTTCGGTCTTGTTGTGCATTTTTTTTTTCATAATGAGAATTTAGTTTCTAATGTGAAATGGTGGTATGGATTATGTCATTGTTGTGGCATTCATTTTTTTACATGGCTTGGTAAGGGTGTGTTGGCTTATGGTAATGGTTTCACTATTATATTTCTTATATAAACATTTTATATAAATGCGCTAATGGTATTACCCTAGTGGCATGTGTGGGGAATTCATTTGGGGAAAACAAAATGAGTATTAGTACTTACCAACTTCGTTGGAACATTGGTTCTTCTACTGATGTCGTATTCCAGGACACAAGTAAAGGTAAAGAATCTCATTTCGAGTGGCTCATATTTATGATTGGGAGATGTGGTGGTGCTTGGAGCATGGATCTTGGTGTGGAGTTTGGGATTATGTATTAGTATATTTTTGGTCTCTTGTTTTTTCATCTACAAGGTACTCTGATATTGTGTTTCGTTGTATTTGTTTTCGGATTATAATATGGAACAACTTGGTTGTCTTTTTGGTAATACATGTTTGAATATATTATCTACATACATCATATAGTTTATTGTTCATGGATGTTTTGGTTGGTTTTGTCTTAATGGAAAATCATTCCCCAATTTATTCTAGAAGCCATCAACATTTATTACTATCCTTTGGAACCTTGGGAACGTCTATTAAGGAATAGTAGCATTCCTTTACCCTCTCAAACCAATGTGATGTGGAGGGATGTTAAAGTTGATATAAGTTCGTTTGGTACATAGATTTCAATTGATATTGGTTGTTCGATCATTGTTGTTGATCATTTGTCTTTGTGATATAATTTTTTCTCGGTCTATTACTTGAGATAGGATGGTATCAAGGCGTAGGATTGTCCGAACATGAAATGTATATCATAAAAGGATGTAGCTAACCACTTAAGTTGAACTTCACGATACTAGGGAGTTGACTAAATAAGTGTTTGTAAACACTTATAGGCGTTGGATATCTCATTGTCGTGGGTTTAGCTAATGTGATTAGCATGACATTCATAAAGAAATGGCATCCCATGAGGATGTATATTTCATTGGGGGATAATGATCTATGGTGTGATATGAATGTGTGGATTTTAAAAATCTGAATTCGGTTTCAAAACAAAAGGATTTGAAACATGGAAATCTCGTGATATTTTGAAAATGGGTTTATTTTCAGAACATTGTGGATTTTTCTTTCAAAATAGTGCAACATGGGAAATTTGATCTTTTGGAAAGCCTGGTTGTGATAGTTGTAGTGTAACTGTACTGTAATATGTGAATCATGTGTTACTAGAATATAATGACTTGTGGTTGTTTTTGTATTAATAGAAATTCAATGTGTAGGCGTTGTGGAGTCCAACTAAAGGAGGTTGCTGAAAATGTGGATGCACCTGAGCCCTAGGTGAACTAGTAGATAGTACATAGTATTGTGAAAGCATTCCATGTAGTAGAAAGTAGGAATAAAGTGGATAAACAAAAGAATTTAGTTTATGTGGTTCGGATTCAAAGGTTGAATCCACCCTTGTTTAGGGGTGATCCTGAGACAGAAATGGATGAAGCATGGATGAAAAGAATGAATATGTTATTTGATTATTTGAGAACACTTGATGAGTTAAAAGTGAATTTAGCCCCATACATGTTAGAAGATCATTCCTTTCTTTCGTGGGAGCTGGTGGTCGAAGCTGGTACAGACCAAACTGTGATAGGGGAGGGGTTTGAGGAATTATTTAATAAAAAAATCTATCCTCATACATTCATAATTCAATATACAACAGATTTATTTATATTGGAGTAGGGGTACATGGTAGTGACAGAATATGCAGCTATGTTTCTGAACATAGAGTTGATTGCACCTGAGGGGTGGGTAGTACATCATTGAAGGAATATAATTTTTATGATGGGTTGAACCAGGAAACTCGTTCTAAGATAGCAGTGCTATGTATATATGATTACACTAAAATGGTAAATAGAGGTACGGTTCCTAAGCATGATCATGTGGGGGATACAGGCGGGGGAATTATGTTATTACCCATGGGAAATAGTGGGAACCCCAACACTGAGTTCAAGCAAAATAGGGAGACATATTTCCATGGGGGGAGTACAACTCAAAATCTGACAGCAGGATCCATGAATCTTCTTCTAAAGCCTTGGTGAAAGATGGTATGTTTTCAAAGTGGTTCTATGTGCTATATCAAGAGTGATTTTATTGTAGAAACTTCTATCATGTCATAATTGTATGCAGATGGGGAATCTAAATAATTATATTCAGAATGCTCTGAGGTCATGTGTCTGAGACACTCCTCAAGGATCTGATGGGTCTTATGCCTCGACGGTACAGGGCAGCAGCATACCTCTCTCTATTAGTGTAAAGTGGGTCCTGGTGATTCTTGGAATTCCATGCCTTAGAAGGGTAATAATGAGCCGAGTGTGACAAGTAAGTAGTTTTTTCGAGCTGAGTAGGCAGTGATGTATGATCAGTCGATACAATCCATTGTTCGAGGTATGGTTCTTTTAAATTCAACATTTATCCATGTTTTTTTTGTTATGGGCGCATCGTATTCTTTTCTTGCTTCCAGAGTCGCAGATTTTTTGGTTTATTTTTGTGATGATGGATGGTGTTAAACATATCTTTAGAGGGGAGAAGAGTGAAATGCAACGTGAAACAGATTTGATGGCACCGATACTTGGAACGATATCATATCAGTTAGAGGCATGGTCATTTGAATTAGTGGAAGGCATAGAAAATAGTGTTCTCCTATATTTCTTGGATTCATTTATGGATGTATTTCCTGAAGAATTATCATTTTTTCCACTCCTGAGAGAATTTTATTTTACTGTTGAACTACTTCTAAGGACTAGTCCTATCTCACTTCCGTCTTACCGAATGGCACCCATAGAATTGAGGGATTTAAAGGGGCAGTTGAAGAGTTACAAAACAAAGGTTTCATTCATCCCAGAACATATTTGTGGGTAGTGCCAGTTTTTTTGTTAAAAATACGGATGGAACCTTGCAGCCTTGTGTTGATTATTGTAGACATAATCGAGTTATGATAAAGAACTGATATCCACTTCAACATATTGATTATTTTTTTGACTAATTGAGGGGATCCCTGTGGTTCTCCAAGATTGATTTGATGTTAGGGTATCACTAATTGTGGGTGAGAATGGAGGATATTCTGAAAATAACATTGATAAGTTGACATGACCATTACGATTATGTGGTTATGCCTTTTGTTCTAAAAAATGCACCAGTGGAGGTAATATAATTTCTTAATTGAATATTTCATAGATATCTAGATAATTTTGTGGGGTTATTTGTTGATGGTATACTAGTGTATTTGAGGACAAGGGTGGATCATGAGCCACACATGGAGATAGTGTTGGGGATCCTGAGGGATCATTGGTTGTATGAGAAATTCTCAAAGTGTAAATTTTTGATACATGAGGTTTGTTTCCTTGGCCTTGTTATTTCTATGAAGGGTGTTTCAGTTGATCCAGAATAGATAGAGGTTGTTATCTCAGGGAAACCACCAAAGAAAATTTTCGGGTTACAATGTTTCCTTGGTCTAGCTGGGTATTATCGACATTGTTTTCATGATTTTTCACGATTGGATTAACCAATTATAGCTTTGACAATAAATAATATCCCATTTAAATGGGATTAGTAGAGTCCAAAACGTTTTGAAGAGTTAAAGGGTCACCTTACATCATCACCAATCTTGGTTTTTCTAGAACCAGAGAAAGGGTACGTTCTGTATTATAACACATTGGGAACATATATGGGGTGTGTTCTCATGTAGGGGAGTCATGTGGCTGTATATGGATCGCGATAGTTGAGGTTACATGAGAAGAACTACCCAAAACATGATTTGGAGTTGGCTTTAGTGGTCCACGCTTTAAAAATGTGTCATCATTATCTCTTTGGTGAAAAATTTAAAGTGTTTACCAATCACTAGAGCTTAAATAATATCTTCCCAAAATGATATTTGAACATGTAGAAAATGAAATGGATGTAATATATCTACATGTATGATTTTGACATAATTTTTACACCGGGTAAAAGAAATTTGGTGTTTGATGCATTATGTAGGAAATCATTTGGTCATGTGGTGAAATAGGTATCAGATCAGTGGTAGTTAATGTCAGTCATAGCTGACATATGATTGGAATGTGGGGACCAGGGTGACAAAGCATTATTCTTTCTAGTTTTTTTGCTTCCTGACTTGACCAATTTTCATAAAGTTTCACATGGAATAGATTTTGAATGTATGATGATGTGGTCAAAACTCAATGGTTGGGAGACCATTGAGATCTAGAAACTGAATGAGAATAAAGTCCTATATTATTTGAAATGTATGGTGGTACCCGTGGATTTTCAATAGGAAATTTTAAGGGATTATCATCATTATAGGTGGGATGAACATCCCGGAATTCCAAAAATGTATAAGTCATTGAAGGCGCAGTTTTGGTGGGCTGATATGAAAAGGGATATGGTCAGGTTTGTCTTGAGATTCTTGACTTTTCAGCATTTCAAGGGAGAGAATCAGCTTCTAGAAGGCATGTTACAGTCTTTACCTATCCCAATATTGAAATGGGAGCATATAGAATTTGATTTTGTGACGGGTCTCCCATGAACGGTATAGATGCACAATCTAATTTGGGAGATTATAGATCAGCTCACTAAGTAGGCCCATTTTATTCCGATTCATGAATCTCATATAGTGGAGGATTTGTCCAAAATCTATATCTGAGAGGTGGTAAAGAGGCCTGGTGTTATATTTTTGATTGTTTTAGATTAGGTTCTGAGGTTCAAATATTGTTTTTGGAAATTATTTCTACTAGACTTATTGAAACAGTTCACGATTAACAAGACATATCTTCTTCATAAAGATGTCCAATATGAGAGGATGATACATACCATTGAAGATATATTAAGTGATTTTTAATGTATTATGGTGTTTAATGGGAGGATCACTTACCGTTGGTGGAGTTCTCCTATAACAAAAGTTATTAGAATTTGATGTGTATGGCTCTGTTTGAGGTTCTGTATGGGATTCATTGTCATTATCCACTATGTTGGCTGGAAACATGCAACATTTCAATGATCAGACCAAGCCTTGTCCATGATACTACAGAAAAAATAATGTTGATCAAGAAGAGGATGAAGATGGCTCAATGTCATCATAAATTTTATGCGGACAATTTTAGATGACTGTTGTCTTTCGGGGTGGGTGATAATGTGTTTTTGTGAATCTCTCCTAGGTTTGTACAACATTAGTTTGGGAAGCATGGAAGGTTATCACTGAGGTATGTTGGGACTTTTGAGATACTAGAGCAGATTGAAGTGGTGTCATATCATTTGGCATTTCCACCATAGTTTAGTGAGGTGAACAATGTATTTCATGTGTCCTAGTTGAGAAAGTATCAGATGGATCTTGACTATGTGATTCGTTGGGATCGTGTTGAGTTAGAACTAGATTCTTCTAGGGTGCATGTGCCAATGCATATTGTGGAAAGGAAAAAGAAATTATTGAGTTATAAAATCATCACTTTAGTTTTTGTTTTGTGGAAGCATGACCAGATTCATGGGGAGACGTGGTAGTGGGAGAAAGAGATGGTCAAGAAATGGCCCGAGCTGTTTTTTCAAAGCAATGGTTCCCTAATTTCCATGGATGGAAATTGCAATGGTGGGGAGAATGTAGCCCCCCCTATTTGAGGTAAGTAGCCAGTTTCCATTTCTTATTATGTGTTTAAATTAAATGTTATGAGTTGGTATGTGTTTGGGAGAGTTTGAAATGGTTTTGAATATGTTTGGAAGCAATTCTAAGGGTGCACGGTTTGAGCACGGTTAGGGAAAACCATGCAGGATCTCCATGAAAGCGTGTAGTTGGAGATAATAGGATTTTCATGACCAGTGCAAGGTTTTCCAAAATGTTTGAGGTAATCCTGAGGATCCATTCTCTCAAGGAATTGGCGTGCGCACAGTTAGCGCACGGTTTCCAACCCATGCGGACTAACCATGTGGCCACATAAAATTATGTTTTTTATATTTGGGCCCCTTTGAGCTAATCCTATATCTATCCAAATCCTCACCCACTTAAACCTAAAATGGGATTATCGGTTCTAAATTGTAGGAGGGGATCTCCCATTTATTTTGGAATCTATTCAAAGGGGTTTCATTGTGGTTTGAAGGTGGTTTCTCGTGGGTAAGTCTTGTCTCTTGGTTCATTTTCAGTTATTCTTTATATATACTATATTTCCTTACATGGTTTTCTAGATCTACATCCCATGCATTTAGATCTAGGGTTTTTGTTTCCATGGGTGTTTATTTTAAGGCTTGTGGATGACATGGAAGGGGATCTAGAGCTGGTTTAGTGGATCGTTTTCCTGAAATGTGGGTGTGGTTGCTTGTGGGTCGATTTCACTTGAACCCTAAGGGGGTTGGCTTCTCTCTGAACTCCACTTTGATTGAACAAGTGGTTTTGGAACAATTATTTTTTTTAATGAAATTAATTGTGGTTTTGATGTGTGAAATTGATCAAAAATCCCTTAGGGTGTTTTGGGAATTTTTGGTAAAATGGGTTTTACGGTTGAATGTTCTTATTGTTAAATTTTAAAAATGTATATTTCAAATTTTTATTATTATTTTTGGTTATGGAAATGGATTATGAAAATGTATTTCAATAAATAGGTTGTTTTATTGAATCATGGATTTTTCAAGGAAAATGATAAATAAGTAATTTCAATAAATTAGGGATTTATTTAAGTGAAATGACATGTGTTGGAGATGGGAAATTACATATTGTTGTGGCTTGTTGAAATTTTTATCGAATGAGGACAGGAAGTACCACTATAATAAGGGGATGGATAATGGATGAAAAAGCCACCATGAATGGATATGTAGGTAGGAAGTACCACTAGTTGGAAATGGTTGAATGGGTTGGACGGAAGCTCCACTGTTTTAGTTTCCTTTTTGTGTGTTTCTATGAAAGATGATAATTTTTGTGCTAATGTGAAATGGTGATATAGATTATGGCATATTTGAGGTTTTCCCTTGTTTGAAATGGCCACGTAAGCATGTGTTAGATTGTGATAATGGTTGCACAATTTAATTTTTTATATAAACTATATATGTAAATGTGCTAATGGATTTATCCTAGTAGAATGTGTTGTAAAGTCATTTGGAGAACACCTAGAATGAATTTGTACTCACCCCCTACTTTCTCACTTTGGTGCTTTTGCAAATGTCGTAATCTGTGACAGGGATAGTTGTAAAGAATCTTATAGCTAGTGGCTTGTAGTGATGCTTGAGAGATGTGGTGCTGCTTATAACATGGAGCTTGGTGTGGAGGTATTGATTGTATATTGGTTTATTTTTTCTCTTATGATTACTCTTCTCCATGGTACTCTGATATTTCGTTCGGTTGTATTGGTTTTTGGGTTGTGTTGCGGAACAACACGTTTGTCTTTTTTGTAATACATGTTTAAGTGTTTTATCGACATGAATTATATAGTTTGTTGTCAGTATATGGTTTGTTTGGTTTTGTCGTAAGGGAAATTGTTCCCAAATTTATTCTTGAAGCCTTTGGCATTTATTTATGGCCTTTGGTGCCTTGGGAATGTCACTTATGGCCTAGTAGCATTCATCCGCCCTCTCAATCCAATGAGATGGGACGAGATGTTACAAATACTCCAAATAATTAGGGCACATATAGTTTCATTCACTCATCGGTTCCTATATGGTAAATAAAAAAACATAATGAAACCATACATTAATGAATAAAATATATCTATTGAGCTTATAGAATAATGATCATTATTTTTGAGTCATAATATTTTCATGATAGAGTCCAAGATAAAAGTCATTATTCAATTTAAATAGACACATGATTTTTTTCTAGAACTAGAATTAAGTCATATGAATTTCTTTCTAAAATATACATAATTACATTACATTCCTGGTGTAAATCCCATTTTTATATCCTAACATGATATTTCAAGAGATAATGAATTGATAATTAATGTGAAATCTAAAAAATAATTAAAAAACTTCACAAAATAAATTCATAACAAGGTTCATCATGCATATTTGGAAATTAAAACTACCCCAAGTGATACAAGGGTCAATTTGAATATTATTGGATAGACCCATACTCATAAATATATATTTATATATGGAAGTCAAATAACTAGTCCACCTTGACTCCCAAAAGTATATATTCAAAACTGAGATTTGATAGCAGAATGCAAGGATCCAAAAATAAAAGATATTGCAATGTTATGTCTTATTAGGGCTTGTTTTATATTATAATTTTATTATTTAACATTTTACATAATTTATATTTATCTTATAATTTTTTTGTAAATTTCCAAGTCAAAATTTATTATTATGATGATGTTAAAAGAAGAAGAATAAATTAACATTAAGAAAATATTAGATATTTATGCAAGTATCATCTGGTAACTTCGATAAGTAAAATTTAGTATTCGATATTCTATTTTTTTCATATTATTTATCTATTTATAATTCATGTTATTTAATCATCTAATATATTATAGGATACATTATCTAGGAAATGGTTGAATTATTCTTGGAAGGGTGAAAGTATGTCAAGAATAACTAGTACAATTGATTCCATGTTTCAATATTCAATTGGAATCCCATGGTTCAATTATGATTTATGTATTATATAAAATATTTAGTCAAATATTCCTAAATATTTTTAGTGCAAATAATTATTAAAAACCCAAACCCTTTATAATTTTCAGTGTTAATATTTTTAAAATTGAAGATTTTTTTATTGTTGTCCATTCAAATTGTTTGGTTGGGACTATTTTTGGGAACTTTAAATCAATATATTTCTACTATAAACTGAGTACAAGGATGTATAATTCTTATAAATTTCCTTCATCGATATTATTAATGATTTTTAATTAAAACCAAAAAAAATTGGAGAAATATTATGAAATGTTGGAATATTTAAATGTAGATGGTACATTTGGATTTAATCCTGATAGTTATCCTCTTATGCTTTTGTTATTTAATAGTAAAAATTAATGTGGAAATGTAAATTACAAGGTTTTATCCTTATATGAAATGAAAAACATTGCGCTAATGAGGAAAAAATCCACAATCATATCACCCAATAAAAATAATATTTTGACCTCCAATAAAATGGATAGATCCTTGACACTCATGCTTTCACTTATATCCATCAACATTCCTTGGCATTATCCCCCAAATAGGCATTTCATACACTATATGATGAATCTAATTTTTTTGCCTTGTCCTTTTTCCTCTATTCCTAACATGTAAAATAGTATTAACGTACATATATATTATAATCATTCATTCTTTATATGGATGTAATATTCTATTATATATGTAAAAATATAAATATATAGAAGCAGTTTCTTATTCAAAATAGTGATATGTAGTGTTTTTACTTATTCTTGTTTTCGTCCATGAATAAAATAAAAATTATCAACCTTGTTATAACTCTATACCATCATAGAGTATGTGAAACTATTATTATCATCCCTCCTTAACTTTTTTTAATTATTCTATCATAAATTCATATATTTTTAATTTATTTTCATCCTAATTTATGGTATATGAAATTGAGATGAATCTGTTTAAAAATTTATTCATTGCATAAACACCATCACTGGTTCTCTTCCTCTTCAGTTTGACACTCTACGATCTCAAGATTATAGTTAAAATAATAGTTCATCTATCATGATAGTATGATCATGTTATGAGAATAATAATGTCACATTATTAACCTATATATATATACATCATTTTTTT